>CM055109.1:28704360-29963421 GCA_029204225.1 Diphasiastrum complanatum | reverse complement strand
CACTTAGAATATTTTGCAGACTATCGCGAAAGTAATGTATTTCTGCAGGACTTGTTCTAAGTGCTAATCTCGTGGAAGTCCTTGAAGATGGCCAAGTCTTTAATGACTTCAAATAATTCAACTTAACATCTGAACTTGAACTTATGATAGGATTGGTTACCCTTTGCTGGAGATCAGCCGTTGTAGGACATTCTTCAAATAAATTGGTTGTCTGAGTTGTGATTCCTACAGGTATCGGATGAGCAGACATAGAACCAAAGTTGTTCACCTAACCCTAGATCAATGATCAATAAACTTGCAGGAAGAATCATGAAATAGAAATTAGTCATTCACCAAGGAGGACAACTGTGGGCTTAATTTCCAACAATAGCATGTGCATCCAAAAGTTCTAAGAACGTTGACACTCGCCTCCTCTTGACTAGCATCTCAAAAGGTGTCCTTCCATCCAAAATAGCACTTGTCCACCTATTGGACAAGAAATTAGCACACAACCAAGCTTGATCCCAAAATGGCTTAGCTTTAGCACTTTCACATAAAGTCTTATTCTTCTTTTCAGCCACTCCATTTTGTTGTGCGATCCTTGATGTTATATACTCCCTCTTGGTACAAAAAGGCCTGAACTTGGTAGACATGTACTCACCACCATTGTCACTCCTTAAGCACTTGATCTTTGTGGAAAATTGGGTTCCCCTTGCATTCTTGTACTTCATAAAGACATCATACACTTCTTCTTTGCTCTTTAGTAGGATAGATCCAACAAAATCTACTAAAATTATCAATGAATATCCTCAATCTAATTATTCTTGCCACTTCCTAAGATTGAAACAAACTCAAATAAAATTCAGTAACCTCACAAACTAGAGATCCAATCAAAATTTAGGTTTTGACAAAATCACAAAAATATGAATATCTCAAATTCTACATGCAATTTTTTCTTCTTCTTGTAGCCTCCAATGAGACCTTCCTAATGCACCAAACATTGGCTAATTTCAGTAAAACAAGGTGTGAAATTGGAATTGATCAAGTATATAACCCTCTAGACCTACAGAAGATCATTCTACATATGCAAAAATGCTGATTTTTGAGTAGAAATCCTAGCATGCTCTAACATTAGTAACTCCTCCAAATCCTTGCTAAATGTGACTGATCCTTTTATAATCTGAAACACAAGAGCTCTGATACCATGTGAAGGATTTCAGGATCATTCAAGATCCAATCCATGTCCTTGATCTTTGGTTACAAAAAGGAGCAAACCAACAATCCTGCCAATGTAGAAAAATCAGCATCTACATACAAAATGAGATGCTAATCAAACATGAACCAAAATATAAAATATAGTTGTGTCCATACAATTACAGTACCCTACTGTATTTTACACGTGTGGAACAAAAAATAGCAATAAATGATCATTCTACACATAAGAATTGCAAGATAACATCATGAGAGTGCACCAATGAGTAGTAGAACCCAAAGAGAACCATGTATAATGATGAAATAAGAGAGAGATGAAACGTGAAGAAGCAGCTCTCTTCGGTAGACACTCTTATAGAAGAACACATTAATGCTTTCCTACAAACTATCTGCTCAAGTTCCAGGAGAATTTGCCAAGGAGTTCAGGACTGAATGTTTTTGAAAGCCAATCTACATTATTCAAATAATGTTGTCTTCTATGTAGTATCAAAATAGCACTGAATGCTTAGACTACAATGTAACTTGAAATCTTGTAGAAAACCTGCAAGATCACAAGAAATTCTTCACTGTATGATTTCCAACAGGTTATATCATAACCCATGGAATTACAAAGATCACAATACTTATTCATCAATCTTTCCTTCATCATTGGACACTCGTTGACTGTATGATTTCCACAAATTACAACATTTTGTGAGAAATTGTCAACTAGTTTGTTTATTATTTGGCATTTTTGGGAGGCCAACTTGAAATCTCAACTTAGAGATAATTTCATATTTTTCATAAAAAACATAGTATTTGTACTATTTTTGTCAAGTAGATAATATGAGATTGGATTTGGACCCATTCTAATTGACTAGATTTCATACATTGCATCTAGACTAGGATTTCTAGGTTTTTGGACAAGTATCTAGAGGTACACTTAGGGAAAGTGGCCAAATCATAATTATGGATGTTATAAATTAGTTGCACCGTGTGGAGAACAGATCATTTATACTCTTATGATGTCTTTTATGTTTATGTATGGGTTTTCAACCTAGATCTTCTGTTAATGTGGAGACTGTTAAGATCAGAAAGCTCTCAGAGATTTTAAAGTTGATGACTGAGTATATCTTAGAATTCCAAAAGATTCCAGGATGTCACTTACCGAGAAGCATTATAAACTGTCTACCGATTTGTGGACCATTCAAGATGTAGGAAAAATTTGATTAATATATTCTTTAGCTTATGAACTAGATCCTCAAGAAAAATATACTAGACATCTAGTATTTCATGTGAGCCGATTAAAATTAAGTTTACGTGAAGGGGACACAGTTGATTTGATGAGGATTTATCCCTCCTGAAAGATTTATCGCTTAGTGTACCTTTGAGGAGGAGAGTGAACATCATCATTTTGGCAATATAGGAGATACATGAAGTTTGACTCGAACATAGCCAAGTAATTTTTAAAGCCAATGAGCAATGCAATTCATGTACATTCCAACATGGACGTTGATGATTTGAACATAAATTAGCAGGCTTCTCCACTGTGAAGCATATTAACGATATCATTCACAACCTTGCATTTGCAAGCTTGGATTAGATTTAGCATATCAAATCGTCGTGATATTTTTTTAGGTCTAGAGTAGCCAGCAAATCTTACTTGTCAAATAGATATGGGTTGAGGACATCGAGTTGAGTTTCAAGCAAACCCATGGTAGAAAGGTCCCTCGTTACCAATGCAGGGACGATAGAATTCCCAAGCTCCAATGCTCACTGATTGTTAGAAAGTATCAAGGCTATAGCCCTTGCACAATACTCTTGGAACACAAATTGGATGGTAGTCTCAATGGTAGGAGCACCCCACCAGAATGGGGGAGGTCCTAGGTTCAATCCTTAGTCTGACCACACACACCAAGTGTAAAAGCTTTTCACATGGTATCAGAGCAGTGGTTGTTGGGTGTGGTCTAGGTGGCGGTAGCTAAAAAGGGCTATCCTTGAGGGGGGGAGGTGTAAGAAAGTGTCGAGGCTATAGCCCTTGCACAACATTGTTGGAGACACAAAGTGGACGGGTAGCTCAATGGTAGAGCACCCCACCGGAATGGGGGAGGTCCTAGGTTCAATCCCTAGCCCGCGACCGCACACACCAGTGTAAAAACTTTTCACAACTATAAATAGACAAACAATGCATTCTCAATCTCATGCAGAATATTATCCCACAAAAATTTTGCAGCTCCTAGGCTGATGTCGCGGCCTTCCTCACGCTCATCCTATGCATTGTGCAATCATATTTGATAATGACAGCAGCCACCCACAATCTCCCACGAGACAGCACATCCACTTTGTACCTTCTTCATCTGCACATCTATAACATTATGTATATATATTGGATACCATCTGCGTATTCAGTAGAGTGTGAAAAATATAATATCGTCAGAAGCTTATCAAAGATAGACAAAGTAGATGCTTTTGCGCATCGATTCTTTGTATTGTCAATAATAGGTTTATTCCTTTTTCAGATTGCATTAGCTTTGTGAAGCACGCAATTCATCCGCTATTGTCCTTGTGTTCACCTGCATTATTGACCTGTATATTTTACTATACTTAATTTGATTTCAGCTCTGTTTGTTTTTGCGTACAGATTTGTGTCTATAGCCTGATAAGCTTCCACAGTAGGCAAGACTCTACTAGTCGATAGAGTAATTGTCTTTTTGTTCGGTAATTTAGCACCCAGATTTTCATACTTAAGTAATTGATAGTTATTCCTATCACCTAGACTAATCTTCCACATGGATTCCCAAGGGAAAGCCAGTCCTATCATGGACAAGCTTCTATGGAGCCAATTACCGTCTGTGGAAATTTAAGATAAAATAGTGCTAATGGCTAAAGAATTGTATGACGTTGTTACAAGTGCAGAAGGGGAAAACCGAAGTTGACGATGCAAACAATCGCTAGATGGAAGCTGAAGGATGGAAAGGCTTTTGTGCTGATCATCCTTAACATTTTCAGATACTCGGATCGGCCATGTATCCAGGGGCCTAGACATCCAAAGAAGTCTGGGGACATCTTGATCACACTATACAAAGTGTATGATATAGCTTTGAAGCTACATCTCAGAAAAAAAAATTTACTCCCTCAAGATAGCGAATGGTGATTCCCCTGCAGAATCACATCAACCAATTCAAAAACCTGCTGAAGCAAATGGCCGTTGTCGGATCTATCATAGATGATCAAGACTTAGTGATGCAACTGCTTACAAGCTTGCCAAGCTCATATGACAGTTGGCCAGAAGAATCAAGCTGAGTGCACACACAGCCCACAAGGTATACTCATGAGTCTGCATGTCTCTTGATACAAGAACCGACAACAGTCGAAGAGGCACTCAGCCAACCAAACTCTGATCTCTGAAGAGAAGCTATAGATAGAGAGTATTCCTCTCTGATCAAGAACCAACATGGTCACTAGTCGAAGCTCCTATTGGCTACAATATCATTGATTGCAAATGGACTTCAAGATCAAATACAATGCCAATGGAGCAATTAATCAAAGGAAGATGAGACTGGTAGCATGAGGATTCACTCAAATCTCAACGTCGACTACATTGAGGCTTTCAATCCAGTAGTCAAGCATTAATCGTCAATCTGAGCCCTCCTATCATATGTTGTAGCTGTCGACCTCGAAGTGCATCAACTTGATGTGCAAACAGCTTATCTGAATGGAGTTATACAAGAAGACATCTACATGATCTATCCCAAAGGATACGTTCTAGAAGGTATGAAGAATCATGTCTGTAAATTCCATAAGGCACTTTATGGCTTGAAACAATCTGCCAGAGCTTGGTTTCAGAGGATCAACACATCCTCATCCAACAAGGTTTCAAGCCAAGCATTGCCGATTGCAACGTGTATTTTCTAGTCAGTGCAACAATCCTTCATTATTAACATTGCTATATGTGGGATGATATGTTGGTTTAAGGATGCTAAACAGATGTTGTTTTCTGAGTTCGAGACATGATTGATCTAGGCGAAGCTCACTTTTGTCTAGGCATTCAAATCTACCGAGACAGAGTGGGACGAATAATTTAATATACTCAACAAAGGTATCTTCACAATGTTCTTGACAGATATAATCTATGAACTGTAAGTTAGCTCACTCACCGATGGATCCAGGCCTGCGTTTGTCAAGGGACCCAATGTCCTCAGACCAAGCAAGAAGATGAGCAGATGAGAGAGTATCATTATCAATCGGATACTTGGTCTCTCATGTATGCAATGGTCTGTACAAGACTGACATTTCCATTGCAGTAAGCTCACTCAGCCAATTTATGGCTAATCTTGGCATTATCCATTGGAAGGCTCTCATAAGAGTCATGAGGTATATTCGAACTACCATGTGTTATGTCCATGACCAGTACATAGGATACAGTATACTCCTAGTCTTGGATACACGATACTCCAGTGAAACAAGCTGTTAGTAATGAGCACTTTGTTTGTGAACTTTATAAAGCACTCTACGGCTTGAAACAATCTGCCAGAACTTGGTTTGAGAAGATCAACACATTCCTCATCAAGCAAGGTTTTAAACCAAGCACTGCTGATTGCAACGTTTATTCTAAGTTTGGTGCACCAATCCTTCACTATCATCACCGTATACGTGGATGATATGTTGCTTTTCAGCAACAATACCAATTTGGTGAAGGATTCTAAACAGATGCTGTTTTTTGAGTTCGACGTGACTGATCTGGGTGAAGCTCACTTCTGTTTAGGGCATTCAGATCCACAGAGACATAGCCAGATGACTGACCTATATCACTCAACAAAGTATCTTCACAATGTTCTTAACAGATACAATCTAATGAATTGTAAGTTAGCTCACTCATCGATGGATCCAAGCCTGCATTTGGTCAATGTTCCTAGACCAACAGGAAGAGGAGCAGATGAGAGAATATCCTTATTGATCAATACTTGAATCTCTCATGTATGCAATGGTCTATACAAGACCTGACATCTCTTTTGTTGTAAGCTCACTCAGCCAATATATGGCTAATCTTGACATTACCCATTGGAAGGCTCTCATAAGAGTCATGAGATATATTCGAGCTACCATGGACCAGTGCATCTGCTATGGAGATGTTAACAACGACAATCTTCATCAGCTCAGTGGATATTCTGATGCAAGCTGGGGGAGGAGATGTAGACAATCGTAAGTCCACATCTAGATTTACATTCTTCTTCAACGACGGTCCTATCTCATGGAACAATCGTAAGCAAACCTCTATCGCTCTTTTTTCTATAGAAGCAGAATACATTGTTGCTTCTCAATCTATTAAAGAAGCGTTTTGGTTGAGAAATTTATTGTCAGACATTAATTTGTATCAGTACAACCCCACAATTATATTTTGTGATAGTTAGAGTGCTATTGCCTTATCGGCCAATCCTAGATTTCACTCTAGGAGTAAGCACATTGAAATCAGATATCACCAGATCAGGGGCAAGGTTCTCAACAAGGAGGTGAGCTTAACATACTGTAGAACGCAGGACATGGTTGCAGATATATTTAAAAAGGCAATAAGTGTTAATGCACACAACAAGTTTTGTGCATTGCTTAGTCTGAAGATCAAGGCATTCATGGATCCAAATTAAGGAGGGGTGTTGGATTATCTCCTTTATTCTCCTAAATCCTATGTTAATCTGCCTCCATTCATGCTACTACATTTTTACTCATGTTGTCGCACAGTCTGCATATTTACATGTAAAATAAGATAGGCAAAAAACGCGACTATCTGCATAAATACAAGTAAATTTCCACAGGCGAAAAAGAAGACACTGTTTTTTACACGTGATTTGTGACAGGTGAAAAAGACGACACTACCCTACAAATGTCAAAGGTTCCCTAATGAAAAAACAAAGGTACCCAATAAATCAAATTTTAAGGCATTTGTCAGAGTGTCGTATTTTTTGTATTTTCATCAACGTTCATTTCAGCGAAGGCTGATGTCGTGGGCTTCTCAAGCTCATCCTATGCACTGTGCAATCAGATTCGACAACGACAACAGCCACCCACGATCTCCCACAGACAGCACAAGTGGACTTTGTACCTTCTTCATTTGCACACCTGTAACATTATGTATATATATTGGATACCATCTACGTATCCAGTAGAGTGTGAAAAATATAATAGCATCAGAAGCTTATCAGAGATAGACGAAGTAGATGCTTTTGCGCATCAATTCTTTGTATTGTCAGTAGTAGGTTTACTCCTTTTTCAGATTGGATTAGCTTTGTGAAGCAAGTAGTTTCGTCCGCTATTGTCTTGTGCTCACCTGCATTATTGACCTGTATATTTTGCTATACTTAATCTGATTAAAGCTCTGTTTGTTCTGTGTTCAGATTTGTTTCAATATTGCTATGCTTTTCTACATTCTGTCTGAGTCTCTTATTGCTTAATCTGGTAGTTTGTTCTTAGCGAATTATTATTAGGTCTAGTTGTTCGTGACTAACATTTAGTCTTGCCTTTCGCGACTAATTCGCGACTGACAATCAATCTAGCTGTTTGCGACAAATTATCATTCTGATGTCTTCATGCTTAATGTTTGGCTATGTAATCAGTCAATTACAACCAAAATGACGGTGTAATTGGGAGGCTCAAATAATGTGTCTCATGAACGGAGCAACCACTAATCTGTGCTCGACGATCTATTTATAAATGTCATCCATGTAATAATTACATTGAATGCTTGTCACCTAATTAGGAAAGCCGTTGTACTTGAAAGTATATGGCTTTTGTGACAACTGTACACAATATATATACGGTAATAATTTAGCATCGTTGACGCGGACGAGGCCGTCGCAAATTCTCTCACTTCGCATTCTATATGAAGTGGTTTTCTCTCACTTCGCGAATTTCGGGAAGTGACTGGAACGTTCCTTGTTCAGAATAGATGACCTTCAACATTTTTCTCTCTCTTCGGGATTTTGTGAAAAAAGCCGAAGGTGCTCTTAAAAGGCAAAGGTGCCCTCGAAACAGTTTAACTTATGAAAATAGATGACCTTCAAAAAAATTTCTCTCTCTTCGCATTTTTCGAAAAAAATGCAAAAAAGCCGAAGGTGTTGAAAACAGTTAAACTTTTGAACTGTAAAACAAGTTGAATTTTTGAACTATTCAAGTGTCACATTTCGGGGAAATGCAAAAAAGTCGAAGCTGTTGAAAATATGGTTTAGTTCTGCAGACTGTCGTGACACTTGGAGTATTTTGCAGACTGTCGCGAAAGTAATGTATTTTTGTAGACTTGTTCTAAATGCTAATTTCGTGGAAGTCCTTGAAGATGGCAAGGGTTAGAACCCTAGATGTAGACTTGGACTCCTAAACCTTCTTCAAAGATTTCCAAGCCTCACTTGATGTTGTGCACTTACCAACTTCCTTGAGAAGTTCATTAGTCACATTCATCTTGATCACATGTAGAGATTTCTTTGCCCTCTTGTCATACCTCAATTGTTCATGAGGTGCCAAATCTCTCTCCTCCACACCTACAACAATATCCATCAAATCATTCATCTCAAGCAAAGATTCCATCCTCACCTTTCAAGTAGAATAATTTGTTGAGGTAACCCTATCATTGCCTTCCAACATGAAGCCACTTGAGGTTGCCATGTTGCAATAATTTCATCTTCTCTTTGAACCCATTCAATGCACTTATCACTCCTTGAAAATCAACAAATGAAACTCAGAAGAAATCACAAAGATATGGAAACAATCTAGTGTCTCCTTTTTCTCTTTTCTAGCAAATCCTAGCACATAGAATGTTGATTTCTTGATCACAACACATTCACAAGAGCTGGGTCCACTCCCTTTCGGAACAAAAAATAGAACATTTTGTTTAAAGTTTTGCATTCCGTAGAGGTTTCGTCAAGTATCCATAAATAGAGTACTAGGTCAGCTCCTAGTTTGATGGGCTCATTGGGGTTGTACCACCATTTGGAAAGGTGGATCTTGGTGGGTTTTGTCTTAGGGCCCCAAAATTACAGTAATCATTTCTACAGTAGGCATAGTGGCCGACCAATCTGATAATGTCATTTGTATGGTGCGCAACCACAACTGATAACCTACACAAACTCTCGCATGCATCCTTGTAGTTTTCAAAGCTACATGGAATAAGTGGTCATGTGAATCTAAGGTGTGAACTAGTGGATGGTTGCAGCTCAAAAACCGGGCTGTCTAGAGGAAATTTCATAGGTGGCAGATAAAGCTGTAGGCGTCGAAGTTCTTGTAGAATCGGACATCTGACGGAATTTTTTTTCTATATATAAGATAGGCAAATAAAGAGTTACGTGAACTCTGAGGTCTACACGATCCGCATGCTATCACTTTTTTCTGGTATTCGTGCAATTGTCTGGCTAATTACATGGAGGTGGTGGTCTCAGTCGCAACTAGCTATGATCTTCATGTGTCCCTTGTATTCTTTCTTCTAGCTTATTTGTCTTCTATCACTTGCCTCTTTTATTTTAGTGTACTTTTGTCTCCAGGTATCTCGCTCCTTATTGGCACTAGTCAGTTCGTTAATGGATCTGATTATGAGATTCTTCTACTTCTTGAGATTATCCTTCAAACTCTAAATTTCTAGATTGGTTCTTTGTCTATCATCTAGTATAAACCTAGTTAGCCTACTATAGGGCCAATTGGATCAATCATTACTTTGTGGTTCTTCCATAGTGGTTACCGTAGGGTGTTCCATCACCTGTGATTTAGCATTTGCGTGAATATACATGTGATGAATATACAGTGGTTGGGTCTATTAACAAATTTACAGTCTCTATTTCTCTTCAGGTATATCTGTTGAAGTTTCTTCTAGAGCAGGTGTTTTACTGATTATTCGCCATCAGGCCATGTGCATTAATGTGTGGGTATGCTTTCGTGGTGTGTCCTAAAGCACATTCTAGATAGTTCATGGCTCATCATTTGTTGCAGTTGAGCTAGGAGCTAGAGATTCTCTAGACTCACTTGGTTGATCAGTTTCTTAACCCACCAAATTCCATACCATGCTTGGTATTTCAGTATTGTCCATAGTTCCGTGACAATGGTTATGAGAGAAAAATTTAAAGTACTTGGTCCACACTACTAGTAGTGGTCTAGTCATATGCTAGTGTAGCTAGACTATCAGCTTGTAAGTTTTGCACGTGGAATGTGCATCCACTCGATGTGGGAGAACTCTCTGATGAGTTCATTGATGGAAATGGTATAGGCTTGTAGGGTCTTGCTCTTGAGCTGGTACACTCTAGTCATATCTCAAATTAGTAGATTCTTTATAGTTTTCGAGGATCTCATGGTCATTTGTAGACCAATGAGAAGGGGTTTATATTCAACAGTGTTGTTCGTAAATCCTATTCGGCCTAACAAAACTCCTATACTGACTAGCTCAGTTCCATTTGGATTTTGTAATACTGCCCTATGGCTCTTTTATGGCTTGCATGTCTACAAGCTCTCTAGGCTGAAACTGATGTGAGCCTGGAGGCCATGGCTGAAATTGTCCTGGTCGCTGATAAGTCTGTTGAGGAGTTAGTGTAGATTACAAGTAAGAAAACTGAAGGCCACCAAACACAATATTGTAGAACAAAGTGAATCAACAAAGCTGGACAAAGAGAAGTGAATCCTCATCAAGAAACTTTGAAATCAATGCCAATGAAGGAGATCCCATTTGCCAATGATCTGAAAAATTCCAAATCATTCACAATTCAGCCAAGTGCAGCAGCAACAATCACTATAGGAGACAAAAATCTCAATATCTCACCCAATTTTTATTGTCTTGGTTCTCCTATTTGACCATGACTACAACACATACTGATAAGTCTAATTTGAGTCAGGTGAGCCAAGAGTCCTAAACTCCAACCCTGTAGACCAAAAGAAGTAAAAATCACTTAAACCCATCTGCAGGCTTGTCTTTTTGAGATGTTGGCTCACCCTCTTCACAATAGACTCCACATATTATGTTTTATCAAAAGTGAGTTAGGCGAACCAAGAATCCTAGCCAGTTTTTGTTGGGGATCCATTCTTAGAAAATCACTAAACATGCTCCCCACACATGTGAAAATGACATCATGGTTTGCCCCTTTGATATTTTGCACATCTTTCCATGCTAAAACTACTAACAAACACGTGAGCCAAGATCCCCAACCAAACTCCCAAAAACAGAGATTTAGTGATTTTCTGAGTTGAATTAAGTTTTTTGGCCATTTTTAGCCCTGTTTTGGACCCCCACACGTGTGAATGACCTGATCTTGGTTTGCCTCTGTCACCATTGATCTTAGAATGTCTTTTCTAGTCAATTTGATATCTAACATCTTGGTTCCCCAAATTTGGAGAGGGGGGGGGGGGGGGGGGGGGGGGTCTATATAAAGAGGTGGGATCCTGCTCAAACTCACGTTTACTAAAGAGATGCTACCACAATTTTTCAGAAACTTTCCAATATTCCCAAGCACCTCCAAAGCATTCACGGAGGCCACCTAAGTTTTCTCAAGAAGGCCAAGATGCAGTTAGATCTTGTGAAGAATTGCCAAAAATTGGCAAATCTAGCTTGATCAAAAACCATGTAGAATAGTGTAAATTGTGTACACAAGTGGGTCCCACACATGTGAGGCCATGATGCCACATGGGAAACCCATCCTAATGTAGGTTAGGTCAAGTCAAGAGAGTTGGTCATGTCTATTTGGTGGTCATCCCTACTTTATAGGACCTACACCTAAGTTTAAGGTGAAAATTTGACCAACTAGCTACCTACCAAGCATAACTCTAGGAAATAGACTAGGGTTTCATTTTAGGTCAAGGAGAGTGAGTTAACTTCCTTATTACATGCTGGAAATCCACCTAACTTCAAGAAGGAAGTCGAATTTGCTATGTATTCCCTCTCTCCATAGTGAGAAGAAAGAAAATTTTTGGAGCTCATTGGCAATCTCAAGCTAGTTCACTATGTACATTGAGTTTTTGTGATCCAAATGAAACCAAGTCAATTTCTACTTGTTTCTCAGGTTGAAGACCGTACTACAGCCCATAGTACACACGTGTGGGCTCGGATTTCATTGTTTATCAATGCTTTTGATTGTTAATGCTTGTTGTTTGTCAAATTGCCAATCTAGATCAATTTTTTTGTGTCTAGTTTTTTTGATAGATTGTTAAGCAAGCATCCAATCACTCTTGTGGATCTTTTGTAGATCCATTTATGGTCCTAAAGTACAGTACTTTCACATGGTATCAGAGCCAAGTACAAGAGCATAAGCCATTGATCTAATGCAAATCCATTTTTAGCAAGTTTCGGTGCTAAAAACTAGTATTGAGAGGGCAAGCTAGAATCTTGATTTTGGTGAGGAGATTTGATCCCAAACTTGGTAGGGGTCCAAATCCGTACTGTCCACATGTGTGGGCACCTCTGAACCTGCATTTAATGCATGGTATTCATTTGATCCAAAAAAATTCAATTTGTGAGCTATTGGTGTAATTTTTGGTGGAGATCCTAGGATAATCTACCAAGATCATTTGCCATTGATTAGATTTGAATTTGTTTCATGGAATCTAATTAATCTAGGCTGAGTTCAAGTCCTATTAAGTCTAAAAACAGGTCTTGAAAGTACACCAAGAAGGAAGAAAGAGATTAAGTCATTTTTTTGTCCAAAAATAGCCAAAATTGGCAAGATTTGATTGTAAGTAGATTTCACATCATCTTATCTTCATTCCAACTTTGTGAGGGAGTGGTAAAACTGAGATTATAAGTCCATTTGTTGGATTAGAAATCTAATTTGAGTGAAAAACTACAAGAGAGAGACCTTAGTGAGTTTCTAGAGACAATCAAATCCATTTCTTGGCAAGATTTGTTTGAAAGTAGTTTTCACTTCATCTTATCTTCATTCCAGCTTTGTGAGGGAGTGATAGAACTGTGATTATAAGTCCATTTGTTGGATTAGAAATCAAATTTGAGTGAAACACTGCAAGTGTGAGACCTTTGTGAGTTTCAAGTCAATCAAATCTATTTCTTGTTTGTAGAAGTCACTAGTAAGATGGGATCTGCTGGAGCATACCTTCTAGAAGCTAGTGAGAGGTTGAATTCTACAAATTATGCTATTTGGAAGGTTAGAATGGAGTCACTCTTGGTGCTCCAAGACCTTTATGAGTTCTTGATTTAAGATGAAGATGAACCTCTAGGTGCACAAGAGTTAGCTAGATACAAGAAGAGATCTAGGCTTGCACTTCATTGTGTGAAGATGAATGTGAGCAATGATTTGTTGAGAGAAGTATCAGCTTGTACTAATGCTAAAGAGGCTTGGGAGTCTTTAAAATCAATCTATGAGTCTAGCAACACTTCTAGAGTTCTTATGCTTAGAAATCAAATTTTGCAAAGCATGAGGAGAAGTGAGGAGAGTGCACAGGATTATGTACTCAGAATCAAGTCTCTAAATAGGGAGTTGGCTTCCATTGGAGAGAAGATTCATGATGGAGAGCTTGTACAAATTGTCCTTAATGGTCTAGGAGATGACTTTGCAAATTTGGTCCAAAGTTTTGCCATCCAAGACACTTTGCCAACTATAGAAAAACTTCATAGTGTATTAGTGGCTGAAGAGTGTAGGATGCTCCATGCAAAATCTAGGATGAGTTCCTTGTCATTGCAGGATGGTGATGAGAAAGCCAATTTCTCATTCAAGGGCAAAAAGAAGACCAATGGAAAGAGAAGCATCCAAAGGAGGCCAAAGAAGAGGATGATGCATCAAGCTCAAAGGACAAGTCAAAGCAAAAATGCTTCTTTTGTGGAAGGAAGGGGCATTATGCATCTGAATGCTACAAGAGGCTAAGAGCACAAGTGGAGGAGGACAAACAAGGAAACCTTGCAAAGGAGGAGGAGGAGGATGAAGTAGATGTATTCTTGATGGCATCTACATCCTCACCAACAAGCAATAGCAATTCAAGAGACAATTGGTGGATTGACAGTGGGGCTAGCTCCCAGATGTCTTGTGAAAAAGGACTTTTTCTCAAACTTACACTCTTTCAATGATGCTAAAAAGTTTGTCTTTACTGCAAATGATGAAGAGTGTAGGATAGATGGTGTTGGCACCATCTCTTTGTATCTAGAATCCTCAAAATGCATGGATCTAGAAAATGTCCTTTATGTACCATCAATCACCAAGAATATGCTTAGTGTTGGTCTACTCTTAGAAAGTGGTTTGGATGTCCACTTTAAGCATGGTGTTTGCTTCATCTTGAAGAATGATGTTTGCATTGCAAAGGGGTTTAAACATGGAAGATTGTTTAAGTTGGAAGCTAGTGTTGCTTTTGAAAGAATGAGCTTGGCAAAGGAGGAGATCACTCAAGAGGAGATCTTGGCAAAGTGTGATCTTGCTTGCATTGAGGAGGAGCATCAAAAGGAGGAAGATCTTGAGGATCAGCCTCAAAGCATGAGAGTTCCAAGGGAGTCCTCAATGACAATGTCCGAGTCATCAAATTGCATGCAAATTGTCCATTCAAGTGTGCATCTTGCAAGGGTGGTGAGCATTGGAGAGTCTACTATCTTTGAATACTTTTTGGAAAGTATTAGTAGACATGAGGTGACTTGTTTCTTACCTTTAAGATTCATGGTGTTTATTACTTTGTATGACAAGACAATGAAATGGGATGCTTTGAAATCTACATTTGTTGTTGATAAAGCAATTTCATTGGATAACTATTTTTGTAATAGTTTGAATAGTGTCATAAAAGATTAAACATCATTTGTATTGGAAATCTTTGGGTCCACATGCTTTGAGCATGATCATTCCAATGTAAGGACCAAAGATTATCCTATTTCAATGATAGGAATAATGGTAGTGTTTTGCTCTTCAAGTAGAGATTGTAGAATCTACTTGTTTTCAACCAAAGAATTTGTCAATGGTGGAAATGTGATCTTTCAAGAGTGGAAGATTTGTAAACTTGAAGAAGCACCTTTGGATCAACACCTTATTCAATTCATTGATGGTTTGGAGTCAAGTCAAGTGGAGGAGCAAGCTCAAGACCCGAGGACTCCAAGAAGAACCTTGAGTATCAAGATGGAGCCATCTAGGCTCAATCATATGGATCAAGCAAGACAAGTTGTCTTTGGCAACATTATCTATGCACTTAATATTTTAATTGATGTATCTTCAAGTGAACAAAATGCCATGGCATCCATGGCTTGGCATGATGTTTAGTTTTGAAGTGTGCTACATGTATATAGACACATTTATGGAACATCTTGTAAGGGATCCTCTAAGAGGTGGTGAAAGATCCTTCATGGACATCATTCTCTATTGGAGTCTCAAAAGTTCCTTCTTTGTAGCTGGATTTTTTAGACACTTCTAAAAGCTTTCATTGATCTATCAAGAGAGTTGTAAATAGATCAAGCTAAATTTGAGGAGGAGTGTGAAGATGCCAAAAATTGGCAAATCTAGCTTGATCAAAAACCATGTAGAATAGTGTAAATTGTGTACACAAGTGGGTCCCACACATGTGAGGCCATGATGCCACATGGAAAACCCATCCTAATGTAGGTTAGGTCAAGTCAAGGGAGTTGGTCATGTCTATTTGGTGGTCATCCCTACTTTATAGGACCTACACCTAAGTTTAAGATGAAAATTTGACCAACTAGCTAACCTACCAAGCATAACTCTAGGAAATAGACTAGGGTTTCATTTTAGGTCAAGGAGAGTGAGTTAACTTCCTTATTACATGCTGGAAATCCACCTAACTTCAAAAAGGAAGTCGAATTTGCTATGTATTCCCTCTCTCCATAGTGAGAAGAAAGAAAATTTTTGGAGCTCATTGGCAATCTCAAGCTAGTTCACTATGTACATTGAGTTTTTGTGATCCAAATGAAACCAAATCAATTTCTACTTGTTTCTCAGGTTGAAGGCCGTACTACAGCCCGTAGTACACACGTGTGGGCTCGGATTTCAATGTTTATCAATGCTTTTGATTGTTAATGCTTGTTGTTTGTCAAATTGCCAATCTAGATCAATTTTTTTGTGTCTAGTTTTTTTGATAGATTGTTAAGCAAGCATCCAATCACTCTTGTGGATCTTTTGTAGATCCATTTATGGTCCTAAAGTACAGTACTTTCACAGATCTGGACGTCATGCAGGCCAATATCAAATCCTATCAGGCCATGGTACCATTTCTACAAAGACAAAATCAAGCATTGCAAATCAGGATCAAAATATAATAGAAAAAGGTCGAGCATCGGGAGCAAGTGAACCTTGCAAATGCTACAAGCATAGGAGAAATTGTTTTATTGATTTGGGGTCAAGCAAAAAAGTTACGTCGATCCAATCATCAACACAATTAGTTGGCTGAGGATTTGGCATCACAAATTCAAGAACACACACAACCAACCAGCCATTACAAGCCTAGGGCCATTGACGACATCCCAAGGGGCCCCATTTGCACCAACAAGCACACGAGCATTAACTCCAGCTCCTTTCAATTTGATATAACCTTCACATTTGAACAGCTGGATGTGCTCGAGGGTGAACCATCTAGTACAAGCTCACCCCAAGAAACCCTCTCTCACAACAAAACAACAGGCATGGATGCAGGCCGGGGCCAAGCAAGCAAGAGCATCAAACATATTTTTTAAGAAGCCCTAGACTCTAGGGAGTCGGTCCAAGAGTTCCAAGCCAAGTACACCTTGGAGCAGTTCTTCTAAAAGAACCATATTTTAAATGATCCAATGGTGTGACAAGCAGCTCTCAACTGCAAAGAGCTCTTTTTCCTTAGTTAATTTGAGTTCCATTGGGACCGTTCCTTGGGTCCTTTGTATTTTGATCCCAACACCCCCTTCTCAGCTTGAAATTCCAAGACCAGCTAATGATGACAAGAATTTACTATTGAGCACCTATGACAACATCTCAGTAGCACGAGTGGAGGAGTGGCAACGTACCCAATGGTTGCCCCATAGCTCACATGTCTTCGGGCTGTCTAAAGATGACACAATCCTACGGCCCAGGCAATGGAAGGCTACAAAAAGCTCATTCAAAAAATCCACAAATAAAATGACGAGCTAGAAGCTAAGCAGCAAGTGGGTACCAAAAAAAAAACATCCACTAATTGCCATGGGACTGGCAACCATTTAGCAGTGGGGAGTGTGGGGGATGGAATACAAGGCCTAAGGGGCATTTCAATGGAGCCCGGGAATATTAAGAAAAGTATTACCTTGCAAGGAAATAGCCCATGTAAATAATGATGTTATGTAATTAATGGCCCAAGCATGGCATCCTACGTGTATAAGCCCATCTTGAAGAGTCGTTAGTAGATAAGTTGCGTTAGGCCCCAAGTATGGCACCTTGTGTGCATAAGTCCAACTTGTGGTGCCATTAGTCACTAGGAGGCATGGAACCAATTTTTGCAAGTCTCACGGTTTTAACTTAGACTTAAAAAAGTATGCTATTTGTTTGCAAGTAGAAGTAGATGCTAACACTCTTTGTTTTGCAAGCATCTTCAAGGCTCTTAGGTTCGAGGCTGCTTCTCATGCTACAAACGACTTAGGAGGAGAAGTTGAAAAGCCTTCGACTTCTTGACAGCACATATGTATTGTTTAGCAAGAAACATGATGAGAAAAGTACTTTGAAAATGATATATTACTTTTAGTTGCAAAGAAAACCCTGTCACTACTCTTTACATGATGTGAGCAGGTAGTGCATCAATGTATTTTCTTATAAGAACAAGTCACTTATAGTGTATATGACATACTTTACATATGCAGATCATTCAAGCAAAACATGGTGTCAAAAACAACAGTTTATCGCTGCAAAAATCCATGCTTTCAAGCATTCTTAACTATACACGGCAAACTTTATGTATGGTTGACAACAAAGCCACATAGTAGTGCACTGAAAACAATAGTCCATTGCTGGAAAAATGGATGCTTTCATGCATACTAAAGTATCCACAATATGCTTTTGACATCAAAGTCACAAAGTAGTGCGCTGAAAAATAGCAGGCCATCGTTGAAAAATAGATGCTTTCAATCATTCTAAAGTATACAACACATACATCATGTATGAATGTTAAACAAGCCATAAAGTAGTGCACTGGAAAAGAGCAGTCCATCGCTGCAATCAACTGTTGAAAACTCTAACGTATTGCTTACCAAAAGCACAAATGATCATGTTCTTCATTTAGAATGCAAAAAATCTATCCTTTATGCACCAAAGTAGGGCACAAATCTAGCGCTGGCCTATCTCAAGATCCTAATGAATCAAACAATGCTCAACATCATTTTGGAAAAGTGCATTTGTTAGCTAACTGCCCATCAGAAGAACAAAAATGTTACTAGGTAAATCATAAACAAGTCCTGGAAATGTTTCACGCTCGAGAAGCTGAAATATGATTAAGCAAAGTTTGTACACATAAAGCCATTCTTCGGAAATGAATCTATTAATGTTCCAATTGTCCTGATAAAAGTTTGTTGCATCTTTACTTGAGAGATAATAACCTTATAAGAATTGTAGATACGTCGGTTCTGTTCGAAAAAGAGGGTGTGTGAGAAACGAAAATAGCTTGAAAAGAAATGAACACGAAAAGAAATGAGCACGAAAAGAAGCAAAGTCAAATGGAAAGTGTTCGTGCGCAGCGGAATGAGCTATCTCACTCTTTCCCTAAGCATGACTACGCCTATCAGACTCGAACAGAACATAAGTGATAAAAATCTTGTATTGTGCTTCAGTGTAATATAACAACAGCTTGCTTTTATCTGTGTACAACATAGATGAATGCTTGTTGTGATTGAATGCACTTTTCATTGTTGTTTGATCGCATTTGTTTACTCACTCTGATCAGAACACGAACGTCTACGACTTCTTAGTTTCTGATCAGATGATGGCTGTCTTTGATGCCTAAGGAACTCACGTTATCATATTGCTCTTCCATTTATTTCAGAACTGTACTTCACGTTGAATCTGATTTCAGTAGTACCAAATACAAATCATCTCTAATCTCTTCGGTGGACTGTACTCTTGTTTCAGAGTATGAATTAATTTTTATGATCATGTTGGGCAATTAGAACACTTAAAGCTATGATTACATTTAGCATAAGTTGTCTATTAGACTGTTTTTGCATTTAGCAGCTGATTAGAATAGTTGTTCCACAATATTCCTACTCTCTTCGATCTTCAATGAGAATTGCTTCTCAACATATGATTTGAATAATAGGAAATAATTATATACCATAAAACTTGAAGAGAGAAGATATGTGCATCTTGTGTGATCATCCTCCTTTGAAAGATTGGACATATAAGAAACATCAAGAGAGTTTGCACTCTCACTTAGATCCAATTTGTAGATGCCTTCAAACCTTGATCCATATGCAAGGATCTCATCATCCTTTTTTATCACACAATTGTCAATATGGAAATTGACATCAAGGCCACTATCAAGAAGTTGGCCAACACTTAAGATGTTCTTTGTAAGCTTTGAGACAAAAAGAACATTGTTGAAAAAGAGATTTTTAGAAGATGCAAGCTTCTTAATCCCTACTCCTTCAATATTGCACTCATGCTCACTTGCAATGTATATGGTCTTCTTGACTCCTTCATAAGGCATAATAGATGAAAAAGAGTTCTTGGAGCCACACATATGTGAAGATGCTCCACTATCAATATACCATGAATCATCCTTGTTGAAGGTGGAAGAGGAGAAGCTTGATGCCATAAGAGAGCCTCTCCATCACTTGCAATATAGTCTTATTTATCATTAGAGATGTTGGCTTGCTTGAATCAGTTCTTCTTCTTGAAGCAATTTTTGGCATAATGGCCT
Organism: Diphasiastrum complanatum; assembly: GCA_029204225.1. NCBI lineage: Eukaryota > Viridiplantae > Streptophyta > Lycopodiopsida > Lycopodiales > Lycopodiaceae > Diphasiastrum > Diphasiastrum complanatum. Next base: position 29,943,453 of record CM055109.1, on the reverse strand, counting down.
TTCTTGCCACAAAAGAAGCATGAGAGGTGTCCTCCTCCTCTCCATCTTGGTCTTTGGCTTTGTCATTAGAGAAGTGTTGGTGTTGCTTCTTACTCAACTTTGCCATCATTATTATGATTGAGTGATAGCTTGTCCATCCTCAAGAGTTTGTACTCTTGTCTTGATTCTTCATAAATAAGCACACTTTGAAGGGCCTCCAAACTTGGTAGCTCCTCCTTAATGGCATAGGATTGGACAAGGTTGTCATATTCATCTCTCAAGCCATTTAGAATGACTTGACTAGTTCACTTTCATTGATTGGATCACCAATGCAAGCAAGCTCCCTCTGAATATCCTTGACTCTCAAAACATAATTAGATGCACTCCCATCACTCTTTTGACTACTTTGGAAGATTTGATTTCTAAGAGTGAGGAGACTAGGGGTGTTCTCAGCCTCATAGATCCCAAGCTTCTTTGGTTTTAGTGCAAGTACCAATCTCCCTCAATATCTCATTAGAGACATTCATCGTAATAAAATGGAGGAGCATCCTAGCTCTCTTCTTGTATTTTTGTATTTCTTGAAGGACTTGAGGCTCCTCCTCAATCCCAAGTACAATGTCCATCACATCTTGGAGTATCAAGATTGACTCCATTCTAACCTTCCAAATAGAATAGTTGGAGGTAGATAGTCTTTCGGTAGATTCCAATAGGTAGGAACTCATAAAAGCCATTAAATAGTGAAGACTCCTTGTAATGAGACACTAAAAATGTTGCTACTCTCTCACTATAGGATCCAATAATGATGTGCTACCAACTCCTATGCAAGATCTTGCAACAAACTGTGAGATAATTCTCACTAGCTCTACCAATCTCTCCGAAACTAGATCTACTTCACATCAAATGATGGAGTATGGACAAAGTTAGGATCAAATACTCTTAGCATGTGTGAAATACACTAAGAGACCAAATTTGACTCAAATACAATGATATTGTATGAAACAAAATGGCTAAGATCTCAAAACAATGCCTAGATCACAAACGGATGAGATTGACAAGCATGTGATTTAGGATCAAATAGGCAGTCTCTTGACCAAACCAAATGTGTCCACCTAACCCTCTTCAAAACCTTATAACTTTTGATTGGCTCAACCAAATGGAATGAAATTGATTGCATCAAAAACTAGACAAACTACCTTTACAACAAGCTATCTAGCAAGATTTTTGGATCAAACATGAAAGAGAAGTCTCAAACTGAAATTGGATGTTCCTCACACGTGTCTGAGCACCTGATTCCGTACAGTACCAGGTCATACTCAATCAATGCCCTATTGATCTCTTTTGATTTAAAAATGGACAAGATAGCTAGGAAATTGGATCTTGACAATTTCTAGCTCAATATGGTGGAAATTTTTATACTAATAGATGGAAATGCATGGTAATCTTAGGTAGGCTCTAATACCATGTGAATTTCACACGTGTGGAGTGCCCACTACATGTAATTTAGATCTCCTAAGATGTGTGGATGCACAATGATCAAGATTAGATTGAGATTTAAGATCTATCGAGTTGTCAATGGCAAAAACACACTACTACATGCATTAGTTCACTTTCAAAGTACATACACATGTGTGGGACAGTGTTCCAAAATAAAACTAAGTAAAAACAAGCTGCTCTACTTGGGTAGAGAGATAATTATACCAATAGCTCTCGGGTAGAGAGAGAATGCTAGAAAATACTTTGATCCAAAATCTCACTTGATCTCAAAACCAATTAGCATAGAATGAGAAGTAAAATGATACTAGTAGATCCATGAGCTAATTCTAACTCAACCATGATTGGACATCATATTTACAATCTCTTAATCCTATTGGACCATTGATGCATCCACCTCTTAATTCTATTGGTCCATATACAAGCCTATCTCAAATCCTATTGGACCATTGATGCTTCCACCTCTAAATTCTATTGGAACTCTTGAACTTTGACTTGTCACACATCAAACTAACCAAAGACACTTGTCAACAACCTATTTAGCATGAGTTTCACCTCTTACACTACTTTGGCTCAATAGAGGCATTACATGTGGATTTGACCAATTTGCCATCTATGCCAATTTTTGACCCTATCAACATTCTACACAAAGATGCTTGACCATATAACTTTATGAGACCCCTATGAAAAACATTTCTAATTTATTTACAATTCTCCACATGGGGAACATCTTCCACACATGTGAGATTCACTCACAAACTTCTAACATAAAAATACCAGGCTAGATTTTTGCCAATTTCTCACATATGATACCGCAGCAAAGTGAGCATTTGTTTTTCTATGTGATATCTAAATGTCATTCATGACTTACATACTCTGCACTCAACTTGCTCATTTTGTTTCGTATCCCAACGTTCATCCAACAACTTGGCGAGCATTTCATCACTCAAGTCCTTACAAATAAAAATTGTTTTCGTTCGTTGAACATTGCATTTGGAAAAAAAATCAACAAAAATAGTGAAAGGTAGATACCAACTTATCTATTATTCTTTAAACCAGTGCTACATTTTAATATACTCTGAATATCCATATAAAGTCTAGATCGAAAACTTTCTAAAATTGCTGAATCTGGAGAAATTCATTCCTCACTCAAAAAATCTAGTAGAGGATATGCTCTACTCTACCCACTAAACCATTTTTATCAAGAATATAGGTGTGATTATAAAATAAATAAAAAAAAAAACCAACCTTAAAAGCTATTTTGGAGAACGACCTTTATATTGCAAAATACTAATATCAAAATGTATGACATCAAGTATTCTTGCAATAGATTGAACTGATTGCCATTCAACAAAATTTGATAGATACAAATCTACAAAACCAACAAAAATATCATGAGAAAAATTTACTAATACTAAAGAAATTTAATCTGAATATGTACATACTAATCGTATACTTACAATTGCAATGTTCTTCTATCATCTGGATTCCAATCCTGAATGTTGAGCTCTTTGTGAAGATAAGCATGCTAAACTAAAACTTCTGTGATAGACTGACCAATAGCTGATACTTTGAAATCCATTGTCTTTCCTTTGTTTCTATATATGTTATCTGATCTTTTTTTCGGAAAGAGCCTTTTGAAGAAGGATGCATCAAAATCCATTGACTGATTATGTGTCGCCATTAGTCCAAAATATTTGTATGGAAGCTGAGAATGGAGAGAATGAGAATGACAAGGGGAGTTTCTAAATTATAGAAATTAGTTAACTATAATTCATGAACATTGAATCCAAATTAACCTCAAGTGTACAATACGGACAACAAAGGAGTATTTGGGCAGTAACGGTGGTCCAATCATAGTCATTTGTTCTGCCCGGTGGGATTTTTGAAAATTGCCAAATTTTGGCCAGGAAAGCCAAAAAAAAATTCGTTTGTCAAGCACTGTTACAGTTCATCACAGATGGACACAATTTATTGGGCCACTTGGACATTGAAAGTGTGCGAAGTCAAAAACAACATCTTGACAAAGGGCCCATTTTGAGTTCTAATATACCCTAATGACAATGAAATTACTATCAATAATTGAATTAGAACTATCATTCACATCCGTAGATTCAAAAACAATTCTGCTTAAGCAGGATTTTAAAACAAGATAATAACAATTAAAATTGTGAGCTTCCTCTATTAATTCCATCGATGTAATCATCAAAAACTGAGTACAAGTGTCATCACCAAAAATGGATACACTTTTACCACTAGGATCAATAAATTGTAACTTATGTTTCTTAAAATTGATATGCAAACTGTCAAATTTATCAAAGAACCACTCATACCTAAAATCATGTCCGATTGGCCCAAGTTCAGAACATGAAAATTAATTTTATCAACATAGTCTTGAAGATCTAGTTCCAATTTCAGAATCATCACATCAAAAACTTCAGTATTTGTGATCACTTGGCTTGGTAGGCACCTGGAGTCTTTGCACAAGTTGAGAATTAATAAAGTTATGAGTACTACTTGAGTCAAACAACACATTCACATCTTTCACTAACAATGTGCCCCTAACATGAAACAAATTGTGAGGACCAAAAGACAATGTACTAAAATGGCATTCACAAGTAGCATTAATAACATCAAGTTTCATTTTACCTGCTGGCAAATCGATTGTTGCAAGATTTGATGAGGATTTGTTCTTCAACGGGCATTATAGTCAAATGGCCCGCCTTGGTGCAATTAAAGGATAGCCCTTGCTTAAAGGCATCTCTCACTGATGTCTTAGGTTTTTTCTTAATTTTCTTTCCTGACTTGGCTTTTTGCTAAGCCATTGTTTCAACTTCATCAAAAACTTCTTAGATTTTTTTCCGTGGTCAAAAATTTGTCGAGCCCTTCTCTTGCCCTCGTTTCCTAGAAGCTACCACTGTCTGATCGTAAACCTGTGCGATCCGGATGGCATCTTCCCACGAGTTCAACTGATGGCACTTGCACTCATTTTGAAAATCCGTGGGCAATCCATTCACAAATTGCCACTCTTCATATTTTTTAATGAAAATGCGGCACTTTGGTTAAGAGGTCCATGAACTCTTGGATGTACATGTCCAAGTCATGCGACCCTATCTTAAGCTCAACAAAATGCCGATAAGAGTCTCGCTCATCCAGTCATAAACATTTTCAGGAACACCTCCAAAAAAAGAAACCCATGTGACTTGCTTAGGATCGAGATCTCTCCACCACAACATGACTTTACTCTCCAAGTAGATTAGAAGGAATATTTTTTCCTCAGACACCCCGTGTAGACCAAATTAATCGTTCCACCTGTTTAGCCATTATTCCACTGTTGCCAGCTACTTGAACTTCTTGTCTGCCAAAAAAACTTTTGGCTAAAAATCTAACTGTGTCGAAGATGCCGCATCATGTCGAGACAATAGAAATTTAATTTGTTCGTCCTGCTGCTTATTACTCTGGTGGATTTCTAGCCGTGCCTTGCTCATCACATCCAGAATTGACTGTGGGTTGTTGTTTGGACTTCCCACACTCCAAGTAATTCTTGCTCCATGTCGGCCATGACTGCCAACATGACAAAATCCATTTCAAAGGTGCGAGAAACTGCCCGAAACTAGATAAATCCAGAACAACGTCCATTAACAAATCGACATTAAGCCCCTAGCTCAGACACCACAAAAATTCAAGCCAAAAATCGTTTCTTCACCAAAGGACCAAAGCCCATCATGAACCCGTAAAGCCACAAAGTCGTGTTTGCTCAACTACACCAAATAACATGGTCAGAACTACATAGCCAAGCAAACCATAAAAGCAAGGCACATACCCAAAACCCTCATGGAAAACCGAGAGACAACCATAGCAAGTTTGTTATACCTCGGACACCACATGAATAGCCCAGTCTAAACCAACATGCACCAGATATAAGTTCATCTTAACTTGCATGCTTAGAAAGGGCCCCTCCCCCCTAAAAAAAACATTCTCATTTCTTTTTTTTAGGAGAGGCCCCCCCTCCTTAACTCGAGCCTACTCCCGCCCCAGCCCTCCTCCACCTCGTCACGGCCTGTCTGCCCACATCAGAACCCGAGAGAGAGAGAGAGAGAGAGAGAGAGAGAGAGAGAGAGAGAGAGAGAGAGAGAGAGAGAGAATGTGCAGGGCGGCTATGGAGGGAGAAGTCGCACCCCCACCACGTGCTCATCCGACCCACAACACATCGATTCACGCATGTGTATAACCACTCAAAACGAATGTAAATCCCTCATGCATGTCAAAAACACTCAGAGAATCAACATGCAATCAATCCATGCAAGCACAATACCACAAATTAGGAAAAAAAAACTAGCATGCAATCTGAACAATTACGGATTTTGCAAATTTTGCTCACAAAACTGTCAAAATTTCGGCCATAACTTGAGCTAAAGTGCACCAAATTAAGCACTGTAAAGTACAGTACAGAGGGAGACCAAGTGACCAAGATGTTTGCCACATCAGCCTACCACCTAGGCTTCACACGTGTGAGAATAGAGCATCTCAAATTCTGTAGTAGGGCGCACTTCTACAAGGCCATATGATGTAAAACCAAGCAAACACCTATCCAAGCCCAAAAGTGATGTTACCAACAGTCTTAAATGGTCTATTAGACTTCCAGGAAACATTCATACAGGTCCTAAGAAGTAATATGGACTGGGATCAAAGATTTCTTGATTTGTAGAAGTGATTTTAGCTTCAAACGACCATAAGCCACCGGCCATCAATTTATAGGTTTGATAGCTTGAGGACAAGTCAAGAGGAGCACTAATAGGATGTATAATCTCCCAACATGATCCCTCTATGGATTGAGAGGAGCAATCCGTCCCCCAAAAATCACCAAAAAAAGGCTATTTTTTTGGCCTTCTACACACTCAATTCATGGAATTCTTGGCTCTAACTTCAAGGACATCTTCAAAAGACTTTGATTCAACTTTTGGCAAGCTCTACAAGGTAGTTTACAACATCTAACTATCCAACTTTAAGAAAAAAACTAACAAAAGTAATGATTTTTTACTATTTTCTGGTTTTTCCTTCACCATAAAGTGAAAATTTATGACATGCAACTCTTTCTCAACCACATGCAAGTCAATTTACAAAATTATAGCCATCCTAATGATCTGATCGTGCTGAATTTTAGCTCTTGCTATGAATTTCTAGTCAATAAACATGAAAAACAAGTAATTTTTGACCAAAAACATAGCCTAGAACCATAAATCTTGAAAAGAACCAGCATGCATCATTAATGATCCTTGAAATGAAAGTACACTTGCTGGAAAAATTCAGATCTACATAAGATTTGAGCTACACAAGAAAAAGCTCCAAAAAAATATTCTAAATTAGCTTTGAAGGAAAATTCTCCATAGAACCTAAAAACTTTTTGAGAGAAATGGATCTTAGCAACATGCAGATTGAAACCGGGAGAATACACCCATTTGCAACCTTGTTCTCCACCTGGATGGGAATAACAATTGATCCACACCAAAATCTCGACAAAAAGCAACACCACTCCAAGTTCTCCGATCTTCGTAGCCTTGCTCTGATACCAATGTAAGGGAAAGCTCCACAAGATTCTGCTCACAAGACAAGAAAATAGAGAACACACTATGGAGAAGCCACCCAACCAAGTAGAAGCAACCAATCAATCTCTAGAAGCATGATGGAGTAGCGCGAGTTTGTCCTCCTTATATAGGCCTAAGACCCTCATGTGCATATAGTAATGCAAAGTCCCAACTCCCCTATAGATAGATTCATTTGCTATTGATACTCTACACATGCATGGACTGTCCCAAACCTTGTACTAACTCCAATTAGTATTTGGGCCTCACAAGGTCATTAATTACATTACGGGTCACGTCCAGTATGACGTGGCATAACTAATGAACTTGATTCACTAGAATACCGGATATCCAAGACTAGGAGTATATTGAATCCTATATTTTAGTCATGGACAAAACACTTCCCCCTTTATTTCAGTTGGCCCTACTCTACTATACCATTGTGTGCTACTGGTTTTGTTGAGAAAGAATATCATTTGCATTCTAGAAGCTAGCTATAGCTATTGAAAAGGCCTGTGCCCCTCTTACAGCTTGCCACACGGGTTTAGGAGCTATTTACAGGGTAAGAACCGCATATAGTACATGTTTTTAATGTTTCTTTGCTACCTGCAACCTAGTAGAACTTTTTTATGGCTTCCTTCTGCTTGTTGCAACCTATTCCATGTATTAATGACCATTTTTTGGGTGTATTGAGCTACTTGAATGTTTTCCAATCCAATGGTACAACATTGGAAAATATACCAATGACCTACTAGCCATAAAAAAGACACAAAACACTTCCCCCCTTATTTTCAATGATGAGTAGAATGCTTGAAGTGATAGCAAAAACACGCCTCTTTGCATGAGGAAGCTCTAGGTTCAAACACATAAAACATGTGTTTTTTTGTGGGCACTGACTGACCAAGCTCAATGTCGAGACTGTGAAACATTACTGGAGTTTTAGAATTGGGTTTAGAGTGTCACACAGTGCGATTTGGATTCTATTGGGGATCTCGTCCACCCTAATGAAGCTCCATTGTTTCCGGTTCATGAAACCATAGTGGCCATTCAGTCTTTATATAACTAGATTAAAGTTCAGAGATAAATGCAGTATTCATTTTGACACCACAAATTGTTAGAGCGAAATTCACTATTGACAAAATAGAGTGTTGACGTTACTAACAACTTGGTCCAATCCATTGGTATTTTTTTGTGAAATAAGTAGAAATGTAAACAGTCAATAAAGAAGGTGCTTCTTAGCCCAAATCTTGTCGATAGTGCAGAAGGTATGTGCTTAACAGCAAATGGACGAGAGAGAGAGAGAGAGAGAGAGAGAGAGAGAGAGAGAGAGAGAGAGAGAGAGAGAGAGAGAGAGAGAGAGAGAGAGAGAGAGAGAGAGAGAGAGAGAGAGAGAGAGACAGAGAGAGAGACAGAGAGACAGAGAGACAGAGAGAGAGAGAGAGAGAGAGAGAGAGAGAGAGAGAGAGAGAGAGAGAGAGAGAGAGAGATGAGAAGAAGAAGAAGAAGAAGCTTTATTAACGTCCTTTCCATGCCAAAAGGCATATAAGACGAACAAGTACTTCAAAATTGATGGCACCAAGATGGAGCAATGTCATCAAAACCACATAACTAAAACCAAACTACCTAAGAAGAGAAAAATATCTCTTCAGTGCTCTAACTCTCAACCTAACTCTAAACAATCTCTAACAAGCGTTAATGAAAGGCTCTCACGTAGGAGGCAGTTTAATTATACATATAGTTTGAAAATTCTCTCTTGACTAAAAGGCTCTCACATAGGAGGCGTCACTTAGTGATCAGTTCTGGATGGGGTGACCAAAAAGATGTTGACCATCCCAGGAAATAACCATTTTTTCTATTGCATTTGCTTCCTCAATGAGCTGCTACCGTTCCTTCCACTGTAAGGCAGTTAGATCCTCATAAACGAAAACATTACTACCTTTAAGCCATCCACGATGCTTAAGAACTTCATTACCATGATTAGTGTATTTGAAACGGATGAAGACAATCAAAGAGTCAAATTTACTATGCCAAGGTGCTTCTGTGAAAAATGCAAAAATAAGCTTGGTAGAGGCCAAAAATCTTGTATATAGGATGATTACACATGTGTAGAGCCTGTTCCCACGTGTGAAAATAGTGTACTTGTCATGTACCATAATCATATAGGCTGTACATATGATTTAATTCAAGTTCTAGTGGCTAAAAAAGCCAAAAACTAGTTTTCTAGACATATGACACATTGCATCAATCTATTGATTGCATGAGCCACATCCTTTAGTTAGGTGTCACATCCCATGTGTAGAGGACAGCTCACATGTGTGGAATAAGCTGAAGTAGACGAATTTTGACTTCTAGAAGATTTTCAAGTAGATCTCCATATAGAAGAAAAATGGACCAAAAGTGCTCAAAATAAAAGGTTTTGTCCAAGTGTCAGTTTTGCATGATGAATCATCATATGACAAAGCACCTTCACACATGTGGGATCAAAGGGATGATCAGTACCACGAGCTCCCACTTATTGAATATATAGAGCCACATTTGGCCATAATCAATGTGAGACACCACTCTTGGTTTTGGAAGCAATTTTGAGTGATTCTCTCCATTTGTCTACATTTGTCTTGATTGTTTTGAGGTTCTATCAATGTGTACTTAATTTTCAGGTTGGATTCCGTACTCAGACAGTGTTTCAAACGTGTGAAACCATAAAGTACACTTACCTTCAATTAATGATTGTTCTTGTTAGGATTTTGTGTCTAGAATTGATCTAGATTGATAGATCAAGTAATCTGACAACCAATCCCTCTTGAGGATCATATGAGGATCCACTCTTGGGCCTTTTTGTACTTTTTGCACATGGTATCAGAGCCTAGTACAAGAGGTTTTGTTGAAATTGATAGGGTTAATCCAAATCAAAGCCAAAATTAGTAGTTTTTTGGAAACTAGTCAAATTTTATGTAGCGAGTTGGATTTGATAGCTATCCTCAAAATTTTTGGTCCAAATCTTGTTGTGGGCTGTAGGAACCCTTTTCACACGTGTGAGGCCATACATCTCCAGTTTTGACCGAGAAATTTCAAAAGATTGTAGAATTGGACTCACATACCCAATTTGGGTAATTTTTGGTGCAAAATCAAGCATTTTCGATAGAGAATCTAATCCCTTGATTAGTTCTTGGATTAGATTAGCCAAGAAATTAAATTTGAAGCTTGAATTAGGTGCATTAATTGATTATCTCTGATTTTTTGAGTGTATGTTGAAGTTCAGAGAGATTTTGCAAAAATCATAGATTAAGGAGTGATATGCAAGGTGAGAGGTTGAAATCCATTGTACCATCACTCTAGATTTGTTCAAGAGTGATAGGGTCAAGTTTAGAAGCATCAATTTGCTAGAAAACATCCTTGGATCTGTCCTCCAAGTGAAACCTTTGAGAGTTTCTAATGCATATAGAGCATCTATGCAAATCTTTTGTAGAATTTGACATAGATTGGCTTCAATTGAAAGTTCTAGAAAAGAGATTGAGATCCAAGTCACATTATTCAATCCTACTCAATTTATTTGAGTGTTTGTGAGGTTTGGAAAGAGTCATTAAGGTGTCTATGGCAAATGTGTAGAGAGAGATCCAATTTTCTAAGAGTTCCTTCCTTTGTAGAAGGCAAGATCTAGAAGCTCATTTTGTGTTATTATTGGTGGAGAATTTGTATTCTCCCAGGTGATCAAATCTTTCTAAGTGGCATTAGCTCTTTGAAGCACAATATCTTAGTGAGAAAAAACTTTTGATTTTGAATTTCATTCCAAGTCTTAAAAGGTAGAGTAATTGGTGGAATCCAATAGGAGTGATTGAATTCAATTTGTTGAGCAAAAATTGACATAGTATGTATGAAACTCAAATTAGTTCTATTCAACTTTCTTTGTGAAAGTGTGAGGGTCAATTTGTGATCCCATTTGATGTCTAGAATGAGGATGAGTCCATATTTGAGTATTCATGTATGGTTGAGATCTTTGTGAATCTCTAGTTGTCTAATTTTTAAGCTTTGTGAAAAATTGGTGGTATAGTTTGTTTTCATCAAATCAAATTCATTCTAAATCTCAAGGGTGAGATTATCTGGGTCAAGAGTGAGTCCAAAAGAAGTGATTAAGTTTTATTTTCATGTGTTGGAAACAAATCCATCTTTTGTTCAAGAATCTCAAGTGTTGAGAGAACTAGTCAAGTGAAAAGGAAAATCTAAGTGTCAAATCTTTTTCATATCCATTTCAACTTTCAAAAGAAAGAGTCATTGGTATTTGATGAGTCCAATAGGAGATTGGATCTGATTTCTTTAGTGATTTGATTCAAAGATTGTGTGCTTTTGTCTTAGTGATCAAAGCAAAGTTTCTAAGTGACTAGTCTTTACTGTGAAGATTGAGTCTTAGGTTTGTGAGCTAGATCTTTTGTAGATCCTTCTAGATTGTTGAAGATGTTCAAATCTAGTCTCTTGAAAGTCACAAATTACATTTGTAGAATCATATCACAGGTTTTTATTCACATGGCATCAATAGGTGGCATCCTAGTGAAGGAAAGAAAGGATCCTGAGTGCAACCTTTGTGGCAAGGGAGGATATTTTTTCTCAAGATGCTACAAAAAGAAGACCAATCCATCCACGGAGAACCAAAGCAAGGGGGCCGAGGTGAAGGATGGAGCTTCAAGTTCAAAATGCAAATACAAGAAGGACAAGTCCAAGGAAAGGTGTTTCCTTTCTGGAAAGGTGAATGAGGCTTGGAGTCTCACAAGGACTTGCAAGGTTTGTCTTCAAGAGTCCATCACAACACATGTCAAATCTTTTGAAATTTTCATTTGGAAGTACATTGTTTGGTTCAAGATGCAAAGATAGATGTCACTTTCATGAAAGTAACTTGGATTTATTTTATGTCCTTGGAAAGTATTTTGCTTGGAACTTTGGACAAGTTCAAACTTATTGTTATTATCCAAGAGAAATCAATCAAGAATAAGGAGCAATCACTAAATGAAAATAGTTTCATTTATGCTATCATGTCAACTTATGAAGAACCATTTTGCTTTGAAGAGATTTTTGTATCTCAAAGGTGGATTAAGGCAATACTAGTTGAGTATGATGCCTTAAAAGATAGCAAAATATGTTTTCCTTGTAAGCTTACATTAGTTATGAAGTCAAGGAAATGGAAATATCTTCATAATGTAGGATCTTTTGGTTTCAATAAGATCATGAATGATGTGTTCATTCATAAAGATGAAAATTGTAAGTTTTCAATCTTAAAGGCAAGTTGTAAACTTCTTATGAGAATAAGTGAAGCATCCAAAGTGGACACTTATATCCATAAGCAAGTAGTTAGCCTTATTGAGATGGAAGTACCTTTTGATTTCAATATTGGAAAAATCATGCCAAGTTGTGGTGATTTTTTGACTTATGTTTCTAGCATAAGTAATCTTGATAATCACAGGAAGTGCATATTGAATGGTCATACTTGTTGTGATCATTATGAGACATGGAGGTCTCGGATTTTCATCAAAGAAGAGCATGCACATGAAGAAGGAGCAAGCCTCAAAGTCAAGCATCTACATGAAAATTGGAAGGACTCAATTTTGGAGGTGCTAGGATGGTGCAAAGCTCTCAAGCTCATCAAAGATGTCAACATCAAAGAAGCACTATCATGGATATGGTGATTTCAGATCAACATAAAGCTCATTGGCTGATCTTCACACCTTTTGAGCCTGAAAAAACCAATTCAGCCCATGGAGTCAAGTTCAAGATCATCATGTTTTCCATCAAGCTAGATTTACCAAGCTAGATTTTTGAGGAGGAGTGTGAAAAATGCAAAAATAAGCTTGGTAGAGGCCAAAAATCTTGTATATAGGATGATTACACATGTGTGGAGCCTGTTCCCACTTGTGGTTGTCATGTACCATAATCATATAGGTTGTACATATGATTTAATTCAAGTTCTAGTGGCTAAAAAAGCCAAAAACTAGTTTTCTAGACATATGACACATGGCATCAATCTATTGATTGCATGAGCCACATCCTTTAGTTAGGTGTCACATCCCATGTGTAGAGGACAGCTCACATGTGTGGAATAAGCTGAAGTAGATGAATTTTGACTTCTAGAAGATTTTCAAGTAGATCTCCATATAGAAGAAAAATGGACCAAAAGTGCTCAAAATAGAAGGTTTTGTCCAAGTCAGTTTTGCATGATGAATCATCATATGACAAAGCACCTTCACACATGTGGGATCAAAGGGATGATCAGTACCACGAGCTCTGACTTATTGAATATATAGAGCCACATTTGGCCATAATCAATGTGAGACACCACTCTTGGTTTTGGAAGCAATTTTGAGTGATTCTCTCCATTTGTCTACATTTGTCTTGATTGTTTTGAGATTCTATCAATGTGTACTTAATTTTCAGGTTGGAGTCCGTACTCAGACAGTGTTTCACACGTGTGAAACCATGTAGTATGTGAAAGTACTGTACTTTAGGACCATAAATGGATCTACAAAAGATCTACAAGAGTGATTGGATGCTTGCTTAACAATCTATCAAAAAAACTAGACACAAAAAAAATTGATCTAGATTGGCAATTTGACAAACAACAAGCATTAACAATCAAAAGCATTGATAAACATTGAAATCCGAGCCCACACGTGTGTACTACAGGCTGTAGTACGGCCTTCAACCTGAGAAACAAGTATAAATTGATTTGGTTTCATTTGGATCACAAAAACTCAATGTACATAGTGAACTAGCTTGAGATTGCCAATGAGCTCCAAAAAAAATTTATCTTCTCACTATGGAGAGAGGGAATACATAGCAAATTCGACTTCCTTCTTGAAGTTAGGTGGATTTCCAACATGTAATAAGGAAGTTAACTCACTCTCCTTGACCTAAAATGAAACCCTAGTCTATTTCCTAGAATTATGCTTGGTAGGTAGTTAGTTGGTCAAATTTTCACCTTAAACTTAGGTGTAGGTCCTATAAAGTAGGGATGACCACCAAATAGACATGACCAACTCTCTTGACTTGACCTAACCTACATTAGGATGGGTTTCCCATGTGGCATCATGGCCTCACATGTGTGGGACCCACTTGTGTACACAATTTACACTATTCTACATGGTTTTTGATCAAGCTAGATTTGTCAATTTTTGGCAATTCTTCACAAAGTACACTTACCTTCAATTAATGATTGTTCTTGTTAGGATTTTGTGTCTATAATTGATCTAGATTGATAGATCAAGTAATCTGACAACCAATCCCTCTTGAGGATCATATTAGGATCCACTCTTGGTCCTTTTTGTACCTTTTGCACATGGTATCAGAGCCTAGTACAAGAGTTTTTGTTGAAATTGATAGGGTTAATCCAAATCAAAGCCAAAATTAGCAGTTTTTTGGACACTAGTCAAATTTTGTGTAGCGAGTTGGATTTCATAGCTATCCTCAAAATTTTTGGTCCAAATCTTGTTGTGGGCTGTAGGAACCCTTTTCACACGTGTGAGGCCATACATCTCCAGTTTTGATCGAGAAATTTCAAAAGATTGTAGAATTTGACTCACATACCCAATTTGAGTGATTTTTAGTGCAAAATTAAGCATTTTCTATAGAGAATCTAATCCCTTGATTAGTTCTTGGATTAGATCAACCAAGAAATTAAATTTGAAGCTTGAATTAGGTGCATTAATTGATTATCTCTGATTTTTTGAGTGTATGTTGAAGTTGAGAGAGATTTTGCTAAAAATCATAGATTAAGGAGTGATATTGAAGGTGAGAGGTTGAAATCCATTGTACCATCGCTCTAGATTTGTTCAAGAGTGATAGGGTCAAGTTTAGAAGCATCAATTTGCTAGAAAACATCCTTGGATCTGTCCTCCAAGTGAAACCTTTGAGAGTTTCTAGTGCATATAGAGCATCTATGCAAATCTTTTGTAGAATTTGACATAGATTGGCTTCAATTGAAAGTTCTAGAAAAGAGATTGAGATCCAAGTCACATTATTCAATCCTACTCTATTTTTTTGAGTGTTTGTGAGGTTTGAAAAGAGTCATTAAGGTGTCTATGGCAAATGTGTAGAGAGAGATCCAATTTTCTAAGAGTTCCTTCCTTTGTAGAAGGCAAGATCTAGAAGCTCATTTTGTGTTGTTATTGGTGGAGAATTTGTATTCTCCTAGGTGATCAAATCTTTCTAAGTGGCATTGGCTCTTTGAAGCACAATATCTTAGAGAGAAAAATCACAACTTTTGATTTTGAATTTCATTCCAAGTCTTAAAAGGTAGAGTAATTGGAGGAATCCAATAGGAGTGATTGGATTCAATTTGTTGAGCAAAAATTGACATAGTATGTATGAAACTCAAATTAGTTCTATTCAACTTTCTTTGTGAAAGTGTGAGGGTCAATTTGTGATCCCGTTTGATGTCTAGAATGAGGAGGAGTCCATATTTGAGTATTCATGTATGGTTGAGATCTTTGTGAATCTCTAGTTGTCTAATTTTTAAGCTTTGTGAAAAATTGGTGGTATAGTTTGTTTTCATCAAATCAAATTCATTCTAAATCTCAAGGGTGAGATTATTTGGGTCAAGAGTGAGTCCAAAAGAAGTGATTAAGTTTGATTTTCATGTGTTGGAAACAAATCCATCTTTTGTTCAAGAATCTCAAGTGTTGAGAGAACTAGTCAAGTGAAAAGAAAAATCTAAGTGTCAAATCTTTTTCATATCCATTTCAACTTTCAAAAGAAAGAGTCATTGGTATTTGATGAGTCCAATAGGAGATTGGATCTGATTTTTTCAGTGATTTGATTCAAAGATTGTGTGCTTTTGTCTTAGTGATCAAAGCAAAGTTTCCAAGTGACTAGTCTTTACTGTGAAGATTGATGCTTAGGTTTGTGAGCTAGATCTTTTGTAGATCCTTCTAGATTGTTGAAGATGTTCAAATCTAGTCTCTTGAAAGTCACAAATTACATTTCTAGAATCATATCACAGGTTTTTATTCACATGGCATCAATAGGTGGCATCCTAGTGAAGGAAAGAAAGGATCCTGAGTGCAACCTTTGTGGCAAGGGAGGATATTTTTTCTCAAGATGCTACAAAAAGAAGACCAGTCCATCCAAGGAGAACCAAAGCAAGGGGGTCGACGTGAAGGATGGAGCTTCCAGTTCAAAATGCAAATACAAGAAGGACAAGTCCAAGGAAAGGTGTTTCCTTTCTAGAAAGGTGAATGAGGCTTGGAGTCTCACAAGGACTTGCAAGGTTTGTCTTCAAGAGTCCATCACAACACATGTCAAATCTTTTGAAATTTTTCATTTGGAAGTACATTGTTTGGTTCAAGATGCAAAGATAGATGTCACTTTCATGAAAGTAACTTGGATTTATTTTATGTCCTTGGAAAGTATTTTGCTTGGAACTTTGGACAAGTTCAAACTTATTGTTATTATCCAAGAGAAATCAATCAAGAATAAGGAGCAATCACTAAATGAAAATAGTTTCATTTATGCTATCATGTCAACTTATGAAGAACCATTTTGCTTCGAAGAGATTTTTGTATCTCAAAGGTGGATTAAGGCAATACTAGTTGAGTATGATGCCTTAAAAGATAGCAAAATATGTTTTCCTTGTAAGCTTACATTAGTTATGAAGTCAAGGAAATGGAAATATCTTCATAATGTAGGATCTTTTGGTTTCAATAAGATCATGAATGATGTGTTCATTCATAAAGATGAAAATTGTAAGTTTTCAATCTTAAAGGCAAGTTGTAAACTTCTTATGAGAATAAGTGAAGCATCCAAAGTGGACACTTATATCCATAAGCAAGTAGTTAGCCTTATTGAGATGGAAATACCTTTTGATTTCAATATTGGAAAAATCATGCCAAGTTGTGGTGATTTTTTGACTTATGTTTGTAGCATAAGTAATCTTGATAATCACAGGAAGTGCATATTGAATGGTCATACTTGTTGTGATCATTATGAGACATGGAGGTCTCGGATTTTCATCAAAGAAGAGCATGCACATGAAGAAGGAGCAAGCCTCAAAGTCAAGCATCTACATGAAAATTGGAAGGACTCAATTTTGGAGGTGCTAGGATGGTGCAAAGATCTCAAGCTCATCAAAGATGTCAACATCAAAGAAGCACTATCATGGATATGGTGATTTCAGATCAACATAAAGCTCATTGGCTGATCTTCACACCTTTTGAGCCTGAAAAAACCAATTCAGCCCATGGAGTCAAGTTCAAGATCATCATGTTTTCCATCAAGCTAGATTTACCAAGCTAGATTTTTGAGGAGGAGTGTGAAAAATGCAAAAATAAGCTTGGTAGAGGCCAAAAATCTTGTATATAGGATGATTACACATGTGTGGAGCCTGTTCCCACTTGTGGTTGTCATGTACCATAATCATATAGGTTGTACATATGATTTAATTCAAGTTCTAGTGGCTAAAAAAGCCAAAAACTAGTTTTCTAGACATATGACACATGGCATCAATCTATTGATTGCATGAGCCACATCCTTTAGTTAGGTGTCACATCCCATGTGTAGAGGACAGCTCACATGTGTGGAATAAGCTGAAGTAGACGAATTTTGACTTCTAGAAGATTTTCAAGTAGATCTCCATATAGAAGAAAAATGGACCAAAAGTGCTCAAAATAGAAGGTTTTGAAAGTGTCAGTTTTGCATGATGAATCATCATATGACAAAGCACCTTCACACATGTGGATCAAAGGGATGATCAGTACCACAAGCTCCCACTTATTGTATTTATAGAGCCACATTTGGCCATAATCAATGTGAGACACCAATCTTGGTTTTGGAAGCAATTTTGAGTGATTCTCTCCATTTGTCTACATTTGTTTTGATTGTTTTGAGGTTCTATCAATGTGTACTTAATTTTCAGGTTGGAGTCAGTAATCAGATAGTGTTTCCCACGTGTGAAACCATAAAGTACACTTACCTTCAATTAATGATTGTTCTTGTTAGGATTTTGTGTCTAGAATTGATCTAGATTGATCTTCGTCTGCAGTAGATTGATAGATCAAGTAATTTGACAACCAATCCCTCTTGAGGATCAAATTAGGATCCACTCTTGGTCCTTTTTGTACATTTTGCACAGCTTCCACGACGCCCTCCTCTTCCTCATAAGAAAGTGAGGCCAGAAGTTCTTTGGCTGCAAGCAAGGGGTTGGTTTCGAAAAGATCTCTAACGTGGACGTTTTGAGATTTGTATTCTCGTTTGGCTTGTTCTTCCATCACCTGTAAAAACATCTTATTGCTTTTTGCTTCAGTATTTTTTAACATGTCTGATGTGAACCCGATGACGGCTGGGAAAGTCGGAGACTTCGAGCACTTCAAAGTTAGACAATCATGATTCACTGATGTGAGGCTCAGATGGAGTCGATAAGCCAGGCGAAGCTATTGTTTCATACCAACAATCGATCCTCCTCCGAACTACAAACTGACACTAAAGATTTGATGTAAAACTTTATAAGCAGTAGATAATATTAATCAACTAAGATTGAGAAATAGTGGAAGTATAATCTACTGATAGTAAGCACCATAGAATCATTCACAGATTATGTACATGATGACCAGATTGTTGCGACTCTTCTATATTAACAAAATCGAGTTTACAATAACAAAAACCGTTTAGCTGCTGTCTATTTCCTAGATCAGCGCATTTGCACAAGAGAGGAGTTCTCTCTCATGAGTTAAACTAGCTACTGCTAATTCTATGTCTGCAATTGTGACAATGAGTGTCTGCTACTGCATGACTAACACACATCTCCTTCATGTCTGTATCCGATCTCCAATATATAACATGCTGGGTCTGATTAGAAGATCTGATTTGTCATGTACTTCTAGTACATCAATGTCTATTAATGCCTTAAAATATCCATTGTAAGCTTTGTAGGCCCAAAAAGGAACTACTAGTCTTAAGAACAAGGCGGTTCCCTCTTTAGGCCCTTCAAAGTAATTAATAAGGATAATAGGCCACTAAAGGCCCAATGTAGGCTAAATATCCTTCAAGATAGTTATGTTTAGTTAAGTTAGGGGACTTGTCTATAAGTAGGCAAGAGACATCACTTTTGGAATCTTTTGGCTCATTTGCAATTGAGAGACCTAGGAGCTCCATCTCCTCTTCCTCCTTTGTGAATGTGAGCCTTGGGATCTTGATCTTGCTAGGTCTCATGTGCCCCATCACATGAATTCATGTACTCCAAACCCTCTATTATAGAATCCATCTCCTCTTGAGCTTCACTTTGATATGAGCTTTCTGGTAGCTTGTGGCTATTCTTCATCTTTGGTTCTCTTCAACATAGGTGTGGTGGTTGCCTCCTTGTTGTAGCTTGCTTGGCTTGGATTGAGAGGTATGGCACATGACATTTGTGGTATCAGAGCTTAAGATCCAATAATCATTTGATTCAACATGAATCTCATTTCATTTGAAGAGTTTATTGCTTTTGTAGTTTTCTTTTTGCTAATTTCTAACTTTTGAATTCTTGAGTCTGTTCAGACTCATTTTTAGCATATAACTTCGTTTGTTATTTCTAATTTGATTTCATAGAGTTTTAGAGCTTTGTTTTAGCTTTCATCCTAGTTTCTTTACATAGGCTTTTAGAGCATTGTCTTAGTTTTGATTCGATCCATATGGCAGGTCATTTGGATTAGTATTCAAAAAGCTATGACAAATCATGATTTCTAGTTCTAGTTTTACTAGTTTTCTTTCTTCAAAATTTTCAGACCTGTTCTATTGTAAATTTGACCTACCAAATTACCTCCAATCAATGATCTGTACTTAGGCTGATAAAGCATCAATATTGGGAGAGTTATGATCATATTAGTGAAGCTGGGTCAGATTTGCTAGAATTCTGGAAATTTTCTTTTGTATTTCTTGGTGAGAGAGAAGCACTTTAAAATTTCAATTTTGAAGCTTTTTTTTGCTATAAATTTTTTTCAGTTTCTTCATTTTGAAAGGTTCGTAAGCCTTTTACGTCATTTTTTTAATAAAAAAAAAATCAAATTTTTTTTTTGGCAATATCGCTTTCAAGCGCGGGTGGACTATTCAAAAAGTTCGGCTAACCTATTTGCGCTTGAAACCGATACCCAAAAAAAAAACTATTTTTTTTCCTCCAATATCGATTTCGAGCGCGTTTTTTCTGCTCTGCTCTTGTCCTAGTACTTTGTGTGCGCTTGAGTCCGATATCAAATGTACAAAACTCTTAACTTGATATTACTTCCATAACTTTCTTGCTTGAGCTCGGATTTCAGTCGGGTAAGAACAAAAAGTGATCAAAACGAGAAGACGGGCTCAACGAAACTATTCAAACTCATGTTGTAACGCTTCAAAATGGGTGGTCGAGGGAAACAAACTATGGATAAAAATAATGCACCTCAAGACAACTCGCCTGCTGATGAGATGGTGGAAGAACTGTAGGTTTCAAACCAACAAGAGAACTTACTAAGTAAAATGCAGGCCACACAAGATCTGATAGTGGCAATGTTGCAAGAAATGAGACAAGATCGACAAGGTGATGAGGTAAAATGGACAAAATTGTTTGATAGCCTAGCTTGTAGGCAAGACAGAATTGCCAGAACTGACCGAAGATATAATGAGCCATCCACATCATTTCAACTACCGTCTTCGTCACATAATGTAAAATCTTCTCAAGATGTCCGGAGAATTGACATGGACAAGGGAAAACAGGTATTACAGAGTCATATTGAATACCCAGTCAGACTTGGAAATAACAGGGGAATGTTAGAACAACGCGGCAACAATCAACGAGGTTTCATGTACAATGGAACCACTTCGATGCTCAGGAATACAAGGATAAGATTACTATTCAGAAATTCAATGGTGACTTTAAGACCCTTGACATTGAAGAGTGGGTGGATAAATTAGATCGTTATTTCACCCTATTTGATAGACCTGATCAAGCCAAAGTTACTTTTGCTACAATTTATTTTGAGGAGCAGCCTATGAGTGGTGGAAGCGGAGGGAGAATAGGCGATCAATAGAGGAATGTAATGCATGAACTAATTGGCCATTATTTAAGAATGCTTGTATTGAGACCTTCAGAAGACCATTACAGGATGATGACAACTTCAAAAGATGGACGAAGATACGCCAGAAGAGTTCGATACAAGAGTATAACTTTGATTTCTGGAGTCTAACTCTTAGGTTACTCACAATGTCTGATGCAGATCATTTGCGAAGGTATATATAGGGACTGCAACCAGATATTGGAGCTGATGTAGCATCACGTTTCTGTACCGATCTTGATCAAGCTATGTGGGTGGCTCTTAAAATTGAGCCTAAATATGCTGGTAAGTGGTCGAGTAAACTGGGAGCACCCCGATATGAAGTTAATGGACGGAAAGCTGAGCAAAATTTTGATATTCATCGACATGATAAGGAAAGGAACATAATCCTCCAGTACTCGACAGTCAAAGAAACTGATAGGAGGAATAGTGGTAAGAAACAAGTGAGCAACATGGAGGCCAAGCCAGAGGTGAAATTAGTCAGATCAAAGGCCGAGATAGATCAACTGTGACAACAAGGCTTATGTTTCACTTGTAAGCAAAAATGGAAACCAGGGCATAAGTGTGACAAATCTAAGTTTGCAGGGATTTTCTTGATTGTTGAAAATGACGAAGACGATATTAGCACTTTTTTAGAGAATGTCATTGACACTGAGCCACCGCAAGTAATGAAGAAAAGGAAGACATCTCGTCTGATGAGGAATCACCAAACCATCAATCAGACCACGGATAGTAGGAAAGATCCATTAGGAGGGATCAGAAAGTTGAACTATTGAGCATATCTCTAAATGCTTTTAATGGATCCCATTCTAACCAAACCTTCCATGTGCAAGCATTAATTAATGGAAGGAAAGTCTTTTGTTTCATAGATAGTAGTACACATTACTTCTTTAATAGTAGGCCATTACGAAGCTACAATTTAGCATCTTTGGATCATTGTGATAAGATGAGAGTATAGATTGCCAATGGAGTAACCATCCCTTGTAATAACATCACCCTAGTGGTGAACTTGCAAAACGAGGATTATACTCTTAAACCGAGTTTCCATATTGTGGAGCTGGGCCCAATTGATGTTATACTAGGGGTGGAATGGCTTAAGACATTGGGAAATGTGACAATCAACTTTGATCAAGGACTGATGAGCTTTAGACAAGGAGAACGCCAATTTGAACTACACAGCATTCAATCTACTCAACAATGTTCAACTTTGCAGCTGATTTCTATGGAGAAGGCTCAAAGGCTGTCTAGATCAAATGTGGAAATGTTTGTGCTCAGGATCAAAAAAAATGAGGGACAAGTCAAGGAAGTCAAAACAAAACCATTGGCCAAGGTAAAACAAAGTGTGAAAGATCCAAAGATTTGGAAGATATTGGGTAAATTTTCTGATGTGTTTGTTGATCAGTTACCCAAAGGTGAACCTCCTACCAGATTTGTGAACCATCCCATTGAATTGGAATTGGGGACTAAACCAGTCAATTTACCACCTTACAGACTATCAAGGGCCGAAAAAGAAGAAGTCCATAAATAGGTTCAGGAGTTACTCTCACAAAAATTTTATTGTTCAAAGTAAATCACCTTTTGTCTCTCCCGTGTTGCTGGTTACGAAGAAATATGGAACGTTCAGGATGTGTATTGATTATTGAGCTCTTAACAAAGTGACCATCAAAAACAAATATCCAATCGCTAGGGTGGATGATTTGTTGGATGCTTTAAAGGGAGCCAGCGTCTTTTCAAAAATAGATCTACGTTCAGGATACATAAAATAGCTTTCCGAACTGATAGGGGACATTATGAATTCAAAGTTATGCCTTTCGGATTAACTAATGCTCCTACCACTTTTTAGGCTCTTATGAATCGTATTTTTGAACCTTATCTTTATTTGTTTGTGTTGGTATTCTTTGACGACATCTTGATATATAGCAAGAACATGGAAGAGCATGCGAAACATTTGAATACAGTTTTAAGTATTCTTTGAGAATACAAGTTGTTTGCAAAGATAACCAAATGTGAATTCGCTTGAGATGAGGTGGAATACTTGGGACACATTGTGTCCAAGGAGGGAATCGAGGTGGACCAGAAGAAGATTGAGGCAATCAAGAATTGGAATTCACCTAACAACATTAGAGAATTGAGAGGATTCCTGGGTTTAGCATCCTATTATAGAAGATTCATTCAGGACTTCTCAAAAGTGGCAGCACCGCTTGCCCATCTTTTGAGAAAAGATAAGTTTGAATGGAATGAGAAAACTCAGATGGCTTTCAAAGCTCTTAAGGAATCGTTGGTAACGGCTCCTTTACTAGTGCAACCCAACTTCAACTTACCTTTCATGGTTACAGTGGATGCCAGTGGCACAGGTTTGGGAGCTATTTTGAGTCAATCAGATGGAGTCATTGCCTATGAAAGTAGGAAACTCACTGACAAGGAAGCATCATATCCTACTCATGATAAGGAGATGTTGGCAATTGTGCATGCCCTCAATAAATGGCGACACTATTTATATGGTTCTAAATTCTTGATTAAAAGTGACCATCATAGTTTGAAATATTTCTTGAGCCAAAAGCAATTGAATGATAAGCAGAAGAGATGGGTGTCACAAGTTCAATCTTATGATTTTAACATTGAATATCTTAAAGAAAAGGACAATGTGGTTGCAGACGCGCTATCAAGAATATGGTCTTTACAGATGAATGCTTCTTCAGAATCTTTAGAGGAATATGTAGCCTATTTGAAGGAATACCATAACGAAATTTTGGATCATCCTTTGATGGAGGAGCACAAAATGTTGTGGTCAAATTTGAGATTTAGTACAATTTCTGCAATAATTGCATTAAGTGCAGATTGGATAAGAGACATTCAAGCGAAATATATGGAGGATTCAGACTTGAAAGAGATTTGGGAAGAATCTCAAGACTCTAATTCAGTTGTTCATCCCCGTTATAGGAAGCAAGGACAAGTATTGTTGTATGACAATTCTAGACTTGTGCTTGCCCCTAAATCCAAATTCATACCACAAGTATTGTATGAGCTACACTCATCTCCAAGTGCTGGGCATAGTGGAATTTTGAAGACATATCAAACCATGAGAAAGTTATTCAAATGGGCTAGTATGAAGAAAGCTATATACACATATGTGCAAGAATGTATTCCTTGTCAAGTGAATAAGGTGGAACATGTTAAGCAACCAGGTTTATTGCATCCGTTATCTATTCCTACACAACGTTGGACAAGTATTAGTATGGATTTTATACCTTCCTTGCCAACAACGACTGGGGGATATGATGGTATCTATGTGGTGGTGGATCGGCTTACAAAATATGCACATTTTCTACCTTATAAAACTACTGATAGTGCAGCCCAAATAGCACAAATATTCTTGAAGAATGTTTTCAAGTTACATCGAATACCTAAGGAGATAGTGAGTGATAGAGATGGCAGGTTTCTTTCCACTTTTTGGAAGGTCTTAATGGACAACTTGGGCACTAAATTGTGCTTAAGTACATCATTTCATCCAGAAACTGATGGACAAACGGAAAGGGTCAACCAGTGGTTGGAGTGTTATTTGCGACATTTTGTTTCGGATCACCAGACAAAGTGGGTTGATTGGTTGTACCTTGCTGAATTTTGTTATAATAGCACTCCACATGTGTCAATTGGTATGACACCTTTCTTTGCATTATATGGCCATGAACCGTTACAACCCATGAGTGCGGATTTGTCAGAGGTTGTAGTTCCAGCAGTTGTGGACCAGATTCAGCACATGAATGATATTTTGAGAGCCAATCGGGAGCATATCAAAGTAGCACATATACGAATAAGCAATATGCTGATCAAAAACAGACTTTTTATGATTTTGTTGAAGGGGATTTTGTGTATTTAAGGTTACAACCTTATAGATACACTAAGCTGAAGAAAACTCAAAGCAAAAAGTTGGCTCCGAGATTTTATGGACCCTTCAAAATTGTGAAGAAGATTGGAGAGTTAAATTACGAATTGGATCTACCATCAACGACCCGTATGCATCGTGTGTTCCATGTATCTCTTCTAAAGAGGAGTTTGGGAGAACACTCAACTGCAACTACTACTCTACCATTGTTGGATCCTGAGGGTAATATGGTTCTAGAACCAGCCAAAATTGTTGGATATCGGAACAAGGTTTTGCGAAATGGGAAGCTCGTCAAAGAATATCTAATTCACTGGAAGAACCTTCCTGATGAAGACAATTCTTGGGTCAACATCTCGTTTATTCAAAAGTGGCCACGACTATTGACATGAAGCTGTTAGGAATGACATTCTCAATTGATACTACTTAGTTGTATTACTAGAGCTATTAAGCAGAGGTCTTCATTTTTTAGAACAAAAATGTTTAAGTAGGGGGGGTGTCATGTACTTCTAGCACATCAGTGTCTATCAATGCCTTAAAATATCCATTGTAAGCTTTGTAGGCCCAAAAAGGAACTATTAGCCTTAAGAACAAGGAGGTTCCCTCTTTAGGCCCTTCAAAGTAATTAATAACGATAATAGGCCACTAAGGGCCCAATGTAGGCTAAATAATACTTAACAAGGGCTAACTATCCTTCAAGATAGTTATGTTTAGTTAAGTTAGGGGACTTGTCTATAAGTAGGCAAGAGACATCACTTTTGGAATCTTTTGGCTCATTTGCAATTGAGAGAACTAGGAGCTCCATCTCCTCTTCCTCCTTTGTGAATGTGAGCCTTGGGATCCTGATCTTGCTAGGTCTCATGTGCGCCATCACATGAATTCGTGTACTCCTCACCCTCTATTATGGAATCCATCTCCTCTTGAGCTTCACTTTGATATGAGCTTTATGGTAGCTTGTGGTTATTCATCATCTTTGGTTCTCTTCAATATAGGTGTGGTGGTTGCCTCCTTGTTCTAGCTTGCTTGGCTTGGATTGAGAGGTATGGCACATGACATGATTAGCTAAGCATTACAAGATAATTTAAGCTAGAAACATTAGCTAACTACGTCTTGCTACTTTGCTTAACTACATGGGCTTAATGGCTGAGTCGTAACATTCAAACATCACGCTCGTCGAGCCTTGATCTCGAAGTCGACGTACATGACTTTTCGTATTTTTTGTCGGGTTCTTCGGGCTTCGGCCTTCAGGGACTTCATGGGTGACCGCAATCTTCTTTGTTGCGATTTGTCTTTGTTGCCTTTGTTGCCTTCGGGACTTTGGCATTCGGCATTCGGCTTTGGCATTCGGCCTTCGGACGATTGCGGTTTCTGCCTATGGGCAGTTCCAGTGTATTTCTACAAATAATGGCTCACAAACTAGCAAAGCTTTGTGGGTAGAAACATCATGTTTTTTCAATGTCGGTCGAGATCTGAATTTTCTCCTCCTGTGCTTTGACTTGATTAGGGTTTATCTGCGGAGCAATTCTTTTCTTAGGGATTTTCCCATAGGCATTTTAAGACAATCCTAGTTCTCAATAGAGCTTTAATTGCATTCCCATTGAAACAAATGCAACTTTTGTAGCATGTTTATAAGAGTGTATTATGATTTCAAGTCACCATAGATGCATTTCTCAAGGCATTTGTTCCACCTATAGTTTCATGTGTTTTGTGTGTGTGTGTGTGTGTGTAAGAGAGAGAGAGAGAGAGAGAGAGAGAGAGAGAGAGAGAGAGAGAGAGAGAGAGAGAGAGAGAGAGAGAGAGAGAGAGAGAGAGAGAGAGAGAGCATGTAATCTGTTTGACCCACTTATACACCACCAAACAAGAGAGCTCCAAGAGGAGAGAATGAAAGGAATAATGGCTCTAGAGCATGCAAGTCTTGTGAATGGATTGTAAAGGCAAGATGCGTGTAGGGAGAGCAATACAAAGAGAGGTGGAAGTGTGCAACTCTCCAACCATCCTTTCTAATGCAAATGTTCACTTCAAAGTCATGCACATGAGCTGCTAATGCAAACAGAATTTTTAGCCATCCTCTATTTTTATGGATTTGTAACACTCAATTTCTCTTGCATGCAGGGTCTTTCTCATGCATGGAAAGGTAAATGCCACTTTAGTGCCTTCACCTTGCAATGTCCTTGATAACACCTCAACCTCACACTTGTTGGAGCAATCCCATTGTCTCTTCACTGATAAAACGAGCGTATCATGCATGAGTCTGTCAAGGGTGATGTAACACAGTTTGATCAGCACACCATTGGTTTACCTACTAGAAAAAAATTGCAATATCAAATGAGGAACCCACATGCTACTTTTGTGAAATTGAGAATTTGGTTGCGATAGAGGTCTATGTATGCAGCCAACATTATCTTGTTATTTTAAGATCTATGTATGCAATCAGCATAACATTCTTATTTCAATGAGGACTTCAAATCTAAAGACTCTAATGTGTGCAAAGAGCCCCACTGCAGGTCTCGTATATTATGGTATTGCAAGCACTTACAGATGACGTTACTGGGGTAATGGATATACAACAAATTTGTGATTCCACCCTGTCAAATACGAATGGGGCAAAGCTGCATGAATGCACTTTTAGAAAACAACATAGCACTGATCTCATATCAGTTGCAATGAGCAAGCCGAACTTGATTAGAGAAAGAGGATGAGTTAAAGATGACTTGCAGGAACTGTGGTGGTCCACATATAAACCATCGGGTCTTGAATTATGCATATTGGAAGAAAGTGTTGGTCAAATGTTGGCCTCAACTTGCTCAAGCTATGCATATCAAACCAGAAATATGATTCTCAATAATTATGCAATTTGTAACTCTGGTAAGAAAATATAGGAGTTCACTCAGGAGGTCGTCGTTTCTTTCTCAACTTTATCAAATAGAGATGAGAACACTAAAGTAGCTGGTTTGCTTTTACTTATGTGGCCAGTTTTCAGTTAATTTTATGAAAAACCTTGGCTGCTTTCTTAAAACCGCTTGACCATGTCCAATCAACTCCTAACTGGTCTTCAGTTACTATAAGGTATTCCTAGTATGTTAATTTTTTTTATTTTGTGATTCATCAAAATACATTGCCTTGTTACATTGAAATCATATGGCTCCAATTTAAGTTTTATATGGCTACTATGTCCAGACTAGAATGAAAGCAAGCCATATGACAAATATTGGTCGTCTGCTATATATAAGACCAAACATAAGGTTACTGAATCTCGGTAACAATTTTGTTCCTGGTAACAGTTCACGTGGGCATACGAAAAAGTACACATACATGAAACAGTTGGAAAATAAATACACCTATGGTAGGAAAAGATACGAGTTGCCAATACCATGACGGAATGGATGGCCAGAGCAAGCAAGGTCTCTGGGGATAATGGCTGGATAAGGGACTTGGTGAAGTTCACCCTCCATGTCAAATAGGTCAATATGCTGTTCACCAAATGACTTGGAATCTGCTTTCGTAACCTACATATGTGAACTAGTTATAAATCCGTATAGTTTACAACCTGACCATGCTTTCCAAGTAAAGTCCAGGAACGACTTCACACGTCCTGGATTTCACTTGTAAGATTGAAAACACAATTTACACAGATGTGTTGGTTGCAATTTTGCTCTTATTAAGGATTATGAATATGACATTATAGTATAGTATGCTTATACCATATTGCTAACCTTAGTTTTTAGCTAAAGTGAGATTTACAGTAGTCATTTTCTCTTGAATCTTGATTAGAACAAATGTCATCTGATTTGGAATGGGAATAAGGCCCATACCTCCAGAATATTCTTAGTGGGGCAAGGATCACGGCTTGATATTTCAAGAAAGAATAGCTAAATCAATTGCTCCAATCCATAATACATTATTGAAGATTCGGTTTGAATTCCAGGCTTAGGAGTACTGATTACCAAATGCCAACAAGCATAGCCTTTAATTATGTGTCTGCAAGCCCATAAATAAGAACTAATCCCTAAGGACTTGTTTAATATTGGGCTCATGCATACGCTAAGGAGGGTACCGATGCTGCAGCAGCTGCACATATGCAATAGGTGAAACAAGGAAAAGTGTTTGGATAGCTAAGGGTCAACAGATAGCATTGGTCTTCGACAAAGCAAAGCGCTTCCATGTCTTGAATGCCTTCCTTGAATTCAGAACCTGATCAAAGACCGAGGCCGACTTGATATCTTCTGGTGCTCTGAGATGTTGTGAAGTCGGATCCTCTTGACATATAAGTTCTGCTACTGCCTCGATGTCCTCTAATTTCAAATGTGGTTCTTGAACGCTTTTCAATGCTGGATCTTTTTCAACTAAAGCCTGTGTCACAGCTTCAACAACGTTAGGAGGTCGAGAATCTAAATACTGTAACACCTTGATTAGATCTCCGATAAGCCGTTCTGCAAGTGTTCGGCTGAAATCCTCCCTAATAACAACTCTCAAGAGGGACACATCTTGAGCATTAGGTGCCATAGTATAGGCAGGTACAATCCAGCCAAAGCGCCTAAGATTATCAGCAATTTCATATTCATCGTGCTGCCTTCGATTCTTTAGAGAGAATGCAACCAAAGGTACTCCAATGTCCTTGGAAAGAATATCGAATCGTCCAATCTTATCAATTTCTTCAGCCAAAAACTTTGCATTTGCTTGGCAGTTTTCCATCACCGATTTGTAACCCTGAAACAACAAGTGGTACAAGCATTAGCTGGGCTCTATCAGCAAATATAAAGCGATAATCCTGTATGCTTCGATATACATGTAGAGATTTCTGAAGCTCGAAAGAAGGAAGTCATGTCGGATTTGAATGAACTTCCAATAAGTAGATACCTACCTCAAAACCAAGGCGTATGAGCTGGTAATACTGCGCAATAATCTGGCTGGCACCTGCTCATTAAATTTAGTTACCAAAAATCAAAAGCTGTCACTGATCAGAAGCTCCGAACATCCCTTGATGTGCTTCAAGCATGACAAACCACACAGGATATCTCAACTTAACTAATGTGGTAGCATACAAGATGTTTGCATTCAACACAGGACCAGCAGTCACATGCGTACTCTGGGTAGCTCATTTGGCCCCGTGCACCCCATACTATTAGTGACATTAGAGCTTATGGTTTGGGCACTTGGGCAATTCAATTATTACTTTGTCATTGATTAGAGACATTAACAGGCATGTGGTTATTATTGGGCCCCAATCTCTAACTCGTTGGTCCTATTCCTAATTCAAGCCTCAAGGACTATTATGGTTTTATGCAATGTAGTTATTATGGCCCTCTTCCTCCAAGACCTCCCTCTTGATAACTATGGTTGGTGTTTTAAGCTGATATATGCTCAATAGGGGGTTGTTCTTGACATGTAGCTCACAAAGATGAGCCCTTTTAACTTTCTTGATGTGTATTTGATTATTTGGCCTCTTTCATGTCTGTGACTTCCTGTGCAGTGAATGTCTTATCTTGATGCATTCAAGCTTCTTGTACCTGCTAACCTTGAGAATGTACCTTTGAGATCTCAAAATTACAAAGGTTATGGGTCCGCACAATTCCTACTATGAATTGGTAAAATTTCTTGCAGCATAGGATCATCATCAATTAGATTGGTCGTGAGAGGTCCAAACCAAAAAGGATCAAGATAGTAAAAATGCTGCTAGAAATTGGAACACAATTAGCCAAGATCACGGAGAAGTTCGAGGAACTAACTATGATATCTAGAAATAGCATATGAAGATGGTGCTGAAGGAGAAATATGGAGATTAGTACGCGAGAGTGACAAGATCACCTGATCTCGATCAAGAACGTGCCACGATGGATGGTGAAGAGATGAATCAGTTCAAGCTTGGCTTGGAGAAAGGCAGGCATTTGTGACCATGTGCCTAACCTATTGCTAAAGTGCAAGATGCCAAGACGCCGAAGGAAGTGTGGGATATCCTAGAAACACTTTATAAAAGGAAAGAGCGTCATCAACATCTTGCTGCTGAGTACGGAAACTAGCCACTATGAAAATGGCTAAAGGGGAGTTATGTTAGTTACTGCGTCCATTTGCAAGGCAGCCTAATCTAGGGTAGAGAAAGCACATCTGATTCTCACCTTGTTAGAAAGTTCACCAAACTCCTACAATCCTCTCATTTTGACATTAGAAGAATATAAAATAGAAGATCTGGACATGGGATTTATATCTCAAAGTCTAATACAAGAAGAGAGAAGGAAACAGAGAACGAAACACTCTCCCAATCAAGGTGAAGTGGTAATCGTAGGGATGGATGGCAACCCTCAGAAAAGGTTTCAGTCTAAAGACTCCTAGGAATGAACGGAGAAGAGGAATCATTTGTTACTACCGCAAATGCAATGACCGTAGCCAAAGAGTCTCACAAAAAAGTTGATTTCAAAAAGAGGGGAACCGCTCAAGCTAATGTGACGGAAAGTGAAAATCTAGAAGAATTAATTGCTCCAATGACCATTTAAGACACAGATGACAAGAATGGAAGGTTGTATAAGCTGAACAGATGCAGCATCACAAGGATATATTAACATATCCAACCATAGCAAGGAACAGAAAGGATGTTATCTGGAATAAGAGACTGAGGCATGTTAGTCCATAGACCTTAAACACCATGTGGAAGAAGAAACAAGTGATCAGAATGAATTATTGTGGAGGCATTGAAGCATACATCTGCAAGGATGCCTACAGGCGGGAACAACACAGAGCCCTTTTAAGGACTAGAATTTCTACCACTGTAATTCTGGAAGTGATTCACACTGATTAAAGCGGCCCAAGGAAAAAAGAATCTACAAAAAGCTCCAGGTATTCTGTCACTTTTAATGTCAATTCAGTAGAAAGACATATTTGTACCCAATTAGGAAAAGAGATTAGGTAATAGAAAAATTCGGAGAACTCGTTATGTCTGAGACTCACGTAGGGATGAAAGTAACAAGGGTGAGTTTTGATAATGGTGGGGGATACATAGAAAAAAAGTTTGAGAACTGCTCTAATAGAGTGAATTCACCAAGTCTCATACTCCTCAGCAAAACGGAATTACGGAAAGTTTTTGAGGGAGCTAGAGATTATGGGCATCTTCCACATAGCACTGTGGGTCCCATATGTTTATTGGACATGGCTGGCCTTGGACCCTTTATTTACTGTTTTGGCTTTTATTAGAGGAATTTATTAGTTATGGTTATTACTAGACCCCAAGCCATACTCTTGAATCCTATTCCTTTCAATGTCCTAATTCAAGGTCTTCAGAGTACAGAAAACACCGAACCTTTTGAGAAATTCAGCGTGAAGGTGGGCTGATCGGCTCCTAGGTAATTAACATGGAAAACAAGTTCCTCCGGAAGGTCTTGCTTTCCTCGCCAAATAACCCATCCAATACCTGCGTAAACAAGTCCATATTTGTGCCCGCTTACATTTATGCTTTTCACTAATGGGAGTCGAAAATCCCACTCCAAGTGAGGATACAGAAATGGTGCAATAAATCCTCCACTGGCAGCATCAACGTGGATTGGAGTGTCCCATCTGCACAATATAGCAGATTTATCATTTGCTGCATGACGATCAGTTTGCTGCTTTGAGAAATCTATTTCTCCAGAGAAATTGCAACTCTTCAGCATAAAAGCGAACCTGGATTATAAGCTTTGAAAACAAATTTAGATGCTTAGAGGATTTCATTTGGGCTTTTAAAAATCAGTTGAAGCGAATCAACTTTTGAGTAT
This sequence comes from Diphasiastrum complanatum, assembly GCA_029204225.1. Classification (NCBI taxonomy): domain Eukaryota; kingdom Viridiplantae; phylum Streptophyta; class Lycopodiopsida; order Lycopodiales; family Lycopodiaceae; genus Diphasiastrum; species Diphasiastrum complanatum. Next base: position 29,910,746 of record CM055109.1, on the reverse strand, counting down.
ATGTGTCTTGCTAACAACAACAGAAGGAGCGTTGTGGCTGTATGCCTTATCCAACATGAAACTGAGATGTAGACCTGCCTTTGAGCAGAAAGCTTCACACTTGAATCTGCTATGAAAAGTCTAGTTTAAATGGGACGTCTAGGATCTTCAGCGTCACCAATTTTGTGGGCATGAGAATTAAAGTGAAGTAAATCAAAGAAAATATACAGAGGAAAAAGAAAGACAAAAAAAAAAAAGTTTCAAGCACTATCTTAGGCTACATATAACACACGCCTCAGTAACATAGCCACATGTTCCTAGTTATAGACTGAAGTTATTAAATGACTATCGTCTGACTAAAAAGTTCATTTGTCTGAGAAGAAAAGTCATACCCTGTCTTTTTATTCTTCTTCAATAGAAGGTCATTTAAAAGCTTAACATCTTCAAACTCCCCATTGTATGTGGATCCAAGGATTGCGCAGACACAAATAGTGTTCTCGTCTACCATTTCCACTGCCTCTTGTGGATCCATTACATAATAGTTTTTTTTAAGCTTGACATCCTTCAGCTCAACCTCAAAGTATCGAGCAAATTTTTCCCAGCAAACCTGTGTTGTCATTCACAAGTAGCTGCTTAAAGGTATAGCATTGCATATACTTTAGCATGCAATAAAAAGTTTTTATTCTCTTTTCATGATTCTGCTTCTTCTATTCAATGCACTGTTTTTCACATTCATATGAGGTTGCACAACAAATGCATAAAAGGAAGGTATCAACCCAAGTTCATTGTCCATGATACAAAAGGAAAATAAAGCAAGCTGGAAGGTTTTGGCCTTCCGGGCATTTCTTCACAACTCTCACACTTCCATATGTTCAAAGTGGCAGTACCTGGACATTGGCACCAGTCACAATATTAGGCTTGTCATAAGGCTTCCCTTCTGCCTTGCGCTTATTCTGCCATTTTCTCTTGAATGCTAGACCTGCAAGCATTATGGCTTCTGAGGAACCAACTGTACCTGCACCAATGGCTTGGTCTTTTTCCCCCACAGGTGCATTGAACAGCCTGGCTATGATATTCACGCATCGATCCTGCATCAGAGTCCAGGTAGGAAGCCAGAAAAGAAAAATTTCAGCTTAGATGAGGTACTGGTGCTAGTAAAAGTCAAAAGAAACATAGTAGAAATCTACTTATCCTTTATGGGTTCATGCAATACTGGTTATAGGATCTATTAGTGCACTTGAAAGAAATTAACTATATGACTAGGATCAAAGTAATTAAAAATCTTGAACTTTTACATAAAACCCAGGGGTGTATAAGTGAAATGTTTTCTCTCAGTCCACCACACTAGCCAGACAAAACTTCTAATACTCGTTATAAGATCCAGTAGTCCACTTGAAAAAACATCAACCATATGACTAGGACTAAACTAATTAGAACTCTTGAATCTTCACATAAAATCCTGGAATGTATAGGAGAAATGTTTCATTTCAAACCACCACACTAGCCAGACAACTTTAAGTAATGCTCATGGCCTACTATATAGGAAAGCTATGTATATATGGAGGTGTTAAGATTTCTGTGAAAAAAATCAACATCAGACAAGAAAACACAGAAATTAAGTTTGTGATAGCTGAAGATAAAAGCCGATACTGACACGTTTCAGGAGAACAACGCAGCAGGAGAGAGAGAGAGAGAGAGAGAGAGAGAGAGAGAGAGAGAGAGAGAGAGGGGGGGGGGGGGGGGTAAGTAACTACATTCTTTATTAACTGATTATAGAGAGAAGGGCAAACTGCCCATTACATAGAGACGATGAGGAGGCGACGTTCTGAGGGAACGAGTCCTTTCGGGACCCAAGTCTCTTTGTTGTTAACTAGTTATTATGTGTAGGTGTGAAAGCATACCTTACTATCCTTAACACTCCCACTTGATGGAGGATTTCACCATTAATTATCACAGTAATAGTATCTAACATGATCTTGTACAGATCTTTGGTCTATGCTTCTGAACTGCATCTTCATGTGGACTGTGGTAGAAGACGTCTCTTCTTTCACCTGCACATGGACTTTGCTTTAATTCAGCTTTCTAGCATCTTCAAAGAGCTAGCTTTGATCATTGTTTTGTTGATAAGTTGCTTGTTTCAGCAACTTTCAGTTGATTGGTTGACTGCTGGTTGATGCAGTTCACTTTGTTTGATTGTTTCCTCAACAGATTTGCCATGAAAATGACAAACGGACCAGGGCTGCAATCAGACATTTTTATTCCACGTTGGTTTCTGTCAGGCACTGTTGAAATCATCCATACGAAGAAGCAAGGATAGTAGCATCATTGACACTGAGGAGGCGTCAGGCCCATAGAAGCAGATGTAGCAATTGTGAACGACAGACTCACTAGTGGAGGCGTAGTTTGCTAGATCGCTCAGGAGAAGGATCAATCGATGAGGAGCACCGTAGCTCTGATACCATGATACGTTTCAGGAGAACAACGCAGCAGGAGAGAGAGAGAGAGAGAGAGAGAGAGAGAGAGAGAGAGAGAGAGAGAGAGATGTAAGTTACATTCTTTATAAACTGATTATAGAGAGAAGGGTGACTGCCCATTACATAGAGACGATGAGGAGGCGACATTATGAGGGAACGCGTCCTTTCGGGACCCAAGTCTCTTTGTTGTTAACTAGTTATTATGTGTAGGTGTGAAAGCATACATTACTATCCTTAACAGATACAGAGCAAGCTTTGTAGATATTTTTCTTGATGAAACCATCACTCACTTGTTGTCCTCTTATATGGTTGTCCATAAGAAGAGCACACCCTATTACCCACGTTGCAGAGTATACCAAAGGCATACCATTTATGTCAGATAAAGGATCATTTGTATCCTTGTATATGCCCTTTTGCATTAGATTTGAGGAATTTCAGATCACCAATGCAAGATGATGCAAAAGACAATCGATTGTTTCTGACTTTTGAAGAACTATAAAGATACATGAGAAGAGCAAGACTGTGCCAGGCACAGAACAAAGTCAATAGCATGAATTGTAGCAATAGCAATGCATCAATACCACAGCAATGCAAATTAAGAATCTTTTTCATTATACTTTCTCATCATTACCATATTGGTAAATTAATGTTACTTGCAAAGGTAGTTTCAGGTACAATGCGGTCCACTTCAGCGTGTCTCACACCCAAACATATCGACGCAGGTTGTAGCTGCCATAACACATCTTAGTTGCACAATTGGGTAGCATTAAATGAATAGGAGACATTATGCAACTAAGATGTTTTGTTATGGCAGCTCAAACCTGTGTCTATATGCTTGTCAATGCTTTCTCCATGCATATTGACCTATTTAGACATAGCAGACACATCCAACTGATATCAAATTTGACACATAAAACACACCCATTGTGGTTTGTGTATGAAAACAATTATGCACCAACCGCTGCAATCCGCCCTCTATCACTATTGCTACCAATCTTCCCTTCTCTCACCCGCACGCGGCCAACTGGTGGGAAAACCAGATTTAAGGGGAAATTCTTCTGTTGAAAATTGATTCTCAGTCGCAAATCACGAATTGCTATTGCCTGCTAATTGTGATTTGCTGCAACCACGATATATATATATCAGACATGCGTGTCCGGGGGGGTTGGGCTTTTTTGCGCCCGCGTCCGGAGCCCGGGCACGTCCATTTTTCTTTTTCTAATAAAAAATACACTAACAAAAAAAAAATTTAAAATCTCCACTTAACTAAGTTGAAAAGGCTCTCCTTAACTAAGTTTAAAGAACTCGCTTCAACATGATTCTTCCTGCACTTGCTTCTCTTTGAGCTTTCACATGCTTTTGTCTTCAGAATGGCAGGCAATTGAAGAGGTAGATCTGTCAAAAGCAATCAACCTTGAAGCCATTTTTCTTGTCTGCCTCTCTTATCATAAAAGGAAACCTTTCTTCAAAACTGGCTTTTTCTTGTGTGAATCTCTTTTATCAAACACGGAAGCTTTCTTTGCAACTGGTTTTCTACCATGATTGTGCCGATTGTCAGCAACTCTTGCATAATATTTCACAAGACAAGCACGTAGATGACAATCTGGGAATGCACTTGTTGTTGATATGCATATAATGTGTCAGCTCAATTCTTTTACATGAATGGATGGTCCAGATTGTTTTAGGGGACCATCATTATCTAGGGCATACACCATGTGTTAATGGACAAGTTGTAGGGATATCATAGCTCGTCCTCTCATCGATCTATAAGAGGGCTCCCATCCCATTATAGTCAATACATTACGCTGCTTAAACACACATTATCTATTTTGTAATTGGGAAGGACTTTATGTTGAATTCAGAGACCATGTCTCTCTGAATGCTTACATGTCCCATAATGTCTTCTGGGAGTGGATGCGGTATCATAAAGTCAGACAGCACAGAGGCAAATATTGTTGTCTGCTTGATAAACCTGTGGCATCAAGATTGATACAGATCACTCTTAACTTTCTGAAATAATCTTTTCTCAAAAAATTTCACTTCATTATAAGGCTAACAAGGTTCCTTTCCCCAACTATCCAAAGGTTAGAATACATCTGAGGGTTTGGCATTCAGAGCCTTCCCGTACAGTCGTAGTCACAACCAAATGTTGGAAATGACCAAACATGAAACATTTTAAACGCATTTCCTACTATCACCAGCTCAACAGACAACCACAATCATACTATTATTTTCTTTACATGTACTTTTTCTTGGTACAGAAGATATGAGCAGAGCTTCATCTCATGGCAGCAGAACTTTGGCAACAGGGTAGTTATTGTGTTGCTTTAGGACGTCACATAAGTTCATGCTTGAGTATGCTTAATTATCACTTTTAAACCTAGGATTAAGTCAAACTGCAACCATTGCGCAGATGGACATTTTGCTCCATATCATAGATTATAAGTGTAGGGCCAAGAATTATGTCGTTATTTGAGTTAGGCCGCCACGACAAGATAGAAGAATTTGACACGGAATACTACGTGCACAAAATCAGATCTATGATATATTTTAATTGGATCCAGCAACTGAAGGCATACTAAGAAGACTTATTTAGCTGTCTCTAGAGTCTAAATGACAGAGTGAAGACGCTTACCTGCAGCTCAGTGGTGACAGGATACTCATCCATATCAATGTAATTTTTGTTCAAGGCCTGCATCATGAGCTTGTCACACTCGGGCTCCATCCAAGTTGTAACGAAGGATGCAAGATTCAGTCGGGGGTTGCCATCTAGCATCAATTCATCACTGATAATCTGATACGCTGCCTCCTTTGGAATCTCATGTTCCGGTAATCGAAATCTGCACAAGGAAACCAAAACTCATCTTGTAATGTTTAATAAAGCACAAAATTGGGGGATACAGCTTGATTTATCCAAAAGTGATGACAACTTTGGGTCTAAAGCAGGATAGCACTAAATTCTACGCATTTCGATGCGAAATCAATGTTTAAATTCAACAGCTTAGCAGAAGACAGTTACTCCGTCATCTGATAGCGCAAGAAACATCCATCGTCTCATCAGTAAATCCGAGCTTCACACATTAAGGGAGTGATCCGCGAAAAGCTTTGCTTTCACAGATCACAGTCACTCACATTGACATCTTGGTCAATCACACACAACTAGAACACCAACTGGCAGGGAATCAAATACAAGCAGAATGAATGCCTTTAATATTCACATGTAAACTTCACACAGCATCTTTGTTGTGTCTTAAGACAGTGAGTTCCAAAAGTTTGACTCTGGATCTGCAATTACTAAGTATCATATCCCTTGAGGACATGTGCGATTGCATTGACGGATCTCCACGGAGATCTTGTGCCGCGAGCTCCGACTGAAACTGTTTAGTTGCGAAGAAATAACTATAGGTGCTGCAAGATGACACAATCTAGATATTGCCATGTCAGGGAACTTAGGAAGGAGCTCAAGCAGCGAATTCTCCAAAGTCCATATCCTTGTTTTGCTTTTATCTAAGGGGCTTGTGGCACTGTGGATCTGTTCAGAGGAAGGTAGAAGTGCTGCCATGATCTAAAAAATACAGAATATAAACATTATTGAAGGCGAAAATAGCTGAGCAAGATCCAGGAGCGGTAGACCGATCGATTTGAAGAGTAATGACGTGAATGATGGTAAAAAAAGCACATTGTTACTTCAATGCATCTCAGATCCAGAAGAGCAATGCATATCTGTGATTGATGTCGAGTAGGATGGTTTTTTTGTTCAGATAAAGCTTGCTGTTGTTTTCCAGATCAAATCATCTCATATCAGCTCGGTAAGCTTAACTAGCAGTACCGTCACCGAAAACCACACCGGACGTTCGCAATCATCTTCCTTCATCCAAATCGTTAGATTAAGGCTGCTGATTTTTTCATCTTCTAACTATAGTTATTTATTACTACTGCAGATCACACTGTTTCGTCAAACACTGCAACCACGGCTCCTATGTCCCGACGGGCGGATATGTTATTGTCACGCCGCAATGTTTAAGAAATTATGTACTTAATTTCTGAATAGGTGGTTGTTAAAATCTATCGTGCTGCACTGCTCTAATGTGTCTTTTTGCAGATCGTGAGAGATAATAAATGAAAAGAAGGAAGGAAGGAAGAATGTAGACCTAGGAATTGAAGTTTGCACATATCGCGAGCTAAAAGTTGAGTGAAGCACGTTTTCACAGTCCCCGCTCCCAGCAGTGATGGTAAGGACCATCTTGCTAATCTGCTTTTGCTTGTGTTGGCGCTTGGCCACTCGAGTCCTCCCTCTCTCAAATTTCAAAATCAATCAATCCTGCCTCCACACACACTCCAACGCTTCCACAGTTCTTATCAAAATCCAAACGCTCACACACCATTCATTATATGTAGTAGTACTACATATTACTGGTGCTGCCAAAAACTGAAAAATGCTCCTTCACTTGCTTCCTTGCTAACTTGCTTGGAAAGTGGAGAGGAGGAGGTCTCGCCTCCTAGGCGTGGAGTGGAGTCCACGGTTTTTCAGAATTGTAGATCTAGCTTTTGCTTCACAGCACAACAGTGAGCACCATCCCCACCGTTCGTTGATGTATATATATTTCTTCTTTATTTAAATGAATGGTGAGTCGTGAGCAGAGACTGTTTCTTTAGTGAGTGACTTTGACGCTAAAAAAAAGGGTCGTAACAAATCAAAAGAAGAAACGCCGGTGAAGTCACGACGTTGTTTGTTTACGGGCTTTATTTATGTGAGTGAGTCAGTCAGCCTGACCGGATACATCCCGCTCAGCTCTTTCTAAAGATCGCTTTTAGAAATATGAAAAAAATAAATATAGTTGCTGCATTTTTTGCTTATATTTCATCAGATTGTTTAAAAAGAAGACTAGGTGACCGACCCAGAGTTTGTTTTCAAGGGTGATGATGTTTTGCATGCAAATTATGCTTAGTAATGCTTTTCTAAAAAAGCCTAGGATTATGTTTTTCAAATGCAGATTATACTCCATAATGATCATGTGAAAAAGCAAGCAATCATTATCCTTTACGCAAGGGAATGAGTGGAGCAAATGACATTATGCTCTCTAAAGAGTTATAGAGGAGGCCCGAAGGTGAAGGGCCCTGTAAGGGTGGAAGAGCTTTCTTCATGTAATTTTATTTTTGAAAATTGTTTTACGTGTACCTTCCAACAACAACAAGGTTTTTTTTTCCCACACATTCTACTTTGGAAAACACCATAATTTCTTTTGTTAAAAAGTTTAAAATGATATTAAAGAGAGTTTAATGCAAAATACAGTAGCTTTTAATAAATAATAACAAATGAAATCATAGAAAAGTACGACATAGTGAGGTGTATGGGTTGACTACCACCAAAAGGGTGCAAGCTCAAATCATGACCACTCTTGTAGTGACATCTAAGAATCCCTTGGCCAAGTTGTATATATGTTGTGTATAAGGACGACTAACTAGTTGCTTAATAATGTATGAAAAAAAAAAAAGCATAGAAAACTTTAATATTGCCAAAGTCAAGCTAAATACATGTTGAGGATCACTAACCAAACCTATTGCAACATGAATGGGCACCAATAGGGGCTTTTAGCAGTTGGGCCCAAATTTAAGGGCTGATCCCCAAATTTGGTTTTAAATCACCAAAGTGGCCTACGGTGAATAAAGTTGTCATTTTAACTGGTTTTTAAGATGAACTGGCACCTCCTAGCCTCGACAAACCCGGGAACTAGGGGCAGAGGCCTCTTAAATAGATTTAAGTCCAGCGTAAATCAATAAATAAACAGAGTTTCAATAAAAGTGCAACCGGCCATAATGGGCCATTTATGCGTCAGTTTTAAGCAGTTTCGCATTGGCGTAATAGCGCGTGGAGATGATTTTACGTCAAAAATAACTTGAAAAATGTGAAAAATACAGATCCTAAGTGGATCTAAACTCCAAGATCATTGGCTTGAATGCTTGCACTCCAAACTACATAAGCTAGGAATTGGCAACACATTCTATGCTACCTAGAATGCAAAGAACTTGATCAAAAAGCATTTACCACAAATGAAAACTTCCATAAACATCAAGTGCGGCCCAAAATAGCATTATACAGTCCATAATACATCAGCCTACCACTTTTGGAAAGCACCTAAGATCATACACAATAGCTTGAAGACAATACACACAACAATGCTCTCAATGGAGGAAGAAACAATGACAATGATCTATTGATCTCAATGAAGCATACAAAAGGTTTCTCCAACCTGTTCTCCACGACTTCCCTACTATTTATGGATGAGGAAGATGACTCTCTCTCCTCTCTCTAGAAGGTACTTGACCCTAGATATTCCCTATATAGGAAAAATAGCTAAAAATGGCTTATATGACCAAAATACATCAAAATGGTCTCATTTTGAAGGGTATGAAGTTTGACACTTCATCATACTGAAAAAATACAGTAAATAAAAACATTGTGGCCTGGTTCACACGTGTGAAACTCCAGAACCAAAACTATTTACAATTTTAGCCAATTTAGGCCTCAAACTAGCTAGGAAATGTTGACAATTTTCACACTCCCTCTTCAACATTGGATGCTAGTTTCAACATAGTCTTTGAGCACATTCCAAGATTAGATCTATGCATTAAATATAGGTCCTTTCCCAATGGTTTGGTGAAGATATCAGCCACACACTCCTTTGAAGAGACATGTTGAAGCTCCACCTCTTTGGCAATGACTTGATCTCTCACAAAATGGTGAGCAATCTCAATGTGCTTGCTCCTTGCATGAAAAACAGGATTGCTTGCCAAGCTTTGGGCTGAAAGGTTATCACAAAGTATGATTGGAGTCTTCTCTGGTTCCAACAAGTGAAGATCCAATAACATCCTCTTGATCCAAAGAATCTCCTTGGTGCATGTTGTTAATGCCTTGTACTCGGCTTCGGTGGAAGATAGAGAGATAGTTGGTTGCTTCTTTGATAGCCATGAGACCACTCCATCTCCAAGATAGATTGCAAAGGCACTTGTTGACTTCCTATCCATTTGATCACCTGCAAAATCTGAATCTGAAAATCCACAAAGGTTAGGTGTAGTACCTCCATACAAGATGCCAAAATCTCTAGATCCCGAGATGTATCTAAGTACTCTCTTTCCTAGCTTCCAATGAGCCTCACTAGGATCTTGAATAAATTGACTTAGTTTACCAACCACAAAGCTTAGATCAGGTCTTGTGATGGTTAACCATATAAGAGATCCTATTAGCTTTCTATAGAGAGTAATGTCCTTGAAGGATCTTTCATTACTTCTTGTAGTTAGCTTTACATTTGATTCCATAGGAGTAGAAACAACTTTACAATCTTCCATATGAAACCTTTTTAGAATAGAGTTAACATACTTTTCTTGACATATGAATGTAGATTTAGAAGTTCTAATAATCTCTATTCCTAAGATATAATGAAGTTTACCAAGATCTTGAATTTCAAACTCTCTTTTGAGTGCCATCTTGATTTCATCTATATCTAGATTGTTACCACCACTTAAGATAATGTCATCAACATAGATCAAAAGTAAAGTGATATCATTTTCATTCAATCTAAAGTAGAGAGAATGATCATACTCACTCATAACAAAGTTTTGAGAAAGTAAGAAGGAATTGAGCTTAGCATACCAACTCCTTGGTGCTTGCTTTAGCCCATACAAACTCTTTTGGAGATAGCACACATGATTAGGCTCATCATGTGAAACATAGCCCTCGGGTTGCTCCATGTAAATATCTTCTTCAAGATCACCATTCAAGAAGGCATTAGTAACATCCATTTGCCACATATCCCAATCATAAAGAGTTGCAAGAGAGATTAGGATTCGAATAGTTACCATCTTTGCCACAGGTGCAAAGGTCTCATCATAGTCAATACCATATTCTTGAGCATACCCCTTTGCCACCAACCTTGCCTTGTACTTGTTGATTGATCCATCTTGATTTGTCTTGATCTTGAAGATCCACTTACAACCAATTGCCTTCTTGTCCTTTGGAAGCTTTACCAACCTCCATGTGTTGCTTTTGATGAGTGCTTGATGCTCATGATCCATGGCTTGGATCCATTCCTTCTTTTGAATTGCTTCACCTACACAAGTTGGTTCATCAAAAGAGGTAAGAAAAGCAAAATTAGAGTTGTCCACCACTTGCTTTCCTTTTTCATCATAGGTTAGCCTTGATGGCTTAGCCCTTTGCCTTTGAGTCTTCCTTGAAGTTTGCTTTGGAGTGGCATCTCCATCTTCATCCAAGACATCTTGCACATCATGATGATTAGTAGGCACATCAACATCAACATCAACAACATTGGAAACATTCTCTTCATGAAAGATGACATCCCTACTTATGACAACTTTTTTTGTAGAAGGAATGTACACTTTGTAAGCCTTGCTTACTTCACTATAGCCAACAAACACACCCTTCTTTGATGAAGGATCTTCTTTAGTTCTATCATCAAGTGTGATATTGACAAAACATGTACATCCAAAGATCCTACAATGCTTGACACTCGGCCTTCTACCATAAAGAACCTCATGAGGAGTTTTACCATCCAAGGAAGCACTTGTCCATCTATTACATAGATAGTTAGCACATGCTAAAGCTTCCCCCCAAAAAGACTTAGCAAGATTAGCATGTAGTCTCATTGCCTTGGCACATTCACAAAGGGTTCTATTCTTCCTCTCGGCCACTCCATTCTGTTGTGGAGTCCTAGGACTAGACATCTCCCTCTTAATCCCATGTGCTATACAAAAGTCTTTGAACCTATTTGAGGTGTATTCCCCTCCATTATCAGATCTTAAGCATTTGATCTTTGTATTGAATTGGTTTTCCATTTCATTCTTGAACTTGACAAATGCAGCAAACACTTCATCCTTACTTTTAAGAAGATAGATCCAAGTATACCTACTAAAGTCATCAATGAAAGTTGCATACATCTTTGCCCCACCATTGCTAGTTGTACTAGAAGAATGAATATCAGAATGCACAAGTTGAAAAGCTTCTTTAGATCTAGAAGTAGATCTAGAATAAGCAAGTCTATGAGATTTGGACAAGGCACAATGTTCACAAACACTATTGTTTGCAACAAGACTTTTAGGGAGACCAAGAACAAGCTCTTTCTTTGCCATTACCTCCAAAGATTTGAAGTTGGGATGGCCCAACCTCTTGTGCCAAACTTCTTGGTTTGTCAATTGCTCCCTAGCCATACATCCTTCATGATTAGAGATCACACATGCATCAAGCTTGAAAAGTTTACCATGCCTCCTACCTTGAGCAATCAAGGATCCACATTTACTTATCAAACATGCATCTCCAATGAACTCCACATCAAGTCCTTTGTCAATCATTTGACCTACACTAAGCAAATTCTTAGTGATTGAAGGAATGTACAAAACATTTTCAAGATTTGCTTTCCTATTTGTTGAAAGGGAAATAGGAATAGTGCCTATGCCTTTGATGTCACATTGACCATCATTTGCAGTGTAGATGATGTTACCTTCTCCCTCATAAGACAATAAGGATGTAAAGTATTCCTTATGTCTTGTCATGTGAGATGAGGCTCCACTATCAATCCACCAAGGATCATTATCATCTATGTTGGCTAACAAACTTGAAGTCATAACAAGTGATTCACATGTGTTATGTTCTTCCTCATCTATTGTAAGATTTCCTTGCCTCTCTCCTTGCTCTCTTTTCTTCTTATAACATTCATTTGCAAAATGACCTTTTATCCCACAATAAAAGCACTTGAACTTTGACTTATTGTTCTTAGTAGAAGAGGAAGAGGAAGAGTGATCATCATGATCAAAGTTACCACCTTTGGACCATTTCCCTTTGCCTTTACCTTTGCCCTTGAATTTGCCTTTTGTGAAGAAAGCCTCTTCACCTCCACCTTGCAAGGATGCACCATCAAGCTTTGATTGCAACCTATGTTCTTCAGCCAATAAGATTTCTTGCAAGTCAACCACACTTGGCAAGACTCTTTGAATGGCAAAACTTTGCACAATGTTAGCATGTTCATTTAGCAAACCATTCAACATAACTTGGACTATTTCACCATCTTTTATGTTCTCATCAATGCATGCTAAATCATCACTTAGGGACTTAACTCTCAAGATAAATGCATGAGCACTTTCACCCTCTCTTTGCCTACTAGAAAATATTTGTCTCCTTAGGGTCAATACCCTAGATGTGGACTTTGATTCAAAGAGCTTCTTTAAGGTATTCCATGCCTCACTTGCACTTTGACACTTTCCAACTTCCTTGAGAAGTTCATTTGTAACATTCATTTTAATGATATGAAGAGCCCTTTTGGCCTTCTTATCAAACCTTTGTTGCTCTTGAAGTGTGAGAGGTCTCTCTTCAATTTCTGCAACTATGTCCATGAGTTCATTCAACTCAAGTAAGGACTCCATCCTCACTTTCCAAGTAGAGTAGTTTGATGAACTCAACCTTTCACTAGACTCTAGCATGATCCCACCATTGGAAGCCATGATTCTAATGTTTCTTCAACTTTTAGGTTCTGTCCTAAAGCACTTAGCACTCACTTTTCTCTCAACAAATGATAGATAAAGAGATCTATGAAGATTTAGGACCCTAAAACACTTCTATCTTGAACCTAGATGGTTTCCAAGCATAGAAAGGAAGATTGAAACACATGCAACACTTTGCACACACTAAGAATGGATTACAAAATCAAACCAACCTGAACACACTCTTGCTTAAGCTCTCAAACTTTCCAGCAAGTGACCAAATCAAGTTATGGTGTGAAGAGTTACTTGCATTTTTAGAAAATACCCAAAACTAGGATGCCAAGATTACCTAGTAATGAACAAACTTGATCAACATATGATCAACACACTAAGATATTGATTCAACCTGTAAAACCACATGTAAACCACACTGTTAAAAGTTTATAAACTCCAGCAAGTGATAAATACAAGATTTAGAGGTGAATGAATGAGCACACTTAGTGAATCACAAGACTAGCTTCACTATCTTGTCAAATCTTGGTGTTTAGATGTAGATCTAAGATCACTTCACATGAGAATGTTCCTCAACCTGTTAAGAACCTGAAAACACACTTGCATAATGGTTAACACCTTCCAGCAAATGCTCCAATCAAATTACATAAGGAGAGTTACTTACATGCTCAACAAAGTACACCAAAAATTATGCCAAAATTGATGACAATCTTTACAATATGCTCTTCACAATGGAGCTTACAATATGTTCACCCAAAAAAGGGGATCTTTCATCCAAATGGGAGCTTTGCTCAGCCTTTAGGAGAATTACAACTCACTCAAAAGAGCATTTGTCATCCACTTAAGGAGAAGTTTCATCCACTTAAGGAGAGTGTTCATCCAAGAATGGAGATTGTCAACAATAGGATTGAAAAGAACATTGTTAGTATTGAATATGCACAAGCCTCACAATCACAAATGATTAGGTGTTATGATCTGATCCAAAATAGTTTCTTTTCAGCCTCTGATCTTCAATAGACCTGAAATATGCTTTTGATCCACAAGTTCAACTCACAAAACAAAGGTTAGTAAGATTTGATCAACAAAGCAATGCAAAATCATGCTACAACTTGATCAAACATCCAAATATCACCAAAAATGGAATACTTACTGTAAATAGAAGCCAACCAGCTCTGATACCATGTGAAAAATACAGATCCTAAGTGGATCTAAACTCCAAGATCATTGGCTTGAATGCTTGCACTCCAAACTACATAAGCTAGGAATTGGCAACACATTCTATGCTACCTAGAATGCAAAGAACTTGATCAAAAAGCATTTACCACAAATGAAAACTTCCATAAACATCAAGTGCGGCCCAAAATAGCATTATACAGTCCATAATACATCAGCCTACCACTTTTGGAAAGCACCTAAGATCATACACAATAGCTTGAAGACAATACACACAACAATGCTCTCAATGGAGGAAGAAACAATGACAATGATCTATTGATCTCAATGAAGCATACAAAAGGTTTCTCCAACCTGTTCTCCACGACTTCCCTACTATTTATGGATGAGGAAGATGACTCTCTCTCCTCTCTCTAGAAGGTACTTGACCCTAGATATTCCCTATATAGGAAAAATAGCTAAAAATGGCTTATATGACCAAAATACATCAAAATGGTCTCATTTTGAAGGGTATGAAGTTTGACACTTCATCATACTGAAAAAATACAGTAAATAAAAACATTGTGGCCTGGTTCACACGTGTGAAACTCCAGAACCAAAACTATTTACAATTTTAGCCAATTTAGGCCTCAAACTAGCTAGGAAATGTTGACAATTTTCACAAAAAATGGGTCTTTTTCCCTGCAAACAATGGCAACCTTCACGGGTAAAGAATGGTCCCCATTCTTCGAACTCAACATTTATGGCTACACAAAGACCAATGGACCAGCCAATAGCATCCTAGGCTGACCCAAAAGCCATACAACAACATGTCTTCAAGATAAGCAGCAACATATTACCCCTCTGGACCGACCAATAGCATCCTAGGCCAACCCAAAAGGGTTCCAATCAGCATAATATCTTCATGCAGAACAACATCTCAGGTCCTGCATACAAGGCTTGATATACTGTAACACAATCATATCACAATTAATAGCTTAGTTCCATTTCAATCATCATTTAAAGTTCCAGTGCCTTATCCATTGGGCTATGGAGTCCGGTCACAAATCATAGGGCAAATCATCATAGGGTTTCAAATTTTCACATATCATATGGAGTTCAGAAGCGCCAGGTGCTAAATTTGCAAAACCAACGAAAAACTTGTGTGCAGAGAGCTCTTGGTGAGAAGGTGAAGAGAGAAGGGGGGAATGATTTTTGGCGAGCATTTCTCGGCGAGCAATTTTGTGATCGAAGCGAGCATCTTCAGCATATGTTTGACCTTCAAGTCATTTTTGGTTTGTAATTGCTCGCCAGAAAACTTTCCAAAGCAATGTAAAACTTTTCGAAGTAGTGTATTGGACCCTTGAATGTCCCATACGTTTTGTTTTGGATTGAGCAGTACATACTATAGAAAACATAATCTATGAACCTCTTCTATGTTAGATAGGTGTTCTTAGAAAACCACTTTGAATAACTAGGCTTTTCTACTAATTCAAGTACATACTTCAATTAGGGCTTATGTAAACTTCAAGAGAGTACCACTAAAAAAAAACGAGGACTTTCCATACTCCCAAGCTTTAAAGCAGCATACCATCATCTCTCTCATAGCACTCAGTGTCAATCCAAGGGGGTTGTTGGCTAGCCTAGCATCCAAAGTTTCTTTGGTCCCAGGTTCAAGGCCCCCTTGAAAACCAAGATGCATCTTACTCATTGTCTCCCGATTTTCAGGTTAGGGTCTACAGTGAATTGGTGGCTTTCCTACTTCTTACTTCTTGTCGGTTTAGATCAAATATTCATGAAAGATCTGTCCATTGAAATCCCTCACTTCTTTTGAATTGTACACAATCTTTGACATATTTCAACTGTCATATTTCTCTCATAAAAGAGGAGCTATGTTGATTATGCATTCTTCACATAACAATTGCCTCTCTCTTGATAATCTAAGCATTCCTCACGTCTATTGTGCAAAAAACATAATTAAGAAACAAAAAAGGCAAGGTTTATTGAAGAAAAAAAAAAACTAGTTTTTTTTGTAAATGAAAGAAAAAATTGTTGCACTCTCTGATCAATATGGGCATTTGCTCTGATACCGATTGAAGTTAGAGCATGCAAATAGATTCAGTTCATAGGAGAGTTAGAAGGATAGAGAACAATACCTCTTGTATTAAATAAAATAGCATCATACAGAAGACTTGAGGACTAGGCTGAACGTGAGAGAAAGAGATGAGAAGGTTATGCCTCCTCACAAATAAAATCAGTCCCATTCACATTAGAAGGGTCTTAAAATGTCTTTCTCCATTAAGATGTAATTTGGCCCTTTACCAAATTTATATCAACGAGTATATTTTAAGTATATTTATAAATAGCCAACAATGCAACAATATCCATTGATTAATCTAGCATATCCTTGATACAAACCATATTTAGAATTAATCCACAAACATGCATAAGCTCTGTGTGAAAATCATAAACCATGGGATCATATACAACAAGTAAAAGAAGACACAATAGTATAGAGCTACGAGGTCCACCCACAAATGGACATCAGGTAGAAGAAGCTTGCATCACCTAGATGGACCATGCATGCTGGAAATAAACTTTCGACTGGCATGGCCACTACATTTTTTCCTTTAATATGACATTCCAGAACTCTTTGTGTGGTCACGACATTTACATGTCAAGGGTAGGATCTACAGCGGGTTAGTGCAAAAAGAAGTTCTCTGTCCTTCAACATTGGTTGATGGATGAACATATTAGAATTATGGTCGAGTCCCATGACTCGAAGGAAGATAAAGTATATATGCTTGCACGCCAGATAAGACTTTTTCTCCAAGAGACGCTTTTGAAAATCAAGACATGTGCAAATCGGTTTACTGGCTATATGGACATCATAACAAATGTCATTTACTTTGGAAGTTTGCGTCTCAATTTCGAATATTTCATGCTTATTCTCTTCCATTACCTTTTCTCTCAATACACGGACATTCAATGATAGTGCTCTTTTTATTTGTTCCAATGCAACAAGTGGCACACTTGGCCTATACTTTGGATTGCGAGCATCATTTGTGGTAGGACAAGTTGAGGGTTGAGTGTCCTCATGTATTCCAGTTTGGGATGCATGGGCTTTTGATGGCCCACTTTCTTTGTTGAGTGGCTTTGTCTCAAGCTGGAACCCCCCCAAGGTGAGCATGTCTCCTTCTGTTTGTGTTAAATTTGTGCCATAAGCAACAGGCCAAAGGTTGGGTACCTTTGGAGGTATTGGAGAGGTACATTTACCTGGATGCCACGCGTGAGTGCAATCAGTATTGCAGAACCACATCATTTGTTGTGTCTTGCCATTGGGGTGTGTTCTTGTAGATAAGAAACATGGGGCAGGACTCCCTTTCATTGAATTTGAGATTAATTTACCACATTTACCTTGTCGTGGTAGCCAACCCAAGCACTTTACACGACTATTTTAACTAGTTCTTCTAATTGCCCAAAAAGTATCGTGAACTTGTCATTCAAGTAGAATTTCCTCACCAACTAAGCAAGTTGTGGATGAGTCTGGTGAGCTCGTGCTATGTGATTTTCCTAAGCCCGAAGTGCTTGCATATTGTTTTGCACTCTGTACGAGGGCATTGCCTATTTCAGACCCACATGCATCATACAAAGAGATAATACTCTTATGACCCTCTCCAGCTAGCCAGCTTCCATGTTTTGATTCAGACAAATTTGTTCGTGGTGTATTGGTTGCATCTGCTCCATAGAATCTATAACGAACCACGACAAGAGAGTCTTATAAGAAAAATTTATAAATTATAGATTAAAAAATTAGACGAATAAAGATGCATCACTGGACTTATCGAAACCATGAAATCTCCCCAATGTGCAATTCTAACATTCCACCAACTCATCCAGCTATCCATCGATGGTAGGTCGGTGTCCCTCAATTTGCCAGTCCGCCACCATTGTCGAATCAACCTATATTGTGCAAGTGCCTCTTCTTTTGTGGCAGATGTTCTCCATTTCTCACATATAGCTTTGTGCTCCGCTTGATGATCTTTTAGAACAAACTTCTTGGTGTGCATATGCAGGCTTTGCTCCCAGTGAAAAGACACAATCGCTCTCATCCAATCATTTCATTTTATGGGCCTCCATTGAATACAGTGCGGCCTGCTCTCCAATTCGCTTGTGCCTCGTCTACCATGAACCCGTGAAAATCTTCTTTCTTGTGCCCTGCACGTTCCATAATAGTGTTCAATAAATTCCAAAATAGTACTTGAGACTC
Source organism: Diphasiastrum complanatum (assembly GCA_029204225.1). Taxonomy (NCBI): domain Eukaryota; kingdom Viridiplantae; phylum Streptophyta; class Lycopodiopsida; order Lycopodiales; family Lycopodiaceae; genus Diphasiastrum; species Diphasiastrum complanatum. The sequence goes on along the minus strand of CM055109.1, from coordinate 29,892,371 downwards.
GGTGTCTTCTTCTTTCATCTCACATGTGGCTATTGCCAATAGTTCCTGGATACTACAAATTACAAATTCAGCGAGTATCAATGCCACCTAGTGTGAATACATAATTTTGAATTAAACTTTATAGGTATCACACAAATATGTATACCTTGGATCATACACATGGCACCCCATTGTTGTCCAATTGAGGACTCATCTGGTATGATCGAATTGTACCCATGCATTCCTTAGATCACCATTGCTAGTTCTCTACATTCTAACCACAAGATCCACACCTGATGCAGGACCCTTTGAGGACATCTTAAAAACAAAGCAACGCTCATCAGGTGGACCCTGTCCTGGGAATCTACTACCATGAAAAAACTCATACATAGAATTTTTCTTTAGCAACAACAAGCTATCCAGACCATCTCCTAAAGGACGAGAGGAATTTCGAGCATTGGTTACCATTTTCCGCAACCTGTAGAAAAAGAAACAACAAGCAAATGAATGTGACATGAAACGAAGTGAAGATTTGTAGATAGACCTTGAAATACTTACTCAAGAAGGAAAACACCTTCTGTTCTCCACCAGGGGAATGAGCTCCTCTAGAAAGTTTGTGAGCTCCACATCGCCAACACCCTCTTTTTCTTTTTTATCTTTCTTGAGCATTGATGACCTGATCAGCTCCTTCGCTATGCTCATTTGCACTTTCCTTGGACCGGCACTCCTGTCTGCTCTAACCACCCTATCAACCAAATACCTTGTTTTCTCGATGCTATGTTTTGAGGTTCTGGGTTGCACTTCGTGTGTATGTTCTCCTTCGTGTATCATCAATCTGGTGAGACTATGATCTCTTGGCATTACATTATACACAATGCATGAACATGATCCCACACAAACCGCAGCCTTTTTACAAAAGGCACATGTGATGGACCCAACACCGTGAGCCATTATGCCAGTAGCACACCTCCTTTTTAATGTTCCCTTAAAAAACGTGTTGTTCATTTTCTCGTTGTTCAGGTTATGGGGACATGTTATTCGTTGACACTTCAACATTCCAACACAGTAACTAATTTAGACGATCCCTTCAAACGAAACATTACTCGTCACAGCTTTTGTCCATATGTGTCCGTCATATTTTTGCTCCATACCATCCATTACACTGGTTTTTCCATGCGTAGGAGGGAGTTCAAAGATCACATCCCCATTGTAAATTCTGGGAATCTCACGTATAGATAGATGTGTCTTTATTTTTTCAAGTAGTTTTTTTACATTGTTTGTTCCTGGCTTTGACATAATACATTGAAGAACACTTTGTCCTATGACAGTTGTGGTTGAGGGTGTTGTGTGTCCAATAGTCGTTGGGTCATCAGTTGTGATTGAGGGTGGTATGTCTCCAAAAGTCATCGGCCCATTCTCATCTGGGCTATCGAGGTCAATGGTTTGCAGGGAGACCCTAGTAGCTGTATTCCATCGCTTTAGACTAGCATTTTTTGCAATTTATGATTCCTTGCTATTTCGGATGAGAATGGGCTATCAACATTGATGTTGTAGAAGTTTGGCTTTTCTTTCTTGTTAGTGATAACCAAATACTGTGTTGATAGTGACTCTTCGAGGATATAGTGGTCGTTTCCCTCGACGTCCTTATGGCTTGTCAATGGGACTATCATTCTGACTTCAGTATTAGCTTCAACCATAGCATTCAAACTTGAAAATGACATGCCATTGTCTACTTTTTGCTCTAAAAATTTTCTGCTTACAATAAGTCTGCCATCCATAAACTGTAATTTCAAGGGAGCAACATTGTTGCCATCAAATTGCAAGATGGCTTCCATCACACCTGGTTCTCTGCAAATATTGCGTCTTTTTTGCTAGTTAGTCTAGTCAGAGTACTTTCTCGAGTCCCAAATTCTTTATGAAAAGCCCTTTCTACTGAGCCTCACGTTCCAATTACCAGGATAGGGAGATTACCTGCAAAATAGATCACATCGTTGGAGAATGAGTTGTCATTTTGTGCTTGGGGCAATTGCTATTGGTCAAATTGCACTTAACCCAGTGATAAATATTGGAAAAAAAATGTAATACATGCTTTCTATCTCTCTTGTGTGTAGATTTTTGCTCAATTGCGTATGTAATTGTGTGAATGCTCAGTTGAGATTCTTGTCGTTGAAACCGTTTTGTTTGCAAAATGGGGCAACTGATTCCGTGGGTGATCAAACTCTGCATGGGCAAGCTGCTAGAAGAATATTCTAAAGTATAGATCAGGTTTGATAGTTCCTCAACGATTGTGCTCAATGATAGTTCATAATATGTACATGGACCTCTTTCTATATGTATCATTGAAGTGTTATTGAGCTGTATGGATTGACCGAAGAGTTAGTCACACCAATATCACAAATTTGTGATGACGATTATAATTTTACCTATTTGTACATATGAAAAAGGTCTTAGCTACGTAAAAAAAAAAACTATTATTCAAACTTGTACAGATTTTCGATACCAAGGAAAAACAATGCAGATGAGTGTATTTGTTCAAAAGAATCGTGACATTGCAAACTCGTTGGGCATGCAATTTGATGCCATTGAAAAAAAGTACGCAAACTGGACTACCCAAAAAAGCCGCAAGGTACTTTCTGAAAAAAGTTGACCTGTATAGCAAACTTTTGAAATCTTGCACATAACACAAAAACAAATAGATCAAAAATGTATTCTTGGAAATAGATCCCATGCAAGCACTAGTTGCGTACAGTGCCAAAACCAAGAGAATGTCGCACCCAAAACAACGAAAATGACAAATCTTACCAATTGTACTTTGTGCTCTGAAAACTTAAAAAAAGTCTAACCATGCACATACAAAGAAACGAAACAAAAAAACAAAAGGACACTATATACAGCCAAACTCGATGGAAGAAGAAATTAGAAAAAGTGTCCAAACGACCCCACTCTATTGCCTATATAGAGGGTCTAAGATTGCAACTACTCAAATTTTAAACGGCCTTCTACTAACTCACTGAGCATTGTAGTTGGTTTCTTACTTTTAGTATTTGTTTCTTTTTTTAAATTTTTAGTTTTAGTTTGGCTTATAGTCTCCTCTTTGAAGGTACTGCTCTTTGAAGTTATAGTCAGTCTCCTCTTTGAAGGTGCTTAGATTCGCGAGCTGCTGCCATCGCGGTTTGTGTGCTGCCCTCACGACCTTCTACCTTCACGACATTCCATCTGCGTGCGATCTGGCTATTCCATTTGCTCAGAATCACAATCTACTGCCATCGCGATTTATCAACAGCCCTCACGACCTTCTGCCCTCACGACATTCCATCTGCCTGCAATTTGTCAACTACCCTCACGACATCCATCTGCCTGCGATCTGGCTATTCCATCTGCTGCTGCGAACTTGGAGTGCGATCTGGCTATTCACAACGGCTCAGTAGTAGCAGCTGTCAATTTTAGCAGTAAGTCAGTTAGTTGAATCTCTTGGATCAATTTTTATGCACTTTGCTCAGAACTTTTTCCCTTTTTTTCATGCCCACAGAGACGACAAACCAGGTGCACCAGCGCACCTGGTTTGCCGGCTCTGTGGGAATGGAGATTCCAAGCTCTTTGTCTGTAGAGATTCCAAGCTCTTTAAACACCGATTGGAACATACACATGTACAATGTGAAGATCCCATTCCTAACTAAGGCTCTGTTGCTCCAAATTGCGTAAGTAGCATAGAGGACCAGAAAGCAAAGTGTAACCCAAGTAAGACCAGAAAACAAAGTGTAACTGCACAAAGACATGGTTCACTAAGGCCCAACTGCAAGTATTGCTTCAGTAAGTTTGCTGTCATTTCCAACTTTCTGGTCCATAAAATTTTCGAAGTCCCTCTTGAAAAGACTTGCCAACTTCTTCAGGGTTTCCGTATATGCCTTCTTATCTGCCCACTGCGAGCAAAGACATCATCCACAAATCATACACTACTTAGTACAAAAAACAGGTTTTTTTGAAGTAACCTTGTTGTTTGCCAGCTCTGTGGAAATGGGTTTTCTTTTTCTATGTCCATTTTGATAGGCCATACATGCTTTTACTACTTGTGAAAGCACAATAATGTTGGATCAGTTCTAGTACATGTAGCGTGATAACAAAAAGAGGAGCCAAAGGCTGGTTGATCACACAAAATGGGGCTTTTTTCCATTCTCACAGAGCCGGCAAACCAGGTACGCCGGCACACCTGGTTTGTCGGCTCTGTGGGCATGACAAAAAAACCTATTTTTTGTAGTAGCGTTGCTGTTTGCCAGGTCTGTGCAAATGGATTTTCTTTTTCCATGTCCATTTTGATAGGCCATACATGCTTTTACTACTTGTGAAAGCACAATCATGTTGGATCAGTTCTAGTACATGTAGCGTGTTAACAAAAACAGGAGCCAAAGACTAGTTGATCACACAAAATGGGGCTTTCTTTTCCATTCTCACAGAGCCGACAAACCAGGTGCGCCGACACACCTGGTTTGTCGGCTCTGTGGGCATGACAAAAATAACCTGTTTCTTGTAGTAACCTTGCTGTTTGCCAACTCTGTGAAATGTATTTTCTTTTTCCATGTCCATTTTGATAGGCCATACATGCTTTTACTACTTGTGAAAGCACAATAATGTTGGATCAGTTCTAGTACATGTAGCGTGTTAACGAAAAGAGGAGCCAAAGGCTGGTTGATCACACAAAATGGGGCTTTTTTTCCATTCTCACAGAGCCGACAAACCGGCGCACCTGGTTTGTCGGCTCTGTGAGAATGGAAAAAAAGCCCCATTTTGTGTGATCAACCAGCCTTTGGCTCCTCTTTTCGTTAACACGCTACATGTACTAGAACTGAGCATTTTGATAGGCCATACATGTGTTTGCTGGTCGTATCACGGAGCAATTTCGCACGAGCTCCGACAAAAAGACTTCAAAGAGAAGCTATGTAGTAGTGATGAGTCGGAGAACAAGGAGCACTAGATCTTCAACTGACCTATCAGGAACTACCATAAATAAACATTTCAAGTATAAATCAAACATGTATGGCCTATAAGGTGAAAACCATAGAAGAAAATAGAACACTATTTATGTAAAATGTTATTCAATTTATTATTAAGGTTGACTTCTTGCTTTTTAACTTTCGCCTGCTTGAAGATTTTGGCAAATTTAAGTTGTCCCCATTAAATGTCAATAGCCATTTGGAGTTTCAAAATATTTTGTCAAATTCCAACGCCATCATGCATAGATGCAATTTAAAATATTTCTATGCAGTACAACACTAACAAACTCATTTGCAATATTCACCTATGTTTTTGAGTAACATATTTATGGTTTGAGTGTTTGTTCTTTGTCATACTTCGAGGGTTTATGTTGCTTGGTGGAGCGCATGTAATGGTGTGCTTTTCAAATTAGGTCAAGTATTTAGGTTTGGTTAACGCCAATTGTGGTAAACTCTAAGCAATCTCTGCCTCGCATCAGACTTGGATGTCAATTGAAAGTGAGCTTCCTTTGATTCTAACATCGTAGTGTTCCCAAGAACAATCAGCTGAACATTCTAGTTCTGGTTTCTCTAAGTGTCCAGTGGCTTTGATCGCAATTGTTGGTATCATAGATATAAATTGTAATTTGTGTACGCGCCATAAGATAACATGTTAACCTGAACATTTATTGTAGGTTCGCTTAAAGAAGCTATCTTTCTATGCAAGCGGCGAGAAGTGCATGAACTGCGAAGTTTGCACAGGTAAGCTTTATGATATGTTTGGGATGTGTACAACTTTATGATATCAAATAACTTGATGTTATTGCTTGCAACAGGAGGAACTATGTCAATTGCCAGGTACCTACTAAGATCATTCAGCCGTGGCATCCGTAGAAGCTCCATAGGAAGTGAGGAGACCATCAACAATCCAATTTCCATGATGGATCCTACGGCCTCTCAAGTGGGAGATGGGGATGTCTATAGCACAACGGTACCAGTTGCAAGTGGAATTCCTGAGGAGACGGGAGGAACAATACACGAACTAGATGATCACATGTCTGCTATGGAAAATGAAAGTGGTCACAGGTCTCCGATAGTTGTCGCAGAAGTGGAATCATTGGACATTTCTCAAGAAAAAAAGGCCCATCCTTGGTTGTTGGGCAAGCTAATACACACATACATATTGCAAGAGACAGTCCAATCTTTTAGAGTGCAGACTATGCTGCCACTGCCATCAATTCCTCTTTGTCGACTAGTAATAAATGAGGCCATACGTATGGTTACCGACCATGTTTTTGACATGGGTTATAGTTTCATCACCTCGGGATATATCCTTGAGCAAGGAAAGTTCATGATATCCATGCCTAGAGACTGGGAAACTGGTTATGAGGTTACATGCTATGACGAGGCTGCTTGGGGTCCCATATGGTGCAGGGTCAATCAAGAATTTGAACAGGAGCTATTGAATCGGCCAGAATAGCTGCATATCTCGAATAAAAAGTTTTTAGTGTGGGATGGCAATCATAGGTGCAAGGCTTGGATGGCCCGCATCAAGGAAGGTAAGAGCTATTATAATTTTGTACATAAATGCTTTATATTTTTTACTTTGTTGTCTTCTCGAACAATTGATGATACAATAATTTATTTTATGCAGAGTTCCCTCATGTGCCGAAAATGCACATTCGAGTAGACTGCACTTTCTTGGAAGTTTCAAAAGCTCGGGAAGGGGAACTTCTTATAGCTTTGAGCGCTATTAATCGGCAAGTACATTTTGGCTATCAAAATTACAAGACAGTAATTTTTTCCATTCAAAAAGCATAGCCTTAAGCTGAGAGAGAGAGAGAGAGAGAGAGAGAGAGAGAGAGAGAGAGAGAGAGAGAGAGAGAGAGAGAGAGAGAGAGAGAGAGAGAGAGAGGACAGAGTTAGGAACAAGAGTAAGACTTGAGTAAGAGAGAGAGTTCTTAACCAATGTGGACCTAGTGCATGAAAAAAATGCCAACGGTGCAGGTTGACCAGAGTGCATGTGCAGCCGACGTTGTCTCACGAGGTAGTCATGTTGCAAAAGTTTGGAGTGGCAGATACAGGAACTCTCTTGGATAGCATAGCGCCGGAAGATAAAAAGTGGATTGAGATTGAATTGAGTGTAGAGAGAAAGACACACTACAAGCCATGGTACAGCCTACCAATGGCAGCCCTGAGCCAATTGGTTTTCAAGGTATGCCAGTATTAGGACTGATCTTATGAGTGTGTTTTTATGGTCTTGTAAGGTCACGTGACTATTGTCGATGCATTTTAAATCATAGGATGACTTTACTAGGGCATTACACATTGCTACATCAAAGATACTGAAGGATACAGAAGATTACGATTTACAATAAAACGCTTCTTTCAAGGTACATACAAGTTATCTGAATTGTGGTGAGGTCTTACAAAAAGAATGTCTCGAGCTAACCCAACTACAAATTTTCAAGCCGTTGAAACGACTTTCATCTACAAGGGAAAGCGACTGGCATTAATTGCCAATCCAGAAAATGGAGAAGGGTTTTTTCAAATCCTCTACAATATAGTGTGGGACACAAAAGGCCTAGTTGTAATTGAAGACAAATTGCAAACAATTGCCACGTCCAGTGTTGGACCTGCTAAGTAAGCTTCTATTGTAAATGTTCCAATTTCGTCAATAAATCAAAACCTCTAAATTACGTAACCTGCATAAGCACTTTTGCGTTCTCTCATGTTGATTTTGTCATATTTGTAGGAAGAAAGAGATACTACACATCCTTTTCGCTGACAAGCCTACAAGGGATACATGGGGAATGCCTTCTAACAATAAAAATTTTCGCAAATACATGTACAAGGAACCATACTGGTGGCAAGCAATATCGCTTGCAAACTCCATAATTAGTGGCCTGACCACATGCGAAGGAGATTGCTTGCCTGACAGCGCTGACTCATTTTTTAGGAGACAACGCCAATTGCACTTCAACCATGCTTTTATTGACATTCAAAAAGATATGAAAAACTCTGCCACGCCCAATAAGCAACCACAGATCGATTATATAGCTAGACGACTAGCGTACAGGTAATGAAATGCATTATTAATTGGATGTTTGTGCTTATTGTTAATATACAATGCATGAAGTTTTAACAATGTTTACTCTTCTGCCAGGTGGTTGGTCTGGCTCATCGATGAAAATGTGATAACAAAACTCCCAATAGAAGTTGAGGACTGGATACTTATTGGGGTAGCCTACTCACTCTATCCTGAAGAGTGGAGAGATTTTGGAATTAGTTCATGGGAGCTAAAGAGGTGTCCTTGGTGGTTGGACTACCCAAAGGGGGAGAGACATCCTTGTGAAGACGATATGTTTCGTGAGTGGGAGGCCATGAAAAAAGGAAAACGTGTGCAATCCGAGAGAGTTGCAGCTTCAGCATCAAAAGCAAGACACAAAACCCTAAACCTTGACAGACATGAAGCAAGAACCAAGCTAAGGCTAGATTACACAGCCAGTGAACCAAGTATAGAAGAGGACCATAGTGCAAGGGGGCAACGTGGACCTAGTAATATTGATGAGGATGAGACAGCCACTGACGAGCATACTTCTGAGGAAGACCACTTCGACGTTGGCACATTTATGTATTGAGTGTAGTTGCAATTTTTGATGGCTTTCTTAAGTGTCCTTTTTGCCTAGACTCTAATTTAAATACGTGATTATGGACACAGCGCATGGTCGTGTACGTGCAATCTTAGAGGATGTGCATAGGATCGCAAGAAAGAAAAAAAACCAAACAAGATCATCCGCCATTTCTTGAGGAGCCATTGTCTGTCAGACTACACAATCAATGGAGAGGCCACCGACGTTGTTGGAAGGTTGGTGTGGGCTAACTTTCCTACCTCGCTTTGCGTCTATGGCAAAGTGGATGAGTATTCAGTGCCCCCTTGGAATATATTCAGTGATGACTTGGCCAGGTCAGCATCGATGATTGCATGCAAGTACGTTGCTGACCAGGGATGGTATGTCGTCACATGCATCCCGAAATGTTATCCGTCCATTGACGTGCACGCTTCAGCAGAGGGGTTTAGTCTACATAGGTGTTTGACAGTCATTCTTGAGAATGGATATATTATGACAGAGCAAAGAGAAAAGGTTTGTAATTTTCTATTGGTCACTTCATCATGTGTTTGTGTAGTAATATCAATTGCTTTGGTATGGCTATACTAACTAGGAGTCAAAAATGTAGGTTGACATCCTTCTCATGGGTCTATACCACCGTGCGGGCCATCTCATCCCTACATTGGAACGACTATCAGCAGCAAAGAAATACTAGAGCCTTCATACGAGTCCATCATGCAATTGGCTAACTGAGCCCCAGATGGAATGGACTCAGTTGGGAGACGGAAATTGTCGTGGAGCAGCAAAGAGATCTCCTAAATTCTGCAGGTGACTTAAGATGTCTTGTTTACGAAAATAGCATTTATTAGTATCATCTTTTTTCCATCAAACATAGCTTTTTATGTGCTTTTTGTTTTATCATGACACCTTCTTTGCGATCGATATTGCCCATATAGGTTTATGCTAGAGATGCTGACAGAGCAGGAGGATGTCGTCATTGACCTTTTTGCGAGTACTGGCAATTTTCCCAAGGCAGCTGCTGCAATGAACCACCATTGTATATGTGTAGAGAATACGAGGCTATTTACACAACATTTCTGGAGGTCTTGGAAGACATCACTCCGGTAATTTTCTTTTACTTTCCAGTTTGTAACAGTAGGGTAGTGTGATGTTGATTGTTATGTGTTGTTTCACATTTGATCGTTTTCTTGTAATGTGTAGATTGATTCCAACCTGGTACAGGGAAGGAGATCACACAAAAGGCAAAAGTAGGACAGATTTAGGATTATGCTGGACTCAAAAACATTTTGCACTTATTTGCATGTTTTGCTCATATTTTATTTTATGGTCTCTTCACCTTGAAGATAGACGTTAGAGTAGTAGTCTTCTAGTATGGCTTGTGGACATGTTTATTAATATGTACATGCCATGTCTTGTTTTTACACAATGGATACACCTTTCATAACAATGTAATCATAATCCCAACAGACTTTATTTGTTTGTACTTTTAAGTTCGATGAGTATGTAGCATGACTTGAGCAAACATAAACTTAGGTCCGAGCCTTCTAGTATAAGTTACCCTTTCACCTAATTGTGGCTGAAATTGGCTACCAATTTATGTAGGTAGTAGGTTAGACACTTTATTACAGATGGGTAGAGTGTTGGAACTATTAGCAAGCTGTCCTTTTTCCAACATGTAATCCAAGATGTGACAAGATCCAATGATTTTTACGTCATTGTGATAGCTGGTGCTCCATCAATAAACTAGTACCTGTCATAGCCACACATCGATACATACAAGATAAGTCCATTAAGGAATTTTTTATCTCCACCTACTTCATTTCATAAAGATAACCATCCAATCCAAGATAACTTCTATTATCTAAAAAATGAACACTCAATATATTTCAAGTGATCCATACTTTGAGCATAATTTTGTTTCAGATTAAGCCACAAGGGAATGTAGATACATATCTGGCAACACTGCCTTTTTTTAAATCTGTTGGGTTATGTAGCTAGAAAGAATATTATAAAAGTAACAACACCTTCTATGTGCATTTGCACATCACGCATCTTAGAAACACGTATACTACTTTGAATTTGAGTCATTTGATCGAGGTATTGTTTATACTAGAATGTCTAGGAGTGGAAGTTTAGTTCATGTTTTTTAGCATAGGTATAAGTAAAGATAACACATGATTTAATCTACAAGGAAACATGTTACATGGCTAAATGGATTAGTGGTTTTTACGATTCAAGGTAGTCTAAAATTACAAAGCATGTAACATTTTTAGTAAATTTTTTCTGAGCTATAGATACCATCGAGATGTCTATAAAATCTGACAAGACATCACACAGATCTATCCTGTTTGTAGCTCTAAAATGGAGCCACTATTTCAATCTTTCAAGATTTCCAGCCTCAACTACAGTATCTTCTGTATTTTCTGCATAAGCTACATCAAAATTTTTACCATCCAAAACCTATTTTTTGAAGAATATTGAGACTTTTGATGCACCAGAGAGAACAAAGGTAATAAGCTTTGCATTCCAAGCATGGCACTCTTGAAGTTAAAAGTACCCTAGTGGAAACTATCGAGTATGGTTGAGTCAAACTCTTTCTAGGTGTGCAGTATCTAGGATAAAAGAATTCTCTGCAAGTTGTTGTGAGCTTTCCTTGAAAGGAATGTAGCCTCAAAAGTACCTTGTTAATGTCAACATTGTTGAATTGTCTTCTTGATGTCAATGTAAAGCCAATCATCTTTAGCGATAAATCTTTTCCCACTATTGATATTAAAATTTAAAAGACAGGTTTGAGCATTCAATTAAATTCTCAATTTAATGTCAGACTGCACATAATACATTTCAATAAATACAACTAGTGGTTGATGAGCAATTCAATGATTGAATGGGCTGAATTTCCTCAAAATGAGATCTATTACCTTCAGACATAGCAACATCAGCAGCTTCTGAAACCTGTCCAGTCTAGCCATCAAGAAATTTTATATTCCTTAATTATTTTACAATTAGCAACTTTTATTTTACACTTAACTAGCTGGGGCTGATACAAGAAAATTTTGAACAACCTTAGAGTAGAATCCGTCCTAGCCAACCAAGAGGCTTCAAGAATAGAATGCCAATATCATGCCCTGTTGTTGAAAAATGCCCAGCACACTTGTCATATCATCCTATATAATGACAACCTACAAGCAAACATCAATGGATTGGGTAACTCACTTCGTTACTTGGATCATCATTGGCCACCTGGTTACAAACCAATACTCTACAATTGGTAATAAATATAAAACGCAAGCAATTTTGTTCGTATGTCATTGTTTGAGGTGGTCACGACTACCATAGAATGATCGTTCTCAAAGTTATTGAAACAAGAAACAATATCATATAAAGATTCAAAGTTTGGGATATGATCCCACAAAATCCAAACAGACCTAACATGTCGGCCCAGTATGTCCAATTCTCAAGCTACACTTGGTCACTGAATATTCTCTAAAGGCAGATGTCCTCAAAACCCAAAAATATCTGGAAATATGTCGGAAACTATACACCTTTTGAAATATATGATTTTGTAGTGATAAATTTCTAAAAAAATTTAAAGCATCTCTATTGAGTCTGTTCAAAGCAAAGAGTCATTTATTGATCGTTTGAAGTTTCAAATTTCAAAATTATGTGTGCCTTGATATTATTGTTGTCATATCTAGAAAACTAAAAATTGTCAGAATCTGAAGTCACATGATGAGGGTAGTTGTGCAAACTTTCTTATTAGACTATGTACAATTTTTTTGAAAAATTACATAATGTAATATATAATGGATCTGGGGTGTCATCTCTCACACATGATGATAACTATGACTATTTCATCCATGTGCTCAAAAAGACCTTGTGAAATCGAGGGAGATCATATCCCATAGCTGAACAGATAAGACGATCCAGATTCTTATTTGGCCGAAATAGACGAACACGAAACTTGTTCAAGAAATGTTGTTTCGTAAACAATATAATGGTTACAAAATAGTGTATATCATTAAACTGAGAGATTTATATAGGAAACTAAGAGATTTATATAGGACAGGAAAAAGTAGCACATACGATGATAATGGACAACAAACTGAATGTCATACCTTTATTTCTAAACCCAAACAATAGTATTGTTAGGAAAATCCGAAAAGTGCTCGTCATTGTACAAGTTCTCTCAAGAATGCTCGCCAAAAGTTGCTCGCCAACCCATGCTTGCCGACAAATGCTCGCCAAAAAATCACACCCGAGAGAAAGAAGGAGAAGAAGTTGTTGTGCTTGGTGCCTCCACTCTCAGCCTCTTCCACTTTGCTGTCTATTCCATTTCACTGCTATTGAGTCACTGGTTTGATCTTTAGCATTGTGTTTTCACCATCTCATTTGTGGAATCAGATTTGGTGATTATTTGCTTTTGCAGTCTTTAATCTTGTGATTGCAGGCCCTTGATCTGTGGGACACTATACTGAATCATGTGTAGTGATCCTACTTGTGAAAGATTATTGATTTGTTGCTTAGCATCCACCTTAGAATCTGCTTTATAAAAGACTATCTAGTTAAACATTGTGATCTGAGAATTTGGTAATGATTGCTTATCATACAGGTTGAGGCATTGCTGCCTTGTTTATTCTATTGCAGAAATCTATTAACCATTGTAGTGTAGAGCATTTCATTGCCTATTGTTCACGAACTAGAGGCCCATTTACATTGATTGTTTGTTTCCATTTCAAACACTTGTCAGCACCCATTCCTTTGTCTACTTGACTTATATCCGCCTTTACTCATCGCTGGCTCTACAACTCATTTAGAAGCCTATCCATCGCTGGTTTTTGGGCCTTGTTTTACATTCCATTCTTTGCTGTCTACGGTCAATTCCCTGCTCTACATCTGGCTGCGGATTTTATCTTTGCCTTCGTGGAAGAAGTTGTATTCTCTACCTGCAGCCTATTACTTTGATTTGTGCTCCACCTGTGGCTCCCTACCTGCAGTTTCCTATCTTATCAGTGGCCCTTTTGTGGGCTGTGTCACATGTCTGCGGGTTAACCATAGTAACTTGGCTGTCCGCTCCCCTGCTACCAGCGACCCTACTACCAATGACTCTCCCTACGGGTGAAACCCTGCCTGCGGCTCATCACATTTTCTTGCTTGTTACCTATCTGCGACCCATTTGCAGTTTGCGGGTTTGTCCATCCTCCAGAGCTGCGACCCTGCTTGAGTGGAAGGAATGCGCTTCCTTTCCTGTAGATTCCTGCGGTTCTCTACCAACGACCCTGATCAACGGCCCATTTTCTATACAAATCTGCCTCTTACCTGACCTGCAAACTCTTGTGGTTTAGCCACCCTGTGGCCCACACTCCTTATTTCTGTTTGCTGCCTGAGGGACGTATCACCCGACCCTGTGGCTTCCCACCTATTTTTGGCCCTTCAAACCCTGCGACCTGTAGAGGGTCGTGCCCTCTACATGTCGTGCCCTCTACATGTGGCTTTGGTCTGCCAACTTTGTGACCGGTCCTTGTGAATATCCAATCGTCCGATTGTGATCTATGATCAATCTCAGATCTGAAGGCTCTATACATCGCTAGAAATTTGATAGTCATTGATTAAGGAACAACCAAACCATTGTTATCTACCAATTCTAAACAGCCTATACTAAGCCTTGAACATTTGTTTGAAATCACAAGTTGGTGAGGGTCACTTTCTGTCTGTCCACAGAAAGGCCATTTTGTTGTCGTAATAATCATTGATTGTAAAACTGATTTAAGATTTCGGAAACAAGCCGGTTGTTGCAGGTTTGGCAGTTGTCTGGTAAGCTGAGTGCTTGGCATTTGCAAGGCCAAACTTAGCCGCATACTGATGGAGAAATTGAGTCGCAGTCGCGAAAGTGAAACAGTCGCGAAAGCGAAACGACAACGATTCAATACGATTCGGATGGAGTTCAGATGCGATCGTTGGACATTGCCAGTTGAATCACTCCTACAGTTCTCCAAAATGTAGTCAGTCACTGCTGATCTACGTTTATAAGTTAATGTAGCATTCAACAAGATTCAACCAATATGCGAAATTAAATGAATGAGAGAATCAGACACACGAATAACAGTAGACACATTTGCATCCAAGATCATATATCATAAATTGACATGTGCGCAATGGCTACAAGATCATCTATCAATTTTCTCTGATTCTCCAAGCACTACATGCAGATCCATGCAGTGCGTTGGCGTGAGAGAAAATACAGTTCTCTCACGAGTAGTGTCTCGCTTCCTAGTGGACTTGTGGATCTCTATGGATCCTGTTTACCACAGTATTGTCTCGCTCATTGGCGGACCTCTATTTTGTATTTTTCGTCTTGATTGCTCACTAGCATCAGACTACTTCATTATCTCTATTGTCAAGTATCATCCAGTAAGTATATAGTCGTTCTACGTAACTTTTAGATTAGAGTGATTAAGCATCTACAACTAATTAGGAAATTACAAGAGTGGCAGATTAGCCATGACCTAGAGTGTATCTGCTGACATCATGCCATCATATTAGACATTTGTACTTCTGGGTACTTGCATGATCTTGCTGGTACTCTTTGGAGTGTGAGGGCAAAAATGAGTTTCGCGACATTTTTTTTCGTGTCGCGTTGTTTGTCTCGTTTCCGTCGTCTGACTTTCTTGTGCAGGACCGCAAAAGATTCTTGTTCGCGAATCTTTTGCGTTTGTGTCTTCTCGTCAGATGTTTGCGAAACTTTCGTGTTTCGTGTCTCTTGACTTTTGTGTTCGCGAACATTTTTGTCAAGCAGAAGGCTGAAAACTAGCAAAGCTTTGTAAACAGAAACATTTTGTTTCTTCAGCTCCCTCTCAAAGCGTGGTAGGTTTACGATCCCAAGACTGCTCCTTTGTCTCTCAAAGAGTCCTTTGTCCAGGGCTTTAATGAAGATGTCAGCAACCATATCTTTCATTCCAATGAAGGAGGTCTGTAGCATCTTCTTCTCAATTAGATCCCTGATCAAGTGGTACTTGATCACAATGTGCCTTGTTCTTGAATGGAACACGGGATTTTTCGTCAGATGTATTGCAGAGGTGTTATCCATTTGCAAGACCAGAGGCTCATTCCCTGTTTCGTCCAATTCGTTCAAGAACTGCCTTAGCCAGATTATTTCATTGGCCATCTTTGCTGTTGCAACGTACTCTGCTTCGCAAGATGACTGGGTCAAGATGGTCTGCTTCTTGCTAATCCAAAGAACTACTGCTCCTGATGCGATGGTGCAACCTCCTGAGACGCTTTTACAATCGTCCTCCAGGGATGCCCAGGTAGCATCACTATAGGAAAGCATCTTGAAATCTGCATCACGACAATAACACAAGTCGTAATCCCTCGTTAATTGAAGATATTAAAAAATGCGTTTTGGTCGACCCTGGATTCGTGCAGAATTGGCTCATCATGAATACCGCATAAGCTATATCAGGGTGTGTGTTGTCTGCAAGGTACATCACTGATCCTATCAGCTTCCTGTAAGGTGTGAGCTACATCCGTTCTCTCTCTTCCTCAGTCTTCAGACAGTCATCGTTTGTCAGCACCGTCCCTGCGAGCATTGGAGTATTCGCTCCTTTGCAGTTCAGCATCCCAAAGTCCTTTAGGATCTTATGGGTGTATCTGGACTAGTGAAGGTATAGCTTACCTCCCTCGTAGTCCCTTTCAATTTTGCAAGCCTAAGTAACACTTGGGGTTGACTGTTTCAGACCATAGATATTTCTATGCATTCTGAATGCATAGTCTGGAAGTGAATTCGAGACGAATCTTGGGGTTGATCCATATAGACTTCTTTGTCTAATTCGCCATGCAAGAAGGCCGTCTTCTTGTCCACAATGTGGATCCTAAGGTCATAAGTTGTTGCATATGCAAATAACAGACGTAGGGACGAATGTTTGATGACAGGAGAGAAGGTTTCAGAGTAGTCAATACCATATCTCTAGGAGAATCCCTTCGCTACCAGTCTTGCCTTGTATTTTGTGACATTCCCATCTGGTCCGTACTTGAGTTTGAAAATCCATTTGCATTTGACAGTCTTGCGCTTATGTGGTAATGGCTGCAATGTCCATACCTTGTTCTTTCTCATGGACTCCATCTTTTTGTTCATGGCCTGGATCCATCTATCCTTCTCTGGACATTCAATCGCTTTTTCGAAAGTCTGTGGTTCGCCACTGAATCCGCAGAATTCTTCTGATGTAGAAGCTGAACTGCTTGGCACGTATCTTGTTGGTGCTCTTCGCGGTCTTGTCGACCTTCTAGGAGATCCTCCTTGGACAGCAATACCCTTGCCTTTGTCTGCTCTGCTAGGTCCGGAACCATCTTGGTTTACAAGAACTGTAGCAGTAGGCTGCCTCTCGAATCTTTCTTCTTCAGATTCGTCGTTCGAATGTGAGACGACTTAAAAAATTTTGTTTTCATATTCGTCCTCTGCTCCCTCTGTCACTGGCGGCAGGTCATAGTACTGCCTCTCCAGAACTTCATAGCTGATGGGATCATTATTGGCCATTGTCCTGCTCTCATCAAATCTGACATCTCTCACTGTTTTCACAGTGTTCGTGTCTGGCATGTAGATTCTATAGTATGACGAATTGTTGTCATAACCTACCAGAAATCCCTGCTCGGCTTTCTCATCAAGCTTATTTTGAAACTTATTAGGAATGTGTGCATAAGCTGCACAGCCAAAGATTCTGACGTGAGACAGGTTGGGCTTTCTACCCCACCATAACTCGTGTGGTGTCGTGTGAGGGACACCAGACTTACATGTCCTATTCTAAATGTATGCGGCTGTAGCTACTGCTTCAGCCCATAGTACCCTTGGATCCTTCGAGTAGGCCATCATGCATATGGCTGCTTCCATCAGGGTCCTATTCTTTCTTTGTGCAACACCATTGTGCTGCGGAGTGTAGGCTGCAGTTCTTCTATGTATGATGCCACGATCATTGTAGAAGTCAGTGAAGCGATTCAAGATGTATTCGCCACCTCGATCTGTTTTGATCTGCTTCACTTTGTTCTTTGTACATCTCTTAGCCCAATTCACATATTCTGTGAATTTATCAAGTGCTTCAGATTTATTCTGAATAAAATACACTGGCAAATTTGCTATAATCATCAATGAAGTTTATATAATATTTTGAACCTCCTATTGAGATCACGTTGAAAGGTCCACAGATGTCAGAGTGCACTAGCTCCAGAATCTTGGCCGTTCTATAGGAGTCTTTGATAAATGGAGTGCGTGACATCTTACCCTTCAAGCATGCATCACAGGCGGTCAAACTGGTTGCATTCAAGATGTTGACCCCTGTTATCGCTCCATGATGGCTTGCTTGATACAATGTCATTGAGTTCATGTGGCATAGTCTCCTGTGCCACAGAGTGTTTGGCGACTCATCATGAGTCTGATGCATCTGATCTGCAAGTAGGCGAACATTTAGAAGATATAGATTTCCTTTCGTTCTGCCTTGAGCGATCAAAGTACTGGTACTGGCGTCAATCACATTGCATGCTTCGTCAAAAAATGTCACACGCATCCCTGCATCCGCTATTCTTGCTACAGAAAGCAAGTCTTGTTGTAGAGTAGGCACGAACAAAACGTCTTCGAGTCGTCTTTCTCTGTCGTTGGTGTTGAGCCATAGTGAAACATTATCGTTCAGTTGATGTTTGGATCCATCTCCAAGAATAATGAATCTTAAAGGATCAGCACTTCTGAAATCAGACATTATTCGTCTTGATGTCACGAAGTGCAAGGTGGCTCCTGAATCTAGGATCACCTCATGTGTGTCAGATGTTGACGCTGAACACACGTCTTCACAGATATAGACAGTCGAACAGTTTATGTTCGATCTTTCTTCGCCCATTTTTCAGCTCTCGGGCTCCTCGACATAGGATGAACTATTGTTGTTCTCATGTCTATTCTGCGCTGATTTGTTTCTTGAGTTCTGGCGACAATCCACGGCTACATGACCCTTCTTGTGGCAATGGATACACTCAATCTTTGATTGGGCCAACATGTATCAACTATATGCCGATCTCTTCTACATCTCACGCAAGTCTTCTTGTCTGCACCTTGTTGCTTCGACCTCCCTTTGCTTTTCCAGTTGCCTTTGCTGGTCTCCTATGCTTGTTGGTCACGATCCTGCCTCTGATTCGACTCCCTCTTAGGCTTGAATTGTTTCTTGGATTTTTCTTTGTTGCCGAAGAGGGCCATCTTTGTGATCAAGATGTTCTCTGGCCTCGACTTCCTCTCGAATCTCGACAATCGCCTTTTCAAGGTTCATGGTAGGATTTGCGAGCAGGGTCCTCTTTGTCTGGAATGATCTGGGTAAGGCTCTAAACAAGTAGGTGAGCTGCTTCTCAGTTGACACTGTATTCTCTGCTCCAGAGTTGTGTAGTGATAGGAATAGATCCTTCATCTTTCTTAAAAAAAAAGTGAGGTCTTTCCGATCCCACTGTAGATTCGTCAGCTGATATTCCAGCATCATAATTTGACTTCTTGATTTCGTCTAAAATCTGGTGAGCAATGCATCCCACATCTCCTTTGCCTTGGAGAGTGTTGCTAGGTCAAGTGTGAGACTATCTTCAATGGATGAAGATAGCAAGGCTATTGCCTTGTCATTTTTCTCCCTCCACTCGTGTAGCTCTTTGCCTGATATTGTCGGCATCTCCTCTGTGCCATCCACCTAGGGGAATAAACCTTCGCCCTTGAGTATCAGTGATGTCTTAACCTTCCAGGATAGAAAGTTAGATCCTGAAGAATCAAGAATTGTGCAGATCTTGCTCTGCATGCTGCTGATTGAAGCCATTGCTTCTTGAAGTTTGCTCTCTTGTTGATGGTTGTTTGTTGAATGCTTGGCCTCCTAGATCTGATAGCTTCTTGGCTACGTCAGACTATAACAAGATAGGTAGGCTCTGATACCACTGATGGAGAAATTGAGTCGCAGTCGCGAAAGCGAAACAGTCGCCAAAGCAAAACAACAATGATTTAATACGATTTGGATGGAGTTCAGATGCGATCGTTGGACACTGCCAGTTGAATCACTCCTACAGTCCTCCAAAATGTAGTCAGTCACTGCTGATCTACGTTTATAAGTTAATGTAGCATTCAACAAGATTCAACCAATATGCGGAATTAAACGAATGAGAGAATCAGACACACAAATAACAGCAGACACATTTGCATCCAAGATTATATATCATAAAGTGACATGTGCACAATGGCTACAAGATCACCTATCAATTTTCTCTGATTCTCCAAGCACTGCATGCAGATCCACGTAGTGCATTGGCATGAGAGAAAATACAGTTCTCTCACGAGTAGTGTCTCGCTTACTAGCGGACTTGTGGATCTCTATGGGTCCTGTTTACTGTGCAGAGTATTGTCTCGCTTGTTGGTGGACCTTTGTTCTATATTTTTCGTCTTGATTGCTCACTGGCATCAGACTACTTCATTATTACTATTGTCAAGTATCATCCAGTAAGTATATAGTCGCTCTATGTAACTTTTAAATTAGAGTGATTAAGCATCTACAACTAATCAGGAAATTACAAGAGTGACAGATTAGCCACGACCTAGAGTGTATCTGCTGATGTCATGCCAAAAGGTCAGACATCTATACTTATGGGTACTTGCATGATCTTGCTGGTACTCTTTTGGAGCGTGAGGGCAAAAAAGAGTTTCGCGATGTTTTTTTTTGTGTCGCGTCGTTTGTCTCGTTTCCATCATCTGACTTTCTTGTGCAGGACCGCAAAAGATTCTCATTCACGAATCTTTCGCGTTCGTGTCTTCTCGTCAGACGTTCACAAAACTTCGTGTTTCGTGTCTCTTGACTTTCGTGTTCGTGAACATTTTCGTCAGGTAGAGGGCTGAAAGCTAGCAAAGCTTTGTAAACAGAAACATTTTGTTTCTTCAGATACAGGGAAACACTAAATTTACATCTCATTTGTCAACGCTTTAGGATCTTGTCTATGAACACATAGTAGTGTGAGGTGTTGTTCAAGGTCTATAAGAACTGCAATGTTGTCTAATTGCTGAACACGAATCAAACTTTGTAACTACTTGTTCCTATTATTAAGAACTTCTAACGAACGAGGTATAAGCCTATTGATTGAGGGAAATACTGATACCTATTTGATTGAGGGAAATACTGATACCATATGATTTTGATTGGTTGAAAGTGATGCTACTCCTCACCACTGCAAATGAATTATGATATTTCCTAGGAAGAGCGGGTTATCGTAGGAAGTTTCTTAGCAATTACTCTTCCCTCATCTCTCCATTAGTGAGACTCTTGAAGGAGGACGGACCTTTTACTTGGACGGAAGAGGATCAGAAAGCCTTCAAACAATTGATTGGTTTGGTCTCTACGATCAATCAGTCTCAAGAATTTATGTTAGTTTGAACTGTAATCGAGATATAGACTGACTCCTTTACCATTTTCTTTGCATCGATAACTTGTTTAGGGGTCATTTTATATCCCACCAGTCACTCAAACAATCAAATTTGGAGGAGGTAAAAAAGGGGTCCAATCAAAAGCTACCTACCTTGAATTCCTACTAGAGAGTGTGATAGTTTTATTTCTATAAAAAGTTCTCTCTCTCTTTGTGCATTGGAACAGGTTGAAAGAGAAGATCAAGTCATTGCAGCATCGCTACAAATGGAGGCTTCATGTTGATAGACTTACATCAAGCAACTATTCTATTTGGAAGATGAGAATGGAGTCGTATGATAGGAGGGCAAAGAAAGCTCTTCATTTGTGTTGGATTTTAATGCTCAGGTCCAATCCATTCAATAATGAGCATCCTGAAATCTCTATATACTTATACTACAAAACAAAATAAAAAATGCGAAATTTGAAGCAAAAGATCAAAATCCTCGACTCCATCAACTCAACTCGACTCGAGAATTATTCATACAAAAGGTCGATTCAGATCTATAAAGATTGATACAAGAAATATTCGATACATGTACTGTCAGTCGATTCTGACCCACGTCACGATCAGAAAGACGACGTTGACAGTCTACCTATTTGTACATAGATTTATTGTTTACAACGATGGCTATCAACTATAGGACAACTCTACCAAATTAAGTAGATTCAATTTTATACTTCCAAGTACTGATCACTAATTTGCAATCATCAACAAGTCAATCAAGTGAATCTATAATAAAGCCTGCACTTCCATCGTCAGTGAGGGAGCATTCTAGTCTGATTTTCCCAAACAAAAGGTAAAATCCATCTAGAAAAGATCAAGCGTCTGAAGCTCAGCATTTTTGCGCCTCACAGACTCGCACACTGCTTCACGCTCATGTACTCTACTTTTGATTAATCAAGAGTGCAATTCCTGTCCACACAAATTTTTGTTCATTTGCTCATTATTTTAGACTGTATTACATCTACATTCTTGTTGCTACGTTGACACACTTCCGATCCACAATTGTCCATTGTAAGTTTTTGTTGCTAAGTATCTTGATCCAGATTTTTTAATCTAGACCTCTATCATGGAACCAATTTCCAATTCCTATTGAGATACTAAGTTTCAATCTTGTGTCAGAACTCATTTTTGCTACACCCACCAATTTTTGACAATGTGATCAAGATGAATGTGACAAATGAACTTCTCAAGGAAGTTGGTAAGTGTACTTCATCTAGTGAGGCTTGGGAAGAACCCGAGATGTATATCAACACTCTCTTGCCTAGTTCCAATGCTCTACATTAGGATCTTGCATAAACTGGCTTAATCTACCAACACTAACTAAGATAAGGTCTTGTGATGGTTAGAGATATGAGTGAACCGACTAGCTTCATATAGAGAGTAATGTCCTTGAAGAATCTTTCATTACCTCTTATAGTGAGCTTTACATTTGACTCCATAACTTCTTTTGAAAAATGAAAGTAGATTGAGAAGATCTAAGCACTTCTATTCCCAAGGTATAATGCAGATGTCCAAGATCGTGCACCTCAAACTCCCTCTTAATTGTAATCTTGATCTCATCAATATCTTCATTGTTTCCTCCACTCAATATGATATCATCCACATAGATTAGTAGAATGGTAACATCATTTTCAGAAAACCTATAATAAAGTGACTGATCATACTCACTCATAGCAAAGTTTTGAGAAAGTAAAAATGTATTAAGCTTAACATACCAACTCCTTGGTGCTTGCTTAAGACCATACAAACTCTTTTGTAGAAAACAAACATGATTAGGCTTGCCATCTAAAATGTAGCCCTCGGGTTGCTCCATGTATACTTCCTCCTCAATATCACCATTCAAGAATGCATTAGTGATGTCCATTTGCATACATCCCAACCAAAAAGAGTTGCAAGAGATATGATGACTCGAATAGTTACCATCTTTGCCACTGGTGCAAAGGTCTTATCATAGTCAATACCATGTTCTTGTGCATATCCTTTTGGCACCAACCTTGCCTTGTACTTGCTAATTGATCCATCTTGGTTTGTCTTCACTTTGAAGATCCACTTGCATCCAATAGCTTTTTTGTCCTTAGGTAGTTTCACCAACCTCCATGTGTTGTTCTTCATAAGAGCTTGGTACTCAAGATCCATTATTTGGATCCACTCCTCTTTTTGTCTTGCCTCATCTACACATGTAGGTTCATCAAAAGAGGCTAGGAAAGCATAGTTTGTAACACCAACAATTTTCTTATCCTTTTCATTATAAGTGAGTCTTGAAGGTTGTTTCCCTTGTCTTGATGTCCTCCTTGGCTTTTGACTTGAAGAAGGCCCTTCACCATCAACTTCCAAGGTATCATCAACCATTTCATCAACATGAAGAATGAAAGATCCAATCACCACATTACCACTTGAAAAAACCTTTGGAATGTTTTCTTCATAAAAAATGACATCCCTTCCAATTACCACTTTGTTGGATTTCTATCATCTCCATCCATATCTCTCTATTAATCTAGATCCATTCAGTAGTTGGTGCAAATACTTGTACAGTCGCATACTCTACAGAAATACACTTGTTTCCTGACAGTCTGTAGAAATATAAAGGAATCAATGACAATGTTTCTCCGATTGTTTGGACACCTTCGACTATTCGGCCATCTTCGATTGTTCGGCCATCCTCGGCCATCCTCGGCCATCTCGGACCATATGATCAGATTCGATAATTTGACCATCCTCGAACAATCGGCCGCAATTGATCAACAAGTACATTGAATCACAACCAGACAGAATCAAATATCGTCCGAAGGCGACTACCAACAGCACATAGTGCCTTATTCCTAATTGTAAAGTATAGATTAAACATTCTTTTAATTAGTTAGCCATGTGTATATATCCGGCAACTTATCAGTTGCTCGGTTAGACAAGAAGAAGCTCTACAGACATTGAATTAGCTCAATCATCTATCAAGTCGATCAATCGAGCATCCATAGTGCAATTGTTCTGCTTTTAATTACAGAGTATTGATTCATGAAGAACGCGACTCTCGCTACATTCAGATTGTATTTTCTTCACGACTGAATAATCATTGTTCTAGTATTCTAGGTCATGTATTTCATGCTGAATGTTCATTTTTATTCATGTCCAGATTGTTTCTTGCTTGTAGATAAGCTTATTCATAGATTAAATTGTTCATGTGACTGACAACACATGTCGATTTGTTGCTCTAACTTCCGCACTTAAAACGCTTTCGCAAAGCTAAATCTAAACTCAGATAATGCGTGCATGGCTATGAAATCGATTGTGTCGATCCAATGAATTCGGAACTGCGATCAAGTAGGGTAGACTTCGATTTGTTGGAGTCAATCTAAATATGATATATGTAGTTGCATGCACCGAGGACTCCGTTGCGCCGCGACGTACTATCACAGTAGTGCCAAGATTTCCAACATGGTATCAGAGCAATAACTTTACTCTCTGATTATTTGAAGCAGAGTTAGAGCTAACATTATCAGAATAATTGTTCTGATAAAGAGTACACACTTGCTATCATTGTTTCCAGTCATATAATCTACTATCTGCATACACTCATCCTTAACTTCCAGATGGATTCACAATCATAGTCTGCTCTAATGGTAGACAAAATCGATTTTAAAAATTACCACTTGTGGAAATTCAAGCTGAGGGTAGTATTGATGGCCAAGGAGCTTTGGAAAATAGTCGCTGGAACCGAACTACTTCTCATTGTTGATGAGTAAGCCAATTCCAAGTGAAAGCTTAGGGATGGCAAGACTTTTGCCTTTATCACCCTTAACATCTCCGACACAGATTGGCCACATCAAACAAGCCCAGTCATTGAAAGAGGCTTGGGATATATTGAGCACACTATACGAAGTGAGAGATGTCACTTCAAAGCTGCATCTAAGGAAAAAATTCTTCTCACTCAGAATGTCAAAAAGTGATTCTATTTAGAATCACATTAATCAATTCAAGACTCTACTGGAGCAGATGGTGGCAATAGGTTCAGTGATCGAAGACTTTGACAATGTAATGATCTTATTGTCCAGTTTACCATCTTCATATGAAAACTGGGTGATGATGATTTCCACACACTCAGAAATAACATTGTCCAGAGTCATAATCATGTTGCTTTAGGAGGAGACAAGAAGGAATGGAGTATCCTCATCCTCCATCAACGACTCACAAGCATTATTCTCAAAGAAGAACACAAGGAAGCAACAGAAGAAGAGAGCTGTCCGACAAATCGACGACAATTAGAAGCAATAACAGAAAACCTAGAATTAGCAGCATGCTTAAAACAAAAAAAGGCTCTTCTACAAGTACTGCAAGAACCACAAAATCCAGGACTGTCGGATCTTGACGTTCAACAACGACAAGAAGAAGCAGCCGGATCAGCAAGCCCATGCAAAAAACACAAAGCAGAAGGTCCAAAGAGACTATGACGATGAGCAAGAAGCCTTCATGGTGAAGCATTACTATGTTGAACGATCAAAGGAATGATTCCTCGATTCTAGAGCAACGCAACATATGACAAGCCATCAAAAATGGTTCATCGACTATTCAGCCTACAACACCAAGAAATTCATTCACCTTGGAGACAACAACTCACACAGAATTGAAGGTGAAGGTACTGTCAGACTACATTTTCAGAATGGACTATCGAAACTAATACCAAATATACTGTATGTCCCGAACCCTTATGACAAATTTGTTGTTGATCAGTCGAATTACAGACTTAGGACATAAGGTAGAGTTTCAGGTAGATTCCTGTCAAATTCTTGATAAGAGCAGGAGAGTTCTTGCACTCGAAAAGGATATCTCTATAGGCTTAGTCATTGTAACTCTACGACTGATTGTGCTTTAAGCAGTTCATCATCTATCAATAAAAAATTAATTTGGCATTATAGACTTGGTCACCTTAATCATGTATCGATAAATAACATGTCTAGACGTTCTTCAGTTCATGATTTAGACTAACAAATTGTCGACCCTCCTGTCTGCCAAAGATGTATCATAGGAAAGCAGGCAAGAAGGCCATTTAAGTCAAATCTAAAACACATATCTAAAAAACTTCTAGACATTGTACTTACTGATATATGCGGCCCAATGCAAACACCATCACTGTTTGGTGCTAAATTTTTTATTACTTTTATAGATGACTATTTCAAAAGAACTATTATATATTTTTTGAAGCACAAATTTGAAGCCTTCCAGTTTTTCAAGAAATACAAAGAAGATGCTGAGTTGCAGACAGACAATAACATCAAAGCTCTTAGGAGCGACAACAGTGGAGAATACATCTCAAACGAGTTCAAAAACTACTGCTCAGCCAATGACTTCGAGCATCAATTTGATGCTTCCTATTCTCCACAGTCGAATGGAATGGCAGAAAAGAAGAACAAGACCTTAGTTAGCCAAATGCATGATAACTTATGCTTCATTGCCCAAATCATTTTGGCAACATGTTATATCAACAACAACCTACGTATAGAAGTGATGTATAACTGAAGGCCTCCTTGACAGCAAAATCCCTCATGAAGTTTGGACCGGATCTTGATTTTGGTAGAGAATTGGACCTCCTTAGCAATCTTGAACTCGACAAAGACAACATACACTTTGCTCTTTAGTAGATACCCCCAACAATCTACTAAAATCATAAATGAAAGTCACATACATCTTAACACCTCCATTGATAATTCTAGTAACACCATGAATATTTGAATGCACAACTTAAAAAACTTAGTAGATCTAGATGTAGATCTCTTATAAAGCAACCTATATGACTTTGATAAAGCACATTGCTCACAAAACATGATTCTTGCAGGAGTCTCTCCAGAAAGAAGAAGGTGGAATGGATGTTGCAGCGGAGTTGCAGCGGAGCTAGTGCCGGCTCCAGGTCACGACTGTGATGGGGAATCTCGGCGCTCTACCACACCTGTAACAATAATGGTGTTACTAGTTAGGCTTTAGCTAATAAATTATAATTAGTGAGAGAGAACAATCACTAACTACTCATTAGTAATCAAACTATAGACTGACCTTTGAAGTTTTAGCTTTAGATCAAATTTCAATCATCATTGATCAAGCAAGGTTCAAGAATCACTTGAGCCTAAAGTAGTAGCAGGAGAGTCATCCCTGATCCCGACAATCCTCAATGACTCTGGGTCCTGAGTGCAAACGACGATCTCATATCCTCGAAGACGTAAAAGATGTGCCCTTATTCGAATGGAGCCACCTCCATAAGTGTTTCCACAATACTTGCAATTCCACTTCTTCGTGCCTAATGTGCCATAACCTGAATTAAGGGTGACGTGATCCCATAAGAGATCCCGCTGTCTGGGCATAGCTAATAGCTATTTAGTGTCGACAAAACAATACTATTAAATTCAAACTTCACATTAAAAACTAATCCTAATTTCTAAAATGGTAAACCTAAGCTCTAACCTCACTCTAGCTCAAGACTCACTCTCTCTCTCTCTCTCTCTCTCTCTCTCTCTCTCTCTCTCTCTCTCTCTCTCTCTCTCTCTCTCTCTCTCTCTCTCTCTCTCTCCACACACACACACACACACACATTTACAATTTCGTTATCTCTTTTACTGTGCTAACAGTCATAGGATTATATCACTAACATTATGTTATCCTTGATGACAACAAGACTATGCAAAAAAGGAAGGCTACTGGAATACAGTGAAAAATGTGACCAGAGTGGCAAAAGGAAGAAATTTGAGAAGTATTAAAACACTGATGTCTGTTATGGCAAAAATAAAAGACAGGCTGAACTTATAGTCGGATTTTATTTTCAGAACTATGTCATTAGATGACTTCCAGTAGATTATAGAGATATTTGAGACTTCTAGACTTTTTGTATCTACAGGTTGATTAAGTTATTTTGATTATTGCAACAGTGTATATCTCAATACATCTTTGTGATGTCTATAGTGACTTTGACATCCTTGGCATGAGAGGATTGGTTATTAAGTTTGTTATTCTGAGAATTTTTGCTTTAATTGTCTATTGTCTATACTGGTCCTTTTGTCTCTGTAGCTTTAGGTATATGGGTTTCTTTTGTTGTGTCTATGATTTCTTTGGTATACCTTATCTGTGTGTGTTGTGTTGTGTTTTTTTTTTTTTTGATTGTTTTTTTTGGTGTGGGGTGTCTTTACCTGGTGTTTTGGGTGAGGTTTTATTCTCTCTCTTTTTTTTTTTTTTTTTGGGTTGGATTGGGTGTGGTTCCTAGTTTTTTTTTTTTTGGATTTTAGTTACCTTTTGCCTCTTTCTGGCTCGTGTTGCACACTGTTCTGCTTCCGCTCTCCTCTCTCTGCCTCGTTGGTTGCTTTTTGGCGCGAGTTGCCCGCTGCTTTGCTTCCGCTGTGGCTTGCGCTCGGCACGCGTTTGATCTGTCAGGGATTGGCGGTCTTTTGGTGCGTTTTGGGTGTGTTCGGTTGGTGTAGCTTGGCGTGTTCGTGGAGTAGTTTCCGTGGCGTGGTTTGTTGATTTTTTGGTGGACGGTTCTGCGTTTACTGTTGCTTCTTCTGGTATTTAACCCTTCTTTGCTTGGTTGTTAGTGTAGTATTGCGTTGTTCTTGATTCTTGTGCTTTTGGTGTTGTAGAGGCTGCTGCTTCTGGTTGCTATGGCATCTCCTAAGGTCTCTTCCTGTGGCCTTTGTTTGTTTTCACTTGTCTTTTAGGTTGGCTGTGTACCTTGGTGGCGTTTCCTTTTTTCTCTTGGTTTGCCCTGCCTTTTGCTTTTTGGTTGTGAATGTCTTGGCTGGTTTTGTTATGCTTGGTTATCTTGTTTTTTCTGTTTTTTTATGTTTTTTATGGTTGCTTATGTTCTGATTCTTACTTTTCTGGTCTTTATAGAGCTAGTTTATTGGCTGTATTTTACTTGTTTGGTCATGATACTCAGTTATCTAAGCTGGGTTTACCTTTTTCCCTGTAGTATGCCTGAGTTTTTTCAAAGACAACTTCTTTTGTTCTTTTCTTATTTTAGTTCTGACAGATTTAGATATGTTCTTGGGTTTTTTTCGGTTCTTACTCAGTTAACATATTTGGGTATGTTTTTGTTACTTGTAGTTTTGTGGAATTTTTCTGAACTGCCTATTTTGCTACTTTTTCACTGTTATCTCCTACTATATTACGGATAGCATAAGAAATTTAGCTGAATCTTACATTTATAGGCAGTGTAATGGTAGATCATGATGGGTATATGCAAGTATGGTATGCAACTTTTACATATAAGAAAGCTACCTATGTATGTTGCCTTAAATGACATGGATAATAACTGTGGGTATACAGTAATACCTGCTGTTCTTCTATTTTTTCTGGGTAACGTGATCTTTTAACTTGCTTACAGTCAGTTGATACGTTATTACTGATAGAGTATGTGTTATGGCTGAAATTTACTTATTTGGTCATAAGAGAGGTTCGACATGCTGGTTTATATACAAGTCTGATATGCATATATGACAAAAAAAAGTGTAGCTACCTGTGTAATTTCCCTAGTGACATGGATAACAACTGAAGGTATGCATTGATACCTGTAGTTCCGACAAAATACACCTCGTTCTAACTTGGTTTTTTCTTGTGGATGGATGCAGGTTAGTATACCTTCTTCTTCGGATTTTTACCGAGATGTATTGCTACTGTTTGATTTTTTATGAAGAAACACTTATAAATGATGCAAAACTATTTAACGCTTATAAATGATGCAAAATTATTTTACTATATTTTGCCTTTCATGGCGTTATAAAAATCTTATGTGATGAATGTTTTGAAAAAACACATGCTCACGAGTCACAACACAATCTCTCTCTCTCTCTCTCTCTCTCTCTCTCTCTCTCTCTCTCTCTTCACAATTTTGAACAATTTTGAAGTAAGAACTTCGAAGGTCACCGAAGTCACTTATTGGCATAGGAGGGGAAGTAACTCATGTTCCCATGCTTGTGCAACATGCGGCGCCGTCTTACTTCAAAGTTTGAACAAATTGAAAATCGAACATAGTTGGTGTTTGAACAACTTTGAAGTAAGAAGGTCATCGAAGTCGCTTTTTGGTACAGGAGGGGAGAAGTAACTCTCGCTCCCTTGCTTGTGTAATATGTGGTGCCGCTCCCCCCCCGCAATTTTTGGGCAAGCGAGGTAGCCTTGCCAAGGAAATTAATGGTCCTGACAAATTTTAGTGGGTCCTAGGTTTTCCAATAGCATTGGCTCACGAGTCCCAGGCATGCGAGAACACACATCTCTCTCTCTCTCTCTCTCTGCATCACAATTTTGAACAATTTTGAAGTAAGAACTTAGAAGGTCACCGAAGTCGGTTATTGGCATAGGAGGGGAAGACTCATGTTCCCATGCTTGTGCAACACACGGCGCCGTCTTACTTCAAAAGTTTGAACAAATTGAAAATCGAACATAGTTGGCGTTTGAACAACTTTGAAGTAAGGTCATCGAAGTCGCTTTTTGGCACAGGAGGGGAGAAGTAACTCCCTCTCCCTTGCTTGTGCAATACGTAGTGCCGCTGCGCCACCCCCCCCCGCAATTTTTGGGCAAGCGAGGTAGCCTTTCCAAGGAAATTAATGGTCCTGACAAATTGTAGTGGGTCCTAGGATTTCCAATAGCATTGGCTCACGAGTCCCAGGCATGCGAGAACACACAGGTCCCAAAATTTCTCACACGTGTGACTCAAGTTTTTTGGCTAGTACCTGTGTCTCTAGTTTTCTCAGACACATGCAACACACTTCTACGAGCACCACAGCATCACGCGCTTGCACATGTTTATGAGTAATGTGATTGTTTCATAATATATGCAACAATGGCTACTTATCCCAAAAACTTATGGGACAATTCTTGAGATGCTACATGGCATTACGTTGGGTCCCTAAATCTCCCGGGTCCTGAAATCTCCTGGTCCCAAAACTTTCCGAGCATTTGTGAATGCATGAATAAGTAATGAATGAATGAATGTAGTGAGTAATTAAGAGTGTTGCTAGAGCGAGTTTTGCGGGTCTGTTTCCATTAATGTGCATTTTTCTGGAGGACAGTAAAATGGGTTTGGGAGTCTTTCTCTCGCTCTGTTGAATGTTTCATAGCTTGCTGTCATTTGTTTTTTTTTTTGATTTTTTTTTGTGGTTCATACATAAAAGGTTGCTACTCTCTACTTTCTTAAGAGCAGGGTTGGTTTGAATACTTGCTACTGTGGGTCTTTTGATAGGGTGCATTCTTTTTACTGGTTCACAACTTGGGCTGTTAGCAAATTTTTCTCGATTGAAACTGGTAGTAAACCTCTGACCATCCTCATGGCCTTTTTAAAGTTTCTCACGACATATGTGTACATACCGATTATGACCTTTTCTTCTGTCATTGAAGTCTTTTGTTATACTTTGGACAATATAGAATCTCTGTCCCATTAAAAAGCTAGTTACAACGCCCTTTTAATTTATTTATATCTCTACATAAAGTAATTCACTTCATAGTATGCTGGTCTTGGTCACGGAAATGGTGAGCTGAACATTAGGAGGCTATGAAAAACAAGTGCATTGTGGCAAGCCACCGGGCCCTGCCATTGCAACATGCAATAAACTGTATGTTGTTAAAGTTTTTTAATGAATTTTCATCCGAGTTTTGTGTTAGCAAGCATATCAATCATATTGTTTTGCATGCTATTCTGCCTATTTCAGAGTTTTGTGTCAGCAAGCAGATCAATCATAGTGTTTTGCATTTGAATTTTAAAACTGCCTATTTCTTTGAATTTTATATATTCATCCAGAGTTTTGTGCTAGCAAGCAGATTAATCATATTATTTTCCATATTAATCTTCGATCCTAGTTTTTCATCCTAAGTTTTGTGTCAGCAAGCAGAATCTTTCTAGAGGGTTTAGTTTTTGGTATAAGCTGAAACTTCAATCAATTGCTGTCACAACTTGCCATGATCATCCAGGATCCAGTGTCACCAAGCAGAATATTCATATAGTTTTGCTTATTATTATCATAGGGAATCTTGTGTCAGTCAGCAAGATTTGTTATATTATTCTGCCTATTCCTCGTTTCTTATGTAAGCTTCGGATAAAAGTGGCTGGAGTATGGGTGAAACATGGCACCAACTTCAAGAGAAAAATGAGATATTCTATGTGCGTAGCTTTTTTGGTGGATGCATGCACGACGAGCATCACTCGTAGTTTGATGCTATTGGGCTAAATAGGGTGGTTGATTGCTGATTCTTTCGAAAGAGTCTAGATCACTTTCCTACCTTTGCTCTTCTCCCATATCTTGTATACATCTCACGGTGATCCTTTGTTCTTCTTGCTTTTGACGTGAGTTAGCTCTTGTGGTCTGCTTTTCGTTTTATTCAGAGTATTTGCCCAAGGATTTGTGTTTTACATTCGTTTTCTGTGTTTTTCTTTTGCCTTTGTCTAATCTGTCATGGTCGATGATGCCAAAGCTATTCATCGTCTTGCAATCAATCTGCTATGGTCAGCGTGGCCATAGCTATTCATTCTTTTGCTATCTGTCATGATCTGTACGGCCTAAGCTATTCGTTCTTTTGCGATCTGGTATGCTCAGTGCGGTCATAACCATTTATTATTTCGCTCCAAATTTTGCAAACTGCCAAGCTACTGATCAGACTATCAATTCTAGTTAGCTAGATACCCCTCACTCGTTTAATTATCGGAAGCATGTAAAAGTTCAAGTATCCATAGTAAAAGAAGCACTGTAACAACCAGAAATTCATATAAGATCTGTATGCACCGAATATGATAGTTCTATTCCGATTTGCCAGAACTAATTTTCGATGAGAAATCAGAAACCAGAGTTGGTAACGTGGTGCTGAGAATTAGTGCCAAAATAAGTACACTTGAAAGAGACACACATTCACCCAGAAACAGCGTGAAAAGTTGGATTTGATAGAAATCCTGGAACCACACCAACGCAGTCAAACAGCCACCACAAATCTCTGAACCGCAGCAATGCAACTAACAATCCCAAAAGTACAGGTATGCAAGACTGGCTCACCGAAACCGTTTTACAAAAACAAAAATCTGGAAAGAGAGTTAATCTTTGAACTAATAACAAATGACAGACCATGAACACGAAACATCCATTTATCGCACTACGAACATCAGACAGTTCTCCTAAAACACGCAGACAGTTCTTCTGACCTGGAAACCGTTGCATGCAGGACACGGAAGACTCCGCAAATAGCAAGGGACATGAAAATAGGAATCCAATCCACCTATGAACCACCAGATAATAATAAAACCAGTAACACAAGCAAATATTCAAAAATCTAGACAAAGAAAAAAAAAACAAAAAGCAATAGCTTAGGAAAAAGCTTTAAATTAAACAATTCATTTATAATTGCCACATGTCCTGCGCAGCACAACCCAAAATATTAATTTAAAATATTTAGATATGTTTTTTAAATGAAGTCCCAACACAAGCAGGTCAATCTTGCACATGAACCCTAAGTCCTCCTTGTAAAGCATGGCAGGGCCAAAAAAGTGAGAACAAAAATGTCTGGCTGAAACATGGTAGGGTTGGTTCTGCTATAATTTCTTGTGCCGGTTTTCTTGCTTAATTTTTCCGCTTTGATGTGTTGTCATGGGTGATGACTGTTCTGTTGTAAATCCTACTTTTAGAATGACAAATTTTTTTGGCTTAGCCCGTTTTGTTCTTCTGGTTTAGGTTTTGGAACTTTACGACCTTTTCTAAGTCTACTCTTTATTTTGGTTATTTGATACTCCGTAATGCCTTGTGCTCAGGTGTCCTTTGTATTTTGGGACCACCTCCAGGAGCATAATGTCCATCCAATTTTCTCTCTCCTATGAATCTGTCATTCTCTCTCTATGAAATGCACGTTCTCTCTCCTCTCTTCGGTGGAATGCACGTTCTCTCTCCTCTCTCCGGTGGAATGTGCATGTGCTATGTGGCAGCCCGTCATTGGCTGTCCACATCCACATTCCACCACGAATGTAATAAAATTTGCCCCAAAAAACCGAAAACAAAAAAGTCCACGTGTACGGCCATACTGTACGACCAAAAAAAGAAAAAACCTTCACACAATGGCATTACACAGGGGAAGGCCCGAAGTCCTCGAGCCTTCCTTGCTGGTCGAGGCCTGCCCTCGGGCTCCCGCCCTCGGGCGAGGAGCAAGGAAGGCCCTCAGACAAGGCCTTCCCCCCCACGAAAAGATGTGGCTTTAGGTGCTATTCTCTGATATGTAATTTTGTTGTTTTACAAAATTGTTACTCTATACATGATGGCTGTACTTTGAAGATATTACCATTTTATAATTAGATAGTCACATAAATGGCATCACTCCTATAATTAAAGGTATTCCTCTACATGACCATGGTTGATGGTCCTATTTACTTTGACTTTGACTTTGACTTTGGTGCGCTTTGTTCTCCAGCCCTCTCTTAAGTCTCTTCATCATGGCCAAACACAGACAAGTGGCATATCATACGAAACACAAAGACATCCATTCTGCTAGGCAGTGCCTGCACGTTAAAAAAGCATGGTGTCTGTAGTAAAGAAGGTGGTGAGCCGAAGAAGCAGCATAAGCAACTAAGGAAGTAGTCTTGTATTCTGAAAGTGAGTAATAGCGTCTATAGGGAAGAAGGTGGCACAATTGAGTGTTTGCAAAATGACTTTGCATGCAATTGAGTAGCAAGCAGTTTCCAAAGTACGTTTTTGCTTTCTACAGCAACGACTCTAGCAAACAATAATGCAACGATCAGCACAGACTAGAACGTTCCAAAGTTGAAGGTGCAGGAAAGGAGCGGATGTTTTCAACAGGAACTAGCAAGTAGTTTGTTGATACTTTTTTTT
This sequence comes from Diphasiastrum complanatum, assembly GCA_029204225.1. Classification (NCBI taxonomy): domain Eukaryota; kingdom Viridiplantae; phylum Streptophyta; class Lycopodiopsida; order Lycopodiales; family Lycopodiaceae; genus Diphasiastrum; species Diphasiastrum complanatum. Next base: position 29,857,517 of record CM055109.1, on the reverse strand, counting down.
GAAAGTGTTATTCGTAGAAAAGCAACACATGTTCTGTTCTCACAATAGTAGAAAATCAGGACATGTCTTCATGTCACCATAAGGAGCATTTTGCAATGATCAGTTTGGAGCAGAGGTGAAAGGATTTTGCATGCAATTGTATCAACAGTTTCACAATCAAAACTGACTCTACCAGAAGTGCTACAGATCAAAGAGATTTACAAAATCACAATACTCAAAGTTTTCCAAGGTTTCTAAAATCTAGAGATCACTAGTACAAGGTTTTTTGCTGCGGAAGAATTGGATTAAAGTGTTGGTACATCAGAGGAGCTCGCAGCTGTTGTCTTTTCTCTGGTCTCATTTTCGACAAGTTTTAGGGCGCCTTTGGCTGTGGGCAAGCTTGTCAGTGGTAGAGGCTACATTGGGAAGTACTTCCCATCGTATTTAGAAGAATAGGGTGTACCGTACCGACTGCAACTACCTGAAGAAGATCTCCCTCTTGGAAGCAAAGGAGCAGTGATAGAGCTTTCAAAACAATTCCTATTGATGGTCTTTCAAAGATTTGGTGGGCGCTTTTGTTTAGGCAAGTTCTTTGGAATCTATTGCAAAAGGTTTACAACGGCCGACGGCTCCATCGAGGTTAACAACATTCTGTGTGAAGAAAAATCAAAAAAATATAAAAAAGATCTCAGTTCAGTTGGTGAGGTGGTCCATCACAGAGATCCCTTTGTACAGTTGTTCTCATGGCTTCGGACATCTCCCAACTTTGTCCTCTCAGTCTCAAATGATCTGCTTCAACTGTTTCTCCCCCTCCAGACTCCTCTCCTCGTTCGCGTTAGGCTGTGCTGGGTTCCACGCTTGCCTCATCACCCTCCATTTCTCCTTCGCCCACCTCTTCCCATGGCATTGTTGCCCCCTCGCTTGGTTGTGAACCTCCTTCGACCCTTGTTGCATTGCCTTCTCAACCCCCTGAACGAGTTCCTTGTCATGCTTGTGGTCGTTTCTTCTCTCCTAGAGGAGGTCTTGCCATCACCAGCGTTCTTGTCCTGCGCTGCTTCAGTCGTCTCAAGATCGTCCTCCTCATTCAACACCCCATTTGCCCTTTGCTTCAGCTTGGTCTTGGATTTCTTCCCTTGACATCCTCGGAGCTTTTCACTTGGGCTTCTCTCGTCCAAGGTTCTACTTTCATATTCCCCTCGCTCTCCGTCGTGAAACTCAAGTTGCTATGCGTCTTCCTCTTGATCGCTTGGCTATTGACCCCTTTGACATTGCGGCTTGGAATCTGTTTCTTCTTTTTTCCCTTTGGTGTCTAGTCCTCCCTCCGAGGGGTGGGGATGTTGGTCATAGAGAAACTCATGTTTGCCTTCGTCGCTTTCTATCGAGAGACTAGGAAACGCTTCATGATGAACACTTTGCTCGTTGTCAGGCACTTGCTGCTCGCAACTCACAAGACTCTCAACCTCAAGGCACCCCACCCCTCCACCGTCGCCTTCATCGCACCCTACATCTTGGGCAAGTTGGTGAGTATTCTCGTGTTGCTCGAGCTTTAGCTCCTCTCACACCCGCTCCCTCTTCTACCGATACTGTTGCTGCTCTCCAAGCTCTTCATCCTACTTCTGAAGGCATTGTTCCCTTGTTTGTGGAGGACCTTGTGTCTGATGTTGACTTGGTGCTTGATCGTGATTCTTTCTCTCGTGCCTTCCATCGTAGTCCTCATCTTGCTGTTGGTGGTCCCTCCAGTTTGGTCTATGAACACCTTCATGATTGCTTTCCACCTGAGGACTTTGCTAGTGGCTTTGTTCAACTCTTGCAGGTCTGCTCTTTTATCGCATCTGGTCACATTCCTTCTTTTGTTGCACGTCTTTTGTCTGCGTCTCGTTTGATCGCCATGACTAAAGCCTCGGGTGGCGTCCGTCCCATCACTGTTGGTGAAGTCCTCCTTCATCTTGTTAGTCACTCTATCTGTTTTGAGTTTCAACATATTTTTGTCTCTTTTCTCTCCCCTCATCAGTTTGGCGTCTCTACTCCTGGCGATTGTGAAGCTGTCATTCATGATTTGCATGCCACCCTTGATCTCCATCCTGACTGGGTTGTTCTCCAAGTGGATGTTTCCAATGCTTTTGATTCTATTTCTAGAGCTGCAATCTCTCGGGAGCTACGTGCGGCTGGTGGTGAGTTAGCTAAACTTATCCCATTTGTGCAGTTGTTCTATGCTACTGAGACTCCTCTCTTTTACAGTCACCATGTGCGCTCTGGGGATCTTTCTACTATCCAATCTGCAGCAGGTACTCATCAAGGTGATCCTTTGGATGGTCCTCTTTTCGCTCTAGCTCATTTCTGTGCACTTCAAACTTCTGTAGAGGCCTTTTCCTCTTGCTTATTTCCTTCGGTTGCTGATGACACTCATATTGTTGGTCCTGCTCCTACGGTACTCGCATTTCATCATTTCTCTGAGCAGTTGACTTCTCTTGGTTTGTCTATTCAATCTCGCAAGTGTTCAGTGTGGTCTCCAACAGGTCTTCCCCTGGACTTTGTTCCTCCTCAAGGTTTCCTTGCTCCTTTGGATGGCATTCGCATTTTAGGTGTTCCTTTTGGGTCTGCTTTCTTCTGTTTTATTTTTCTTAGTGAGGCTCTCCAGGAGGATGTTACTCATTCAAATCTGCTTCCTCGGTTGGGCGACACTCAGGTCACGTTTGGCATCTTGACGTCTTGCTTTATCTAGCGTCCTTCTTATCTGCTGCAGACTTTCCCCCCTACTCAAGACTTTTTGCATCTTCTCTCTTCCTTTGATAGCTCTATTATGGATGTTTTTGGCCGTCTTTTGGGCCCATGTTCTTTGGATGGTGTGGAGACCCTTTCAGCTCGGAACCAGGCTCAGTTACCCATTTCTTGTGGAGGTGTGGGTCTTCTCTCTACGGTTTCTTCTACATCTGCAACTTTTCTTGGGAGCTGGGCTCTTGTCGCCCCTGTTTTGTCTTCTCGGTTTCTCTCTGTCTTTCGCCCTCTCTTGGCAAATTGCATTGCTCATGTGGATAGCGGTTCTCTGTCTTTCCAGCACCTCCTTATCGCTGCGCAAGAGCTCCTCTCCCTCTCTGCCCAAGCTTGTCTTCCTCCTTTTGAGCAACTCCTCACTTTCAGCTCTGATCACCTGCAAGAGACCCTCTTGGAGTGCGTGCACAAGCAAACCCTTTCCAATATGCTCTCTGAGGCTCCTTCGGCGTTGTATCGAGCTTGGCTTCTTTCTTGTGCGGGTCCTGGTGCGGGGGCTTGCCTGTCAGCTCGGCCTGTTATTCCTTTCTTTCGGTTGTCTTCGGCCATCTTCACCACTGCTCTTCGTTTTCACTTGGGGCTACCTCATCCTTTGGTCTTGGATCTCTCCAGGTGTGTTTGTGGTCACCCTATTGATGCTCTTGCTATCCACCTCCTCCGCTGTCCTTCTAGGAATGAGCGCACAGCTATGCATGATGTTGTCAGAGATGCAGTGGCCGCTATAGCCAGAGATGGAGGATTCCATGTCCTCAGAGAGCAGTCTCATGTCCTTCCTTCTTCTGCATCCCACTCTTCCCGCAGGCGGGTTGACATTGTCCTCTCTCGGGATGGGCTTGGTACTTTGGCAGATGTTGTTGTTGCTAATCCCACGCGTGATGACCTATTGCCTTGCTCTACCTTCACACCAGGAGAAGCGGCAGGCGTGGCAACACAAGAGAAGGAAAAAAACTACTCCGACAGGCACCCCATTGATGCTTTCCTTCCCCTAGCAATTGAGACTTATGACACCTTGTATCGACGCTTTGAGGATTTTCTTCGCATGTGTTCTCATCATGCGACAGAGCGTCAAGGTATTCCTGGTTCTATTCTCGTGGCTTCTTTCAAACAACATATTTCCATTTCCCTACAATGTGCTCAGGCCCTATCAATTCTGCAACGGGCGTCGATGGCTGGGTCTGCTACATCTCATCTCCCTTCATTAGCCGACTCACCACCTCTTCACTTTTTTGATCTGCTACAGTCAGTTGGCAGACTCCCACTAATATCATCATAGTTTATGCACTTTTATTTTTAATGCTAGGATCTTAACTTTATTGCAAGCTTCGCTCTTGTTTGAGCTTACTTTTGTTTAAACTTCCCCTTCGGGGTGTATATATCTTTTTCATCAATGTACCTGCTACTTTTTCCTATGAATAAATGCACCAGGGTGTTCATCACTTGTACAGGTTGGCCATCACTAGTGTTACGTTAATGACTTGGTGACTTTAAAGGTACATGTGCAATAACTAGAATATGATGCACTTTTTTGTTTCACCCAAGTAGCATAATGCAACAACTTTTATGTATCAAAATACTGCAAAAATTTCGCAAACCCTAGCTATAACTTTGAAATCGTATGCATTTGAAGCCATTTCCGATACATAGATCAACATATTCACCAAAAAGGGTGTCGTCCATTCCGCTTTGCATTGAGCAAAGTTCTACATTAGTAGAATCGGAGGAGTTAGTGAGTATGCGATAATTATGGTAAAACCTTCATGAGAAAATACCTGAGTCAGAGATGTACTTTGTATTTGATATTCAATGTTGAACCGAAACAATTGTTTCAGAATGTATCGGTGGCAATCCTTGTCAACGAACGTACTGAAGAAAGCCCATAAAAAAGTGGATATATGGTGTTAATACATGTAGCATAGAGCTAGGAACAGTGGTCGGGAAACCTCTTTGGAGTTATATTATATTATCCTATACACAGGTTCATGTATTGGTTTTTTAAAATTAATACCGGTGGAATCCTGGAATTTTTGAAACATAGCCTCGTGAATCCTACAATAATTAAAAAATTGTCTAAAAAATCCTATTAAAACAAATTGTCTAAGGTACAAAACTGCGAAAAATTTTAGCTTACCGTCTAATTTCCTGCACTAATTTGTAGTTGCCCTCCACCCAAAAATAAGACAAACAATAAAACCTTAGCATTGAACTTACAACTTACACTAGCATGATCGATTTAACTACAAATATGTTATTGTAACCATGGCGAACATAATTTTGATGCAAAAGAAAAAGTTTTACAATGCCTTGAAAGGCTCAAAATGAGATATATCAACATCAAATTGCACAATAGCAAGTACATTAGAGGTCTCCAACAAAGACATCCAAACTTTAATCGTCCATCATCTTCATTATCTCAAGAGATGGTGCCATGCCAATGATGAAATACATAAAAAAAAAAACGACATCTGTAAATTCATAACAAAGTGAGAAAAAAAAACGACATCTGTAAATTCATAACAAAGTGAGGCTTGCAGTCATGCCAGAATCCTTCAATAGCTCATAAGAAAAGTGTATCATAAACTAAAGCCCTACTTAATGGAGTTCTTGAAGACAAGTATAATCAACTGAAGCTGGTGTTAAAAAACACCATTTTAACTCATAAGCTAGACTCCAAAACCATAAAGGATTTTCCTTGTCTCTTTAAACCATAGGCAACATCCATAGCATTGTACTACCTCAATTGCAATATACTTCACAAACATATGAAATTCTTTTTTAAATTCATTAAGAAAATTTTGTACTACCTCAACTGCAGTATATTCTAAACATTTAAAATAATATAACTTGCATAATTGAGAACAAAGAAGGATTCTGTTATTTAAGGACATGAAAGATCATGTTTGTAGTATGCTAACATAACTTAATTCTCTCAACTCACTAGCACATATATTTATAAATGGAAAGATGTCAAGCTTTAGCTATTTTGTTGGTCTTCACTGATTATGGTCTTCCAACTGACAAAAAGCCTGGTATCAAATTTTTCAAACATATACCAAAAAACTCAATAGGTCTTGCTACAATATATGATCATAAGTTTGATACAACGTTTGGGAAAGCATACGAGATCATCGATTATCACAATATGATATGATACATATGTTAACCAATGAAAACAGAAATAAAAATGATAAGATTGAAAAAATATATAAATTCATAACTTACCAAAACGTAGACAACAAACTTTACATCAACTTATCATTTGAGTTCAAAAAAATGTGCCTATACTCGGCCAATCTCATCCAAGAGTTGATTGCATTTGAAAAGTCCAATGAATCTAGGTCATTGCTTCCCTCAATGGAAATACACATTAAGGCATCCGCAGAATCAATCTTATCTCGTTTTCTATCTTTGATTAGATTGAGTCTGCTGAAGCCTCTTTCACAAGCAGCCGAATTGGTACACTGCACAAGCACGATGCACATCAATGTGTACAATCCTTTATATTTCTCATGCAACTGTTGATTAGAGCCAATGGCGGCTGATGTATCATGAAAAGATCGGCCGCTCCATTCAGCTGTGGCTTGAATTTTGAATGCTTTATATTCCCGCCTCACCTCTTCAATATTGATGAGTGGAGGAATCACATTTCGAGCCGCATCAACTTTTGAAATCCCATAAAAATCACCAAGGGAATTGATCTCTTGATAACCATAATCTTTCATTTCTCTCATGCATCTTGGTATGTTGGTAGGAGATAATGCCTTGAAAGAACTCAAATGGCCTTTATCTTCGAACTGATTTGACAAACTCTCAACTATAGCACGAGAAAAGGACTTTTGGAAGTCAATCGCCACTTCTAAGTCATCACCCATAGCAGACCTATTGATTTCTATATCATAATACATATTCCCTTGTAGGGAATTTTGTAACCTTCGGATATAACCATTTTCAGGTCCATAATCTAGTAAGATTGCATACCCTTTACTATCATATGTTCCAGCATTCAGATTTGTAGGAGGGTCTTCAATAAACTCGTCTTCAATCAAAGCAATTTCATTAGAAACAATTCCTAAGATTGCTCCAACTTCCACATAGTCTCGTTGAAATATCAAACTCAAAATTGACAACTTTTTAAGTATGTCCGCTAGACAATGTAGAACGTATATACTGAAGTCACATAACCTTTTTAGAAGCTTTTTGGTTGAAGCAACCTGAACTATCTTCTTCGACTTACTTGTAGATGCCAAGGCTGACAACATACAAAAACAGTATCTTTTTGCGAACTTGATTTTTTTTTTGACATTTTGTTAAATTCACTTTTTATAGCATGAATCACAGGTTGCAGAACATCACATATGTGTTTTATCGCATTGTGACCACTCAACCATCTTGTGGCATTAATCCTATTCAACTTCAATATATCACTTGCCATTTCTTCTTGTAACAACCGCAAAAGAGATTGCCTCTTGCAACTATTGGCGAAAAAAGAAACTGTTGCATTAACTAGTGAATCAATAAACTTGGAATACGACAATTTGGAGGCTAAACCTGAACACACTAAATTGCACCTATGAGCGATGCAATGTATACCTTATAGAAAAGGGCATGATTTTTTTAGCCTCGTCACAACTCCCGTGTTCGACCCTATCATGAAACCTGCTCCATCATATCCAAACCCTACGAACTTCCTAATGTCTAGGTTTGACTCACAAAAAACAGCCATGATTGCATTATAAATTGCTTTGGCATTCTCATTTTCTAAAGAAATAAGACAGAAATAAGAAGTTATAGGATTGAAGTTTTCAATGTAAGACAAATACATAATCAAGGACTTCTTGTCGGATATGTCCATGGACTCATCCACCATTAATCCAAAGAAAGGACTTTGCTTTACTTTTTCCAAAATACTTTCTTGTAATGATTCGCCAATGTATTTTATAAATTCAGCACAGTCCTTATCATGTTGATAGAGACTTTTTGTCATTGTTTTCAATCCAAGGGATCGTAACAAACATAGTTCAAATTGGAACTTGGTGTAGGGAAGATCCTCTTTTGCAATAAAATATGCCACCTTAAACAAGGCCCACAATGCCTCTTCTTTTCTGTCGTGAATAGTAGCATTCGCCTCTTGTATTGCCTTTTTCTTAGCTTCGATCTGATCTCTATATAAATCTCTATGGACTTTGGACCTACCATGATCCAACCATGCACTAGCACGAATGTTAGTGCTCCCCAAAGTTCCAAATACATTTTTGTAACGGTTTGGTTGTTGCTTGCATACTTTACAGTACACCCTTCCTAATTCTTTGTTGAACTCTAGCCATGGGTAATCGATGATCCATCAATCTTGCCACATGTTACAAGCTTCTGCAATTCTAAGAGCTTCTAGATTCTTTTGGAGGTTGGATGATTGAATCTTTTCTTGTTTTGCATCAACTTTTTTCTCCTCGCTGCACCCGTCACCACCATATTTCTTGGTGTGCTTTTTCTTGTTAGCTCCAAACATTACAAGAATGCTAGATTGTTTTCTCTTAGTGTATTTAAGTACATGTTTTTCACTTATTTCACCGACATCTTTGGAAGTTTCCATTGAAGCTTGTGGGTATAATCCAGTAAGTTTTCTAATTTGTGCAAATATTCACACCTCCAACAATACCTAACTATAGATATTAAAGCAACAAGAAGCTTCAGATATGCAATAGTAAAAAATCTATTTTTTGTAAGAGCGTAGCAGATCGATATATTTCAATGAAAAGCTAGCTGATCTAGAAACTATGATTCATGAATGCACACTGCCAAATTTTGCCTACAACTCCTACAACTATACTAGTCACTTTCAATCTTACAAGTTATGAATCTACAACAAATAATACAATTTTTATTTAATAGCAACCATTACAATCAGAATACAAAAAGTCTGGATTTTTATGAATGTGGTAGGCTAGTAGATTGCAATAGTAATTACAAGCTCCTGAAATACTTTTGTAGTAGCAACTGCGATACAAATTGGTCACTATAGCAACGCAACGCTCCTCGCCAGGCTATCACTGTCTTGTGTATGCAACAATGCAATGGCATATGACTGTAATGATAGCAATAGAGGGGGGTCACATTGTTAGTAACCCAAAAATAGAAAAGAAGTAATAATCATTTCTTGCAATAGTAACAAAAACAAATGCAGATTATTATGAAGAAAAGTTGCATGACATGATGCAACTACAAGAACTATAAGAGGTAGGAGTGGCATAAAAAAATTCGTTGATCGCCCATTGCAACTCTGACAAGTAATGGTGGTTCAGCAAAGCATTGATGGTGAGTATTGAGCATTTAGCATTGCTGCACTGAGAAGACGTGAACAGGTTCACTTTCAAGTTGTGTTGTCCACAAACAGATTTCAGGTTCTATGTCCATTATTGTCAATTCGAACTTTACACATTAGAGATTAGAGTTGTTAGTGGCCAAACCATATTTCAAATTCATGGACTTACCAATCTTAGATCTTAAGAAGGTCAAAAAATTAGAAACAATTCAGGAACAAAATATGGAATCCATGTTAATAAATCTGCTTATAGCTAGTTATTCGAATGAAGTAACATTTTTTTAACTTTTTACAACTAGAAACTGTTGAAAAAGGTAAAGCGAGGGTATAATATGCAATTTACAGATTTAGGCAAGCACACGTTTTTGCATGTGTTGCACTCCATGATTTAGAGATGTCAAGCTTGATGCATTCATGTATACGCTACGAGCATATAATATCACAAACGTGCTCAAATAGTGTAAAGTTTAGGGACTTCGCTCTTTTGAGAAAAAAATTGCAAACTTTACAATCATTTTGCATTGCATTGCATGATTCGGAAGAGTAACACTGGCAAACGAATCAAAGCACTAAGGTTAGATAACGGGGGAGAATACATCTCCACCAAATTCAAGAAGTACCGCCTTAACAACGACATTGAGCAACAATACATTACCTCCTATTTGCCTCAGTCAACTGGTCTTGCTGAGAGAAAGAACAGAACCTTAAAAATCGGCAAAGTGCATGTTATCACATGTGACACTTCCAAAGTCCTTCAGGGCTGACGCTGTTTCAACAACAACCTATATTCATAATAGATGTCCTACTAAAGGTCTCTCAGACAAAACACCCTTCGAAGTTGGGACAAGTACCAAACCTTCTCTATCAACCTTACGAGTTTTTTGATGTACTGCTTATGCGCAGATTCCTCATGATCTAAGGAAGAAGCTCGACTTCCAGGTATCAAATGTATTTTCATCAGCTACACTACTTCATATCAAGCCTCCAAGTTGTTCGATCCCATCGAGTCGAAGATATTCACTAGCCAGGATGTCATCTTCATTGAAGATCAGTTTGTCGACCTCAAAGGAAATGGCAGTGCCCCTGTAGCCGACTTGTGAAATTCTCTTGACATATTGAACTTCCCAGTTCCTCAGTCGACTATTCCCATTGAAGGTCCAAGATCATCTACTTTTGATGAACAACATATCAAAGGCAAATCAGAAGATGATGATGTTGCAGTTCAGCAACTATAGTATGATAAAAATGATCAACTTCCTCTATTTTCCAGAAGATCATCAAGAGCTAGCAGACCACCTATCAGGTATATCAACGAGTCTACAACCTACCTTGTTCACGAGCCGACAACTATCGAAGAAGAGTATTCATCTCTTATCAAGAACCAGACATGGACAATTGTCGCATTACATGCTAGCAGAAACGTAGTTGATTGCAAATGGATTTTCAAAGTCACATACAAAGCAGACGAAATCATCAACATAAGAAAAGCCCGACTTGCCGTCAGAGGATTTTCTCAAGTATACAACATCGATTACACTGAGACTTTCAGTCCAGTAGTTAAGCATTCTTCTATTCGACTTTTATTATCATTTGCTACTGCAGCAGAGTTATTGAAGAAGACATTTACATGGTTATATTATTGAGGGTAAACACAATCATGTGTGTAAACTCCATAAGGCACTTTATGGCTTGAAGCAATCTGTTCGAGCATGGTTTCAAAGGATCAATACTTTTCTTATTAATCACAGCTACACACCTAGCTCTTCAGATTCAAACATTTACTTCAAGATAGTGCAACAATCTTTTATCATTATCACTTTGTATGTGGACGACACATTGCTCTTCAGCAACAGTATCGATCTGATAAAAGAAGACAAGTCAATGCTATCTTCTGAATTCGACATGACCGATCTAGGTGAAGCTCATTTCTGCCTTGGAATTCAAATTCACAAAGACAGAAATTGAAAGTTGATCTACATTACTCAACAGAGGTACATCTACAATATGTTAGTCAGATATAATCTAATTAATTGCAAGTTAGCTCTCTCACCAATGGAACCAAGTCTCAAATTGTCAAAGGACCAGTGTCTTCAAACAATTCAAGAGAAGGAGCATATGTGTGAGTATCCTTATCATTGGATAATAGGATCTCTTATGTACGCAATGATCTGTACCAGACATAGCTTTTGCAGTCAGCTCCCTAAGTTAGTATATGACCAACCCTGGTCTAACACATTGGAAGGCTCTTATTAGAGTCATGAGATATTTTTGAGCAAAAATCCGTGGAAGGTAAGACATCTCATGAAGCTTGTACTAAAGAAACCTAATATTTCTCATTTGAGAGTATTTGGTTGTGATGGTAACGCTCATATTCTTGATGAGAAACGAAGAAAATTGGATGCAAAAGCTATTAGAAATATTTTCCTTGGATATGATGAGAAGGCCAAGGCATACATGATGTATGACATGGATGCACAGAAGCTTGTCATTTCTAGGGATGCTACATTTGAATTTGCTAAGTGTTGAGAATCTCATAGAAAAAGATTTTTTTGTTGCATTTGATGGTAATGCTTGCTTGATAATGAGGAGTGGGAATGTCATTGCCAGGATTAAATATGGTAGGCTTTTCAATCTTGATGCTTTTGTGGAAGCTAACCATTGTGGATTGATAGCCAGGGAGAAGATAGCACAAGTGGAACCATGTCACAAGAGATTGAATTACTCCAATCACAAATCCATGGAGTCTATGTGCAAGGAGGATGCATGAGAGACATGTGCTTTATCTAAAACACCTAAGTTGCCTTTCTCAAGATCTACCACAACGTCATCATTATCCTTGCAACCACTTCACTCAAGAGTGCACTTTCCAAGTGTAAGAAGCAATGGTGGATCTAATTCTTGCAAACTCTCCATAGTTAATGATAATAGATATGATTTTTTTTACTTATCATCAAGAGCTATGATGTTTTTACTCCCGAATCTAGCGAGCAAGGAGAGCTTAGAAGATCAAGTAGAAACCAAAAACCTCCTACAAGATTAGAGATGAATCTAGCCTTTATGGGTTGTGTGCTCAAGGCTCAAGAACCAAAAACTTTTGGTGAAGCAAATGAGCACAAGGAGTGGTGTGAAGCTATAGAAACATAAATGGAAGCTATATCGAAAAATAGGATGTGGAACTTGGTTGAGCTACCTGATGGTAAGATGCCTATCACTTGCAAATGGATATACAAGATCAAATATGGAGTGGATGGGCAACTCAACTAGTACAAAGCACGGTTGGTTGTGAGAGGATTTGAGCAGCAAGAAGGTATTGATTTTGAGAAAACCTTCGCACCCATAGCTAAGATGGTAACTATACGTTCTATCATTGCTATTTCTGCTTTCTATGGTTGGAAGATCCAATAAATGGATGTTAAATCTACTTTTCTTAATGGAGTGCTGGATGAAGAGGTGTACACATGGTCAATCGAATGAAGGCAAGCAAGAACTATCTAGAATCATCACTCTCATGAAACATTGCCTATATTTGAAAACTCTTATTTTTCAATACATCCATGGAGCAATCGTCTATTGGGAACAAAAATTCAAGTTTTGGTCAACAAGTCATCATTCATTTGAGTTTTTCTACAAGCATTATCTAAACGGTGCTTCGATCTATGATGATTGTGTAATACAAAATATCTTATTAAATTGGGTAAGTTAACTCAAAAGCATAATAATTGTATTTCATCTAGTGAGGCATAGGAAGAAATGGCTCAACAAAACTTTGCAACCTCTATTGTGGCATTATCACTAGTTGAATTGGAATTTTCTTCAATAATCATGTGGATAACACCATGTGTGTAGAAGATTTGTGTGGACAACCATGCAACTACATTACTCCAATGAATCATGATACTTGAAACAAAGTAACACATATGAACAGTTAGGAGATACAAAGTGGATCTTGTATGCACTATTCATCCACACTTATACATAGCATTAAAGTTAACAAACTTTATGTATAGAAAAGTTTGGTCTAAATCTATCAAAATTTTCTCTCGTGAGTGGCTTAGCGAAAATATCAGCTAGTTGCTACTCATATGTACTACAATGAACAACATTTATTTTCCTGCTTAACATTCTTTCACATATGAATTTCCACTACAGCTTGCATTAAGGAATATGTTATGAATATTTAGGGAGACCTGTCTAACTTTTAGTAAATGTTAAATTGTAAGGGCACCACATAGGTAGTTTGGATGCACTCGCCAATAATGCATGTGCAATATCATACAAAAGCTAAGGAGCATTTTTTATGATTTAATAGTTGAATGAACTGTTGGAATCTGGCACATCCTCTTCGACATATACTTCTAGGTCTTCTACAATGCTCTTGAAAAGTAGCTCTTTGGTTGATGCTCTTGAATCATCACATAAACTTTTAGTTCTATAACAATGCTCTTGGAAAGCCACTTTTTACCCCATGCTCCCATTATCAATAGACATTAAACCTCATGCAACCACTGCTCTTACCACAATGTTTAATCCTCAGACAACCTGCCTGCCACAACCCAAGTAAACTTTCTCCCAATTAATTCCTCCATTTCCTTAACTGGTTTACTAACCCTTTTCTCCAGAACTAAAAGATTCCAAGCTCAATTTCTTCCCAATATGAGAGAACAGAACAATGTTTGAAACTCTAAATGCATTGCTTCATTCCATTTAAAGAACAGCCCTGATAGCAAATGAGAAATGAAATAGGTAAGCTGATAAAAAAGGTCGAAATGTCTTGCTGTAAGAGCATAGCCTATTTACTAGTGCTAAACCGCTTTGGTAACCATAGAGCACTTGGATCTCTTGACATCATCCCATATATATAAAGCCATCTCGTCACATCAAGCTCTAGATACAAGACCAGTGTGAGGCATACAAAAGCTCAAGTGAAGTATCAGGGCTACAAGAGAAAATAATGCTCTACACAAACCAACAAAAATAGAGGCATCTGATGTTCCTCAGAAAGGAACATGGGAAATAGAGGTTTATGAATTCAAGTATATTAGATATAGATTCAGCTCTTAACTTAAATGGTGCCCATCAGGTTTTATCAAATTTTGATTTGCTGATTTTCCTCTTTGCTAGTGTATCTTAGCATACTTTTGTGCTGATCCATGCTTTAAGTCTTCTCCTGGTTGAGAATTTACCACAGATGTGCGAAGCATTCTACTTTGCACGGATATGTTGGTCGAAGTTCCTAAGACTGACGAAAGTGGAGAGGAAATTTGGCTCCCCCAACTTTGATTTGAGATAGGTATGGTCCCTGTGGACATGTGCATGTCATGCGTATTTACAGCAGGTGCTGTGGCCGAAATCTGGTCTTTAAAGGATACCACCATTGGGGTTGCCGGCATAGACACCTTTGGAATCTCAAGTGAATTAATGGCTGGAGGAGGATGTCGCCATTGAGGCAGTGGACCAGCCAAGAGAAGTGTTTGTAGTAAAGGTCCAGCCTGCATTACAGCCTGTAAAAGCTTTCCTTTTTCAGGAAGAGAATTTAGCATTACATGTAGGTTGGCCTCAGGGGGTTCAGGTAAGTGTACAGGCTGCTGTGAGAAATTCTTGTTGGAAGCCTCTATGCAAGTCAACACACTAGATCCGCTGGGAAGGCCATTAGCTGAATATGGAAAATGTGATAATTCACCAGCCATGGCTGTGGAGCACATCTCTGTTGCTGCAAAGCAGGACACAGCAGTTACACCTGAAACTCGTGATTGGGCTGGCTCTGAATAATCTGACTGAACTAAGCTGCTCCCATATGTTTGTACCAAACCAGTAGCATTAACAGGCAATTGAAAGTAAGAACTCCCCTGGCCAACTGAAACACTAGAATCCACCGACAGTGATGGCTCTCGGGCTCCATTTCCCAGATCGTCCACTGAACATTGAATTTGCCATGGCTGCAGTATATGTACTCCCAATCCCAAAGCATTCGACTGAATACTTGCAGGCAAAGACATGGCATCATCTTGAGAATGCTTCTCATCTTGATAGTGTAGCTCTCTGTTTAAGGCAACACCAGCAGTTTGCCCCATCAGCATGCAGTCATTTTGTTGCTGCTGAATCTGTAGCTGTAGTGCGCTGGACTGGCCCACCAACATATATTGATTGTTCTCGTGATGCTGTTTTAAATGCACTTGGAACTGATCCTCCAAAGGTGTACAGTGTTGATCCTGGTGGAAATTCTGCCGACCATCGTTTTCTTCAGTTAGAGGCACAGGATTCTCTGCCTGCACGCAAGACAGTCTTGATGGAATATTGATACAGTTCAACTCAAGGCCACCTGTTTGTGAAAGTGATTCTTGCAACTGAAAGCACTGCTGCCTTGCCTCATCTCTCTCTCTACATGCTGCTTTCAGTAGCTCCTCCAAATGTCTAACCTTGGCCTCATGAGCAAGACTCTGGGCTTCCCCTGCAGCACGAACAGATTCTAACTCCATTGAAGCACATACTAATAAATGCTTCAATTCTTCAAGGTTCTGCATCCAAAAGAGTGGAAGAAAGAGGTCAAAATTATTTTGTTAAAAACGACATAAGTGCAGAGAAAGGAAAGGCACTTCCAGCTTGGAAAAACAAATTTCTGAATAAAATAGACTTCAGGAGGAGCGAAGCACTAGCAAATATTAGAATTGCAAGAGAAAAGGTTAAGATCTGCAGTAACATGTATCAAAAATCTCAAAAAAACTGCTTACATCTTTAAGCAAGACGAGTCCCTGATTAGACATAAGGAAACGACTTTGTGCAAAAAAACTATGACCAACGTCATTAGAAAAGAGCACAAGAAATTCAATGCCAAACTAACATGATATCAAGTATCTAACGTGATCTGACTTTATGAGTTTGCCTTGAGAAAATTGAGAGTATGTGCTGAAGAAACCAGAAAGCAATTTTATGAAAAGAGCAAAAATAAACTTGAGTAGATACTTTTCAATGCAATATCTATCTTCACAACTACACTAAAGTGAGACATGAAATGTCCAGACTCCATATGATTTGAGCCAAAGCGCCACATTGCAGACTGTAATCTTTGATTACAACGCCCTTGATGCATGCCATGAGGCATTGCAAGCACTTTAAGACCAGGTCCTTCGTGTCTCATTGTCTTTTGCAGCAGCCTCAACCAGTAAAATATCAGGGATTTCTTTGAATCAACCTCCCATCTCGAAGGTTCGTCCAATTCGGTGGACTTTCTGTTTGGAAAGCTCCCTAAATTGTCATACGGAGAGACTGTAAAGTCTGTAGACCTGATTTCATTGAAGGGAAGCCCATGAACCTAATCAGCCGAGACCAGTATTAGTCGATCAGCACCATGCAACATACAGAAAGGCCTTACACGGGCCCTGGACCTCTCCAGAAAGTTCTCCAAGTTGCCGTAATAAGAAACCATGGGGAAGGCTGTCAACCACCTATGAAGAAAAAATGGAGAAGGGTATACAGTGATCTACACACTATCCTCAGCTCCCAAGAGGAACAACACAGGTTTCAAATTAAATTTCAGCTGAAGCAGCAATATTTCTCAACAAGAGATGGGTACTTTGAGGTCATTCATGACTATGATGGTAATGAATTACAGAGAGCGAAGGCTTCGTCAAATCAACCATTTAGTATAGGTTTTTCATATGGCTCTGCGAAACTCTCAATCAGGTTCTACAGACAAAAGTGACGCTGCTAATGTAAAACTCACATAGAGCCATACAGTGTTGTTCAAAAATGATACGTGACACCATCAGACGAGTAGCCACTTGATATAGTGGCCATTACTGAAATCAGTTTCCTGGGCTTGAACAAAAGTGATTCATTTTCCACAATAGTTTTTTAAATAATAACCTTCATGAGTGTGCAGTAAACGAAAATGAATTCACAACATGAGTAAATCCTAATTATTGGAATAGATCCCTCAGTCATTGAAGTATTGAAAACCAAACACATGAGCAGATCATTCGTAAGAAAAGCTTCTGTAGCTGCATCGCAAAATAAAAATCTTTTATTTGCCATAAACAAATGCCATACATGAGATGAGCATCGCAAATGGAGTACAGTGTGCAAATTCAGTTTAAGCACACAGAAAATAAGAGAATGCGGCTAATTAGCATCAATCTGATACCTTTAGAGGAGCCAAACAAACCCAGCTACTGCTTATAACTGGAGCCATCACTAGTACTGAGAGTAAAATCTATAAACCATGTCCATTGTCTTGCATCAAATTTACCTCTTTCTCATAAAGCCAGGCTAGAAAGATGAACTACAGCGATACACAGTACATTGCATACTGACAACATAGAAAAAAAGGGCGATGTTAGATCCATAAGCAAAGAGACTTACTTCGCCATGATGGAAGCAGCCAATTGGTGTTGAAGTGATGCTTCCCTCCACTGACATGGACGACATGCTTGCCTCCATCTTGTTCAAAATGAAGAAGGCTTGTGTTAGGTTGGTGAGGTAAACGCAAAAGAAAAGCCGCTCTAGGCTGCTTCTGCTTCGTCCATACACTCAAATTGCTGCCTTTGTTGCTCTCAACCCAGCTTTCCTCTGTGTGTGTGTGTGTGTGTGTGTGTGTGTGTGTCTGGGTCTCTCTCTCTCTCTCTCTCTCTCTCTCTCTCGCGGCTCTCTCTATCACATATGTACGTATCTTAAAAACAACGACGTCTCTCTCTCTCTCTCTCTCTCTCTCTCTCTCTCTCTCTCACACGTGAAAAAGTCTGACGTTGACCAATGAAAATTTGCCATGTAGCTGAGCATCCCAAATCTATTCCATATAAAAAAAGAAGAAGGGGTGGGGTTAAAAGTATCTAATAAGTGACACCGAAAACTTTGCTCTACATGTACACTTAAAAAAGCATTTAAATCCTTGGAGACTTTGAAACCTGATTTGAACATTTTAAAATGTAAAAGAACCGCATAGGACGAGCATTGAGAAACATAGTAGTGTTCTCAAGTTGTTCTGCGACAAAAGGGTGCATCTAAAAAAGGGTTTAGTTTGGTAAATTGCAACTGTTGGTCAAATTGTCGATGAGTAAGAATTTGAAGGAGTAATTTAACAGAGAAAGCAGTGGTGCCAACCTTCATGTGATGGCAAAAGAATGTTGTTTTAGCATACTTTAGAATGCAAGATCGATTGTCATAAGTAGTTAACCTTGCTGCTGATGCGCTTAGTGCTATCGCTGCTATAGATCAAAGGGCAAGATGCCAATGGTGATTACAATAGTGATTTACAGCCTAATCATAGTTTTTTCAGCCAACGCACCCAGTCTGGTCAAATTTTATCTCTCTGAGGAATCACGTTAAATATTGGCATTGTTTGGCACATTTTGAAAAGGAATGTCCTACAGTATCATACCTAATACTAAAAGTACATAATAATGCACCAAATTTTTTTACAAAATTTAACAGAATTTCAAAATATGTAAAACTGAAGTATTCAACAATTTTGCTAAAAGTTACAGTACACAAAAATTAGAAAGGGCCCAAGTAGTACAATTTTTTCAAATTTGTACAGATCATTGTAATACAAAATTTAGATTTTTTTTGGATTTAGTATCAAAATTTATATCCTCATCTGTGTCCACAACTCCATATTCAACATTGTCATGTACTTTTAGTACATCAGTGCTTTTCAAGGCAATATAATATCCATTGTAAGTTTTGTAGGTCCAAAAGGAACTATTAGCCTTAATAACAAGGCGGTTCTCTCTTTAGGCCCTTCAAAGTAATTGATAAGGATAATAGGCCAACAAGGGCCAAATGTAGTTTGAATAATACTTAACAAGGGCTAACTATCCCTCAAGATAGTTAAGTGAGAGCATTGTCTATAACTAGGCAAGAGACATCAATTTGTGAATCTTTTGGCTCATTTGCAAGTGAGAGCTTCTAGCTTCCTTGTGAATGTGAGCCATAGAGATTCCATTGCTAGGTCTCATGTGCCCTATCCACATGAATCAATGCTCAATTTCCATTGAATGTACTCTTTATTTCATTGCTAATGTAATTAAATTGAGATCTCATTGTTTCCAGCTTTTTATGGATATGCTTTCTTGCTATTAGCTTTACTTCTATTGTAATTGCTATTAGTTTGGGATTTGGCACATAACATTTCTTGGTATCAGAGCATAGATTCTAAATTTATGATGATTATATCTAGAAATGTGGTGAGATCCTGAATATTCTTGACATTCTAGTTCTTGATATTCTTGGGATGTCCAAGAATCAAAAGATTGGTTGGTTTCTTGATTCTTGGACCTCTAAAATGCTGTAGATTAGTTCTTGTTCTTGTTTTGTTAATTTATGCAAGTATTGTAGTGCTTAGGATCTGATTTCAGTTCATTTTGTAGCAAAGTAGAAGTAGATTTCATGGTTGTTCACCTGGACTGCATGCTGATCATTTGGTTGAACATTTTGATTACATGATGGATTGATTCCATGTGACACAGTTCAAGAGAAACAGATCTGAGTTGTCCTCTGACAGGCAGGACATTAATACTACATTGATACCAATCTCTTTCTGCCTATTTTGGGCCTTGACTAAGAAGCTAACATTCAAGAAAATGCCTAAATGTGCCTGGTGACAGGCAAAAACAGTTCTATACGCAAGAAGTAAGAAGTTGAACAGTAAACAGATTCTAAAAAGTGTGGAATCTGGCAACATTTGACAGCGTTGCCACTTGAACTCCAATGCATTCTAAATCCATAAGAACTGCAACTGTTCAGATACCTGCTTACAAACTCCCAATATTTTCACACATCTGAGTTTTTACAAACTGGACAGAGCCACATCAATGGCTACATCATTTCCCAAATCCACAGGCTGATACACTCGCAAATCCGTTGGCTATCTCATTGTTAGCAAACACACTAACAGAGTTGGATTTCATTCAATGCCAAGTCCGGACGCTCTTGCAACAATTTTAACACAGAACTCTCATGCTTCTATAGACGTCCTCTATCAGATTACTCCCTTCTCCTAACAGAGCCAACCCCACTGCACATTCACCTCAAACAAATCAGAACAACTAGAACAAATCCTGCCCTGCCAACACATATGCTCATGCTCCTACCATCCCCTCACTCTTCCATTCTTGATCGAGGCCTCCATACGAAATCTCAACCGGAGCCCCTTGCGAAATCTCAACTGTTGCCCCCTTGCAAAATCTCAACCAAAGCCCCTTGTGAAATCTCAACCAGGGCCCCCTTGTGAAATCTCAACCGGAGCCCCTTCTGAAACCTCAACCGGAGCCCCCTTGTGAGATCTCAACCGGAGCCTCTTGCGAAATCTCAACCGAAGCCCCCTCATGAAATCTCAACCGAAGCCCTGTCTCAAATCTCAACCGGAGCCCTTTCTGAAATCTCAACCGGAGCCCTGACTCCAATCTCAACCGAAGCCCTGACTCAAGTCTCAACCGGAGCCCTGTCTCAAATCTCAACCGAAGCCCTGACTCAAATCTCAACCAGAGCTCTGTCTCAAATCTCAACCGAAGCATTTCCGCTGAAATCTCGACCGAAGCGTCGTGTCAGATCTCGACCGAAGTGTTTCTTTTCATATCGTGACTAGCGAGTTTCTATCAAATCTCGACTGAAGGGTTTCTAACAAATCTCGACCAAAGGAAGCGATCACATCTCGACGGGAGGTTTTAAGTCCGAACTCGACCGAAGGAATTCCTCACCATCTCAATAGGACCAAATCCACGCCAGACCACAGAACTTTCAAACAAAACCTCTGATTGTGCAAAAAGTACATCCACAATATGGATTTTCAAATCATGAGCCACTGCATACACGAATAACAAACGAATTGATGTATGTTTGACTACCGGTGAGAAAGTATCAATGTAGCCGATCCCATACTTCTGTGAAAATCCTTTAGCAACCAACCTTGCCTTGCATCTGACGTTTTCTCCATCAGGACCTGTTTTGATCTTATAGATCCACTTGCACTTGATTGGTTTTCTGCCATCAGGTATAGGTGTGAGTGTCCATACATTGTTCTTGTACATGGATGACATTTCATCCTCCATTGTCTGAATCCAACGATCTTTGTTTGGTCCATTTATAGCTTCCTTGAATATTTGAGGTTCGTCAAAAAATCCAGAAAATTTGATGGTTGTATTAAAAACATCATGACCGTAGCTTTCTGGTGGTTTTTGTTGTCTGTCTGATATTCTCACAGGTGGTTTTGAGTTCGATTCTGTAGGTTTCGAGTTCAATTCTGAGTTGAGCTTTTCTGCTGAAATTCGAACTGGCGATTCGAGTCTATCAGGTATTCGATCTTGATGTCCCTCTGGATCTGGTAACTCTCTTTCATATTTTGCTTGTTTTTCTTCTGTTGTCATTGGTAGCTCATAATAATTTTTGAAAATTTCATAGCCGACTAGATCACTGTCTGCTATGTATTTCGTCTCATCAAATTTAACATCTCGAACAACTTTTGTCTTGCCAGTTTCAGGTACATAAACACGATAGTATGACAAATGTAACTCGAATCCTACCAAAAAACCTTGTTCTATCTTTTCATCAAGTTTCTTTCTCAGCTTATCTAGTATGTGCATATATACTGTGCATCCAAATGTTCGAACATGTGCAAGATTTGGCTTTGACTTCCACCATATCTCATGAGGAATTTTATTTGGTTCTCAAGATTTCAGAATACGATTCTGAAGATAATTTGATGTAGCCACTGCTTCTGCCCACAACTGTTTTGGTGCTTTCGCATGAGCCATCATACACCTTGCAGCTTCCATTAGTGTACGATTTTTTCGTTCATCTATTCCATTGTGCTGAGGTGTGTAAGATGCAGTCTTCGTGTGCATAATACCTAGATCAATACAATAAGCTTTGAATTCGTTGGAAATGTACTCACCTCTATGATCTGTGCGAATTTGCTTCAGCTTATTGTAGTTGTAGAATGTGAAAAAGCCAAATTTGGCCTAGTAGAAACTCGAGCCACTTCACATGCATAAAGTTTAGTTTTCCAAATGTGACATGCAAAGTAGACTATAACTTGTATTGGCACATGCATGAACATTTGTACATTTGTAATCTAGAAAGTTACACGTAGGAAAATTATAGTTCAAGTTGCATTTTTCGACATGCAAACTTGTAGCATTAGGGGTTTTTAGAACTCAAAATAGGCCCTCTGTCAAGATGGTTTTTTTTGATTTTGCACGCTTTCAACGCTTATGTGTCTCAATCAATCATGTCCATCTGTGACGAACTGTAACAATGGTTGACAGATGGAAATTGTTTTTGCCTTTCCCAGCCAAATTTTTGTGATTTTCAAATAGTTTGCCGAGCAGAACAAACAATTGTGATTGGACCACAGTTACTGCCCGAATACTGTTTTGCTCCTTCTTTGTACACTCGAAATTGATTTGACGTAAATAGTCATAAATTGTAGTTAACTAATCCTTGTAGTTTAAGAACTTCTTGTCATTCTTAGGTATACCTCTCATTCTCTTTGTTCTCTCTCTTCTTAGCTTCCATAGACATTTTGGATTTTCATTCATAGGTTTACCTCTCATTCTCGCAATCAATATTTGTGATGAAAAAAATGTAGAAGATCAATGGATACCAAGAACATATCGTAAATATCAATGGATCTTGATGCATCCATCCTCAAAAGCGCTTTTTGGAAAAGAAAAAGATCGAAGAACATATATAGCTCTTGGAAAGGTAGGATAATGGATTTCAAAGTATCAACTATCGGTCAATCTATCACGGAAGTTCTAGTTCAACATGCTTATTTTCACAAAGAGCTAAACATTGAAGATTGGAATCCAAATGATAGAAGAAAATGCAATTGTAAGTATACGATTAGTATGTGCATATTCAGATTAAATTTCTTTAGTATTAGCATTTTCTTTATATCAAATTTTTTGCACGATATTTTTGTTGGTTTTGCATATTTGTATCCATCAAATTTTGTTGAATGGCAACCAGTTCAATTGATTGCAGGAATAATTGATGTCATACATTCTGATATCGATATTTTACAATATAGAGGTCAATCTCCAATATCCCTTTTAGAGTTAGAAGTTTTTTTTATGATCACACCTATATTCTTGATAAAAATAGTTTAGTGGATAGATTAGAGCCATATCCTCTACCAAATTTTTCGAGTGAGGAATGGATTTCTCTAGATTCAGCAATTTCAGAAAGTTTTTGATCTAGACTTTATATGGATATTCAGAGTATATTGAAATGTAGCACTGGTTTATAGAATAATAGATTAAGTTGGTATTTTTTTTTTCTATTTTTGTTGATTTGTTTTCCAAATGCAATGTTTGTCGAACGAAAACAATGTTTATTTGTAAGGATTTGAGTGATAGAAGATGCAAGCTTCAAGGGAATAATCCCTACTCCTTCAATATTGCACTCATGCTCACTTGCAATGTATATGGTCAAGCCAATAATGCAGGTGAGCACAAAATAATAGCAAACGTAACCGCGTGCTTCACAAAGCTAATCACAAACTGTAAAGGCTATGAACCTATTAATGTTAGGAACAAAGTAAAATTAAACATTGTGGCATGTGTATTGTAAGTCCACGTGTGAGTACTTGTTAATAAACTCCTACCATGGCATGTGTGTTATAAGTCCATGGATAGAAACTTAATTAAATTCTAAACTTCTAAGTTAGAAAACTTAACTTAGAGAACTGCAACTTAGAAACTTAAGCTTAGAAAATAAAAGATTCTAAGTTATCTTGAGTACTAAGTTTAGAGTCTTAGGCTTTCTAAGTTAGAAGTTTAGAAGTTTAGAAGTTTAGAAGCCTTAGAATGGCAAGTTTTAGAAACTAATCCCATAAGTTAGTAGAAGCTTATGAAAGACCCTTCTTGCTATAAAAAAAGAGGCATTTCTCTTGTAAAATAACACTTTGTGATTATGACAAATTGTCTTGTGATTTCATTGTGTTCCCTTTGGGAAGGTGCATAGCTTGAGGAAAGGTGTTCGGGCCTCCTCTTGCCTCCTTTTCATCGGTTCTAATTGTGGCATATTTCTATTTGCTTATAGCTTAGTTAGCCGCAATTTATATTTTATTTTCCTTTGGGAGTTAGTATTAGTTTTACGGTTTGCTAGTTGGGAAGCCATAGCAAGCCTAGTTTAGTGTTGAACCTTGCTAGTTGGGTAAGCCTTAGCAAGTTAATTTATTTTCCAAATAGTGGCTAGTTGGGTACCACCTTAGCCAAACCTTAGTTTAGTTGTTTATGAGCACCAGGAAGCCTTGGTGCTACCTTTTCATTTATATTTTTATTTGTAGTTGAAAGCTTGTAGATCTTAGAAGGTGGACGACCGGTCTACCACTATACTACGCACGAACCTCTACTTTAGACCTAGCCACTATAGAGAAGTAGAAATACTTCCAACAATTATTGACAATCTCTCTGAAAGAAAGAATTAATGCGCGAACGCATCTGCATTGTCTGTCTCTCTATTATGAAAACGAGCTTACTGATATCACTTATTGCGCTTATGCTCTGCTATCTTGAATCCCGAGATGGTATTCACTATATACATAAATTTTATAGGTATGAAGATGAAGAAGGTACAAAAGTGGTTGTGTCGTCTGTAGGAGATTGTGGGTTGCTGTTGTTGTTGTCAAATCTGATCGCACGGTGCATAGAACGGGCGTGAAGAGGCTACGACATCGGGTTTTGCCAAAATAACGTTGGTGAAAATGTGAATATCACGACACCTTTTGTCTTTGGCCTTGTCCTTATCTAAAAGCAATCGTCGTTCTTTTAAAGACAAATGTTGCATTTTTAGAGGCAAGTGTCGCCTGTCATAAATTGCATGTAGAAATGCAATGTCACATTTTCGAATTTTTCGTCTGTCATAAAATGTGTGTAAAAATGTAGTGTCACATTTTAGGCAAGTGTCACCTGTCATAAAATGCAGTGTCGCATTTTCTGCCTGTCATAAATAGTGAGTAAAAATGCAGACTGTTGCAACTGTCGTCTTTTTTGCTTGTCTTATTTTACGTGTAAATATGCAGACTGGGACAACACAAGTAAAATATAGCAGCATAAATGGAGTCAGATTAACATAGGATTTAGGAGAGAGGAGGAAATAAATCCAACACCCCCTCTTAATCTGGATTCGTGAATGGTTTGATCTTTAGACTAAGTAATGCACAAAATTTGTTGTGTGCATCAGTGCTCAATGCCTTGATAAATACGTCTGCAACAATGTCCAGGGTCGACAGTACGTTAAGCTTACCTCTCTGTCGAGAATCTTGCCCCTAACATAGTAATATCGAATCTCAATATGCTTAATCCTAGAGTGCAATCTAGGATTGGTTGATAAGGTAATAGCACTCCGATTATCACAGAATATGATTGTAGGGCTGTACTGATTCAAACTAATGTCTGACAATAAATTTCTCAACCAAAACGCTTCTTTGATAGATTGGGAAGCAGCAATGTATTCTGCTTCTGTAGATGAAAGAGCGATAGAGGTTTCTTACGACTGTTCCATGAGATAGGACCGCCATTGAAGAAGAATGTATGATATACTTATAGATTTCATCCGTGTATTAATTACATTGAATGCTTGTCACCTAATTGGAAAAGCCGTTGTACGTTGAAGTATATGGCTTTTGTGACAACTGTACATAGTGTATACGGTCAACAAGTCAATATCGTTGATGCGGAGGAGGACATCACAAAATCTCTCACTTCGTATTTTATAGGAAGTGGCTGAGAACGTTTGTCGTTCACTTTAGACGACCTTCGACATTTTTCTCTCTCTTCAAGTTTTTGCGAAGAAGCCGAAGGTGTCCTAAATAGGTTTAAGGCACCCTGTTACGAGCTCGTAACCAGTGCCGAACCCTAGAGAACACAGATAGGTCAGATACCACAGTC
This sequence comes from Diphasiastrum complanatum, assembly GCA_029204225.1. Classification (NCBI taxonomy): domain Eukaryota; kingdom Viridiplantae; phylum Streptophyta; class Lycopodiopsida; order Lycopodiales; family Lycopodiaceae; genus Diphasiastrum; species Diphasiastrum complanatum. Next base: position 29,831,564 of record CM055109.1, on the reverse strand, counting down.
AAGGTCGTGTCCAGCGTACATGACCAACAGGGCAAGACAGTGTGAGTAGTGTGTCCCAGCACGGTCCATAGCCATGGCGGGCCTAACACAGCCTAGGGACCCTGTCAGCAGGATAGGGCCCCCAGTTGGGTCCCGACGTGCAGTCGGCCACGTCAGTGCCACGTGGCCGACACTTGGCAGTAGCATGCTACCAGTCCTCACACTGGGCTAGGAGGGGCTTACTCTATATCAGGGAGTAGGCAAGGTTGGGTGGATCAGTTAGTGTTTGCCCTACTGTGGTGTTAGGATCTATTACACTGGTATCAGAGCCACCTCCATCCTAGGGAGTTAGGAGCAGCAGTAGAGAAAGCTATCAGAAGATAGGAAGTGTTTCTCAGATTCTCAGAGAGGAATAGAGGAGGAGGATCGTTGTAGGAGCAGCCTTCAAACTTCTGATTTTCACTGAGAAATCACAGTAGCAAGGAGTCAGATTCCAATTGTAGGTAACTCGCTGGAAAAACAGCTATTTTTCACCGAGTTCAAAGGATTCTCCGTAGTTTTCTCAGCGAAATTAGAGAAGGAAGAAGCCAGCACCTCCATCGCTGTATAGCCAAAGACCTGCATCTGATTTCTAGGGAAAAATTTACTGGTTCTCAGCGAGTTTGAAACCAAAAAAGAGGAGCAGGGCCAGCGCTGCCAGTGCTTCTGAAAATCTGATTTTTGGACAAGTTTTCGGGCCCCAACGTCAGAGATTTGGAGCAAGAGGATTCCTACCAGATCAGCGAGCAGGAGACTTCTGAAATTTCAAAATTCAGAAGGGTTTTTGGACTTCAGAATTGCCATTTTGTGGACAAATTGAGATGCTGTCAGACCAGCGAGGGGGGATAGCAAAAGTTTCAGATCTTGTTGCACATTTTCCAACCTCAAATCAGTGGAGGAAGAGCTGAAAGGGCTTTTCTTGATTCTCTTTGTGGAAGTACAGTCCTCAGAAACAGCTAAGTCATCTTTCCTTTTCCTTGTACAGTTGTAAATTAGTCTTTTAGACTTTTTTTCCTTCAGAAGTTAAGGTAGCTCTCTTTCAGTTCCGAAGATGACCACTCCTCAGGGACCTGATCAACCCCCGGAGAGAGGCTTCGACGAACTTGAAATAGAAGCCTTGGCTTACTGAAAAGGGAAGGAACCCTTGGAAGTAGAAGAACAGGAACAGTTCGCCGAAGAACTCGACGAACTGGTTACCAAGGAGCAGTTCCTCCAATTGGTAACAGAAGTGGATGAACTGAAGTTGGCATTAGCCAATTTCAAGTCCAGTGTGGACGACTCGTTCGCTGAACTCAAAAACTTGATTTTGAGTTCCGCGAAAGGAAGCCTTCCCTCCACTTCTCAGTTATCCCCTTCTCCACTTCCATCAGTTTCGGGTGAGACTTTACGGTCTCACCCAAGTGTTTTTAAAGATTTAAAGCCTCCTACTTTTAATGGGGAAGAGAAGGATAGAAATGCAGATATTCTACAAACCTTCCTCAGCAAATGGAAGAACATTCATGCTCTTAAACAGACCCCTAACCATTTGCAAGCAATTGAGACCAGTCTTTCTTTAGGGCCTATGGCCTATAAGTGGTGGCTAAATCTCCAGGAGACTGGGCAGACTCCCCGGTCATGGAAAGCTTTTGAAGAAGCTTTCCTAAGAGAATTTCTACCAGAAAATGAACTGGATAGAGCCTGGGAAGCCTGGGAAAGAACAGTAATGGATAAATCCCTCATCCAATATATCTCGCAGTATCGAGAAGCAATTTTAAAGATTAAAAATATGGATGACTATCAAAAAATTAGGGGATTTGTCCGTGGCCTCAAAGATGAATATAAAGTAGAGGTCCAGAGAAACTCGCCTACTACCCTTGAGCAAGCTCTCAGATATGCTCAAATCTATGATGATTCAGTGGGTAGGAAGAAGGCGAGGCAACAGCCACTTTCTGAGCAGCCTTCTTAGAAAGACTTTCAATTTAAAAAGAAATTTTTAAAAAGAAAGAAAGAAGACAAATTTAAAAGTGAAGCTCCTCAGAAACGCCCTTCACTCATACAGCCCTTAAAACCAGATGATTTTGAGAAAGCCAAACAAGAACGTTTGTGCTTTGTGTGTATGGGCAAGGGACACACAGTCAGACAGTGTCCCAAGGGGCCTTTCACTAAAAAAAAATAAGAAAGATAAAAAACAAGTTCATCTTGTTCAGACTGTATGTTTCCTTGGTGACTCGGCAGCTTCCGAGATCAAAGTGTATCATGAAAATCATGAACACTGTTGCTAGCTGACCTCTGCAATGCTAGCGAGACCCTTCAGCTTTGGGCCGCATGACCTAGTACGTATGCATGGGAAAGTTGGTAACCAGTCAGTAAGAGTCATGGTTGATGATGGGGCAACCCATAATTTCATCAACCACACCCTAGTTAAAAAGCTTAAACTACCAGAAGTACCTAGTCAGCATAGGTACATAGTTTCATTAGCTAAGGGTGAAGATAAAAAAATATGGGAAACTATGGTAAGTAAGTTAAATCTTGGTATTCAGGGGTACCAAGATGAAATAAACTTTCAGATAATGCACCTGGATCGAACAGACATTGTTCTCGGGAGAGATTGGCTCTACAGTTTAGGACCTTCCCTCCACAGAAACTATCAGGAGAACACCCTCAGCTTTCAGTATAAAGGCCGAGAGATCCAGTTGCATGGGGAGCATGATGTTCCCAACAGCCCTATGGTCTGCAGTTCAGAGCTCTGTCAGCTAATCGGAGACGAAGACCATCAGGCATTCTTATGTGACTTTCAGTTTATTCCTGAAGTTTCTATTTCCAGTTCTATTCAGCAGAAAATCAGTAAATTAGAAACTTTATTGTCTAAATTTAAAGATGTTTTTCCTGAAGATTTGCCACATGGTTTACCACCTATCAGAGAGGTAGATCATGTAATAAACATAGTACCAGGTACAGCACCTGTTTCTAAACCTCCGTATCGGGTCAGCCGAACAGAGGATGAAGAAATAACTAGGCAGTTAACAGACTATCTTGGGAAACGCCAAATTCAAACCAGTAGTTCACCATGGGCCTCACCAGTCCTATTGGTGAAAAAGAAAGAGGGGTCTATGCGTCTTTGCATAGATTACAGAGCCCTCAATAAAGTCACAATTAAGAATAAATACCCTATGCCTCGGGCAGACGAGTTGTTTGATCAACTCGACGGGGCTAAGTTTTTCAGTAAAATAGACCTTAGATCGGGATATCATCAAGTCCGTATAAAATCGGAAGATGTCTCGAAAACAGCTTTTAGGACTCGTCACGGTCATTATGAGTTTAAGGTGATGCCATTGGGGCTCACAAATGCTCCAGCTACCTTTATGACCTTGATGAACAGTGTCCTCAGACCATACTTGGGTAAGTTTGTAGTCGTATTTTTAGATAACATCCTCGTCTACAGCAAAACGAGGAAGGAGCATCTAAAACACCTCAGAAAGGTGTTTCGACTACTCAGAAAGCATAAGCTTTATGCTAAACAATCCAAGTGTGAATTCTTCGTTGAAGAAGTAGCATATTTGGGTCACATTATCTCTTCAGATGGGATTAAGATGGACCCAAATAAGGTTAAAGCCATACTCAGTTGGCTGAGACCTCAGAATATTTTGGAACTTCAAATCTTTCTTGGTCTGGCGGGATATTACAGACGATTTGTCGAGGAATATGCTCAGATAGCAGTCCCTATGACAAATCTCCTTAAGGGGAAGGGAAAGGAGTTCATTTGGGAGTCCGCACAACAGGAGAGCTTTGATGCTCTCAAAACAGCCTTAGCTACAGCACCAGTTTTAAAAGTCGTCGACCCCAATCAGCCATTTGTGGTCGAAACAGATGCTAGCGACTTTGCAGTAGGTGCTGTGCTAACTCAGGGTGGACGACCAGTTGCGTTCGAGAGTAAAAAACTCGAGCCAGCACAGACTAGGTATAGTGCCTATGAAAAGGAACTCTTTTCTATAGTCCATGCCCTTAAGACTTGGAGGCATTATTTGTATGGTGCCAACTTTGAGGTCCTGACAGACCATGAGAGTCTCAGATACCTTTGCAATCAACCTGAGCTTAGAGGTCGGAAAGCTTGTTGGGCAGAGTTGATGCAAGAGTTTGACATGTCTATCAGATATAGGCATGGAAAATTCAATACAATAGCAGATGCCCTTAGCAGAATGCCTATGATAAACGAGCTGAGTTTTACTCAGATTCGTAATGAGTTACTCGAGTCCTTGAGAGGGAAATGCCAGCATGATGCATTCTTCTCTATTATCTGGAACTCAGTCCAGAACAGACAGTTACAGACTCCAGAACCAGTTCCCGGGGCTGGTGCCAGTTCATCCAAGAATACGGCAGCTTCCGTTGAGGATGATGATGAGTCCGAGTATACGTCGTCAGATGACGTTGAGGATTCTGAGCCTGTATTACCCAAGCAAACCCCAGTGGTTGAGGGTCGATTGACTCAAGGATTCAAATGAAAACAGTATTCCATTCAGGATGAGTACTTGCTCTATAGAGATAGAGTATGTGTCCCCAATTTAGAGGATTATAGGCAGCAGGTCCTATATGAATGTCATGACAATCCTAGCGCGGGACACCCAGGCATACAGAAGACCTATGAGCTTCTTCGTAGGCAATTTTTCTGGCCCAGTATGAAAAAGGACGTCCACCAGTATGTAACCAGTTGCCAGAAATGTCAAGTAAATAAAGCAGAGTGTTTAAAGGCAGGAGGGTTGTTGCATCTCTTAGAAATACCAGCTGGTAAATGGGAGAGTATCTCCATGGATTTTATAGTAGGCCTGCCTAAAACCCAAAAGGGTAATGACGCTATATGGGTCACAGTTGACCGTCTGACCAAAATGGCTCATTTCATTCCGACCAAAACAACCGTAAGAGCTCTAGAGTTAGCGAGGTTGTTTGTAGACGGGCTATTTAAATTGTACGGTCTACCTTCCGGCATAGTCAGCGACCGGGACAGTAAGTTTACTTGAAATTTTTGGAGGGCAGTATTCCATCATCTCCATACTAAACTTAATATGAGTACCACCGACCATCCACAGACGGGCGGTCAAACAGAAAGGTTAAATCAAGTGCTGGAGGATATGCTCTAACCAGATCAGACAATCTGGTAGGGGACAGTGTTCTAGTTCTCCCATTGGATCCTCAACAACCTCCACATGAACCAGAGGAGATTCTTGATAGTAGAGAGACGCAGACTCGTCATACTCTATACCGAGAATATCTGGTTAAGTGGAATGATCAGCCTGTTGAGAATGCCACTTGGGAAAGAGGCAGCGTCCTTCGCAAGATTTTTTTAGACTTTGTCTTAGAGGACCAAGACGGTTCTTAAGGGGGAGGGAGTGTTACGAGCTCGTAACCAGTGCCGAACCCTAGAGAACACAGATAGGTCAGATACCACAGTCAGGGTCGTATCCAGCGTACATGACCAACAGGGCAAGACAGTGTGAGTAGTGTGCCCCAGCACGGTCCATAGCCATGGCGGGCCTAACACAGCCTAGGGACCATGTCAACAGGATAGGGCCCCCTGTTGGGTCCCGACGTGCAGTCGGCCACGTCAGTGCCACGTGGCCGACACTTGGCAGTAGCATGCTACCAGTCCTCACACTGGGCTAGGAGGGGCTTACTCTATATCAGGGAGTAGGCAAGGTTGGGTGGATCAGTTAGTGTTTGCCTTACTGTGGTGTTAGGATCTATTACACACCCTTAGAAAGTTGAAGGTGCCCTTAAAAAGTTGGCAAAGATCTCTTTAACAGTTCAAGTCTTTCACTCTTTTCGGGAAAGCCGAAGGTGCCCTTGAAACAAGTTGAAGGTGCCCATAAAAAGTTGGCGAAGGTGTTTTTAACAGTTTAACTCTTAAGGATAGAGGACCTCTTGGAATTTTCTTTCTGTTCGCATTTTTTGAAAAAATGCGAAAAGGGACGAAGGTGTTTGAAAAATAGTTAAATTGTTGAACTATGAACAAGTTGACTTCTTCAAAATAGTTGAACGGAAGAAGTCCAAGATAAGTGTTGCATTTTTCGAAAAAATGCAAAAAATACGAACTGCGACACTTAGTGTATTTTTTTGCAAACTGTTCAAAAAATAATGTAAATCTTTAGACTTGTTCTAAATGCAAGTTTTATGGAAGTCCTTGAAGATGGCCAAGTCTTCAATGACTTTAAGTTATTAAACTTAACATCTGAACTTAAAATTATAATGGGATTGGTTACCCTTTTTGGCGATCAATCGGAAGTCCGTTGTAGACATTCTTCAAGTAATTGGATGTCTAAGTTATGATTCACCAAGGAGGCAATTGTGGGCTTAATTTCCAACAGTCTCCCTTAAGGTCATGGTTGGTGCCTTGGTGTCTTCATCAGGTTTAGCATGTTGATGAATGAACAGCTCCTAAATTAGTCATGTCAAATTCCTTTGACAAATCACTCTTAGTAGTGTGTAGAAGAGAAGTGTCATTAGACAAAAAAAATGTATCATCTACATAAAGAGCTATGTAAATTGAATTGGTGCCTATATGCTTTGAATAAACATTACAGTCAGCTGAATTGTTTGCATATCCCAATTGAATGAGATAAGAGTTGATTCTATCGAACCATGCTCTTGCGGCCTGTTTTAGACCGTAGATTGCTTTGTGTAGCTTGCACACTTTGTGCTCTTGGCCTTTGACTTCAAATCCTTCTGGTTGGAAGGTGTACAGCTCCACTTCGACATTGTCGTTGAGAAACGTTGTCTTGACATCCATTTGGTGCATTTTGAGGTCTTTTGCGGCTGCTAATGCAATCAGAGTTATGATTGACTGCATCTTGACGACATGACTGAAAATTTCTTGGTAATCTACTCCTTAGACTTGAGTGAATCCCTTAGCCACCAATTGTGCTTTCCATTTAGCAATGGAACCATCAGAGTTGATCTTCTTCTTGAAGATTCACTTGTTGTTGATAACTCTCTTGTGAGTGGGGAAGCTGACTAGTGTCCAGGTCTGATTCACAAAAAGTGAGCTGTGCTCACTTTCCAAAGCTTCTTGCCACTTCACAGCATCCTTGGAGTTAATTGCTTCGACTAGGCTCTCTGGTTCTTCTGATGAAGTCCAGAATGATTGAGGTGCATACCTCTTAGGAACTGTCCGAGCCCGTGAGGATTTGCGAACGTTGGGTTGACCAAGATGCACTAATTCTTCTTCTCGAACTTCTCCAGATCTGTTTGAGTTTGTTTGGTATGGTCTGGTGACAGGTACTATCTGCTGCTTGGCTTCTGTAGCTGTAGCTACATGTTCTGTAGAAGAATCATCAACGTTGGAAGGTCGAATGCTACGTAGAATAGAATGAAATAACATAGCATCATCTATCAATGGCTATTTGAAATCATAATATGTATGTTCTTGAAATATTACATCCCTAGAGGCAATACTACATTGGTAGATGGATCATAAATTTTATAAGCTTTATGTTCATCAGGATAGTCAATGAAAATCCATTTATTTATCCTATGACCTAGCTTCTTCCTAAGCAGTTTGGAAATGTGAACAAAACATATACAATCAAAGATTTTTAAATGGCTGACAATGGGCTTGTGCCCATGCCAGACTTCATAAGGAGTTTTGTTGTTGATGGCTTTGGTGTTGGATCTGTTCTACATGTAACAGGATGTGGCAGTAGCTTCTGCTTAGAACTTCCCAGGTAGGCGTGCTTGATGTAGCATTGATCTGGCTGAGTTGAGGATGCTATATTCAGCCAGGTAGTCGAACATCTCGTTGGAGATGTATTCATCGCCACCATCAGTTCAGAGTGCCTTCACTTTCCTAGACGTTTGTGTCTCAGCCATGGCCTTGAATCTCTTGAAGCATTCAAAGGCTTCAGATTTGTGCTTAATGAACATGACTAGACCATCTGGAGTAATCATCTATGAAAGTGATAAAATAGACTGCATCTCCTAAGGATGGAGTTGGCATTGGACCAACGAGATAGCTATGTACAAGATCTAATACATGCTTTGATTTGATGGAATGTGATTATGGAAACTTGCTTCTATAGTGCTTTCCATAGATGCATGATTCACAAAAGAAAGATTTCCTATCTAATGAAGACGAAAAATTCAAACCATCAACTAAATTATTACAAAGCATATAAGAAAGTGATCTTGTATTCACGGGTCCAAATCAACTATGCCACAAAACAACACTATCGTTTACATTTTCATTAGAGATACTAGCTAATGCAACTGAATTAGAGAGTACATAAAGGTTCCCGACTCTAGTGCATATAGTCAGAGGAGTATCTTCCTCGTGTATTGTACACACTGCTCAGATGAGAAAGTAACAGTGTAGCCCTCATCAGTTATCTAAGAGACTGATAACAGGTTCTTTGATAGTTGAGGAACGTGAAGGACGTTGGGAACACAAATAGATAGACCGTTGTTGAAGGTGATCTTCATTGTTCTTTTGCCTTCCACACGTATGGTGCTTGAATCTCTGAGGTAGATAAATTGATCTTTGGTGTAAGCTGTGTACTTCGTAAACCATTCCTTGCGAGAGGTCATGTGTTAGGTAGCGTCGTTGTCTAGGTACCAGCTATCACAGTCTTTGCTACTGTTGTAAGCCATTAACAAATGTGTTTCTTGCTCCTTGAAGTCCGTCACATTGGAGGAGTCTGGCTGCTGCTATTGTTGTTGCTTCTTTGTCTCGTTGTAGATCCTGATGCGACACTCCTTGATGTCATGATTAGCTCTTTTGCAATATCTGTAGAAGAACTTCTTCCGCGATCCACCATGCTGAGTCTGAGCGTGAGGCTTCTGCTATTGTTGCTGCACCTAATTCTTGCCCTTGGAATGATTTTTCTTCTTGGTGTATAGAGCCATGGACTTGTCTTTGATGAACAGGCTACTAGTCTTTCTCCGCATTTTTTCTTGAAGAAGATGACCAGTCACTTTTTGAAGGGTGAGGTCCAGTTGTGTGGAGATCATCACCACAAAGTGCTCATAGGACTTTGGAAGAGAAGAAAGCAAGGTCATAACGACATCATCATCTTGAATAGAACATCCTACAGCTGATAACTGATCTAACATGGACTTGAAGCTATTGATGTGAGAAGTGATGGCAGTAGAATCAGACATGCTAAGAGTAAAGAACTTCCTTCTCAGATGTAATCTAGTGGTTACATCATGAGTCTCGTAGAGATTTGATAGCAAATCTAATGCTTCCTTGGAAATTGAAAGGTGTGTGAGTGTGAGAAACTAAAATATCTCAAAAAGAAACAAACACAAAAAGAAACGAACTTGAAACTTGAACGAGAAACAAACTCGAACGGAAAGTATTCGTGCACAGCGGAATGAGCTATATTACTCTTTTCCTAATCATGACTACGCCTACCAGAAATGAACAGAATGTTAGTGACAGAAATCACGGTCGATTTGATTATGTAGCCAAACATTAAGTAACAAAACATTAGAAGAATAATTTGACGTGAATATCTAGACAAATTATTAGTCGCGAATGATTCTAGACTGAGCTCGACTGATAATCAGTCACGAAAGACAAGACTAAATATTAGTCGCCAACAGTTAAACTAATAATAATTCGCTAAGAATAGATTACCAGATTGAGCAATAAGAGAGTCAGACAGAATATAGAAAAGCATAGCAATATTGACACAAATTTGAACGTAGAACAAGACAGAGCAGTTATCAGATTAAGTATAGCAAAATATACATGTCAAAAATGTTGTGGAGCACAATACAATAGTGGATGAAACCGTGTGCAAAAAAGAATCAATGCACAACGCATCTACTTCGTCTATCTCTGACAAGTTTTTGATGCTATTATTTTCACACCACACTGAATACGTAAATAGTATTCAATATATATATGCACAATTTTACAGGTGTGCAGATGACGAAAGTACAAAGTGGATGTGCTATCTGTAGGAGATCGTGGGTGGCTGCTGTCATTGTCAAATCTGTTAGCGCAATTGCATGGAATGAGCGTGAGAAGGCCACAATGTCAGCCTTTGCTGAAATAAACATTGGTGAAGATGCGAAAAATGCGACAATCTAACAAATGCCTTAGGATTTGATTTACAAGGTGCCTTCATTTTTCCTAGGACACCTTCGACATTTTGTAAGACAATGTCATCTTTTTCGCCTGTCACAAATCACGTGTAAAAACACAGTGTCGCGTTTTTCGCCTTTTTCGCCTGTCTCGACAACATGAGTAAAAATGCAGCATGAATGGAGGCAGATTAAAATAGGATTTAGGAGAGTAGAGGAGATAAATCCAACACCCCTCCTTAATCTGGATCCATGAATGTCTTGATCTTCAGACTAAGCAATGCACAAAATTTGTCATGTGCATTAACACTTAGTGCCTTCATGAATATATCTGCAACCATGTCCTGCGTTCTGCAGTACGTTAAGCTCAACTCCTTGTTGAGAACCTTGCCCCTGATGTAGTGATATCTGATTTCAATGTGCTTACTCAATCTAGGGTTGGCCGATAAGGCAATAGCACTCTGATTATTACAGAATAAAATTGTGGGGTTGTACTGATACAAATAAATGTCTGACAGTAAATTTTTCAACCAAAACACTTCCTTAATAGATTGAGAAACAACAATGTATTCTGCTTCTGTAGAAGAAAGTGTGATAGAGGTTTGCTTACGACTGTTCTATGAGATAGGACCACCATTGAAGAAAAATGTAAATTCCGATGTGGACTTATGATTGTTTACATCTCCTCCCCATCTTGCATCATAATATCCATTGAGCTGATGAAGATTGTTGTTGCTGACATCTCCATAGCAGATGCACTGGTCCATGGTAGCTGGAATATATTTCATGAGTCCAATGGGTAATGCCAGGATTAGCCATATATTGGCTGAGTGAGCTTATTGCAAAAGAGATATCTGGTCTTGTACAGAACATTGCTTATATGAGAGATCCAAGTATCGATTGATGAGGATACTCTCTCATCTGTTCCTCTTCCTACTTGGTCTGAAGACATTGGTCCTTTGACAAATGCAGGCCTGGATCCATCGAAGAGTGAGATAACTTACAATTTATTAGATTGTATCTGTTAAGAACATTTTGAAGATATTTTTGTTGAGTGATGTAGATCAGTCATCTCGCTCAATCTTTATCGATCTGAATGCCCAGACAGAAGTGAGATTTGTGTAGATCAATCATGTTGAACTTTGAAAACAATATCTGCTTAGAATCCTTTACCAAATTAGTATTGTTGCTGAAGAGCAACGTATCATCCATGTATAAGGTGATGATAATGAAGGATTGCTACACTGACTTGGAATAGACGTTGCAATCAGCAGTGCTTGGTTGGAAACCTTGTTCAATGAGTTGTACACAGATAAAAACGTGCTGCTGTTATATTACACTGAAGCACAATAAAAATAGCAATTACAACCAAAAATTGATGGCGTAATTGGGAGGCTCAAATAATATGTCTCATGGACAAAACAACTACTAATCTGTGCTTGGATGATCTATTTATAGATCTCATCCGTGTATTAATTACATTGAATGTTTGTCACCTAATTGGAAAAGCCATTGTACTTGGAAGTATATGGCTTCTATGACAACTATACATAGTGTATATAGAAAACAAGTCAGTATCATTGACGCGGATGAGGACGTCGCAAAATCTCTCACTTCGCATTTCACGGGAAGTGGCTGGGAATGTTCGTCGTTCACCTTAGATGACCTTCGACATTTTTCTCTCTCTTTAGGTTTTTGCGAAAAAGCCGAAGGTGTCCTAAATAAGTTTAAGGTGCCCTTAGAAAGTTGAAGGTGCCCTTAAAAAGTTGGCGAAGATCTCTTTAACAGTTCAACTCTTTTGCTCTTTTCAAGAAAGCCGAAGGTGCCCTTGAAACAAGTCAAAGGTGCCTTTAAAAAGTTGGTGAAGGTGTCTTTAACAGTTTAACTCTTAAAGATAGAGGACCTCTTGGAATTTTCTCTCTCTTCGTATTTTTCGGAAAATGCAAAAAAGGGACGAAGGTGTTTGAAAAATAGTTAAACTGATGAACCGTGAACAAGTTGACTTCTCCAAAATACGGAAGAAGTCCAAGGTAAGTGTTGCAGTTTTCGAGAAAGTGCAAAAAATGCGAACTGCGACACTTAGTGTATTTTTTTGCAGACCGTTCAAAAAATAATGTAAATGCGCAGACTTGTTCTAAATGCAAGTTTTGTGGAAGTCCTTGAAGATGGCCAAGTCTTCAATGACTTCAAGTTATTAAACTTAACATCTGAACTTAAAATTATAATGGGATTGGTTATCCTTTGTTGGCGATCAGCCGGAAGTCTGTTGTAGACGTTCTTCAAGTATTTGGCTGTCTAAGTTATGGTTCACCAAGGAGACAAGTGTGGGCTTAATTTTCAACATCGACTATAGGACTGAAAGTCTCATTGTAGTCAATGTTGGGGATCTGAGTGAATCCTCGTGCTACCAGTCTTGCCTTCCTTTGATTAATTGTTCCATTGGCATTGTAGTTGATCTTAAAGATCCATTTGCAATTGATGATATTGCAGCCAATAGGAGCTTCGACTAATGACCACATCTAGTTCTTGATTAGAGAGGAATATTCCCTATCCATGGCTTCTCTCCAGAGATCAGAATCTGGTTGGCTAAGTTCTTCTTCGATTGTCGTCGATTTTTGTATAAAAAAACGGGTAGACTCAGGAGTATACCTTTGTGCGCACTCGGCTTGATCTTCTTGGAGGAATTGACTAATGAACTATTCATGGGACTTGTTGCTGGTAGCAACAACATCTTTATCTGACTCGTTGTCGTATAGTGGATCGACGATGGACATGCTTGGGCCTAAAGCTCGAACTGGCATGTCAATGACAGGTGTTGAAGCTTCTCTTGGAACAATGCATTTGCCTTTTATGTTGATGAACTGATCCTCGATAAAGATTGTATCTTGGCTAAACAAAATACAACATAGACCATCGCCAATGCTTCTCTCTCGATGGTTGTATAGTTTACTTCAGCAAGCACTAGTTGCCTGCTCAAGAAACGTATTGGAAAGTCTTTGCCATACTCGTCCGGTTGTGCAAGAAGACCTCCAATGGCATACTTACTTGCATCAGTATGCACATGGAACTCTTTCGTGTAATCTGGCGAGCGGAGTATGGGAGCCGTTGTAAGGGTTGTTTTCAACTCCTCAAAGACTTTAATTCGATCTTCAGTCCAGCGAGAATCTACCACAACTAAATAAACGAGGCGTGCCTTACCAACATAGTTGATTATAAAGATGCGATAATAATTTGTATGATCGAGGAGGACGTAAACCTCCTTAACTATAGCAGGTAAGGGCATTTCAACTATAACCTTGATTTTTTACGGGTCGGTAGAAATACCATCCTTTGAAATTATATGCCCGAGTACGACCTCATGGGTGACCCATATTTGGCATTTATCAGGGTTTAGTGAGATCCCAAATCTACGACAACAAATGAAGATTTTCTCCAGTGCGTCAAGGTGCGTAGCTGCTGAGGAATGTACACCTAGATCGTCGAGATAAATCTCCACAATCCGATGTAACAGGTCTTGGAAGGCCAGTTGCATAACCCTCTGGAAAGTTGAAGGGGCGTTGCATAAGCCAAAAGGCATGAAATTATAAGCATAAACCTCATTCTCTGTGGCAAAGGTCGTTTTATGTTTATCCTCAAGGGCTATTTGAACAAGGAAATAACCGCTGAATCCATCCAAGAAGCTGAAAGCTTCAGCTCTCGCCATTTTCTCAGACACCAGACTTCCATGTCCTGTTTTGAATATATGTAGCTGTAGCTTCACCCACAATACTCTTGGAGCTTTCGAGTAAGCCATCATGCATCTGGCAGCTTCCATCAGAGTTCTATTATTTCATTCTGCAACACTGTTGTACTACGGTGTGTAAGCTGTAGTCCTTTTGTGAATGATACCACGATCATTGCAGAAGTTAGTGAAGTGATTCGAGATGACCTCGATCTGTACTGATTTGCTTCACTTTGTTGCCAATGCATCTCTCTGTCTAATTCACATACTCTGTGAATTTATCAAATGCTTTTGACTTATTCTGAATAAAATAGACTCTAGCAAATTTACTATAATCATCAATGAAGGTAATGTAATATTTTGAGCCTCCTACCGAGATCACATTGAATGACCCACAAATGTCAGAATGCACTAACTCCAGAATCTTGGTTGTTCTGTAGGAGTCTTTGACAAATGGAGTGCGTGACATCTTACCCTTCAGACATGCATCATAGGTGGCCGAATTGTTCGCATTCGAGATGTTGACCCCTGTTATTGCTCCATGATGGCTTGCTTGGTAAAGTGCCATTGAGTTCATATGGCATAGTCTCATGTGTCACAGAGTGTCTGACGAATCATCATGAGTCTGATGCACTTGATTTGCAGACAGGCATACCTTCAGGTAATATAAATTACTTTTTCTTCTGCCTTGAGTGATCAGGGTACTGGCACTGGCATCAATAACATTGCATGCTTCGTCCGAGAACGTCACACACATCCCTGCATCAGCTATTTTTGCCACAGAAAGCAAGTCCTGTTGCAGTGTAGGCACGAACAAAACATCTTCGAGTCGTCTGTCTCTGCCATTCGTGTTGAGCCACAGTGAACCAATACCGTTCAGTTGATGTTTGAATCCATCTCCAAGAACAATGAATCTTGATGGATCAACACTTCAAAATTCAGACATAATTCATCTTGATGTGATGAAGTGTGGGGTAGCTCCTGAATCTAGAATCACCTCTTGTGCGTCAAATGTTGACACTGCACACATGTTTGCACAAATGTAGGCGGTCAAACAATTTTTGTTCGATCTCTCTTCGTCCAGTTTCAAGCTCTCTGCTCCTCGACATAGGATGAACTATTGTTGTTCTCCTGTCTGTTCTGTGCTGATTTGTTCCTTGGGTTCAGGCGATAGTCCGTGGCTTCATGACCCTTCTTATCGCAGTGGATACACTCAATTTTTGGATTGAGCCAGCACGTATCGAATGTGTGCCGATCTCGTCTGCATCTCACGCAAGTCTTCTTTTCTCCACCTTGTTGTTTCGACCTCCCTTTGTTCTTCCACTTGCCTTTGCTGGTCCCCTTTGCTTGCTGATCATGATCTTGCCTTTGATTTGACTCTCTCTCAGGCTTGAATTGTTTCTTTGTCTTTTCTTTGTTGCTGTAGAAGGCTTGGTCATAAGCATTTTTGTGATCAAGGTGTTCTCTAGCCTTGACTTTCTCTCGAATCTCGACAATTGCCTTTTCGAGGGTATCTTTTGCAAGCAGGATTCTGATTGTCTGGAAAAATCTAGGTAAGGCTCTCAATAGATAGATGAGCTGCTTCTCTATTGACACTGCATTTTTTGCTCCAAAATTGTGTAGGGATAGGAATAGATCTTTCATCTTTCTTACAAAAGAAGTGAGATCTTTGTCATCCCACTGCAGATTTGTCAGCTGATCTTCCAACATCATTATTTGACTGCGTGATTTTATTTGAGATCTCATGAGCAGTGTATCCCACATCTTCTTTGCTTTGGAGAGTGTGGCCAGGTCAAGTGTGAGACTATTCTCGATGGATGATGATAGCAAGGCTACTTCCTTGTCATTTTCCTCCCTCCATTTGCATAGCTCTTTGCCTGTTGTCGTAGGCATCTCCTCTAGGCCATCCACCCAGGGGAATATACCTTCACCCTTTAGTATCAACGAGGTCTTCACTTTCCATGCTAGAAAGTTAGATCCTGACGAATCCAAAACTGTACAGATCTTGGACTGTATGCTGCTAATTGAAGCCGTTGCTTCTGTTTTCATGTACACTTGTTGATGGTTGATTGTTTGAATGTTTTAGCCTCTTGGATCTGATATCCTTTTGGCTATGTCAGATTATGACAAGGTTGGCTCTGACCACTGATGCTGAATAAAATGCACTCAGAAAATGCAAATTCTAGCAAAAACTCTGGTGACAAACTGATAAAATTAAATCACGAACAATTCGCGAAACTTTTCGCCACACTCGAATTATTTTTGTTCGAGTTGGATCAATCAGGCTCTGTAACACAACGAAACGAAATGAGACGAGACGAAATTTGGAAGAAAACAAAATGAAGTGAAGCAAAACTTAAATAAGCTCTAACATTGATTTATGCTGGAAGCAAAGAGATCACGAAACGACATGAAAAGAAGCAAAATAATTTGCGACAAGATCAATCAAGCTCTGTAACGAGACGAGACGAGACAAAACGAAACAGGACAAAACGAAATGGATGATCTTCTTGGTTGTTCGTGTAGCACAACTGATTACATGTCATGATGTGTCATGTCATGTCGTGTCGCCTTTTGTCAAAGGTTCAAAATTGAAAGCTAGCAAAGCTTTGGCATTAGAAACAAAAAAAAATTTCATGTGGGGGAAAGTGTTCCGTAATAAAACCAAGTAAAAACAAGCTTCTCTCCTCGAGTAGAGAGAGAATCCTACCAATGGCTCTTGGGTAGAAAGAGAATGCTAGAAAACACTTTTATCCAAAATCTCACTTGATCTAAAAATCAATTAGCATAGGGAGAAGTACAATGATACTAGTAGATCCACAAGCTAATTCTAACTCAAACATGATTGGACCTCATATTTACAACCTCTTAATCCTATTGGACCATTGATGCATCCACCTCTAAATTCTATCGGTCCATTCACAAGCCTATCTCAAATCCTATTGGACCATTGATGCTTCCACCTCTAAATTCTATTGGACCTCTTGAACTTTGACTTGTCACACATCAAACTAACTAAATACACTTGTCAACAACCTATTTGGCACGAGTTTCACCTCATACGCTACTTTGGCTCAATAGAGTCAATACATGTGAATTTGACCAATTTGCCATCTATGCCAATTTTTGATCCTATCAATATTCTACATAAAGATGCTTGACCATAAAACTTTATGAGACTCCTATGACAACATTTCTAATTTATTTTACAATTATCCACATGTGGGAACATCCTCCACACATGTGAGATTCACTCACAAACTTTTAGCATAAAAATAGCAAGCTAGATTTTTGCCAGTTTCTCACATAGAGGCCCCAGAATCAGAATGCAGGTCGGTCGCGTCGAACCGATATCGGGAATAGAAGTCTAGATTGCAGCCGATAGTGGATGGGTGCGAGAGAGTCTGGAAGAGAAGTTGAGCAGTTCCGTCGGGTGCTCTGAACCGATACCTCATACAAATACAGATGATCACAAACTGAAAGCAAAAATTTTTAAGCATCGTGCAGTTGATTATATAGTGCCAAAATCCCTAATGATTGTTGTGGTGGTGGTTGCAAATATCGATGCACGCTTTACTGAGATCAATAAATTCAAAATTTTCTATAATATTCAAAATCAAATCATTAGTTAATGTCCTCGATCATCACGTATTATTGATCTATAAAGCTAATTATGAGGGTAATTATGAACTAGTATGGGAAAGCTACAATAATTAAAAGACATTTAATTGAACCAGACTACAATTGATTTCATGACAAATGTAGCTCTGCCAAATTAGAAGAATTTTGATATTTTTTCTTCAAAATTTCTTCTGACTTCGACATCCTTCTTCAGGCCCAATAGCAAATCGACGCGTGCCAAACAACTGGAAAATGGTCGGCGCGCTGAACCGATACCAAAGTGGCCCTAGTTGAAGTGTCCTCCAGTGAAGTTATTGGACGGCACTGTGAATGATCAAAGCTTGCTTTGGTAGTATCTTCGTAGCTTTAGTCTGTATTTTGAAACTACCAAAGCAAGCTTTGATCATACATAATATAGTGCAATATTAGTTCAACGCGCCTCCTCGTTGGAGCGCCTCCCAGTCCAGTCACTCTCGCGTGCCTAATCGATATCGGCTAAATGATCTTCCTTTTGAATCCGTTCTAAATGAGTCATTGCGTAAATTTTGTTGTTATCTTGTTTGTGCTTAAATTGGGCGAGGGAGAGACAAATTATGACCCTCATGAACGTTTTTGAACTCGTGCACGGATTACGGCTAATGATTATTTGGCTAATAAATATTCATAAATACTCGGACATGCCTTTGATTATTCGGACATGCTAGTGATAGACTTTTTATGGTATTGCAATGCAGATACAATGGTATATCTCTCTGATTGGTGGATAAATGATTGGTGGACAAATGTATGTCTATGATTAACAAGAAAGGGCTATAAATATGAGCACCACCTGATTTATTGAGATATCATGATCTTTTTTTTTATGACTTCATTGTTATTTTGTTCTCTGGCCTTCTCTCTTCATTTTACGTCCACTTATTTCTCATTCTCACACGCTAATGCAATATCAGCTTTTTCATATGGAATATCGAATCAACGCGCACCTTGTTCTAGAAATCCCGATCGTAATCATTCACGCGCGATGAAGCGATACCAGTCCTTCCAACGAAATATTGAATCAACGCGCGCCTTGTTCAAAAGTACCCGACTGGAATCATTCAGCCGCGTTAAACCAATATCAGGTTCAATATGGCTAGTTCCTCAAGGTCCTCAGAAAACAAACTTCTAGATTTTTTGAATGCTAGTGACATTCCATCAGATATATTAGAGTATTTTTCAAGTATTTTTTTTGCTCCTTTTGATATCGATAAGCTAGTTTATGAAAATCGTTTTAATTTAGTTGCTCTTCTTGATAATTTTTCTCAGATTATTAGTACTCCTATTAAGGATATAGATAGTTTTTGTTTCGTTCATTTTAATAACCTTGTACATTCCCAATTGTCCTCTAAACACAAACATGATAGAAAGTACGCAAACTTGCATGAAATTTTTAAGAGAAATATATATTGATATCCACACAAAAAAATGTCGCCTTCTAATCAAAGGTATGGCGTTTGTCTTTTATATACCAGATGATACGTTTGTTGGATCTTCTGCTGTTCCCATGATTGAAGCATTTGCATCTACTCCAGATGATGTAGATGAAGTAGATACTGATATAGGGGTTGAAGCTGAAAATTCTATGGCTTCAGATTATCAAAAAACTCTCCCTCGTTCTATAATCCTCTCTAACTCTCTTCCATCTGCATCTCCTATTAATCCATTAACTCTACTCGATGTTCCCGTGTTGGAGGATGCAAGCCACGCACAAAGCGGCTGCGTCCAAAAAGGCACAAAAAATAGTGCATTCGTCTCATAAGCAAAATGAGGAGAGAACCCACATATAAGCTCATTGTAGACAATGTACCATTGTCCCCTGTTACCAGCCCTTCTGGGGTCAAAGGGAAATGATGGCAGGTGGCTAGGCGGTGGGGATGGGATCCCACACGCGGCCCGTAGGCACGCAAAAGTAAGCCATCATGGAGCGATAACAGGGGTCAGCATCTTGAATGCAACCAGTTCGACCGCTTGTGCTAATGGCTTAGCCGAGAGGAAGAACCATACCCTGGTTGAATCAGCCAAATGTATGCTAGCGCATGCATCGCTGCCCAAGAGATTTTGGGCCGAAGTTGTCTCCACTGCAGCTTATGTCTAGAACAGATGTTCAACCACGACCCTCTTAGGCAAGACACCCCAAGAGGTGTGGACAGGCTCTAAGCCTTCTGTGAAGAATCTAAAAGTGTTTGGATGCATTGCCTACGCACAGATTCCAAAAGACACGAGAAAGAAATTTGACTTCCAAGGTCTCAAGACCATTCTGATTGGATCTACTTCATCTGATAATACATACAAGCTGTATGATCCTAATACCTAGAAAATATTGTATAGCCAGGATACAATATTTATCAAAGATCAGTTTGTCGACATCAAAGACAAGGATATTGCTCCAAGAGAACCTTCATCATCTGCCATTGACACGACTGTCCGAGCTTCTATCTCAGGTGTGTCTATTGTCAATCCACTTCTTGACAATGAATCAGACGAAGTTGTTGCTGCTACCCAACAACAAGTCCCAGGAGTGGTTCATCAGTCGATTCCTCCCAGAAGATCAAGTTGAGTGCGCACACAGCCCACAAGGTATACTTCTGAGTCTGCATGTCTCTTGATACAATAACTGACAACAGTCGAAGAGGCACTCAGCCACCCAGATTCTGATCTCTGGAGAGACGCTATAGAAAGAGATTATTCCTCTATGATCAAGAACCAGACATGATCACTAGTTGAAGCTCCTATTGGCTGCAATATCATTGATTGCAAATGGATCTTCAAGATCAAATACAATGCCAATGGAGTAGTTGATCAAAAGAAGACAAGACTGGTAGCACAAGGATTCACTCAGATCCCCAATGTCAACTGCAGCGAGACTTTCAGTCCAGTACTCAAGCATTCGTCGATCCGAGCCCTCCTATCTTATGATACAACTGCTGACCTCGAAGTGCATTAACTTGATGTACAAAAAACTTATATGAATGGAGTTATACAAGAAGATATCTATATGATCCAGCCTGAAGGATACGTTTTGGAAGATGTGAAGAATCATGTCTCTAAATTCCATAAAGCACTCTACGACTTGAAACAGTCTACTAGAGCTTGGTTTCAGAGGATCAACACATTCCTCATCGAACAAGGATTCCAACCAAGCACTACTGATTGCAATGTCTATTCCAAGTCAGTACAACAATCCTTCATTATTATCATCTTATACATGGATGATACGTTGCTTTTCAGCAACAATACCAATTTGGTTAAAGATTCTAAGCAGATGTTGTTTTCAGAGTTCGACATGACTGATATGGATGAAGCTCACTTCTGTCTGAGCATTCAGATCCACAGAGACAGAGCGAGACGACTGATCTACATCACTCAAAAAAGGTATCTTCACAATGTTCTTGATAGATACAATCTAATAAATTGTAAGTTAGCTCACTCACCGACGGATCCAGACCTGCGTTTTTCAAAGGCCCAATGTCGCTAGACCAAGCAGAAAGAGGAGCAAATGAGAGAGTATCATTATCGATCGACACTCGGATCTCTCATGTATGCAATGGTCTGTACAAGACCAGACATCTCTTTTGTTATAAGCTCACTCAGCCAATATATGGCTAATCCTGGCATTACCCATTGGAAGGCTCTCATAAGAGTCATGAGGTATATTCGAGCTACCATGGACCAGTGCATCTGCTATGGAGATGTCAGCAATGACAATCTTTCATCAGCTCAGTGGATATTCTGATGCAAACTGGGGAGGAGATGTAGACAATCGTAAGTCTACATCTGAATTTACATTCTTCTTCAACGGCAGTCCTATCTCATGGAACAGTCGTAAGAAAACCTCTATCACTCTTTTTTCTATAAAAACATAATACATTGTTGCTTCTCAATCTATTAAAGAAACGTTTTGGTTGAGAAATTTACTGTCAGACATTAATTTGTATCAGTACAACCTCACAATTTCATTCTGTAATAATCAGAGTGCTATTGCCTTATCGGCCAACCCTAGATTTCACTCTAGGACTAAGCCCATTGAAATAAGATATCACTACATCAGGGGCAAAGTTCTCAACAAGGAGGTGAGCTTAACGTACTGTAGAACTAAGGACATGGTTGTAGATATACTCACAAAGGCATTAAGTGCTAATCACACAACAAGTTTTGTGTTTTGCTTAGTCTGAAGATCAAGGCATTCACGAATACAGATTAAGAGGGGGTGTTGGATTTATTTCCTCTACTCTCCTAAATTCTATGTTAATTTGCCTCCATTCATGCTGCATTTTTACTCATGTTGTCGCACAGTCTGCATATTTACATGTAAAATAAGACAGACGAAAAACGTACATGTCTGCATAGATACAAGTAAATTTTCACAGGCGAAAAAGATGACACTCCCTACAAATGCCAAAGGTGCCCTAATGAAAAAGCGAAGGTACCCTATAAATTGAATCTTAAGGCATTTTGTCAGAATGTCACATTTTTTGCACCTTCACCAACGTTCATTTCAGCGAAGGCTGACGCCGTGGCCTTTTCACTCTCATCTCATGCAACTGTACAAACAGATTTGACAATGACAACAGCCACCCCGATCTCCTACAGACAGCACATCCACTTTGTACTTTCTTCATCTGCAACCTGTAAAATTATGTATATATATTGAATATCATTTGCGTCTTCTAGATGTAAGAGAAACAAGCATAATAACATAATAGCATCAGAAGCTTATCATAGATAGACGAAGTAGATGCTTTCGTGCATCAATTCTTTGTATTGTCAGTAATAAGTTTATTCCTTTCAAAAATTGGATTAGCTTTGTAAAGCACACGATTTCATCCGCTATTGTCTTGTGCTCCCCAACATTATTGACCTGTATATTTTGCTATACTTAATCTGATAACAGCTCTATTTATTCTACGTTCAGATTTGTGTCAATATAACGATAGAGTTCGATCGCGCTAACTATGACAAGGCGAGGACGACGACTTGTGTTTCTCTTGTATAGAGAAGGGGCATCTTCAAACGATTTTCCAAAAAAGAAGAAAAAATCTTGCACGCATTTTAAATCCTTCAAGATGTCAGGTAATTCTAGAATTTCTTTAAGGATGAAACTAATTTTGAGAATTGTGGTTTTAATACAGTTGGGTTCGTAGTACGCCAAGTTGTGACTGTTCTTTTTGATGATGGTTCCACACCTAATTTTTTTAAATGCTAATGTGTCATAAACTCAAGGTGGCCACTACACCAAGTGATCACTTTGTATGTGGTGAAAATGGCGTCTGGAAAATATCGACAAGCTTGGAATCAGCTTATTCCTCAATTGCCACTCAATATTCAAGATTATGTCGAACCGCTTGATTTTCATATAATGAATTTATATAGTGTAGACATAATCTTAAGAAAGGTAGTGGTTTTATTCTAAAAATGAGTCCTTTAAAAAGGACTATGTAACTCATAGTATAATCTTTTTGCATAATGGCTCATTTGTTGAAGTTAAAGGCGATGTGAATAGGCCATTTGATCCTGTTGTATCTACCTTAGAAGCTGTTAAATATTGAAGGACTCTAGAAATAAAATTTATCTTTGCTTTCGTAAAGATGAAGTTTATGAGGATGATTTGCTATTTAGAGTTTAAATATTGATTTATTGCATATGCCTTTGAATGTGTCTATGAATAATCCTTAAGTGTTAACTCACCTAAAGGTATGATATTTAACAAACTTAGGCATGAATATAGCGATATATTCCCCAGAAACTACTTGATGGCCTACCTCCCCAAAGGAGTGTCGACCATTAGATAGAGTTACTTCTTGGTAGCCAACTTGTATTTTTTTTTTTCCATACATGGTTATCATTTTAGAAGAGGATGAAATTTCTAAGCTTACAGGAGCTTCTTAGGATGGGCTTCATTTGGCCTAGTAAGTCCCCTTGGAGAGAACCAATCCTTTTGATTAGTAAAATTGATGGAGGCACACGTTTGTGTGAAAATTTTAAAACTTAAATGATTTATCCACATATATCCCTTACCTAGGATGGATGATCTAAGGGACCGTCTAAATGGAACTAAGTATTTTTCCAAGATTGACCTCAGATCGGATTACCATCGGATAAGGATTAGGAACGAGGATGTTCCTAAGACTGGTTCTGGAATTAGATACAATCATTATGAGTTTTTAGTTTTACCCTTTGGACTCACGAATGCACCGTATTGGCTTAATGTACTAACTGAATAAGGAATGTCAGGTCTAGTTCATATCACGGCACACATGAGAGAACCACTAACCGCATGCTCAAGAAGCTAACTCCGCTCTGTAAAAGCTATGAGCTTATTATTGACAATCAGTCTGAAGAAAAAATCGATGCATGCAAGCATATAAAGTGTTTGTCTCGATGAATGCTTGATTAGCAGCTTTTTTATTAGATTATAGAAGTCATCTATGTACAATTTACATTTGTGTAGATGAGTGTACAAGAGGATGGCGGAGCCATTGTGCCGTCAAGAAGAAGATCATGGTGGCTATTGTCATTGTCAAATTAGTTGCACATTACAAGTAAGTGGGCGTGAGAAGGCTTCAATCGAAAGTCGAGCGAATCGCTATCGTGGCCAATTAAGTTGGAGTAGTCGATATGTCGGATAAGTCGATATGTCGGTTGAGTCGACAGGTCAGAGTTCTATAGACGGTGGGACAATGGATGTAAAATTGCAGCGATATAAATGGAACTAGATTAACATAGGATTTTGGAGAGTGAGAAGATAAATCCAATACTTGGAGCATTGCAAAGTTCAAATAGCATAACTTTGTAGGCATAAGTTCTTCATTCAATGACAAAAGTTGTCTTACGTTGATCTATTGATGCAGTATTCACTTAACTCTATCCACTAAATCATCCAAGAAACTATAGGTTTTTGCCTCAACTACACAGTCCAAAACACTTTATGTGAGCTTCTTGCTTTTAAACGCAACTGGTCTACCATCCTAATAAAGGACCGCTCCTACAACAAAGTCGCTAGCATTCGTATCCATCACCAAAGGTCAGTTAGGATCGACAGTGTAAAATTGGAGCCGTAGAAACACAGTCCTTAAGAGTCTCAAAACTCATTCATTTCATTAGTACATGTTATCAATGGATTTTGTCTGCGGCTACATTTTTTTTTCACCCCCTTAAGAATGTTTGTTAGTGCCAATGCTATAAAGGCATAGTTCATAATGAACCTACAAAAGAATCTTGTGAAGCCCAAAAATGATTTCACATCGCGAATTGTTTGAGGACATGGCCATTCTTGTACCTGACGAACCTTATCATAATCGATTTCAATACTCTTATTAGATATGATATGGCCCAAGTATTTGAGCTTAGTTTGAAAGAACTCAAATTTCGACTCCTTAGCATAGAGATTTGCTTGTCAAAATATCAACTAGCATGTTGTGGGTATTTCCTGCACAATAATAAACAAGTGGGTCCCACCACTTAGAATATTGTTGGCCTTAAATCGTGGGCCCCACCACAGTACATTGTACAGTTAGAATAATAAGTGCGAGGGCACTGGCGTCCTACGTGTGTAAGCCCAACCCAATGAGCACGCAAAACGGTTAGGTAAAACTTGAATAAAAGACTTGGGGCCTAAATAGAATAAAATAATAAAAACTCCAAAGTCAAGTTACATGGTTCTAAGTTGAGGGAATCTCACATGAATCATGTGAGTTTGGTCCTCTTCTTATTGAACCATTAGATTGCAATAAGTTTAGTTTGAGTGGCTAGGATTAGGATTCTAGCCAATTAGAAATGGCCAATAAGAGCCAAGATGGCCTCCCCTCTCAACTATATAAGGAGGCCATTTTCCATTGTAAAGCATCATCTCTATTCTTAATAAAGCTCTAGCTCTTTTTATTTCTAACTCCATCTCTAGCTATCTCTCTCTCTCTCCTTCCTTGGTTAGATCGAATAGTTTGGGGAAGGTGCTTGGGCCTCCCAAGCCTTTCCTAACCAAGGCGCTCTCTCTCTCTCTCTCTCTCTCTCTCTCTCTCTCTCTCTCTCTCTCTCTCTCTCTCTCTCTCTCTCTCTCTACGTTGGGATAGAATAGCTTTGGGTAGGTGCTCGAGTCCCCAAAGCCTTTCTCAACCGAGGAATTCCCTCTCTGTCCTCTCTCTAAGTAGCGACTGAATAGTTTGGGGAAGGTACTCGGGCCTCCCAAGCCTCTCGCTACTTGGAACTTTTCTCTCTCTCTTCTTGTTATGCAGGTGAAGGCGAGGTTTCCACTCCCAGCGACGAACCTCTATACTACATTGACGACACGACAGTGGCGCCGTTGCCGGGGAGCGCCACACACTCGCCTCGTCGCATAGCTTTTCTGGCACTCTCTTCTTCTCTCTTTCTCTTTTCTCTTCCTCACCACTGTTTTTTCACCTAAAACTCGGATTTTGTGGGTAGATTAGGGTGGTTTAGTGTTAGATTTATCATTTTTCATTCTTTTTTTGTTTTGAATGTACTGAAGTGTTAGTTTTTTTAATGAACTCTCGTCTCGTCGCATAGTACTTTTTTCCATTCTCTCTTTCTCGCTATCTCCCTTTCTCTCTTTCTCTTTTTCACCATTTTTCACCAAAAACCGAATTTTTTGGGGTAGTTTAATGTGGTTGAGTGGTTAGTTGTGCATTTTTTTTCTGTGATTTTTTGTTTGTATGTATGTACTTCCGTAAATCCAAAAAAGCCTATAAAAATTCAAAAAACACGAAAAATCTGTTTTTGGCGGGAACATTAGGCGGGAAACCAGGTTAGAGGCCATAACTTTCAGAACTGTCTAAACTAACCTTCGCAGAGCCTTTTGAAATTCCATCTTAGTCTCACTAAGACAAGGACAGAGAAATCTCTACGAGAGTTAGTCCCCAGCCATTTTTTCAAATAGCCAAAAAAACAAAACCATTAAAACAATCAATAATGTGCGAGACCATTTCTATGAGTCAAGTTTTGGTAGACAGAACTGTTCTTGATGTGGAGTCACACATGCAGACAGCTAGAAAGTCGTCGGTAAATTTTGGGTTTAGGGTCCTCGATGTCGATTTTGGGTCATCTCCATTGTTTCGCGAGGAGATGCTTGTCGACGAGAACCCTTCATAGGTTGAAGTTGATATCAAGAGATTAAACGTGGATCAACAAAAGATTTTCGACCATGTAGTACGTGAGCACATTGTTCGGAGAGTGGGTGGAGTGTTTTTTTTAGATGGCCCAGGTGGTATAGGCAAGTGATCCGTATACACTATAAATTTACTACCATACAAGTAGTGTCTCCAGGTTCTATGTGCATGAATTACAACAAACAATTTCTTTTTTTGCGTAGTATAACGCAACTGAGGACTAGTGAATTTTTTGCTTTCAAACGCTAGTGGCTTATCCATTTGTAATAGAACTGCTCCAACTGCAACATCACTTGCGTCTGTTCTCACGACGTAAGGTAAATCTGGATTTGCAATTTGTAACACAGGAGCTGAAACAATCATTTTTTTAAGTTTCTCAAAACATTGATTCAATTCCTTGTTCCAAACAACAGGTGGACTAGGTTGATTCCTCTTTTTCTTTTTATTATTTGAGTCTAGAAAAGGTTACTTCATGGCTTATGAGCATGTCACCACGCGAAGTTTTCAATTGGTCATGGAAGGCAAAACAATCACAAGACTGGCGCACTTTGGATATAAGCCTACTCTATCAGTGGAACGAATAGTCTGATAACATCTCATATATATAGTCCTATAAATTCATGTTCATTGAATATCTATTGAGATCATGAAAACATGTTCAATTTATCAATATAAGGTAATGATTAAACATTTTTTTTATAAATTGGATGGTTTACTTCACTATTTTGTTTAATCTCTACACAATTGGAGTGTGTGTTTTGTGTTTTATGCCAAATTTATGACATGAATATGAAAAATCTTTTCATTTAACTATCTATTGTAAGTTTCTACAATTAGATGCAACATGTCTTTTACAATAGCCATTTGTTTATAAATATCCTGAGTCAACTATTTATGGGTCTCATCTTCCCAAAATGATTTTGTTTTGAAAATCTCTGATAGAAAACTTATACCCAAAAATTGACTAGTTAACCATGTTAAAACCACAATCCCAAATATCTACTTTGAGGTAAAATGAAAACTTTGATAGTGATATTGACATAATACATATTTCACATTTTTTTTTATTAACTTGAGAGAATAAAATGAACTTGAGAACACCTTAAACTATATGACCACAGAGAGAAAATTGCAATCAATCTCTTTGGCATAACTTTTGAAAGAAAAAAAATCTTTTTGCTATATTGACTTCCTAACGTACTAAAAAATCAACGATTTTTCTTTTGTTGGATGTGTGATAAGTCATATTTAATTAGCATTGGAATCAATATAAAAGATATGAAAAGATTTTTTAAATCTTAGAATCACGTGCTATACAAGAAACTTTTGACAACCATGTGAATTTAGGTTGACAATATTTTTATCATAAATTAGCTTGTGATTTGTGTTGACTTAAAGTCACTCATGACTTTTTCGAGAAGATAGCTTTTACTGATCGATTTGATATTTGTTGCTTGTGTTGTGTAATGTTTTAGTTGCTTATAATAATCAATATTTTAGCCATGACATAAGGAAGGGGACAAGAAATGGTCATATTTATGGAATTGTTCAAGGACATATCAAAAAATTATAAGCTTTTCCAAAGGAGGTTATAAATTGACAACATTTAGTACAAAATCTTAGATTGCAAATACCTGTTGTATGGAACATATGTTAAGACTAGTGATACTAATGACATCATGGATGCAAAAATGTGTGTGATATAGGAAAACATAGAAATGGGCTTATTAATTTTGATTACACATAAAATAGATACTCGAGAATGAGCTTTATTTGAGGATATTTTATAATAGATAGGTGCTTTGACAAGCAAAAGGGAATCCTTTTTCATACAATTTACAAGATTTTCAATATAACTATCTCTATTTTCACCAAGTTGATGTCTTTGATTAACCATACAAGAAGTGTGATGAAACCTATACATGTTTACTATCAAATATTGCAAATGTGAACAAATAAGTATAAGTGTACACATTAATGTAAATTAAAAATCAAAGTACATGTCATGATAATATTTCTCCAATGTAATAAAATCAATCACTCTGCCAATATTGAAATTAGTAACGAGATTTTGATATCTTTTTAATGGTGGCTAAAAACTAATGGTTATCTCAATGAAATAAATATCTCTAGGAAATACCAAATCATGACTACTTGATAGCACAATCATTATATAGTACTATGAAGTTGCAACTTGCCTGAAAATCTTGATTTGTAGGTTAATCTCTTCAAAGAATACATTGGGATGGTTGTCTTCATGAAATGGATGTCATTTATGGTTTTGGAAAACAGGTTTTTGTCAATGGTTTTGATGGTCAAGAGGAAGATCAAGAGGTTGATCTTAATGAGCTTCATCAACACCAATTGGAAATTGGCAATTTGGAACTAGTCAAGAGCATCAAAGAAGAATCAAATGGCCAAGGTACTAACGATCTATTTTTGCAGGTTATTGAAGACTCAAGTAAATCAAAAGGAGCAACAGAGAAGTCTTGTTCAGACCTTCTTTACTCATCTAACTTTATGTTTGAGCTATGTTATGTCAATGTGTGGAAATTGTCAAAATTTGGTTCCTAGCTAGTTTAAGGCCAACTTTGGTATTTTTGGCACATAGTTTTGGATCTAACCTTTCACATGTGTGGAACAGACCTAGATAATTTTATTTCAGTATACATACTGAAGAAGTCTCAAACTTCAGGACCTTCGAAATGACACCAAAATCATGTTATTTGGACATATAGGCCAAAATTGGCTATTTTAGACTACTGGTGCCCTAAAATTGGGTCCAAAGTTGTAAAGAGAGGAGAGAGAGTCATTTCTCTCACCTATATTAGGCTGAAATTTGTGGAGAACAGGTTGGAGAAACCTATTGTATGGTTCATTGAGATCAATAGATCATTGTCATTGTTTCTTCCTCCATTGAGAGCATTGTCTTCAAGCTTTTGTGTATGATCTTAAGAGGTTTTTAGAAGTGGTAGGCTACTGTTGCGCACCATGTTTGCTGCTATTTTTTGCTTCCATCAGTACCTTTTATTAGTTTGTTTTGTCTCTTGAATGTTTTGTCAAGTTCATGTGTATCAAAGGTAGCATTAGGATGCTTTGCCATTTCTAGCTTTTGTAGCTTGTTGTGCAAAGATCTTAGCCAAGTATTTTGGGAGTTTGGATCCATTCAAGATCTAGTTTTTTCACAATATATCAATAATCTATTACAGAAGATTGTTTAATTTTCATCATCATCCTCTTCAAAATTCAGATGGATGGTATTGTCATGAAGGAATAATCTCCTTTCATATGGATCCAAAAATTCTAAATTTTTCCTTTTGCTCATATCAATGTAACCCGAATAAAGGGCAATTGTAGATTAGTAGTCTCATTGGGAGTATAATCCAATATTTTAATGGCCAAATCCCTTTTCACAAAAATTATTTTATACGTTCCTCTAGTGTACGTATGGCCTCCTAAACAAACAGATAATGACTTGATGGCCATAGTTATGGCAGTAGCATATGGATTAAAACATGAATGATATATACAAATCTCATTATTTTAAAAGTTTTTCAAATAATGAGATAGAGACACATCCTTTCTCTCGGCTAATATCACTCGGATGCCTCCATGTCTCATACCAAAGGCATATATTTTAATAGCATCTTGTAAAGGAGTCAAGAGAATAAATTTAGAATGATACATAACAATGCAAACTCAAACTTCAACACAGTGTTTGAATTCAGAAAACTGTACAATATCAATACCACTATAATATCTACTTACTAGATCATAATCATCGTATTCAACGACATTTGTTCTGCTAATGTCATGTCCTCCAATGGCCTCTACATTGCCCGAGGGGATATACTGAGTCCTTGGGGGATATTTTTTTTGGAATTTCAAAAAATCCTCCTTTGTAGGCAAAGTTTTTTCATAGGCTTTCGATTTTTCACATATGGCCTCCAATGCCTCATTGCCATATTTCCAATTGCTATCTTTATTATAATCTATCTCACTTTCAAGGTCATTATATGTGTAATCAATAATGTTAAAAAATTTTGATAAATTTTCTGCAAACATCGAAGGATTTCATCCTCTCTCAAATTCAAAACATCTTCGATATCATTAAAAGAAATATAACTGTCATTATTTATAAAATATACGGGATGTTGGATTTATCTCCTCTACTCTCCTAAATCCTATTTTAATCTGCCTCCATTCATGCTGCATTTTTACTCATGTTGTCACATAGGCTGCATATTTACATGTAAAATAAGACAGACAAAAAACGCGACTGTCTGCATAAATACAAGTAAATTTCCATAGGCGAAAAAGGTGACATTGTGTTTTTACACGTGATTTGTGACAGGCAAAAAAGACGACATATGCAACTGTGCAAACAGATTTGACAACGACAGCAGCGCCCACGATCTCCTACAAACAGCACATCCACTTTGTACTTTCTTCATCTGCACACCTGTAAAATTATGTATATATATTGAATACAATTTGTGTATTCTGGATGTAAGAGAAACAAGCAACAAGCATAATAGCATCAAAAGCTTATCAAAGATAGATGAAGTAGATGCTTTCGCACATCAATTCTTTGTATTGTCAATAAGAGGTTTATTCTCATTGAGATTCGTTTGAGTCGCAATCACGAAAGCGAAATAGTCATGAAAGCGAAACAACAATGACTCAATGCGATTCGGATGGATTTCAAATACGATCGCTAGACACCGCTTGCTGAATCACTCCTATAGTCCTCCATAATGTAGTCAGTCACTACTGATCTATGTTTGTACATAGTTTCAACCAAGGTATAGAATAAGTATGGAAGAAGAGACTTCAGACACACAAATAACAGCTGCCCATCTGTTACTCTGACATATACATTGGAATCAACCAACAGTGGCTTGAATCTAATGATTTTAGGACTTGATCTTTCTTCTTGTACCATTGTTGGGCTGACTGTTTCAGACCGTAGATACTTCTATGCATTCTGCATGCATAGTTTGGAAGTGAATTCGAGACGAATCCTGGGGGTTGATCCATATAGACCTCTTCGTCTAATTCGCCATGCAAGAAGGCCATCTTCTCATCTACAATGTAGATCTTGAGGTCATAAGCTGCTGCATTTGCAAATAACAGACGTAGGGACGAATGTCGGACGACAGAAGAGAAGGTTTCAGAGTAATCAATGCCATATCTCTGAGAGAATCCATTCGCTACCAGTCTTGCATTGTACTTTGACACATTCTCATCTGGTCCGTACTTGAGTTTCAAAACACATTTGCATTTGACAGCTTTGCGCTTATGAGATAATGGCTGCAACGTCCATACTTGGTTCTTTCTCATAGACCCCATCTCTTCGTTCATGGCCTGGATCTATTTGTCCTTTTCTGGACTTTCAATCGCTTCCTCGAAAGGCTGTGGTTCGCCACTGAAGCCACATAATTCTTCTGATGTAGAAACTGAACTGCCTGGCACGTATCTTGCTAGCGTTCTTCGCGGTCTTGTCGACCTTCTAGGAGATCCTCCTTGGATAACAATGCCTTTGCCTTTGTCTACTCTGCTCGGTCTGGAACCATCTTGGTTTACAGAAACTGTAGTAGTAGGCTGCCTCTCGAATTTTTTTTCTTCAGATTCATCGCTCAAATGGGAGACGGCTCGAAACTCTTCATTTGCGTGTTCGTCCTTTGGTCCCTTTGTCACTAGTGGTAGGTCATAGTAATGTCTCTTCAGAACTTCATAGCTGACAGGATCGTTATTGGCCATTGTCCTGCTCTCATCAAATCTGACATCTCTCACTGTTTTCACAGTGTTCGTGTCTGGCATGTAGATTTTGTAGTATGACGAATTGTTGTTATAACCTACCAGAAATCCTTGTTCGGCTTTCTCATCAAGCTTCTTTCAAAGCTTATCAGGAATGTGTGCATAAGCTGCACAACCAAAGATTCTGACGTGAGACAGGTTGGGCTTTCTACCCCACCATAGCTCGTGTGGTGTCGTGTGAGGGACACCAGACTTACCTGTCCTGTTCTGGATGCATGTGGCTATAGCTACTGCTTCATGTCTTTGAGTTGTCTATCTCTGCCATTGGTGTTGAGTCATAGTGAACCAATACCATTCACTTGATATTTGGATCCATCTCCAAGAATAATGAATCTTGAAGGATCAGCACTTCTGAAATCAGACATTATTCATCTTGATGTCACGAAGTGCGAGGTGGCTCCTGAGTCTAGAATCACCTCATGTGTGTCAGATGTAGATGCTGAACACACGTCTTCACAGATATAGACAGTCGAATAGTTTCTGTTCGATCTTTCTTTGCCCATTTTTGAGTTCTCAGGCTCCTTGACATAGGATGAACTGTTCTTGTTCTCCTGCATGTTCTACGCTAATTTGTTTCTCGGGTTCAGGTGGCAATCCATGGCTGCATGACCCTTCTTGTGACAGTGGATACACTCAATCTTGGGATTGAGCTAGCATGTATCGACCATGTGCCCGTCTCTTCTGCATCTCACACAAGTCTTCTTGTCTGCACCTTGTTGTTTCGACCTCTCTTTTCTTTTCCAGTTGCCTTTGCTGGTTCCCTCTGCTTGCTGGTTACGATCCTACCTCTGATTTGACTCCCTCTTAGGCTTGAATTGTTTCTTGGATTTTTCTTTGTTGTCGTAGAGGGCCTGGTCAGAACCATCTTTGTGATCAAGGTGTTCTCTGGCCTCAACTTCCTCTCGAATATCGACAATCGCCTTTTCGAGGTTCATAGTAGGATCTTTCACGAGCAGGGTCCTTGTTGTCTGGAATGATCTGGGTAAGGCTCTCAGTAGATAGGTGAGCTGCTTTTCAGCTGACATGTCGTTCTCTTCTCCAGAATTGTGTAGTGACAGAAACAGATCCTTCATCTTCCTTACAAAGGAAGTGAGGTCTTTCCCGTCCCACTGTAGACTCGTTATCCGATCTTCCAGCATCATGATTTGACTTCTTGACTTCGTCTGAAATCTGGTGAGCAATGCATCCCACATCTTCTTAGCCTTGGAGAATGTTGCCAGGTCAAGTGTGAGACTATCTTCGATGGAAGATGATAGCAAGGCTACTGCCTTGTCATTTTTCTCCCTCCATTCACGTAGCTCCTTGCCTGATGTTGTAGGCATTTCTTCTGTGCCATCCACCCAGGGAAATAAACCTTCGCCCTTGAGTATCAAAGATGTCTTAACATTCTAGGCTAGAAAGTTAGAATCAAGAACTATGCAAATCTTGCTCTGCATGCTGCTGATTGAAGCCATTGCTTGTTGGAGTCTGTTCACTTGTTGATGGTTGATTGTTGAATGCTTGGCCTCCTGGATCTAATAGCTTCTTGGCTATATTTTGTTGCTTAATATTTGGCTATGTAATCAGATCAACCGTGATTTCTATCACTAACGTTTTGTTTGTGTTTGATATAGTCTGTTTAGGAAACGAGAAAATAGCTCGAAAAGAAAAGAACACGAAAAGAATCGAATTCGAAACGAACTCGAACGGAAAGTGTGAGTGTGAGAAACTAAAATAGCTCAAAAAAAACGAACACGAAAAGAAGTGAACTCAAAACTCGAAAAAGAAACGAACTCGAATGGAAAGTGTTCGTGTGTAGCGGAATGAGCTATATTACTCTTTTCCTAAGCATGACTATGCCTATCAGACATGAACAGAACGTTAGTGATAGAAATAACGGTCAATCTAATTATGTAGCCAAACATTAAGCAACAAAATATCAGAAATATAATTTGCTGCAAATAGCTAGACAAATTATTTGTCGCGAATGGTTCACGAAGAGCACCGAACTCACAAGAAGACCATGATAGCCTACCGATTTATTTTGTGAAAGATCCTAAGAGACGTCCATTACCTGTTTATGCTTATCAACTCAGAGGAGATTGTATACTGCACACGGTATGATGCTTTGGATGCGAAGGAAGACATTGCCAAGCTGAATGTCCACATCATGGTGATCCATCAACATTCGAACCTATGTGTGGACAATGCGGAGTTAACCATCCATGCTTGGATTGTCCAATGTAGAGCTCACAAATAGCTAGGAGACATTTGGCATATGTAGATCGACATGCACCTGTGTTGTCCAGTCCACACACAGACTTAATGTGCTATAAGCGAAGAATCTTAGCCACCTGGGTATGAAACAAGTGAGAAAGAAGTCAATTTGACAAGAGTTCCAAAGTACCGAGATACACCCACGGGCAAACCAGCAAGAACATCACAAAAGATAGAGTTGGTAGAATCTATCAAGCCAATGGTAGCTCAGGAAGTCAAGAAATTGACAACCGATGAAGTCCACAGGATTTAACCAAGTCTCTTGGCACAATCATTGCAAAGACTTCTTGTTGATGAATTAAACAGGGAGCCTGTGTCAACAGAGCAACTTGAAGGCAACTCAGCACAAAGTTTGAAAAAGTGCGACCACGCCGCCTTCAATTAGGAAGTGCAATACCAAGAGGGAGACTAAGGTTCATGATTGTCCTTCAATGAGCAAGATTCAACAAAAGTCTGATTGTTCCATAAGGCAACAGACCACCAACACAATGCCAAATCTGAGTATATCCATTCTTAAAAGGCCAAATCCAGGGAATTCAAGCCCAAAAAGGCCAACTGTACAACAAGAACCAGCGCCTACAATGTCTACGTCTTGTTCTCAATTGGTAAGATTGACTGCCGAAGAAAGTCTTCAGGTTAAAGCATACCACGAATACCTAGATAGACTAAGCAGTCAAGTGAACATGTCCTATCCACATTACGAATTGAGAGAGACCACGACAATACCACCGGGAGAAGTAGCGTCACTCTATCAAGATCAATATCAACTAGTCTTATCATGAGATTCTCTGATGGATAGTGTCGCATTAGAGGAATTCTCAACATCAAAAAGACCCTTTAAAAAATGCCATGTAGGATATAGAAAAATATCAAAATAAAACAAACAATATTGTTTATTTGCTAGCCCCCACCACTCCCGAGGCCTCCCCAACTCCCAATGATCTAACCATAGTGTCTATAGTCACAGTTAAGAACTGTAAACTGTTCACAGTTTAACTTGTCTAAATTCAAAAATATTCCCTCCATTGGTTATGAAGAGGGCAATCTTGTCCATGAGAATGAAAATGTGAGCGCCATCTCCAAATATGAACGCCATCTTCACATTGGAATGGAAATATGAGTGCCAACTACCAACTGGAATGAAAAAATGAGTGCCTTCTCCAAATTTGAATCAAGCAGACAAGCATGGAAATTGGATTGATCGTACAGAATATATAATATAATCAAAGATGAGTATTTTGTTTTGCTTCAAAAAATCTATTCATAGTACTTTGATGCATCTGATTACTCTATTGCTTTTTCTAATGACAACATTGTATCATCTACATGTGGATATCCCTATTGATTTGGCACCTTTGCAGAGAAGAGGAGGCAAAGAAATTCAAATATCTGCTGAGGATCATTCTTGTTATAGGACAGAAGGAAAGAAGAACTTGGATTTGTGGACAGATGGAACATTATATCCACAAGATCCAAGCACTTTGACACATCCCACATACTCCTCAATAACGCATTTAGTTACATGGATATGCAATGGGCATACTAGATTACTAGGATATTGTGAGAGATTGCAGAACCATGAAAAACAACTTTATATGAATAAAATTCACATTTTGGAAGGTGAGTTAATACGGATATCCTCTTATTGTCAGAATAGAGATTGTCTTCTCCAAAAGACGTTAGAATGAACAACTTAAAAATAATAATAAATCATTATAGAAGATAACAATCAATGTCAAATCAGAACTAGAGCAAATGCAATCAATCTTACAATCTATTCGAATTGAAAACTTACAATTACTGAAGGATGTAAAATTGGCTAAGAAAAAGGTTGGAAGTAAGAAGCGAAAGCGACAAAGTTGCAAGGATATTCAAACGCTTTCAAAAGGAGGTTATCGCAATAGAAGGATTTGTGCATTCAAGTAAGTATATTCTGATTTTTGTAACTTGATCAATGACATTTCAATATTGACAGGCAAATCCACTGAGTGTATCATGATGAACAATAGGAGTTCAAATGTAAAGTGTAAAATAACAAAGTCTTTGATGGTGGACATTCAAAAAAAATTTAGATAAGACTATAGTTCAGGGTGCCTATGATTTTGCAGGTATTAGCAGGGGAGCATATGCAACAATATTTAAAGTAATTAGAGAAGCTTTTAAGCAAGTTCGAAGTAGAAAAGTCACAATCCCTAGGACATATCACTTGAAACAAGAGAGAGATACATTAAACATAGGTATGCATAAGATCATTGGAACTCCATTGCATATTGAGGAGGTGTATGAAACTGATGGAAGATTAATATCATATAGTTTATCAAACAACTTATTTGTTGATCTAAATTACTTGCTGAGATACATCGTCACATTCTATGATATAACCTTTGAAACTAAAAATGGCAAAATAATTATAGTACTTAAGTTAGATGAGTCAGAAATTTAGAAAGGGCAGAAGATGGAGAGGGTTAGTATAACTCTCATGAATGGTGTACTATCACAAACAAAGGACCAAGAAGATTTTAGATTCAGTGTCCAGTCAGAAAATGATATATGGTGGTTGGCAGCGTTTCAGGTAACTAGCCTCATTATTACTTTAGATTCATTGAATAGTATTAATTTTTTGTAAAATAAATTTGATTAGTTCTTTGGACAGGTGCTAAAGGAAGATCATGATATATTATTATGGATATTCTCAAGGACATCTTATCCTAAGATCATCAAGGACCATATGGATGGAGGACTTCTCAATGTTCCAGGAGTTGGAGACTTCAATGTTGAATGGCACTTAGCAGGTGATTTGAAAATATTGAAATGCATGTATAATGTCTCTCACTGTGCTACATCTAAACACCCTTGTTTATACTGCATGAAAATGGCAAAAGATGTTACTAGGAGTATAGGAATTACTAGAGAATGTGCAGATCCAAACTAGAAGCATGTGCTACCTATCCCCTTGAAAAATGTGCATGTTTGCACTCTTCATGCAGAAGTTAGATTAATAGAAAAGATCATTTATCTTCATATAGTTTTTGCTTAGAATAGTAAGCCAGCATCATCCGCAAAAAAAGCTATCTCTCGATTAGAAAAAGTGTTATCAAAAACATGACTTCATAAGGGACATGTCAAAATTCAAAAAGATGAAAAGCTTTCAGGAAAGACTGGAAATATGCCAACTAAGCCAAGCATAGGAGGAGCAAAAGCACGTTGATTCCTATCAAATCATACTGGTAAGGCTTCTAATATTCAATACTCAGTCTATCCAGATATTATTGCTGCCACTCAAGACTTCAAGAAGAGAGGGAGGAATAAAAGTTGATTTATGGAAGAAGCTTGATAGTATGATTGCTATTCTAAAAAAAGATAGATACTCTGATATTGATAAGAAAGTTGTACAAAGGACTTGTGCTGAGTTTGTTGATGCGGTATCAAAAGCATGGGGAGAAGATCACATCACTCATTACATGGTTAGTATAAATTCTTCAAGATGCTTTCAATTTTCCATATATATTGAGATCCAAACATAAGATTGACATAATGGTTTTGACAGCTACAGCACATACTAAGAGATCATACAACATTTTTTGCAAACACATATGGAAGCCTGAGTGTCTGGTCATCACAAGGGATGGAGAAATCACATTGGCAAGCACGAGCAGCATTTCATCGAAATACACAACATGGAGGAACCAATGAAAAATAAAACTACATTTGTCAATTGTTTTAGTGGTTCTACCACAGAGTTCAGATTCGACATATAACAAAATCCACACAGTACCACAAGTTTAGAAAGCATGCAAGTAAATACAGGAAGAGAAAATTAGATGGTTTAGGAGTAGAAGATAACGAACATTAGAGGAGTTTTGAGTTCCAAAAAGACCCTTTAAGAATTCGTGCAAGATGCCTTTTTTATTATTAAAATATTATAACACTAATACTTTTGACTTGTCATAACTTTTTAATAGTAGCTCAGAAGTATGTCATCTAACATATCATTGGAAAGCCCTTGTTAAGCGCTTTCCAATGCACCAAACTTCGCTAAGGACTTACCACTAAAAAGTTACGTCATTTTTATTATGGAATCAAAATGTGGACTCAAAAAGTTACGTTACGTAGATTTCAAATTTGAGTGTTTTGATTGGTCCATGTGTAAGAAAAATTTAAGAAAAAATATAAAAGGAATCTTCACAAAGGGTCTTTTTTGGATTTAGAACTCCTCTAATGGACATTCAGTCATCATTGTCATCAAATTATGACATGTTCAGAATTGCTTGCAAATTTATGAAACAAGAGAGAGGAGAAATACTCAATGTAAATGTATTGATTGTATTATAACAAAATACAAAGTGTTGACTATTCATCATCAGCTTTTGTGTTAGCTTCTATGGTTGTATTGTCATGAAGAAATTCTTTGCTTGAGTATGCATCTAATAGATGTGCATTATTCTTATTTCCACTAAGTTCAATATAAGTAGAGTACAATGAATAAGGGGAGCTCCTTAAAAGAACATTCCTATCAGTAAAACCTAGAATGTTCAAAACATAAGATCTTTTGACGAAAATGATCTTATTCGTCTTAACAAATTTATGTCCTCCTAGATAAAAAGATAAAGCTTTAACTGCCATTATCAGAGTCTCCCCAACTGGGCTCAACTTTGAATGAGCAATACAGATCTCATTCTTCAGAAAATGCCTAAGATAGTGGCCAAGTCCACTATCTCTCTTTAACGAGGATGCATATTGTCTGTAACCACCTCGTCTCACAGCAAAGTCATCAATTATAAGAGCATCCTGCAATAAAACATAAGTTATTAAAAAAACATTCAACAATTAACAACATTCTAATGCAAGGAAGTTTAAACACTTACACATTCTTCATCATGAGCAGCAACCAGATCCGGATGATCAATATATGACCACCTACAGAAGAAGAATCATCTGTGAAATGCATTAATGATGGACAAGGGAAGTTCATATGGGATTGAAATGTAATGAATTCTTCATCAGATGATATGTTTTATCCATGCTCAGGAAAATTTGATAAAGCTCTCTTCAAGCATTCTTCACCGATCATAAGTCCATCCTCATCATCATAATCAATTCCAGCAACAAGGTCATCTGTTTCAAAATCTACAAAGTCGGAGAATTCAAAAAAAGTGCCGAATAATAAGCATAGCACCTCATCCTCACGATATTCAAAAAACTGACACAAATCAGCTGTACACACGTGTGGGCTCGGATTGCAATGTTGATCAATGCTTTTGATTGTTAATGCTTGTTGTTTGTCAAATTGCCAATCTAGATCAATTTTTTTGTGACTAGTTTTTTGATAGATTGTTAAGCAAGCATCCAATCACTCTTGTGGATCTTTTGTAGATCCATTTATGGTCCTAAAGTACAGTACTTTCACATCTTGTCTGCCACATTACTAGGAATGATCTCGGTCATTTGTCATATTCACACCCTCGGCTCTTCAGTGCCTTCAAGAGGCTGCTGAGGACTCTATGAGCCTTTTTTTTAAGATTCATTTTTGCTCGCTATACATGCTAAGAGAGTAACCATTATGCCTAAAGATTTCCAACTACTGATGAGAATGTGGGAAAGATATTCCAAATTACACATGTCTCGGCTACTCCCAAACCTGATCCATTAGATAGGACTGACCTCCCTATCAAGCGGCCTAGAAAGTAGCCAGCCCCCAAGAGAGCCCCGAAGAAAGTTAGGAGGCCCATTATTACGGATTCTCCTCAAACTAACCATGTTGATAATGTAGATACTATTGCACTAGATACGGTTGTGAAAGTAGCTACATCCATTTTGGATAATCTTGTAGATATTGTTCATCCACCTCCTCCTCCACCAAGTTTTTATACATATATAGATTTGGACGATTATCTTAAATTTAAGAGTGACATATCCGATGTTGTAGATAGAATTGGAATTCCATTTTGTTTTAGATTAGAGGAACTTGACTTCAGTATTAATTATAGAGTTATTGATTGTTTGGATCTCCAAAATAGACGGGCTTCTATCAGTGATCCTGTGATAGAGTCTAAGATTACACTCTTGCAATATGACATTGCAAGAGATTCATCCAATGAATTGTTGGTGCTCAATAACTTTTTGTTCCAGCCCTTCAAGGAGGATAACGACACTTTGTCACAATGTCTTACTA
Organism: Diphasiastrum complanatum; assembly: GCA_029204225.1. NCBI lineage: Eukaryota > Viridiplantae > Streptophyta > Lycopodiopsida > Lycopodiales > Lycopodiaceae > Diphasiastrum > Diphasiastrum complanatum. The sequence goes on along the minus strand of CM055109.1, from coordinate 29,790,742 downwards.
GTGGATTCACACCAGCAACAAAATACATGTTCGTGCCTTATCATACCAAGTAAGATATGTTAAATGATTCTTGTTGTTTAATGCCTTATCATTGGCATTATCAATGGAAATAGTTCTCAGAATTGTAGCCAATGGACTTTTTATCTTATTTTGCGGTGACCACTGGAGTGTAAACTTGATTTCTATCAAGAGATCTGTAGATAATATTGTTAAAGTATTTTGTTTCAAGATGAACTCGGCTAGCAATATGCATAAAGATGTAGATATGTACTTGCCATATTTAAGTAAGTACATTCCAACAGATGTTCTTCATTCATCAGTTTGGAGGTAAATTATGTCTTTCTTAACAGCATTTTGAAATCAGTATTCTAATGTATTTGTTTCATTCTAATTCATTCTATTTTTTAATTGATTTCTTGTGTGCTGAATTTTTTTGCAATCACCTCAACAAAATGATTCATTCAGTTGTGGGTGGTACTTTTTATATAATGCAAAGTTATTTTTTTGATTGGTTTTTTCCGTTTGACCTGATTCCGGATGATCTGTAGAACTCAAACTTAAAGTTGTTTCCAACTTTTCAAATACTGCTTGCCAAAAATTCCCAGTGATTTTTGGGTCACGGTCACTGATAATATCGCAAGGCAGCCCGTACAGTCGAAAAAGCTTCTCAACAGATAGTTGAGCTAGTTCTGAAGCTTTAACAGTAGTTTTTGTTGGGATAAATTGAGCAAACTTCGTAAGTTTGTCAACAATGACCAAACCGAATCGTGGCCCTTCCCTGTACGTGGAACCCCGTGTTGAATTTCACACGTGTGGATTGTCCACTACATGTACTTGTGATCTCCTAAGGTGTGTAGATGCACCAAGATCAAGACTAGATTGAGATTCAAGATCTATCTTTGATTCTATGGCAAAAACACACTACTACATGCATTCAATCACTTCCAACTCTCACTCACACGTGTGGGAAGTGTTCCAAAAGTATTCTAAGTAAAAACAAGCTGCTCTCCTCGGGTAAAGAGAGAAAAACCATCAAGAGCTCTCGGGTAGAGAGAGAAAGCTAGAAATTCAATGACACTCAAAATCCACTCAATCTCAAAATCAATTAGATCCAAAAAGAGAAGTACAATGATACTAATAGATTCATGAGCTACCACTATGCTTAACTATGATTGGATCTCACTTTGCCACCTCTTAATCCTATTGGACCATTGATCCATGCACCTCTAAATTCTATTGGACTATATTCAAGCACACCTCAATTTTCTATTGGACCTCACAAGGTTCCACCTCTAAATCCTATTGGACCTCTTAAGCTTCATCAAACAAAAGCATGACACTTGTCTACACTCTAATTGGTACAAGTTTGGCTCTATTTTGGCTCAATATTGGCATTACAAGTGGAAATGGATAATTTGCCATCTATGCCAAATTTGACCCTATCAACATCCTACACCTAAATGCTTGACTATGAAATTCTATGAGACCCCTATATCAAAAATTTTGATTTACTTTACAATTCTCCACACGTGGGAACATCCTCCACACATGTGAGATTCACTTACAAACTTCTATCGTAAAAAATACCAAGCTAGATTTTTGCCAATTTCTCACACCCCGACCACAAAATCCATAGATATACTTTCTCACTTTCCGGTAGGAATACCTTCAGGAGGATGTTGATATTTCAAAAGTGATTTATTCTGTTTATTCTTGGTTTTCAAATCGTGATTAGTTTTTCTATTTTATTGATTTTTTTAACCGTTATTAGTATATGGATGTTCTATCTTGAAGTTTACACTTTTTGAATACACATCAAGCCAGGTACAAATTTAGACAAGAAATTATCCTAAGCATATTGGCGAGGGCAAGGCTTCAGCCTCTCATTGTTGATGATGGTGTTAAGGATGAACATAGCACAGAACAGATATAGATTGCACATGTATAGAATTGATAAGAAGATATACATTGGTATATCAAATGTTGTTCCATATGAATTTGAGAGCACGAAATACATGTATTGATGCCAATTTGGGCTTTCATTTATTGAATGAAAGAGTTTATACACAGATTTTTACTAAACTCTATTTGAAACTATTGTTCTTCCACAATGGTGATTGTTGTAAGTAGATCTTTGCAGCACGTTATCAACTCCTGTCTGTTTCACATCTGTGACATGACAAATATTAGTGAATGTGCAATTGTAAATTATGTCATTTTTAACTATTTTGTACTATTTTGAAATGACAATAAACATAGAGTACTTACGAGTCTTCCGTTGATGTTAAATCTGAAATATGTTGGTAGATTGGTTTGTAATAGCATGAGCTCTATTCTGATAAAATCCAGCTTCCAATGCTCTTCCACCTCAACCATAGTCAAATATTCTTCATTGTAGATAATGCTTATCTCCATTCGGTTTGAGTGACCATTCTGTTCAAAGTCTTGATCCAGTGGTAGCCATGTACCTTCAATTTTCTTGTATCTTTGATAGCATTTGTTTTTCGATATGATAACGAAAGATCATTGACGACTTTTTAATCCTGCATTCTATGTCATTATTTGTTTTACTATCTCAGCCTTGATCCATAAGATCTGACAAAGTCTTATCTAATAAATCCTTGCAAACAAATAAAGTTGGTGTCCTTCGAACACTAGCACTTGAGAAAATATCAAAAAATATATGCAATGAGATAAACCAACTTAGGTGAACAATTTTTTAGCTCGTACTTATCTTCATAGCATTTCTAATATCAATGAGTAGCTTGCATCTGAAAGATTCAGAAACAATACTGTCAGGAGTAGGCCACTCATCACTCTTAAAATTAGGCAATGGAATTGCTTTGAGCTTGCCAAAACCTCCATCCGTTTGTGCCATATAAAAAGATTCTTAAAAATATATACCACAATCTACAAGTTCCTTTGGACTTCTTCCTCTGTATTGTAGCTTTCCAACATCAGAGTGAATCACGTCCAATATTCCTACAAGTGATTGTGCTGGCTCCCATTCACTTATGCATGATGGATATAAATCTGAAAGAAAAAAAAATGTTGAAGCATTTAAATCGTAATCTGAAAAGCATCAATAAAAATAAACACCTACGATTGCAGTAGAGTGCATACGTTTTGATATACTTACAATTACATTTTCGATGATCATAAGGATTAATATCTTGTACTTTTATTTCTGAATGCATATATACATGTACTAAAACTTCTGATATCGAGTGACCTCCCGGAGTAGTCTTAAACTCCAGAATTTTTGCTTTCCAATAAGATTTGTATGTCATTTTTGCCCTTTTCTTCTGTCAAAAATTGCCCTTTGATAATGGATACGACGACACCCACGAATTCTTCGTATATTTTGTTGGCTTCCAGTTATCAGTTTCATCTTTTTCATTGTAAAGAATCACAGACTCAATTGTAGATCTTGGTCTTCTTGCCATTGCTATTTTGAAAGCTTGGGCGACAAAAATCTCTCTAATATGATACTTAATTTCAATTTTTTGTATCACATTTAATCTAATGTGAATGCCACCGTAGTCACAGTTAGTGTGCATACTATATTTCTATAACGGTAACTAGTATGGTTAGCAGATTTCATTATACTAACCAGCATAGTTAAGTAAATTTAACTTGAGGTATTGACGTCGGGCAGATTAGCATGTGTCAGGCAGGAAGAGCAAACCAATGGGATATGTCCATGCTGCCCGGACACAAATTTCGAAGTTTTCTATAACGTATTTTTATTTCTCAGTTTATTTGAGCTATGTTACGTAGATTTCAAATTTGTGTATTTTGATTGGGCCAGGTGACGGTCGAAACTAGAGAAAAAAAATGAAAGTATCTTTACAAAGGGTCTTTTCTTATTTTGGAACTCCTCTAATGACTACCCATTTGTTAATGAACAAGGTTATCAAGAATGGCCACCAAACTCATATAGTTATTATTGATAATCTGACAAGTCCTTGTTCTTGCATATCATCATTGAATAAAGCCTCGGGTTTTACGTAAGCAAACTCATATCTATGTTTTTCCTGGAGCACCAAAAACAAAAAAACTATATATATACCTATGCTTTTAACAGGAGCATCTTGTCCGATTCTGAAAACGACATGAAATATTTTAAAATATGGCAAGAGGCTTCTACATAAGCCCAAACATTACATAACTAAAGTAGAGAGTCGGAAGTATTAGAAACAGGCAACCAGTTGGCATCATGCATGTGTGAGTCCAACATTGGACCTTACGCTAATAAGTGCCATGGAGCACAATTATTAAATAAAGTATTTTGAACTTGGCTTTGTAAAGTTCTTAAAGTAAGAAACACAACTTGTCCTCAAGAACACAAAATGATCTTGACGGTCAAGATCATGATCTTGATGGAACTTCCGTAGCCAATCAGAGTGGCGAGGGCTCACCTCTCAAATCTATAAGAGGGAGCCATTTCTTTTGTATTTGATCATCTTCTACTCTTCCTAATAAAACTCTGTCCATTTCGTCTCTCTCTCTCTCTCTCTCTCTCTCTCTCTCTCTCTCTCTCTCTCTCTCTCTCTCTCTCTCTCTCTCTCATCAACAATATCATGGAGTTATCATTAAGATCCATCAGTAGCCTTTCTTTCATCGTTCACCTCCCTTCAGAAGATCAACCTTTTGAGGAGAAGATCTAGAGCCAAGGATGCCTAAATAAGAACAAATAAATGAAACCAAGAAAAGAACAAAAAGAAAAAAAGCATCAAAGATGAACAACCACAAATCTAGGCTATTCCACAATTAGATCTTGTGCTAAGATTCACAACCTTAGCAAGCCTAGATCCTCACTCTTATTTCATCGTTTACCCTCTCCCCATTGGATCGAAGCCCGATACAAACAACTACTCACCCGGAATAGATCCAAAACCTCCTCTTTGCCCTCTAGATCCGTCCAATTAGGGAAGCAAGGAAAGGGTCCAACAAAAAAAAATCAATTTTCCTTTCAAAAAGTGGTGAGAATATTTCTATTGTGATTTTTTTTATGATTGCAAGTGGCTTACCAAGAGGATGGAAGAGGCCCAAGAGGAGGCTATGGAGAATGGAGAGCTATATACCATGGCTCTGTACTCGCTGCATCTACAGCCTGCAAGTACAACCTGTGTACCTCTTCCAATTTATCCCCCTATTTCTTTTAAATCAAGCTTATACGTAAAAGACAAGCTTATTGAAGTTATAGAATAAAAAATGTTAGTAATTCTTTCAATTTTAACTTCAAGTTTAAAAACTTTAAGTTATGAAACTTATAAACATTTCACGGACTTTTTAATTATGAAACTCATGTTTTTTTTTTGTGAACTTGATGCTTGTACTTTAAAAATACATAAAAGGATTAAAACCTTCAAACTTGAGTTTCTTACCAAACTTAAGTTAAAAATTTTAAAACTTTTTGAATAAAGCCAGAAGTTTTCAGCTTTAAGCAAGTTTTGACTAGGCTTGAATAACACACAACAAGGTTAGTTGTACTTTTGCAAAGAACCAAGTCTTTTTTGTTTTCGTTCCTAATGAAAGAGCAAACAACTGTTGAATAGTATGAATAGTAAAATACATTTTGCATGTGCATTATGTGATGTATCTCAATGTCTCATTTATGAATCCTTGCATGATCTATGAGCATTAGGTACTGATCTAAAGCTAATACATTATGTTTGTTGTCCACACGTGTATCAAGTCCTCACAATGATTACTTTTGTGTGAATGAGCGTGTTAATGAAGTAATTGCCAATCTAGGAAGTTTCTAGCATCAATTCTAGGTGCCAGCCTTGATGTTTCTTGATGAATGTGCAATCTTGTGCTGATATTACATAATCAATTGTTTATATTGTCATTGTAAAGAGCTAAAATGCATCTCTCGACAATAAAATGACACTTGCTTTTTCTCTAACTAAAGGCTAAGAATTAAACCAAGCAAAAAACAATATTTTGTCATTTCTTTCCTAACAAAGCCAATTTTTTCTCGTTTCAAACGCGTTGTGCAAAGGCTTTTTAAAAAGCTCCACAAAGCATTGTACAAAATTTAGGAAACACTCTCTACCTTCATATCATATGAGGATCCCAAATTGAAGATGTCAAACTTGAGGATAGTGAAACTAGGCATAGACACCCCCCCCCCTTGATACAGCTGAGCATCAGGGAGTGCTTATCTCATCAGAGACAGAGACAGAGACAAGAGAGTAGTGATTCTGATGGAGAGGCTGAGATTCCATATGCTTCCATACATAGACGACAGAGACAGTGTAGACGTTCAAAGAGACAGCCAATCCATAGGCCACAACCCACAGCTCCACGGTAGCAAAGACAACACCGACAGTCCACTCGGAAACAAGGGTCCGCAGCTCGTTTTCAGCGACAGTTTCACAACATACTATGCACCATTTTTTTATAAGTAGAGGGACATCTAGTATATCATGATGATGGACTGTGCTACATAAACTGATTTTCAACAACAACCTTTAAAGCCTCCAATTTTCTGATAGTGTTCGGATCCATTAACTTCTGTGCTTCTTTCACCAAAGTTCCATGCTTTTTTGAGTAGTATGCACCAAGAACAGTCTTCATCCACAAATGCAGCTTCTCAGGTGTCCTGCAGAGCTTTGAACACCAAACTATCAACATTCATTTGATGTAAGCACCTATGGTCTAAGCATCCTAATATAGTCTCTCACGTCTGAATAGAAACTTCTCTTTTCAGCCTTAAAGCACAGGTGGGGCATCATAGGTTGAGGTTCAAATCAAAAACCAGATTAAGTTCCTACAATTAATGTGACATATGATTCTCTCAAGATGCAGCAAAGTAGCCGTTACAAAAATAGTGAGAAAACAGGCAACTGCTCTATTAGATACTACGCATTCCTTTTGCCAATTTCTTTGGAAAAAAAGAGAGTTTGTGATCATGCTCTTACATATCACCAATATTCTTCAATGTTCCATCCTTGTAACCTTTTCAAGTATCTTTCACAATATTGTAACCCCATTTCCTCGTGTTTTCCTCTCAAAAATGTTTCACAATTAGGTGAGCGACAATCTAGACTTACATCACCTTGCCGAGAACTTACGTGTATAGATGGTCAATATCTTTTCCCTCCAGCTCCTCTCCAGGAGAAAATGCATCTGTAAGTGCTGCAAACCGCTCCTTAGGGTCCTCTATTGATAGAAGATATCTGATAATGCGTACCTCTTTTGGTACAAGCCTTTGCAGATTACCTCTTGCAACAGTGTAGAGGTGATACAAGATATCTTTCACCTAAGTATATGGCAACATCATATCAAATTATCTAAGCAAAATTTCTTGTGAGTGACCACAACCTTTTCTAGCAGATAATGATGTTAGGTGAAACAGAGGTAAATCAAGTGAGAAAACCTATCATAACTATTACGACGACACCATGTGACAACTAACAAAAGGGTGTTCAAATTCTTCATCAGACTTTATAACAAGCCAAGATTTCAATCTCATTTGAATCAATGACAGAGTACAGCACAAGTTGAACCAACAAAGCTGTACGCAAACCACGAGGAAATGTGAGCAAAACAATGTGACTTTTTTACAGATTAAACCTTCACATTTGCTTCAAATTCTCAATTTTGTTCCAGTCTAATCAATCCATAACTGCATGACATGTTCCGGAACGCGTTCTGGAACAGAATCCGGGAAACCCAATTAGGTTTTCCTGGAACAGATCAAGTTTTTTTTAAGGTAATGTTTTTTATTATTGATTTATCATGTTTTGATTTGTTTTTAATGTTTATATTGAGTAAAATTAATAAAATAACATAAAAGCATTCTAAATGGAGTTCCACTGTCCGGAACGCTTGTTCCAGAATTCAGATGCAGTGGAACGCGTTCTGCTGCATCTATGAATGAAACATACAAATCTACATAATAGCTTGTGTTCTCCCACATGAATTCATTGAAGGAAAGAAAAGTTTGGAGAGCCAACCTGATCAGTAAATTATGAAACATATGAAAATCTTTTTCCATTACTAGGTAGTAGTTTGCCAATAAAATCTCGACCGACAGAATATGCTAGTCATTACATTAGGTTGTTTCCAATAAGAGTAGCTTTCTGATCTGTATTTTCCAACAAGAATCTCTAGATGTCTGTGCAGTTAGTGAGTAATCTTAGCTACCTCTTCCTTCATCATTGTTGACTCCTTTGCAGAAGCCCAAGCCTTCGTAACTAGCAACATGAGAGTTGAATCAAGTTCTTGTTTTCTGGCAAGCTGGTCAATTTTTCTGCATGCAGCATCTAGTGATGGAGAACTTAAAATGTCATCAAGTTTTAGCTGAGCCGAAGTCAACGCATCGCCATCCTTAGCTGATTTATCATATGCCTGCACTGAAGCGAAAGCCTTTGTGGCAACCTCTGCAATTTCTGCAATTCAAGATTGATGAATGTGTCAAGAGTCAAGGGTGCTACAGCTTATTCATAATATCATAATGCAAACTATGATAGGTAGAAGCTTACAAAAAATCAACAAATAGAAACAATAAATCAACAGCACAGAAATATATCATCAGTTAATTCGAGCAAGGCATCATCCATGACCATGGATATTTTCACAAGAGTCTGAACTAGAGCTAATTTCTTAAACAATTGTCCATATAACAAGATTTCCTCTTAAAGTACTTATATTTATCACCTGTTGACATCCAAGCAAGGTATCATCCATAGCCATGGATATTTGCATGAGAGTTTGAACTAGAAAATAACTTCTTGAACAATATCATTGCTACGAGGGGCGTTGCAAGGTTTGTATGTCCGTATCATCCCATGACAAATCAAGTGGTTGAAACTGACAAGAAAGAGGATATTTGAGCCACGGAAACACCACATCAATGATCATTACATTCTGCTGAAAGTTTGGCAGATGGCAACATTTATTTGAGGCTCAAAGAATAGATTGAGTCAGTTGAGTATAAAGCCTTCTACGCACTAACGATATTGTAGAGACCACATCCACGTGAAGCACAAATAGTTTTGGCCAAATTGTCTCCTCAATCTGGCTGACCCACAGTCTCTCCACATCCCGAAAACCATCCTTACCTTAACACCAGAAAGTCCCACTAAATACTCCCACATCTCTCTTAAGCACAAAGTGTCTTCATACGTATCACCCAGGAAATTTCCTCTTGTAGAAGTGGAATGAATGACATGATAACTACAGAAACTGATACGCAGGGAGGAGGGAAGCAGTTCCCAAAGCCCCACTTAACTCAAAAACCTAAAACCCTAAGCACATGTAACTTACAACGAGAATGGTCCCATGCATTTATCCACAAGTAACCATGCCCCGTTCACTATTCCTTTAGCTTGTTGACAGACCCTTCACCTCCTGTATTGACCTCATCTAAAAAATGTCGGTCCCTTACAAGCAATGTCACCAATCTCACCTCATCCACAATAAAGCGAATAAGCATTTTATCACTACCACATGATTGATTTTCATCCCAACACATTTGAAACATGGACATGAAAAACTTGCAGTCCAAAGTGAATCTTTGCTGGGCCAAGACCTCTTTAAGAAAAATTTGAAAATGAGCTAGTTACGAGCCCAAAAGGAATTCTCCCTCTTTGTCTGTATGTCTTTGTTCTCTCAGTATATTGTGAAATCTAATGCAAGAGCAGGCTCCTTCACTATGCTGAATCTAATGCATGCATTGAACTAAGATTCGGCAAAGTCATTTACGTCCCTACTAATGGCATAGCTGCAACCAAACATTAGGAAAATACTTCAAAAGTTTGAAACATTTCGACCCATTTCAAGTGCGTCAAAAAATAAAATTCACTATCATGTCTGAAAGAATGAACACAGAGTCATTTGCAGGGCCCCTAGTGATTCAAAACTCCGAGTAGCAAAATAAATATAGCAGATATCTTAAATGGATGACATATCAGTAGGAGATTGCAATTACACAGCTTACATGGTGATATATTGGTCTGCTCATTGCTCAAATTATACATATTAAATAAAAGTTTGAATTCTGGACATTGTAGCCCATATGTGTCATTGCTAGTCGCTATTAACTACTAACTATTAAACGAAAAAAAACATAAAGATGAAGTAAAAAAATGAGGCATATGCTACATTATGTCGTCCTCAAAAAATACATGCTCGTGCTTGAACTCAGGCGAACTCATCCTCCTAAGCATGCTCTTAAGCCCAAAATGGACAGAAGCCATTGCAGTGTCAAAGTTAGTACTGTCATATTAGATGTATGCTGAAATTAGGAACAACTCTCCAACAAAAGTTTCTAGAAACTTCAACTTTCTACTAAAGGAGTGAACTTTCTGCAAGAGTTGCCATTTTAGATTTCGAAGATCTACAAGGCTATATAAGTTTGGCTCTCAGATTCTTTGTAGAAGAGAAAAGGGAGGAGGAGAAATTAATTATTCAATTAGAAGAGTGCTAGTGACTGAGTTCTTCATGAAGAAGGAAGGAAGCCTTTCATGTGTAATCTTCCAACTGTAGTACAGCTTCCACCAGAATAATAAGATTATAGTACTGCCACATTGTTGTCCTACTTAAGCGCTTCTGCTACAATGAATTATTCTCCACCATCCTTTGATATCTCAACTAGTGCAAGATCATAATTTACATATTGCATGAACAATGTAGCCCTAGCTTTTATGCTAAGAAGCTGAAATTTATGTTTTTTCCTCATAGTAGTGAGGAATGCAACAATCTTTTGTGTTGTCTCTCAAATTAGATCGATCCACTCCAACGAATGGATGGTAGTAGCCAAAAAGATAACAAGAGACCTCTTGCACATGTCTAACCAACCGTCACCCACTATGATGCAATTGTAATTGAACCACTTATCTCATAACACTTGGAGCTCCTTTCCAAATGCCAATGCTTCCTCTTTTAGGTCAACGACTCTCAAGTTCTCATAAGATGGAGGCTTACAAGTAGATCCAACTTATCTTGCAACAGCTATCATCCCCAAAATGCCTCTAAGCCCTACTAAAAGCCCCTAGTACCGGCCACTCTCCCCCTTTTGCTTGAGGCTCCATGCTCAATGGGTGCCTTTAGACATTTCTTCATCGAACTTTTCTTCTTTTAAGATGTGCCTCTAATTGACTCAAATTGTAAAGATTGCTTGCCATTCTAAGGTGCCTTCATGCATGCCCTTCCCGTTCCTATCAAGGAAATGAAACAAAATCCTCTGCACCCCTCCTTGAAACATATGGCTGCAATACTTGCATTGCACCTTCATCCTTGACCATCCTAAAGACCTACAAACTTCCCCTATCACGATTAGATTCACCCATGATATTCTGACAAAAGATCCAAAATTGGGAAAAGATGAAGTGAAAATGTCTGTAATTGCACTTCAAATAGCCCAAGGTCATTACATTGCTCGATGAGTAACAAACCAGAAAAATTACTTGTAGGGTAATCAATAATTAGTTAATCTGACCATCAGTTTCTAATATTATAGTCCCAAGGCTTTGTCACCTCCTGTGATCTTATTTTCATGTATAAAGTCCAAAATATAAGCATTTTACAGGGAAAAGCACAAACAAGTTTGCTTATGCTTCTTGCAAAAGAGCAAAGTCTCACTTCTTACCATTTTGTCGTGGTGGTTCTTTGGAGTAAACACTGCATAGAATTCCAAGATACTCAAAAAAATCTGTGGTGAAGTCCTTTCGACGCTTAGCAACCAGGCTATCCAACTGCATAGAATCCCTCTCTAGTTCTTGAAATAACTCGTTATGCCTTATCATATCATCGTCTACCTACATGTCAACATCAGCAATACCATTAAGCACATGAGCCATGAAAAGTTGTTAGAAGCATAATACAATATCCAAACAGAAAAGCCAGCCAAAACTTAAATGTTGAAAAGATCTCAAGACTCCCATGTAAAAATACACTTTTGGCAAGGTGAATGCAGGTTTGATTATCACAAGATATACTTGAGAACATGATACTTAGCTTATGTCAAGATAGAGCTACTGTACTCCATGAAACTGTAGTTGTACCAAAACTAAAAGTATGACTAGTGGTAGATCGCCTATCATCAATATTGCTTGCCCAATCTACATCTCCAAAACAACAGCTAAGAAAAACCAGAAAGTATTATCATCTAAGAATTTCAAATCTTTTCTTGCAAAGTTTCAAAAAATACATGGCAATATCCAGTGTAGAAATTTCCAAAAACTCACTGGATATCACTAAACACTTGTATTCTACACTAATAATAGGTCTGTGTGTGTTTTCCATAGATTTCCTCTTTTCAGCAAACCGTTCTCACATCACATGGCTAACACCTGCTCCATGTGTATAGATCTCGAGACTACATATAAAATCACTCTATTCAAATATCAACTATTTGTATGTAATTCCAATTCATTTGTTTGAACGTTGATTCTTTTTCCTTTTTGATTTTTGTTTAGTTCAAACAGAGAGTAACAACAAATAGCATGAAGAGCTAAAAGGTGGAAAGTAGGTATTACATAAGTAGCATTCACAAACAGTTATTAAACCTTGACCTCTATTATGTTGTTGCTTTTGGCAGTACTCATTATATCCGGGACACTGATATTCATACAGAATGCATTTGGGCCTTCACGTAAGACAAAGGCCATCATGGATCTTATTCATTGTGACTTGTGCGGCCCTATGCAGACTCCTATGAAGTCTTTCAGACAAGACTAGAATACCTCGGTCACATTATTCCGGACCAGGGGTTTGGAAATCGACCCTTACAAGGTTCATAAGGCTCGTGAGTGGCCATTCTCCTACCATGCGTGAAGTCAAATCTTTTCTTGGCTTCATTGACTTTTTCCACCGATTCATCTTGGATTATGCAGTAATTGCATTACCCTTGACGAATCTCCTCAAAGGGGCCAATAAAACTAGCTGGCACAGTAAGCTTAGTACTCCAGTTACTTGATTGTGCGTCTACAGCTCCAATACTACACATAGTCGATCCTAACAAGCCGTATGTGCTTGAGACGGATGCTAGCGACTTTGCTATAGGGGCAGTCCTATTCCAGAATGGTAGACCTGTTGCTTTTGAAAGCAAAAGGGTAGATTCTACTCAAAGGCGGTATTCCACCTATAATAAGGACTTTTGTTCTTATAAATGCTCTTTAAAATCTGGAGACATTATTTGTATGGCTCTAGGTTTACAATTGTGACTGATCACCAAGTCCAAGATTGTATATCTAGAACAAACGATCAAAAGCAAGCAGGTTGCAGCTTCTGAATCCCATGATGATAAATAAATTGGAACAAAAGATCGAGAAACAAAAGGAAGAGGCCCTCTCCTGGGCATCTGTATTGAAGAAAGGTACCAAGCCAAGTGCTCCCGTATCCTCGGTCATTTCAACCACCATTCAGGAAAAAAAACTCAGGGAACAAAAAGCTCACAATATTAGGGTCAGAGGGATCTCGGATACACAGGATGCCATGGCTGAAGCCAAGCGCTTCCTTGATACCACATTAGGGCACAGGACAGATGGGCTAGATACGGCATGGAGGACCACTAGAGATGCTGACACTGATTATCCGTTTTACCTCCTTGGAGAGTCGTAGAGATGCTTTACGGTGCATAGCTAAACTACGTGGTTCCACTATTTATATGGATGATGACCTCACATATATCCAAGTAGAGGAAAGGCGTAAGGCCTTCCAGGAAGCCCGAGAGTCTGCTAGACGAGTTATCTATCAGGATGGACTGTGTGCGTTTTTGTTCAAGGTTACAGATGCAATCCATGTACAGACCTAATACTAGATCAGCAATCTCTTCAACCGAGCATTGAGTTCATCAGGCATAATGAGCATGCACGTGACATTTGGATTTGTATTGCTGGCCAGGATATTGGTTTGGATAGGGACCTCTTTGTTGCAGTATGCTATTTTCCTCCAGAGTCTTCATCTTTTGTTGAGGGCATTAGCTCACCCTACCTTGATCTCTCACTGGATCTCGTCAAAATCACAAAGCGGAGACATATTTTCCTCACAAGGGACTTTAATGCCAGGACATCCTCACGATAGTCAAAGTTTATGACACCACCGACCAGCTTCGCGTTTGTGCCCTTGACAGTGATGAGATGGGAGTTACCAAGAGTTCCGAGGACAATTTGGGACCTATTACCCCATATGATGAGTATTTATTACAGTTTGGAGAGGCCCAGGAGTAGCCATTTATAATGGCCTCACGTGTTGGCCAAATTCAAGCAGATATACTTGTCATCCTCATAGTGGAGGACATAGTGTCGTTGACTATCTCATGGGGTCACCATCCTCCATACCTCTCATATCTGATTTTCATACCTCTCCCGTCACCCTTTCTAATCATTCTTTCCTCTCTTTCGCTATTGGCAGTCTCCCACCCCACGCTTACCCGTGCACCCAAATATACATTTAGCCCTCTATACATGCCTGTCTACCAAGAGTCTCTGGCTTCATTACTCCACTCTTTTTCCCATGACTATACAGTTGACGCACAAACTGCTTTCCTTACCACCTCTCTCCACACTGCCACTTCTCTAGCCTTTCCTTCTCTTTACCACCTCATCCTCTACACCCCCCATAGTATGATGTTGAATGTTGTGCTCTTCATCATCTTGTCACCCATGCACGTGCCCATGCTCCTCAGGTTCTCTGTTCCTCCCGACGTTCATACCATCATACTCTTCACCGTAAAAAGCGTGCCTGTGATGACTCTGAAGGAAAACGCCTTGTTGACCTTCTCTTCAGTTCTTCCTCGGGAACTTTTTGGCGTGAATTTATCCCTCGTGCCCCACTGCCTCTCCTGGATGACCTCTGCATATGGACTGACTATTCTACTAGCCTATACACCATACCACTAATTTACCCATCTCTATCTCTCCCCGACCTTCTGAGTTCACCTTCTTCACCTCTAACATGGTGCTTGAGTCTATTAGAGAATGAAGTCCCATAAGGTGAGACATATCGAAGACCTTGAATCTAAACTCTTGACCCATGCTACAGACCTACTTGCTCCCACACTAGCCACTCTCCTCAATTCCGCAGTGATCTCTGTCTTTCCATTATCTTGATGCACCAACATCATCCACCCTACATAAAAATGGTGACCCCACGGTTCCTGGTAGCTATCGCATGGGCATGTTCTCGCGAAGCTATATGGCACCAAACTTCAGTCTACCGTGAGTTCAAAGGCGGAATCCAAGAGATTACATGCTTTGGGCCAGGCAGTTTCGAGCCCATTATTCTACTATTGACCACATCTTCACTCTCCGAGCTTTGATTGAGGAAGCCAAGCATAGGAAAGAGAAGGTTTACTGTTGTTTTGTCGACTTCAAGAAAGCCTTTGATTCTGTTCCTCGCTCCTTGCTCATTCAGAGACTTCGTGATCTTGGCTTCTCCACTGACATCATTATGGCTGTGATGGCTCTTTATGAGAGAATCTTGGGCTGCTTCCGACATGGCAGTGGCATTTCTTCGCACATTTGGAGCACCATTGGGGTGAAGCAGGGTTGTTCTCTTTCAGCAGTTCTTTTTGGACTATACATTGATGAGCTAGAGCGAGTCATCTCACATGCGGCGGTTCTTGTTGCAGACTTGGCGATATTCTGATTGCCATTCTTCTTTCTGTCGACGATGTGGTACTAGTCTCCCTGACCCAGAGAGGGGCTACAAAGGCAGCTCGACTGCTTACAAGGCTTTTGTGCCAGATGGAGATTGGGGGTGAACATTGCGAAGACCAAGGTTATGGTCTTCAACACTTCTCGAGCTTTCATGCAACGTCAGGAGCTCACTCTTGATTGACAGATCCTGGAGGTCGTTTTCTCATACACGTGTACATTCAACATGCGACAGGCAGCTACTACTCGACTTAGGAAGGGACATGCCTCCCTTGTTCAGTTAGAGCGTTTTTGCTTCCAGAAGTCCATTCGGGATGCTCGGAGTAAGTGTAGACTTTTTGATACCACTATCACCCCCACAGCCTTATATGCAGCAGAGACATGGTGTACTTGTCTTTCATCCTCACACTGGGCCAGCATCTCGAGATTATAGACCACCATGTTAGCCCATACGATTCAAGCGAAGCCTTCTATTCCACACGAGATCCTCCTTGTCGAGTTTGTTGTTCCACGTATACAGATAGTTGTAACTTTCCAGCTTATTACAAGAATTCAGAGAGTTCAGGCACTTCCCGACGTAGATGGGAGATATACACATATCACACTTTTTGGAATTGCTTACATTACCATAGGTTACTTTGACCCAAAAGGTTGAGAGTTGTGTAACCATGGTCATTTATTATATTAGGCCTACCAATAAGTTATGAAATTAACTTGGTAGGGACTCATGGGTCCACTAGGCCTAATTGTGACATTAAGTACCCCAACTTGACATATTGGAGGTACCTTATTCTTTCTATGTAACTTATAGAAAGTTGGATAGTCAATAGTCAAGTAGTTGGATAGCCAATAGTCATGAAGTTAGATAGTCATCTTGGACTATATATATGTGTGCATCCCATTTGTATGTGACACTTTTGAAAGCAATATTGACTATTCTCCTTGGCTGTCCACGAGTTTCTACAAGAGGGTTTCTAGCCACACCCCTCTTTCTTTTGAGAATGCTTTGTGTGATTGAATAGTTAAGATCCTGGATCCTTAGGCTTCTATTTCCTACATGGTCCATGTTGGGAACACTTTGGGCAGCAAAGTGTTGAACAACCCATAACAGTTCCTTGTCGGCTATTGGAGACTTTGCTAGACAACAAAGAAATGTCTTACTACGAAGGGAAGGCACATGCCTCTTTAAAATCATCATGATGTTGGTACATTGCCTATTCTGTGTGAGCAAGTCATTGATGGTAAGGTTTTGTGTGATGTCAAAAGAGTTTGGTACTCTTTTTTATTGCCCTTATGGTAAGAAGTTTTTTCGAATGATGTGGGAGCCTATAATGGATTACAAGTCCATGTTTCGACTTATTGTCGAGTTTATGTTGGTTCCCTGCTTCGGATGGAGCATGCAAATCCTCACCCTTCGACTTGATGCTTCATTATTACACATTCTTTTCCTTTTATATGTTGGACATGATTGGGGATGAGATTTCGACTACTTCGGTGCGAAGTTTATTTGGCGACATGAAGTTCGGATAGCAAGTTGCATTTTTCTCTTTCGAGAAGTTACTTCATGTTATGTTATGCATTTCCATTTAAGGAGGGTGTTGGAATGTAAATGGAATTGCTTACATTACCATAGGTTACTTTGACCCAAAAGGTCGAGAGTTGTGTAACCATGGTCATTTATTATATTAGGCCTACTAAACTTAGAGTTAGCTAAATTAGTATGAAATTAACTTGGTAGGGACTCATGGGTCCACTAGGCCTAATTGTGACATTAAGTACCCCACCTTGACATATTGGAGGTACCTTATTCTTTCTATGTAACTTATAGAAAGTTGGATAGCCAAGTAGTTGGATAGCCAATAGTCAAGTAGTTGGATAGCCAATAGTCATGAAGCTAGATAGTCATCTTGGACTATATATGTGTGTGCATCCCATTTGTATGTGACACTTTTGTAAGCAGTACTGACTATTCTTCTTGGCTGTCCACGAGTTTCTACAAGAGGGTTTCTAGCCATCTCTCTCTTTCTTTTGAGAATGCTTTGTGTGATTGAATAGTTAAGATCCTGGATCCTTAGGTTGCTATTTCCTACAGCACTTGCTTCTTCACATTGTCTTCATGATCACGAATACAAATTGTCATGGTTTTCTCAGGCATCTCACCTCCTCCTTGAGTCATTTGGCATCTCCACTCCAGTTTCTTTCCTGCTGCACTCTCTCAGAGCCGATTGCGAGAGCAAAAGGCTCTTAACATCCGTGTTAGGGGCATCCCTAATTCTCAAAATGCTATTAGTGAAGCCATACAATTTCTGAAAGATACTCTCCAGCATCACAACAACGGTTTGGATACAGCTTGGGGTACCAAGAAAGATGCTAGTACCCTTGTCTTGGGCTTCACCTTGATGGAGGCCAAATGAGATGTACTACGACAACGTCCTAAATTCAAAGATACCCAGATCTTTCTAGATGAAGATCTCACCTTTTTCCAAGCTGTGGAGCCCTTAAGGAAGCAAAAGACACTGGTAGACACATGATCTAACATTCATTTTGTTGAGTCCAAACAAAGGCGTATAGCTAAAGTTTGAGTCTAAGATTGAGAATTGAAGAGTTTTGCAGTTATATCTGTAAGTGGTCTTTGTACCACATGCTAATACTCTCTCTTACTAGTTAGTTTTGGTTTGTAGGTAGATTTTGTTAGACGACATTGTTCCATCAGGTTTCTATCATACTTGGATGTACTTGGCTGTCTTATATGCCTTTAGGCATGGCAAGGACATTAAAAGATCTTTCTCTCATTAAAAGATCAGAGACAGTGTTCCTCTCATACTCATGTTGCTGCACGAGCTACCCGACTTATCATGAGGAGACCTCATCTTCCTAGACGACGTCATCGACCACCAGCAGTCCTTCATGCTGCATCCCGTATTACATCCTTATATAGCATCAGCGAGACAGGGTTGGATGATAGTGTCATACCGTACTCATGACAGTTAGCAGTATGTATGCTCCCACATGTTTCATATATCATCGCATCCTTTTCAGTTTCAGCTTTCAGTTTCAGATCATAGTAGTTAGATTTGTATTTCTGTTATAGTCTTGGAGACGTTTCATACGCTCCTACGGTTACCACATACTTGACATGTACATTTACTAGTCTTATATGCCTTTTGGCATGGAAAAGACATTAATAAAGCTTTCTTTCTTTCTTTCTTTCTCTCTCTCTCTCTCACCATGCAAAAATACAACAAGCCATATTGAACCACCACAGCTCATAGCAAGTGGCGTCAACATCCCATTGAAACATAATCTCTGAAGAGATAAGACACATGGTAAAATATATGAATAATATACAATGTCAAGCCTCAAGGCACCAAAATGGTCCAGTACAATGAAATGATAACAGTATAAAATTACTAAGACAATGACTCTTCCTGCCGCTGGCAGTCAAAGTCATCCGAAGCCAATGATACAATGGCTCTCTCTCTCTCTGACAATGAGGGTGATGTCGATGGTGGTGATGCCCTACCTCTACCTCTGCCTTTGCCCCTACGTCTGAGTCTATCGTTGCTCCTACCTCTGCCTCTACCTCTCTCCGCAGTCTGTCTCTCACCTCTCCCTACTGCCACCTCTAGGCCATCCCGTAGACCAACGTGCATGTGTATCCAAAGTCTCTAGTCCCACCCCTGCGAAGGCCCTATGAACTAAGAAGATGCCTGATGTGCAACTGCCTATGATGCCTCACTCCTCTCTATGTACAATGAACCCAACCCCCCCCCCCCTCGCAATACCTCTAGGTCACCCCTAGGCCTATCCGAAGGAGGAAGTGGCTACGCTTGTGTCTCTACATCGGGGTCCACTAGCAACTGCTCTATATCATCATCCCCTCCCCCTCTTCCTCATCCACCCACTCCTTAAAAAAACACCAAAAGAGACCAATGCATTCATAACTTCAAGTACATGTCGTGTTGGCCAAAACAGACATTCGAGGCATTCCTACAGGCATGAGGAAACACAGTCTAGCACTTTACATCACCCCAATCCGACACCTACAACTAGTTCTATACATTTTTCAAAAATCATATGTGGGCCTACCAAAAACCTGAATCTGATGATTTCAAGCTCCACGCTTGTTTCCCATGCCTAACACTATGCCCACTGTGTCGCAATCGTCAAATAGATGCTCGTAGAGGTGCTCATATGCCTCAACCCGACATGCATAACAAAATTTGCAACATTTTTTCTCCTCCAAAGGGCGTGAGCCAAAATGCAAAAAGTTTGCATATTTATGGCAAATGTTTTAGCGTTTTGGAATGCTACCCCACCCCCGCCCAAGAACACGTTCCGGAGCAAGCTTACTATAAAAAGAGGAGTTGCTATCAAAGCAGTTGTTCATTTCCTCTGATTCTTGTCTTTATTTCTTGTAGTGATCTACAATTAAACGTCGTAATTGATAATCTTAGTTGGAATTTGCTTCATGCACATCTCTTGTTGTCCATATGGAGCTTATGTTACATCACGATTGTAATTTGTGTTCTCAAATCTACTCATAGGATCTTATTCTATACATAATTTACAAATCGGCTTTGTTTTAAATTATCTTGACCATGCACGGTTCATTGTGAAGCAATAGAATGTGTTGGTTATTTACCAAACGATTTAAACTATAAGCACAGAAAGTATTCAGGTTTAGGACAATAATCTAAAAAGACTAATTGGATACGAGCAACAATTAGATATGAAAAAAGAAACTGCAAAGTAGTTATGACAATGTTATTAGATACCTCCTTGAGCTTTCTCGCCATCTTAAGAATATCAGCCTTCTTCCCAAAATCTTCTTCTATTTTTGCCCTTGTTTTGCATCGTTGGAAAAACCAAGGGCGTATGTTACTCCATTCTTCACTAAATGCAAGCAGTTTTCTCCAGTCACCGGGATGAGGCTTATCAACCAAGAAAACTTCAATCAGTCTATCACAGACTCTTCTCATTCTATCACCCTCCTCGAGATCGTTTTGTACAGTTGAACTTCCTTTCCCTTCAGCGTCTGCCATAGATTGCCTTGTATTTTCTTGAGCGTCGGAATTCGAAGATGCCTGAAGCTCTATGGCATCGCGTGCCACAGTCTGGTCTTGCAACTTTCTCATTTGTGCAATCAGCCCCTGCTGGATCTCTTCTTCCTGTGTATAAGTGACCGATGCATCTTTTGGAAATCCGCAAGGCAAGCGACCAACTGTCATCATAGAACCATCAAATCACTGGTATTAAGCTGCATCACGTTGCAAAATATTCAAACACTTCCTATGTAGTTATGGTTGCTTCAGAAAAAATATCGCAGACCAATCCCAACAAAAGATCGTGAAAAAAAAGCTTGTAAAAGACTCCACTACTGGCTGGCTTTTTTCTCTGGTTAATCTTCAAAAATTTCACCAGATTCATAGAATCACCAAAAGTGTATCAATTGGACAATAACAAGCCTAACAACTAGGCAAACAGAAGTTTCAACCATCTACTGAACTCCCCAAAAATCCTTAACCACTATGAAAAGTTACAGGAAGGAAAATATACAATGGCTGGAATACCATGATGCAACGACAGAACAGAAATGTGATGCCGTGTCAGAATAATTCTAGAGCAAGAAAGCAACAAGTGTAGAAGTGAATACAGTTATTGAAAATGGAATGATTGCCTTTGTGAGCCCCAGTACAACAACCAGGAGCTAGTCCATATGTCAGAGATTTGTTAACAGGTGAGGCAGTTTTTCTGGCGTGATGTAGAGCATGTGAAGAGATGAAGCTCTTTTGAATCCTAGGGTTCAAAGCGACACTATCTTTTGATGTTGTTGTTGTTGTTGTTGGCGTGTAGTGACGGCCGTCCGTAGCAGCATTAGTGATGGTGATGGAGTTAAAATAGAAGGCAGCCATAGAGAAGAACAGCGAGAGCCGGCCGAAAATTTTTAGTGAAATATCTTATTATTTCTTGCTCTCCAATTAAACCCCACTGCACAAGATGGTCAGTCAGTATACAAAGGAATTCCTGCGAGCAGGTGCAATTCTTACCATTAAGAGAAGACGTCGTTGAGCTGGAGGAGTGCGCTTCATCCGTTTGCGATAGCAGCCGCAATTGAGAATGAAGTTGCTGGAGGGCTGTGAGGCCGCTGTCCTCCGCTTCTGCACTGTTAACCCCATTCCCATTCGCCCTCATGACACATGACAACAACATGTCCCTTCTGTGGCCGGAACAAAATTGTAAGTCTGCAATCTGAATACGATTAGACGAGGAGCAAGCTGCAGGGCGTAGCAACAGTAAGGTGTGAGGAGCAAAATGATGTGGCCATGACTGTTGCCTCCTCCTCCTGCCGCTTCCTCCTGTAAGGAAAAGAGGGGCAAAGTGCGAATGGACTGTAGCAGCAGTTCTCAGAATCGAGGCTGCGCCAGCCATTAAACACAAGTCTCTTGAGATACAAAGATTTCCGGGGCGAAGCTTTGATCTTCAGCAGTTGCTCTGTCTGTATAAGATATCGCAAGCCAGACAGACGTATGGGGATGTGGCATTTGGCAGCAATTACATAAAAACCCATTTACAGCTTATTTATATACACAATGGTTACTGAAGAAAGCCAATTGAGAGAGAGAGAGAGAGAGAGAGAGTGTACGCTGTTATTAACAAATTTCCATTCTTCAGTTTTTATTGGGCCACGTGTGCCCTAAAATCGTTAATGACAGGCACCTGAACGGCGCAGCGTTTTCTGGGACGTGCTGGAATTTAGTAGAGAGAGAAAGATTTGGAACTTTCCTAGAGAGAGAGATATGTATGGATGGAGGATGGAGAATGGAGAGAGAAATATAAAAAGCATCGCTTTAAGGTTTAGGGTTTAATCCAGAGGGAGAGAGAGAGAGAGAGAGAGAGTCTTTTTTAAAAAATAACATATTTACTAGGGTTACAATTTTTTTTAGAGTTTGGGGAGGTAACTTAATGATTGCGTAATGAATACTTTGTCCCTCTTCTGTCCACTTTTTGAATTGATTAAAAAGCAGAATAGGCGTTTGTTTTTTTTTTAATTGGTGTGCTTTCCAACTTGTGCGTTAGGCAGGTGGCAACATTAGACAGGTCAAAAAAGTCAAACTGCTCCAAAATGTACGTAAAAAAAGTCAAAGTATCCATTACGTATGGAAGGCATCGGGCACAGGCCATTCTGCTCGGTTCGACTTTCCAAATAAATTTAGGCTCGACCCCTCCGAGACTCGCCTATATAAAATTTGGAAATCGAATGGCCTATGCCCGGCCCCTTCCATACTACATTGGAGGTAGGAGGATTTAACTTTGAAGTTAAGGCTGCCTCATGAGGCAACCTCTTTCAAGGCACATGCTTGACTTTCGACAATTTCTAGGCACTTCCAACTCGCTTTCGGCCAACTTCCAACAAAATGCCAGCTTCTGGCCCACTCTGGCACAGCCAACACATTTCTGAGCAACTTCTAGCCAACTGCCAACTTCAGGCCCACTTCCGAGTTCCGACCAATATCCAATGACATGCAACCCACATGTGGCACATTGGCCCTATGCGGAGGCTGCCTCCATAGGCCACCTGTAAACATGTGGCCAAGCTAAGAGACAGAGAATATGTTAGCACATGATTTACAAAACAGGAGTGATATACAAAATGCTTTGATGTCATCGGTGATAACACAAAACGTTTACTTTAGGGTTTGACCAACAAAAATTCAAGGCTGAACACGTGTTTCATTGTATCCCTTTTAACTCAAAATTGATATATTTGTTTGCTCTTTGGGCTTCTTATAGATCTAGCAGAGAAAAAATAGCGATACAAGCATGAGGGGCATGGAGAGGGATCAATAAAAAGCAATTCCAACATCTGATTTGTCAAAGTCCAATTTTAGGGTTTCTAGCTTTATGCTAACCATGGGCACGTATGTGCACACGGTCAATTAGTTTTATTTGTTTAAAGATTTGTTGTAATTCTTCTTTTTTTTGACAATGTCGATGTGATGTAGTTAAAGATCAACCGAACACCCTCATGCATTTATTCATATGAAAAAGTAGTAGGTACATTGATGAAAAAGATATATACACCCAGAAGGGGAAGTTTAAACAAAAGTAAGCTCAAACAAGAGCGAAGCTTGCAGTACAGTTAAGATTAATCTAGATCCTGGCATTAAAAATAAAAGTGCATAAACTATGATGATGTCAGTGGGAGTCTACCAATCAGAAAAGTGGAGAGGTGGTGAGTCAGCTAATGAAGGGAGATGAGATGTAGCAGACCCAGCCACCGTCGCCCGTTGTAGAATTGATAGGGCCTGAGCACGTTGCAGGGCAATGGAAATATGTTGTTTGAAAGAAGCCACGAGAATAGAACCAGGAATACCTTGACGCTCTGTCGCCTGATGAGAACACATGCGAAGAAAATCCTCAAAGCGTCGATGCAAGGTGCCATAAGTCTCAATTGCCAGGGGAAGGAAAGCATCAAGGGGGTGCCTGTCAGAGTAGTTTTTTTCCTTCTCTTGTGCTGCCATGTCTGCCGCTTCTCCTGGTGTGAAGGCAGAGCGAGGCAATAGGTCACCACGTGTGGGATCAGCAACAACAACATCTGCCAAAGTACGAAGCTCATCTTGAGAGAGGACAATGTCAATATGCCTGCGGGAAGAGTGGGACGCGGAAGAAGGAAGGACATGAGACTACTCTCTGAGGACATGGAATCCTCCATCTCTGGCTATAGCGGCCGCTGCATCTCTGACAACATCATGCGTAGTTGTGTGCTCACACTCAGAAGGACAACGGAGGAGGTGGATAGCAAGAGCATCAAGAGGGTGACCACAAACACACCTGGAGAGACCCAAGACCGAAGGATGAGGTAGCCCCAAGCGAAGATGAAGAGCAGTGGCGAAGATGGCTGAAGACAACCGAAAGCTGACAGCCAAGCCCCCACACCAGGACTCGCACAAGAAAGAAGCCGAGCTCGATGCAACACTGAAGGAGCTCAGAGAGCATGCTGGAAAGGGTTTCCCTGTGCACGCGCTCTAAGAGGGTCTCTTGCAGGTGATCTGAACTAAAAGTGAGGAGTTGCTCAAAAGGAGGAAGACGAGCTTGGGCAGAGAGGGGGAGGAGCTCTTGCGTAGTGATGAGGAGGTGCTGGAAAGGTAGAGAACCGCTATCCACATGAGCAATGCAATCCACCAAGAGAGGGTGAAAGCCAGAGAGGAACTGAGGAGACAAAGCAGGGGCGACAAGAGCCCACCAGCTCCCAAGAAAAGTTGCAAGTGCAGAAGAAACCGTAGAGAGAAGACCCACATCTCCAGAAAAAATGGGTAATCGAGCCTAGTTCCGAGCTGAAAGGGTCTCCACACCATCCAAAGAAATTGGGCCCAAAAGGCGGCCAAAAACATCCATAATAGAGTTGTCAAAGGAAGAGAGAAGATGCAAAAAGTCCTGAGTAGGGGGAAAGTCCGCAGCAGATAAGAAGGACACTGGATAAAACAAGACGTCAAGAAGCCAAACGCGACCTGATTGTCGCCCAACCGGGGAAGCAGATTTGAATGAGCAACATCCTCTTGGAGAGCCTCACCAAGAAAAGTAGAGCTGAAGGAAGCAGAACCAAAAGGAACACCCAGAATGCGAATGCCATCCGAAGAAGCAAGGAAACCTTGAGGAGGAACAAAGTCCGGGGGAAGACCTGTTGGAGACCACACTGAACACTTGCGAGGTTGAATAGACAAACCAAGAGAAGCCAGCTGCTCAGAGAAATGATGAAATGCAAGGAGCACCGTAGGAGCAGGACCAAGCATATGAGTGTCATCAGCAACCGAAGGAAATAAGCAGGAGGGAAAGGCCTCTGCAGAAGCTCGAAGTGCACGGAAATGAGCTAGAGCGAAAAGAGGACCGCCTAAAGGATCACCTTAACGAGTACCTACTGTAGACTGGATAGTAGAAAGATCCCCAGAGCACACATGGTGACTATAAAGAGAGGAGTCTCAGTAGCATAGAACAACTGCACAAATGGGATAAGCTGAGCCAACTCACCACCAGCCGCGCATAGCTCCTGAAAGATCGTTGCTCTAGAAACAGAATTAAAAGCATTGGAAACATCCACTTGGAGAACAACCCAGTTAGGATGGAGATCAAGGGTGACACGCAAACCATGAATGACAGCTTCACAACCACCAGGAGTAGAGACGCCAAACTGATGAGGGGAGAGAAAAGAGACGAAAATCTATTGAAACTGAAAACAGATAGAGCGACTAACAAGACGGAGGAGGACTTCGCCAATAGCGATGGGACGGACGCCACCCGAGACTTAGTCATGGCGATCAAATGAGACGCAGTCAAAAGACGTGTAACAGAAGAAGGAATGTTACCAGAGGCGATAAAAGAGTAGACTTGAAAGAGTTGAACAAAGCCACTAGCAGAGTCCTCAGGTGGAAAGCAATCACGAAGGTGTTCATAGACCAAACTGGAGGGACCACCAACAACAAGATGAGGACTACGATGGAAGGCATGAGAGAAAGAATCACGATCAAGCACTAAGTCAACATCAGACACAAAGTCCTCCACAAACAAGGGAAGAATGCCTTCAGAAGCAGGATGAAGAGCTTGGAGAGTAGCAACAGTATCAGCAGAAGAGGGAGCGGGTGTGAGAGGAGCTGCGCGAGAATACTCACCAACTTGCCCAAGGTGTAGGGTGCGACAAAGACGACGGTGGAGCGCCTTGAGATTGAGAGTCATGTGAGTTGCGAGCAACAAGTGTCTGACAACGTGCAAAGTGTTCATCATGAAGCATTTCCCAGCCTCTTAATAGAAAGCGACAAAGGTGAATACGAGTTTCTCTATGACCAGCATCCCCACCCCTCGGAGGGAGGACTAGACATCAAAGGGAAAAAAGAAGAAACAGATTCCAAGCCGCAATATCAAAGAAGTCAATAGCCAACAAGCGATCAAGAGGAAGACGCATAGCAATTTGAGTTTCACGATGGAGAGCGAGGGGAATATGAAAGTAGAGTCTTGGACGAGGGAAGCCCAAGTGAAAAGCTCTAAGGACATCAAGGGAAGAAATCCAAGACCAAGTTGAAGCAGAGGGTGAATGGGATGCTAAAAGAGGAGGGTGATCTTGAGACAACTGAAGTAGCGCAAGACAAATTAGTTGAAGAAACAACAAATTTCTACCCACAAAGCACTTTTAGCTTGTGATCACTTACCTGTAGAAATACACGTAAAAAGCCAATAGGCCTTGCATGAAAAAATACATGGGAACTCTCCACAAGCAAAAATCGCAAACAAGCACAATTGCAACACACACGGCCTTGACAAGAAAACCACAAGGCCCTGCCAAACGACTTCAGCGAAGCCACCGAAGGCAACCGCAAAGTCAAAATTGCGGAAACCAATGAGCAACCGCATCACGGGCTACCAAAGGGCCTCACAAACAGTCCATTACAAAGCCGAGGTAAGCAACCGCACCTTCAAACAAACCGCAGGGTCAACACAAAGGCCACAAGCCAAGACCAACAAAGCGAAGGCAACAACCCCGCCAGGGAGAAACCGCTAGGCCTCACCTACGGTTCATTAGCAGAGCCACTAGCAGAGTCCTCAGGTGGAAAGCAATCACGAAGGTGTTCATAGACCAAACCGGAGGGACCACCAACAGCAAGATGAGGACTACGATGGAAGGCACGAGAGAAAGAATCACGATCAAGCACTAAGTCAACATCAGACACAAAGTCCTCCATAAACAAGGGAAGAATGCCTTCAGAAGCAGGATGAAGAGCTTGGAGAGTAGCAACAGTATCAGCAAAAGAGGGAGCGGGTGTGAGAGGAGCTGCGCGAGAATACTCACCAACTTGCCCAAGGTGTAGGGTGCGACAAAGGCGACGGTGGAGCGCCTTGAGATTGAGAGTCATGTGAGTTGCGAGCAACAAGTGTCTGACAACGTGCAAAGTGTTCATCATGAAGCATTTCCCAGCCTCTTAATAGAAAGCGACAAAGGCGAATACTAGTTTCTCTATGACCAGCATCCCCACCCCTCGGAGGGAGGACTAGACAACAAATTTCTACCCACAAAGCACTTTTAGCTTGTGATCACTTACCTGTAGAAATACACGTAAAAAGCCAATAGGCCTTGCATGAAAAAATACATGGGAACTCTCCACAAGCAAAAATCGCAAACAAGCACAATTGCAACACACACGGCCTTGACAAGAAAACCACAAGGCCCTGCCAAACGACTTCAGCGAAGCCACCGAAGGCAACCGCAAAGTCAAAATTGCGGAAACCAATGAGCAACCGCATCACAGGCTACCAAAGGGCCTCACAAACGGTCCATTACAAAGCCGAGGTAAGCAACCGCACCTTCAAACAAACCGCAGGGTCAACACAAAGGCCACAAGTGAAGACCAACAAAGCGAAGGCAACAACCCCGCCAGGGAGAAACCACTAGGCCTCACCTACGGTTCATTACAAAGCAAAGCAAAACTGCCAAGGAAGAATCGCAAGGCCTCACTTACGAGTTTACGAATCGAAGGCAAAATTGCAAAGGAAGAGCCGCAAGGCCTCACCTATAGCTCGTTGCAAAGTGAAGCCAAGGGAAACTGTCGGGGAACCACAAGACTTCAGCATATGGTTTATTACGAACCAAACCAAAGGAAGAAAGGCATGAACAAGAAATTTGGTCAACACCGAATTGACTTGAAAGAAGGAGCGATACCAATACGCCAACGCCAATATAGGCTCAATCCTAAGTACTCATTGTTGGTGAAGGATGAACATGACAAATACTTGAAGTCAAGAATTATTTATCCAGTACTTAGCATTGAATGAGTTTAGCCAATAGTAGTTGTTCCAAAAAAGAAGACCGGGAAGATCCGGATTTTCTAAGACTATCGGAAGCTTAACGCTGCGACTTGTAAAGATCATCATCCTCTACCTTTTACTGATATGATTCTTGATCAAGTTTCCATAAATGAAAGATACAGCTTCCTTGATGGATTCTCTGGTTACAACCATGTATCTATCCATGAAGAGGACTAATCCAAAACAACTTTCACAACTGATTGGGGTACTTACACCTATCAGAAGACGTCGTTCAGACTGTGTAACGCGCCAACCACATTCCAGAGAATGATGACTATTATTTTTCAAGAATATCTAGGCATATTCCTGGAGATCTTTATGGACGACTTCTGTGTTTATAGCTCAAATGCCACTCATTTTTCAAAGTTGCGGAAGACATTGCAGAGATGTAGAGAGACTTCATTGTGTCTTCATCCTGAGAAGTGTTATTTTGGCATGCCAGAAGGAATACTACTCGGACACAGAATATCAAAAAGAGGAATTGAAGTCGATAAAGACCAGGTCGAAATCATAAAAAATTTGAAAGAGCCGACAAATCTGCGAGAACTCAGAGGATTTTTGGGTCACATTGGTTATTACAAAAGGTTCATTCAAGACCATGCATCTATTGTTGCACCGCTGACACATTTGTTAAATAAAGACATTTACTATGAATGGTCTGTTAATTGTCAACAATCATTTTTGAGACTGAAGCAGAAACTTTTGGACGCCCCAATTTTGAGACCTCCTGATTGGGTAAGGACATTTCATGGTTATGTAGATGTTTCGTCATTCGCAATTGGAGTTACCCTAAGTCAAAAAAACGATGAAAAAATGAGACTATTATGCAGGGCATCAGTTAAGCCTCTCAGAAAAGAACTATTCGGCGACGGAACGTGAAGGACTTGGAATGATTTTTTCATTAAATAAGTTTTGACATTATTTGTTGGGATATTCCTTTATCTTCCATGTCGACCATTATGCACTAAAACATCTGGTAAATAAACCAGATCTGTCGGGCCAAATAGCTAGATGGGTGCTTTTGTTGCAGGAATTTGATTAACAAGTGGAGGTACACCAAGCGAAGTACCACACTAACACGGACTATTTATCTCACTTAAATACAGGATCCGTTATTGACAATTTAATTGATGAATTTCCTGATGAAAATATTATGTTATTATCTGCTGAAGATTCATAATAGATTGCCTTCTCACCACATTTCACTTGACCTACCCCACTTAAAAGAATAGTGTCTAGGGTGTCCAATAAAAACTGAACAATTTCAGTGGATATACCCTTAATAGTCCTAGAACTTTAGCAGACACATAACCTAATATCAAAGACCAAAGTAGGGGTCTAGAAGTGAGATAACACCAACAATGAGTTGGACCCCGTATGATGGGAGAAGAGAGCCAATTCCAATCTGCGCGTAGTGACATTGTCAGCTAAGGCAGAGGGGACCTCCATGCTACTATTTTTTCACCCCAGAACTCTACCGGTATCTATGCCTTGGAGACACTCTACGTAGAACACAACATTGTGAGGAGTACAGATACTTTGAAGCATATGTACTCATAGAAGACAGATTTTGGCATCTGACAGAAGCCACCTCTATCACGTACGTAGATATAGCCCACCCCCTTCTACTTAGACAACCAGCGATACGGTCACCTGGATCAGCCAGTACTACCAATCGAGACCAAGAATATGACTTAGGAGAAGATCCTAGATACACAGTAGACCTATGTGATTGCACCGCCATGAATTCACCGTTAGAGATGAGAACAATTTAGAGGTTTGAAAGAAGAAATCAGGTCTAGCAGGTCTAAGATACCACCAAAACCTCTAGGTATTCATATTTCTAAAGGTCCGGAATATTTTCAATAATTAGGGTCCTTGGAATTTGTGTATGGTTCGAACACCATAATGGCAGGGATGCGTCCCAATCTCCCTCTAGGTTGACGAGATTTTGAGACTTTCTGATTTTTAACTTTTGCAATCTGGAAATCAGCTTCATCCATGCTTGATTTGACTGTTGGTAGTTCTCTGGAAGTTTTGATGGATAATTGGTAGTAGATCCACCAGTTCTGGTTGAATTTTGCCCTTAATTTGCCATAGTTACTGAGATCGAGGTCTCTGATCTGCAAATTTAGGGGACTTATTGGCATAATCTGATGATCTGCTTCCTCCTTGATCCCATCTGGATCTTGTATTCTGATGGATTTTCTCGATCTTGCCAGATCTGGCCAAATTTTGATGGATCTAGCTTGATTTGGCTTGATATTCCTAGATCTATTGGTGATGGTTTATCAGAATAGCTTTTTGTAACGTGCCACCACCAATCTAGATCTATCTTACTGTGGTGGCCAGTACTTGTGCAACCGACTACCGTTGATGGGTGTGTCGAATGGCGTCCCATCTAGCTTTTCAAAATTCACGGCTCGATGATTAAGAATTTCCTTGATCTGATAAGGACCTTTGCTTGTGAGTTTTAATTTTTTCTTGATCGCCTTGGTTTTATACATCAGGACCAGATCTCCAGAACGAAGATCCTTCTTTTTTAACCTATGATCGTGCCATGCTTTGCGTCTTTGCTTTTTAGCTGCCAGTGCATGCACAAGTAGTAATCGTGTTTCGCAGAGTTTATGCAGAGCTTCGTGGCATGGTTGTAGACATTTGGATTCATTCTTGTGTTGTGGCAATCCTCAATGAAGGAACAAAAAACTCTACCGGCATTATAGCATCCCGATCATATACCGATTGGAAGGGTGTTTGATCAGTGCTTCCCTTATATGTTGTCCTGAATGCCTACAGAGTAGCATGCAACTTGTGTTCCCAATCTGATCTGCTAGCTTCAACTATTTTCATGAGCACACTACATGGGATCTTATTGGATGATTCTGTTTGCCCATTACCGCGAGGATAATAAGGCGTACTGGTTCTATGGATCACAAAGAATTCCTTCAACATGACCTTGATGGTCTCATTGATGAGATGACTTCCACGATTGCTGACTAGCTCCACCGAGCATCCAAAGCGCACAATAATATTTTCATAAAGGAACTTGGCAATGGTCCTAGCATCAGCTACTCTTACTGCCTTGGCTTCGACCCACTTGGTGAGATAGTCGGTGGCTACGATTATGTATCGATCCTGGGTACTTCGTGTTGCAGGGTGAATTGGACCGATATAATCCAATCCCCACTTTTCAAATGGTGCTTGGGCTAAGACCGGGTGCAGTAGGTCATAATTCAATCTCGTTGGTCTCCTTGCCCTTTGGAACACATCACACTTCCTCAAGTATTCCTCCGTATCCTTATGAATCGTTGGCCACCAACATCCTGATTGCAGGATCTTGCGAACTGTAATATCGGATGCAAAATGGCCTCCATCCATGCCTTCATGTGAAAGCGAAATGATTTGGGTGGCCTCATGAGGGAGAATACATCGTTGAAGAATCCCATCCAGACCCCTTCGGTATAATTGGCCGGCAATCAGCTAATAAGGTCTAGCTTTCAAGAGTAACTTCCACTGATCCGCCTTTGGTGGTGATTTGTCTGGTTGGCCCTGCATTAGATATTCAACAATGTCGGCAACCCATTCTGGTACTGTGTCCACGTAAAATAAGACAACATCGGCCAGCTCATCGTCGGGTTGGAAGTTGCAGCCTCCTTTCCCTTAATTCACGACACATGATCTGCCATGTAGTGTTGTTTTCCCTTGTGGACTACTATCCGAAAATCAAACTCCAACAACAAAAATAGCCATCTGGTGATTCTCCCGGTGTTGCAAGTTTTGTTAATGAGATAGAGCAAGAGTTGATGGTCCATATAAAAAGCGAAATGTGTGGCCATCAGGTAGTGCCGAAACTTCTTAACCACATAGATCATTGCCAGTGCTTTCCGCCGTTGTGAGTTTGTAAATTGGTCGGGCTAACTCCGCAAAATCAAGAATGAAGATCCTATAATAGTTAGCATGACCCATAAAGATGTAGACTTCATGGATCGTCCCCGGTGGTGGTAGATCAACAATGATCCTGATCTTTGATAGGTCTATGACGATCCCATGTCTTGACACTATATGGCTAAGAATCAAGCCATGTGTCACCCAAAATTGACATTTTTCTGGATTCAGAGAGATCCAGAAGTCACGACATTTTTGTAGCACTTTCTCCAATTCGGACAAGTGTTCTGAGTCTGGTCCATGTACACACAAATCGTCCAAGAAAATTTCCAGAAATTTTTGCAAATATTCTTTGAATGTTGCTTGCATGACTCGTTGGAAGGTTTTTGGGGCATTGCAAAGGCCGAATGGCATCACTTTATAGGCATAGGTTCCCCATTCTGTGGAAAATGCTGTCTTGTGTTGGTCTTGGGGGGCTATCTTCACCTGGTTGTAGCCGCTGAAGCCATCTAAAAAATTGTAGGCTTCGGCGCCAGCTACTCTGTCAAGGACACTTTCCGTAAATGGCAAAAAAAAATGATTTTTTTTGGTGACTGCATTGAGCGCCTTCAGATTCACATAGATTCATATTTTGCCGTTCTTATTGGGTACTATAACTATTGGCGATACCCATTCCGTGTGTTCGATTTCATAAATGAAATCTGCATCCAACAGCTTCTGCAACTCTTGTTTGATCAGCTCTGTGTAGGTCGAATTGCAGCGGTAGTAACGACTCACCTTGGGGACTGCTCCATCCACCAAGGGTATGGTGTGTTGGACTACTGTTGGTGGAATGCCCTTAAGATCACTATAACTCCAAGCAAAATAGTCTTTATCTCCACAAACAATGATCGTAGTCTCTTGAACTGTGTGGGCGTTAATTGCTCTCCCACATGCACTATCTTTTCTTCTTCACCTGGCTCAACAAGGTTCATCGATTGTGTTCGTGCAGGTCCCTCGAAGACTTGTTCCGCTGGTGCCTGACTTTGATCAGGTTCTCGCTGCGCTTGCGACATCATTATTACCACGTCGTCCAAGGTATAATTTTTGAAAATTTCAAGCATCTTGTGAACCAGCGTCGAGATTCCTCCTTCAGTATATTGATGCCCGACTGGTCATTTTTTGGTTTTCTGTCATCTGTGTCGAAGATGACGCTGTAGAGTCCATCTTGATTGACTTCAAAAAATCCAACACCTTTTTTTTGCCCCACAGCCATGCTACATTTATCATATTCACCCCAAATGTGATTGGTGTGTCCATAGTGTAACACTTGGGTGAAGATGTACTGGGTTCAGGATCTGATTCATATTGACATGCCCGGTAGTCAATAGTTGCTAATGCATCCGTCCATCTCACGACATCCGTCTCTAGATCATAGTGATCTCCCTTGGGTGATCAGTCATGTGATCTGTCGTGGATGATTCATCATCAGCTTTGGGTGCAATAGATTTTATCGCCCATGTGGTAGGATCAACCTTTACAGCCTGTTCTCTATTTTCGAAGGTGAGTTTTCCCGTACCCCAGTTGTGTACTACTTGCGCAGTCCTCAACCATGGTCTTCCCAGTAATACACGGTATGCAATTGGAGATTTAGGTATATCCATAACGACAAAAGTGATCACAAACTACATGCCTGCTATTTTTACAGGGATATCGGCAACTACACCTTTGGTTTCACGCAGGATTGGTCTGCTAGCTTGATGGCGAATCTTGCTGGCTTTAATCATTGTAAACCTTACTTTTCATACAAAGTAGTGGAGAGCAAATTGACACCTGATCCTCCATCTACTATTGTTGCCTTGTCCTCGTATCTCTTGTGTTTGATTGGCAAAGTGATGTTGTGCTCCTCACTTTCCAATGTTGCCCCGATGTGGAGGATATTACTTGTTTCTTCATAGCCCATACTATATATGGGCTCAGACGCTACTGGTTCCTCATCCGCTTTGGCCCATTCAACTAGAAGGCTTTTCGCTTGTGGTGCAATCCGCAGTAGTTCCCCGAGTGGTAAACTAACACGACTTGCCAGTAAAAGGGTGAGCCTTTCAGTGCGTGGTTCCTCGGACTCCACCA
Organism: Diphasiastrum complanatum; assembly: GCA_029204225.1. NCBI lineage: Eukaryota > Viridiplantae > Streptophyta > Lycopodiopsida > Lycopodiales > Lycopodiaceae > Diphasiastrum > Diphasiastrum complanatum. Next base: position 29,756,282 of record CM055109.1, on the reverse strand, counting down.
TGTGAAAAGGTGGTTCATGTTGGTGCAACCGATCATTCTGATCAGTGCACAGTGGTGAGCCCGTTTGCGGTACCCGTTTGCCTTCAGTTGGAGGTTCCGTGGGATTGTCCCTTTCTTGCTCTTTTTCCTCCGCTTGTGCTTTTTGTAGCCAATGTCTTATTTTCAGGTACGTCTTCTTTCTTCCCTCACATTCAGATATGGCGCTGAAGTTGAGGGTTGGTTGTTAGTGTCCGAGGGTGGTGGTGAGGGAGCCACTTCCTTCCTCTTATGTGCTCGCGTAACAGCTAACACCAGAGCATGGAACTGTCACCCTTGTGATGGCATCCCCACTGGAACTGCTGGTTGTTGTATCGCAATGAGGTTGAGAGGTGCACTGGTTCCAGGTTTTAATGGACAATTCTTGTAACAGTGTCCATAATCGCATTTTCGACAGAAGGATGTATATTGTCGCTTGTAGAGACATTCCGCAATTCTGTGTCCTTCGCCACATCTGTAGCAGCCGTAGTTCCTTCTGCCTTGACGCTGAGTTTGAGCTGCGTAGGCTGCAACATATTCATTTATGGCAGGATCCATAAATGGTTTATTTGGTCCGTACCATTGCTGCTGCTCAGGTTGAGGTGGCATTTGCATCTCTAGTTCTGTTGTTGTCAGGTTTACATGGGCCACTTGTTGATTGGCTGGCAGGTAAGGCCATATGTTGTTATTGATTCAGTGCGCCGTACCTCGGTGCCGCGTTTGGTGCCCCTTGATGATATGGATAAGAGGTCTGATAAGGACTTCTCTTTTGTTGAACAATCCGGGGATTAAACGGGCAAAATGTCGTATCGTGTGATGTTGCATTGCACAGATGGCAGAATCTATACAGTCTCAGATTTTGCTTTAGGACTGGACACTCGTTTGCTATACGGTTTTGCGTGCACACTGAACACCATCCATTCTCCTGTCATGGATATTGTAGCTAGTTTGGTTCCGGTTGATGTGGCGTTATTGCTGTAGCTCCCTATAAGGCTTTCAATTTCTAGTCAAATTGTGTCGTAAGTTGCTCCATCTGCTGTTTGTGTGATTTTGTCATTTGCTCCAACAGTAGTTCTGTGGATAGGGCAGATGTGTTTGATGATGTCGATGCTAACAAGGGAGTAGGAGTGTGGGTGGATGGATATTCGTCGTCAGATCCCCCATCTACTTCCCTAATGGCATCTTCCATAGCTTCTTGCAGAGTAGCGTACTGCTCCTGTCATTTCAGTTCTCTTGTGATGCTTTGTGGTAGTCTGACTAGGAATCACATGATCACCGCATGATCGGGAGTTAGGGCTGCACTGCATTCGAATTGCTCATTTTCTCATCTTGACTTTACTCAGTAGGAGAAATGGGTCTTCCAGGAAGTTTCTTGATTTAAAGCGTGTAAGGAGAGCCGTCTTAACCGCTTCTCAGGTGGATTTTTCTTCCTCTGACAAGTTCAAAAACCAATCCTGAGCCGCTGCCAATAAGGACATGGAAAACAACATCAGCTTTTTCGCAGGTGTCCGTTTGCCATAGATTTCACAAGCTTGCTCGTAGATCTGGAGGAATCAGATGGGATCTAATGATCCGTCATATTTTGGTATTTCCATCCGAGGTGCTCTCCGGACTGCTTGCAAGGGAGCGACAGGTACGAGTTGGCCCATTGGATCCATTGGTGCTGGTTCCGGTTCTGCCTCTTGTTGCGCAGCTGCTAATCTGGCAAGGTGTGGTGCTTGATTTGCTATCCTTCGTGCTATTGATCGTCCTGATCTCAGATTCATCCGATGGTGGGTTCCAAAGTAGTTGGATCTTGCTTATACAGTGGAATGTAGTCTGGATCTTAAGGATATGATCAATCTGATCGGCTAGAAGTGAAATTTAGGCCCTTTATGTTGGTTTTTCCTTGATAACTTCTTACTCCTTGCACTGATTGACCTGAGATTTTGAAAGTAGCTGGATCTAATGCAGATATTTTCACAGAACTTCAGAGGGGTCTGCGAGAGTTCTGGTGAAGTTTTGAATTATTTTGAATTTTTTCAAGGGTTTTTTTAAATATTTTATGATTTTTCTCTGATTTTTGCAATCTGCTTGGAACTAACTCTCGCAGGCTTCTATGCAGGTCTGGGACAGTACCCTGGAACTGTTGCCAGTCATGCAAGGGTTAATTCAAACTGGTTTTGGAGATATAAAAATCTGATGAGATTTTAGTCTCTTCTTTTCTCCAAAATGCAGATTGGCGTGTTTTTTTTTGGGTTTTTTGGCTGGTTGGTTTGGGTTTCAAGCCCTTAGAGGCTGTTTAGGGCCTCCTCTACCCTCTCACACCTCCTCCGCTTGTTGTGAACAGTACAAGCACAAAAAAATACAGAAAACTAACTCTATGCTCCCAAAAATTTACCTAAAACTACTCTAAAAAGCAAGAGAATAGCTAAAATGCAACTACATTAGTTAGTGGAAGCCTATCCCTGGCAACGACGCCACTGTAGGGTCGTAGATCTTGCGTAGTATAGCCCTCCTGCCTGTCAACAAGGGTTAGTTCACTGGATAGGTACCTAACTATGCATAGATGCTATTTTTAGTTAGTTTCCTACTTCCTCCATTAACTCTATTCACCACTAACATAACCCACCTTTAACTCTACTCCTCTACACTAACATTCATCATGATTTTAGGCTGAATGAGAAGAAGAGAAGTGAATAGGGAAAGGAGAAGAGAGAACAAGAGAAGAAGAGGGAAGATAGAGAGAGAAGGGGAGAGAGGTGAGATGGAGGATAGCTCAAATGCTCAATGTCATTGCTTATGGAGAAACCTTAACATCACAAACAAAAAGCATGGAAGAAATGGAAATACAAGCAATCAGAACAATAGCATAAGCAAGAGTGATTAGCAAATGAGGATGCTTGAACTCTCAAAATACTAGTCTCCTCCTCTCAATTAAGCATGAAAATAGAGTACAAATGGTGTCTTTTTATAAAATGGGTAAGGCCCTTGCCCCAAAATCCTATTGGTTAATATTTACATTGATCCTAACCATTCATCTTGGACCCAACTTGATCCAAGGGTCCACAAAAAGTACATTGAAATTCACAAGATTCATGTGAGTCCCAATTTGGACCCAACTCCAAAAAGTAATGTTTAAGTTCAAAAATGACTTTGGGCCTCTAGTTTTATTTTTATTCAAAGGCCCAAGTCTATTTTATTTTATTTACAACTTAAGCTCGTGTGCTCATTGGGCCATGGGCTTATACGCGCAAGATGCCATGCCCTCGCAACACATTTTATTGGATGATTTTATTTATTTACACTTTGTTGGGAATACCCCCAACAGCCCGAGAGCTACATTTCTACTTCAAAGCCAAATCATGTGTGTCTTCTACAAAAGAGCTTATATGGTCTTAAGCATGCACCAAGGAGTTGGTATGCTAAGCTTAACACATTTTTACTCTCTCAAGGGTTTGTTATGAGTGAGTATGATCATTCACTTTATTATAGGCTTGCTAGAAATTCTGTTACCATCTTGCTAAGCTATGTGGATGATATCATCTTGAGTGGTGGAGACAAGCAAGATGTGGAGGATATCAAGAGTGCTCTTAAGAAGGAATTTGAGGTGCATGATCTTGGTCACTTACACTACATTTTGGGAATAGAGGTGATTAGGACTTTTCAATCTACTTTCATTTGTCAAGAGAAGTATGCTAATTCTATTCTAGAAAATTTCATATGGTAGATGCAAAAGCTTGTGATACACCAATGTATTATCAAAGTCTTTGCTAAAACTAGTTGAAGAGGGAGTGTGAGAGATTTCAACTAGTTTGATCAATATTGAGTCAAATGCTACATTTGTTTATTTGGAAATTGAGGCTAATTTCATATTAGACTTAGACATTTACTTTTTATAGTCATATTAGTCTAAATGCATTTGAAATTACTCGTTTTAGAGTTGGAGGGAAAGCTAGAAAGTCGAGTTACTAGTAGATTTAAATTTGAATAAGGTTCATGGAACCTAGTCACTCTATGTTAGGGTTTTATCATTTTGGAGGGAAACCAAACTTTTGAACATTCATGGATCTGTTATATATAGCTATACACATGTGAGAGAAGGCTGATCTTCTACCTCTCTTATCTCATTCATGCTTATACATGGTTCTCTTGGTTCTCTTGGGTTCTACTATCCATTGGTGCAATCTACATGTGATATCTTGCAATTTTATGTGTAGAATGATATATTATTGCTATTTTTGGATCCACACATGTGACATACAGTAGGATATTGTTGTTGTACAAAAAATAGTTTCTATTTATGTTTTGATTCATGTTTGATCAAGTTCTATTAGAGTTAGCATTCTATTTTATGTGTAGATGCTGATTTTTCTACATTTGCAAGATTGGTGAATTGCTTGTTTCTGTAACCAAAGATCTTTAGATGATTTGGATATGAATTGATCCCAAATATTTCACATTAAGTGCTAACTTGTATAAGCCATTTTGGAATCAAGCTTGGTTGTGTGCTAATTTCTTGTGCAATAGCTGTCCGAGTGCTATTTTGGATGGAAGGACACCTTTTGAGATGCTATTCAAGAGGAGGCCGAGTGTCAACTTTCTTAGAACTTTTGGATGCACATGCTATGTCAATATAACTCTTTATGATAGGACCAAGGAGGATCCATCTTCAAGAAAAAGTATATATGTTGGATATAGTGAGGTGAGTAAAGCCTACAAGGTTTACATTCCTTCTACTAATAAGGTGATTATTGGTAGAGATGTCATTTTTTATGAGAGGAACATTCCAAAAGTATCTTCAAGCATTGTTGATGGTGATGTGGATGGATCTAACACTCTTGATGTTGATGTAAAGGATCCTACTTTAGATGGTGATGAAGGACCTTCATCAAGTCAAAAGCCAAGGAGAACATCAAGGGAAAGACAAGCACCTTCAAGGCTCACATATGATGAGAAAGGTAAGCAAGTTGTTGGAGGTACAAACTTTGATTTCCTAACCTCTTTTGATGAGCCTACATGTGTAGATAAAGCAAGGAACAAAGAGGAGTGAATCCAAGCAATGGATCTTGAGTATCAAGCTCTTATGAAGAATGAAACATGGAGATTGGTGGAGTTACCTAAGGACAAGAAAGCTATTGGATTCAAATGGATCTTCAAGGTGAAGACAAACCGAGATGAATATATCAACAAGTACAAGGCAAGGTTGGTGGCAAAAGGATATGCTCAAGAACATGGTATTGACTATGATGAAATTTTTGCACTTGTGGCAAAAATGGTAAGCATTCGGGTCATCATCTCTCTTGATACTCTTTATGGATGGGATCTATGGCAATTGGATATCACAAATGCTTTTTTGAATGATGATCTTGAAGAGGAAGTGTACATGGAGCAACACGAGAGCTACATTTCACCTACAAAGCCAAATCATGTGTGTTTTCTACAAAAGAGCTTATATGGCCTTAAGCAAGCACCAAGGAGTTGGTATGCTAAGCTTAACACTTGTTGATGATATCATCTTGAGTGGTGGAGACAATCAAGATGTGGAGGATATCAAGAGTGCTCTCAAGAAGAGTTTGAGGTGCATGATCTTGGTCACTTGCATGACATTTTAAAAATAGACGTAATTAGATCTTCTCAATCTACTTTCATTTGTCAAGAGAAGTATGCTAATTCTATTCTAGAATGATTTCATATGCTAGAAGCAAAATCTTGTGATACACCAATGGAGTCTCATGTAAAGCTAACTATAAGAGATAATGAAAGATTTTTCAAGGACAATTCATGCAAGATGCTAGTAAAGAGCATTGGAAGCTACTGAAATGCGTTTTGAGGTACATTATTGGAGCTCAAAATTTTGGCATATTGTATGAAGGATCATCACCTAACTTGTTTGAATTTTCAGATTCAGACTTTGCTATAGATATAATGGATAGGAAATCCATTAGTGCTCATTGTATTTTCATAGGTGATGGAGCTATATCATGGATGTCGAAGAAACAAGTCACGATCTCATTGTCATCTAGTGAGGCTGAGGACAAAGCTCTTACTGGATTTTTTAGAAAGCCCAATCATCTTTTGTCACAATCTATCAGCCCAAAGGTTGGCAACCAATCCTATCTTTCATGCTAGGAGCAAGCATATTGAGGTGGCATATAACTTTGTGAGAGAGAAAGTCATGGCAAATGAGGTGGAGCTTCAACATGTGTCCTCAAGGGAATATGTAGCTGATATGTTCACCAAAGCATTGGGAAAGGACTTGTTCATGAAGCATAGGACTTGGAGTGTTTACAAGGTCTATGCTTAAACTAGTTGAAGAGGGAGCGTGAGAAATTTCAGCTAGTTTTGCTATTTTGGTCATATTTGTATATTTGGCAATTGAGTCCCTTTTTCATATTAGACTTAGAGTTTGACTTTTCAAGGTTATATTAGTCTAAAAGGATTTAAATAAACACTTTTGGAAAGTGTGGGAAACTATAGAACACGAATTTTAGAGATTCAATTTTGAATTAGAATCTAGTCCACATTAATGCTAGGTTTTTTATTATGGAGAGAAACCAAAGTTTGAAGTTAGGTTTGGACTTGCTATAAAAGGATCAGGTTTTGAAATTGGATCTTAAATGGTCTGAAATTCTTCACAATAAGTGCACATGCTATTTTCATAGGTGATGGAGGTATCTCTTGCATGTCAAAGAAACAAGCTACAATAATCTCATTGTAAGTAGTGAGGCCGAATACAAAGCACTTACATCTTGTGCAAAAGAGATGCCATGGATCAAGAGAATGGTGAGAGATCTTCACTTGCTATATTTTTTAGAGAGTCCAATCATCTTTTTTGACAACATTTCAGCCCAAAGATTGGCAAGCAATCCTATCTTTCATGCAAGAAACATACATATTGAGGTGGCATATTGTTTTGTGAGGGAACAAGTCATGGCACCTATGAGGTGGAGCTTCAACATGTTTCTTCCAAAGAATGTGTGGTTGATATCTTTACCAAAGCACTTGGAAAAGACTTGTTTACAGAGCATACAACATCACTTGGTGTATTTTCAAAGTCTATGCTACAACTAGTTGAAGAGGGAGTGTGAGATTGTCAACTAATTTGATCTAGTTTAATTTTTGGTTAATTGGCAATTTAGGCCAATATGCATTTTATACTTAGAGATAAACTTTATGAAGTTATTTTTAGCCTAAGTTCATTTGAATTGCCACATTTAAAAAGTGTGGGAATTGCTGAAGGTCGAATTTGGGAGATTCAAATTTGAATATCTTGTTCATTGAATCTAGTCTATATTGTGAGTAGGGTTTGAGATCTAAAATTTTTCTATTGTTGATAAGATTGGAGAACCACATTCAAATCAGGTATATTCCTGTTATAAATAGCCTACAAGCTTGTGAGGAGATACATTCTCTCTCTCTACTCTCATTCATGCTTATACATGAGATCTCTTTGGGGTTCCATACTCATTGGTGCACTATTGATATCTTGAATTTTTGTGTGTAGAATGCAATTGTTTGATGTTTGTTGGATTCACACATGTGAAATACAATAGCTTACTGGTTTTGTATGGACAACAATAGTACTTCATCATTCATAGATTTTTTCAAGATCTATTAGAGTTTATGGCTTCTATGCATTGTTAGAGCTAGATTTCTACATTGTCAATGGTGCTAGATGTGCTATCTTAAGTAATCAAAGATCTTAGAGTTTGATTGGATCTTAATGATCTCATTTTTCTTCACACTAAAGCTATGAGACTAGATGCCTCTCTAACCATTTCTTTTTGGGGAGAAGCTATTACATGTGCAAATGTTTTATGTAATAGGCTTCGTAATAATGCCATTGGTGGAATCACATCATATGAGGCTTTGTCTGGCACAAAGCCAAACATGGAAAAACTTGAATAGAGAACGGACACCATTATTATATTAGGACTTTGCAAACATTGTGGATGCACATATTTATATTGTACGAAATGATAAAATTTAAGCTACTATTATGGTGGAGCAAGATTGGAGCTTACAACACATAAGGGTAGAGCTAGAGCTTTTGCAGCATGATATTTTTTAAGATACTAACTTCATTGTAAATGAACAATTAATATGTAGGTTATTAATGTTAAAGTACTTGGGTTCATTCTCGCTAACACTAATTACTTTTATATGAACAAATCTTAGTGCTATAGATTCTGACAAATTTCTTATATGTAAGTAATTGAAAACTAAGGAGAAGATCAAAAGCAAGATGTGGGCTCAACAATAATGTTTATAGAGCAATGATATAAAGACAACATAAAGTATCATTTAAATGCCGAATCCATAGAATGACAATTGCAAATGTAAAAACTCATTTCTATACAAATAAAAGTTTCAATTGTAAACGCGAGAACATTTGTTTTCTAACTTTGACCTGAAAAAGAATAACCTTTGCTAGTATTTTTGAATTATCTATTTTAAGGCCAAAATTATGGTTTTTTTAAAAACTAATCTCAAATTATACAAAATGAAAGTACAAAAAATTGCATTTTCACAATAGATCATTATAAATTTTTGTTTTTTACAAACTTTATAAAACCATTATAATAAAAAATGAAAAAACATTTCAAGATAACGCATGATTTTTGGAAATTTTAATGAATTTTCACTAATGCTTCTCAATTCAAAACTTGACATATTGTCAACACTCTTTTTCGGCTGACGAAGTTGAAGCCTCATCTTGCTCATCGGAGTTGACCAACATATCTTCTTTTGAATCGGCATCTAATGTGGACAAAAAAGCTTGTAAATCAGCTTTTCTCCATTTGTGACGAGTTGAGGATGATGGTTGTGCCATTAATCCAACTCGTTATTTTAAAATAGCTAGAGTTAACTTTTGTAAATGATTACACATTGTCAAAAAGTTGAAGCCTCGTCTTGCTCATCGGGACCAACATATCTTCTTTTGAATCGGTATCTAATGTTGACAAAAAAAGCTTGTATATAAGCTTTTCTCCATTTGTGATGAGTTGAGGATGATGGTTGTGCCATCAACCCAAGTCGTTATTTTAAAATAGCTAGAGTTAACTTTTGTAAATGATTACACATTGTCAACTCAAAATTGAAAGCTAAAACCTACATCATTTAAATTCAAAAAATCAATTTGTGGTTGATTTTTTGACATATATTTTCTTGTGCTCTTTGTTGGTAAAAAGAAGGATAGGTCAAAGATAAAATGCTTCTATTGTGGAGTCAAAGGACATTTTGGGTAATGATTGCTTCAAATAGAAGAGAGATCAAGATGAGAATCAAGGCAATTTCATTTTTGATGAGGATAGTGTTGGTGATCAAAACTCAAATGATGATGCTTTTTTGATGTCTTCTTGTCTGCTAACCAATGATGGAGATATTGATCCATGGTGTATTGATAATGGAGCAAGCTTTTATATGACATGTCACAAAGGTACTTCACTTCTTTGGTGCCTTACGAAGGAGAGAAGGTCATCAACATGGCCAATGGTGGTAAAGTTCTTATCAAGGGCATTAGTACTATTCCTATTTTTCTCTCATTTACAAATAGAAATGTTCATTTGAAGAATGTTTTGTTCATATCTTCCATTACTAAGAATGTGCTTAGTGTGTGTCAAATGGTTGACAAAGGGATCAAAGTGAAATTTTTTGGTGATTCTTGTTTGATCAAATGGAATGGAGTCTTGATTGCTCAAGGCAAGAGACAAGGTGAGCTCTACAAACTTGATGGATTTGTTGGTTCTAACCATAGTTGTTTGAAGGCAAAGAAGCAAGTTGGTGAGCTTTGTTCAATGTCAAAGTCATAAAGGTTGTCTTATTCTAGATCTAGCTCAAGATCAAAGATGCCTTTCCATTTAGTACATTTGGATTTAAATAGTACTATTTCTTTGAGTAATGGAGGAGCCAAGACGTGTGTGACTTGCATTGATTTAGTAGATATTGTTGGAATTATCTTCTAAAGTGTGAGGATTTCATATTTGATGTCTTTCTCAAGTTCAAGAATGTTGTGGAGAGTCCCTTGTCAGCGACTTGTCTTGCTGAGTGGCCATGGGTAAGCTTAAACAATACAAAAGCAACAACAATACTTACATCAACTGGCTCCCGAATCCAATTTGCACTCTTGTGATCACCTCGATAAATGGTCGAAGTTTGGACACTATACACTGATATAGTGGCCAGCTTACTTGAAACTTGCCTCTCCACTTTGTGTCCTTGGTGGCATCGTCAACATGCCAGGCATTGTTTTCAACCTTTTCCCACTCATCTACACTTTGAAAAAACTTCCACCAACATCAAGGTCACGAACACCATCACCATGGGAGCCATGTCGTCAAACTCAACCAACTCTTCAAATTCAGAAATGAATCCATTGGACCGTCAGCATTGTAAGAAATAGGAGCATGGTAGGATCCTTTAGAAGTGGGAGTAGTCTCCACAACAAAGACAAGACAAAAGGGGAAGTGAAAGGAGTGCACTACATGGTTGTGAGATTCCAAAATATAGCAACATTAAAACACTTGACATAAACTCTTTTGGAACTCAAAAATTGTGCTCACATGTCATTAAGAAAAGCTTGATGGAAAATTGTTCAAGAAAATGCTTGACAGGAAAAGATGATGGATATCTTGCTAACTTTGTGAATGCATGGTCAATTTGTGCTCACATTGTGAAGGCAGGTGAAAGCATGAAGGCAGGTTATAGGCATGAAGGCATGAAGGTAGGTTGCAAAGAGAAGGCATTATGAAGGCATGAAGGCAAGCTGTAGGCATGAAGACAAACTGAAGCATTGTGAAGGCATAAAGGTAGGTTGCAGCATTGGTAGAATGCAGCAGTGTTCCCAATGGACGCTGTTGGAGTTTGTTGGATAATGCAGTTTGTTGGATTTTGTTGGTAAATGGCTGTTGGTGGGCATTGGTGAGTAGCATTCATGGTAGGTGAATGACACATGCCTCGTTTAGATAGTCGTTGCCCCTCTTAGATAGTGTGTGGTCATGGGGCGGTCAATGGCAAGCAGAGGGGGGTATAGCAATAAGTTGTACACCCACCCCACCCCCCCCTGTGGTGGCTTGCCACATTGCATGTGGCTAGTGCTCTCTCTCTCTCTCTCTCTCTCTCTCTCTCTCTCTCTCTCTCTCTCTCTCATGTTCTTCTACCTCCTCCTACGCTTAAGTGAAAAGCTTTATAGGTGCTATAGTGATCCATATTTATTTTAAAACTAGAAGCATAAGGAAAAGAAACCAACTCATTTGATAGAGTCATTCTTTAGCACATGTACTTTCCAGCCTTGCTGACACTTATCAAGCACAATCACCTTCTCTGGCAATTGACATTTATCCAAAGTTTGAATGTCATAAATAAAAACATAACATTGTTATTTTCTCCATTTGTACTAGTGGTTGCCATCCACCTTGCCATCAAGAGGGGAGGTGCAACCCATGGGTCTAGTAAGGAAGAGAGGGGAGAGGGGTTTCATGCCACCTGTCATGTGCCAATCTTAGCATTCAAACATCTAATCCATTCATTAACATCAAAATATCATGACAATGCAAGAAATCAAGAAACTAGTCAAAATTCAAGAAACTAACTAAATGTAGCCAAACTTCACCAAAATGGGTAAAGATAGAATCCATTATTCATTATTATTGATCAATCACAAGATTAGGCCTGAAACTAGAGCATGATCATAGCTCTCATGTGATTGTAGGCACATGAACCATCAATACTATCAAGAAAGCTCTCAAAGAGAAGCTTCAAGATCACCAAAAGTTCAAAAATCATGAAAGTAGAATAGCCTCCAAATTAGCACGACCTCCTCTATTTATAGTGGGCCTTTTGTGCCTCTAATTAACATTTGGGGCCTTATTACCTCAACTTGGGCCTTACAACCATTATTATGGTTCCCGCCAATACAAATGTGGGGTGGTTGTTTGCGCCTTTTTATTAACTATTCTAATGACTAGTTCTAGACTAGTTTAGCTCCCTGGCTATTTTTGGTAATTCATTAGTAAGCTCATGGGCCAATTACATACAACACATGACACCACCCATATGGCACAACCATCAAATGTAACGAGTAGAAAAGGTGGACAAAACTAGGTTTTACCTACTTGCCCCACAAAAATGCGAGTAGGGCAGACAACACAACCACTGTTACAAATTGTAAAGAATGATTGGGGGCACGTCTTGCCTACTCCAAAATGGACACTCTATTAAGGACTTTTTGTGGTGGCAGCAAGTCTACCACCATGATTCCCACCACAAGCTTCCTCTTGTAGTCTTGAATTGTTGAGATTTGCCATAGGACGAAAACATTTTAAGATCTGAAAAAGGTTAAATTGGATTACCCAAAGGGTCAACTAGATACTTAATACATCCTCGTAACAAAAGGCTTAAATGTACAATCTCTACAAACTTATAATTAGTTTTCCAATCTGCCATTTACCTTTTCATAAATACTAAATATAGACAAAAAAACAAAAAAGCCATCTCTATACTCGACTTTTGTTTTCGCTCAAATTACAAAAGAATGATGAATTGAACCATGATTTGAGACATGATCTGATTGTACTTGACTTGTGCAATTTTTTTTTGACTATCACGAAGATGAAAATTTATCTATTTTGTCCAAAAAATTGGGGGAGTTTTATGACATTCTCAAGAGTATGATGACATTTATGGGGTACATTGCAATCACATTCATGATGATTTCTCGTTTGATTCTTACTAAATATATTTCACTAAATGTCCTTTCAATATTCCATGACTTCATCAGTTTAAGAAAAGTTTAAACACCATATTGTATTGCTGTCCTTAGTTCATTAAGCCTTTGACTATCGGTAAGGACGATATATAAGATCACAACTTCTATTAGTTCTTTTTCTACTTAACAAGATAGAACAAAGATACAAGGGTATAAGTTCCTATGGTACTTAATGACATGTTCATCAACAACTAATATGTTTTCTGGGTCCGTTTGCGTAAAATTGATTGTATCTATGTGACTTTTTGTATGTCAACTCAAAACAAGTTCAAGCAAAGGAAGTTTTTGATAGTTACAAAATGGTGCATATAATTGTGCTACTATAGCATGAAGAATTAAAATGACAAAGAAGCATAGCTTTCATGGTATTAAGATAATCAAATCACCATCCATAGTAAATGAGTGGATGTTAACTTTTTGAACATGAAGTGGCATTGGAAAGGAAATACAAATTCATTCGAAATGAAAACAATCCATGACCTTAACAATCTTTCAATTATCTATAAATCGCCTCCACACAACTTTCGACTTCAAGTGCAAGAAGAAACATATATCCAAACAATTGTATCACCAACATATGAAAGAAAAATTGAACTACTTTACCTAGTCTCCTCCATACAAGGGACTAATGGTGCATGAGGATGAATTACACACATTCATTACATACTTGGAGCATGCTTGTGCCCATTCAACAATCCAAGCTAAGTGAGAGAGCAATTGGATCCAATTGCCACTTTTTCACTTAGCTTGGATTATTGGATGGGCAAATGGAGGCAGCTGGCATTTAATGCCCGTGCCCATCCTAGTGAAAGCTAAGGATAGTGAGAAGCATTTGAATTTTGCAGCCAAGTGGGTACTACGTTTATACATAAGGCATAAGTTAAAACAGAAAATGAATCATTGCTAGTTGATAGGGTTTGGTATGAAGCATAGTTGCAGCCATAAACCTCTCCTTACGGGGATGATGATTGATGTAACCTAATTATAGATAACTAAATTCTAGTGCATCTATGAGACCTACTTCAAAATAGATGGGGCCATGAGAAGAAAAACAACTATTGAGCAAGCAGCCAAGCTGGTAATTGAGCATCCAGAAGTTACCATAATGGTATATGCTTAACCGATTCCAATTCTTCTTTTCAGAAAATAGTCCTGTACTGTACAGAAAGGCTGGCCTCTTTGAATCCAAGGATCAACCCCTTTGAGAATTCAGCATTTGAGAAAATAAGCTACTTACTGAAGTATCATCAGAGTCCCCCGTTTGATCATCCAGCTCCTGATTGGTAATGACGTTGTCCGAGGAAGCGGCCCCTGCAGTTGCTGGCTGTTCTGCTCTGTGAACATTTCTACCACAGCTGGAAATTTTGGTAGCGGCAGCCTCGTGCTGCTGGAGAGCACACTCCAACCTCCAAAGTACATCACCTATGGAAGGCCTGTTAATGGCCTTCTCTGCCAAACAAGCCTCTGCAATCTGCCCTACGACTTGAAGAGACTCCAGACTGTAGTCGCCCACCAGCCTTGGATCCATCGTGTGATGCAGCAAGCCTTGCTTCTGCCAATGGAGTGCCCAGTCACAAATGTTCACCTGCTCTCTGGGAAGGCATGGATCTACAGGTGCTCTTGCACACATAACCTCCAGCAACACTACCCCAAAGGAGTACACGTCCGATTTGTCCGTCAGCTGTTGCGTGCGATAGTACTGTGGATCAAGGTAACCAAAGCTTCCTTTTACAGCAGTACTCACGTGAGTGTGATCTGGTGTTGCTCTCATCTTCGAAAGACCAAAATCAGAAACTTTGGCTACAAACTTTTCATCTAAAAGAATGTTGCTTGTCTTCACGTCTCTGTGGATGATGCCCAGGCCTGCTCCTGTGTGAAGATAATGCAGGCCTTTGGCACTATCTATGCAGATTTGCAGCCTCTGCCTCCATGAGAGGCTTGGAAAATCTGATCCATACAAATGCTTTTTGAGGCATCCGTTAGCCATGAACTCGTACAAGAGAATCATCTCTTGTTGCTCGTTACAGTAGCCGATTAGAGACACCAGATGGCGATGACGGAGCGTTGAGAACAGCTCGATTTCAGTCTTAAACTCTGTCAGACCTTGTTGTGAGCGTGGATTGGCCCTCTTAACTGCAACTTCAACACCATCGATCAACCCCTTGTAAACCATCCCAAACCCTCCAGTTCCGATCACTAATGATTCATGGAAATTGTTGGTGGCATCCAAAACCTTCTGAAAAGGGAAGGATCCTCCCAAGCTAGCAGTTGATGGGTTTATTCTGCTGGGTGTCATGTTGCCACCGAAACCAGTAACCAGCCTTACGTGCTGCCACTTCAGACAGGAGAACTTAGCCGCCTTTTTCTGCATCATTCTGCGACAAAAGCATATTCCTGCTACCACAGTCCCAAAAGCAAATGGTCCCACTACGAGTGTGCCAATCATAAACCCCAAAACCTCCTTTTTTCTCTTGTGTGATTCAGACCCAGAGCTTGTGCTATAATGTCTAGTCAACGAAGTGCTCACAAGGCTCCCCGCAGAGTCATTGAACTTCAGAATTTCCAATCCGTTGAGAATCCCACCACCCTCAAACTTGGTAGCAATAGAAGACGTACTCCTCCCTACTTGAACACACAAGACACTAGGCTCCTCCAGCACGCGAATCACGAAATCCAGAAAGTAGGGTGAATCTTTTCGCGCAAATGCCAGGATATCAAGCCCCAAGTATGCTGTCAGGTTATTGAGATATACATTAAACATGCGTTGCTGAGCTTCGTGGAATATAAGTTCACACAAATGGAGGCGTACAAGGTACGAGTAGCCTATATCCACAGGAAAAATCCATGTCATGTGGTTGGAGTTGGAGTTATCCACTATCCTAGCATTGCTGTAAACAGGTCGGGGAGCAATGTACTCAGGCACTTGGCGAGAGTAACTGATAGCGGTGATGTTGCCCCGCACAATCATGCTCAAAACTGATCCTCGAATGAACGCATTGTCTGTAGCCCACCTCCTCAGCTGGCCAGAATCTTCAGCTTGCTCGACCGATGGCCCCGCCACATTCAATCTGTACATAGTCTGTAACGCATTTGTTGTCACTCCCAATTCTCTTTCGATTTTTTTGTGATCAGAAACAAAGATGGGGTTGTCTAATTGGTACGCTTTATCAGGCACAGGCACGATCTCGATCACATTGATGAAAGCAAAAGTTTCGTTGGGCTTGCTGGGAGTGAAGATTATGGAAACAAAGTTTCGAGTTGCATTCACACAGTATTCTTTTAAGATAAAAGACGTATCTGAGCCAATATCGTCATTGATCTCCGCAACAACATTTAAATTGCCCAGCATGAGATACTCTTCCACTGTCACTGAGAACACCGAGGAATGAATATTGAAAATGCCGGAGTCGAAAGGGTAGAAATAAAGGCGGATCCAGTGCATGCCTGTCATGATGGGGACTTGATAGCTGGTGCTGGTGGTGAATATGCGAGCTGTGAGGTACTCCTTACTTAACCCATTTGTGCTTTGGTTGTGTGAGATAGACACTGCTACCCCTCCAGAAACGTACGTTCCTTCATCTGATAAAAAATGCCGCCCATTAATCGTCATGTTCTGAAAAGAACCACAATTGATGAAGAGCGCATCTCTTGGGGTCCATTGTGATTGAGCAACTCTCGGCTGCAGTGAGAGCAGCAGGCAGGAGATCCAGCATAAGGGACAGCGCAGAAGAAGCAGAAGAATAGCGGAGGGTTGAAGTGTAGGAACGGAAAGAGGCTTGATCGTGAGCAAAGGCAGGCCAAGCTCACAAACTGAAGCTGCATCATCTATGTTGAAAACTTGCATCTCAGCTCCATATCCCAATTCCCATGAGTACAAAATATTGCATCAACCGATCATCAAAAGACCTATTTCTCCCTTCCTTTCCCTACTATCTCAATTCTCGACGGGTAATAGTGAAAAGAGGCTCTGGATCACAAGTTAAGTTAATGTAGGCCGAGCTCTGCATCATCTATCTCTGTTTATAAGAATTTGGATCCCAACCAACTCCGTATCCCAAATCCCATGCAACTCAATATTGCATCAAACGATTCATCCATGAATAAACCTGGATCCCCCTTGCCTGTTTCTGCACTATCAATAAAACCCACCTCTCTCAAATCTTGGTGAGAGCATAATACAAGATTTGGAGACACAAATTTATTGATGAGTGAGTAATAGAATGTGAGCCGCCGCCCTCTCCCCCTCCCCCCCCCCCCCCCCCCCCCCCCCCCCCGCCGGGTCGGTTGTCTGCAATTAGAGCTGTTACCTCATTTCATGTAATAAGGTTTTCCAAACCCGGACCTGCAAGTGGAACCTAAATTTGTGTAAGCTACTATATTGATGCTTTATCTTTTTCTAATTTGGAAGCTATTATCTCGCTCTCGTGAACGAATTATCATCTCTCCACATCGATGCTAATTCCTGGGGCGCGGTGATTGGGTAATAGACCTCCCTTCTATTGGGAACCGATTGTGACGCTCTTCTTTTTATTGGATAGCAACCACTAGTAGCGCTCTTTTTGGCATGATCATTGCCTTGCCAAAGCCAAAAAATGTTATAGACATGCACAAAAAGGCTCTTTTGTAACATTGCAAATGCATCTATTGCAAAAACTTGGACCTTTACATGCATCTCCATAAGGAATCAATGTTTCTTTCTTTTTCTTCTTTAGCTAATTTATGAGGCACCGTTGCATTTGCAAGTGTATATCATATACTCAAGACATCAACATTTTGGGGGCAAGGATTTACCTTGGGTTAAAACAAAATTATAATTGTTGCCATTAAGGAGCAACTATATTACATTAACGAATGTGTGAGGCAATGGCTCATGCATTGTTTCTACAATATCTTATGACAACAATTATGATCATCACACAATCACAATGGATTAACGGTTTCAAGGCTCATAATTGCATGAGGTAAACAAGCATATGCCAATGTGAAAGCAACAATCTTTATAACCTAACATCTTTTTGAAGGAAGATTATGATAGTGTTGCCCAAGTTGGGAAACACTCAAGTTGCTTTCGACATCCTTACATGGAGTGTTCCTTGTTGGATTTCTATCCTCTCTCCTCCTAATTGAATAGCTAATCTAAATCCATTCATTTCCTACATATGATTACTTGTATAGTTGCACAATCTGCAAAAATACATGGGAATTGTAGATATAGAAACTTTTTTTATTGATACAAGTGTTAGTTTAGATGATTGTACAGATTTTGATCCTGCTCGAAACAAGACATCATTTATAGGCCCTAAAACACCCACTACCCTTTCTCCTTCTGATAAATCTCTAATCACATTGCCTACTTATAATATAGATAATAATTCTTTTTTGACAATATCGGATATATCGTATTTTTTTTATTTCACTGAAGTTGAGACTCTTTGCATTTTGAGCAAATTTCGGATATAATTGATTTTGATGCTGATGATCTTCTCCCTGGTGTTGACGATGTAAGAGGAGTTTCTCAAAATTCAAAGTCAGCTTGGTTTTTCAAAACCAACTTTCTATTCACCAACCATATTGACATCTAAAGGTGGACATAATATTGATGGAGAGACAATAATCAAGGAAGACAAAGCCGAATGCATAAGTTTTGTATCTTATTATGTACTAGTAGATCCTTTATGTCAGATTATATACTGGAGCTTACTTTGGATTTTTTCATTTAAGAAAATAATTTTCCTTGATGATTTTGCAATTCGTCGAGGAGGGCAGAGAATTTTCAAGAGATCATGCATTGGGACATTAACCGAAGTTCTTCAAGAATAATGAGATAAGTGTTGCCCATTCAAAGTTTCATCAACATGGTGATACAATGATTATGGCAATCAAGACACTTTCTCATTTTCTTGGAGGACATAATTTTAATGTGAAGATATATTATTTATTCGATTATACGCACCTCTGCATGCAATGTACAGATATAAACATTATGAAGAGGAATCAGTAGTATGGATTTCCAATTAGGATCTTATCGATCTCTTGATATTCCTGTACTCCTTGTCATATCTTTTGCTATCTTCATGCAGTACAAACATGGGTGTTTAGAGTTAGCGCCATGGGATACATTGAACATACAATTTAATGTCTTCAAATCTCTTGCTAAATGCCATTCTATATTGAAAGTGCCAATTCCAAGAATATTGAGTGGATCTCCATCCATGTGATTTTTGATGGTGGCAGGGTATGATGTTCTATTAAATATCCATGAGAGAATGTCATGGTCTTCTTTCATCACCTATAAGAGAAACAAAAAAATGTTTTAGAACAATATTAACACAGAGAGGATTTTCTAGATTATCCCTATTGAATATGTGAAGGAACTACTATATCTGAAAAGCTGCCAACCACCAAATATCATTTTCTGATTGAACACTGAAGTTGAGGCCTTCAGAGTCTTCTGAATTTGAAAGTGCTCCATTCATGATCGTAACACTGACTCTTTCCATTTTTTGTCCTTTTATAATTTCAGACTCATCTAACTTGAGAACAACTATGAACTTGTTATTGACATTCTCATTTGTAATACTGTAAAAATTTATGATGAATGTTAGTAACTGATTAATGTCAATAAATAAATTGTTGGAATTGTTAGATGCTAGACTTCTCCTTTCAAGCAATACACTTCATTGATATGAGATGGATTACCAACTATTGTCTGCATACCTTGGTTTAACATGTCTTTTTTTTTAAAAAGATTAAAGGGTCGTGGGATTAGAAACTTTTTAATACTTGTGCAAATGCCTCCTTTATCATCTTAAACATTGTTGCATATGCTTCTCTACTGATGCTAGAAAAATCACATGCCCCCTGAACCAATGTAGTGTCCAATATTTTTCCAACTTCATTCATAATGTTATCAGTAACTAAAGCCTTAATCTTTTTCATTTTGGTATTGTTTAACATTGATTTCATAGATTTAGAAGTCAAAAGCACGGATTCGTCTTTTTCGATAACCTCCTTTGGATGATAGATCACATATATCCTTGGTTACCAATCTTTTTCTCTTGTGGTTTCTGACCTTTTTGTTGAGCACATCCATATCTTTAACAAGAGACAAATATGATATACGCCTGGATTGAAATGCAGTTTTCATCTCATCATTACTAGTTGTAAAATGATGCAAAGAAGATTTAAATGTTTGGATCTCCTTTTTGAACATCTCATTTTCTTCCAAACAAGTTTTTGTGCAAAAAGTACAAAAAGTACAAAAAGGACCAAGAGTGGATCCTAATCTGATCCCCAAGAGGAATTGGTTGTCAGATTACTTGATCTATCAATCTACTTGAGATTAAAATCAATCTAGATCAATTCTAGACACAAAATCCTAACAAGAACAATCATTAATTGAAGGTAGGTGTACTTTTTGGTTTCACACGTGTGAAACACTGTCTGAGTACGGACTCCAACCTGAAAATCAAGTACACATTGATAGAACCTCAAAACAATCAAAACAAATGTAGACAAATGGAGAGAATCACTCAAAATTGCTTCCAAAACCAAGATTGGTGTCTCACTATGATTATGGCCAAATGTGGCTCTATATACCAATGTTGTACTAAGTATTGTATGGACGACGAGTAATAAAACTGGCGGAAAGGTGACAAATCTCAGTTGGCGAGTAATAAGAAAAGACAGAAAATTAAAAATGACGAGAAAATTTAAATTGGAAAAAAATAACGCGAGTAATCGGCTAGTTATTCGCTGATTTGCATGATGCTTGATTTGAAATTTTTGAGCTCTCTGTGAAGATGGCGAGTAATTAGGTGATCAAATAAATGAAAAAATCAAACTGGCGAATAATTGCCTTATTACTCACCGAGCTGTCTGGAGATAGATTTGACTGTGCAGAGAGAGCTTTTGAAAAAAGGACGAGTAAAAACAATGAGAGAAACTTAGGATTTTTTAATTGGCGAGTAAACAGAACATTACTCGCCAAGCTGCCTGATGGGGCCTCAAACTCCGCTCTGCTCTCTAAGAAAGTGGCAAAAAATTAAATTGACAAAAAAGTGAAAAAAACACAATAGGGCAAGTAATAAACCTGTGAAAAAGAAGGAAATAGCAGAAAAATGCAAACAAAAATCCACTTCTAGGACTGTTTAGCACCGTCTCTTTGACAACGACGTCAAAAAATGTTGGACTCTTTATGTGCCTCCCTAATCGAATGGATCTAGAAGGCAAAGAAGGAGGTTTTATGGATCTCCAATCGGGTGAGTAGTAATGAGTATTTCGATTCAATGGGGAGAGGGTAAACTAAGAGATAGGAGTGAGAATATAGGCTTGCTAAGGTTGTCAATCTTAGCTTAGGATCTAATCATGGAATAGCCTAGATTTGCATGTTGTTCATCTTTGATGTTTCTTCTCTTTTTGTTCTCTTTCTTGGTTTGGTTTGTTTATGCTTATCTAGGCATCCTTGGCTCTAGATCTTCTCCTCAAGAGGTTGATCTTCTCAAGGGAGGTGAACAATGAAAGGAAGCCTACCTATGGATCTTAGGGTTTTCAAAAATGTAATTACATAAATTGAAATTTGAAAAATTTAAGGGTTATTTTCAGTGCCTTGAAACGTTAATAACGTTCGTGTTTACATTCCACTGGCAAAAACCTGCCAAATAGGTTACCCGTCGGCTTTATAAAGGAGTCCGTTGGGCCCGCGCACGGCTCGCTATGAAGGTACTAGTACAATGTACTAGAGCAATGGCAGGCCCGACAGGCTTCTTTTAGAAGCCCGACTGGGCCCAGCGGGCTAATGGACCGGCCAAACCGGTCCAAGCGTCACCAAAAGGTCACTTTTGGTTGACGTTAATAAGCTTTTTCACGTAATTATGTCAACAATAAAGTTATTTTCGTGAAAAAATAGAGTAATTACGTCAATATGAAAACCCTGATGGATCTTAATGATCGCTTCATAATGTTGTTAGAGAGAGAGAGAGAGAGAGAGAGAGAGAGAGAGAGAGAGAGAGAGAGAGAGAGAGAGAGAGAGAGAGAGAGAGAGAGAGAGAGAGAGAGAGAGAGAGAGAGAGAGAGAGAGAGAGAGAGAGAGAGAGAGAGAGAGAGAGAGAGAGAGAAATTCAAAAGTGAAACTGACAGAGTTTTATTAGGAAGATGAGAAAATCATCAAATACAAAGGAAATGGCCGCTCTCTTTTATAGATTTGAGAGGTGAGACTCCTTCACTCTGATTGGCTACTGAAGTTCAATTAGGATCACAATCTTGACCGTCAAGATCACTTTGTGTTTCTTGAGGACAAGTTGTGTTTCATAACTTGGGAACTTTACAAAAGACAAGTTTATTTAATTGATAATAGTGCTCTATGGCACTTATTAGACTAAGGCCCAATGTTGGACACTCACACGTAGGATGCCAACTGGTCACCTTTTTCTAATACTTCTAACTCTCTACTTCATTTATGTCATATTTGGGCTTATTGCAGGAGCCTCTTGCCATATTTTAGAATATTCCATGTCGTTCCCAAAATCGGGCAACAATAATTCAATAAGAGCAGTTGACGACAAATTGAAATAAACAAGCACAAGAAAATATGACCTAGCCAATTACGGTCCGAATACCCACATGGCAAATTGATAAGGAAAAGACCTTCACTTAAAGGCAGTTGACCAAGGGTGACATGGCCATCTAAACCACCTGACAACTTTCATACTAAAGTGAGCAACCAAATAAAGCCACACATTGACCCCCAACATGGAAAGTCAAGCATCCGACCAATGGGAGGGAAGTGGTCATACACAAGTCAACGGTATCATCAAGGGGCCTATGAGGAGGTAATGAGCCATGATGGGAGATTGACCAATACAACTTGTGAGCAATATAGTCATTGGAATCTTTAAGGGCCATGGGAAGGCCACGTGGCCTCATTAATAGGTTTTCAAGAGAGGAGCTACATGGGACACCTATTAAAAGGTGTTCATTTTGTTATGGGCATTGCACTTTGAGATTACTTTTGTTCTTGTAATATTGTGCAGATGGGTGTAGAGTGAGAGTCTGGGAGAAGGCCAATGAGGGGGAACGAGACAAAGTTGGACTTAAGCTTTTCTATGGACCATTTTTGCAAAAACTTGAGGCATTTTTTAAAGAAATGGATTTTAGAGTTCTTGAGATAGATAGTTGAGTGATGGTTTTCAATCCTTCTTTGCTAACCTCTCAGTGAGCTACCATGCTAATTAAGCACAGATTGGGCACTGCTACTGCTAGTTTTCAGGTCAATTTAGTAGCACTTCAAGTTGCTGCCTATAGCACCTCCATCGCTGCCTCTTTCCTCAAGGTGGCTGGCTCTTTACTCCCTGCCTCTTTACTCCAGGTGGTTGCCTCTTTACTCCCTGCCTGTGCCAAACCTGCTCCAGCTACCTACATCATCTCCATTGCTGCCTATAGTACCTCCATCGTTGCTTCTTTGCACCCTTCTTGTGCCAAACGTGCTCCAACCTAGAAGTCTGGCAGAGAAGTGTTTTTAGTTGCAAAAGCTATGAGAAAACATGAAATGAGGGATGAAGAAAGTGAAACATGTGAAGAAAGTATTGAAGAAGCTCCCAAGCCAATTCTGATAAGTAGCTTTAAAGCACATACACAAACTACGCAAGTATGAGAATGTGCTCAATGAGCTTGAAGGTGTTGATGTTCAGTGCGAGCTTACTAAGATCTTTAGACCTGAACCTCTGGAAATAGTCCCTCTCAAACTTATGATCTAGATCCAACAAGATCTCATCAATGTTTGATCTCGAATTTCCACAAAGGTTAGTGAAAACAATGTCATTGGTGGCACCATCATAAATCAAAAGATAGATTCCAAACGTTCCATCCAACATGAAGTAGAGTAGGTGAAGATGAGTATCAAAACTAATAAATCTAGCCTTCTTTAGTCCATAACAAACCTCAATAAGCTCACCAGTGAGATCTCCCTTGCCTTGAAGAAATCGCCTCTCGATTTGCTCCATGTAGTCTTTTACAACCAACCTTTTGTCATCTTGATCATGAGTGATCATTTCATAATCATAGAATCCTTTGAGTTGATGAAGAGATGTGAGATCCATGACTTGGATCTTCCCAAGAGCCAATTCTCCATTGCTCTTTTCTTCTTTAGACTCTCTCTTAATGATTGCATCATAAAAAGTAGAAACCTCAAGGACATTAGAAGCCATGAAAAATATGATTAGTACCTTCAACATAAGGATGATTGAAGTACTCTCTTTTTCCAAACAAGAACTTCTACTCAATGTTTTAGGTAATGACTCATATGATAATGATTCTTCTCACTATCATTCACAATGACATCATTCAAAGTACATCCTACTTTGAACACTTCACATATTTATCTTCTTCTTGACTTGTGACTATCTCCCTCACGAAGTCTCTTGATAGAATCATTTTATCTACTTTCTTTATGAAGAAATGTGACTCCACTTGTTGGAAAAATGATTTTCTTGGAATCATAACAAAGTAATGTAGAAGAACCACCTCCTTCATGCATGCACCTAGCAACATCCTTTTCCATATGATCAAAGAAATCTTTAGCAACAATCTTTTCCAAGAAGAACCTTCACCACCTCTATTGATGAAGTTAGCTCTTTCCTTACCTTTTGCATGCTTGCATTTGCCATGAAGAACCATTGAAGAACCA
Source organism: Diphasiastrum complanatum (assembly GCA_029204225.1). NCBI lineage: Eukaryota > Viridiplantae > Streptophyta > Lycopodiopsida > Lycopodiales > Lycopodiaceae > Diphasiastrum > Diphasiastrum complanatum. Next base: position 29,731,836 of record CM055109.1, on the reverse strand, counting down.
TCATTATCCTCATAACTAGCCAAGTTAGCACAAAGATGAACATGTCCAAGAAGCATATTAGATCTTGACCTAGGTCTAGCATAAGGAAGCTTTTTAGACTTTGCATAAGATCCACCAATCTTATTGATGCTAAAAGAGAACTTTGGAAAGTTGAGACCAATCTCCTTTTCCATTCCATTCCATTCCATCCACTTGCTGGAAAAATTACTTTCTTGGAATCATAAAAAAAGAATGTAGAAGAACCATCTCCTTCATGCATGCACCTAACAACATCTTTTTCCATATGATCAAAGAAATCATTAACAACAATCTTTTCCAAGGAAGAACCTTCACCTCCATTGATGAAGTTAGCTCTTTCCTTACCTTTTGCATGCTTGCACTTGCCATGAAGAACCATTGAAACACCATCATTATCCTCAAGACTAGCCAAGTTAGCACAAAGATGAACATCTCCAAGAAGCATATTAGATATTGACCTAGGTCTAGCATAAGGAAGCTTTTTAGACTTTGCATAAGATCCACCAATCTTATTGATGCTAAAAGGAACTTTGGAAAGTTGAGACCAATCTCCTTTCCATTCCATCCTCTTGAAAAGTCTACCTTGTCTATTGCCCCTAGCAACCAAGATTTCTTCTTTTGTAATGAAACAAGCATCACCACCAAACTTTACCATGTATCCTTTCTCTATCATTTGACCAACACTTAACAAATGCTTTGAAAGTGAAGGAATGTAAAGAACACCATCAAGTCTTGCTTTCCTATTAGTAGAGATACAAATAGGAATTGAACCAATACCTTGAATCACACACTCACCACCATTGGCCATGTGAATTGCTTTCTTGGCTCCATCATAATTGACCAAATAAGTAAAAAACTCCTTGTGACTAGTCATGTGTGAACTAGCTCCACTATCAATCCACCATGAATCTTTGTCACCTTCACTTGATATTGGACTTGAATAACACATCAAAAGAGAATCACCACCACCTAGATCCTCATCATTAGTAGTAAAGTTGATTTGCTTGCTACCTTCATCTCTTTGCTTCTTCAAACTTTCATTTGCAAAATGCCCTTTGATTCCACAATAGAAGCATTTCAACTTAGACTTATCTTTCTTTTTGCCAAAAGAGGAAGTGTCACCTTGATCTTGACCTTTTGACCACTTGCCTTTGCCTTTGCCCTTGAACTTGCCTTTGAAGAACATAGCCTCCTCTTCATAATGAGATGTTGATGTAGATCCACCTCCTCTTGATTGAAGCCTATACTCCTCATTCACCAAGATCGCTTGCAAATCCACCATACTTGGCAAATTCTTTTGAATAACAAGACTTTGAACAAGATTAGCATGATCATCTAAAAAGCCATTAAGTATAACTTGAACAAGTTCTACCTCCTTAATGCTTTCATCAATACATGCTAACTCATCATTGAATGCTTTAACCCTCAAAACAAAAGCATGAGTAGTCTCTTCCTTCTTTTGCAAACTTTGAAAGATTTGTCTCCTAAGAGTAAGCACTCTTGATGTGGACTTGGATTCATAAAGCTTCTTCAAAGCTTCCCAAGCCTCCAAAGATGATATGCACTTACCCACTTCCTTGAGAAGTTCATTGGTAACATTCATCTTAATCATGTGTAGAGCTTTCTTTGCTCCCTTGTCATACGTCACTTGATCTTGAGGTGCTTGAGGCCCCCCTCCACACCTGCAACAATCTCCATCAACTCATTCATCTCCAATAAGAACTCCATCCTCATCTTCCATAGAATAGTTGATTGAGGTAAGCTTATCATTGCCTTCTAATATGAATCCACCACTTGTAGCCATGTTGGAATGACCTAATCTTCTTCTTTCAACCTGTTGCAATTCACAAAGCACTCTTTTGAATGTCAACAAATGAACTCAAAAAGAAATTACAAAGATATGGAACCTCTCAAATCTCTTCTAGCACTTCTAACTAGAAAATCAACACATAGAATAGTGAAATCTTGATCAACCTATGATCTATCCTCAATCTAATGATTCTTGCCACTTCCTAAGATTGAAACACACTCAAGTGAAGTTCCGTAACCTCAAAAACTAGAGATCCAATTAAATTTAGGGTTTTGGCAAACTCACAAAAAATTGAATATCACAAAAAATTGGCCAAATCCAGTATGTGAATTCAAAAATCGGAATTGAACAAGTATATTGACCTATTTAGTGTTTTGATCTACAAAAGATCCAATCTACAAAAGCAAAAAACTCGATTTTGATGTAGAATCCTCTCTAGCATGCTCTAGACTTGATATCTTCACCAAATCATTGATAGATCTGATTTCCTCCTTCATAACCTGAAACACAAGCTCTGATACCATGTGAAAGATTTTAGATCCTTAAGATCCAATCTACTTGAATGATCTTTGGTTAGAAAGAGAAATACACTACCAATCTCACCAATGTAGAAAAATCAGCATCTACACACAAATTGAGATGCAAACACCGACTTCTAGGCCTTTTTGCTACTAAACTTTTGCCAGATTTTTCAGCAAGCCTCCCTTAGTACATTGTGGAACCTATCGTATCCTCTGGTGAAGGAACCTCAATACCAAAACCTCTATCTAAGTTGGACCAACTACAATTAGTCTAGCCCATTAACTCTTTGCAAAACCAAATTTCAAACATGCAATCTATGCATGCAGTGATTGAGCTTGAATTCCAGAAAAAAAAAATGCAAAAAAAAAGCCATTAAAAAAATATTGACTCACCTTCCGTTCATTGTTTTGCATCATTATTTTCTTTGCCATTTCTTCTTTTCATTTGCTTTTTCTCATTCGACATAGTCGCAGAAGATTAAGTCAACTATCTCATACCATAACACATTTTCATTTTTCTCTTCTTCTCTGAGTTCCAAAAAGACCGCCTCAAGCAACAACTCAATTGTTGTTCCTTTCTCTTTGTTTTTATCTCTATCTCCTCATTTCTTTTTCACTATCTTTTTCACAAAAATAAGTGACTTTGGTGGCAAGGGACTGACACTAAATTCATATGGGAGACATGTTACAAGATTCTCTCAATAATTTTGTAAGTTTATCAAGATTGTTAAAAACTATGTAGCAATTTTGATACAAATCACTACCAAATTGGGTGGTTTAGATACAAAGGGGAATTCATTTTAGGACTTTCTCCCCTTGGAAAATTCAATGCAGATCACTTGCCAATATACCATATTTTGGAACTTATCTTCAGGTGAAATGAATATTCTAGAGTTAAAATTGTCCTCGTACAATATTCTTAAGCACAAACTAGACACTTTATTGAAATGTTCAGGAGGAAAGACCAAAAATGTATGATTGAGAAGCATTACAACACCCACAATATGAAAGCTTATTATTGTGGGCTCTATGCTTGTGTACATTTGAGGAGATAGAATGGAGAATGACTAGAATGAAAAAATGACTACTCATTACATTTTGAAGCATATATTTGTTGATAAAATACCTTAGTTGGATTTTGTTTCAATTGGTTTTTGTAATGAAATTTATTGAACGAATCTTTGATCATTTGTGCAGCTACAATTATAGCATACCTTCTTGTGAGTGAGGCAACAATAATGAATTGTATAGCATCTACGGAGAATGAATGAGGCAAATATACCTAATGTTTTAGATTTAGATACTTTTTTTTATTCATCGCATGATGACTAAGCCTCGCTGAAATGGAACATTTTGTAATGGTGGAATTTTGGTTTTTGTAAATCAAAGGTTCATTGTAATACTTAGTAGTTTTGGGAGAAACAAAAAAGGCAAACGATAGTTTAGTTATTTGTTGGAAACATATCAATATCTGTAAACTTTGTACATATTCATAATCATCAGTACACAAAAGAAAGTGATATATTTACTTTATATTTGTTAGAGATTATTCTCATTTATTCATGTTTGTAGGAGGTTATTGGTTGTATTTGCATATTTAAAGATATCTATATGTAATAATCAAAGCCTAATTTATTTTGAATCTTTTTTTACTCTAAGAATTTAGTAAAACTTCAAATAAGAGTACATGAGGAGGTCATTTACTAAAAGCTAAAAAACAAAGTACGTCAACAAAATGAAGCATACATGGTGCTTGAACTTAAATTGGTGCTTTGAACTTATTCCCTCTTAAAAGACATATGAATGTCAATGAAACTCCCAAGATCAAAAGCTTGATTTTAAACCTTGAAATCATTGGTCAAAATTTTCAAGCCCTTTCCAAAATTATTGAAGATCTAATCAATCATTTCAAGGTAGGTCTTCAAAAGAGGTTTTTAGTGATAGAACAACTTGATTCTCTTTTTAGATTATATCTCATGTTTAAGGTTTGTTTTGTAAAATATTATTTTTTATAGGAAAAGGGAATGGGTATGCTATCCATGATACAAGGAACTATGAAAAATGGTGATTTTGCTTTGTTAATTTGATGAATAATATTGGCTTAAAAGAAAGTTTTATGATTAACTTTTGCAAGCCCAAAATGTTTACTAATTTGAGCAAGGTGAAATATGGTGGGTACTAACATTAATGGTAAGGGAAATTTTGCAAAGTGCTTTGTTTTTAACATGTAATGTTTATGTCTAAACCCCAAAAAAAAACCTTATGCTACTCTTGTTCCATGTATAATGAAATATTACCATGTATGTGTTTTATGCAAAATAGGTCGACACGATTTGCCTTGTTGTTTGTATTGATTTTGTTCCACACTGGCCATTTGCAATAGAATGAGTCTTAAGTCAGCCGACACAACCAATGATTCTAGTGATAGAAATAAATATCGTACAATACAAAGTATGGTTGGTTCCAATTGTAAGAATCATTATTTGGCACTACAACTTTGATGCAAATAAGAGTACTAAATGTGGTTTGTAACAAATTGAGGCACTTTTTGGAACCTATGGACACAAATTTCTTTCTTCAGAGAGGGTGACATAGAATAGTATACAATTTTGAATGTCACTTTACAATTCAAAAAATTAATCTTTTGAGGAGAAGCACTCATAGCTTCTCGTGCACAAGACTTTTTTTGTAATATTGTTATATTTGTTATATGTGATTATTAGAGTTTGAGATAGGTGCTTTGTAGAGAATTCAAAATCCATGCCATGGAAATGTTAGTAATAGCTAATGACAATCAATTCACATTTCACATTTCACATTTCACATGATCTTGCATGTAAAATCAAGGAGTTTATAAAATGGTATAAACTCTCTCTGATTTTTATGTAGTACATAGATGGATGTCAAAATATCACTTGATTCATGGAATTAGCCATGTTCTAGAAAGAAAGAAGTCAAACTCTATGTTGCTTGATGAAATTTGAAGTAAATCCATAGCTATATCTATAAAAGGTCACATAATGTGTCTATTATTTTCTATTTGTCATTAGAGAAGTTCCTAGATTAAACCAAGAATAATTTTCAAAGTCTAGAAGTTCCTCGAGGCCATATGGGAGCAAAACGTTATTTTAGTTTCTATTCACATACTTATCTTTTTTTTGACTTGTGACTATGTCCCTCACCAAGTCTCATGATAGAACCATTTGATCTACTCTCTTTATGAAGACATGTGACTCCACTTGGACAAATGACTTTCTTGGACTCATCACAAAAAAATGTAGAAGAACCACCTCCTTCATGCATGCACCTAGCAACATTTTTTTTCCATATGATCAAAGAAATTATTAGCAACAACTTTTTTCAAGGGTGAACCTTTACCACCTCCATTTATGAAGTTAGCTCTTTCCTTACCTTTTGCGTGCTTGCACTTTCCATGAAGAACCTTTGAATAACCATCACTATCCTCATAGCTAGCTAAGTTAGCACAAAGATGAACATCTCCAAGAAGCATATTAGATCTTGACCTAGATCTAGCATAAGGAAGCTTGTTAGACTTTTCATAAGATCCCCCAATCTTATTGATGCTAAAAGGCAACTTTGAAAAGTTGAGACCAATATCCTTTTCCATTCCACCATTTTTGTTAGCCATAACAAAAGCATCAGCTTGAAAAGTCTACCTTGTCTATTGCCCCTAGCAATGAAGATTTCTTCCTTTGTAATGAAACAAGCATCACCTTGAAGCCTAAACTCCTCATTCACCAAAATCTCTTGCAAATCCACAATGCTTGGCAAGGTTAGAATGATCAGACCTTAATCTCATGGAATGAATTCATGTGAAAATTCACACGTGTGGGAATGCCCTATGTGTGAAATTGATCTCCTAAGCAATGCTTTTGCACTTTAGATCAACTTTGATTGAAAACCAAGATCAATGTCAGAAATCATTTGCCAACATCTTTGAAGAGCATTCCACCAATTTGCCATTACATCCATGTGCTTCCTCCATGCTTGTTGATGATGATCTTTGATTTGAAAGTACCATTTGCATGAAGATGGCTGCACCATGATGAAAATTAGAGGCTTCCATGCCTCATAAAGATCACAAAGATCATAGAGATCAAGATCATAAGATGAGCAAAAGTATTGTTTATCAAAATTAAGCACACTAGCTTGACTAGTCCACATACTATGAACTTTATTCATAATGGATCTAATCTTGAAATCAAATGCAATCTTGATCTTCTTGAGGCTAAACACTTGCTCAAGGATGTAAGTGTCCTCTTTGGATGCTTCACTTAATCTCAAGAGAAGTTTACAAAATGCCTCATAACATGTAAAAACATGAATTTTCAAACTATGAGTATCAAACTCATTTTTGCTCTTACTATATACAAGAGCATACTTTTGATGACATAATATCTTGCTTTCAAAATATTTTGGAAACATCTCTAAGCCATCAATGACAAGAAAGATGTCCATATAATAGGCATCATCCAAAACTAGAATTGCCTTATTTGAACTTTGAGATGTAAAAATTTCAATATGTGAAAATTTGTCAAAAGATATTTTGGATATTTTTGTGTTCCTAGTTTGTGAAAATATCACATGTGTGGAGCATGTTTCCACATGTAGAAAAAGTAAAAATAGTTTAGTCATGTTGACTTTAGGAAATCATAAAGATTTTGTATCAAGCATCTTGGTGTAGAACTTTGATAGGGCCAAAATTGGCATAGAGGTCAAAATAGTTAATTCCACATGTAAAGCCTCAATTTGGCCAAAAGTATATTGTGATGAAAACTCGAGGTAGTTAGACTTGTGACACATGTGTAGATGTAGTTTGATGAGTGATGAAGTCAAAGTGTTGGCAAAAGTCAAAGGGTAAGTGAGATTTTCATAAGAAGGGTCCAATAGAAGTGTAAGAAGGATGCATCGCTCATCCAATATGATTAGAGAGGCTATGTTTGAGGGGTCCAATAGGATTGAAGCATGGATCTCCACGAGTTCTATATGTACTTTCATTACCAATCATAATCAAGTGAGTTTTTGAGTCAATTTGAGAGCAACAAGTTTTGCTTGTTTTTTCCTTCTCTCTCTACCTAAGGACAGACTACTCTATTCTCTATCTACTCTAGGAGAGGAACTTAATTTTTCTTAGAATTTTCATGATGTACTTTTTTCATGTGTGAAACTACTTTGGTTATCAATCTATGCATCTATCTTTGTCTCTTTGTCGTAGATTTTGACATAGATCATGGATTTCAATCTAGTGTTGATCTAAAGTGCATAAGCTTTGCTTAGGATATCATTCTCACACATTAGGGCATTCCCACACACGTGAAATTTCACATGGTATCAGAGCCTACCTAAGCTTTTGATGCATCTATCATCCATAGTTTCAAAAATTTCATGAAAATCAAGATCTAGAGAGTGCTGATTGCATCTCCCATGCTATCTCAAGCAAATTTGGATCAAGAGGGTTCATCATCATAAGGATTGAATCATTTCTGACATTGTATGGAATTCCCTACTCAGACACATGTGAAGGACAACCCAATTCACTTTGGTGGTTCCCTTCCATGTGAAATCCAAATTTGGAGCTTGATAGCAAGTTTCAAAGCTATTAGAGTCTAGTTTGTGTAGCAATTGATTTCATAGTGATTGGATCCTCCAATCAAAGGTTATAGTCAATTGAATCAAGGTGGGTACGACATCCACTATCAACAAAATTTAGATACATGGAAGGATCATAGTCACTAAGAGTAAATCCTAGTGAGATAAGGAAAGAATTAAGTCTTGAATACCATGATCTTGGTGCTTGCTTGAGTCCATAAAGACTTTTGAAGAGCAAGCACACTTTGGACTCATCCTTGATGAATCCTTGAGACTCAAAACAATGTCTAGATCACTTATAAATGATATTGGTAACCATACAACTGTGAACAGAGATCTAACAAACAATCGTTTGACCAAACCAAATGTGTCCACCCTGGTCTAGGTGCCCTACCTAACCCTCTTCAAAAACTTATAACTTCTGATTGGCTCAATCAAATGGAATGAAACTGATTGCAACAGAAACTAGACAAAAATAGCTTCAAAGCAAGATATCAAGCAAGATAAATGGATCAAGCATGAGATAGAACTCTCAATCTGAAATTGGATGTTCCTCACACGTGTCTGAGCACCTGATTCCCGTACAGTACCAGGTTAGACCCAATCAATGCCCTATTGATCTCTTTTGATCCAAAATTAGACAAGATAGCTAGGAAAATGGATCTTGACAATTTCTAGCTCAAGATTGATGAAAAGTTTTCACTTAAATGAATCAAAATGCATGGTAACCTTAGGTAGGCGCTGATACCATGTTGATTGCACATGTGTGGACTGTCCACCACATGTACTTGTGATCTCCTAAGGTGTGTAGATGTACCAAGATCAAGACTAGATTGAGATTCAAGATCTATCTTTGATTCTATGGCAAAAACACACTACTACATGCATTCAATCACTTCCAACTCTCACTCACACGTTTGGGAAGTGTTCCAAAAATAATCTAAGTAAAAACAAGCTGCTCTCCTAGGGTAGAGGACGAAAATCATCATGAGCTCTGGGGTAGAGAGAGAAAGCTAGAAAACCAATTACTCACAAAATCCACTCAACGTCAAAATCAATTAGATCCAAATGAGAAGTACAATGATACTAGTAGATCCACAAGATACCACTATGCTTAACTATGATTGGACCACACTTTTGCCACCTCTTAATCCTATTGGACCATTGATCCATTCACCTGTAAATTCTATTGGACCATTTTCAAGCAAACCTCAAATTCTATTGGACCCCTCCGGGTTCCACCTCTAAATCCTATTGGACCTCTTAAATTTCATCAAACAAAAGTATTACACTTGTCTACACTCTAATTGGCACAAGTTTAGCCTCTTACTCTATTTTGGCTAAATAGTGACATTACAAGTGGAAATGGGTAATTTGCCATCTATGCCAAATTTGGTCCTATCAACATCCTACACCTAGATGCTTGATATAAAAAACATAAGACCCCTATATCTAACATAGATAATCTTTTTCAATTCTTCACATTGGTTATGTTGTAGAAACTTTCTTGTCTATATGAACTAGTATCACTTCAAATTTATGCATTAACGTCCTTTTTGGACTCAAAAAGGGCCTCTTCACTAATTATAATTAGTGTTAATTACGACATGTGTACGAATAAGAGAGTGACAATTCAGATAGAATGGTTTATATGACATGGCACATCCAATAGTGTAAATTAGATTCCCAATTCTAACCCATCCACTAACTCTCCTCTAGCTCTACTTCTCTAGCCCATAGTAATGATGATATGATAAGGCCCAAATTTAAAATTTAAATGAAAATATGGCCTTTATTTTTTCAAGGCCTTCAAAAAACTATTTTAATAACATAGAATGAAAAAAAAAATGGCCCAATATTCCATTGGGCCCCCAAATCGAAAAAAAAATTCAAAAAAAAAAAGAGGGAGAGGGGGCATGGGGTACATTCCCCCCTTGTACCCCCCCTCCCTTCTCCCTCTCCATTGTCCGGACAACGAGGAGGGAGGATTTTCCTTGGGCGCAGGGACACCGCTGGCTTACGGAGGGAGGATTTTCCTCGGGCGTAGGGACGCCGCTGGCTCAGGTGGGTGCGCAGTTCCTGCATCCAAGGAAAATCTTCCCTCCTTGTTGTTCGGACAGCAGGGGCGGGGCGGTCATGGCGCCCTCTGGGCTACTGCGCCCCCAAACGGGCCAGCGGCCTGGAGGGGGTGGGGTCCGTGATGCACCAGGGGCCAGGAAAGCAGGTACCCGGGGGAGGGGGGGATGTGTGAGAGATTCAACTAGTTTAATCATATTTGCTACATTTCTATATTTGATAAATTGAGGCCAACTTTATACTATACTTAGAGTTTGACTTTTCAAAGTTCATTAGTCTAAATTGCATTGAATAAATACTTTCGGAAAGCGTGGTAAAGTTAGAAGTGGAGTTTGAGTAGATTCAAATTTGAATGTTGGGTACCTTGAATCTAGACCCAAAAATAGTAGGGTTTACATTTTGGAGGGAAAGCCAAGTGGCCAAATAGGGTTTGGACCTTCTATAAAAGGATGTAACTGTAGTGGGTTTCTTTCCTTGCCTAATCTGAATCCAAGATCTAATCAATCTAGCATCGAGGAGATGAAGTTAGTTGTCACGCGTAGATTCGTTCCCATGAGAGCGATGACATAGTTCAGATTTCAGCATGAATGGAAGATTCACATCTAACTCTACCATTCACTAATCCTAAGCATTAACACTACATCCATTAACACTAGATCCACAATGAAGATAGCTTACTTTTTCTCTCTCTCCCTTTCTCTCTCATAAAAAGTGTAAAAGCATGCAATCCCAATAACAATCAGATCCAACAAATAGCAAAACACAATAAAAGCATGAGAGATGGAGGAAAAATGATAGAGAGTAAGAATATTCATAAATCCATTTTACAAGAGAGCCAATCTACTTTATTGAAATGAGGATATGTACATGTGTAGGAAACTCGAGTTGGTCTCTTTTTATAGTAGAGAGGAGGACCCTGGCCTCTAAATCCTATTGGTCCATTTCTGCCTTCCTAACTATTCAAAGTTAAAAAAGAGTGAGAGCCATCCAAATTGGAGGGAAACCTAACTTTATTCACTAACTTCACATTTAGGCCCTGCGACATTAAAAGTCTCGCAAAAAGGCCTGAAGTCCTTTTATTGACTTTCAACTAATCAAGTCTCTATATGATCATCGAGTTGGACTTACACACGCAAGGTGCCAAATCCCGCAAACCCTCCAATAGTATCCCCCCACCAAAATTGGTGGCGGTCCCACGACACCTGCGAGATGCAGTTATTGTGGGCTTTTATTTGCTTCACGTCAAATCTTTATTAAATGATACTGCACATTCTCCATGAAACCGAGTCGGGTAGTGTTGAAATCTAAATTGTGCGGCAAAAAACAACGGTGGGCTCCGGCGATCCATTTTGAAATTGTACAAGCTGTGAATCGAGATTTCCAGGAGCCTCCCATCATTGCGGCACGGAAATACAGTCTAGCCACCGGCAGCTGATCCTTAATGATGTCTGACACCATTGGCTTATTCGGATTGAATGCCAAAGGAGAAAGGAAATCATCCCATCGCATTGCCACGAATGCCAATAGAGTCAAATCTTTTGCAAAGAGCGCCGATTGTCTCACTGTGGGATTAGGAGAGTGTATATACTCCCGCTGGTATGCTTGTAGTGCCCAGTGGAAACCAACTGTAAGGTCGGTGGATGATTGGCCAGTTCAGCGTATGGATAATAATTTTGTTCATGGCCAATCACAAATCCTTCCACTTATTTTTTGCGCGGCATTGGGACGTAATATGGATCTATGCGCAATTGGCGAGGGCTGGCCACATAACTCGTGATGGATTCTGGAGTTTTCTCAAAAACTATAACTCTCCAAGCTGGCTGCTCTCCCAATGCGTGTATTTTATCCAACTCTTTGCCGGCCTCTATTTCAGAGGTCTTAAACTTGAGGACCACACCATGCGAGGACTCATGAGGATGTTGCACTAAAAAGCTCTGGATCTGGTCCTTGATGCTGAAGAACGGTGTGGTCCTTGATGAAGATGGACCTGGTTGCATTGCCTGTGGAATTCGCTGTTTTTCTTAGACGTCGGGGGCTCCACCCTGGTCCATGTCCGAATCCAACCATGTACCATAGGTGCATCAGCTTGGTGCGGAGGGGAGAACTGCGGCATGACCAGAACTAAAATTTGAGGCTCGGCTTCCAACACCTGAGCGACAACCTTTTCATATTCGTTGATAGTTACTTTGGCCTTTGCCAACTCAATTGAAGCTGTACCCTTGAATCTGTCAAAGTGGCCTTGGAATCCTTGAAGGGCCACTTTATAGGTTTCAATCTTTTTAAACAAATACACAATTTCTGTTGGAGTTACCAGATCATCAGATATTTGCGTCTGTAGATACGCATTATGCTCAAGGGTGGTCGTATTCAATTCACCTTGGAGACGTGTGCAACCTTGTTCAGCCATCTACAGTTGACCCTGGAGCAGCTGCGCTTGTTGCTTTGCATCATGCACGGCCCTGTCTACTTGGTCTTTGAGTGGTTGTGAAGGCATTCTGCAGGGAACTAACATGATCCTCTAGACAATCAGCCAATTGTTGTGACTTCTTCTTCTCAACTTCAGACTTAGCTTCATGCTGCTTGGCGATCTTCAATTCTTTGTCCAGGTGATTCACTTTCTGGTTAAATTCCATATCTGAGATGCGTTGCCCCATTTCTTTTTTCTTTTCCAACATAGATTGGATCACTTGCGCAAGGCTTGAGACTAAATCGAGAGCATCATGAGAATCTACTGTTGTGGAGGTGGTAACAACAGAAGGAACTAGTGGTACTGTCCTTGGTTGGCATAGAGCAGGTGCCTGGAAATCTTCTTCTTCAAAGAGGTCTTCTTCTTCATAGCCCTTAGGCATTGTGACATCGAACTGCTTTGGTGACTTGACAGCTTTCCCGACCCGAATTGTGGTTGGTGCAGTTTCAACTTGATCTTGTTGGTTGATCTGAAAAGAGTCTTCAAAACTAGTAGTAGTATCATGGATCTGTTTGAATCCTCTTCCAGGGGATTGGAGTTCAAAGGGCTGGACTGGTATGGCTCAAATACTGAGTTGGTGGTTGAGGACCATTTGTCATGGATGCGTGCAGGTTTGAGTTTACCCATCGAATCAATGGTGACAAAACTGTCACGATTTCCAAAAGTGACTCGGCCTTTGCTCCAGTTATGAACGACTCGTGCATTGGTGAGCCACAGACGACCAAGTAGTAATTTATAAGAATAGACATTATTGGGAATATCAAGTACTACGAGATTGACAGAAAACTTGAGACCTCCTAGTTTGATCAGCACATGTGGAAAGAAGCTGGTAGGTCGGACCACACTTTGATCAGCCATCCAAAGCTCACAAGTGAGTTTGGCTAGCTTGTCTATCAGATTCCATTCTATCATGAGGGATGTGGAAATGATATTGACACCGGAGCCACCATCAAGTATTGCTAAAACTTCACGGGATTGATGATGGGTAGCTGGGATTTTGATATTGCCTCGTTCGCTGAGTGGATTGGTTAGATGTAAGGGCATTTCAGGCAATTCGTCAGTAGTGGTGGTGTTATTGGATTGGATCTGTTGTTTCCACTGGCCAGCATGCTTCCAGAGTACATGAAAAGGAAGAGTGACATTGGCTTGTAGTAAACCTCTCCAAACTTCGGTACCTTCAAGGGTTTTATTTTCAAAGGACTTGTGAGGTACTTTATGAGAAGTGGAAGATTGTTGGTCGGCATTGCGGATTTGCTGACGATACTGATGATGCAGCCGAATTTTTTTAGATGGGTGAGGTAAACTATCGGGGTTGAATCTTCACTTGGAGGAACAGCCCACGACTGAGTTTTGCTGGGTGCAAGTGTAGGGGCTTGGCGTTGGGTTTGTGTCCGAGTCAAGACCCAAGCAGGATGAGTTTTGATGGGTAATAGACAGGATCAACTGGCTTAGATCGGGATAGACAGTCCTTTACGTGATGTTAAATACCACAGTTTTCACAAGCTGGAGGAAAACAAAGTTTATCTGGGCAACAAATACTAGGATGTTTACCTGCATAGATAAAACATCCTCGTATTGTGGGTAGTTGATGTGCGACAAAGACAACTTGGTTTGGATTGTAAGCTTAGGCATTCGGATCCACTGTTTGAGCATTAGAATCATAGGTATAATAAACAACTGTTTCAGTAGAGTATTGTGGTTGAGTATTGTCTTCCACATAGTAGGTGGCCGGATCGATGGTATTCGGATCAAGATAATGGACAACGTTTTGTGGGGCAGGTTGGTTAACGACAAACTGTTGACGTGGATATGGGTATTGATTTGGTGAATTTGGTCGTGGTTGGTAGACCCCTGGTCGTGGCACAGGCTGTTGTGGAGGGTAAGGACGGTAAGCTCAATAGATGGTGGGTCTAGTGGCTGCTGGAAAATGGTTTCGCAGTTGAGGGCATTCATTAGCAGTGTGATGCTGTGAGCAGATTGGACACCAGACATTCTCCCTTGTTGGAAAGGATTTCTCAACAATCTGTTTCATGGCAGTTTGGAAATCGACAGTGAGTTTATCCATATGAGATTGTTGAGCTTTTTGCCAGGTTTCCATTTGATGTAGAAGTTCAGAAGATTGAGCAATATTGTCAGACTTCGGGTGATTATGACGGTCCAGATTCTTGGATTTCTTTTCACGATGGTCAAAGTCATCATCGGAACCTTCGTCTTCCTCACAGATAGCATCGGTCATCACATCTTTAGGCTGATCATAAAGGTCAACTGGTTTGAGTTCACGACGGATGTTTTCAGGCAATCCAACTAAGAACAGTTTTATGGCCATACGTTCGGTGATATTCAACACATTCTACTTTGAGACGTTTAAAACGCACAATGTAATCTTGATATTGTTTCTCCTAACTTTCTTGATGGTGATGGATCTATGGATGATGATGGTGAAGATGGTTCCAAGAATATCCTCAAGGCAAAGGGAAAAGCCAACAAGGCTTATATATGATGAGAAGGGTAAGCAAGTTGTGGAAGGTAAAAACTTGACTTTACTCACATGTTTTGGTGCATCTTCTCGTGTGGAGGATGTTATGCATATGAATAGTTGTCTTCATGAAATGGATGTCATTTATGGCTCTGGAAAACAAGTTTTATTACCATACTTTGATTTTTATCATTCATAATACTCTTTTATTAAACTTGCCAATTTTGATGGTCAAAAGGAAGATCAAGAGGTTGATCTTAATGTGCTTCATCAACACCAATTGGAAATTGGTAATTTGAAGCTAGTCAAGAGCATCAAAGAAGAATCAAATGGCCAAGGCACTAAGGATCTATTTTTGCAGGTTATTGAAGACTCAAGTAAAGGACAAAGAGAAACAAGGAAATCGTGTTCAGACCTAATTTACTCATCTAACTTTATGTTTGAACTATGTTATGTCATTGAGTGGAAATTGTCAAAATTTGGTGAATCTATGATCATCTTTTTGTATCCAATAAATCTTGAAGAAGGACTAGTGCTACCTACTAGCTATGTGGAGTCTTATGAATCTAGCTTAGCATCATTGTTGTACTCTTTTACTCATGTATTTCCAAGGCTTGATGGTTCTTCATGGCAAGAAGGCAATGGAGGCTCATTCATGGTGGATTTTGACACATACATTTCACAAGAAGTGAAATATGGAGAATACATGCAAGCAAGCATTCATCACTTTCATCTGTCACATGTTTACTGCTATTTTACAAAGATTTCAAAGGTGGAAATATGTAGAAATCATTCCATTCCCATTCTATGTTATTCTTCAACTAGTTTCATCTTGAAATATAAAATTGATTTAAGAAATAGTGAAACATCCAATATGGACACTATTATCTATATCAATTATGAAGTTTATTGTTTTGTACATATTAGGATCATTGAGAGGAGATCTGTCCTTAAGATGGAAATCATTCTGAAGTTAGATCAAAGTAGTGTTGTAAAACTAGCAAGTAAAGTTGAAGAGGGAGTGTGAAAATTGTCAACATTTCCTAGCTAGTTTTAGGCCAAATTTGATTTGTGGCACATAGTTTTGGATCTAACCTTTCATACATATGGAAGAAGGCTAGATACTTTTATTTTAATATATATTTTATTTTGAAAAAGTTTCAAACTTCAAGACCTTCGAAATGACACCAAAATCATGTCATTTGGACATATAGGCTAAAATTGGCTATTTTAGGCTAGTGGTGTCCTAAAATTGGGTCCTAAGTTCTAGGTAAGGAGAGAGAGTCATCTCTCTCACCTATATTGGGCTGAATTTCGTGGAAAAATAGGTTGAAAAAACTTATGTACTGTTTCATTGAGATGAATAGATCATTGTCATTGTTTCTTCCTCCATTGTGAGCATTGTTGTGTGTATTGTCTTCAAGCACTTGTGTATGATCTTAGGTGCTTTTCAAAACTGGTAGGCTGCTGTTGTAGGACTGATATGCTGCTATTTTTGGCCGCCCTCAATACCTTTGAATAGCCTCTTGAGTTCCTAGAATGCTTGTTCAAGTTATTGTGGATCAAAGGTAGCATTAGGATGCCATTTCTAGCTTTCGTAGCTTGTTCAGCAAAGATCTTAGCCAAAACATTTGGGATCTTAGATCCATTCAAAATCCACTTTTTTCACAAGTATGATCATTCACTTTATTATAGGCTTGTTAGAAATGATGTTACCATCTTGCTAATCTATGTGGATGATATTATATTGAGTGGTGGAAACAATCAAGATGTGGAGGATATCAAGAGTGTTCTTAAGAAGGAATTTGAGGTGCATGATCTTGGTCATTTACATTACATTTTAGGAATAGAAGTGATTATATCTTCTCATTCTACTTTCATTTGTCAAGAGAAGTATGCTAATTCTATTCTAGAAAGATTTCATATGGTAGATACAAAATCTTGTGATACATCTATGTCTCATGTAAAGCTAACTATAAGAGGTAATGAAAGATCCTTCAAGGACATTACTCTCTATAGAAGGCTAGTTGGGTCACTTATCTATATAACCATCACAAGACTAGATCTAAGCTATTGTCTTGGAAGATTGAGTCAATTCATGCAGGATCCTAGTGAGGAGCATTGGAAGCTAGGGAAACGAGTTTTGAGATATGTTTCGAGAACTCGAGATTTTGGCATATTGTATGAGAGATCATCACCTAACTGTTGGAGTTTAATCTTACTCCTACTCATCCTAACTGCCCTCCTTCCTTCTCTCAATTTTACTCTCACCTAAAACCTACAGAAAATGAACTATTTTTCAACAGTCTGCATATTTGAACTGTTTGTCGCAACAGTTTGTATTTTTCTTCGCAATTTCTTCCGACACCCGACACTGTCGCCTTTCCACCTTTGGTCCATCCTGAGCAACTATTAAGTGTTTTGCAACACTTGTGCTAACTCGGTTTTTCGGCCATTTCAAACACTTCCAAAAAAAATGCAACACTGCATTTTTACACGAGATTCCACACAAGCGAAAAATGCGACACTTTGTAGAAATACACAAGATTCCAAGTATAGACTATCTACGTCTTCATGCTCCAATAACAATTGTTCTAATTAGTCAGTTAATAAGCGATCTTGTAAATGTAAAACTAGAATAATGCAAGCTCTTCTAGTTGCTATATATGTAAATGAGTGATTGAATCGAAGACGTGCAGAGATGCATGTGGATACTCCATCAGAGGTCAAACGACCAGAATGGGTCTTCTAGTAGCTGACTCCTCAAAGTTAGTGATTATATATATATAGAGAGAGAGTGATACTCATAACTTTAACAATTGATTTGAGTCTGTAAGTAGGATCATGCGTTTATCAGTGCAATTGTATTGTGATTTGATTGTTGTTATACGACATGATTATACAGATTTGCTACTATTCTACATCTTTGTATTCTTGTTGAATGAAACTAACTCTCATTCCTCTTATGCAGACATCATTATCAAAGGAATGTATGGCTGTCTCTGATGCGTAAGTTATTTCTACATTCTCTTCATATCAGGTTATCAACAATAGAGGATTGCATGGCTGTCTCAGATGCCTAATCGTTTCTATGATCTCTCTTTCATGACAGTCTAAGACTCCTACACTGATAATCTTATTCAACACAAAAGAATAGCTCCCAATCTCCATTCTCTATGTAGTCCATGATCCTATTAATACAGTTATCACTGTTCTTTCATTATTGTCTTCATCCATTGGTATCTATACAGCTGACAATCTTCATTCACGAACCAACAGATTGGTATCAGAGCTGATAATTTTCATTTCATGAACCAACAAGGTGGTATCAGAGCACTGGTTTACTGGATTACTAGAGTCTAGAATTTATAATAGAACTGAATATGTTCTTATTTCATAAGAGTTGGTTCATTCTATTTGTCGATTTTAATGAAAGATTCAACCTCAGAGATCCGTTTGATTAACGAATTCAATGGAGATGACTTCCACATGTGAAAGTTCTAGATGAGGATGATCTTAATCAATAAGGAGCTATGGGGATACGTAAAAGATTCTATAGCCAGACCGACAGAACCTGAATTGCTCCCAACATGGAAAGCAAAAGATGGCAAAGCACTTGCCATTGTATCCTTGAATCTGAAAGACACTCAGATCACTCACACACCTTATTTTTCTTAGAAACCTTCGCCGACATGCTAGATGGACTTAAAATGCCAAAATTAGGTTGGCTATAGGTTTAGATCTAAAAGTTGCATTTATGACAGTACTTGGGCGAAGGATCCTCTTGGGCGAAGGTTCATCCTTTGCTAGACCTGAAAAATGTTCGCCGAATGGGTTCAGTACCTCAAAAACCTTCGCTGAGATTTTTATAGTCTATTTTTACAGTACTGAACAAGCCTGCAAATTTTTGTTCAGAACTGATCAACCAAACTAGTATTTTGTGTAATGGACCCTCCAAATTCACCTATAAGTTGGATGAATACAATTTATTCCTCACTTGTGCTAGCGAAGCTCTTGCCAATTATTCCAACGACCAAAGCCTTCAAAACTTTCTGTACTATTTTCTGATATACACTCACGTCTATTACTTTCAGTTTCTGTTCTTTTCCATCATGTCTTCCACAGATACGTCTTAGTCGCCTCATTACACTATCCATCGTGGTGTTCCAACTACAACAAAAATCATGATCCTTCCTAGCACAAGCATGGTCACTCAATGGATGACCCTTGCGGAGCCTCTGCTTACTAGAATGGGTATTCATGAGAGAGTCTTCTCGGGGAGAATGAACAATGATTTTATCACTCTTGCCTTCAGTACTTGGAAGGAGGAGAAATCCAAATTTTACATTACTTTCCAGGGAGCCACACACAAGGTGCGCGTGACTGAGACCGCCCTTGCTGCCATAGGGATAGCATCCGGTACCCAAGCCTCACCGAACCATAAGCAAGCCAAACAGGCTATTAAGCCTTATATTGACCTAACCAATGATTTGCATTGGACTAATGACGGTATCTTTTAGATGCCATTACTGATCCTACCATTTACTGATATCATAAACTGGAGTCACAGTCTAGCTACCATTGATTGTGTGAATGCCGATTACTGTGCTCAGCATCGGGATAATTGTACCTCTCCACTCCCGATCGATCACGACCAATTACCTGATCTGGATACACCTATCATCAATATCAATTTTATTGATATCCTTCCACACCATGATGAGTTACTAAATGTTGCATGGCTACCTACTAATGAATCAGACGATTTATTCATCGATGATGAGAATGTCTTACGAATTCAGAATTGCCCAGAAGATTTGGACATTTCTGATATTCAGATTCTCAACTACATGGAGGCACTTCCACTTAGGACCTATCCAACCGAGAGAATTCAAAAAGGACTACCCAATCCATTTTCTTAGTCAACAATTAATACCTGCTGAAGTCAATTATATCACTACCGAACGTGAAGCCTTGGCAATGGTATATGCGGTTCAGAAGTTTTGCCATTATCTTCTAGAAAAAGTTTTTGCGTTCTTCACTGATCATCAAGCACTGTTGTATCTCATCAACAATACCTACACCACAGGCCATATTACTAGATGAATCCTATTACTGCGAGAATTTGAGTTTAGGATCGTGGTTCGTAAGGGAGTTCATCATTTTCTAGCAGACCATCTATCTTGAATCCCTAACCTTCCTACCCATGATCAAGGCGTCAACGATGATTTACTAGATGCAATCTTTTTCCAAGTTGACTCTACATCTATATGGGCTAAGAAAATTACAGAATATTTAACTGCAGGGCAGATGGATCCTTCCTTCTTTAAACCTGAACAATGTGCGTTGGTCCTCAAAACTAAACCGTATACGTTAATTTCAGGACCTCTACAAACAAGGGTTAGATGGAATCATCCGACGATGTCTTACTGAAGGTGAAATACCCTCTGTAATTTTTCTCACTCATGAAGGTATTGGTGCAAGCCATTTCTCTTCTGACACAACTGCTAAGAAAATTCTCTTGGCCGATTTTTTGTGGCCAACACTCTTCAAGGATATGCACAATTACACTAAGGCTTGTGATGTCTGCCAATGCACAAAACGCTTTCAAAAGACCGACTACATGCCTTTACACCTTGTAACCACTGATCAAGCTTTCCAGAAATGGGAAATTGATTATGTCGGACCTATTAGTCTTGTTGCTCGACACACACAATCTCGTTACATCATCATAGCTACGGACTATTGCACCAAATGGACTAAAGCAAGAGCTGTTCGCAATGCTGACACTCGTTCTACCGCAAAATTTCTATATGAACAGGTTATAGTTCATTTCGGATGTCCTCTAGAGCTTATTAGTGATAGGGGTACACATTTCCTTAACTCTGTCATAGCAGATCTCCTTTCAAAAAATTCTGTGGTACATCGCAAAAGTTCCCCATACTATCCACGATGCAATGGCCATGCAGAATCCACCAATAAAATCCTATGTGAAATTCTCACCAAAACCGTCGAATCCAGCCGATCTGATTGGGAACTCAAACTCCATGCTGCTCTTTGGGCTTATCGCACCACCCCAAAGCGAGCTACAGGCTTTCCAGCTAACATATGGCCAAGAAGTCGTTATGCATGTGAAATTCCATATCCCCTCCCTTCGAGTGGCCTATAACCTTGAGCTTGATACTCACCAGAATTTAGCAAACAGGTTATTCCATCTGGAGCAAATTTGTGAAACACGACGGATCAGCATCCATGCTCAACAAGTCCACAAACGACGACAAAAAACATGACATGATCGATCTTTGAAACTTAGAGACATTCAGATTGGAAATAAGGTCTTGCTATACCAGGCCAAAGCCTCCAAAGGCAAATTGAAATTTTATGGCCAAGGATCTTACTTCATTAAAAAAATCTTTGCCTATGGATATGTACAACTCCAAACCCTTCAAGGCGATATCCTCGACACTGTGGTCAATGAGAGTTGACTGAGAAAGTACAATGAACCCTATTTTTATCTTGATATGTAATAGTTGTTTTCTTTCCTACTGTTTTTCTTTATTTTTTTATTTTTTATTGCCTGCCTGCCATTTCGACAAAATCTTTGCTGTGATTTCTTGTTCAAACCATCAAGATACTATCAGATCAGGTATATCAACAGTCTTCTCTGAGAAAATCACAAAAGCCATTAGTTTCAGAAGAATTGTTTCACACCATCTCAGATAGAATTTGTCTGACCTCTTTTTTACAGTGCACGATTCATTTTTTGCCTCCATGAATTTTGTCTCAAAGATAAAAAAAATTTCTAAAAATAAAAAAAGGTAGTTTTTTTTTCCAAACCAACGATAGGATCGCCATATGTCTCATCACGGATCCCCATCTGAAATCCTCGTCACCATGGTCGAACTGCATACTGCCAAGATGGATCGCATACCACCGAGCGACCTCTTCCCTTTGACCCTCACCATGGACGATCCCACTCAAAATTACAAGTGGGCTGAGAAGGTAGCAGAGAAGATGTGCAGAGCTTTGAAAATCAGAAAACCAATTACCAAATGTGGATATCTCCTCCACATGTTGGTCACCAAACAATTTAGGGCGGCTACTGCCATCAAGGAGCGAGATGATCTCTATTCAAGCACAAAAAAACGAGCCACTCCCCAACTGACAGCAGATCCAGTCTCGCCAGCCCCACCTACTAAGAAGCAGAAAGGGAAGACGATCAACACAGAAGTCGATGTCCCTCACGACCTTCTATCCAGCAACATCGGGACGGAGTGTGCTGAATCCTGAGGGAGCCTTAAACCTTCTCAGGTCCCAAAGGAGGTCCTACAGTAGCAGGCGACCTTACTTTACCTGACCCAGCAACGCAGGCAAGCAGTAGTGGCAACAACATGTAGGTTAGTGGTGGCATGCACTTCGAGCTCTAATCCTATAGGCGTGGTTCCGTGCAAACAGACAACCTCCTCTCCCTCACGTGCTCTCACACTCCCACCACCACCCCCACCATTTACTACCACCTCCACACCATCACTAACTCTCAACATGAACTTCACTTCTACAATTTCCCAAAAGTCCTCACCTGTACAAATCTCCACCCTACTTGACTCACAATCAACGCAGATGATTTTGCAATACAAATACTAACCGCACTTTTATCAACCGCCGTCACCACTAACCCAATCCACGCATTTCTGCCACGCAGTATCTCCCCACCTCTTTTATTTCTATCTAACCCTGCTCCTGATTTTCTACCCTTTAACCCAATGTCGTATTCTAACTACACACGCACCCTCCCTGATATCGGTCCTTGGGAGCAGTTACCCCTTGCAGCCCAAAAAATAGTATGGTTGGTGAATGAGCTCCAATACAATCTATTCGGAACCTTGGGGGGACAATATACTATGCGGCAATTCGATGATGGTGCTATGGCGGACCTTCAGAAAGAAAAAACAAGGCTTGAGAAGGAAAACAAAAAACAACAAATGTAGATCCAGAACTTCACAAATTATAATCAACAACAGCAGCAGATGCTTCTCCACCTTCAAAACCAGCTGCAACTGAAGGTATCCAATATGCAGCATACCATCGATAACCTCAAAGCCGAAGGGATGAGGCTGTAGCAGATGTACAAGCCGCACGTTCCACTATAAAGGAACAGTTGGAATTGGTGGACTTCAACGACTTCGCACCACCAGCTATTCCTGAGGGAACTGCCATTCCAGTGTTGGCCTATCAAATGCTGGTCCAAAAGCTGAAAGCCACGATAGAGCAGCACTCAAAATTATAACAATCATACCTTGCTTCCGTCGAGGCCCTGAGCCAGCACATAGCCACCCTGGAAGAATGCTTAAAGGCCGCTGTCCAGTCGACACCGTTGGTTCATGCAGAGCACGCCCAATTCGATGATTCGGAGCACCACTTTGATGGACCAGATGGTGGAGATGGAGCAGGATTCCAACAGCCTGCAACTAAGATTCCTCATTTCAAGGCCAACCCCTGGGGCAAGGAGCTCAAGCACCAACCAATCCATCAGCCTCTGGGGGTACCAACTCCTAACATTATCTTTTTCCTTCCACTGCTTCTAACCCGCTCGACACCACTAACCCTCCATTCATTCCACGACAATTTTCTCTTGAGTCACAAAGAATTGATGAAGCTAACCCCTCGCCTCCTCTCTCTCCTGAACCCGATCCCCAAATTCAACATGACATTGCCTTCGAAACACCAACCATCCAGCACAGAATCACGCCCATAGAACCGAGCAAGGAGTTGCGCGTCTCTCAGGAGTTTGCCAAGAAATATCCAACAACAAAAGAGCGAGGTGCCTACATACTGTCAGATTTGGACCAGAGTCAAACACATAAAGAAGCAGTCAAACTCCTGGATCCACAACCTCTCTGGCGTCATCAGCTCTTCCTACAAAGTAAGACCTGAATGGCATGGTATATTGAAGCTCCCTCTTACATGCGCACAAATCCTTATTACTATCCAGTAGCAAGGCGATAACCGTTTCCTGCCACCAAGGTCAAGAATATAATATTTTGGCCCAAGCTCACAAGCGTTGATACCGGCAACTTAGTCGAAGACATGGTCACCAACTGCCGAGTATTCTACCAGAACCACCATGGCAATCCTGATCGCGACGATATTTTGCGGATAATTGCGGCCTGGTGGCGTTTTTGGTAGAACTAAAAGGTTTTTGGGATCGAGGGCTACCCCCAATCGCCCTTGATATCAATAAACCTCTGTGAATGGAAGACGACCATATCAACATAGCAAAGCTCTATTATCATGCTGCACTCACTTCCGCCCTGCACGTTCATATGGTGGAGCTATGGAAAATCCATAACTTTCTATATGGTATGCTCCATTGTTACAAACCCATGCCCTTCTTGAACAAATTACGGTGGCAAATGATGCAGAGCAACCACTCCTAACAACAACAGTCTCGCCTCCAAAAAGCACAAAAGATCCAAGACGAAAAGGCATCGATTGGTGTGGGACCACCAATCCAATAAGGAGGGGGATAATGTTAGCAACTATGCTAACACAGAGAAAATAAAAAAGAAAGAAATAAAACCCCATGGCATGTGTTATGTAAGTCCACGTATAAGAATCTATCAATAAACTTCAACCATGGCATGTGTTTTGTAAGTCCATGAATAGAAGCTTAAATAATAATAAAATAGCTTAAACTTAGATTTAGAACTTAGACTTAGGAAACTTAAGATTAGAAATATTTTATCTTAAGTTTTCCTAAGTTAAGAAACTTTGAAGTTCTAAATCCTAAGTTAGAAGTTCTAGAAAGACTAGAAACAGATTAGTCCCATAAGTTAGTAGATACTTATGGAAGACCCTCCTTGCCATTAAAGGAGAGGTATTTGCCTTGTAAACAACACTCTGAGATTATGCTAAATTTCTCTCTATTGAAATTATCATTCTATTTCTTTGTGTTCCCATTGGAAGGTGCATAACTTGAGGGAAGGTATTCGGGCCTCCTCTTGCCTCCTTTCATTGGATTATTGTGGCATGTTTCTATTGGTTTATTTAGTTAGCCGCAATTTATCTTTCAAACCCTCTGGGTGCTAATTTAGGTCTTAGTTTAGCAATCTTGCTAGTTGGGTTTGCCTTAGCAAGAATTTTTATTATTGTTTTTTATTAGCTTTATTTTCGTTTCGGGCACTAGTTGGGTAAGCCTTAGTGCTCTCATCTTTGTTGATTATTTTTGTATTTTCGTTGAAGCTTGTTGTAAAAACTTAGAAAGTGGACGAATCTCTACATCCCTATACTACACCCGTAAGTAGATCTAGCCACCGCATGAACTAGAAATACTTCCAACATTGGATGTACTTCATGACCTTTTTTAGCACTACTACGCCTGGATTTGACAGGAACTGGTTGAGTGTACTGATCGAATATGAAGGCTTGGTCGCGTGCAGATCATTGCGTACATTAGTGAGCCGATGATGGATTGAAATGAGTAGCGCTTCATTTCCTCCTTTTTTGTCTCAATTTGAGGAGACTATTCTTTTAATAGTTTTAGTCCAGGGTTGAGTGGAAAGAGACTGAGTTTGCAGTTGGCCATTCCATACTTTTTCAGCACGTTGTTGAGATATCGTTGCTGACTAATAAAGATCAGTCTGCTGGGTCAATCTTGTTGAATTTGGATTCCGAGACAATAGTGGACTGGAGTCATCTTGTATTCTTGGGTCAGCATGCATTTTGTATCCTTCATCAGATTCAGATTATTACTAGATAAGAGTGCATCATCAACATAGAGAGTGATGATGATGAAGTATTCTGATATATACTTGAAGTAAATATTCGAGTCTGCTGAGTTTGGAATAAAACCATTCTCTATTATGCGTTGATCTTTTGGAACCAAGCTCTGGGTCAATGTTTTAGCTCGTAGAGCGCCTTGTGAATTTTGCATACAAGGTGCTATTGTTTGCCATTGAGTTCGTATCCCTCTGGATGTGTCATATAGATTTCTTCTTCGATTGTTCCGTTGAGGAAAGCAGTCTGGACATCCATCTGATGGACTTCAAGATCTGCTGCAACTGCAAAGGAGAGGAGTAGGCGGATCGAAGCATGTTTGACGACTGGGCTGAAGGTTTCTGAATAATCCAGATCTGGAATCTGGGAAAAGCCTTTGGCGACTAGCCTGGCTTTGTAACAATTTGGCCTTCCTTCAGCATCGTACTTTGCCTTGAATATCCATTTGCATGGAATTGGGTTTTAGTCCTTTGGCAGCTCAGTGAGTGTCCATGTTTGGAGAACCAATAGAGAGTCGAATTCAGTGTCCATCGCTGATTTCCAGATTTAGAACTCCTCTAATGTTGGCAAGGTTGGTGATTTGCTTGTCTATCTAACCCAAGATCCAGGGAACATTTTGGATATTAATGGTCTAAACTCTTTCACATGGTATCAGAGCTATTTTGTTTCAGGTTATGAAGGAAGCAATCACATCTATCAATGATTTGGAGAAGATAGAAATGCTAGATTGGACTCTACACCAAAATCAAGTTTCTTGCATATGTAGATTGGATCTTTTGTAGATCAAAACTTTATTTAGAATTATATTATTGATCAATTCTGATTTCTCACATTGCTTGTTGGATTTGGCCAATTTTTAGAGCATTGGAAAAGCCTAAGTGGTGGCTACAAGATTGCATATAAAGTTATTGGCAATTGCATGTAGATTTTGAAATACTCTATTTTTTGTGATTTTGTCAAAACCCTAATTTGATTGGATCTCTAGATTGTGAGGTTAATGAACTTCATTTGTGTTTCAATCTTAGGAAGTGGCAAGAGTCATTAGATTGAGGATAGATCATAGGTTGATCAAGATCTCACTATTCTATGTCTGGTATGCTGCTGTTTTTGGCCGCCCTTAGTACCTTTGAATAGTGTCTTGAGTTCTTAGAGTGCTTGTTCAAGTTCTTGTGCATCAAAGGTAGCATTAGGATGCTTTGCCATTTCTAGCTTTTGTAGCTTGTTGTGCAAAGATCTTAGCTAAAACATTTGGGATCTTAGATCCATTCAAGATCCACTTTTTTCACATGGTTGGCTGCTATTTCTAGTAAGGCTTCCATTTATGGTGATATTTGGATGTTTGATCAAGTTCTAGCATGATTATGCATTTCATTGTTGATCAAATCTTACTAACCTTTGTTTTGTGAGTTGAACTTGTGGATCAAAATCATATTTTAGGTCTATTGAAGATCAGAGACTGAGAAGAAGATATTTTGGATCAGATCATCACATCTAATCATTTGTTGATTGTGAGGCTTGTGCATATTCAATACTAACAATATTCTTTTCATTCTATTGTTGACAATCTCCATTTTTTGGATGAATACTCTCCTTAAGTGGATGAACCTTCTCCTTAAGTGGATGGCAAATGCTCTTTTGAGTGACTTTGTAATTCTCCTAAAGGCTGAGCAAAGCTCCCATTTGGATGAAAAATCATTTTTTTGGATGATCATACTATAAGCTTGAAGAGCGTATTGTAAAGATTGTCATCAATTTTGGCATAAATTTTGGTGTACTTTGTTGAGCATGTAAGTAACTCTCCTTATGTAATTTTAATGGAGCATTTGCTGGAAGGTTTTAACCATTATGCAAATGTGTTTTCAGGTTCTTAACAGTTTGAGGAACATTCTCATGTGAAGTGATCTTAGATCTACATCTAAACATCAAGATTTGACAAGCTAGTGACACTAGTCTTGTGATTCACTAAGTGTGCTCTTCCATTTATCTCTAAAGCTTGTCACTTGCTGGAGTCTATAAACTTTTAGAAGTGTGGTTTACATGTGGTTTTACAAGTTGAATCAATATCTTAGTGTGTTGATCATATATTGATCAAGTTTGTTCAATTCTAGGTATTCTTGGCAGCCTAGTCTTGTGTATTTTTTAAGAATGCAAGTAACTCTTCACACCATAGCTTGATTTGGTCACTTGCTGAAAAGTTTGAGAGCTTAAGCAAGAGTGTGTTCAGGTTGGTTTGAGTTTGTAATCCATTCTTAGTGTGTGCAAAGTGTTGCATGTGTCTCAATCTTCCTTTCTATGCTTGGAAACCAACCATGTTCAAGATAGAAGTGTTTTAGGGTCCTAGATCTTCTAAGATCTCCTTGTCCACATCATTTGTTAAGAGAAAAGTGAGTGCTAGGTGCATTAGGACAGAACCTAAAAGTTGAAGAATCATTATATTCATGGCTTTCAATGGTGGGATCATGTTAGAAACTAATGATAGGTTGAGTTCATCAAACTACTCTACCTGGAAAGTGAGGATGGATTTCTTACTACTTGAGTTGAATGAACTCATGGACATAGTTGCAGGAACTGAAGAGAGATGTGAACTTGAAGTGAAGGTTTCCTAAATTCTAAAGTCCTTACTTAAACATTGTGTCTTAAAAGAAGCAAATCAAAACACTGATGAACAAATCCGAAAAGAACTCAAAAACTTAACAAAGTAATTACATCATTCAATCACCAAAAAAACATTCATTCATGAGACTTGCTGAGGGGTCAAGATGGGGAACCCCCCCCCCCCCCCCCCCGAAGGATTTTTCTTTTAAATTATGCAAGATCAAATGGCCCAAGGCCAAATACATATGCAGTGGTTTGGGAAGATGGATTCTTGAATCTTTACATCAATTCAGATGATATCAAATTTTTGGATCTTAAAGAATCTCATATAAAGGAGCTTCAGATCTGACATGCAAGCTTCAAATCATGCAAAGTCATTAGGCTAGGGATGGTATGACATGCAATCTCTAAATCCGAACATGCAAACCTCAAATCATGCATGCAAGTTTTCGAAGCAGACATGCATGCTTCTAATCAGACATGCAAGATCCAAATCAAACATGCATGGCCATTAAGCTATGGATGGGGTGACATGCAAGGCCATCAAGTTATGAATGGTGTGCCATGCATGGCCTTCAGGCTATGGATGGTGTGACATGCATGGCCATCCAGGCTATGGATGATGGATAAGTTTAGCGATGAGAGAGAGAGAGAGAGAGAGAGAGAGAGAGAGAGAGAGAGAGAGAGAGAGAGAGAGAGAGAGAGAGAGAGAGAGAGAGAGAGAGATGGAGAGAGAAGAGATGAAAGTGGTAAGAGAAAGTGAGTGTGTGTGTGTGTGTGGTTCCAAAATGGTTCCAATCCAAGCTTGATAGATCCTCCTTATGTCATAGCTCCATGCTTCCTTCCAAGCACCTACACACATAGAAATAAGAACAAGAGACAAACCAAAAATGAAAAGGAGATGAATAATGAGGGAGAGGGGTGAGTTACTCTGTTTATAGGGAATGTGTAGCCTTGAGAGAGTGGCTGAGGTGTCCAAGATAAGTGTGAGAGGTGTAAGGGAGACTCTAGGAGAAGTAAAGTGATAGGGTGAGGTGTATAGGTGTGAGAGGGTGTTTATCAACTAGTTAAAACAACATGGGAGGAGTAGGAGTGTGCATTTTCCTAGGTGTCTTATGGCTTACAAGCCATGTGGAAAAGTAGGTAAGGTACATATTGATAAGGATGGAAGGTAGGTAGCTTAACATTTAATGTTAGCCACTTTCAAGTTGTATTTTTCTTGGTTTACAACATTGGGATTCACCCCAAGTGTTTTTAATGACATGGGAAAGGCTTTGTATATGGCCAGACTCTTCGCGACGCATCTTGATGTGGGTAATTTGAATGAACGATCTCTGAGTCAGTTTGGATGGTTTGAAACGCTTGATGAGAGCGTCCTTGAGGGTGGTCCAAGAAGCAAGTTCAGGAGCTTTGAGATTCAAGTACCACTCCTTGGCGGTTCCAAAAAGTACCATTGGAAATAGACGAAGCTTTTCAACAGAGGTATCTCCATAAAAACGGCATGCACTATCAAAGTTTTGGAGAAATCGGACCGAGTAAGATTCTCCATCGTACTTTCGTGTATCGATACGTGAAATTCTTCGTTCTAGTCGTGGAGGAGCCGGATTAGAAGATTCAACACAGTCACGAGACATGATATAGAATACAGATGCAGGTCAGTACAATACTTGGCAAAAAGGCAGTTTGCTTGCAGAATTGATAGTGTAGGACAAAAAACTAGTCTTTCTGGTCGTGATAGAATTTGAGGGTCTTCCATAAGTATCTACTAACTTATGGGACTAGTCTGTTTCTAGCCTTTCTAGAAGTTCTAACTTAGGATTTAGAACTTCAAAGTTTCCTAACTTAGGAGAACTTAAGATAAAATATTTCTAATCTTAAGTTTCCTAAGTCTAAGCTCTAAATCTAAGTTTAAGCTATTTTATTATTATTTAAGCTTCTACTCATGGGCTTACAAAGCACATGCCATGGTTGAAATTTATTGGTAGATACTCATACGTGGACTTACAAAACACATGCCACGGAGTTTTATTTTTTTCTTTTTATTTTCTGTGTGTTAGCACAGTTGCTAACATCCAAGCAACAAAAACTCTCAGCATCTGCTACGGAGGCAACCAAACTGCCAACATCCTTGAAGCCTACACAGATGCGGATTGGTCACCAGAAAATCAACTTCTGGATTTGTATTTTTATACAATCAAGGCCCAATCTCATGGAACAGCCGGAAGCAGACCTCAGTTGTATTATCATCAACGGAATCCGAATACATAGCTACCACAAATGCAACCAAAGAGACAATTTGGCTAAGAGAACTTCTCGCAGACCTAAACCTTGCAAAAAGGCTTTCTACAACAATCTATTGTGACAATCAAAACACAATAGCACTTTTTCTCAATCCGAGATTTCACTCTCGAAGCAAACATATAGAAATCAGATATCATTACCTTAGAGAGAATGTGCACAAGAAGAAAGTAGAATTAATTTTCTGCAGAAGAAACTACATGGCGGCAGATTACTTCACAAAGGATCTATCACTTGAAAGAGCAACATCTCAGATCTAATGATATGTTAAATCTGAAGATCAAAGTTTTTCAAGGTCCTCATTAAGGGGGAGTTTTAGAAATTAAGTAAAAATCGTTAAGTAATGAACATCTTGAAAACAGAAGGCCGACAACATGATTTTAGACCTTCACATTTTTCTCCTTTAAGTTTTTTCCATTTATGCCTTGAACGATTTAAGGCAACTTTGCTTTTTGCCTTCTTCGTCCTTTTTTATGCCTTCACAAAAAATGTGACACACTGGCCAGAATGACTTAAAAACCATTTCTGGACCACCTTCATCTTTTTTGCCTCTTTGCGACAAATGCAACACAAAACCCAGAATGTCTTAAAACCATTTTAAGACACCTTTGTCTTTTTCGCTGCCTTAAAACTAAGGCACCTTCGGCTTTTTTGTTGTCTTAAATCTAAGCGCATCTTCAGGATTTGCATACCTTCAATCTAACGGACACCTTCGGGTTTTTCGGCTTTTTCGCATTTTTCTACATTGGCACACCGACGTCGCCAAACGTATCAGCAACCCTAGTTGGACAACCAAATATCCAAAAGGCGGTGAAGCTTGATGTGAAAGCTATCAAGTGTATATTCCTAGGATATGATGATTGTGTGAAGGGCTATAGATGTTTTGATCCATTGGAGAACAAAATACATGTCAGCCGTGATGTTATTTTTGATGAATCTAAGATGTATGAAGATGAGGA
Organism: Diphasiastrum complanatum; assembly: GCA_029204225.1. NCBI lineage: Eukaryota > Viridiplantae > Streptophyta > Lycopodiopsida > Lycopodiales > Lycopodiaceae > Diphasiastrum > Diphasiastrum complanatum. The sequence continues at coordinate 29,700,230 of CM055109.1, read as the reverse complement.
TGCTGATAAGACAGACACATTTAGTGAGAAAGATGGTACAGTGAGAATACCTCTTGATGATGATCCATTTATTGACTTTCCTAGTGATGAACACAAGGATACACCTGAAGATACTACTACTCAACCTCAAGAGACAGGTTGGAGAGGTAGAGACAAACCCTTTGGTGAAAGAAGGATTGAAGTTGCAGGTGATAAATGCAAGGAGAAAGATATACCGTGGAATACATTTTCACCACGAAGCCAATCACCTGACAGGAAGCTCCCTAAGTGGTTTGAGAGATTGATGGAGAGCCGCGACATGGATGACTTTCCAGAATCATCTAGCCAGGGAGAGCTACAAAGATCAACAAGAAAGAAGGCACAACCTGAACGGTATGAAGCAAATTATGCTCTCTTATCTAGCATTATTCAAAGCAAAGAACCTTCGACTTATATTGAAGTGAAGGATGATGACATTTTGGTCAAGGCCATGGGAGAGGAGATAGAGTCAATTGCTTAACATAGCACATGGGACTTAGTGGAACCACCAGTTGGCAAGAAATTCATTGGTTGTAAATGGGTATACAAGACTAAGTACCATGCAGATGGAAGTATAGCAAAGCACAAAGCAAGATTGGTGATCAAAGGGTATGTACAAGATAAAGGGATTGACTATGAGGAGACCTTTGTGCCAGTATGTAAGTGGAATACTCTACGTCTACTTGTTGCTTTAGCTTTGCATTTTGGTTGGCCTTTGCATCAGATGGATGTGAAATCTACTTTTCTAAATGGTGACTTAGAAGAAGAGTGTTTATGGATCAACCTAAAGGCTTCGTAGCGAAAGGACAGGAGAATAAAGTATGTCGCTTGAAGAAGACACTTTATGGTCTTAAACAGGCACCACATGTGTGGTACAACAGTATTGATGCATACTTTCGTTCTAAGAGGATGGTGAGAACACATTCTGATCCAAATCTTTATGTCTTATACTTTGATGGTATGGTTGCTTTGATTGCTCTTTATGTTGATGACTTGATTATCACGGGAAACAATCAAGAGATGATAGACATGATCAAGAAAGACCTCATGGAACAATTTGAGATGACAGATCTTAGCCTAATGCATTATTGCCTTGGAGTGGAGGTGTGGCAAAAAGGACATAAAGTGGGTCTAACATAGGTGAAGTATGTCAGAGAGTTGCTGCATAGGTTCACGCTGCAGGATTGCAAGCCACTGAACACTCAAGTTGAACCAGGTAAAAAGCTTTCTAAGCTTGATGAGTCACAGCCATTTGATGCTACGTTGTATAGGCAGTTAGTAGGGAGCTTGACCATGACAAAATTTTCAAAATTCTCACACGTGTGGGAATGATCCACAAGTATGATAGATCTTATTAAGCTTTATGATTAGCACAATAACTTGATTCTAGATTGAATAGCAAGATGAAGTACAAAATTTATGGCTTAACCACAATCTAGCATGCTTTGAATCAGTTAATGATAGCTTTGAATTACAAATGAGCAAAAGTACAAGAATTTAGTGTATGAGAATCAGCCTCAACACGAGTTAGAGAGAGAAAGATAGAAATATTCAAGGAAAAAATGGTGTAGATCCAAAATGGTATGGAATAGCTACAAAGCTTTGGTTCTTCATCATTAATTATGAGAATGGCTACACATATTTATGGAGTTTGAGGTAGCTCAAGGTAGAACCACATCCATCCACCTTTCAATCACATCTTAAGTGAAAACTAGAGTCTAAGTGACATTTGTCACATCTCATGCATGTATCTCTACCTACTTTTACCAAGTGTCCTACTTCTAACTATAATTGTACAAATCATCATGCATGTGTCCACTTCACTTTGTGCATGCCTTGCATGTCACTATGGATCACTTACAATAAATGCATGTGATATGCCACGAGTTTCTACAAGCATATTAATGCTATTTCTAAGTCTACAATCTATATGCAAGTTGTATTCAACCAACTAGATATGACAAATCCATATAGCTCGAGTTCTATCTAGACCAAATTTGGCATTTACATTAATGAAACAATATACTTGCATAGTACAACTTTGTAACAAGCCTAAAGTCAAGATAGATTATTTCTCAATCTCAACACTCCTCCTAAAAACAATCTATGTTGACTTGAACATGGATTTTGGCATTATTCCAAGATTGGCTCTATGCTTGATGAAGGAACTCTTGCTCAAAGGTTTGGTGAGCAAATCTGCAATACAAGACGATGTGCCGATGTGCTCCAAGTAGATTTCTCCTCCAATGAACTTTTCTCTCACGAAGTGATGTGCAACGTCGATGTGTTTTCTCCTTGCATGGAATATTGGATTGTTGGCAAGGGCTTGTGCTGAAATGTTGTCACACATGATCATAGTTAGATCATCTTCCATAATTATCTTTAGCTCCACTAGCAACCTCTTGATCCAAAGCACTTCCTTTGTTGTAGTAGTGAGTTCCTTATACTCAACTTCACAAGATGAGAGTGATACAATATCTTGCTTTTTGAAAAGCCAAGGTATCAAGTTTCCTCCAAGATATATGACATAAGCACTTGTAGATTACTGAGTGAGGCACTTAGACAAGTTCGAATCCTACTTTTGGCACGTGTGAAATGCTTCAAAAGAAAACACTAATGATACTTAGAAGCTCAAAGGTGTTCAATTAACATCAAACTTAGTCTTGATCTTCAGTTTCTTGTGTAGGATGCTCAAAACAATGGATTCAGAACAAAGCAAGATTGAATCAAATCAAAAAGTGGTCACTCGGATTTTGGACCTCTCCCTATCCACTTTAAGAGCTTATAACTCTTGATAGACACATCAAATTGATTTGCTATCAATTTCTATGGAAAGTACACTTCATAAGATTTCCATCAAGCTATAACATCACTATCTTTGGATCAACTAGCAAGGGAATAGAAGGGACGAAAAATTTTCACACGTGCGGAGTTCCAGAATTCCGTACTATCACTTTTCAGACCTGAAAATTCAGTTTCAATGCAATTTGATCCAAACACTTTTCAGAGAAAGGTAAAGAAAATTGAATAACTGTTTGTTTGCTTGAATTAGCTGTCAAATTCTTGTACAATCAGAGATATTAGCATGCAAAGCTCAATTTGGCTCTGATACCATGACAAAATTTGCAGAATTCTCACACATGTGGGAATGATCCCCAAGTATGATAGATCTTATTAAGCTTTATGATTAGCACAATAACCTGATTCTAGATTGAATAGCAAGATCTAGTATAGAATTTATGGCTTAACCACAATCTAGCATGCTAAGAATCAGTTAATGATAGCTTTGAATTACAAATGAGCAAAAGTACAAGAATTTAGTGTATGAGCATTAGCCTCAACACGAGTTAGAGAGAGAAAAATAGAAATATTCAAGCAAAAAATGGTGTAGATCCAAAATGGCATGGAAAAGCTACAAAGCTTTGGTTCTTCATCATTAATTATGAGAATAGCTATACATATTTATGGAGTTTGAGGTAGCTCAAGGTAGAACCACATCCATCCACCTTTCAATCACATCTAAAGTGAAAACTAGAGTCTAAGTGACATTTGTCACATCTCATGCATGTATCTCTACCTACTTTTACCAAGTGTTCTACTTCTAACTAGAATTGTACAAATCAGCATGCATGTGTCCATTTCACTTTGTGCATGCCTTGCATGTCACTATGGATCACTTACAATAAATGCATGTGATATGCCACGAGTTTCTACAAGCATATTAATGCTATTTGTAAGTCTACAATCTATATGCAAGTTGTATTCAACCAGCTAGATATGACAAATCCATATAGCTCGAGTTCTATCTAGGCCAAATTTGGCATTTACATTTATGAAACAACATACTTGCATAGTACAAACTTTGTAGCAAGCCTAAAGTCAAGATAGATTATTTTCCAATTTCAACAGATTTACCTTCTCACAACTAGACCAAATATATGCTATGTTGTTGGTATTGTAAGTCAGTTTATGGCAGCACCTACGGAAACGCATTGGAAGACAACTAAATGCATTTTGCATTATGTCAAAGGCACTTCAGATTATCGCTTGGTTTACAGGAAGCATAAGGGTTTACCTGAGTTATGTGGCTATGTGGATGCGGATTGGGGAGGTGACTATGATGATCGTAGATCACCACAGGGTATGTATTCCAGCTTTGTGGCAGTTGCTTTTCCTGGTCTAGTAAAAAGCAAAATACAATTGCTTTATCTACAACAGAAGTAGAGTATAAGGCAATGTGTAGTGCAGCATAGGAAGCTATATGGTTGAGGCAAATCTTGGATGAAGTTGGCATGAAACAGGAAAATCCCACGACTATACATAGCGACAGTTAGATGTCATTCAACTAGCAAAGAATCCAGTGTTTCATGCGAAAACCAAACACATTGAGATTCAATATCACTTCATACATGAGAGGCTGCTGAGTCGTGAAATTCATGTTGTTCATTGTAGTATGGAGGAACAACTAGCTGATATTTTCACTAAGACACTTGTTAGAGAAAAGTTTGATAAGTTTAGATCAAAGCTTTATGTACTTAAAGTTTGTTAACTTTAAAGCTATGTATATGACTGTATAAAAAGTAGACTCTACTTTAAGAGAGAGAGTTTGAATTAAAGTAGAATCATTGTAAAACAGGAAATATTCCTTGCAAACCGAGCATTGGAGCATCCAAAGCTTGAAGATTTTTATCAAATTATTTAGGCAAACAATCCAAGGTTCAGTACACGGTTTGGAAAGAAATTATTGTAGCAACTCAAGATTTCGAAGAAGAAGGTTCTATCGTATACACAAAGTAGAAGTTTCGAAAAAGTTAGACAACATGGTGAAATACTTGAGAAAAGATAAATTTTCAGATACTGATGTACAAATGATACTCAAAACAACCATTGAATTTGTGAATGCAGTTCAAAGTGCATGGGGAGTTGATCATATAACACATTATATGGTAAGATTTGATTTTACACTACGATAGACAAATATGTGCAATTAAATTAGATACTTTTGGTACTGATTTAGATTATGTTTTTATGACATGTAGCACATATCACGACATCATTCGACATTCTTTGCAAGAAATAGTGGAAGTCTTAGCATATGGACATCGCAAGGAATGGAAAAATCTCATTGGCAAGCAAGAGCGACATTTCATAAAAGTACACAACATGACAGGACTAGCACAAAAAAATAGCTATATACTGCAACTTTTTTAGTGGTTTTACAGAAGAATCCAAATTCGTCATAATACAAAATTGACGGATTATAAAAAATTTCAAAAAGCGTGCAAATTTATACAAGCCAGTAGGCTATAGACACACAATAAAATTTTGTATATTAAATAAAATTATTTACAAAGTACAATTCAGTAGTATCTACTCTGCTTCCGATATTTTCTCCAAAGAAAGTTGCAACTTAGAATCATGCAACAATTTTCTTCTTTCGTATGGATCCAACAACTCATAGTTTTCATGCTTACTCAGATCAACGTAAGCAGCATACAATGCAAAATGAGATGATCTGAGCATGGAATTCACTGGTCCATATCCTAACATTTTAATTGCAATGGTTTTTTTTACAAAAATTATTTTTATGCAAAATGAGATAGTGCCTTGATTGCCATAATCATAGTCTCACCATGTTGATGAAACTTTGAATGGGCAAAACTTATCTCATTATTCTTGGAGAACTTCAAATAGTGCCCCAGTGCATGATTTCTTGAAAATTCTCCAACAGAAGATCTCTGCCCTCCTCGACGAATTGCAAAATCATCCAGGTAAATTGTTTTATGAAATGATAAGAAAACAAAGTAAGCTCCAGTATATAATCTGACATAACAAATCTACTAGTACATGATAAGATACAAAAAATTTTGCATTCATCTTTGTCTTCCCTGATTACTGTCTCTCCATCAATATTATGTCCACCTTTCGATGCCAATATTGTTGGTGAATAGACAGTTGGTTGTGGAAAACCATGTTGAATTTGGATTTTGAGAAACTCCTTCTCAAAAGGTAGATCATCTTCTTTGTTGCGCATTATTCGAAAATTCATCAAGCTCTTTGCTCAAAATGCAAAGAGTCTCAACTTCAGTGAAGTCAAAAAGATCCGATATATCTGATATTGTCAAAAAGGAATTATTATCTATATTATAAGTACGCAAAGTGATCAAAGATTTATCAGAAGGAGAAAGGCTAGTGGGTGTTCTAGGGCCTATAAACGATGCCCTATTTCGAGAAGGATCAAAATTTGAACAATCATCTAAATTAACGCTCGTATTAATAAAAAAAATATCTATATCTACAATCTTTGACTTTTCAAACTTTGTACCACTAGAAGAAGTAGCTTCAGAAGTGGAAGGAATAGCTTCCGAATCGTCATAAATATTTGACAAACGAAAAAAAACAAAAGCAGACTGCAAATCAACAAATCTACATTTTTTTATTGTGAATTGGGCACTCATCTAGACTTTAAATCATTATGTAACTTGGTAAACATTCTGTCAAGCTTAGCTTTATAGATATGCTTGTCGAGTGCCACCAGGTCCTGATAATGAATCATGTCCATATTCTGAGATCTGAATAACGGAGTACTGAGCAGGGACTTAAATCTGAGATATATCTCAGAAAATGCCTCCACACCAAGGCCCTCAGTATATTTCTCTTCTAAATCCATTTGTGAAAAGTTGACGCTCTTACAATGCTTGCTATCTTTCTTTTTCTTTGAATATCTTTGTCACATACACAAGCAATTCAAAAATAACAGTCTATTAAACAATTAAATCATTATTGCAAGCTTTGAATCCCCCCCCTCTCTCTCTCATTCTATTAACACTATCTATTCATATATTATCTTAAATTCTAAATCAATGCAAAATGCAAAACACACACACACACACACACACACACACACACACACACACACACACACACACACACACACACACACACACTTCTCTCTCTCTCTCTCTCTCTCTCTCTCTCTCTCTCTCTCTCTCTCTCTCAAATTACAAATTAATCTAACATTCAATTACTATTAAACATTATATATTTATATATATCATCTTAAATTCAAAATGCAAAACACACACACATGCACACTTATTCCTCCTCCTCCTCCTCCTCCTCCTCCTCCTCCTCCTCCTCCTCCTCCTCTCTCTCTCTCTCTCTCTCTCTCTCTCTCTCTCTCTCTCTCTCTCTCTCGGCCATGTGGACCAAGTTGATGCTTGAATGCTAAAAGGATTTACGCCATCCATAGCAAGGCCAAATCTTAAATTATGAGGTTCATTTTTTAACTCAGGCCATTGGTCTTCAATATGTTTCCATGTAGGTGAGTCACTTGGTACTCGCATCACATCATCCGTAGATCATTTTTTCACACGCCAATCCATTAGTTGTGCCAAAGATTTACATCGAAATAAACGTTGCAATCGTGGAATAATTAGAAAATGTTGTAACACTTTTCGTGATACTTTATCTCCTTGTACGTCATCTCGATAACGTGAAGCGTTACACGTTGGACATTGAAGCTTTTCTGAATGCTCACCTCTATATAAAACATGGTCTTCTAGACATGCATGTATTGTCTCATAATCCATTCCAAATACGTTCATCATCTTTCATGCTTCTTTTCGTGTTTTAGGTATCACGTTTTCTTTCGGAAGTATTCTATGCAATAGCCTGAAAAGACAAATAGCAATGTGAGTTGTTAGAAGAGAAAAATCAAATTAATTTAATGTAAATACTCTATAAAGTACAAAAGTTGTGTTATGTGTTGAGTACCCGAATAATGATGTGATACTACGGTCACTCCATTTGTATGTTGCTTGAAGGTTTAGAATAAGAATTGATGTAGCTAGTCTCGAAATGGATGCTCCTGGATACAAAGGAGTGTCTGCCTCCTTGCGCAATAGAATCTCGTCTTCATCCATCTCAAATTGTTCGTGATCTCCATTTTCACTAGAAGATGCGTGCATAGCATCATTCTCGTTTGATTCATTAAAGTACGATTCAAACATATTGTGCATTGCTTCATCATGTTGCACCTCATCATCATCATCATTTTCTTCAATTGTATTTGCCTCATGGATTTGTTTCGCTCTTTATTCTCTCATGTCCATCAAAACTTGACATTGATTATAATTAAACACAAAATTTGGATCAACTCCGTGGAATGGCATTCGATTTATTGGCTACACACATTAAACAAATTTAATAAATGACGTATATAGATTGATGAATACTATAATAAAAAACAATCATATAAAATAAACAAACCTCAACGTCTTACAAATTCGATGGTTGACTCTCATCTTTTCATCCAAACTTCCGCAAATGATTTTCAACAATACGTCTTTCAAGCATCTTTTGTCCATCACACTTGACATATGTGCACCATATTTTATTTTGAAAATAGTTATTCTGCGAGAAACAAAAATCAAGTACGTGTCACTTTAGCACAATATTTGATAGTAATAAGTCTTTATGAACAAGAAACCATGCATGTTTATTATTTACCCTGTTGACTTGAGTAGTGTCTTCATCGCTAGACTGACTTGAATATAATTCATCTTCTTGTGATAAATTGCATATATGCACAAGTACAAAACACAAATAACATAAGCCTAATCAATTTGAAAATACGTTGATTCTTATCTTTTGATATTTAGATAACATGATTCCTATATACATATTATTGTTTGATTCTCATGTTTTGATTCTTATATGATTCTTTTGCATCTTATTGCAAGTTATAAATGCACATCTATCTTTCTTTTTTTGGTTATCACTAGTATGAAAGTTTAATTCTAATATACATTAAAGTTGCTTTTCATTTTTTTGCTTCGTTTCAATATATTAGGGTTTATTGTAATATATTGTATGTTTACGAATGTAGTAATCATGGTGAGAGTTCGGGAGATTATGTTTCAAATTTTTATTCATCGCTAACTCCCGAACAAAAAACACAATTGCAAAGTATGCGTAACCAAGACCTCAAGGGAGGTACCTCACAAGTGGCCATAGCCCCCGCAGCTCCTGTCCCTACCGAAGAGTCATCCATGAATCTGTATTATGACATGGATTCTAAAAGGAACATAATCACCAACCGTAAAGGGAGGGTGGGTATGGATCGATTGTATTCTTTGTGCCAATGCCATTTTGGTGATGAAATGGTCTGAACAATATAACAAACTTAAAGAGCAGATTGTATAGTTTGTCTTTGTTCATATGATTTTTTATATACAACATCGACTTACCCGACATCGAAGTCATCGACTTTTCATGTATATGCATATGTTCATATGTCCAAAACTCGACTTGCTTGACATCGACATGTCAACACTAACTCCATCAACCGACTTCATCGACATGTCCGACTTCGTCGACTTAATCGAATTCAACCGACCTTTGTTGACTCTTTTCCATCAGGGAAAAATCGATCCAAATAAACTGTCAGAAGTCTTTATGGCAGTTCACCTACTATTGTACATACAGTTATTGCTCTAAGGTGGTTGTAATAAATGCTAAATAGATATTTAGCAAACAGATATTTTGTAAGTAGATATGTTTGTAAGATATTTTGTAATCAACTATGACAGACTGATCAGTAGTTGAGTCAATAACGATAATCAATCTTCTCTAAAGAAGAATTCCTCTAGCCAGCGTTATCACGCTCAACGATTAAGCTGAAGTTATCACTTCAAGCTATTGTACTCATTGTTGATATTAATCAGAGTGCAATTTTTGTCTCACTACTGTATTGTTCATTTGTGCTTATCTGAATTATTCATCTTGATCATTTATGCTGTTAACTGTGGCACTTCCGATCCTACACACACGCTCGTTCAGACTTCCGCTGACAGCCATGCTCTCGATTTCTGACCAGCCTATCATTGCTTTCCAACATAAAGCCTCCATTTGTAGCCATGTTGAAATGAACTGATCCTCTCTTTCAACCTGCTTCAATGCACAAAGCACTATCTTGAATGTCAACAAATAAACTCAAGAAGAAATCACAAAGATATGGAACCTCTCAAGTCTCTTTCTTGCAGCAAACCTAGCAAATCAACACATAGAATGGAAGATAATTGATCAACACATGATCAACCTACAGTATCATGAACTTCTGTACTTCATAAACTTGAAACACACTCTTGAGAAGCCCAAAAACCTCAAAAATAAGAGATCCAAACAAATTTAGAGTTTTGACAAAAGTAAAAAAAATTGAATTATCCAAATTCTATATGCAAATTCTACAAACTTGATATAGAATCTTCTAGTATTCAATGAGACCTTCCTAATGCAATTAAAGTAGCCCAAATCTAGAAAGTGAAGATCAGCCTACTTCAAGTTCATAACCCTATATTGAGTTTTGATTTACAAAAAAATTATTCTACACATGAAAATTGCTTCATTTTTTAGTAGAAATTAATCTAGCATGCTCTAGAATTGGTAACTCCTCCAAATCCTTGCTAAAGATGGCTGATCCTTCAATAACCTGCAACAACAGGTCTAATACCATGTGAAGAATTATGAATCACTAAGATCCAATATGTCCCTTTGGTATTTGGTTATGAATAACAACACATCTAGCACCATTGACAATGTAGAAGTCTAACATCTACTACACATAGAAGATGCAAACTCAATAAGATCTTGATCAAACATCAAATTTATGATAAAATGAGGTTGTTGGCCATACAACAGTAGTACCATAATAGGTTTCACACGTGTGGATCCAATAGAAAACTTACAATAGCATTCTACACACAAGATTGCAAGATATCAACACTATAATGCAAAAATGGATATATGATCCCAAAGAAAACTTATGTATAAGCAGGAATGAGATGAGAGAGAGAGAGAGAGAGAGAGAGAGAGAGAGAGAGAGAGAGAGAGAGAGAGAGAGAGAGAGAGAGAGAGAGAGAGAGAGAGAGAGAGAGAGAATGTATCTCTTACCATGCTTGTACACTATTTATAACAGATCCATGACCTAATTGGATGTGCTTCTCCAATCTTATCAACAATAGAAAAGTTCTAGATCTATTCCAAACCCTACACAAATGTAGACTAGATTCAATGTACCAAATATTCAAATTTAAATCTTTCCAAACTCGACCTACTACATTTTCCACACTTTCTGAAAGTGGTAAACTAGATCAAACTAGTTGACAATTTCTTAGAATTGATTCACTTTGTAGAGCTTTCTTATGTCTGCTTTTTGCCGGGAGGGAGGCATAGTTCTGGATCTCCTGGTAGGCACAGGTACTTATGTTCATGCTGCACGAAAGGCAAGTGTCCATATTTTTTATATGGACAATGACATGGACTATGTTTCAAAATTGAAAGAAAATAGAGGTGAGAAATTTTCAAATGGTACTCATTGTTCAAAGTTCAATTTAAAGTTTATAATATTGTATATAAACTTGTGATGACCATAATATTGCACATAATATTGTACTTCTTCAAGTCTAGAGCCTGTGGAAGCTGTTAGGAGTCTTGAGGTCGAGGAGAGCCCCATCCTGTCGGAGTTTGGGTGTAAGGTTTTTGAGTCGGGCTCTCCAGGAGCATAGTGAGCATTTTGTAACTGCTATATCTTTCATTATCTTCTAATATGTCCTACATCATTTAAGGTTTTTTAGTTTCTTGTCTTTCTATGCTGAATCTATGGTCAGGGAATTGCAACAGATGGAGCAAGTGCGGGACCCATTCGGAAGCAGAGACCATAAGAAGTGCATATTTGTTGATGATGAAGCTTTGGTAGTATCTGACGAGGATTAGTTCCTTGGTTTTTGCATTTTGGAGATAGTTTGTTCGGAATACATTGAAAATTGAAGAACATATATTTGATACTATTTTCTATAATGAAGAAAGGTTGATGTTGTGTTCAAGTGGTCTTTATGTTTGTCATGAAGTTAGTCCTACATACTTTGACCAGCTGCTTCAATATGAGTTTAGAACATTTTCTCTCTCACTTTGTCTATAATTCCTTTAGCCTTTTAGACTTCTTTAGCCTTTTAGACTTCTGCTTAAAATACAATCGGTTGCTGTTGAAAGAACTTGTTTAAGGAAAAAAGAGTTTTCCATGTTATTTTCTAAAACGAAATACACATAACTAGGAACTCTGCACACTAGGAAAAATGAAACAGTTCCTAGATTGACAATATAGGAAAAGTAAAACTTTTCCTATATAGGAAAATTTTGACCTAGAATTTCCTACAATAAGTATTTTCGTAAATAAAAATTTTTTGACTAAAAAATCAGTTTTCCTATATAGGTAAATAGCTTCCTCCGATCAGTTGCAATATCCAATGAAGAGCGCAGATTCTGCTGATCCGATGAAGAACGAAGATTCTGCTGATCGATGGGGAGCGATATTCCTGAGCGGAGCTTCCTGCTGATCAGATCCTGGTGACTGAGCGGAGCTTCCTGCTGATCCGATGAGGTCACAAAATGCCACAAAATGCCTTCGTTTTTGACGAGCATTGCAACTATTCTAACTTTCCTGGTTCATTTTTCAATTTGAGCTCCGGCTTGAAATGTACTAAGGGGAGGAACCGTGCTCTGAGCTTGAGAGAAGAGACGTACCTTGCTCCGTCATCGTGAATGGCATGCCCAACTCTGAGCTGCTACGTACTAAAGTATTGCTTTGCAAGATTCTGTTCAGCGTATTCTGTACATTGGACCTTTCTTCAATAAGAAAATCCTTAATTTTCTGAGGTACATTTGGAAACTCCAACCTACAAACCTCTCTTGTGGGTAATTCAGAGACTGACCCAAAAGAGTGTAATCTCCAGTTCCTCAATGATTGCTCAAGAATGAGCCGAAGAACCTTGCAACTTAAGGAGCTCATTAATACCAGGTTGCAATTTAGCTGCTCCATGCAGCTACGAACGTCCTTCTTCAAGTGCCCACAAACGTGGAAACAATGCGAAACCACGAACTTAGTAATCTAGAGAAAAGCGTTATATAGCGAGTCCGGGTAACCAAAATACAGAACAAGACGCAAATGAACTCAGTCATTATTCAGTGTGAAGCCCTTCAGAGTTCAGATAGAAGATACATCTAATTGAGTTGCAGGCAAGAACGTAGAAATTATTCCAAATCACCACACAATGTAACACACATTTTTTCAATTGGGACGATCATGTTGAACTGCATTCATGTGCCTTCATGTCAAACCCTGCGTCTACGGATTCTCACAGTTTGTAGTAGATTATAACAGTTTTAGAACAATTAGCAGGGTATACATGCAAGAAGCAAGCCCGTGTATTTCTCTACAGAATGTGCAAATTCAGTTATCAACTTCTTTCCCTAACACGACAACTGATAGCACGCACTTTGCCAAGCGTAACAGGTATAGCCCGATAGGTAGAGAAAGCTTTCATAATGGCAGTAACTACTGCTCTCGCAAACATGGAGCATAATATGCATAAAGGACTACAGGCTTGACGTTCTGGGCTTGTTGTATTGTCTCAAGAACGTTTCAACTTTCAAGCATACAGAGAACGACTTACTATAGGGGATTGTAAAAAATAAGCACATCTCATACGTGCCTATCAAGAACAACCCAAGTTGCACGTCACGTCTTTCCTTCTACTGCTGTTACACCTCGTGTTGCTGATGTGATGACCTTCACTTTCAGCTTCACCTGCTCCAACACAAGCTGTTGACGCTTTAAATTCACAGCAACAAGCTGCTTGGCAGATGCAAAAAGAACATTATTAGTTGTAGTCAGATAGAGGTGTGCTCAAACCTTTTTGACATCGTAGAACTTCTGCACTTGTTCTGTGATGTTGCCAAATGAATGCTGGATTCTGGCAGCTGTTTCTTGCAATGTAGGACCCATAGCACTGTCGCTTGTCAGCATACGAAAACCCCATAATTCCCAGGCTGCAAGACAATCAACCATCAGAATGTGCCATCTACTTAGCTCGCTTATGGTAGTTACACCTTAAAAGTAGCCCTTATCAGGCAATTATAAGGTATAGCAGTGCATTTGCTGAGGTAAAAAAGCCATGTCATGATGAAAGATAGCACTCGCACTGCTTGATTGCAAAAAATTTTGATAGCTAGGACTTCTATTCACCCAAAAATGAGCCTCTCCGATTGTAATTCTACAGGGAACAGCATCCAGGGTTGCTTCAGAAAGGTATGAAAAAAGGGTCCAGATCAGACACATTACTGATTGATTATGCTGGTAGAGCTCTAAACGGCGGATTGGAAAAGTTCAGGGTAGACCTCTAAAATTCTTACTTTGGTATTTTTGGTTCACCCACTGTAGCTTTGAGATTTAGCACTAGTTAAGTAGCTGCCTAAGGCTACAGCATAAACAGGCCGTATCTGCAACCATCATCGGATGAATCACAGTTTCAAAATTCTAAAAACTTTCAAGAATGGATAGCAGCAAGTCGTTCGTGCCACCTGTGCATACACAATGGCAGTAGAAGTGTGATTATTCTTAAGATATTAAACAAGTTGACTCCAATAAATGTTTATGTGGCTACGGTACCTATATAAAGAAACAACTTTAAGATGAGATACACAATAGATCAAAGCTTTTCGACGATCTAGGAAAATTGAGATTAGCGCGAAGGCTGCTCACAAGAAAGATAAGTATACCGTATTAACTGCGTACCTTTATCATGATTATTCTACTTTTTGAAATTATGGCAACATGATCAACTTCAATTGACTGAAATCAAGGTATCTTGAATCCTAACTGCGTCAGGTCAAGGATGAACCAATCACAATTGCGAAATACCAAAAAGTGCACCAGCCAAAACATTTTTAAATGGAAGTGAAATGATAAGCACCACCGAAGGAAGCTGCCCATAAGCATCTAACACATGGATTAATCGCAGTACATATAATAATCCATTTAACTTTCACGCTATATTGAGTGTCTGTAATTCTAGCAATACGCTACTCAAACTGATCAAGTAGATAGTACCTACGGGCAATAATATGTAAAATTAAGTTTCAAGCAAGAACATAAGAGGATTTGAATTAAAACCTGATCTTATAGTGAAGGGCCCCCATGACAAGCTGTAATTCTACATGTGGAGCTGGAATGGCTGGTATTGGCTCGTTGGTGTTGATCCGTAGTTACTCAGGTTCCACCTTGTGTGCACGTTGTAATTTTTTTCGAAACTGATAATTTCTCGAAAGCGTTGTTGCAACTTGAAGTAGTATTCCTCTTTGTTTATATAAAAATTATATTGAATTGATCTGAGATATAACTATACTTATTACAACAACATTAACATTTATGTAAACCCTTAAAACAAAAATTTACATCAAAGAACACTTAAACGTAATCACAATGCACAGTTAAAATTCAAAATATCTCCATTAAGAGTCATCATTTATGTCCTCACAACAAAACTACTTAGGCTTGAGTCTATGCATATAATTGTTCTCTTAAAAGACGAATCAAAATTTGCAGCACAATGCTTGGTTTATGCATTAACTTCTATGTCTCCTAAAAGTAAACACTTGTCCTTACGTCTATGAACAACAATTTTATTATCTTGAAAGAGAAAAATAACTAGTTCTCTAATCATGGATAAGGAATCATGTTCATTTCCATGATTATTTTTTAATATTTTCAAAGAGTTGTACAGGTCTTTAAGTTCTTTGTACAACTCATCAACAGTGTGAATGTTATAATACTTCATCGCAAGCATCTCTAGGTCTTCCACATTGAAGGTGTGAACATCATGAACCTGCAACAAATATCATTATTTAATAAAATAGATTCAAACAGAAAGATGTATCAAACTAAAAATGTGATGCAATTTGATGAAATCGTAGTATTTACAGTTTTTGCCTTGGAGCTAGGACGTTCAAGCTCAGATAAATCCTAATATCAATATAAGAACAAAATTTCATAACAATATGAGCAATACAATAAATTGTTAGAAATAACTAAAAAATAATGTAACAACACATGTATCTTTGCCTTCATTTTTTTCGTGACACGGACAAGTTTTTTGCTTCCTTTGCTAACATGCCTCCCCGCTTCAACAATGTTTTGGATTTTCATGCTCAACTTAAAAAAATACAACACATTAGTACGAAAATGACATAAAAGTTACCTTGGATTCCAAACCAAAACCACATAATTTACCTTGTGAGCTTGTTTACTCTTCCGGACTTTGTTTTCATCATCAGACACATGATGTTTGTTCATTTTTTCTTCCTACAAATAAACACGTACATTGCTAAACATAGTTTCAAAAAAATCTCATAAACTATTGAATTTGATAAAAATGTTAGCATCAAATCATCAAATACAAATTTTTAAATGAAACTTCTTAAAATGACATTACATTATTAAGAAGTGAACGAGAACCCGTGGGATTATCTTCTAATAGCTTCAAAAACCAGCCACATGGAAACTGTGTTCCATTATTCACGTCTTCTATGTACTTTTCCTAAACATGTAAGAACATTCAAATTTTTAGAAACATATCTAATAATTAAAATACAAAGATCAAAACAAAATAAACTAAGAGTCGAACACCCACCCTATAATCAATTCTAGCACAATTTCTATTTGTATATAGTTAGTGTCACGTAAATTCATAAGTCAAATTATTTATCAATCTAATAAATAAATCAAAAGGCACTTGATTCATTCAATAAATGCTTACATACTAAAAATACTAAAATTAAACATTAAAGAATAATGAACATATTAAAAGCTTGTACCTTGTCATTACAGGTGTCATTGACTTCCATTGAAGTCATCTCAGCATCATCTTCCTGCATATCCTTGTTAAAAATTCACAATTCTAGCTTGACTAGTTTTGGTCATATGACTTGTAAATAGTTAGATGGTCATGATGTGGCTTGTCACACGTGCCAAATAGCATAGGATTACATTCATAAGGATGTTCTCAAGTAGACCTAAGTGTTAGAACCTTTGGAATGAGTCCAAATTATGCTTAGATACAAGGGAGAAAAAATAGGAGCTATTTTTGGTAATTTTTGCATTGTTGAGGGATCTCCAAGATTCCAACCCTAACTTGGTAGGGATGAAAGATCCACCAAAATTAGCATTAGGGATAGGTTTAGGGCTACTCATACCTGCCCAAAACCGTGATGGATCATGTATATATAGGTGATGATATCTCACCAAAATCAATCAAGCAATTTCATGATTTTTCTCTCATAATGGTGCAATTGCTCTCTATGTTCATAATTGTTTGAGTACTTGTGATTACTAATGATTATAGGATTGAATGTAGGTCTGGTGTACAGTACTCAGACTGTGGGAGGCCGTACTTTCACACGTGTGAAGCCTTCTTCAAGGATTTGGGCCATTTAGTGAGGTTCAAGCATAGATTTTTGATGGATTTTGATGGTTCAACTTGTGCTAATCTTATGAAATCATAATCTATTGTTTCCCTCATCATTTCAAGTGTTTTAGGATCCTTATTTGCTGTAATTTTTACATGGTATCAGAGCCTAAAGGCTGAAATGAGCTAAATCCTTGGTTTGCATTCAATTTGATCACAATTTTTTATCTAAATCTTGTGTAGATTGGAACTTAGCATCTAGTATTGATTCTAGAACTCAAAGTGAGTCAAATACATTGGAGATTGGTGTTGTGTGACTTCATTTGCAGGTGTTTAGGTGTCTAAAACCAGAGGCAAAGTTGAATTCAATTCACATTACCAAGATAGCAAGTTTTGCTTGCTCCAAGCATTGATTTCTAGGCGAGTTTTGGAGGTGATTTCATAGAGAAGGCTTTCTAGCATTCAAGGAGAGGGAAGATCAGAGTTTTGGGGACTCTTCAAGGCTGTTCTAAGGTGTAGTAGGCACCTCCTAAAGTGATTTAGGTTCAGTACAACCATTGCTTGACTTATGCACCAAATTAGATCAATTTTTCATCAATTTTGATCATTTTTTGCTTGTGATTGGATAGTAGATTGTGTTGCATCCTCATTACGTTCCATTTAGATCTTTTACAAGTGATTTTGGAAGTATATTAGGTTGCTGAAATTCACTCTTGATCAGATCATTTGGAAGCTTTAATGTTCTTTATAGAAAGAGGGGCAATTCTACTAGTATTGTCTACTTCAATCAAGCAAGTGCATTGTTTCTAGTATTCTATGATTTGATTTTGTTAGAGATCATTCTTAGATCTTTATAGGAAATCTATTACTGATCTTTTCAGGTCCCTAAGAAGTGGGATAAGGTAGACCTTCAATCAAATCAATAGAAGTAACCTTCATTTGTGTCAAGTCCTTGATTAGGAGACTAGATGGCATCTATAAATGCATATCTTTTGGATACTAATGAAAGGCTCAACAAAACTAACTATTCCATATGGAAAGTTAGAATGGAATCTATCATGATCATGCAAGATCTGATGGAAATTGTAAATGGTAAGGAGGGTGAACCTATTCATCCTCAAGAAAAAGCCAAATACATCAAGAGGTGCAATGTTGCACTACATTGCATAAAAATGAATGTTGCAAATGAACTCTTAAGAGAGGTAGGAGATTGCACTTCAGCTCAAGATGCTTGGGAGACTTTGCAAAGGGTCTATGAATCCAAGAACCAAACTAGAATGTTAGCTTTGAAGAATCAAATCTATAGAAGCTATCAAAAGAAAGGAGAGAGTGCACATACTTTTGTCCTAAGAGTAAAGGAATTGAACAAAGAGCTAGCCTTTATAGGTGACCCTATCAAGGATGAAGAGCTTGTTCAACTCATATTGAATGAATGTCAACTCGGGTTCCATGGAGGCTATGATCAAGGAGGAGTATGCTTTAGGCCTACCAAGGTCTATTGGGAAGGAAGACAAGGTTTGTGAAGCTTGTGCCTTATCCAAGGCACATAAGAAGGTGTTTCCTAACTCTATCACAAAGTCATCTCATCCACTTGAACTCATACACTCGGATGTGCACATTGCTAGCACCAAATCTAATGGAGGTTCATCCATGTTTTTAACCTTCATTGATGACTACTCAAGATATTGTTGGGTGTTCTTACTTTCCTTCAAGTCTCAAGTATTTGATACTTTTGTAAAGTTCAAGTTGTTTGTGGAAAAGCATCATAATCATAGCATCAAGATTCTTAGAAGTGACAATGGTGGAGAATTCATCTCCAATGAGTTCAAGGCCTTTTGTGAAGAGGAAGGGATCAAGAAAGAGACTTCTTGTCCTTACACTCCTCAACAAAATGGAGTTGCTGAAAGAAGGAATAGAACATTATGTGAATGTTCTAAGGCTTTAAGATTAGATGCTTGTTTGCCCAAATCCTTTTGGGGTGAGTCTCTTGTATGTGTAAACTACTTGATGAATAGGGTGTCTTGCAAAGCAATTGAAGGCAAAACTCCTTATGAGATGTTGTATGGAAAGAAACCCAATCTTAATCACTTGAAAGTTTTTGGGTGTATATGTTATGTGCATGTGCCATTGGAAACAAGAACCAAGGAGGATCCATCTTCCACAAGAGGGATCATGCTTGGATATGCAAGCTCAAGCAAGGGCTACAAAGTCTATCTCCCATCCTTGAACAAATTTGTTGTTTCAAGGGATGTCATCTTTGATGAACATCATATGCATATGCTTGAAGAAGGCTCAAGTGCTCCAACAATCAAGAAGAAGATGGCCGAGGAGCAAGATCTTGGTTTTGAGGAGGAGCTCATGGAGGAGCAAGCACCAAACCCACCTATCACACCAAGGAGATCTTCAAGGGCAAAAGTGGAGCCATCAAGGCTCACATATCAAGGCAAAGGACAGCAAGTTGAGGGTATCTCATCCACTTCTTATGCTTTATCTAGTTTTGAAGAACCGTCTAATGTTGAAGATGCATTGAACTCCAAAGAATGGTATAAAGCTATGTTGGATGAGTATGATGCCTTGATTGAGAATGAAACTTGGTTGCTTGTTGAGAGACCTCAAAGGAATGTAATAGGATGCAAGTGGGTCTTCAAGCTTAAGTTGAATGCAAATGGGAGTGTTAACAAACATAAAGCAAGAATAGTTGCAAAAGGTTATGCTCAAGAGAGAGGGATAGACTATGAGGAAAATTTTGCACCCGTGGCCAAGATGGTCACAATAAGTCTAATCATTGCACTTGCATCACATTTTGGATGGATTCTATGTCAAATGGATGTCTCTAATGCTTTCTTGAATGGTTTTTTGGAAGAGGATATCTATATGGAGCAGCCACAAGGGTTCATCAAGCATGGAATGGAGAACAAAGTATGCCATCTCCAAAGAAGCATCTATGGCTTGAAGCAAGCCTCGAGATCTTGGAATTCAAGACTACATTGCTATCTTATTTCACTTTCTTTTGTTCAAAGTGAATATGATCCTACTCTTTACATTAAGTTTGATGATGTTGGTATTGTACTTTTACTCATTTATGTAGATGACATCATCATTAGTGGAAATAGTGTTGATGGTATTGAGAAAATCAAGATAGATTTATCCTTAGAGTTCAAGATGGTAGATCTAGGGTGTCTTCACTTCATCTTAGGCATAGAAGTATGTAGAGGGTCTGATTTTATCTTTATAAGTCAAGTAAACTATGCTCAAAGTCTTTTGAAGAAGTTTAAGATGGAAGTATGCAAAAGTGTTGACACACCAATGGAGCAAGATGTAAAAGTGCCAAATGAAGATGATGAAAGATCCTTCATGGACATCACTTTGTTTAGGCAACTTATAGGTTCCTTAATGTGGATCACTATAACTAGACCAGATCTTAGCTTTAGTGTATGTAGGTTGAGCCAATCCATGCAAAAGCCATTGAATATCCATTGGAAAAAGGCTAAGAGGATTCTAAGATACATCTCGCGTACATTGGATTTTGGGATTCTATATAGAGGAGATGTGATTAACCTTCATGCATTAAGTGATTCAGATTCTGCAGGGGACAAGAGGGATAGGAAATCAACAAGTGCCTATTCAACTTTCATAGGAGAAGGTGTGGTTTCATGGCTTTCAAAAAAGCAAGAAACTATATCTCTATCTTCAACCGAGGCCGAGTACAAAGCTTTGACAACCACTACAAAGGAGGTACTTTGGATCAAGAGATTATTGGTGGAGCTAAAGATCATGGATTCAGAGGAGGCACCAATCATCTACAATGACAATATATCAGCCCAACACCTTGCATCTAACCCAATCTTCCATGCAAGATCTAAGCACATTGAGATATGCCATCACTTTGTGAGAGAAATGGTGCAAGCCAAGGAGATTGCTTTGGAGCATGTTCCAAGCAATGAATGTGTAGCTGATCTACTTACTAAACCACTTCAAAAGACACCTTTTATGAAGTTCAGATCATCACTTGGAGTGATTAGTAAAGCAATGATTGAACCAAGCTAGATAGTGAGGAGTGTTAAAAATTCACAATTCTAGCTTGACTAGTTTTGGTCATATGACTTGTAAATAGTTAGATGGTCATGATGTGGCTTGTCACACGTGCCAAATAGCATAGGATTCCATTCATAAGGATGTTCTCAAGTAGACCTAAGTGTTAGAACCTTTGGAATGAGTCCAAATTATGCTTAGATACAAGGGAGAAAAAATAGGAGCTATTTTTGGTAATTTTTGCATTGTTGAGGGATCTCCAAGATTCCAACCCTAACTTGGTAGGGATGAAAGATCCACCAAAATTAGCATTAGGGATAGGTTTAGGGCTACTCATACCTGCCCAAAACCGTGATGGATCATGTATATATAGGTGATGATATCTCACCAAAATCAATCAAGCAATTTCATGATTTTTCTCTCATAATGGTGCAATTGCTCTCTATGTTCATAATTGTTTGAGTACTTGTGATTACTAATGATTATAGGATTGAATGTAGGTCTGGTGTACAGTACTCAGACTGTGGGAGGCCGTACTTTCACACGTGTGAAGCCTTCTTCAAGGATTTGGGCCATTTAGTGAGGTTCAAGCATAGATTTTTGATGGATTTTGATGGTTCAACTTGTGCTAATCTTATGAAATCATAATCTATTGTTTCCCTCATCATTTCAAGTGTTTTAGGATCCTTATTTGCTGTAATTTTTACAATCCTAAAGTTTGGAAAATAAAACATTCACATGGTCAATATTAATGCCCCATAATAAAAAAAAAAAGTCCAAATTTGAGTCATACTTTATGTCAAAAACAAGATTTTCATAATCATCATTGCATCATACGTGTATACTTTCCTTCGACATGGAAAATTGTCGAATAGAGAAACTAGTTTTGCGTAAGAACGCAAAAAAAAAAATGTACATATACAAAAAAATTAGTACTGCATAATCATATATGAAAACACCATAATAGACATTAATGTGTGTGCTAAATTTATTTGTAGCTTTTTTAATTGATACAATTAAATTATTAATATCATATCAAGATGTAAGTCAAATCATCCATTAATCCAACAATTTAAAGTTTGGTTGATTTGTGCACGATTGTTTTTACTCAAGTATACAAATTAGCAATCAAATAAAATCAAGTCATTTAAGTGGGTACCTCATCACTACCTGCGTACTCGGCCTCTATGACAAGACTTTCAAGTTTATCGTCGTTTTCTTGCACTTTTCGAAGTTTAATAAAAAAATATTCACTCAAAGTCAATTGTGATGTCTCATAGAAAAGAACTATATTCAAATTGGACCTGTGCTTGAAAATCAAAAGCTTGCTTTTCATGATTACTATCAAATAACTCATCTTTGATTTAAGACTTGTATCATCACAAGTCACCAACTTTTGATTTTTGTTCTTTACATACTTTCTTTTAGACTGAATGGAGACAAGTACCCAAAGGTATATGTCTTCTTCTTTCCATTGATAGCTGGCTCTTGGAAAACTTAAAGGTGTGATTTCATGAATATTCTTCTTGATTATGTCTTTTATTTTTGCTTTTCCAATGGCTTGTGGCATAGATCTTGTAATCCATCGAACTCTCCGCTAAACCACATTCTCACTTTCTGTAAATTGGAAAGGAATATTGCATGCTGATCCAAAAAGTGTTTTGCTAGAAGAGGCTTGCCGTATAGTTTTTGACCATCTTGATCTTTCTTTTTTGGAACTTGAAAGATCTGGTAATACGTGGGACTATCAATCATGGGGCAGCTAAAATTTCCACGAGAGAGTGCACTCTCATTCGACCTCACCACCACTTTATCTTTGGATAACATCTGTGAAGACGAACCTTCACAACTTAGCCTCTTATTTTTTTCATTGGCGAGAAATTGTTGTAGGAGTGACTTGAACTCCTCTGACCTCGTGATATATTCAAGAAAGTCAATCATAGTTATGTTGTTCAATTCTTCCATGGTGACAAGATCCTGTACAATTTACAAACAGCCATTGGTGAAACATAAATTGCAGTTTGAATGGATCATTATTGTCTATTCACTCTTGAACAAAGGAGCAATTATGTTGTGACCAAATGTCCAATAATAACTTCAAATGTAAAAACTAAAATCATTTCAAAAAATACTTGTACTTATTTTACCTGTCAGTAGAATGAAATAGGCTGATTGTAAATTACATTTATTCTAGATGTGGCTAACTTGTAGATTGCCAAACCATTGGTACATGCTTTATCTGTCCATCTTCCTCTATTCTCCTGGCATCAATGATTCTCCAATTACAAAGAATAGTGATACAACAATTCTAGTCCCTCCATACACTTTCTTCCAATATCACAATCCATTGATTTCTTTGTCTTTGATGAGACCTCAACATTGCTAATCGTACACACATCTTTTCGATATCCACCTCTCTCACCATGACATGGTGAAACTCATGGATATCATCCATGTTTTGATTGTGTTGCACAAGCACAACATCATTCTCCTCAAGCCATGGAGGCACACATCCAGGAAACCTTGGATTTAACAATCTCTTTCTATTATTGAGGTCCTTTGTTTCATATGCTATCAAATTCGATCCTTGGGATCACCCTACAAGATTTAAAAAATATCTCACATTTGTTAAAACAGATACTAAGAAAAATAGCAATAAAAATTGCTTTGAAAACAAAGATAGTTACCCTACCTTGCACATCTTCTTCTCACATCGAATAGAAAAATGACACTTTTCACATGCAAATTCATACACCGCCTCCTCCGCATTCCAGCTATTTTGAAGTGTCTATGATTTATTTGGAAATGTTGTGTAAGCCTTTTTGCAATAAGGCTTTTCACAAATGATTGGCAACTCATAAAATGAGTTTGGATCCCAAAATGTTTGTGTAGCTCGAATTTTTCACCATCCCAAAACTCATTAACTGATTCCGGACATTCCAGCACATCTTTACCCAACCATCTTTCTTTGTTGCACCACCTCTTCAAGAATTCATGACAAATGGTTCTACCTTTTGTCAAAAGTTGTAATTGTGGGCCAATAGGAGCATAGTAAAAAACAACTATATCTTTTCTTGGCACACCACATTTTGTGCATCTTCACAACATGACGAGCAATCACGTTTAAGTTTTTTTCTTTTTCGTGCATCTTCTACACATAAGCAATATGTTACATTCTTGTTGTAATTGTCTTCTTCACTAGGAAAAAGCAGCTCAGGTTCATGTGGATTGTCAACTGAACCAGTACACAATCTATAGCATTGTACTGGAGTCATCCCTAAGCCTGAATATAAGATATTCAATTGCTCCCAGTAGGCAGGAATCCTTACTCCATCATAGTGCTATCCTTATAGGAATGTTCTTCAGTCTCAATGTCGCTTACGAACCGTCAAATGTCGGTTCTGAACTTCTATTGCGTCTCTTTAGAACGTCGCAACTTCTACTCAAAATATAAATCTACTAAGTGCAAAATAGGCCTTTACATGTATTTAGGCACTGTAGCACATTTTTTATATATATGGAAATTGAAAATTTTTACAATATATGACAAAATTTGGATAATGTGAGATCATAAGACTCCACAGTCATTGCCGGCTATATCACTCCTACAATCCTTCAGAGAGTAGTCAAACACTTCTGATCTACGTTAACAAATTAATGTAGCATTCAACAAAGATCAAACCAGAGTGCGAAAAATAAATGAACAAGCAAATTTGTCACACGAATAGCAGCAGACGAGTAAACATTCAAGATCATACAATCATCTAGAATAATGATGTGCACAACAGCTATAAAATTATCTATTGATGTTTCTGATTCTTCAAGCACTACATGTAGATCCACGTAGTGCGTTGGCGTGAGAGAGATACAATTCTCTCACGAGTTCGAGTCGTGCTTACTAGCGGACTTCGGATCTACAAATCCTATTACAGAAATTATCTTGCATGCAGGCGAATTCATATTCTGTATATTTCGTCTTCTGATTCTTGTCGTGCTTACTAGCATTGGACTTCAAACATCAGACTTCAGACATCTTGTCTTGCTTACTAGCAGACTTACTTGTCTTGCTTACTAGTAGACTTCTTTACATAATGCATCAAACAGAAAGTATATAGTCATGCCTTGTAACCTTCATATTAGAGCGATTAAACATCTGCAACTAATTTTGAATTACAAGAGTGGCAGATTAGCCATGATCTAAAGTGCTTCTACTGATCACATGATATCAGATCAAATATCTGTACCCCATGGTACTTGGCTAATCTTCTTGGTCGTTCGTGGCATGTCGTGTCGTGTCGTGTCGCCTTTTGTCAAAGGAGTTAGAATTAAAGTAGAATCATTGTGCTACTGTACTGTGGGTCCTATCAGTAGATAAAGATCAGTTGGCCTCACCACGAGGTGACGGGACACGCGTCCCGCCAATGGCAACCTGGGTCATGCATGGGTTGTCTGGCTGATATTTATGAATATGATAAATATATCCAAAAGAGCACTATGGAGCTGATCGATGCAGGGAAAAAGCTCCAAGACTCTATCAAAGAATATTATGACCATTAACAAGCTTTGACCTACCGATAACATCAGCAGATAGCAATCAATCGCCTCTTTTATTTCCAACTTCTTACTCATTAATTGTGAAAACTCAAAAAAATAGAGAATCAACTTCAATGTACTGCACTAAATTGACTCAAATTGGGTGTATGAAGTTCAAATTGCCCCAAAATGAAAAATAATGTTCAAAACAGGTTCTGTACGGCCCCACACGTGTGTAAGGTACACCTGCAACCCACAACAAGATTTGGTACAAATATTTTGGTTCTAGCTATCCATTCCAACTTGCTACCTCAATATTAGCTTGTTTTCAAAAATCTGCCAATTTGGGAATAGTTTTAGATCAATGTCTTAAATGCACTTGTACTTGGCTCTGATACCATGTCAATCTACAGCAAAATGGACCAAGAATAGATCCGAATCAGATCCACAAGTGTGATTGGATGTTAGATTAGATCAACCTATTAATCTACACAAGATTAGATAGCATTTAGATCAAATCTAGATGAAGAAATCTAACAAGAACAATCATTTATGACCAAAACTTGAGCTTGTTGGTTTCACACGTGTGAAAACTTGTCAGAGTACGGACAATAGGCTAAGTATGAAGTATACTAAGCTAAGAACCCAATCAATGCATAAAATAGCAAGACAAATGGAGAGATTACTCAAATAATGCACCAAAACCGAGATTTAGCTTCAATGTTTATTATGGCCAAATGAGGCACTATATATACATGAAGGAGAGCCCGGGCTACTGCTAAGTCACTGATATGGCACGTGTGAGAGTGCCTAGTCATCTAAGGATCCATCAATCAAATCAAACTTGGCACATGGTCCATGACTCCCATGATTTAAGGCACCTCCTTGATTTTGGGTGATTTCCTACATTGTAGGAACCTAGATAAAAATCTTCTATCAATCCAAACTCGACCTCTACTGATCTTTCCACACGTGTGAGCAGACCTCTACAAGCGGGAGATCAATCCTAATCTAAATATTTTGCACATTCTACCAACAGAAAGGTGCCAAGTGGCATATAGCTGAAAAACTAGATTTTGGCCTTTTTAGCCAATAGAATTCTAATCAAATGATATGCACATACTAGATCACTAATCTAAATGATAAATGCATTTAATTCACACGTGGGAACAGGCTCCACACATGTGTAGTCATAATATGTACATGATTTTGCCTAGATCAAACATGATTTTGACATTTTCACAAGATCAATGTAGACTGAGTAATCTGAAAGTGGATCCATCCATTGTCCTCCAGGAAATCAGCACTGATTTCGTGAACTCCATTCACACAGTGGCTGAATCTGATTTCAAAGTTACTCTATGGAACAACACCTTCATAGTCAACAAAATGGTCTTCTCTACAGCTCTTGGACTACCAATTGATAGTGCAGCCAATTCAATGTCCAAGGACTCCATTGAAGAGCTGCTTTATACAAAGCAAAGGGTACAAGATCACAATGGTGAGGGATGCATAGATGAAAGTTTTTTGCAGGTACGTGAACAAGGTGCTATTTATCACGGATGCTGATGTTACAATATTAGCACGGAATTTCAGATACTTGATTGACGCACTGGCGGGCCAGCCAGTAAGTATGCTTTGGCACCATTGCCTACAAAACATTCTTGTGCTGGGTTAAACATAAAAAATTTGCTACAGTGGGAGCACATATCTCATGATTGTGTGACCATTTTGGCATTCTTACAGAAGCAAAACAAGGTGTCTTGGCAAGAAGGATGTTGGCAACTACGAAGATCGATCTATCAAGCCTCCTGTAGAGCGCCCCTGCACAAGTCCAGCCAGCAGCCATGGAGATCGACACAATAGAGGTTCCAAAGGAAACAGAGTCAGATGCTATTGTGCATAATGTTTCTGAGCCTTTTGTTGCAACCGAAACTTTGGTTGTCATCCCAATCACGGGCGGGCCTTCTCAGAAGCCAGGGAGTAATGCTTTTTCGGATGACGAAGAAACCATCTCCGACACCCAGATGCAAGATAAAGGCAAAGGGGTAGACGAGGAGGCCACATAAGGGGATGAAGAGAACAGTAAAGAAAACCTTTACAGGTGGTACCATCAGTTTTCCTTGGGCGCCAAGGAAATTGTTGATAAAATCCATGCCTACGACATGCACATTCAAGAGAATATGATGCAGCTGTTCCAGCACATGGATGGGATGACCAACAACATCAAATTGTTGTCTGAGCAGATCACATCTCTGGAGGCATACAACAAGATGTTGAATGAGCAAAATCGCTATTTGGGCTGACTGCTTCAGAAGTCGAATGAGGAAGCCCAGACATTTCAAGATAGCAATAAGCACTAAATCTGCAAAATTATAGAAAATTTGGATTCGTTATCAACTGAGCTCAATAAGGTCAAGGCATAAAAGGCTTCTCTACAGACCACACTTCATGACAAGAGCATGAAAAGAATAAAGATAGAAATTGTCTCACAGTTATGCAGCCGCTCTGGTCTAATCCAAACGGATTCCTCGAAGCTACAGTTTCTTCAAAACCAGATGCTCGAAAATTTTCGAGTCGAGTTTCTACTCCC
This sequence comes from Diphasiastrum complanatum, assembly GCA_029204225.1. NCBI lineage: Eukaryota > Viridiplantae > Streptophyta > Lycopodiopsida > Lycopodiales > Lycopodiaceae > Diphasiastrum > Diphasiastrum complanatum. The sequence continues at coordinate 29,671,754 of CM055109.1, read as the reverse complement.
TCTCAAGAACAACAAAGCACTTGTCGAAGAAGAACTTGCCAAGCTGAAGGGTTATCGGCCGAGACAACCTGCTCCATGCTAGATGCCTATTGGCAGTTTGGCACTTTTGCAGCCAAAGTATTATTTTTTGTCCAAAACTTATTTGTTAAGTGTAAATTTATTCAGTTTTCATCTACTTTATTCGAACCATTTAGGAAAAGTTCTAAAGAGAACTTTCATTTAGTTCAGAAACTTTTTGATGGCACTTTACTCCTTATAAGGTTGACACCATATGACAACTTACCTATCAGGAGGTACACCAAGTTAGAATTAAAGTAGAATCATTGTGTTACTATACTGTGGGTCCTATCAGTGGATAAGGATCAGTTGGCCTCGTCACGAGGCAAGTCGACGGGACATGCGTCCCGCCAACGGCAACCTGGGTCATGCATGGGTTGCCTGAGTGAACAACTATATGTACAGTGTAATTTTATTTTGAGAAATACAGTTGCTATGTGAGCTTGTTGTGGAGAGTGTTTTCTGTCTGTGTTACTATGTAGCATGATCCGTGTTCCTGTGCAAAGCAAATTCTAAGTTGGTATCAGAGCCGTACAGGGAGTGTACACAGTACAACATCGCCGTTGAAGAGAGCTTCGGGAGAACTGTCTTCTGAGAGTTCGGGATTTACGGCGGGTTGAAGATAGAAAGAGAAGCACTGGTGCACGGTTTCTAGTTTATAGAGGCTTGGTAAGCTCAGCAGAGGGATTATTAGCCTATGCATAGCATCAGACAGGGAAAAATTTGGTGAAAATTTGACAATTTTGAAGCCAGCTGAAAATTGAAACCGGGTTTGGGATTTACTGTTTTTATACATAACTGGTGATTTCTTCGCTGTATGTGCACCGTGTTGGATGTTGTAAGGACAGGAAGGAAGCTAATCACATTGTCAACCAGCATGGAGATATTCTGAGGTTTATGTCAGAGATTTGTCTCCAAACAGTTAACCTAGCAGATTTGCGGTAAAAGGTGAAAAAAGCCACGTTGTCAAGTTGAGCTAAAATCACCATTTCTCCACGGAATTTCTTGAGTGAACACTCTACAAACTTGGAATTAGTAGGGAGACGCTACTCCAGCCTCATATCGTGCTCAAATCGATCCACAGGTGAGTTAGATTAAACAAAAATGAGTGCGGGGAGGCGCGGCCGCAGACAGGGAGGTCACGGATTGTTCGCGCGTGGAACCAGGGTGAGAGCATAGCATTTCGAAGTGGACATTGTCTACAAGACTCTCCACTAGTGCATGGAAGTGCTCAGATCTGTTGGATAGAGGAGTTACAAGATCGACGGCTCAGATTGTGCTACCCAGAAGGGATATCCACAGTTGGATCAGATTCAACCATTGGATGGAGTCTGAAGGGTTGTTGAAGAGGGCCCTGGAGAAGTGAAGTGCATTTTAGCCTTCAACTTCATTAAAAAATTTCATATGGAAATTGGAGTTGGATCCCTTCACAAGTGAAGAGTGAAGTTTCTTCAATGTGAAGAAACAGTTCAAAAACTAGAAAAGTCCCTATTTTTGGGTCCTTTGCCCGTTTTGACCCAAACAAAAGGCTATAACCTCCAAACGAAGGGCACCCGGACTGTACCTACAAGTATGGTACAGCAAAACAGAGTGATTGCAGTGGAGAAAGTGTTTGGATTACGCCAGAAGTGACTTCATCATTCCATTGGGCACATTGTTGGGAGTTGACGACTGAGTGCATTTCGGAAGGCGACGCCGATTTGGCTTTCAAATTGGTGGAAAAGCGGCGAGTGGCCTGGTAAGGGAAAAAGTGCAGGCCATTATTTTCAACTTTTGACATCACTGTTGGCCTCGGCATACTGTTTTTAGCCTACGACAGAAGTTTCAAGCAGTTTTGCGATGGCAAACATGGGAGAGTCCATTTTGAGTGAAAGTAACAAATTGGACGGGATTTCTAACTATGCAGTGTGGAAATTCAAAATGAAAAACATACTGATGGAGAAAGACGTGTGGGAAGTTATCACAAGTGATGAGAGAAGGTTGTCAAATGAAGCAAATATCAAAGTATTCGACAAAAAGATGAGGAAAGCTTTGACCTTCATTAACTTGTCAGTGAAGGATCACATCATTATTCACATTTGTGATGTTGTTATACCCAGACAGGCATGGGATGTGCTAAAGGAGCAGTTCGAGACATCAAATGCGTCAAGAATCATGTTTTTGAAGTCAAAGTTGAATAGTGCCCGCATGGAACAAGGAGAGCACATTTAGACGTACATGACCAGAATCAAGACAATGAGAGATGAACTGCATTCTATTGGTGAGCGCATACGTGATGTGGAGCTGGTGCACAATTCATTGTGCGGCATTGTAGAACCCTATCAGATATTTGTGAGCGGAATAGCATCAAGAGAAAGATTGCCAACCTTTGATGAGCTCAAAGGAAACTTGATGCAGGAAGAGCAACGTAGAGAAATGGTGAAAGCTAGACGTCAAAATATTGACAATTAGGCACTTGCGACACGCCAAAAACAAGGCAAGGGGAAGGGCAAGAAGAAGTCTAAGCAGCAATTTGCCAAGTCTCAGGAGGACGAGGGATCTTCTAGTAATACTAAGAAGAAAGGCAAGTGGATAACACCTGAGGAAGCATTCACGAAGAAGAAACCAAAGGTGAACCACTTGTGAATCTTTGGATGTAAGGCCTTTGTACACATTCCTAAGGAAGAGAGACATAAACTTGATGTAAAAGCTATCAAGTGCATATTCCTAGGATATGATGATCGTGTGAAGGGCTATAGATGTTTTGATCCAGTGGAAAACAAAATCCATATAAGCCGTGATGTTATCTTTGATGAATCCAAGATGTATGAAGACAAGGATGCTGAGGAGATAGACACATCCACTGGGAAAGATGGTATAGTGAGGATACCACCTGATGATGATCCATTCATTGACCTTCTAAGTGGATACATCTCAAGATACTACCACTCAACCTCAAGAGACAGGTTGGAGAGGTAGGAACAAACCTTTTGGTGCAAGAAGGATTGAAGTTGCAGGTGACAAACGCAAGGAGAAGGATGTACTGTGGGATACATTTTCACCAAGAAGCCGATCACCTGACAGGAAATTTCCTAAGTGGTTTGAGAGATTGTTGGAGAGCCGCGACATAGATGACTTTCCAGGATCATCTAACCAGGGAGAGCTACGAAGACCAACAAGAGAGAAGACTCAACCTGAAAGGTATGAAGCAATTTATGCTCTCTTATCTAGCATTATTCAAAGCAAAGAACCTTCGACTTATGGTGAAGCGAAGGATGATGACATTTGGGTCAAGGCCATGGGAGAGGAGATGGAGTCAATTGCTAAGCATAACACATAAGACTTAGTAGAACCACCAGTTGGCAAGAAACCCATTGGTTGCAAATGGGTATACAGGACTAAGTATCATGCAGATGGAAGTTAGCAAAGCACAAGGCAAGATTGGTGATCAAAGTGCACAAAATAAAGGCATCGACTATGAGGAGACCTTTGCGTCAGTTTGTCAGTGGAATACTCTACGTCTACTTGTTGCTTTAGCTTCACATTTTGGTTGGCCTTTGTATCAGATGGATGTAAAATCTGTTTTTCTAAATGGTGAGTTAGAAGAAGAAGTGTTCATGGATCAACCTGAAGGCTTTGTAGCGAAGGGACAAGAAAATAAAGTATGTCGCTTGAAGAAAGCGCTTTATGGTCTTAAACAAGCACCACGTGCGTGGTATAGCAGGATTGATGCCTACTTTCGTTCGAAGGGAATGGTGAGAATACATTCTGATCCAAATCTATATGTCTTATGCTTTGATGGTATGGTTGCTTTGATTGCTCTTTATGTTGATGACTTGATTATTATGGGAAATAATCAAGAGATGATAGACATGATCAAGAAAGACCTCATGGAACAATTCGAGATGACAAACTTATCAAACTTTTCTCCAGTAAGTGGCTTAGTGAAAATATCAGCTAGTTGTTCTTCTGTGCTACAATACTTAAAGTTTGTTGACTTTAAAGCTATGTATATAACTGTATGAAAAGTAGACTCTACTTTAAGGGAGAGAGTTAGAATTAAAGTAGAATCACTGTGTTGCTATACTGTGGGTCCTATCAGTGGATAAGGATTAGTTGGCCTCGTCACGAGGCAAGTTGACGGGACACGCGTCTCGCCAACGGCAACCTAGGTCATGCATGGGTTGCCTGAGTGAACAACTATATGTACAGTGTAATTTCATTTTGAGAAATACAGTTGCTAAAAGTCACCAAAGCAAGGTAAGACATTTTATTGCTTGAGTGCTAGAGAGAGTTGGAAATGGAGATCTTAATACATGAAATCTTTTCCAGAATTTTATTGTATATGTGATGATGAGATTTCGTATGTGATGATACTAGAACTGTCCCAAATGTGAGCGTGAATGATGCCTTCATACTCAAGAGTGTAATGAATGCGACAGAACATGCTTTTTAGTCCATGTGAAGTAAGGATGTCCAGAATCATTCACGAAGGCGAAGTTGTAGATAAAGTTGGATGTCATCTCAAGAATGCCAATATAGGTGTGTCCATCCCAATGGCCACTGCTCCAATATAGAGTAGTTGCATTCCACAAAGACACTCAATCAGATGTCTGAAGCTTCCGAAAGAATCGAAGCTTTTCCATATTGCCATCCATTGCTAAAAACAGAGGCTAGTCAAGGTGCCACTTGCTGAGAATCCATCGCACTTATGAATGCACACATTTGAGTCAACCATTCTCTGTTTGACAGAGATCAACTGAGAGAGAAGAATGCTCTATCTTTCGATGGAAATTTGACATCATTGAAGCTTTGAAGCTTTGTAGCCAGCGATCTGATATATGAGCAGGATGCTTGGACTTCATCAAAAATAAAATCTAATGACTAGATCCACAATAGTGTTTATGAGAAGTTGCAATGTCTCTTCGAGCTGTTGTAATTGTGGATTTTGTCATTTTGAATTCTATCCATGATGTGGATTGTTGTACAAGACATGATATATGAATTTAAATGACAAGCACATGAAATGGATTATGAAGCTATCCATGGAAGCAGTAAGGAGACACGTTATCACAGAACAAGTAGCAATAATATCACCAAGAAACCATCCATGGAAGCAGGCCTTCCAAAATACAGAAACACGCTATCACAGAAGAGACGACATGAATATTACCGTGAGACCATCCACGGAAGCATTTTTTTGTAATAAATAGGCACACTATCACAGACTAGGCAGCAAAATACCATGCAAGCAATTCTTCCTACTAAAGAGATACGCTATCACAAAATACGCAGCAATAATATATTCGTAATATATCAGATGACACTTTTCATTGTATTTGTGAGACTGCGTTCATAATATATAAAATGACGCTTTTCACTGTATGTGTGACATACAAGTCCTCCTCGCAGACTCGGGCGTAAAACATAGACGAGCTGTTTTTCTCAAAAGAAGCCAATTCTTTAACGGATTTGAAAATCCTTACCATTTTCTTGAGACAGCAATGACAACAAAGATGACCATATTCAAATCACCGGGAAGCAGAAAACATAAATGAAGCTAAGTAGCAAACTAATGCAATGGCAGAGTGAAACATGAACACCGAAAGTATTCATCAGGAAAATCTTGGATTGATTGTCATTATGCAAATGGCATGACTCTCACCGTTTTGTAATGGCACAAACAGCTCTCTCTCTCTCTCTCTCTCTCTCTCTCTCTCTCTCTCTCTCTCTCTCTCTCTCTCTCTCTCTCTCTCTCTCTCTCTCTCTCTCTCTCTCTCTCTCTCTCTCTCTCTCTCTCTCTCTCTCTCTCTCTCTCTCTCTCTCTCTCTCTCTCTCTACCTCGAATCACCCTACCGTTTCCAAGGAGATCACAAAGGTAAGTGCTTATGGGCAGCCAGTGGAAGGGGTGATCATCGTGCACACATTACATAGTCTGTTGGGAGGTGTAGCAAAGCATAAGAGCTTACTGATATGAGTTTAGCAGAAGGTCACAGTCGGTTTCGGCTGTCTCAGCTATGATAGCTGCTCTTGCCGGGTATTCAACCGTCGTCATAATCATTCAGGCATTCAGCATTCGTCATAATCATTCAGACAGCTCAAAACATTTGTGAGGCAATCTGCCATATGTCATCATTTCATGCTAGATGCCAGCAAGCTCCTCAATAAAGCATTTGTGTGTACAAAAGGCTAAGTCCAAAGCTCTTGCATTTGTCATGGAGGAAACAATGGATCCATATTCCTCAAAGAATGGCATAATGAAGTAGGTTGACGGAGTGTCTCAGTTCTTATGCATTTGTGTTGTTTAATCTGAGAGAGAGTGCTCGATTACCAGTTGGAACCTTAAAAACATTGTTGAGAGCCGAGTTTTGATCATTTACGTCACTGGATCCTGGCTGAAAAAGAGAGTTTGTGTGGTTGTTGTAAAGTATGTGTTTGTGGATCATCGTTTTTGAAAGAAGAGGGATCGTTGTAGGGAGAATCTCTATAGGATCGAAAGAATGAGAGAATGGAGTGATGAGAAGATTTGTTTTTGATGTAGACTAAGAGAGCCATATTCAGAGTCAAAGAGCATTTGGGGTTGTTCCTAAAACCCCAAACCCTAAACCAAAATGAAAAAAGTAAACAAAATTCGCAAGAGGTGGCAACACAGATGGAACATTATCGCTCTGGGATCGAAAGCAAATGCAAGAATACACCAAAAGGCAAGCAATCCCAAATGCGCTGCCGAGCAAAAGGCAGCAGCACAAGGCATGAAAAGATGTGCACATATCTAATGGTATGCACATATTACCGAGGAAGAAACACCATCATGAGTCCCCAAAAATAGTGGAAGAAAAATGATATAGGGCAAGTTTGGGATCATAGAAAACAAGAGATACTGATGGCGATCACGGAATCCATCCTTGTGTGTCGAAAAGTCAAGAGAACAACGAAAAATGAAACGTCGAGGCTACGATTCTCTCTCTCTCTCTCTCTCTCTCTCTCTCTCTCTCTCTCTCTCTCTCTCTCTCTCTCTCTCTCTCTCTCTCTCTCTCTCTCTCTCTCTCTCTCTCTCTCTCTCTCTCTCTCTCTCTCTCTCTCTCTCTCTCTCTCTCTCTCTCTCTCTCTCTCTCTCTCTCTCTCTCTCTCTCTCTCTCTCTCTCTCTCTCTCTCTCTCTCTCTCTCTCTCTCTCTCTCCTCTCTCTCTCTCTCTCTCTCTCTCTCTCACACACACACACACACACACACACACACACACACACACACACACACACATACATAGAGGTGGCTGATATTTTCATTCATTTCAAGTTATCTATTGTCCTTTTAAGAAGTTGTTTTTCCTGTATAGTCTATTGTATGATATCTCCCTAGCACAATTAACATAATTGCTTATATATTTTATTTGATTTTCTAGCAAAAGTAGGGGAATTGCTTATGCATTTTGTTATGTTTTTTTGCATTTCCCTCCACTACCCACACTGCTCTCTATGTTGTAGAGATTAGAGACATGTATAATCCATTGCTTATGCAGTTACCAACCACACAACAAGTCACAAAGTACGATTAAAGTAGGAGCTCAAATTTGACATTCTTTCTGTTAGAAAGGTCACATAGGCAACACTTTACTTATAGTCATTTATATCACATGAAAGGAAATGAATCGAGTTTTATCTCGAGTCTTAGAGTCTCAAGCCTTCTCCTTATTCTATAGACATAGACAAAGCACATAGGCACCCACACTTTGCACATCACAACAAAAACATAATAAAAAGATTAAGCCACTTGACTGTTGTATGATATAAACATGTTGTACGGTTTTAGAAAAAGGGAGTTTAGGATAATGAGATTTGTGGAGGAGGTCTCAAAGGGTAATGAACATGAGTCTTTTCATCCATAAATAGTCTAAGCATCTCCTCTTCACTTAAAATTTCCATCTCAGTCCCACAAAATTAAGTCCAAAGCCTACAATAACATCTCACATTTCCATATGGAGCACTATGATGAAGCAGATCATAACAGCTCCAAAAGGTTTCAGCTGCTACAGTTGAAGATAAAGATCACAGAAACTAAAACACGCGAAGGCGGCTGGCTTACTCTATAAGAACATCTTCCACATGCTAACAAGTTCAAGTGCTACTGAGGATCAAGAGTGGGATCAGTCAAAATTCAGTAAAAAAAACGGTCAGAACTTCGGACAGGAGGTGTCCACAGGTTCGTGGGCTCGACAAGAACCCACAGGACCATTTGCAGCTCAATTTTGATGCCATTTGTCCGAAAATGCCCTTTTTGCTGGAGAGAGAGAGAGAGAGAGAGAGAGAGAGAGAGAGAGAGAGAGAGAGAGAGAGAGAGAGAGAGAGAGAGAGAGAGAGAGAGAGAGAGAGAGAGAGAGAGAGAGAGAGAGAGAGAGAGAGAGAGAGAGAGAGAGAGAGAGAGAGAGAGAGAGAGAGAGAGAGAGAGAGAGAAAATGCATCCGAAAATGCCCTTTCTGTCGAGGGGAGTGAAAAACAGTCAGATTCTCGGATGGGAGGTGTCCACATGTTCGTGGGCTGGACACAAACCCACATGACCATTTGCAGCTCAATTCCGATGTCGTTTGTCCATAAACGCCCTTTCTGTCAGGGGGAATGCCACTAAATGGACTACTTTTCAGCATTTTCGAGATTTGGTCCGATGTCCAACAAACCCACAGGACCATTTGCAGCTCAATTCCGATGTCGTTTGTCCATTAACGGCCTTTCTGTCAAGGGGAATGCCACTAAATGGACTACTTTCCAACATTCCCAAGAATTGGTCCAGTGTCGCCGAACGGAGTCCGATTTTCAGACCGTCTATTCTGTCATGTGCTGCACGTTGAGATGAACCCACAACTTTAAACCGGACTCCAAATGGTTCACTACTCACAGCAAAATGTGCATCCAAAACCGTAGTCTTGGGATTCTAGGCCCGTCGAGCTAGAAATTAGTCGGATTTAGTAAAAAATGATCAGAACTCTAGACGAGAGGTGTCTATAGGTTCGTGGGCTCGACACAAACCCACATGACCATTTGTAGCTCAATTCTGATGTCGTTTGTCCAAAAATGCCCTTTTTGTGGGGGGAATGCCACTGAATGGACTACTTTTCAACATCTCCGAGAATTGGTGCAGTGTCGCCGAATGGAGTCCGTTTTCCAAAACGTCTATTCGGTCCTATGTTGTACGCCAAGATGAACCCACTGGACTAAATTAGGCTCCAAACGGTCCAGTACCCACAACGAAATGTGCGTCCGAACCAGAGACCCTAAACACAGTCCTGGGATTCTAGGCCCGTCGAACCAGGAATTGGTCGGATTCAGTAGAACACGGTCAAAACTTTGGATGGGAGGTGTCCATGGGTTCGTGGGCTCGACACAAAACCACAAGACCATTTGTAGCTCAATTTTGATGTCGTTTGTCCGGAAACGCCCTTTCCTACCGAGGGGAATGCCACTAAATGGACTACTTTCCAACATCTTCAAGAATTGGTCCAGTGTCGCCGAACGAAGTCCATTTTCAGACTGTCTATTCCGTCATGTGTTGCATGCCTAGATGAACCCACAGCACTAAACGGGGCTCCAAACAGTTCAGTACTCATAACAAAACATGCATTCGGAAACACGGTCTTGGGATTCTAGGCCCATCGAGGTCGAAACTTTGTACGGGAGGTGTCGAAAGGTTCGTGGGCTCGACACAAATCCACAGGACCATTTGTAGCTCAATTCCACCGCCGTTTGTTCGGAAACGCCCTTTCTGTCGGGGGGAATGCCACTAAATGGACTACTTTCCAACATTCTCAAGGACTGGTCCAGCGTCGTCAAACAGAGTCTGTTTTTCAGACCGTTTATTCTGTCATGTGCTTCACACCGAGACAAACCCACGGGACTACACCGGACTCCAAACAGTTCAGTACTCACAACAAAATGTGCATCCGAACCAAAAACCCTAAACGTAGTCTTGGGATTCTAGGCCCATCGAGCTAGGTATCGGTCGGATTCAGTCACATAGACCCACTTCACACACACACAACATCGACTGCTCGATCGCATGCCTCGATCATCGGCTTTCCTCCTAAACCATCGCTGCTCGCTCATCAACGACGGGCACACTTTACTAGTTTACATATATATATATATATATATATATATATATATATATATATATATATATATATATATATATATATATATATATATATATATATATATATATATAGATATATATGTTGGATGATCTTGTGTAACTATTCTCACTTTACAATTACAAGATCGTTAACAACTGTTTAACTTATCAATTAGGTCAGTTATTATTGGAGTGTGAAGATGTATTTAGTCTGTACGTGAAATCCCGTGTAAATCTACAAGAGTGTTGCATTTTTTGCAGTCTTCGGGAAAATGCGATATTCTCCGAAATGGTCCAAATTCTTGAGTTAACACTTGTGTCACATTTTTTGGAAAAAAAATGTCGCATTTCTTTAAGTGCCCAAAATGGCCCGAAGTGAAGTAGATGACTTCATCGGGTTTTTTTGCATTTTTTTGCCTGTTGGAATTTGCAAGTAAAAATACAGACTGTTGCGACACACAGTTCATGCTTGTCGAGCTGCAGTTTGCTAACTCGACTTGCCCGACGATTGGTATTGGCACGATGTCCCATCTTCAGCACTCATCGATGACTTCGATGTCGATGACTTCGACTTTAGGGACTTCGACTTCGGGCAATGGTTGCATGAGCCCTTGTCGGTCACTTCGATGTCGATGACTTTGGTGGCTTCTTTGAGAGAGTGATTTACATAGAAGAAAAGGAGAGCTATTAGGATGAGTAGGAGTAAGATTAAACTCCAACACAAAGATTTGCACTAAGTTAGCATGTTCAACATCCTTAATGCTTTCACCAATACATTCTAATTCGTCATTCAATGCTTTAACTTTTCATCCTTCTTTTGAATAATTTGAAAGATTTTTTTCCTAAGGGTTAGGACCTTTGATGTAGACTAGGATTCATAAACTTTTTTCAAGGTTTTCCAAGCTTCACTAGATGTAGTGCACTTAGCAACTTCCTTGAGAAGTTCATTTGTGAAATTCATCTTGATAGCATGTAGAGCTTTCTTTGCCCTCCTATCATACCTCAATTGTTCTTGATGTTCCAAAGGTCTCTCCTCCACACCTACAACAATATCCATCAACTCATTCATCTCTAGCAAGGACTTCATCCTCAACTTCTAGGTTGAATAGTTGTTTCAGGTAAGTCTATCATTGCTTTCCAACATGAAGCCTCCATTTGTAGCCATGTGGAAATGATTGATCTTCTTCTTTGAACCTGTTCCAATGCACCTAGCACTCTCTTGAAACTCAACAAATGATGACAAGAAGAAATCACAAAGAGATTTGGAACAAATCTAGTCTCTTTTTCTTTCTACTAGCAAATCTAGCACATAGAATTGATTGAATCTTGATCACACTTGTTAAACCTATAATAGAATGAGTTTTCGAACTCAAATGCACTTGAAACACACTCTTGAAAAGATTAGCACCTTTGAACCAAGAGATTCTATCAAATTTTGAGTTTTCACAAAAATGCAGAATATTGAACAAATCAAATTCTATATGCAAAAGCTAGAATCTTGATACAAATTCTAAAAGAATGCTACATCCACTATCATGTGCAATTTTTGTCTCCACATTGCAGTAAGTAGATTAAAAAATCAGCCTACTACAAGTGATTTGACCAAGTGAAGCTAGGATCACAAAGATCAAGTTTCTACACTTGAAAATGCTTGATTTGAGATAGAACCCACTCCAATCTACTCTAGAATTTATGGCGTACTCAAATACTGCACTAGATTTGGAAAAACCACCAATTTTAGCCTGCAACCTACTTTGATACCATGTGAAAAAGTCAGATCCAAAACATCACAAATGGATCAATAGATCTTTAGCTAAATTTGGGTGCACATCTAGATTCATCTACAAGCTAGAAATCATGCATCTACCATGCTAGAACTTGGAAATACACAAAGATTTGATCAAAATCACTAAGATTCAGCCCTTTCCGTACAACAACAGTAGCACATCAGCATTCACATGTGTGGATTCAAGATGGACAACAAAAATAGCATTCTACACATTAGAATTTAAGATATCATGAGAAATATGAAAGAGATGGACATAGAATCAAAAGAGAAAAGTTTTCCATACAAAATGAGAACATCAAAATCTGTTCTTCACACAGGTACAACTATTTATGGCAGCCAAATATTGTCCTAAAATGGTAGTTTCAAGGTACTTCACCAAAAATCTAGTTTTAAGTGACTAGATGCAATGTATCCATATCAACCATTGAAAGTAGATCCAAATCCGACCTTATCAACTTCACTACTTGTTAAAAATAGTAAAGACACTATTTTTAGGCCTTATTGACTTAAATAAATTTATCTCCAGGTTGAAAATTCACTTTGGCCTCAAAATTGCCAAATTAGAGTAACTTAACTAGTTGACAATTTTTCATAGATATGTTGTCTTTGTGTTGACTAACCCTTAATAGGCTGACGAGCATGGAAATTTGGGAATCTGCCATTTGTGTTTTAAAAAATTGCATCGTAACTATTACTATTTGTTATAGCAAGATGACCTACCCTATGCTATAACTGTCAATATCATGTTCATTGACCTTTCCAAGTCTTCACTAGCTCATCCTGCCACACATATGCTTTATGTTTCATGGTAGGATGACAAAGTGGAAAGTTCATTCAGAAATCCATTCCTCGACATCGAGTCATTTTCATTGGCAAGATAGATGGTTGTGGAAAGGTCATTAAACAAATCCATTAGTAAATATGCAAAAACGTACTATGGAATGGGCTGGGCACAAGCCATTCTACCCGGTAAAGCTTTCCAAAAAAATTTTAGGCGAGGCCCAAAGGGGTCGAGCCTAAAGTTTTTTGGAAAGCTGAATCGGGCAAAATGGCCTGTGCCCGGCCCATTCCATTGCGTAATGAATTATTGGACTTTTTTAGACCAATCAAATGTTGCCATGTGGCAAGCAACAGGCAAAATCAAAATTAAAAAAAAATTAAACCAATCCGACATTGCCACATGGATGGTAGGTGCAGGCCTGACGCGCAGGCAAAATCAACACAATTTAAAAAAAAATAGATGACTAGTATGCTTTTAAGGAGACAAAAAAATGGGCATAATAGTCGCCAACAATCCACTACGTGTAGGCTGGACATACAAACAAAGGAATCATTCACATAGACGTTGTCCTATACACATACACACACACACACACACACACACACACACACATATATATATACTTCTATTTCAAATATATGGAGATTGGGTTTTAAAATTTTAGGTTCACAAAAGTTTGAAAGTCGCCGTTCAATTTGGGCATTTTATTATTTGGTTCAATTATTGCCTTTCACACGCCTTGCAACTTTTTGCAATATGATAAGCCCGCTTGCTTCGCTGCCCATTCTTCTCTCTCTCTCGTCGACGACCGATTGACGGATGGTTTTGTGGTGACTATGTACCCTCTTCCTCGTCGATCCATCGCTGGTTTGCGTCCTCGTCGGGCGCTCGGTGGCGTGCTCTCCATCTCCCTCGACAGTTTCCTGTCATCTTCTTCGCTTATCTCGGTGTACGTTTCTTCTCATTTTGTTCTCATTTTGCATCAGTCTCTCTCCATACTCTTATAATATTATTGGAATTTACGTTTCTTGTCATTTTGTGCGCTTATTTATCAAACTCTCATAATGTTCCATGGGATGTCATCCATATCTTGTAATTTTATGCCATTGCAGGTAATATTTTTTGCTTTTTACAGTTGATGTTATGCGCTTTTCGTCCATCTCTTTATGATATTATGAAGCAGGTAATATTATGCTCTTCTTCATCCATTTCTCGTGATATTATACAGGTATAGGTTTCTTTACGTTTTCTTCGCTTCTTCATTTATCTCTCATATTGATTGGTCGTCAATCTCATATTCTTATGTATCTCTTGCTCTGTCATTTTCTCTTGCGGTTCTTATGCCGATCAGGGATGCAAGTCAAGCATTGATAGGCTGTAGGTCTTCTATTATCGCGGTTCCAGCGGCTTGGTCTCTGCACTTGATGATCTTCCGAAAATCAACTTTGTCTCTTTGAAACAACAGCACTTTAAGTTTTGCAATTCTGGATATGAGAATTTCATCCTTGTTCTTTTTCTGAAACATTTGGATCACAAGGTATTGAAGCCGCTTCAATCGTGACAGGCAGAAGCACATGATTGAGACAATTTTTCTTAGACGAAGTTCCAGCCCTTTGTGATTGTTTTGCAAAACGCTACCACATCGTTCGAGATTGCGGCTGTTGGAAGTGCACCGAGACGAAAAGCGTATTCTTTTTATTGAACTCTACCTGATGCTGGGGATTCCCCCAGGAAATATATTTCTGAGATTCCTAAATGAAAAGGAAGACTAAGTTGGAAACGCACTCTGTGGAAGCTTCTTAAGAACAAAGAATCCTCTAATTGAAGCACAAGCAAGGAGTCCCGGTATCCTAGAAGGTAATTTTACCTAGAAGGACGGAAGTAAGAGTCAGGGCAATTGCTGGTAATTTGTCACAATGAGTTGCTTTCTGCTCTCTCTAGTGCATGTTTTTCACAAAATGGATGTTTCGAGGTTGACATCAGCAGTGGGGCTTATAAGATGACTCTTGCGTAATCTACACATAAGTCTGGCTTTCATGTTCTTTACTAACGGAAAAGGATGTAACCTTATAACTTTCTTACATGTGAGAGATTTGGTATTCTCACGGGAAAACTTATCTCTCTACATCGTTTATGTAAGTTTATAAATCGTGTGAGATTTTTGGGTTTCCAAGTGCAATGACAAATCGTCTAACTTTTCGGGTTTTCAAGTGCAACCACTAGGTTTTTCAACTGATGAGCATTGTGTCGAAGAAAAATGAACACGCTCTACAGTCATGCCTTCACTTTTAGTGAAACAAGTTTTATAAGGCAATTTGTTCAAGGGCATAGTTGTTCTCCCTGGAATTTTAAGTTTCGTAGCTTCTTTCAGAGAAATTTCGCCTATAGAAGTTTTTTTCTATTTTGGACTAGCTTTCCATTCTTTCATTGTTGATTTTCTTTCAAAGGTAGCTGATGAATATTGCGGATTGCATTGGGTGCAATGAAGTTCGCTTTGCATTTCAAGTGGGAACTTCTTATGGTCAAACCTATTAGTTTTAACGAATTCTCTTTGGTAACTGCTACAATTTATTGTACAAGAATCATTGTTACGAAGGTACTACTGTCACCCACCTGCAAGTGCACTTACCTCCAGCCACACGCTAGATTGCACGGTAGACTAGCAAATTGCAATTTTCATTTGTAATGTTGTCTCAAGGTTGCCCCTCTTCCGTATAAGATGCATCATTCTTTGTTTTCTTTGTCCACAGTAAGCATACGATACTCGATTGACATGCGAATTTTTGTTGGAAACTTTTTGGGTCTCGAGCTATTGGAATATTTGAGAATTTCAGTTTTTGTTAATCTGCCATTTGTCCAGTTAGTCTCTTTAGTCCCTTCTAGGTTGAGAACTCTCTCCCTGTCATTGAGCACAGCTTGTGAAACTTATGCCTTTGATTGTTCTGGAAATTCTGTTAAATTTTTTTCCTGTCTCTGAGTATATAGCTGGTTACAGATTAATAAGAATGAGATCAGATTGTTACAACTGAGTGTGTGGTAATATGTTGGCTCATCTGGTTCCAGCGTAGGAGATCAATATCTTCCATAACATGTTAGAAACCTCACTCCTTACTCTTTCAATACTTTGACATCACAAAATATCAAACAGATTGATATTTGCCATCCACATTTATATGTCAAAGTTTGATCAATGTCAATGGTAAGAAGATATTACAAATTCAATGACTGCAGGCAATGCTGCTGCTGTTCAAGAGACAATACAATAGTCCTATTTTCTCTACAAACCCTTAATTACTGATAGCAATGAGTAAAGTTTCATCCTTCTTACTAGAGTGTTTGCTATTAGGATCTTTTTTACATGTGTGCTTGGGTTTACTTCTAGAAACAGTGAGTCTCTGTAGGAGTTGTACGTTTGAATGGTATCTTACCTTAAGATTTTCTGTCTTGGCTACTGTAACCGCTTCCCAGTCAATTTATTTATGCTTAAAGTTTTCTAGGTGTGCATGTTGAACTGGTGCCTGTTATGACATTGTAGTGGGTCAAACTTTTGATTAGTTTCTTGTCCTGTTCTGGAGCATCAATATTTGTAGTCTTTCTGCTATGCACACCATGCAGGTTGCCGCCTTTCATGTTTCTCAAAAGTTCCGCTCTAAATGTTTGTTTCGCCCAGTAAAAGGTTTTACATGCTGCATATGTCCCTTCAAGTTTTCAAAATGTGCCAATGAATTGGGACAGTTACAAGTAGTTGTTGGGTTGTCATTGATGTGCCAATGTATTGGCAAACCTACAAAGTAATATGGGAAAGGTTTATTATAAGTGGACCTGTGATTGGTTTTAGACTAATGCTGCATGACTGTGCAAAGAATCATGACCTCTTTTTCCTAATGTTTAATGTGCCTAATAGCTCACTCAATTCTATGATCTATTTTTCTTCTCTTGTGATATACGAGCTTTTGGATGTGATAGAACAATTTACAGAGTTAAGATAATATGTCTATAATTGGCTCTTTCAGGTCTACAGATGAACGTGGTCTTGTTACAATTTGTTCGACACAACATTTAAGTGGTTCAAAAGTGTAGTCGAAGAACTAGAGGCTACAGGGCTAAAAAAATATGTATCATAAATTGCAAAGTTTGTCACAAAGTTCTTGGGAATCTGATGATGGCGAGATGGACTGCCCTTCGCCAAATTTCCAACAGAAGCTAAAGTTCTTTTTCGAGAGTTGCAACTCCTATATCGATTGTATAAACCAAGTTAATGAAGGTAGAGATTCAAAATGGCAAGACTTGCCAATGGAATTGCTTGTTCAGGTACTTGCTTTGGTGGACGATCGCACAGTAGTTGTTGCTTGTGGAGTGTGTACGGGCTGGCGAGATGCTGTACGTGCAGGGATTTTGGAGCTTTCATTTACGTGGTAAGACCTCTCTCTCCCCCTTTCCCCCCTCCCCCTGCCCCAATGCCCCCCATTCTCTCATGCACATTAAAAGACATGTCCTCATCCATGATGACCATTACAAGATACAAGTAGTAGTTCTCAATGTTACAAAGAAAAAAAAAAACCATATCCTGAGAGTTAATAGACAGAACGGGCAACTAAGCCTTCTCTACATTTGGCTTCCATCGCAGTCCTATGCATTATACTTCTACGGGTCTTGGTTGCAAAATTCCTTCCATCAGAAAAGCTTCTGTGAGTAGTGGCAATTCCTCACTCCCACCACTAGGACAACCCACAGATAGATCCACACTGTCTCCTCAGTCATTTGTTCCACCTCATTCACAATCTCCCTCGCAGGATTTATTGCATGCACCTGCTGCTCGTATGCAATCTACATTGCTGATTACATATAATGATTGCACTACTACAACCACTTGTATTTCATCTATTCCCTGTTCCGCAATCATGCATGTCTATGGATATGAATGTGAATGCCATCCATGTAGGCATGTGACGTTGGCAGTCACATATGTAAGTGTACTGTTCATGCATGTAACTATATAGCTCATGCACTTGTATGCATGTGACCATATAGGTCAAATTTGACCAAGAATGGCATGCTTGAGATGATGAATGGTTTGTATGTATAAAAGATGGTTGGAGAGTAATCATCATTTACTTTATTCTTCCCTACAGAAGTACAAAGTTGAATTTTTGGTGGATAGTTCATGTACTACGTTGTTACGTTGAGAGTGTGAAAACATCACATAACAAGAAGCAATTATGGAAGTGTGCAATGGGCAAGAAATCTTTTCTGACAACGTGCTATCTGAAGAGTAACTGGCTTCTGTCAGACTTCTCAATAGTGCACTTTGCATAAGTGAACTATGTAGAAACGAGAATCCGTACTATTGACAGAAGCCAGCTACCTTTCCGGAATGTACTGGGTCAAAATGTTTTTTTTTCAAAATAAAAAAGAGAGATTAAACCACCTGCTGCGCTATCTTCCTTCCTTTTGATAATTGGCCAAACAAGCAAAAATGAAAACGATAGACTTTGGCATAGGCAATGTCAAAAAATGTAAAACCAATGAGGCAATCTGGATCCTCCGCAATCTGGTTTTGAGCTTCTGGCAAACTTTGAATTCGTAACGTGGCATCATGTGACTGAAGCAGCTGCCATGGTAATCGCTTGTCTTCACTGCTAAAGTATTTTCCAGATTTCTAATCATGAGATATTTCACTCGGTCTCTCGGATCTATAATTTGAATCCACCGATGCATCACAAAGCAGGGCTCGAGCCAAAGCAGCATCTTCTTCTGCAAGAAGTGCTGCCTGTATTGCTGCCCTGGCTGCCGCTGCAGCCCTATCAGAAACTAGCTTTAGCGCATCAGCTCTAGCCCTGACCGCTTTGGCAAATCTAGCCCTGACCACTGGAATAGTGGATAAACTTTGACCTGATCCATCTTGTGAAGGGGTCATAAATAGACTGAGATTGGGGAGCGGACGAAAACCGTGAATGCTTGAAGCTCCCTTTCTGCTGAACCTGTAATCTGCTGAAACCTGGGTCGGAATGAGGCCTCTGTTAATATTTACGAATTTTTATTTATTTATTTTTGGCCATGTTCCAAAACGGAACGCAATCCATTCCAGAACGGGCAACTACGGTCATGACCATCTCCACCTGATTTGTGAGCTGTGCTGATAGGTCCCATGGTCAATAAGGGAATTTGAGACCCACAAGATGTGCTGACTGACTTTCCCCATTCTCAGCTGGCCTTTGATAAAAGGGTGATTGCGTGAAAGAATTTGAGCTATCATTGAGTTTGTTTTGTGGATAATCTTCACTACATGCATGTTTTAACTTTTTATGAAAGTTCTTTTGATCCTTCTATGATCAGTGCGTACGTAAATGTTAATATTTGTTCTGTGCTTTCTTTACATTTTCTAATATGAATTCAACATAATCATCTGTGTATGTATTACACTGTAAGCAAAGATGTTATAGGGTATACCACTTCATCTACCGAAGGGTTCTGAAGACATAAGAGAAACATTCTGCTGCATTTGTTCTATAGAGAAGATGATCTAGCTGATTTGTGTGGTGCTTCCAGGATTTATTTCACGTACTTGTTTGTTTTTGCCAAGTATGAAATCAGATTTTTGCTGTGTTGTATGTTTTGCTCTACTAATTCCAGTTAGCTGGTTTGTATTAACTTTTTGCTATTTTGAGTGTTCAGTATCTTTTTCAAAGTAGGCAAATACAGTATTCTCCAAGATTGATGCTTTTTGTCTGGCAAGCACTTGGTGTTATGGCCTTCTTGTTTGATTTACTAATATGTTTTTCTTAAAGAAAAGTCAAGGAAAATTGTCTTCACAGAATACAAGTTAGCATCCCTCACTTGCTACTGACAGATGAAATGAATGATTTGCAGGTGTGGGCGAAATGTTAGTAGGCTGGTCCAATCAGTAGCTCCTAAATTTGCTCACCTACAAAATTGCAACTTGCGCCGATGTACGCTTTTGAACAACCAAGCAGTTGAGGCAGTTGCTTGCAATTGCCCTGATTTGCATATACTTGATCTATCAGGCGGTACAAGACTTACAGACTTGTCTTTGTATGCCCTGGCAAATGGCTGCAGAAGGCTTGAAAAATTGGATCTAAGTGGTTGTGTTGGGATCACTGAAGCTGGACTTGTTCTTCTAGCCGAAAATTGCCATTATATCAGGCATCTGAATCTATGTGGGTGCGATAATGCAGGATCGGATAAAGCATTGATGGTAAACATTCTGGATAATCATGTTTGCTCTTTGTTGTGTGTTAGAGATCCATTGTTGTAAGGGGTTGCTGCCTTTTGCCTACCAATTAATTAGTTTACATGAGTTTTCAGAAAGCTTTGTTCTATTCAGGCTCTTGCACAAAACTGTGGTGGGTTGGAGTTTCTCAATGTTGGATGGTGTGAGAGGATAACGGATATTGGAGTGACAGCTCTAGCAAATTGGTGCCCAGATTTAAGGGTTGTTGATCTGTGTGGTTGTCTTCTTATAACAGGTTTGGTTGCTTAAGGAGCTTGACTGATGTCGTTTATATCAATTGCATAATCTATCTTGCTGTATTATGATTTTTTATAAATAGTGCTCAATATTAACTATGGTGATAACGCTTTTTGATGCAGGTCAAAGTGTAATTGTATTAGCTGATAATTGTCTGAACTTGAGAGCCCTTGGATTGCACTGTTGTAGGAACATCACTGATGTTGCAATGTATGCACTTGCAAATAGCAGTAAGTGTAGGGCCTCCAATGGAGAAATAAGATCCAAGAGAGCTGCAAGAAGTGGTACTACAAGCTTCTTTTCTGGTAAAGCTCTTACATCCAGCAGTATAGGAAGCTGTAGCAGCATTGGGAGTCCTAGTACTAGCAGCTGTAGCAGCAACAGTGATTGCAATAACACTTCAAAGAAATTTTATGTGCAGTCCCTTTCACAAGTCGAGGAAGGTTATGGCTTAGTATCTTTAAATCTGAGTGGGTGTACAGCGTTAAGTGCTGTTGCAGTGCAAGCTGTCTGTGATGCTTTCCCTTCATTGCATACATGTCCCGAAAAATACTCTTTGAACATAAGTGGATGTCTAAATCTGACACGTGTTCATTGTCAGTGTGTAGTGGATGCTCGGAGAGAAAGAATAGGTTCTTATGGTCAGCAACAAGATTATGCTAGAAATCGGTTGTATTAATTCTGCACACGTACCTTGTCTTACCTGCTTAAAATTATCCTGCAAACTCGTTACCTATGTAGATTTGTGAAAATCCTCGTGAGTTATTTATGCCAAGAAGTCCGACAAGCTTACTTATTAATAGTCTGGTTCTGATCTTGATTGTAGGTGCAATTTTCAAATGTGTTAGTGCGCAGTTACTATTCCTGATTGTATGCTTTTATTAGACATTTAACATCGGTACAACTTTTGCCAGCTGCAAGTTTCTGTGGAGTTTGATAAAAAGTTTTGTTGCCCCCCCAAGTAGACCAGTATGGCTGTTGTAAAGTCCTTGTAACTAGCATCCTTAAGACATTGAAAGTTTTGATTGTATAAAGACCAAAATAATGACATCTTGTACTTCTGAGGCATCAATGACAAACTTTCGTAAATCTCCATTTTGAATCTTGCTTTGTGTGAATGCTGTGGTTCTAACGTATCAAGTTCCAGTAAAGTTGTGGGTGATTTTTAATCTGCCAATTATGGAGTAGTTTGTGAAGCAGTTTCATTATTAGTAAGGCAAATGTTTATCAGCATCCCAATTTCCTGTTGACTGGCAATAATTTTGCTGGCTTCATTAGTGACCACACCAGTAGACTTTTCTCCTTCAAAAGTTTCGTTCAATGAGGGACATCTGTATTCAGCTAAAAGGAGAGCTCAAAGGATTAGGCACTCAGCAAAATTGGCAATTGCTGGCAATTGCCAAGTTAAAATCAGAGCTCTTGACAGAAACAGAATGGATGAAAGACTGAATTAAAAGGAGTCAGGAAATCATAAGACAGCAATCTTTATTTTAAAATGGGTTTGGATAAATTGGGTGTTTTCATGGCAGACATCATAGCTGTTATGGCTTTGAACCATAGTTGCTGTGTTCCAGGACGTGAAGAGAATGGAGTTTTGGAATGGTTTTAAAATTCTAGAACATTGGGATTGAGCATTTTTAGGTCATTTACTTTAAATAGTCTCATTGGAGTGGGGGGGGGGGGGGGGGGGGGCTTTGGAGATTACACGTGAGGAGCAAGGAAAAACCTTGCGAAAAAGGATAAAAGTACTTCATGAACAATTCCAAGCGCAACAAATTGAGTTTTTCATTAATTATGGCAGACTGATGATTTGGAGCCATTCTCAAGACAATGGTGGCATGGTTCAGCTACCAAACAGAACATCTTGATGATGTATTCCCATAAATATGTCGTCCTTTCCAACTCACTGATTACAATCAATGATGCCAAAAAACAATCTAATCAGCTGCAATCATAGTTGTAGTGAATCGTGATTTGCTGCAGCGACTCATAAACGTGAAAAAAAAATGTGCGATTCGCAGAACAAAAAAAAAACAGCGATTTGCATCGAATCGCTGTTTTTTTTGAAGTGTTTCGTGATTCGCAAATCACAAGTGCATTTATGGCTGCAATATATGTCGGATTAATTTCCACTAGCTTGACATCTATGATGTGACATTGATTATTGTTAGTTAGCATACATCTTTGTCCATACTCTGTAGTAATGAGTTTTAATTTTTTTTAATGCTAAAGCTTTGTAAGAGAAATTTGTGTCCAAGTTTGAGTAAAAGTGTGGAGAGTGTTCTTTCAGGGTATCAGGGGATTTGATCTAGGATGATAAAAGAGTCTATAGTTGCAAATAGCATCACATCAAAACTTTGTAAATTTTATACTTTACAATTAAGAATCAATCAAATGTGCACCTTGAGTTGCTATATATGACTAACAATATCTTAAATATACTTAGGCAGATGAAGTTTGAACATTTGCAAAATTGTAATTGTTCTCTTATAAAGGTTGGTAGCATGCTTTGCAACTTAGTCGGACTTGATTGTAGAAAGTGTATTATAAATATCACATCAACTTCATTTTGTACATCAACTTGTCTGCAAGATTTTTTCAAGCCTATTTGCATACCTTTTTGGTCCAAAAATTAGATACACAACACCACGACATCTCTAGACGATTGAAATACCTACCCTCATGTGCCCTCAATATGTGAGATGTGCCTTTGTTGGTTGATTTGATTGGATTCAAAAACATTGTGTGAGTGAGATTATCTGAAATTAGAGTTTATTTTGATTTTGTTTTTACAACCAAAGATTACAAATTTTCTTCTAGGATTTCAAGGTTATGGGTTTTGGAATGTTGTGTTAAACAAGCATTTCAAAAGTTTGAATTTGGAATGTCTTTTTCTTTTTGCAAAGCTTAGTGATGCTATTATATATTCACAAATGTACAAATACAGAATGTAAGCGGCAGTCAAACGTCGAAACAGTAAACAGCTCCTTGAGTGGGGTGCACTATACAAAAACTATAGGACTCACAACACTCCACGCAAGGAGGCAATCCAATATAACTAAGCAACAATGGAAAAATAGAGAGCAAGCCTCATAGATGCCATAAGTGAAGTAAAGAACGTGACCGCAGAGGAGGATCTCGCAACAAGATAATGTCAGTTGTAAATGGGGGAAGTGCTATCTAGCGGCCAAGAAGACGATGGAGTGCCAACCATAAGTCTCTACGACAACTGAAAAAAAAGGTGCTCAACATACTCTTCTTCCAACTGGCAGAGTGGGCAAAGGCGATAGGGGAAGAGAATTGGTGAGTAGCAGGGTTTACATTTTGGAGGGAAGGCCAAGTGGCCAAGTAGGGTTTGAACCTGTTGTCAGGAAAAAAAGAAGGATGTCGTCGATGATGAGAGGCTTGGTAATCGAGCAGAGAACGGTCAAGAGAGGGCTCCCACCCATTAAGGAGAGACAAAGGAGGGGCCAACCCAAGGCTCGAGGCCGAGGATGAGGCAAGAATAAGGAGTGAATGTTCATCGGAGGAAAGAGCTTGAGAACTGAGGAACTGGTGAAAAGGCACACAAATGATTTGACCGAAGCGTAAGCAGTCTTGCAGGCTAGGGAGAGAGAGAGAGAGAGACGCGAGTGGAGGGAAAAAAGAGAGGAGAAGCACGGGGAAAGAGAGACGCGGAGGTCCAGAGAGGGTCAGTTGATGGAAGATGTAAGGAGTTAGACCAAGAGGAGACGGCGAAATTCCAAAAAAAGGTGGCCAGATTCTTGAGGATGAAGGGGGCCCTAAATTTAAAGGAACCGCCAAAGGACAGTAGTGCAGAAAAAGAAGGAGAAGGTTGCAAGAGAGGGGGGGCAACAACAGAAGAGGCCACAAAAATGAAGGAGCAAGTAATGTTGATGCTGAGAGGGCAACCACAAGTGAAGGATAGCAGACAACGACAACAAAGCGAAGGGAAGAGGCATGGTAAAGAGTGCAAAAAAGAGGCTTAGTAGCAATGGCGAAAAGAAGCGGAGACAAAGGACATCCCTGACGAATACCGCAGCAAGGGAAGAAGGGAGAGGAGCGATACTCGTTAAAGAGGAGAGCTGAGGAAGAAGAGGAGTAGATGCCTCGTACAAAAGTACAAAAGGATTGAGGAAAGCCCATGGCCAGACAGCTGGCCAAGGTATAGTCCTAGCCATGCGATCAAAGGCTTTGTCAAGGTTCAGGCAAATGATGAGAGCAGGGGTAGAGGAAGTAGCAAGAGAGTCAGCAAAAGCCCAAACATTAAGAAGAGAGTCCATAATATTTCGGCCTTTAACGAAGCCAAATTGCTTGGGGGACAACACAACAGACAACAGAGAGGAGAGTCAAAGAGTCATGGCTTTAGCAAAAATCTTATAGGAGGTATTTAGCATGGTGAGTGGGTGGAAATCCGACAAAGCAAGTGGAAGAGGTTTCTCAGGAATAAGCTTAATGAGTCCCTCCGACATGTGGTGGGGAATAGTTCCCTCAATGAAGCCCGAAGGGCTAGCCGAAGGAGTTGGGGTCCCAACTGCAGCCAAAAATCTATAAAAAATTGAGGGACAACACTGTCAAGACCAAGCGTTTTCCCAAAAGGCAAGGAAAGGAGAGCCTGGTGTAGTTCTTGCAACGAGAAAGGGGCATCCAAAATGGCTATGGCATCAATTTTGATCGGCCAGCTTGTCAAAGAAACGCAACACTATCACGAATTTTGGCCTGAAGAGAAGAGGACAAGACATAAAAATGATCAAGTTTGGTAGAGCGAAAGGAAGGCCCCGACCGACAGTTGGTCCAAGTGTGATGAGGGAAATCATGAAGAACATGCTGAACATCAAGAAGGGAATGGGAAGACTGAAAGATGGTCCAAGCAGCAAATTCAAAGGAAAAAAGAGATTGAGGCCCATCAGAAGGATCAAGTTACATGCTAAAGTCCCCAAGGACAATGAGGTGGTCATCAAGGATGGGAGACAGGTTGAACCAAAAGTCAGTCCGGAGTAAAGCAGAGGAGAGAGCATAGATGTTAAGATCAGAGAAGGTGAAGTCATGCTTAGGAGACGGAAGAAGACCCACCTGCCAGAAGGATCAACTGAACTGGAGAGCACCTGCCAATCATGCGAGACAAGGGTTAGAGCTCCCCCGCGAGTGCCATGTGCTGGAGAAAGAGCATAGTGATAGGAGGCAGCAAATTTTCTGATGAGGCAATTCGCACAGCTTTGTCTCTTGCAAGGGGAATGTCACTTTGATGCAACATAGCTTTGAACCAAAATTGTTAGGCCAAGGAAAATTTTGGTGACACTTAGTTAGAAATCAGTTTTGATCTGATTCATTAGTATAAGCTCTAAATGTGATGATGTAATTGGTGTACAGTTTATTTAGTTTACTGTATATGGTTGTGTTCGGGACGTGACCCGTTAGGATATATTGATCGGGCACTGATCCTGTAGACGGCTACTTGGGTTAGCTAGGTAGCCACACGTAGGAAGAAATTAGCCTGTACAGTGATTTTGAGTTCATTATGCTATACTCAGGGGCATGTCCTAAGTTTGTCAGTATATGTGGCCATATTGGGCCTAACTCTAGTTTGGCAGGTGGTAAGCCAGTTCAGTGACACCTCTTGAGCCCATGCAGTTTGGGGCTTTGCTATATGTACAGTGTTTTTCATAATAGACTTGACTTTTTTTGTGCCATCTTTGAGAGCTTGTAAGGAGTGGCTATGGTGAGTGTGTGATGTGATCTGCATACTGCACTAGATCCTAACAGAATTTCAACTTGGTATCAGAGCGTCAGAGTGTTGCAGGTATGCACGATCCGGTGGAGCTATGGGATAGCGTCGTTCACCAGGAGAAATAGCACTAAAAGCGTCTCAGGAGAGAGGACTCCATACAGGATATCGGCAGTCCGGAAGGCATGAGACAGCAAAGTTCCTTCGATCGGAACTTCGGAGAAGCTCAGAACGACCGTCGTAGGTGGATTCCGGGGAGAATTCACGAAAAATTGCCTATAAACGGCTTCAAATGGCTTTTATGGAAAGCTGGCCAGAAATCTCTGAGTACTCCGTCAATTGGACAGCGGAGCAAATCAGAACGGGCTACAAGGTAGTAGTAACTCAGGGTTGAGTGGATTTTGAAATCCATTTACAGTGTGAGGAGAAAGGAGCAGTTCTGTGAAGTGCCAAAAAGTGGCCTAGTTGAAAAAAACAAAAAGTCACGGATCTTTCTCTGTACTCAATGGATTTGAGCACTGTAAATTGCTACCTAGCACTGTATGGGAGAGGCCGAGTGATTGCCAGAAGGGCAGGGTCAGCCATGAAGCATGTCAAGAGCAATTGTCCATCTTCTCAGCTATGGTGGAAGAAGGCAGCTAGGGTTTTAAAGAGAAAAACCATCAAATACTCTCTATTGGAAACACATTTTGGAGTTTTCAGTGGCTAGAACTAGATGCCCTAGTGCCCATAGTATGAGGCTGAGTGGCCATGAATAGTTATTGTGTATTTGTGGAACACTTTGCTCTCAGGCTATAGAGAGAGTTTTCTTAGCCAGGGTTTATAGGAGCAAAAACGTGGATCTTTCTCCACACGCCATGTTTTTTAGATCTGTAAATGAATAGAGAGGAGCGCTTTGGCAGTGCGTTGCAGCAGCCAAGAGACCGTGGACGGCCGTGGGCTACAGGAAGAGCAAGATCTGATTTTGTCAGAGGGCTGCCATAGCTAGCAAGAAGCTTGAAGGCTTGAGGAAGAGAAGATGGAGGAGGAGAAGGGCCGCGCCCAGCTCGCGCGTGTGCAACGGGAGTAATGCTTAGTGGTCGGAAGGGTGTAGTGCCTGCATGAGGAAGCTTCAACGCGCAGGAGGGTACAAAGCCGTCGGATCAAAGTGTATGGGGATCGACGGTTTAGATCGCGGGTTGGAAAGTCCATTGTGGGCCACAAGATATGGACTCATCGTTGGATGCTAGTTGAAAGGGCCCATGAAAAGTTGAAGGCCAAAGGTGAAAATTCTTCATTAAAAATGTTCACATGAAATGGCTTGAAGGGACCCGAAGGACAGAAAGTGGCATTCTTCTTTAAAAATCTTCAAACCGAAGATTCAGTTCAAAATGCAAGGCAAAATGGTTTTGGGACTAACTATAGTTAGAAGGCACCTTTTTTGGCCATCCTTGAGCCAAAATGACCCCTAAAACTGGTTGCTCAGAGCCAACGGATAGAGCAACGTCACAGAGCAGGGAGAAAAGTGTTTCGGGGAGTTTTCGTCACCATTCTATCGAGCGGAGTGCGAGTGACCTAGTGATGGGCTGCATTCGCCATTTGGGTCCGTAGGGCCAAATTCGGGACAATTTGGCGGTGAAACCTGCTACAGGGCGGTACAATGAGGCATTATCGCTTCGGAATCATTATTACTTACTTCTGACAGGGTAACAGGGTGCTTGGAGGCGGTAAATGCAGTATGGGAGCGAATGGTAGTGGAATTGTGTGGAGAAAGCTAGTATTGGCGATGGAAGTGCAGTTTGGCAGCGTGACTACTCATCATTGGCGACAATTTTGAGAGGGCAAGCAATCACAGGTGAGAGGTAGGCATGGTATGCCGGTTATAGGTGAAAAATTCTTGTGATCAGGTTCAACTCTTGGGGTTCGAACCAACCAACCAACGTCAAGTGGCATTTTGGGGGAACGCTCTCACAGACATGATCGGCATTGGCATTGTCGAGTCAGGTGATAGCTGCATTGACACACGCATCTGTAGCTTGGAAATTTCTCGTTCGGAGAGAAATATGGGCTAGCTTGGAAGTACACACATATTGGTGGTCATAGGTGATGGAAGTGCGAGGTGGTGCCAATTAGAAACCATTGCGCAAGATAGCAGACTTGCATTGGACGAGCTGTGTGTGGGACACGCAGAGGATGAAGAACGTGTCGATAATCGCATGTTGGATGCTCTTGGTGAGTAGTGAGTGTGATGACTTTGCGGTTTTGCAGTCGGTAAGTCAATTTTGATCAAGCCATTGTAGCTGTGGAGCAGTGTATCAGGTTTGTCATCGAAGAGATACACTTCAACTGCCACTTTGGATAAGTCAAGTCAATTTGTCATATCAATATTGCATCAGGGTTGTAGATTTCAGTGATGACAAGGTGCAGATCGTTTGGTTTGGGCCATGGAAGATCTCACAGGGTCAGTTGGAGGGATATTGGCATGCATAATCATGTGAGGGACTTGATGGTGGCTTTGGAGTTCACATCTCAATGTATTCTCAGGGAGTGATTTGGAACCATTCACAGGAGCAGCTTGGAGCTAGCTTGGGGGAATACAGGTGGGCACTACAGGGTAGATGCTCAGATCTTTGTGATCAGGGATGGCATTGAAATACTTGGTAGGGATAGCACTGCAGGATGACATGAGATGATCATCAGGGGGCATCTTCATATTGGACTTGAGTCATTAGCATGGACAGGACTTACAGGTGGGATTCATGATGGAATCAGAAAGCTGCAAATGCAAATGGACAAAGCATGAAGCTTTGGGAGCCAGCTCTAGGTTGGAGAGCTGATGGAGATCGCACGGGGTGTGATCGGAGGGCAAACACTGTGATGGGTGTTTTGCTAGCGATCTACTGGAGGGGACATTGATGACGAGGACTTCATGGTGTGCTCATTTGGGAGTACAGATTGGCATTACAGCAGGGAGCTAGTCATTGGCATTGGCATTGATGGGGAGGCATCTACCATCACGGGCGTGGATAAGCTGCCTATAGCTTTTATGTAGTTGGCTGTATTTGCAGGAGTCTAGGCTTGGCACAAGTGTTGGAATTTCCATGGTGCAGATTCTCAAGTGATGAGATCATGGATAAGCCTAGAAAAGCCATGTACCTCAGTATGATCAGGGAGACAGTGGTCTCGGGATCCCATGAGCGACGACTCAGGGATATGCTTGCATTGGCATGGTGTCGGGTGGCACATAGCCAGGGAGAGCGAGTAGATGCTAGGAGCCAGGTGGAGCAGGTGATGCTTTGGAGTTCGGCTTGTCTAGCAGGATGGTGACCAGGATCGGAGACATCAGGTGAGCATAGTATGTGGATGACGAGTCCATTGGGGTGGCACTCAGGGAGATGCTACAGTTGCTCAGGTATGATATGTCATTTGATGTATGGACGATGTTCTTCAACTGGTACATCATGGTGACCTAGGGACGGGTCAAGCCTACTTGGAGGTAGGTGGCATGGAGTGTACCTAGAGGTGGTACATATCCTGAGGGCATGGAGTGCATTACGAGGTGATGTGAATCCATCTTGCCCATGGTTGTGAGCTGACAAGGATGGAGATAGTTGCTCAGGGAGTGACAGTTGATACTTTGACGAGTGATCAAGTGAGTTGCATGGTTATATGCACAATTATCTCCAGGTTGGCGTCACATGTTATTTCTATCCATCATCTTTTGGTAAGCAGGATGCAGTTTTTGGTTAGATCCAGTTGGAGTCTAGTTGCACTACATGTGGACAGATTCTTGGGGAGCTATCAGCGGGTAATGGATACTTGGTGATCAGATGGTACAGGGTACAGGGTTCTGGAGCTATCCTACCTGATATGCTATGGATCGTGGATGAGTTATTCATCACGATAGTGGATCTAGTTTGCATTTGCTTTGGCTTGGACGCTATGATGGATGTTGTGGGGAGATAGGCTCCTTGGTGAGAGGCCTATATACTGGTCAAATCAGAGTTGGCAACATCAAGCATGGGAAGTTGAACCTACATGGGATGTAGAATAGCCAGATCATCGTCAGTATCTCTGGGAGGTGGGAAGCTACTCAGGTATAGCCTATGGTGAGGTTTGTGTACATTCATTCATTGAGTCCTTAGTAGGCTCTTGTGCTTGGAGCATGGGGAATGGATGGGGATCAGCTTTCAGGACTTATTGGATAGTTGGATATGCTTGGACGTGAGAGCATCTTGGTACAGGTGCAGGCCATGATTGAGGACCTGATTTGGAGACCAGTGGTGTGGCAACAAATCTATAGGTGGCATAGGTGTTGGTACGACAGGATACCACAGTTTGGGCAGGCCTTGGTCATGTATTTGATGCTTTATCATTCATGTTGGTTTGCATGAGTGTGTGTGGGCTTGCATGTTGCCTTATCATGGGAGTCTAGATCAGAGTCGGAGTCGTATGTGGTTGTGCATTTGCTACAGTAAAACAAAGTAGTCACTTACTATTATTGTATGGAAATCAACTTCATTCTATCATATAATTGATTTTTGATCAAGATCTTGTTGAGTTTGCATCTTCTATGTGTAGTTGATGTTAGATTTCTACATTGTAAATGGTGTTTGATGTGTTGTAGTTCATACCCAAAGATCAAAGAGATATATTGGATGTTAGTGATCTGATATTTCTTCACATGGTATCAGAGCTATTGTTGTAGGTTATTGACGGATTAGCCATATTTAGCAAAGATTTGGAGGAGTTACCAATTCTAGAGTGTGCTAGATTGATTTCTACTCAAAAATCAAGCATTTTTCATGTGTAGAATTGATTTTTTGTAAATCAAAACTCAATTTAAATTTGTGAATTTGAAGTAGGCCAATTTCACACATCACTTACTAGATTTGGGTGGCTTTAATTGCATTAGATAGGTCTCATTGAAGACTACAAGATTCTATATCAACTTTGTAGCATTTGCATGTAGAATTTGGATGATTCAATTTTTTGTACTTTTGTCAAAACCTTAAATTTGTATAGTTTTCTTAACAAAAAATTTTTTATGCACCCTATTGAAATTATGTCATCCAAGAAAATGACAAAGTGCCTTGATTGTCATAATCATTGTATCACCATGTTGATGAAACTTTGAATGAGCAACACTTATCTCATTATTCTTGAAGAACTTCAGATAATGCCCTAGTGCATGCTCTTGAAAATTCTCCAGCAGAAGATCTCTGCCCTCCTCAACGAATTGAAAAATCATCAAGAAAAATTGTTTCCTAAAATGAAAAAAATACAAAGTAAGCTCCAGTATAAAATCTGACATTACGGATCTATTAGTACAAGATAAGATACAAAACTTCTGCATTCGGCTTTGTCTTCCTCAATTACTGTCTCTCCATCAATATTATGTCCACCTTTTGATGTCAATAAGGTTGGTGAATAGATAGTTGGTTTAAAAAAACCAAGCTGACTTTGAAATCTAAGAAATTCCTCTTCAGAAGGAAGATCATCTTCTTTTTGACACATTTCCTCCACAACCAATTTCAAGCAATCTTTCCTTGAATAAAACTCATCCTTATTTACATCGTCAACACCAGGGAGAAGATCATCAACATCAAAATCAATTATATTTAAAAATTCATGAAGCTCTTTGCTCAAAATGCAAAGAGTCTCAGCCTCTGTGAAATAAAAAAGATCTGATATATCTGATATGTCAAAAAAGAAATATTACTTATATTATAAGTAGGCAATGTGATTAGAGATTTATCAGAAGGAGAAAGGGTAGTGGTAATTCTAGGGCCTATAAACAATGCCCTATTTCGAACAGGATCAAAATATGTACAATCATCTAAACTAACGATTGTATCAATAAAACAAGTTTCTATATCTACAGGATTGGACTTGTCAGATTTTCTACCATTGGAAAAAAACAGCTTCAGAAGTAGTAGTAGCTTCCAAATCGTTAGAAATATTTAAGTGGAAAATATTCCTCCATACTGATAATCATTGATGCGATAGTTGTCACGTGCGGAATGACACATGGCACTATCTGATTGGTGCATGTGTCACACCCCCACGTGTCCCTCATCAATGGGTCATAATGATCTGTACAAATGGACACGTGGACCACTGAAATGACGCCACATGTCTCGGGTCGCAAATTTTTCATTTTTCGTCGCAAATTTTCAGTTTTTTTCCTCTCAATATCGATCTCAAGCGCATCAACCAGCTTCTCGTATCGGTTTCGAGCATGGGCACAAAGTCCAACAAAAATCTGAATGAAAATGCGTGCCTGAGAGCGATATCCTAGAAAGCAATATCGGTTTCAGGTGCGAAGGTATGAATGGAAGGTAAACTAGTTAAAAAGTGCGCTTGAAATCGATATCAGACACAGAAATTAGAAAGTTTTTGTGAAAATTTGCGTTGAAAAAAAGGGGACACGTGTCATGGCATGATTGGTGGAAAATATTTCTCCGTACTAATAATAATTGATGCGACAGTTGTCACGTGTGGAATGACACATGGCGTTATCTGATTGGTGCACTTGTCACACCCCCACGTGTCCCTCATCAATGGGTCATAATGATCTGTACGAATGGACACGTGGACCACTGAAATGATGCCACATGTCCCATGTCATTTTCCACACATGCAAAAATATTCTATAAATACCTCCACGGATTTTTCATTTTTCTTCTCAAAATTTTTAGTTTTTTACCTCGCTATATCGATCGCAAGCACGTCAAACAACCTGTTCATATCCGCCATTGCCCCCCGCACCTACTGCTATTCGACCCTTGGGTCGGATTTTGGATTTTCGACCCTGAATCGAATTTTGACTGTTCGATCCTTGGGTCCAATTTTTCTGGAGATCAAAAGATATCTTGTTGGAAGAAATGCATCCAAACACTATGATATTTGTGAGTGATGGCTTCGATCCTATCCACACCTCATAAGGTGTCTTGCCATTCGGGGCCTCTGAAATGGATCGATTCTGTAATAGACTGGTCTTGTATCTTCTTTTCATTGTTGTACTTGAGTGTTCTGCAGTCCTTGATGAGATGGCCAGTTCTCTTACAGTATTTGTGGAACAGGTTTTGCCTTGGCTGGAATGATGAATAAGAAGAGTTCAAATTCGACCTTGAGCTAGAATTCGTCCCTGAGTTAAAATCTGACCAAAGTCAAAATTCAACTCAGACTGCATGTTGCTCTTTCTGTCAGAAAAATCTGACTTTGGGAATTTTTTTGATTTGGACTTCTGATTTTTTGTGTATAGAGTCTGAGGATTCGATCCTGAGCCTGAGGAGCATGCATTTCTTCTGATTTCCTCTTGGAATAGCATTGAAATGACTCTTGATAGAGTAAGTTGTTGCTGGGTCGAAATAGCCATGACCCATATTTCATAAGCATCAGATAGACTCGATAAAAGAGTCATTATTGCATCTGCAATCATCTGTTCCATAAGGTTTTTGAATGTATTGAGATGGCTGGAAATAGTGTCTGCATCAGACATCCTCAAAGTGAAGAATTTCTTTCTCATATGGAGTTTAGAAGTGACATCTCTAATGTCATAGAGAGTAGCTAGGATGTCCCAAACATCCTTAGCAGTCTGTGTAGATCGGATATGACTGATCTGGGAGCCATTGATATTTAATGTGATTAGGGCAAGGCACCCGTTGCTTCCATTTGGTGATGCTAGCTGCATCATCCTCTGGCTTAATTTTAGTACCATCAACTATGTCCCACAGTTCCTTGGCTAGTAGAACGACCTTCATCTTGAACTTCCAAAAATGGTGGTTCTCTCCATCGAGCTTGTCAATCAGAGAAGAACTAGAAGTAGAATCCATTCTAGTATTGTGTACGATATCGTTGATAGCGTGCCTACACTACAGCAAGACTTGCTATCAGTGGCAAGAATAGCTGATGCAGAGATGGGTGTGACGTTCTCAGACGAAGCATGCAATGTTGTTGATGCAAGTACCGGTACTCTGATCACTCAAGGTAGAAAGAAAGGCAATCTGTATCACTTGAAGGTACGTCTACCTGCAGATCAAGTGCATTAGACTCATGACGATTTGCTGGACACTATATGGCACAAGATACTATGCCATATGAATTCAATGGCACTATATCAAACAAGCCATTATGGAGCAATCATAGGAGTGAACATCTCGAATGCAACCAGTTCGACGACCTATGATGCATGTCTGAAAGGTAAGATGTCGCGCACTCCATTTGTCAAGGACTCCTACAGAACGACCAAGATTCTGGAGTTAGTGCATTCTGACATCTATAGATCTTTCAATGTGATCTCAGTAGGAGGCTCGAAATATTACATTACCTTTATTGATGATTACAATAAATTTGTCAGAGTCTATTTTATCCACAATAAATCAGAAGCATTTGACAAATTCACAAAGTATGTGAATTGGACAGAAAGATGCACTGGTAATAAAGTGAAGCAGATCAGAATAGATCGAGGTGGAGAATACATCTCGAACCGATTCACTAACTTCTCTAATGATCGTGGTATCATTCACAGAAGGACTGCATCTTACACACCGCAGCACAACAGTGTTGCAGAAAGAAAGAATAGGACCCTAACGGAAGCTGCCAGATGCATGATGGCCTACTCGAAAGCTCCAAGAGTATTGTGGGCTGAAGCAGTAGCTACAGTTGCTTACATTCAGATGAGGACAGGAAAGTCTGGTGTTCCTCACACGACACCACATGAATTGTGGTGGGGTAGAAAACCCAATCTGACTCACATCCGAATCTTTGGCTGTGCAGCTTATGCACATATTCCTGATAAGCTTCGAAAGAAGCTTGATGAGAAAGCTGAACAGGAATATCTTGTAGGATATGACAATAATTCCTCATACTATGGAGTCTACATGCCAGAGACAAACATTGTAAAGACAGTCAGAGATGTCAAATTTGATGAGAGCAGAATGATGGCCAATGATGATCCTGTCAGTTATGAAGTTATTGAAAGACAGTATTGTGATATGCCAACTGTGACAGAGGGAGCCGAGGACGAATACTCAGACAAAGATGTTCGATTCGCTTCACATTTGAGTGATGAATCAGACAAAGAAAGTTTTGAGAGGCAGCCTACTCCTACAGTATCTGTAAACCGAAATGGTTCTATACCTAGCAGAGCAGATAAAGACAAAGGCATTGCAGTTCCAGGAGGATCTCCTAGAAGGTCAACAAGACAATGAAGAGCGCCAACAAGAAATGTGCCAGACAGCTCAACTTCCACATCAGAAGAATTATGTGGATTCAGTGGCAAACCACAGACATTCAAAGAAGCAGTTGAATGTCCAGAGAAAGACAAATGGATCCAAGCCATGAATGAGGAGATGGAATCCATGAGGAAAAACCAGGTATGAACGTTGCAGCCATCACCAGATAAGCGAAAGACTGGAAAATGCAAATGAGTATACAAGCTAAAGTATGGGCCGGATGGAGATGTCTCAAAGTATAAGGCAAGACTTGTAGTGAAAGGATTATCTCAGAGATATGAAATTGACTTTTCTGAGACCTTCTCTCCTGTCATGAAACATTCGTCCCTATGTTTACTATTTGCATATGCAGCTGCTTATGATATTAGGATTCACATCATGTGGACGAGAAGACAACCTTCTTGCATGGTGAGTTAGACGAAGAGGTCTACATGATGTCGAATGCATAGGAGTATCTACGGTCTAAAGCAGTCAGCTCGACAATAGTACAGGAAGAAAGATCAAGTCCTGAAATCCTTATGATTCAAGTCACTAATGGATGATTCCAATGTGTATGTAGAATTACAGATGGTAAGATCATCATTGTAGATGTGTATGTGGACGACACTTTGATACTCTGCAAGAGTGTGAAGCTTATTGCTGAAGTGAAGAATGATATCTCAAAACATTTTGAGATTGCAGATTTGGGAGAAGCCAGGTGTTACCTTGGCTTACAGATTGATAGGGACTATGAAAGAAATAAATTGTACCTTCATCAGTCTAGAAATACTCATAAAATCTTAGAAGATTTCGAGATGCTGAATTGCAAAGGAGCGAATACTCCAACACTTGCACGGACAGTACCGACGAACGAAAATTGTTCGAGGACTGAAGAAGAGAGAGAATTGATGCAGTTTACACCATACAAAAAACTGATAGGATTGTTGATGTACCTTGGAGATAACACACGTGCTGACATTGCTTATGCCGTGTTTAGGATGAGCCAATTCTACACAAATCCAGGCTCGACACATTGGAAGATTGAAAAACGAATTTTGCAATATCTTCAATTAGCAAAAGATTTTGGTTTGTGTTATTGTCATGATGTAGGGTTCCAGATGCTTTCCTACAGTGATGCTAGTTGGGCATCCCTCAAGGACGACTACAAAAGTGTCTCAGGAGGATGCACCATCACGTCAAGAGCAGCAATCCTCTGGGTCAGCAAGAAGCAGACCATTGTAGCTAAGTCATCCTACGAAGCAGAATATGTTGTAGCAGCAAAGATGGCCAATAAAATAATTTGGCTTAAACAGTTCCTTGAGAAACTGGGCCAAATGAGGAATGAACCTCTGGTTTTGCAAATGGACAACACATCTGCAATACATCTGACAAAAGATCCTGTGTTTCACTCAAGGACGAAGCACATTGCAATCAAGTACCACTTGATAAGGGATCTGATCGGGAAGAAGATGCTGCAGAGCACTTTCATTGGAACGAAAGACATGGTTGCCGACATTTTTACAAAGGCCTTAGAGAAAGGTCTATTCGAGAAATAGATGAGCAGTCTTGGAGTCATCAAGCTATCATGCTTTGAGAGGGAGCTGAAAAAACGAAATGTTTCTATTGTCAAAGCTTTGCTAGCCTTCAATCCTGACCTTTTGACAAAAGATGACACGATGCGACACGACATGACACGACACGACATGACATGAAATTAGTCATGCTTCTCAAAGGACCAAGAATATCAGCCAAGTACCATGGATACAAGTATTTGATCAGATATCATGACATCATCAAAAGTACTCTAGATCGTGGCTAATCTACCACTTGTAAATGTTTAATCTGTCTAATCTGGAAGTTACACGACGCGACACAAAATTGTTCACGAACTATATCTTTCTATTTTAATGCATAAAAGACAAGAAGACAAAAATATACATAATACATGTCCGCCTGTGAGCGAGACAATTTTGTAGAGGATCTGTAGATCCAGAAGTCCTCTAGTAAGCGAGACACGAATCGTGGGAGAACTGTATTTCTCTCACGTCAATGCACTGCGTGGGTCTGTCATGCAATGCTAGAAATCAAGAAAATCAATAGATAATATTGTTGCTGCTATGCACATATTATTCTGTATGATTGTATGATCTCGAATGAATATTTGTCTGTTACTATTCATGTATCTGATTCACTTGTTTATTCAATTCTGCACATTGGTTTGATTTTGTTGAATGCTATATTAATCAGTTAACGTAGATCAGTAGTGTCTGTCTACATTCTGAAGGATTGTAGAAATGATATAGCCGACAATGACCAACAATCATATCTGAATTCCTGATGAACTAATTTTGTTCGTGTGAATGCTTTTGCTTCGTGTTTCACTTTGCGATCACTTGGCTATGTGTAAATCAATTTCAGAGCTCACTTAAGTTTTGTTTTGTTTTGTTTTGTTTCGTCTCATCTCGTTACAGAGCTTGATTGATCTTTTCGAGAATGCTTTTGCTTCATTTCGTTTCGTTTCACGATCTCTATGCTTCCAGTATGAATCAATGTCAAAGATCGTTTAAGTTTCGCTTCACTTCGTTTTGTTTCGTTTTCGTCTAGATTTTGTCTCGTTTCGTTTTGTTGTGTTACAAAGACTGATTGATCCAACACGAATTATTCTCGAACAGAAATAATTTGAGTTTTGCAAAAGTTTCACGAAACAAGCATCACCACCAAACTTTACCATGTATCCTTTCTCTATCATTTGACCAACACTTGGCAAATTTTTTGAGAGTGAAGGAATGTAAAGAACACCATCAAGTCTTGTTTTCCTATTAGTAGAAAGACGAATAGGAATTGGACCAGTACTGTCAATTACATACTTACCACCATGTGTGTGACTTTCTTGGCTCCATCATAAGTGACCAAAGAAGTAAAGAACTCCTTGTGACTAGTCACCTAACTCCACTATCGATCCACCATGAATCTTTGTTACCTTCACTTGATATTGGACTTGAAAAACACATCAAAAGAGAATCACAACCACCTAGATCCTCATCATTAGTAGTAAAGTTGATTTGCTTGCTACCTTCATCTCTTTGCTTCTTCAAACACTCACTAGCAAAATGCCCTTTGATGCCACAATAAAAGCATTCTAACTTAGACTTACTTTCTTTTTGCCAAAAGAGGAAGTCTCACCTTGATCTTGTCCTTTTGACAACTTGCCTTTGCCTTTTCCCTTGAAATTTCCTTTGATGAGAACATAGCCTCCTCTTCATATTGAGATGTTGATGTAGATCCACCTCTTGCTTGAAGCCTAAACTCCTCATTTACCAAAATCTCTTGCAAATCCACAATACTTGGCAAAGTCTTTTGAACAGCAAAACTTTGAACAAGATTAGCATGATCATCCAACAACCATTAAGTATAACTTGAACAAGTTCTACCTCCTTATGCTCTCATCAACACATGCTAACTCATCATTGAATGCTTTAACCCTCAAAACAAAAGCATGAGTACTCTCTTCCTTCTTTTGGAAAATTTGAAAGATTTTTCTTCTTAGAGTCAACACTCTAGATGCAGACTTGGATTCGTAAAGCTTCTTCAAAGCTTCCCAAGCCTCCAAAGATTATGTGCACTTACCAATCTCCTTGAAAAGTTCATTGGTAACATTCATCTTAATCATGTGTCTGGCCCTTTTGGCCCTCTTATCATACCTCATTTGATCTTGTTGAGTTGCTGGTGTCTCCTCCAAACCTACAACAATATCCAAAATATCATTCATCTCAAGAAGTGATTTCATCCTCACTTTCCACAATGAATAGTTAATTGAGGTAATGCTTTCCAACATGAATCCACCACTTGTAGCCATGTTGCAATGGCCTGATCTTCTTCTTTCAACATGTTCCAATGCACAAAGCACTCTCTTGAATGTCAACAAATGAACTCAAGAAGAAATCACAAAGATATGGAACCTCTCAAATTTCTTCTAGCACTTCTAACTAGAAAATCAACACGTAGAATAGTGAGATCTTGATCAACCTATGATCTATCCTCAATCTAATGATTCTTGCCAATTCCTAAGATTAAAAAACACTCAAATGAAGTTCGATAACCTCACAAACCAGAGATCAATCAAAATTAGGGTCTTGACAAAATCACAAAAAATTGAAATTCTCAAATTCTACATGCAATTTCTAAAAACCTGATATATCATCTTGTAGCCTCCAATGAGAATTTTATAGTGCACCAAAAATTGGCTAATTCTAGTAAACCAAGCATGAAATCGGATTATATCAAGTATATAAACCTATATTGAGTTTTGACCTACAAAAGATTAATTCTACATATGCAAATTTTTGAGTAGAAATCAATCTAGCATGCTCTAGCATTGGTAGCTCCTCCAAATCTTTGATAAATGTGATTGATCCTTTCATAACCTGAAACACAATAGCTCTGATACCATGTGATGGATTTTAGATCATTCAAGATCTAAATCCATGTCCCTGATCTTTGGTTACAAAAAAGAGCAAACCAACAATCCTGCCAATGTAGAAAAATCAGCATCTACATACAAAATGAGATGCAAACTCTAAGAGATACTGATCAAACATCAACCAAACCATAAAATATAGTTTTTGTTCATAAAATGATAGAACTCTATTGTATTTCACATGTGTGTAACCAAAAATAACAATAAATGATCATTCTACACATAGATTTGCAAGATAACATCACGAGACTGCACCAATGAGTAGTAGAACCCAAGAAAACCATGTATACTGATGAAATGAGAGAGAGAGAGATGAGAGAAGACCCATTTTTCCATTATTTACAACAATATTAGGTCCAAACCCTACTTTGGCGCTTGGCTTTCCCTCCAATATGAAAATCCTACTATTTTGGGACTAGATTCAATACCCAAAATTCAAATTTGAATCGCTCTCAAACTTGACTACCAACTTTCCCACACTTTCAAAAAGTGTTTATTGAATGTATTTTAAACTAATATAGCTTCAAAAAGTTTATCTCTAAGTCTAAAATGAGTTTTGGCCTCAATTGACAATTTACCAAAATATGACTAAACTTGTTGAAATCTCTCACAATTGTCACATGTGAAAGATTTCAACTAGTTTAGTCAAGATTGGTCATAGTTTGATAGATGTAACTTGTGGGAAGAGAAGCATTCTCTCTCTTTCATCTCATT
This sequence comes from Diphasiastrum complanatum, assembly GCA_029204225.1. Classification (NCBI taxonomy): domain Eukaryota; kingdom Viridiplantae; phylum Streptophyta; class Lycopodiopsida; order Lycopodiales; family Lycopodiaceae; genus Diphasiastrum; species Diphasiastrum complanatum. The sequence continues at coordinate 29,631,427 of CM055109.1, read as the reverse complement.
TCATGCTTGCACATGAGTTCTCTTTGGGTCATCTATCCATTGGTGCACTATATTGGTGATATCTTGCAATTTTATGTGTAAAATGTTCAATTTATGGTATATTTGGATCCACACGTGTGAAATACAGTAGCTTACTGTTTTTGTATAGACTGCAACTTAATTTCATGGTTTGATTGATTTTTGATCAAGATCTATTAATGTTTGCATCTCATTCATAGAGTAGATGTTGATTTTTCTACATTGGCAAGGTTGGTGATTTGTTGTCTTTCTAACCAAAGATCAAAGGGATGTTTTGGATCTTAATGATTTGAAATTCTTCACATCACACTATATCAAAGTTGGAGCAGACTGTTGAAAGTTTTGAAGTAGTCAATGTTGGGAATCTGTGAGAATCCCCTAGTGATAGTCCATGTGTTGTTCCTCAGCAACAAGTTGTACTCCTTGTCCGTTGCTTTTTTCCAGAGATCCAAATCTGCTTGTGACATAGCTTCTTCAACTATGGTTGGCTCGTGAATAGAATAGTGAGCAAACTCATCAATGTATCGGATAGACTGGGTTCGAATTCAAGTTGATGTTCTAGTTGAAGTTTTTGGCTACGAAACTCAACTTTGTGTCGGTTGATTCGGCTGCTCCTGAGTTGCAGCTTCTTCTTCTTTTTTTGGGCCGTGACTATTGGAAGGAATAGAAATTGCCTTTCGAAAAGAATCAGTTGTCGGGGCAAAAATTGTAGACTTTGTCTGGAAAGATCCAATATGGTAATATCCATGTCCGTACAACACACAACATTCACATGCGATGTATCTATATCAACCAATGAACGTAGGTCCAAATCTGACCTTATCAACTTCACTAATTGCTATAAATAGTAAGGACACTATTTTTAGGCCTTATTGACATAAAAAAATCTATCTCTAAGTTGAAAATTCACTTTGGCCTCAAAGTTGCCAAATTAGATCAACTTAACTAGTTGACATTTTTCATAGATATGTTGTTTTCATGTTGATAATTTTCTCCTAGGGTGTAGAAAGACAATGGTTGCCATGAGGAAGAAACACAACTCATTAAAAATAGGAGAAACCAACAACAATGGTATATTAGTTCCAAAAGGGTGTTTTCAATGCAAATGTGCAGATTTGAGGACAAATGTGTGACAAAGAGCTATGTATGAGAGAGAGAGAGAGAGAGAGAGAGAGAGAGAGAGAGAGAGAGAGAGAGAGAGAGAGAGAGAGAGAGAGAGAGAGAGAGAGAGAGAGAGAGAGAGAGAGAGAGAGAGAGAGAGAGAGAGAGAGAGAGAGAGAGAGAGAGAGAGAGAGAGAGAGAGAGAGAGAGAGAGAGAGAGAGAGAGAGAGAGAGAGAGAGAGAGAGATTATGGATTTTTCTCTAAGTGAAAATGATGTATATATGAGTAACCATGAATAGATTGACGACCATGGAAATTTGGGAATCTGCCATTTGGGTTTTTAAAAATTGCATTGTGACTATTACTATTTGTTATGGCTAGATGACCTAACCTATGCTATAACCATCTATATCATGTTCATTGACCTTTCCAAGTCTTCACTAGCTCATCCTAGACACGCGCGCGGACACACACAGACACACACACAATGAAGTTCGTGTAGAAACTCTTAATCACTCCTGCTGTTCAACCTCCTTGGTTATAAGATTTGAGTCATGAAACTGAGGAGTTACTACGTATAGTAGTATACGAACTGTGACATAGTCAACAATAGACAAGGCAGTTAAAGTGTTCCATTTCAGTGGTAACTTGACATTCAATAGTTCGTTCACTATCAATAGTTCGATGGTGAACTGTGACGTTGCATGTTGACAATTCATAGATTGCCAATATGTGGTTGTAGTCATAGTTTGATGGTGATGGTTGCTCAAGCTTTGCTTCGAATTTGCATGTATTTCTATAGACTGTTTTGGAGAGTGTATATGTACATAGTTCAGGAGAACTCAAGAGCTGAATTCAGGTGACTAGAAGTAAGATTAAACTCCAACACCCAAGATATACTACAAATGACTAAGATCATGTACCTTATATAACTCCTTGAGTGCTTTCTTGATGTCATCTATATCTTCATTGTTGTCTCCACTCAAAATAATATCATCCACATAGATTAGAAGAATAGTAACATAATTTTCAACAAATCTATAATAACATGAATGATCATACTCACTCATAATGAAATTTTGAGAAATTAGAAAAGTGGTAAGCTTAGCATACCAACTCCTTGGTGCTTGCTTAAGCCCATACAACTCTTTTGGAGAAGACACACATGATTTGGTTTGCCATGAGAAATGTAGCCCTCAGGTTGCTCCATGTAAACTTACTCTTTAATATCTCCATTCAAGAATACATTAGTGATATCCAATTGCCATAGATCCCATCCATAAAGTGTTGCAAGAGAAATAATGAATTGAATGTGTTGGGATTCGAGGCAATGCATGTCATATTAGTAAGAAACGAGCAGAATCCTCAGTGCATGCAACTACATATATCGTATTTAGATCAAATTTGAATGAATCGAATTATGTCTTACTTGATCGCAGTTGCAAAGTTACTGGATCAAAAGACTCATTTCATAGCCATGCACGAATTCACTGAGTTATAGATCCAGATTTTATGTGTGGAAGCATAAAGTGTCTAGGTGATCTATATGAACATGAATAAAACAAGCATTCAATTAGAAGATACACGACTCAAATTATGGAATGAATATCAATTAGTCATGAATGATAACAGTCTGAATGCAGACAGAGTTGTGTTCTTTCTAAGACAATACTCTGTAGTAACAAAGAGAAAGAATAGAACAATTGCACTTTGTATGTTCAATAATTGATTCAAAAATTAACCTTACAACTGATAAGATAATGGGTATTTATACAAATGGCTAGCTAATTAAAAGAAAGGTTAATCAGTACATTGCAAATTAGATTAATCCACTACGAGTTGTTATCAATCACTTTCAGACAATATCTGAGTCCGTTGGAGATCTTGACGATTGTACGGTTGAGCTGCCTTCTGATAGACTCGACTTGAGATTGACAGGTGACTAGCTTGTGGGATTGAAAGTCGAATAGAAAATGTTCGAGGTGGCAGACCTTGGATGTGGCTGAATGGTTGAGTGATCGAAAGTCAAAGTCGTCAAAATGTTCGATGTGGCGAATGCCGAATAGCTGAGGTGGTCAAACACTTTCGTGTCGTCAGGATTCTATGACGAATTTTTTTGTATTTCTGTAGATTGTTAGAAAACAAGTGTATTTTTGCAGAGTGTGCGACTGTATACATGTATTCACAACAGTTAGTGAATGGATCTAGATTAGAAAAAAGATAGGGATGGAGAGGATAGGAATCCAACACCCCCTCTTTAATCTGGTTTCTTGAATGCCTTGATTTGCAAGTTCAAGATAGCACAAAAAATCTTGTGTGCTTCTTGATTCAATCCTTTCGTGAATATGTCAGCTACCATGTACTGGATTCTGCAAAATTTTAGACTTACCTCCTTGTTGATGTTGGAATTCCATGCTCAAACCCAATTCCATTAGGTAATGAGCATCCTGGAAAAATTCTTCTTTATATCTATCCTTGAAAACAACAAAAAAAAAAAAAATGAAAGAAGAAGGCTCGAATTTTTGTACATAAAGTTTGAAAAATTTATGATCAAATTTTACCAATCCAAGCCTTTTTCGACCCAATGTTAATCCCATCAAAGAGAGATTTTGACCCTGGATCAAATTGGATCGAGGCAAAAAATATCCAGGCATCTTCGACCTTGGATTGTCGGATCAGATCGGGTCTAATTTATCCTGACATGTTCGACCTTGGATCGGATCGGATCGAATCAGGTCTAACTTTTTCGACGCTTAGTATAATTCCAATCCAATGTAAATTATCCCCTTTGTATATTTTTGAGTCTTTGTAAATTTTTTATACTGTCAGGAATATGTCTCGTGTCACGACACTGACAGTCCACCTACTCCTGTAGATACATTCATTGCAAAAAAACGGCTACCTACTATAGGATGGATGAAGTTAATTAAGTAGATTAATGTCAACTTTCAATGTACTGATCACCTTACTTCCAGTCATAAAGGAAGATCTGCATTGGAGTCAACGCCACACTGATCAAGTTATCATCCTACAGGCGTTATGTTGTAAATATAGTTAAGTTCAGTTTCCGAGCTTCTTAATCATCATCAACAAACTCAGTTGAAGAACAGTGCGCCTACTGATTTGCGCCCAGCTTCAAGCTCTTGTACTCACATTTTTTATAATTATTAGAGTGCAAGTTTTGTCTACACGATCTATTCTATTGCGTATTTTGGGATTCGAGTCATCTTGAATGCATTGCTGGTAACTGCTACACTTTCGATCCATCACCACCTGCTCCACTTCCGCTGCACATCATGATTTCTCTGATTTTCCTACATGGTATCAGAGAGGGTGTCTCAGTAATTTGCATTTCCATTGTAGATTCAGTTTTGTTTCTATCAAGACTTCATCTCAACAAGTGCGCAACGAACAATATCTCGTCTTGTTAAGTATTTTTCAGTATCAGATTTTCATACTTAAGTCACTGGTAGTTTCTCCTATCACTCAGACTAACCAATACCATTCACTTGATGTTTGGATCCATCTCCAAGAACAATAAATCTTGATGGATCTGCACTTTGGAAATTAGACATGATTCGTCTTGATGTAACGAAGTGTGAGGTAGCTCTTGAGTCAAGGATTACTCCTGTGTGTCAAGTGTTGACACTTCACACATGTCTGCACAAATGTAGGCGGTCGAATTACCAGGATTCGATCTTTGTTCGCCCATTTTCAAGCTCTCTGGCTCCTTGGCATAGGACGAACTATTATTGTTCTCCTGTCTACTTTGAGTTGTTTTGTTTCTTGGGTTTAGGTGGCAGTGCATGGCTGCATGACCTTTCTTGTGGTAGTGGATACACTCAATTTTCGGATTAAGCCAACACGAATCGACAAAATGTCCTTGCATCTCACGCGAGTCTTCTTGTCTCCACTTTGTTGTTTTGACCTTCCTTTGTTCTTCCATTTGTCTTTGTTGGCCATGTTCCTACTTTCAATCTGACTCCCTCTTAGGCTTGAACTGTTTCTTTGTCTTTTTTTTGTTGCTGTAGAGGACTTGGTCAGAAGCATCCTTGTGATCAAAGTGCTCTCAAGCCTCGACTTCCTCTCGAATCTCGACAATTACATTTTCTAGTGTCATTGTAGAATCCTTTGCGAGCAGTGTTCGGGTTTATTTCACTGCGTGATTTTTTTTGAAATCTTGTGAGTAGAGTGTCCCACATCTCCTTTGCTTTAGAGAGTGTAGCTAGGTCAAGTGTGAGGCTATTCTCAATGAATGATGATAACAAGACTACTGCCTTGTCATTCTTCTCCCTCCATTCGCATAGCTCCTTGCCTGTTGTTGTAGGCATCTCCTCGGTGCCATCAACCCAGGGGAATAATCTTTCCCCTTTAGTATCAGCGAGGTCTTAGCCTTCCATGCTAGGAAGTTAGATCCTAATGAATCCAAAACTGTACAGATCTTGGATTGTATGCTGCTGATTGAAGCCATTGCTCCTAAATTTGTGTTCTCACTTGTTAATGATTGTTTGTTTGAATGCTTAGCCTCCTGGATTTGATAGCTTTTCGGCTATGTCAGACTATGACAGGGTGGCTCTGATACCACTGATGCGAAATGTGCACTCAGAAAATGCAAATTCCAGCTAGAACTTTGGTGACAAACTAATAAAAGTCTCTCGAACGATTCGTGAAACTTTCGCAAAACTCGAATTATTTCTGTTCGAGAATAATTTGATTTGAATCAATTAGGCTTTATAACACAACAAAATGAAACGAGACGAAATTTAGATGAAAACAAAACGAAAAGAAGTGAAGTGAAGCGAAGCAAAACTTAAACTAGCTCTAACATTGATTCATGTTGGAAGCATAGAGATCACGAAACGAAACGAAACGAAGCAAAAGCATTCACGAAAAGATCAATCAGGCTCTGTAACGAGACGAGACGAAACGAAATGGACAAGATGAAACGAAACGAAACGAAACTTAAGTGAGCTCTGAAATTGATTTACGCTTATAGCCAAGTGATCACAAAGCGAAACGAAACGAAACACGAAGTGAAAGCATTTGCGAACAAAATCAGTTCGTCAAGAATTCAGATATGATTGCTGGTCACTACCGGCTATATCATTCCTACAATCCTTCAGAGTGTAGATAGACACTACCGATCTACGTTAACAGATTAATATAGCATTTAACAAAATCAGACCAATGTGCAAAATAGAATAAACAAGTGAATCAAATACACGTCGTAGTAACAGACAAATATTCATTCAAGATCATACAATCATACAGAATAATTTGTGCATAACAACTACAATATTATCTATTTGATTTTCTTGATTTCTAGCATTGCATGACAAACCCACGCAGTGCATTCATGTGAGAGAAATATAGCTCTCCCATGATTCGTGTCTCGCACTTACTAGCGGACTTCTGGATCTACAGATCCTCTACAAAATTGTCTCACTCACAGGTGGACATGTATTATGTGTATTTTCATCTTCTTGTCTTTATGCATCAAAACAGAAAGTATATAGTTCGCAAACAATTTTGTGTCTCATCGTGTAACTTCCAGATCAGAAAGATTAAACATGTACAACTAATCATGGGTTACAAGAGTGGCAGATTAGCCACGATCTAGAGTACTTTTGCTAATGTCATGATATCTGATCAAATACTTGTACCCCATGGTACTTGGCTGATATTCACGGTCCTTTGACGAGCACGACTAATTTCGTGTCGTGTCATCTTTTGTCAAAAGTTTAGGATTGAAAGCTAGCAAAGCTTTGGCAATAGAAACATTTCGTTTCTTCCATGCAAAGTCTAACAGGCTTTCTTATGCTAGATCTAGATCAAGATCTAATATGCTTCTTAGAGATGTTCATCTTTGTCAAGTCTGAAATCTCGACCAAGTCTGCAGCATAAGATCTCGATGAGCCGAGTGTTGACACTCCACCAAGACTTCTGATTCCATTTCGACTGAGTTAAGTTGAACAGATCTCGACCGAGGGCCGGTCTCTTAAAAAATCTCAACCGAGCTGTGAGTCAGTACCCAATGACTGTAAAGCGACCAAGACTGACTTCATTTGCACCTCAGCGACGAGCAAACTTTTTTATGTTCCTAGCAACAAATTCTGGCGACCTTCGTGCTTCCATGCTTGTTTTTGGCGATCTTTAGCTCATTGTGACCGTGCTCATAATGACTCCATCTGACTCTTGAATGCCATCACCCGTCATCAACCATAGCACGCGAGCGCCATCAACACCCATTTCGGAAAATCTAATTTTTAAGAATATGCTAGGGTTCAAAAATTTTTGCCATATCTTTTTGCACAATGCCAGTAGTGTTGCTGGAGCATACATTAGCGCTCTAGTTCACTATTGAGGAGGAAATCAATACTTCAAAGTTCATGTTCTATTCTGCTTTTCCTTACACCAAGCAGTTTCAGCACAAAACCGTTTTCAAAACTTTGTTCAACACTACTTCTGAAGTCGACCGGGGACCGAGTCATAGCTTCAGGTCTCTAGACCAAGACATTCAATTACCTCTTGACCGAGTCCTTCAGTCTGTTCTCAACCAAGCATCTCAGTTCAAAACGAGTCTTTACATCCGCTCTCAATCAAGCCATTCAGTCAACTCTGAACCGAGCCGACCATCTGTCAAATCTCAACTGAGTCATTCAGTCCAATCTCGACCGGCCGAGTCACTCCAGAACTCTGTCACCAATCTTGACCGAGTTGAATACTTATAGAACAGCTAGCATGTCTTCTCATAACTCTTCTGGTTCTAATGATCAAGATAAAGATAAGATAGAAATCAGCATGGGAATTCTAGACATCCCCGAAATGACCACCTGGGTACCAGCAAGCACATTAATTCATGACTCAAATTGAGTTCTAGATACCTGCATTGTATAGATACCAGAGTCTTTATCTGTTGCACATTGCTTATCCCTCATACAACCCAACAGAATGATCTTTTCGCTTCATTTTACCTCCAAACAACAACCACTTTTATAGCATCTCTCTCTCTGGAGCTAACATCCATACCTTCGGCTTCCTCAAAGGACCAAATGCAGTCACTTGACCACTTCAGAAGATCGAATCCATAGCTTACTTCAAATATATAGATGCTTTAGTGGATAAGTGGAAGAACAAGGATGGATATCGAGTCGACACCATTAACGATAAACCTCTAGCTGCTGCATGTGCTTATTTGACCAAATACACACAGCGCTATAGGTCAAAGATTCTACAAATCTCGATGTCCTTGTTTTATATGATGGCAAATTCAATACTACACAACCACAACCTTTATGATTGGGCCTAGTTTGTATCTAATTGCCTTTATGAGTGCATCAAAAACAAGCAGCCATCCACACTACTGGGCTACCTCCTGAGAGACCTTACTCTGCAACAGGTGAGCAATCGACAAAAGTTGCAGGAAATGCTGATGTTGGCCAACAAATCATGGGAAATTTTGGCAGCACCAAAGAAGACAAAGTCTACTTCCCGGAAGAGGGCACTTTCTCCACAAGGAATGACCAAATACGAGCATTATAAAGCTGACATTGAGGAAGCAACCAACGCCATCGACATCACAACAAGATACTACTCCTGAAGGGTTTTCTACTCAACAACAAGACCACACCACATAGGTCCAAGCCCCACCAGCATGACCACTACGGACAAGGCCAAAGATGCAAATGACACACCATGCTTCTCCGGATGGCACCAAGATAGACGAGACAGAATCCGAAGGCGAGAAGCTCCACAGAAAGCCAAGATCCATGAGATCAGCCACCCAATCTCAACAAACTTTCTCTGGGTCGACGGATTCACAAGATGACAACTCTATGTCCGATATGGCTTCCCAACAGCACTCGTCACTACATTATGCGACAAATGGTGTTGATACATCTATAACTACAGACACCGCCATGGATTCACAAGTCGCTCATACAGTTTCAGTTGCAACTCCACCGATACTAATAAAAACACACGAATGCCGCTAACATCACCAACGACACATGCAGTCCAAGCAAGATCCTGTGGCGACAACTCTAGATCAAGCACAAACAACAGCTGAACAAACTCCACATCCCCACAGGCACAAATTATAGGAGGGGAGGGAAATGGGAATAGCATTCCCAAGGAGACAACATCAACACAGCAAGAGTAGTCCAAGCATGACCATGTCATTACGGACAACTCATTCTACTTTGATGCTACGAACTTGATCAACATAGAAGATGACATCGATGAAGGAAAGGAAGACCAGTCTGAGGGAAGTCAGATCTCGCCAGATACCATTGCCACCCAGCCTATCACTCCATCCGTCACTCTCACACCCACTACCACCACTCCCATTCCTCCATTTTCACCATTACCACCCTCACGACCCTCTCAAACGTTATTTTTTGGACTAACGCCACCCCACCATGCCCCCAATAGATACCCCACTCTTTCTAATCCCAAAGAGCTCTCAGAGATAGCCAGACACTCCATACTAAGCCTATCCAAAGCCAACTACCATATACACTGGTTAGTGAGCCAACATAAAGAGTTGGATAGTAGAGTCAAGTAGCAAGAACAAACCATAGTGGAGTAGCAAAAACAGATCAAGGAAAAAGAAAATGAGACTGAGGAGAAGAAGATTTCAGTAATGGAGCTGCAAGCCACCATGGCCAAGCAAGCCAAAGGGCTGAATGAGGTCCAAAATCAACTTAAACAACAAATGAGCTAGATCAACCAAGCTCAAGATGGGGATCATTTGGTGCGATGATGGTTGATACCCCTTTTGCGAAGCCGTAAGATATCCAGGCTCAGGCCCCTCAAGCCTCGACGATCCGAATGGAGAAATATACTAGGCTTATTCAAGAGAGGGAGACCGACAAAGAGAACTTCGAACATGCTGCGAAAAAATAAGCAAAGGTCATTCTAGAGTCCCAAAAGCAGTTGGAAGAAGTGATGAAGGCCTTGCAATAAGTTTTGGACAAAGTGAACCAGCTCTGGAACACGGCATGCAAGGCCCAAGCAGGAATTTCTGACCAGAAGCCAAAGGATGACGACAGAGATGATGGAGCTGCTAGATACGATGGGCCCACTCATCAGTTAGATGGTAGCTCATGATCATATGGCAAAAAGACTAAAGTTGCCTCTAGGAGCTTCTCTGTCCCCCTACCTAACTATAAGACTTCCCATTTTTTCACATTTGAGTTTTCCCAAACCTTCATCCCCATGTATCCCGTTCCCCAACCATCGTTCTTCCATTTCCCTCTAAGTTGACTTTTGAGACCACAACAATGACCTCCCTAGACGTACAAGGCCCGACGAGACGAGTTCATAAAAGAACTTAGCTCCCTCGATGCGGTTGCTTTGAGTCCTATATGCCTTACAGTACCAAAAGATATGTTCACTTGGGCGACATTTGCACACAGGCTATCAAAGGTGAAGGTAGTATAAGATTAAACTTTGCAAATGATCAATCCAAACTACTTTCTAATGTCCTACATGTATCAAATCTTTCTACAAATTTGCTCTCTCTAAGTAGAATAACAGATCTAGGACATAAAGTAAAATTCGAATATGATCAATGTAAAGTAGTCGATAGGGCATGCAAGGTTCTAGCATTCTGAAAGAGGCATGGATAGTTGTACAAATTAAGTCATTGCTTTTTTGCCTCTAATCAGGCTCTTAATACTTCTGTACAGATCAATAAAAGTTTACTTTGGCACTTTAAACTTGTCATTTGAATCATGCTTCTGTATTACATATGTCTAAGCAATCTATTGTTCGACTATCCATTAGGAGTCGAATTACATGTCTGTCAAGACTGTTTAGTCGGTAAGCAGGCTAGGAAATCATTTAGATCAAGCCATCAACATGTTGCTAGAAGATTATTAGATGTTGTACATACAAACATATGTGGCCAATGCAGAATCCTTCATTGAAGGATGCAAAGTATTTCATCACTTTTATTGATGAATTCTCCAGAAGAACAATGGTGTACTTCATCAAGAAGAAATTAGAAGCTTTCAATTGCTTCAAAATCTTAAAGGAGCGTGTAGAGAAAGAAACTAGTAAGAAAATTAAAGCCCTGAGGTTCGACAATGGTGGAGAGTATATCTCTACTGAATTCAAGGAGTACTGCCAAAGCCAAGGCATTGAACAACGGTTTATCACTCTCTATTCGCCTCAGTCAAATGGCTTAGCCGAGAGGAAGAATCATACCTTGGTCGAGTTAGCCAAATGCATGCTGGGACATGCATCTTTCCCAAAGAGCTTCAGGGCTGACTCTGATTTGTTTCCACTGCAACTTACATCCTAAAACGATGTTCGAATGTCGCGGCATACCAACAGCAAAATGATTGATATTTGTAGTATAAACGGGTATCATTCCTACTAGAGAGCAATAAAAAGGCTAATATTGTCATTATTAGTGCAAAACCAAAAATAACTAAGAATGAATGGAGTGGAGAGGAGAAGTGATTGCAAACTGGTCATCAACAGCTGTTTCCACAAGGGGCTGCCAGAACAACCTTTCAAAGAAAAAAGAACACCCAGGAGAAAAATACTGAATACATCATTATGATTTTCAGATTCAAATGGGAGTGAACTCAAGAAAGCAAATACTTCGGCAAAAGGGAAAGCCACACAATGTTTCCGTTATCTTGACAGTAGCTTATCATGAATCAAACTCCTATGATCTGCGCAAATCACAAGATTGAAGGCTAGAGACACTTCACTAATCAATTCCAGTCCAAGTCACTGTGTATAGGCACAAACAGTACATTGCCATAAACTTTCTATTACCAAAATGAATCACCATGAAAAGCACAAAAGGTATTCACAATAGAAACAAGTTGTGTGTGATTCAGAACACTCAGATTCACATTATCTATATTCACCATTTGCAGAGTACAAAGATATGTGCAATACAGTCTAGACACTGCAAAGTAGAGGGATTGCTACACCTCTATACAAGAATCTGAGAACACAAAGGTTCTGAACTTGTAGATGAATAGCAAAAGCAATAAATCTATATTAAAGCACCAACAGAGCTTCTGAGCCTCTGTTCTATATTGTGTCTGAATGATTTACAATGGCATAAGTCTGACAACTTATAGCTAGAGAGATCCTTGCTAAAGGCTGTGGGCTTTAATAACTGTCTGCAAAGAGAGAGCAAATAAATATCTGACATCTGGAAATGACTGCTCATGAGCCAATGGAACGCTGCCAACAAATAGCCGACAGTTGGAATACAAGGTCGCTGCCTTGTGCAAGGAAAACAACCGTATTTGAAATGTGGTAGAAGGTTTCCAAAGAGTCTGCAAACCGCCGCTTGAGATGGAAATACGTGGGCTGCCCAAACTGCCTTTGGAACTGTCATTGGCTACTGATAAACTGTCGCCAAAGAAAGAAGATGACTGTCGTTGCATATGCCATCTGAAATCTATCTTTGTATATGGTTGCATCCTGGAGAATGATCATAAGATCAAGCAGCCCTAACTGCTAGTTCACAAAGAAGCACGATGGCTGGCTGGAGATGAAGAGCAAAGCCTGCCCTACAAGAATCCGAAGAGAGAGAGAAAAGTGCGAAGCTGCCTTTAAGAAGTGCGACAGTTGTCCTTAAGAAATGTGAAGGTGGAAGTCTCTGGCTGCATGGAGGTGCTCCGAAGTAGGCACTAAAGAATGAACAAGGCTCCGAATTGATGTTACAGACATGGGGTTGATTCTCCGGAAGATAATCTTGTTGGACCAAGAAATCTGTTTGTTAAGTTTGTTAATACTCGTGTCTCTGTCTTTTGGTTATAGATGGATGATGTCGTAACAAACAGGTGGTTTATTGTGCCCTGAATCCTCTGCGTGGACTGTTAGAAGGCGTAAGATAGGTGGAAGACAGGAGTAGTGTTAACTGGCAAGCCTTCATCTGTTGCCCATATTCTGACAATGACCTCCTTGAAGCTCTGGATTGGATTTCTCATCCAATGGTTCTTCAAGAGTGGCTGAAAGCTCGTTTTCTTGCGATGGATTTGAGTGTGAAGCATCCCCTGGGAAACTGGTTTCCAGCAGAAACTTGGGATTCTTCAAAGAAGTTGCATGAAAAATGAATCCAGCTGAATGGAGTCGTTGGAAAGGATTAGCGAAGGGGCATGTCTGACAGCGGATTAGTCAACCAAGGAGTGCTTCACTAGGATTGCATGGAGGTCAAAAACGGTTGTTCTAGATCGATCTTGGAAGATTCAAACTCGTTGATGGATCTGTGAATAGCGACCTACCTGGATCTCCCTCCCCTGTCCTCACGCCCTTGCATGATCCTGCTTTGGAGCTTCGGAGCTCTCTCTCGATGGTTTGAAGATGATAGGCTCTCAAAAATCCATTAGGATGGCGGCTATTAAGGCTTGTGTGGATATGGTGGCGGCTGATTGGGGGTTGTGCTAAGGCCTTTAAGTTGCATGAATTTGTTGGATGCTTGGTTTTTTGCAAGGGATATGTTTGGAGTATTTTTGCATGAAAAGGGAGCCTATGATAGGTAATGGTATTCCATCGTTGGCTACTTTTTAAGGGATGCATGGAAACAATTTGTTCATTTTATACTGAAACATAAGTATATGGGTGAAACAATTTAAATCTTGTTATCCTAACAGTGAGTCGGTGAATTAGGGTTCACGGATTTAGGATAAACAACAAGATATTTGTTCCTCATGGTTATTTTTTTCCAAGACGGTAAAATTTTTTAGGTACTGTGCTTGATGGTGACCAAACTTTGGAAGTTGAGTTCTTCCCAGATCGAAAGTTTAAATTTTAATCCCTTCGTGATTCGCGAACTTGGTTAAAAGTTTGAAAGTTGTTACTTGTCTAGGGATATTTCTAATCGATATTGATCGTTGGAAATGGATCAAGTGAACGTTTGGACATGATACTCGTGAAAATTGAATATAAAATCGTCAAAAAATATGAAATGACCAGATATGACGGGAGGTGACAGAACTCTTTATCCAAACAATAAAATTTTGTTGGATACAGTATAAGGATTATTGAAATCCTATTGGTAGGATTTCTATCCATGTGATTTCATATTCTGAGTTTGAATAGTTTTTGTCAATATTAACGGAGTAATGCCAGACCAGTCAATAAATGGAAAAACAGTCCAATTTTATTGGGAAAATCGTAATAATAGGAATTAAAAACTAATTTTATTTCCGGTTAAATCCTATGGTGTATTATATTCAAAAGATCAGACTAGTAGCTAGTAGTTGATTTTTGTATATCGGTAATTGAGTCCAGATATAGGATTGAAATGAAATTGTTTCAGATTTTTTCCTACAGTAATTAATTTTTAAACATTTACTAATGTCATTACGTCTTCTTAGTACCTTAGTTGAAATAGATTTTCACGGAATTGAAAATTCTAAGGAGGGAAGAAGAGTGGACATCAGTGGTAGTAAGTGTGATTTGGGAAATGTATTTCGTAGTTAGGATTTCGGTAATCCCTGTAAATAATTGCTGAATACCAAATATTAATTTCCTAGATTAAATTCATTTAGTTGAATTAATAACTGATATCTTTGTGACCATTGAATTATTCGCAGTTTTGGGATGTCAATTGTGATGTTAGAAGTAGAATCTGATACATGGATTACATTGGATCTGTTAATTGATAGAAGCTTGTCCCTAGAGTTAATGCTCTTGGATCCAGGGGGATTCGAAACTTATCATTAACCAGAAAGGATCTGAATGTAATATTGAACCATGTTAATTCTTTTGTTTAGATCACAAGATCAGGTGTGGATTGTGGTATCCATCTGAGCCAATCATCCAAATAAATGGATTTTCCAGTTTATGGAAACAAGAGAATATCCTCTATGGATTATAGGACAGCTAGATGATCTGTAAATCTCTAGAATATCAGATAAGGCGGTTAAGGGTTTTCTGGAAAGAAAAACTGGTGGTATGGGACATTAGTAATTTCGGAAAGGGAATTCTAGGACTGTAAAGATTTGATGAGCAATGGTGTGTTTTAGTACCTAGTCGCAAAATGGGAAAAAAGAAAGCCATTCGATGAAATGTACAAAATCAGAGGCCCTCAAATCTATTCCTCGTTTTTTTAAATTAATCATTTACTTCTTAGTAATTTCTCGAATATAAGACATCAGACTGGTTTATATGATTCTTTCCAGCATGAAGTTATTCTTCTGAAAGACTGTTATGTCATATAAATTACTACTTGTGTGAATAGACTTGGAATTCAGATAAATTCTAAATTGAAAGTGTTTCAATTTCTTAACCTTTGAATATCTCTTTGTGCATAAAAAGATTCGATGGAATGGTAGTTTCTATCACTCGGGTTGAAAATATTTGAAGGAAAAGTTCTGTTGTAATGGAGTAAATCTTTTAGTGGAACTACTTATTACTGACTTTTCTTGAATTTAAATGTTTTCATATATCATCTTTCCAGCTAACTTTTATTGAAATTTATAATTTCTTTAAAAGGAGGGGTGAAGTGGTGGGATAAAATTCTATTTGGAAATTTGTAGGTTGCACACTTTTTTGGCAGAGAACCACCTGTGGTATAGAAATGAGATTTGGTCTGAAAGTAATTTTGGATAGATTCAGAGTAAGATACCTAATTGGAACTTTTTGAAGAAGAGGAATTCTCTAGGGATGTGTGGACAATCTGAAACTATAACAAGTTTGATATTTGAATCATTATCTATAAGTAGTACGGTAAAAGATCAAAGGTTACTAATTCCATTTTGATTGGAATAGACTAAGTTTGATTAGAATTTAAGTCTGGGAGTTCTGTATTAGATCAACCTAATCTTAGTTTGAGTACGAGGATCAGAGAGGGGTTGATTGAGTGGAAGAAATTATGTAATTAGAAGGTAAGTTGGATTGGAAAACTGTTGAGAGTGAATTTTATTCGTCTCAGAGATTTTCTGGATATACAATAGATTTTGCTCAGAATTTTATTCGTCTCAGAGATTTTATTCGTTCCAAAGATTTTCTGAATACACAGTAGTAGATTTTGTATGAATCTACTGTGTATTCCTATGTACTAGAGTTATTTGGTGCACTTAACCTAGTCGATGAACATAGACATATGATCAAGTATTGTTTTGACAGATACTTGCTGAGTTAACAAATCTTTGTATAGATTTATGGATTAACTTAAAAATGATTTGGGTAAAGATCTAAATGTGGTGTCATACTAGTATAATTGAATTTTTCACCTAGACATTTGAGATTTCTGAATCATTGGCAGTTAACTTGAGTAATTGATTACTCCAAGATGATGTTAATTGGTAAAACGATTAGTGTGAAGAGGATTCACCAGGAACTAATGGTTTTTTTATTGATATTGCTTGTAAGACGCATGATTAGTGAATCATTTGGGTTCATCAGTTAAAATTATGTGGATTGGATATACGGGATTCTTGGGATAGAGTATTCCTTAGTTAAGGGATAGACTCAGCTCATTAGTGGTTGTATCCCAGAGAGCTCAATTGGATAACGAATCATAATGAATCCAAGAATAATAACTGAATTGATATTCAGTAGAACTTTGGATATCTAGATTTGATTCTAGATTGTAATCTAAAGTTTTTTTTGTAGTTGAAGATGATTATCATTTTGGTATACGTTCAGTCTTTAATTATCAATGGTTTATAGAACTTGAATCTTGCACTTCAGTTAAAGAATCATGTTTGAAAAATATTTCTAAATCCAGTATTTTCTTAGTGGAAAGATTTTAGAATGATTCTTACTTTTCCTTAGTTATGTTGGACATGTACTCCAGTACCCTGTAAATGATTAAGTATAATTTTGGATTCCAGAAAATTATGATTGACGAATCATACGAATCTAAATATTTATGATTGATGGATCATAAATAGATACTTAATTATTGTCAAAGGATTATTCAAAATTGTGATGATTCTTAAGTGTGACAATTAGGTCTTGGTCTATTAATTGAGTAAGAATTCGAATCAATAATTTGAATCTCTCTACTCTAGTTTTTTTTTTTTTTGAGAACCTATGGATCTCACAGACATTCTCACAAGATAAGTATTTTACTTGTGGAGAATTTAATTTATCTAGTGAATGCTATTCTGCTACAGTTTATGGTCTGTAGATGCTTGAGTACAGTTCTTCATTTGATTGGATCTCCAGTTATCTTAGGAGACAGACAATTCTATTAAGATGAATGAATGCTATTTTCTTGCATTTGGTACTAGAAATAGGAGCATTTAACTCAAAAGAATATTTGGGATACTCAGAGTTGAGTTTTGATCATTCTATATCTTAAGAATTCTCCTAGAGATTCTAGTTGAATGAATTGTGCAAAAAGTACAAAAAGGACCAAGAGTGGATCCTTATCTGATCCTCAAGAGGGATTGGTTTAAGACAATGAAGAAGCCGAAGGTGCCTTAGTTTTAAGGCAGCAAAAAAGACAAAGGTGTTTTAAAATGGTTTTAACACATTCTGGGTTTTGTATTGCATTTGTCGCAAAGAGACAAAAAAGATGAAGGTGGTCCAGAAATGGTTTTTAAGTCATTCTGGCCAGTGTGTCGCATTTTTCGTGAAGGCATGAAAAAGGACGAAGAAGGCAAAAAGCAAAGTTGTCTTAAATCATTAAGGCATAAATGGAAAAAACTTAAAGGAGAAAAATGTGAAGGTCTAAAATCTTGTTGTCGGCCTTTTGTTTTCAAGATGTTCATTACTTAACAATTTTTAAGACTAGGCGTAAGAAATCTAACACTCCCCCTTAATGAGGACCTTGAAAAACTTTGATCTTCAGATTTAACATATCATTAAATTTGAGATGTTGCTCCTTCAAGTGATAGATCCTTTGTGAAGTAATCTGTTGCCATGTAGTTTCTTCTGCAGAAAATTAATTCTACTTTCTTCTTGTGCACATTCTCTCTAAGGTAATGATACCTGATTTCTATATGTTTGCTTCGAGAGTGAAATCTCGGATTGAGAAAAAGTGCTATTGTGCTTTGATTTTCACAATAGATTGTTGTAGGAAGCGTTTGTGTAAAGTTTCGGTCTGCAAGAATTTCTCTTAGCCAAATTGTCTCTTTGGTTGCATTTGTGGCAGCTATGTATTCAGATTCCGTTGATGATACTACAACTGAGGTCTGCTTTCGGCTGTTCCATGAGATTGGGCCTTGATTGTATAAAAATACAAATCCAGAAGTTGATTTTCTGGTGTCGACATCTCTTGGCCAATCCGCATCTGTGTAGGCTTCAAGAATGTTGGCAGTTTGGTTGCCTCCGTAGCAAATGCTGAGAGTTTTTGTTGCTTGGATGTTAGCAATTGTGCTAACACACAGAAAATAAAAAGAAAGAAATAAAACTTCGTGGCATGTGTTTTGTAAGTCCACGTATGAGTATCTGTCAATAAATTCCAACCATGACGTGTGTTTTGTAAGCCCATGAGTAGAAGCTTAAATAATAATAAAATAGCTTAAACTTAGATTTAGAGCTTAGACTTAGGAAACTTAAGATTAGAAATATTTTATCTTAAGTTCTCCTAAGTTAAGAAACTTTGAAGTTCTAAATCCTAAGTTAGAAGTTCTAGAAAGGCTAGAAACAGACTAGTCCCATAAGTTAGTAGATACTTATGGAAGACCCTCAAATTCTATCACGTCCAGAAAGACTAGTTTTTTGTCCTACACTATCAATTCTGCAAGCAAACTGCCTTTTTGCCAAGTACAGTACTGACCTGCATCTGTATTCTATATCATGTCTCATGACTATGCTGAATCTTCTAATCCGGCTCCTCCACGACTAGAACGAAGAATTCCACGTATCGATGCACCAAAATACGATGGAGAATCTGACTCAGTCTGATTTCTCCAAGACTTTGATAATGCATGCCGTTTTTATGGAGATACCTCTGTTGAAAAGCTTCGTCTATTTCCTATGGTACTCTATGGAACCGCCAAGGAGTGGTACTTGAATCTCGAAGCTCCTGAACTTGCTTCTTGGACCACCCTCAAGGACGCTCTCATCAAGCATTTCAAACCATCCAAACTGACTCAGAGCCCGTTCATTCAAATTACCCACATCAAGATGCATCGCGAAGAGTCTGGCCATATACAAAGCCTTTCCCATGTCATGAAAAACACTTGGGGTGAATCCCAATGTTGTAAATCAAGAAAAATACAACTTGAAAGTGGCTAACATTAAATGTTAAGCTACCTACCTTCCATCCTTATCAATATGTAACTTACCTACTTTGCCACATGGCTTGTAAGCCATAAGACACCTAGGAAAATGCACCCTCCTACTCCTCCCATGTTGTTTTAACTAGTTGATAAACACCCTCTCACACCTATACACCTCACCCTCTCACTTTACTTCTCCTAGAATCTCCCTGACACCTCTCACACTTATTTTGGACACCTCAGCCACTCTCTCAAGGCTACACATTCCCTATAAACAGAGTAACTCACCCCTCTCTCTCATTATTCATCTCCTTTTCATTTTTGGTTTGTCTCTTGTTCTTATTTCTATGTGTGTAGGAGCTTGGAAGGAAGCATGGAGCTATGACATAAGGAGGATCTATCAAACTTGGATTGGAACCATTTTGGAACCACACACACACACACTCACTTTCTCTTACCACTTTCATCTCTCTCTCTCTCTCTCTCTCTCTCTCTCTCTCTCTCTCTCTCTCTAGAACTTATCCATCATCCATAGCCTGGATGGCCATGCATGTCACACCATCCATAGCCTGAAGGCCATGCATGTCACCCCATCCATAACCTGACGGCCATGCATGTCACACCATCCATAACTTGATGGCCTTGCATGTCACCCCATCCATAGCTTAATGGCCATGCATGTTTGATTTGGATCTTGCATGTCTGATTAGAAGCATGCATGTTTGATTTGAGAACTTGCATGTCTGCTTCGAGAACTTGCATGCATGATTTGAAGTTTGCATGTTCGGATTTAGAGATTGCATGTCATACCATGCCTAGCCTAATGACTTTGCATGTCGGATTTAAAGCTTGCATGTCAGATCTGAAGCTCCTTAATATGAGATTCTTTAAGATCCAAAAATTTGATATCATCTGAATTGATGTAAAGATTCAAGAATCCAGCTTCCCAAACCACTGCATATGTATTTGGCGTTGGGCCATTTGATCTTGCATAATTTAAAAGAAAAATCCTTCAAGGGGGGGGGGGTTTCCCCATCTTGACCCCTCAGCAAGTCTCATGAATGAATGTTTTTTTGGTGATTGAATGATGTAATTACTTTGTTAAGTTTTTGAGTTCTTTTCGGATTTGTTCATCAGTGTTTTGATTTGCTTCTTTTAAGACACAATGTTTAAGTAAAGACTTTAGAAACCTCCACTTCAAGTTCACATCTCTCTTCAGTTCCTGCAACTATGTCCATAAGTTCATTCAACTCAAGTAGTAAGGACTCCATCCTCACTTTCCAGGTAGAGTAGTTTGATGAACTCAACCTATCATTAGTTTCTAACATGATCCCACCATTGAAAGCCATGAATATAATGATTCTTCAACTTTTAGGTTCTGTCCTAATGCACCTAGCACTCACTTATCTCTCAACAAATGATGTGGACAAGGAGATCTTAGAAGATCTAGGACCCTAAAACACTTCTATCTTGAACATGGTTGGTTTCCAAGCATAGAAAGGAAGATTGAGACACATGCAACACTTTGCACACACTAAGAATGGATTACAAACTCAAACCAACCTGAACACACTCTTGCTTAAGCTCTCAAACTTTCCAGCAAGTGACCATATCAAGTTATGGTGTGAAGAGTTACTTGCATTCTTAGAAAATACACAAGACTAGGCTACCAAGAATACCTAGAATTGAACAAACTTGATCAGTATATGATCAACACACTAAGATATTGATTTAACTTGTAAAACCACATGTAAACCACACTTCTAAAAGTTTATAGACTCCAGCAAGTGACAAGCTTTAGAGATAAATGAAAGAGCACACTTAGTGAATCACAAGACTAGCGTCACTAGCTTGTCAAATCTTGATGTTTAGATGTAGATCTAAGATCACTTCACATGAGAATGTTCCTCAACCTGTTAAGAACCTGAAAACACATATGCATAATGGTTAAAACCTTCCAGCAAATGCTCCAATCAAATTACATAAGGAGAGTTACTTACATGCTCAACAAAGTACACCAAAATTTATGCCAAAATTGATGACAATCTTTACAATACGCTCTTCACAATGGAGCTTACAGTATGTTCACCCAAAAAAAGGATCTTTCATCCAAATGGGAGCTTTGCTCAGCCTTTAGGAGAATTACAAAGTCACTCAAAAGAGCATTTGTCATCCACTTAAGGAGAAGGTTCATCCACTTAAGGAGAGTATTCATCCGAAAATTGGAGATTGTCAACAATAGAATGAAAAGAACATTGTTAGTATTGAATATGCACAAGCCTCACAATCAACAAATGATTAGATGTGATGATCTGATCCAAAATATCCTTTTCTCAGTCTCTGATCTTCAATAGACTGAAATATGATTTTGATCCACAAGTTCAACTCACAAAACAAAGGTTAGTAAGATTTGATCAACAATGCAATGCATAATCATGCTAGAACTTGATCAAACATCCAAATCTCACCATAAATGGAAGCCTTACTAGAAATAGCAGCCAACTAGCTCTGATACCATGTGAAGAAAGTGGATCTTGAATGGATCTAAGTTCCCAAATGCCTCAATCTAATGACTCTTGCCACTTCCTAAGATTGAAACACAAATGAAGTTCATTAACCTCACAATCTAGAGATCCAATCAAAATTAGAGTTTTGACAAAATCACAAAAAATAGAGTATTTCAAAATCTACATGCAATTGCCAATAACTTTATATGCAATCTTGTAGCCACCACTTAGGCTTTTCCAATGCTCTAAAAATTGGCCAAATCCAACAAGTAATGTGAGAAATCAGAATTGATCAATAATATACATCTAAATAAAGTTTTGATCTACAAAAGATCCAATCTACATATGCAAGAAACTTGATTTTGATGTAGAATCCAATCTAGCATTTATATCTTCTCCAAATCATTGATAGATGTAATTGCTTCCTTTATAACCTGAAACAAAATAGCTCTGATACCATGTGAAAGATTTTAGACCATTAATATCCAAAATGTTCCCTTGATCTTGGGTTAGATAGACAAGCAAATCACCAACCTTGCCAACATTAGAGGAGTTCTAAATCTGGAAATCAGTGATGGACACCGAATTCGACTCTCTATCAAACATGGACACTCACTGAGCTGCCAAAGGACTAAAACCCAATTCCATGCAAATGGATATTCAAGGAAAAGTACGATGCTGAAGGAAGGCCAAATTGTTACAAAGCCAAGCTAGTCGCCAAAGGCTTTTCCCAGATTCCAAATCTGGATTATTCAAAAACCTTCAGCCCAGTCGTCAAACATGATTCGATCCGCCTACTCCTCTCCTTTGCAGCTGCAGCAGATCTTGAAGTCCATCAGATGAATGTCCAGACCGCTTTCCTCAACGAAACGATCGAAGAAGAAATCTATATGACACAGCCAATGGGATATGAAGTCAATGGCAAACAACAGCACCTTGTATGCAAAATTCACAAGGCGCTCTACGAGCTAAAACATTGACCCAGAGCTTGGTTCCAAAAGATCAACGCATAATAGAGAATGGTTTTATTCCAAACTCAGCAGACTCGAATATTTACTTCAAGTATGTATCGGAATACTTCATCATCATCACTCTCTATGTTGATGATGCACTCTTATCTAGTAATGATCTGAATCTGATGAAGGATACAAAATGCATGCTGACCCAAGAATACAAGATGACTCCAGTCCACTTTTGTCTCGGAATCCAAATTCAACAAGATTGACCCAGCAGACTGATCTTTATTAGTCAGCAACGATATCTCAACAACGTGCTGAAAAAGTATGGAATGGCCAACTGCAAACCCAGTCTCTTTCCACTCGACCCTGGACTAAAAGCATTAAAAGAATAGTCTCCTCAAACTGAGACAGAAAATGAGGAAATGAAGCGCTACCCATTTCAATCCATCATCGGCTCACTGATATACGCAATGATCTGCACGCGACCAGACCTTCATATTCGATCAGTACACTCAACCAGTTCCTGTCAAATCCAGACGTAGTTCATTGGAAGTGCTAACAAAGGTCATGAAGTACATCCAATGTTGGAAGTATTTCTAGTTCGTGCGGTGGCTAGATCTACTTACGGGTGTAGTATAGGGATGTAGAGATTCGTCCACTTTCTAAGTTTCTACAACAAGCTTCAACGGAAATACGAAAATAATCAACAAAGATGAGAGCACTAAGGCTTACCCAACTAGTGCCCGAAACGAAAATAAAGCTAATCAAAAACAACAATAAAAATTTTTGCTAAGGCAAACCCAACTAGCAAGATTGCTAAACTAAGACCTAAATTAGCACCCGGAGGGTTTGAAAGATAAATTGCGGCTAACTAAATAAACCAATAGAAACATGCCACAATAATCCAATGAAAGGAGGCAAGAGGAGGCCCGAACACCTTCCCTCAAGTTATGCACCTTCCAATGGAAACACAAAGAAATAGAATGATAATCTCAATAGAGAGCAATTTAGCATAATCTCAGAGTGTTGTTTACAAGGCAAATACCTCTCCTTTAATGGCAAGGAGGGTCTTCCATAAGTATCTACTAACTTATGGGACTAATCTGTTTCCAGTCTTTCTAGAACTTCTAACTTAGGATTTAGAACTTCAAAGTTTCTTAACTTAGGAAAACTTAAGATAAAATATTTCTAATCTTAAGTTTCCTAAGTCTAAGTTCTAAAACTAAGTTTAAGCTATTTTGTTATTATTTAAGCTTCTACTCATGGACTTACAAAACACATGCCATGTTTGAAGTTTATTGATAGATTCTTATACGTGGACTTACATAACACATGCCATGGAGTTTTATTTCTTTTCTTTTTTATTTTCTCTGTGTTAGCATAGTTGCTAACATTATCCCCCTCCTTATTGGATTGGTGGTCCCACACCAATCGATGCCTTTTCATCTTGGATCTTTTGTGCTTCTTGGAGGCGAGACTGTTGTTGTTGGGAGTGGTTGCTCTACGTCATTTGCCACCGTAATTTGTTCAAGAAGGGCATGGGTTTGTAATAATGGAGCATACCATATAGAAAGTTATGGATTTTCAATAGCTCCACCATATCAACGTGCAGGGCGGAAGTGAGTGCAGCACGATAATAGAGCTTTGCTATGTTGATATGGTCGTCTTGCATTCACAGAGGTTTATTGATATCAAGGGCGATTGGGGGTAGCCCTCAATCCCAAAAACCTTTTAGTTCTGCCAAAAATGCCACCAGGCCACAATTATCCGCAAAATATCGTCGCGATCAGGATTGCCATGGTGCTTCTGGTAGAATACTCGGCAGTTGGTGACCATGTCTTCGGCTAAGTTGCCGGTATCGATGCTTGTGAGCTTGGGCCAAAATATTCTATTCTTGACCTTGGTGGCAGGAAACGGTTCTTGCCTCGCTACTGGATAGTAATAAGGATTTGTGCACATGTAAGAGGGAGATTCAATGTACCGTGCCATTGAGGTCTTACTTTGTAGGAAGAGCTGATGATGCCAGAGAGGTTGTGGATCCAGGAGTTTGACTGCTTCTTTATGTGTTTGACTCTGGTCCAAATCTGGCGGTATGTAGCCACCTCACTCTTTTGTTGGGATCCGTGATGAGACATATGGCGATCACGTCGTTGGTTTGAAAAAAAAACTACTTTTTTCTATTTTTAAATTTTTTTTTTTATCTTTGAGACAAAATTCGTGAAGGCCAAAAATGAATCGTGCACTATAAAAAAGAGGTCAGACAAATTCTTCTGAGATGGTGTGAAACAATTCTTCTGAAACTAATGGCTTTTGTGGTTTTCTCAGAGAAGACTGTTGGTATATCTGATCTGATAGTATCTTGATGGTTTGAACAAGAAATCACAGCAAAGATTTTGTCGAAATGGTAGGCAGACAATAAAAAATAAAAAAATAAAGAAAAACAGTAGGAAAGAAAACAACTATTACATATCAAAATAAAAATAGGGTTCATTGTACTTTCTCAGTCGGCTCTCATTGACCACAGTGTCGAGGATATTGCCTTGAAGGGTTTGGAGTTATACATATCCATAGGCAAAATTTTTTTTAATAAAGTAAGATCCTTGGCCAGAAAATTTCAATTTGCCTTTGAAGGCTTTGGCCTGATATAACAAGACCTTATCTCCAATCTGAAAGTCTCTAAGTTTCAAAGATCGATCATGTCATGCTTTTTGTCGTTGTTTGTGGACTTGTTGAGCATGGATGCTGATCCGTCGTGTTTACAAATTTGCTCCAGATGGAATAACTTGTTTGCTAAGTTCTGGTGAGTATCAACCTCAAGGTTATAGGCCACTCGAAGAGAGGGGATATGGAATTCCACATGCATAATGGCTTCTTGGCCATATGTTAGCTGGAAAGCCTGTAGCTCGCTTCGGGGTGGTGCGATAAGCCCAAAGAGCAACATGGAGTTTGAGTTCCCAATCAGATCGGCTGGATTCGACGGTTTTGGTGAGAATTCCACATAGGATTTTATTGGTGGGTTCTGCCTAGCCATTGCATCGTGGATAGTATGGGGAACTTTTGCGATGTACCACAAATTTTTTTGAATGACAGAGTTAAGGAAATGTGTACCCCTATCACTAATAAGCTCTAGAGGACATCCGAAACGAACTATAACCTGTTCATATAGAAATTTTGCGGTAGAACGAGCGTCAACATTGCGAACAGCTCTTGCTTTAGCCCATTTGGTGCAATAGTCCGTAGCTACGATGATGTAACGAGATTGTGTGTGTCGAGCAGCAGGACTAATAGGTACGACATAATCAATTTCTCATTTCTGGAAAGCTTGATCAGTGGTTACAGGGTGTAAAGGCATGTAGTCGGTCTTTTGAAAGCGTTTTGTGCGTTGGCAGACATCACAAGCCTTAGTGTAATTGTGCATATCCTTGAAGGGTGTTGGCCACAAAAAATCGGCCAAGAGAATTTTCTTAGCAGTTGTGTCAGAAGAGAAATGGCTTGCACCAATACCTTCATGAGTGAGGAAATTACAGAGGGTATTTCACCTTCAGTAAGACATCGTCGGATGATTCCATCTAACCCTTGCTTGTAGAATTGTCCTGAAATTAACGTATACGGTTTAGTTTTGAGGACCAACGTACATTGTTCAGGTTTAAATAAGGAAGGATCCATCTACCCTGAAGTTAAATATTCTGTAATTTTCTTAGCCCATATAGGTGTAGAGTCAACTTGGAAAAGGATTGCATCTGGTAAATCATCGTTGACGCCTTGATCAGGGGTAGGAAGGTTAGGGATTCGAGATAGATGGTCTGCTAAAAAATGTTGAACTCCCTTACGAACCACGATCCTAAACTCAAATTCTCACAGTAATAGGATCCATCTAGTAATACGGCCTGTGGTGCATGTCTTGTTGATGAGATACAACAGTGCTTGATGATCAGTGAAGAATGCAAAAACTTTTCCTAGAAGATAATGGCAAAACTTCTGAATCGCATATACCATTGCCAAGGCTTCACGTTCAATAGTGGTATAATTAACTTCAGCAGGTAATAATTGTTGACTAAGAAAATGGATTGGGTAGTCCTTTTTGAATTCTCCCCGTTGGGTGAGCACTGCTCCAATGGCATACTTGGATGCATCGGTATGCACATGAAATTCTTTAGAAAGAGCTCGGAGGATGGGTGCATTGGCAAGGGATTTTTTAAGTTGATTAAATGCGACACGTTGTTCATCCGTCCATTTAGGAATTGTACGCGGTTCCGGTAGATTTTGAATGATAAGGATCTTTTTAGGGTCAGTGGCAATGCCATTTCGTGAAATAATGTCCTAACACAATACCATGGGTTACCCAAATCTGGCGTTTTTCAGGATTAAGAGAGATGCCGAAGCGCTGAAATTCGATAAAAAAAATTTCGAGCACAGACAGATGGCGTGTTTCTTCTGAATGTGCTCCTAAATCGTCCAAGTAAACCTCTAAGGTATCGCCCATCTGTTGAGAAAAGGCCGCTTGCATAACACGTTGGAAGGTGCTAGGAGCATTGCAGAGACCAAAGGGCATGACTTTCCAACAAAAGGTTCCCCATTCTATGGCAAAAGCGGTTTTATATTGACCTTCTTCAGCGATTTGGATCATATTGTATCCGCTAAAGCCATCTAAGGAGGAGTAAGCCTCATCTCCTGCTAGATTTTCTAAGATGGATTCTCCAAAAGGTAATGGAAAATGATCACGTTTGGTGACGGCGTTAAGTTTTTTAAAGTCGACACAGATTCGGAGTTTTCCATTTTTCTTGGGAATGATGGCAATTGGGGAGACCCACTTAGTATGCTTGATTTCATAGATAAATCCTGCATCTAAGAGGCATTGTAATTCTTCTTTGATCTTGGCCTTATAGATGGGATTGCATCTGTATGGACAGCTAGCAGTGGGCCTCGCACCCGGTTTAAGCGGGATACGATGCACAGCTACTTGGGGTGAGACGCCTTTCATGTCTTTATAGGTCCAGGCAAAGACATGTCGATATTTTTGCAGGAGCTTTTCAAGCCGTCTGCATTGTTCGCGATTGAGATGAGCTCCGACGTGAACAAGATATTCGTTGGTTTCATTTGGCTCACTCAGAGAAAGGGTTATAGTTTGTGTAGGGCCTTCGTAGGGTGAATTACCAGTTGGCTCATGTTGAGCTTGAGGTAATTGGATTGTGACATCCTTGATCGTATAGTCCTTAAAGTATGCAAGAACATCATGGGTGGGAGATTCGAGGAGGGCCTTGCTTTTCTCTTGTCGGGATGGTGATTGGGAATGTTCGGGGGCTGGTGTAGGAACAAAGGCAATCTCATGAACTTCCCTAACAATTGTGAGGTCCCCAGGCGTTTTTGAATTTGAAGTGGTTTTTTCATTTACTCTTTCATAGTATGACCACGTGGTTGAGGCTTTGGTGGTGGAGAGGTGTGTGGATGAGGGACGGTTGGTACGTCATGGAGGATCTCATCATCAATTTGAAAGATGGTCTCCTCCTCATAGAGATCCCATGGATAGTGTGGGCATTTGGGACGGTAGAATTTTGTCTCAGGCTTTTCAATTGCAACATTGGCAACTGGTTCCACCTTGGAAGCATGTTGCGGATAGGTCCTAAGTGGAAGTGTCTCCATGTAGTTGAGAATCTGAATATCAGAAATGTCCAAATCTTCTGGGCAATTTTGAATTCGTAAGACATTCTCATTATCGATGAATAAATCGTCTTATTCATTAGTAGGTAGCCATGCAACATTTAGTAACTCATCATGGTGTGGAAGGATATCAATAAAATTGATATTGATGATAGGTGTATCCAGATCAGGTAATTGGTCATGATAGATCGAGAGTGGAGAGGTACAATTATCTTGATGCTGAGCACAGTAATCAGCATTCACACAATCAATGGTAGCTAGACTGTGACTCCAGTTTATGATATCGGTAAATGGTAGGATCAGTAATGGCATCTAAAAGATAGTCGTCGTTAGTCCAATGAAAATCATTGGTCAGGTCAATATAAGGCTTAATAGTCTGTTTAGCTTGCTTATAGTTCGGTGAGGCTTGGGTACCGGATGCTATCCCTATGGCAGCAAGGGCGGCCTCAGTCACGCGCACCTTGTGTGTGGCTCCCTGGAAAGTAATGTAAAATTTGGATTTCTCCTCCTTCCAAGTACTGAAGGCAAGAGTGATAAAATCATTGTTCATTCTCCCCGAGAAGGCTCTCCCATGAATACCCATTCTAGTAAGCAGAGGCTCCGCAAGGTCATCCACTGAGTGACCATGCTTGTGCTAGGAAGGATCATGATTTTCGTTGCAGTTGGAACACCACGATGGATAGTGTAATGAGGCGACTGAGACGTATCTGTGGAAGACGTGATGAAAAAGAACAGAAACTGAAAGTAATAGACGTGAGTGTATATCAAAAAATAGTAGAGAAAGTTTTGAAGGCTTTGGTCACTGAAATAATTGGCAAGAGCTTCGCTAGCACAAGTGAGGAATAAATTGTATTCATCCAACTTATAGGTGAATTTGGAGGGTCCATTACACAGAATACTAGTTTGGTTGATCAGTTCTGAACAAAAATTTGCAGGCTTGTTCAGTACTGTAAAAATAGGCTATAAAAATCTCAGCGAAGGTTTTTGAGGTTCTGAACCCATTCAGCGAACGTTTTCCAAGTCTGGCAAAGGATGGACCTTCGCCCAAGAGGATCCTTCGCCCAAGTACTGTCATAAATGCAACTTTCAGAATCTGAACCTATAGCCAACCTAATTTTGGCATTTTAAGTCCATCTAGGATGTCGGCGGAGGTTTATAAGAAAAGTAAAGTGTGTGAGTGATCTGAGTGTCTTTCAGATTCAAGGATACAATGGCAAGTGCTTTGCCATCTTTTGCTTTCCATGCTGGGAGCAATTCAGGTTCTGTCGGTCTGGCTATAGAATCTTTTACATATCCCCATAGCTCCTTCTTGATTAAGATCATCCTCATCTAGAACTTTCACATGTGGAAGTCATCTCCGTTGAATTTGTTAATCAAGCGGATCTCTGGATGTTGATAGGACCAAATTTGGCATAGATGGCAAATTACCCATTTCCACTTGTAATGCCACTATTTAGCCAAAATAGAGTAAGAGGCTAAACTTGTGCCAATTAGAGTGTAGACAAGTGATATACTTTTGTTTGATGAAATTTAAGAGGTCCAATAGGATTTAGAGGTGGAACCTGGAGGGGTCCAATAGAATTTGAGGTTTGCTTGAAAATGGTCCAATAGAATTTACAGGTGAATGGATCAATGGTCCAATAGGATTAAGAGGTGGCAAAAGTGTGGTCCAATCATAGTTAAGCATAGTGGTAGCTCGTGGATCTACTAGTATCATTGTACTTCTCATTTGGATCTAATTGATTTTGACATTGAGTGGATTTTGTGAGTAATTGTTTTCTAGCTTTCTCTCTCTACCCGAGAGATTTTCTCTCTCTACCCTAGGAGAGCAGCTTGTTTTTATTTAGATTATTTTTGGAACACTTCTCACACGTGTGAGTGAGAGTTGGAAGTGATTGAATGCATGTAGTAGTGTGTTTTTGCCATAGAATCAAAGATAGATCTTGAATCTCAATCTAGTCTTGATCTTGGTGCATCTACACACCTTAGGAGATCACAAGTACATGTTGTGGACAGTCCACACGTGTGAAATCAACATGGTATCAGCACCTACCTAAGGTTACCATGCATTTTGATCCATTTAAGTGAAAACTTTTCATCAATCTTGAGCTAGAAATTGTCAAGATCCATTCCTAGCTATCTTGTCTAATTTTGGATCAAAAGAGATCAATAGGGCATTGATTGGGTCTAACCTAGTACTGTACAGAATCAGGTGCTCATACACGTGTGAGGAACATCCAATTTCAGATTGAGAGTTCTCTCTCATGCTTGATCCATTTATCTTGCTTGATAACTTGTTTTGAAGCTATTTTTGTCTAGTTTCTGTTGCAATCAGTTTCATTCCATTTGGTTGAGCCAATCAGAAGTTGTAAGTTTTTTTAAGAGGGTTAGGTAGGGCACCTAGACCAGGGTGGACACATTTGGTTTGGTCAAGAGATTGTTTGTTAGATCTCTGTTCACAGTTGTATGGTTACCAATCTCATCTATAAGTGATCTAGACATTGTTTTGAGTCTCAAGGATTCATCAAGGATGAGTCCAAAGTGTGCTTGCTCTTCAAAAGTCTTTATGGACTCAAGCAAGCACCAAGATCATGGTATTCAAGACTTAATTCTTTCCTTATCTCACTAGGATTTACTCTTAGTGACTATAATCCTTCCATGTATCTAAATTTTGTTGATAGTGGATGCCGTACCCACCTTGATTCAATTGACTATAACTTTTGATTGGAGGATCCAATCACTATGAAATCAATTGCTACACAAACTAGACTCTAATAGCTTTGAAACTCGCTATCAAGCTCCAAATTTGGATTTCACATGGAAGGGAACCACCAAAGTGAATTGGGTTGTCCTTCACATGTGTCTAAGTAGGGAATTCCATACAATGTCAGAAATGATTCAATCCTTATGATGATGAACCCTCTTGATCCAAATTTGCTTGAGATAGCATGGGAGATGCAATCAACACTCTCTAGATCTTGATTTTCATGAAATTTTTGAAACTATGGATGATAGATGCATCAAAAGCTTAGGTAGGCTCTGATACCATGTGAAATTTCACGTATGTGGGAATGCCCTAATGTGTGAGAATGATCTCCTAAGCAAAGCTTATGCACTTTAGATCAACACTAGATTGAAATCCATGATCTATGTCAAAATCTACGGCAAAGAGACAAAGATGGATGCATAGATTGATAACCAAAGTAGTTTCACACATGGGAAAAATACATCATGAAAATTCTAAGAAAAATTAAGCTCCTCTCCTCGGGTAGATAGAGAATAGAGTAGTCTGTCCTTAGGTAGAGAGAGAAGGAAAAAACAAGCAAAACTTGATTGCTCTCAAATTGACTCAAAAACTCACTTGATTATGATTGGTAATGAAAGTACATATAGAACTCGTGGAGATCCATGCTTCAATCCTATTGGACCCCTCAAACATAGCCTCTCTAATCCTATTGGATGAGCGATGCATCCTTCTTACACTTCTATTGGACCCTTCTTATGAAAATCTCACTTACCCTTTGACTTTTGCCAACACTTTGACTTCATCACTCATCAAACTACATCTACACATGTGTCACAAGCCTAACTACCTCGAGTTTTCATCACAATATACTTTTGGCCAAATTGAGGCTTTACATGTGGAATTAACTATTTTGACATCTATGCCAATTTTGGCCCTATCAAAGTTCTAAAAAAAAAAAAAAACTATCCATCCATCATTCTCATGTCCCATCTCTATTCCATCTTCTATCTCCGTCTCTGCTAGATAAATCCATTTTTGTCTCTATTCTCATCCATACTGATCCACCGTTTACTGATTTTCTTCTCTTTTTCTTCTTCATCTCCCACAAAAAAAAAGGGGGGGGGGGGGGGGGGGGGGGGGGTTGGAACACCAGAGTCATTGAGCAAACCATGAAGCAATTCACCAACCAGCTACTTTGTAACATTCTAGTGCTGAACTATGGAGACCGCCCTTGTAGGATTATCAAAATTAAAAAAGTTCCCTGCTGAAACAATCTGAGACTACACCTATCAGATCTATCATCTAGTGAAGGATTGTGATCCCTCGATTCCCCAACAGATCATCATGGCAAAATACTATGCCGGACTGTCCAAAAGGATCATATCTGGTATGGAAGAGTTAGCATCCTATGTGTCGCTTGCACAACTTTGTAAGGATGCTGTCTTGATGGAAATCTCACTCGGGAAGAAGGATTTTCCCTATCCAGATGGAGAATTAGAGGAACAAAGGTCGACAATGAGCAATGATCCAACAAGAATGGAACCCCATGCAAGGCAACAAAGTGCAGCAAGGTCAAGCAGATCAAGTGCAGCGGAAGACCAAGAACTTTACACTTCAAGCTGTCAGCAAGCTTATGCTCGCTCTATTAAGTTTCTTGAAAAGGACGAATGTATCTTCTGCTTTGGAGATCATCCAAGTACCAAGTGTCCAATCAATAATCCGCGCTTGTTAAAAGAACAAAATACAGAGCAACAGGCTTGTCGACAACAAGATCCAGCAGTTCAACGGTCTAAAGCATAATCAAGCCAACAAGGAGCTCACCAGAAGGATGGATGTCAGATTAATCCATCTAAATCATGAGTTTCTTCAACAAACAGTGGCAAGGTAGAAGTTTTGGTTATATCCTCTTGCATGTCACCGAATTCAATGGAGGACCATAACAACCTACCAGTCTATTTTGTGGAAGATCCTAAGGGGAATCTGTTACCGGTGTATGTCTATCAACTTAGAGGTGATGGCATACTGCACTCAGTTAGGTGCTATGGATGTGGAGAAAACACCGCTGTGCTGAATGTCCACACCGAGGGGATCTGTCAACATTTGATCCCTCATGTTCACAATGCGGAGTTAATCATCCATGCCGAGATTGCCCTATGAGAAATTCACAAATAGCCAGGAGGCATTTGGCCTATGTAGACCGACATGCACCTGGGGTAACCCTTCCACCTCGAACGTACTACAAAAGAAAAATCTTAGTGCCACCGGGTTATGAAACGAGTGACGAAGAGGACAATCTGGCAAAAGTCCCAAAGTATGCAAAGATATCCTCGGGCAAACAAGTAAAACCATCACAGAAGACAGAGATGGAAGAATCCATCATGCCAATGGTAACTAAGGAAGTCAAGAAATTGGCATCCGACGAAGTCCAACGGATTTTACCAAGTCTCTTGGCGCAATCATTACAAAGGGGACTATCATCAACAGAGCAACTTGAAGGCAATTCAACACAAGATCCAAGGAAAAGTGCAGTCACGCAGCCTTCAACAGGGAAATGCAATGACCAAGGGAAGACTAAAGTTGATGATTGCCCCTCAACGAGCAAGATTCAACCAAAGTCTAATTGTTCCACAATTCAACAGACCCCCAAATCAACGCCAATTCGAGGTATATCCATTCTTCAAAGGCCAAATCCAGGGAATCCAAGCCCAAATAGGCCTCTAGTACAGCAAGCACCAGTGCCTACAATGACAAAGCCTTGTCCTAAATCTTTGATATTGACTGCTGAGGAAAGTCATCAGGTTATGGCATACCACAAATACTTGGACAGACAAGAGAGTCAAGCAATCATGTCATATCCACATTATGATTTGAGGGAGTCCATGACATTGGGACCAGTTGCGCCAATCAATGAGGATCCAGTTTTATCTTGGGATACTCTGATGGAATGCCTCAACTACCCAATTGTTGATGAACAAGATTATCCGGAATGGCCACCAGACCCTTATGGGTATTATTGAAAATCTGGCAAGTCCAAGCATCCAATCCCTCTTGAGGATCAGATTAGGATCCACTCTTGGTCCATTTTGTATTTTTTCCTCATTTTGTATTTGTATTTTTTTTACAGTGACAGTGGTATCAGAGCTATGGATTTGCATCAATCAGAAGGTGGAGCTACTTCTTGTATTTTTTCAGTTTTTGTGGATTTGTCCTTGCATGTTACTTCCAGGTGGTAGAATTGATCTCCAAGTAGGTGACTTCTCTGATTTTGGTGTACTTTCAGCCTAAAGATCATAATTATGGGGTTTCTCCATAGTTTTTGGTGGAAATCTTTGGATTTTTGATGATTTTAGCAGATTTTTCACCTAGAATTAAAGTTTTTTGCTTGAAATTGATCATAGGTACTGATGTAGTACATTTTCTAGATTGCTGTTTTACAATCATTATTGATTGGATCTAATGATTGCATGATGTTGGAATAGTCAAAAGGTGGATTAGATAGTGATTTTGGACCAAAAATTGGGATTTTTGGACTATAAATGGGCTATAGAAACCATGTTTGACTAGAATCAAAGCTTTTGGTGCTTGCATGCAATGGATTTACAGGTATTTGGATCTGATTGCACGAATTTGTCCACAAATTTTGGTCAAAATTGGTCAAAAAAGCTTTTATGCCTCTCTAATAAACCTTAGTAGAGTGCTTGTAACCTCTGATCCAAGGCTTATTGGGCTGGGATGTGATTTTTGATGATTCCTCTCCACAAAAGTGCGCCCTCCTACCTATTTTTTGTGCATTTACAGATCACACGTGTGAAGCGCCACTCTCCCTCTGTACTGTGCTTTACAGCGACCAATTTGGTGTCGTGTAGAGAAAGTTATGGCTGTCGGAAGTTTGGCAATTTTTGAACTAAAATTTGCAAAATTTTCGAAATGATCTGATGCATGCATACTTGTAACTCAGGGTAGTGCATCTTGGCAAATTACGTAAAAAGTGATTTTTATTGAAATCACTACATGTCATGTAGGATGCATGCAGGATGTTTCAGAATCCTTCTAATATGTGATGGTAACTGTGAAACTGTCAAGTCGATGTTTGGTCGATTTTCACAGTTTAGGTCCATATTGGATGGAATTTGAAAATCCCAGTTTACGTAAAATTTGAAGAAACCATGGACGTTTTCGATTATATATATATTGTATACTTAAACTAGTCAAAGTGCATAGACATATGAACAAGCAATGTGTGAAACAGTTACTTGCAGGTTATGTCTCTTTCTATGGAAAGGATAATTCATTAACTTATTTATGGTTTGAAAGAAGATCTAAATGTGGTGTTATACATGTATAATTGAGATCTGCACCTAGACATTTAAGATTTCTGAATCATTTACAATTGACTTGAGTAATTGGATTACTCTTGATTAGAAGTTAATTGGATAAGTAAGTAGTGTGAAGAAAATTCACCGGAAACTGTTTATTTTGATCTATATTGCTTATAAGTCACATGATTAGTGAGTCATTAGATTCATTTATGAGAACTGTGCATACGATATAGAAGATTTTTGATATAGAATATTTCTTGAAGGAGAAATATCCTAAGTTATTGACTATATCCCAGTGAGCTCATATACATATATTGGATGACAGAGTCTAACTAATGTCAAGGATAACCACTGAATTCTGTTGGAATTCAGCAGAGGCATTTATGATAGGTCTACAAGTAATTGTGGATAGTCTTGGACTATAATTGTTTTGGATCTTTAACTTTTGAACATTGATTTCCAATGTAAGGTGAGGACTCACCCAGTGATTCATGTAAATTGAGGTACATGAAGGTGATGTTATTAGATTGGAGAGAATCAAACCCAATAGGGAAATTTATCTTTTAGTGTACTTCTAAAAGGTCGATATAGTATTTCAGTGTAGAGACAGATAATTTGAGAATTATCCCATCTCTAAATACTTATTTGATATTGAAGTCAAACTAAAGATTGATTTTCAGGGTAATTGTGAAAGTTAAATGATTGATTTGTTAGCTTCTAAACTTAATCTTCAAGTTTGGTCGACTGCTCATCCGGTGTATCATGCAAATTTAGTTTATATGATTATGACAGTTTGATGTATTGAAGATTTTGCCATTTGGAAGATTTATCGCTCAATGTACCTTTGGACCCTGAATAAGTACTCAGGATCAAAGACAAACAATTGAGAAATTGTTTTATCCTTGTGTGCTTGCTTAAGTTGGTTGGTCAAATTGAGGATAATGATTCATGGAAAGAATTAAAAGCATACAAATTGGATTTTCCCTAGTTACTCGTTCTGAGGACAGAACTGGTTTAAGGGGGGAAGAATATTACGTCCATTTCCTGTACAAGGGAATTGGAATAATTCTTGACGTGGATAGCCGATCACTCCAGGTGTATATGGTTATTGGTTATGCCTCGTCATTCCAGGCTTGGCTTGTAAAGTAATTAATAATCATATGAGGGCCTAGACCTATAATTGGACATAGGAGCACATGCATTGTGAATGACTGCTTTAATACAAGAATAAGAGGTCAATAGCTCAATATAGGTTGCATGGAAATCCTAGGAGAATATTTTCTCTCTCATGAGGAGAATATGTCTATTGGAAACTCGCCCATCCTCCTATTGGAAATTCAATTTTTTGAGCTTGCTTCTCCTCCTCTCTCTTAGGTTCTTCACTATGGCTTGGGGGCTAGGTCCAAGAGGAAACTCCAGGAGGGATCTAGGTTTGTATGAGCTTGGCAAGCTTGTAAGCAGTTGCATTACTGCGTCTTGATTGTCTATGACAGATCCGACAGTGGCCATTTGCTTCAGTAGGTTCTTGAACTGGTTGATGTGATTCTGTTGGAAATCACCATTTGCCATCTTGAGAGAGTAAAATTTCTTCCTGAGATGTAGCTTGGAAGCTATATCTCACACCTTGTATAATGTGCTCAAGATGTTTCAGAATTCTTTGGATGTCTGGGCTTTGGACACATGGATGATCTGAGTATCCAAAATGTTGAGGATGATCAGTGCAAATGCTTTGCCATCCTTTAGCTTCCATCTAGAGATTGCTGGGTCGTCAGC
This sequence comes from Diphasiastrum complanatum, assembly GCA_029204225.1. Classification (NCBI taxonomy): domain Eukaryota; kingdom Viridiplantae; phylum Streptophyta; class Lycopodiopsida; order Lycopodiales; family Lycopodiaceae; genus Diphasiastrum; species Diphasiastrum complanatum. The sequence continues at coordinate 29,594,187 of CM055109.1, read as the reverse complement.
TTCAAGTATCCTCTCTGCAGCTGTAACAAGGTCATACAACTCCTTAGCCATTAGCACGGTTCTCATCTTAAATTTCCATAAATGGTAATTAGCTGCATCAAGCTTGTCCATGATAGGATTGGCTTTCCCTTGGGAATCCATGTGGAAGATTAGTCTAAGTGATAGGAGTAACTATCAGTGACTTAAGTATAAAAATCTGGTGCTAAATTACAGAACAAGAAGACAATTATTCTATCGGCTAGTAGAGTCTTGTTTCTGTGGAAGCTTATCAGGCTATAGAAATAGCTCTAAAATAAAAACCGCTTAATTGAATCAGAGGTTTTGATATCTTAGGCTCTGATACCATGTTGGAAAGAGGTGTGTGAAAGATAGGTCGAACTTGAAAAGAAATGAACTCAATTGAAAAGTATTCGAACGACAAGAATCATTAGTACTACAATGATTACGTAGCCAAACATGAACCATCGAAACATCAGACAAATAATTTGTCACGAATTATTAGACAAGTAATTAGTCGCGAAGAGCTAGACAGCCAGACAGAACATAAAAAAGCATTGCAGTTTTGACACAAATCTGAATGTAAAACCAAACAGAACTGTAATCAAATTAAGTATAACGAAATATACAAGTCAATAATGCAGGTGAGCACAAAACAATAGCGGGCATAACCGCGCGCTTCACAAAGCTACTCACAATCTGTAAAGGTTATGAACCTATTACTGACAATCTATCTGAAAGAAAGAATCAATGCGCGAAGGCATCTACAATGTCTGTCTCTGAATTACAAATCATGCTTCGTTCTATCTTATGTATATGAATATTGAGATGGTATTTACTATATACATAAATTTTACAGGTGTGCAGATGAAGAAGGTACAAAAGTGGTTGTGTTGTTTGTGAAGGTTGTGGGTGGCTATTGTTGTTGTCAAATCTGATTTCACAGTGCATAGAACGAGCGTGAGGAGGCCGTGATGTCGAGCTTTGCTAAAATTCATGCTAGTGAAAATGCAAAAATTGTGCCACTCCGTCCAATGCCTTGAAAAATCATTTGTAAGGTACCTTTGCCTTCCTATAAGGGCACCGTCGGCAGTGTCGCATTTTTTGCTTATGATAAATCGCGTCTAAAAATGCAGTGTTGTATTTTTTGCATTTTTTTTTGCTTGTGGAAATTCTCGAGTAAAAATACAGACTGTAGCGATAAACAGTTCAAATATGCAGACTGTGCGACAACTCGAGTAAAAATGCAGCAGCATGAATGGAGGCAGATTAACATAGGATTTAGGAGATTAGAGGAGATAAATTCAACACTTTTTGGATGGGATCTATGGAAATTGGATATCACAAATGCATTCTTGAATGGTGATCTTGAGGAGGAGGTATTTATGGAGCAACCCGAGGGCTACATTTCACATGGCAAGCCAAATAATGTGTGTTTTCTACAAAAGAGTTCGTATGGATTAAGCAAACACCAAGCAGTTGGTATGCTAACTTTTAACATCTTTCTACTTTCTCAAAATCTCAAGATGAGTGAGTATGATCATTCACTGAAAGATCCTTCGAGGACATTACTCTCTATAGGAAGCTAGTTGGTTCACTCATATATCTAACCATCACAACACCTGATCTTAGCTATTGTGTTATTGAAGTGGCTTATTATTTTGTGAGAGAACAAGTCATGGCAAAGGAGGTGGAGCTTCAACATGTCTCATCAAGGGATTGTGTGGCTGATATCTTCACCAAACCATTGGGAAAAGACTATTTTATGAAGCATAGAACATCACTTGGAGTTCTATCTAAATCTATGCTAAAACCAGTTGAAGAGGGTGTGTGAAAAATTCAACTAGTTTAGTTGATCTATATTGGCAATTTTGAGGCCAACATGAAATCTTAACTTAGAGATTGGTTCATATTTGTCACAGACAACAACATGCTACAACATGATTGTAAAACATTACAAACCCATAGACATAAAAAAATGTGCAATAAGAAAAATAAAACTGAAAGTTTTACTTTCCAAAACCACCCATGACAAAAACAAAAATATTGTGCCCATTTGATGAAAATATAAATATAGAAACAAAACATTTTTATGAGCATATAGTTATAATTAAAGTTAGAATCACTGTGTTACTGTACTGGGGTCCTATCGGTGGATAAGGATCAGTTGGCCTCGTCACGAGGTAAGTCGACGGGACACGCGTCCCGCCAACGGCAACCTGGGTCATGCATGGGTTGCCTAAGTGAACAACCATATGTACAGTGTAATTTCATTTTGTGAAATACAGTTGCTATGTGAGCTTGCTGAGGAGAGTGTTTTCTGTCTGTGTTACTGTGTAGCATGATCTGTGTTCCTATGCAAAGCAAATTCTAAGTTGGTATCAAAGCCGTATAGGGAGTGTACACAGTACAATGTCGTCGTTGAAGAGAGCTTCGGGAGAACTGTCTTCTGAGGGTTCGGGATTCTACGGCGGGTTGAAGACAGAAAGAGAAGCACTGGTGCACGATTTCTAATTTATAGAGACTTGCTAAGCTCAGTAGAGAGATTATTAGCTTGTGCATAGCATCAGACAGGGAAAAATTTGGTGAAAATTTGACAATTTTGAAGCCAGCTGAAAATTGAAACCGGGCTTGGGGTTACAGTTTTTATACATAACTGGTGATTTCTTCGTTGTTTGCGCACCGTTTTGGATGTCGTAAGGACAGGAAGAAAGCTAATCACATTGTCAACCAGCCATGGAGAGATTCTGAGATTTATGTCAGAGATTTGTCTCCAGATAGTTAACATAGCAGATTTGCGGTAAAAAGGTGAAAAAAGCCACTTTGTCAAGTTGAGCTAAAATCACCGTTTCTCCATGGAATTTCCTGACTGAACACTCTACAGTCTTGGATTCAGTAGGGCAACCGTGCTCCAGGCTTCAGATCATGCTCAAAATGATCCACAGGAGAGTTTGATCTGATAATTTTCAGAGAAGGGAGGCACGGCCGCAGGCAGGGAGGTCGCGGGCTGTTCGCGCACCCAACGCAATAGTCAGCTTAGTGTATCGAAGACCATAGCGACTGTAGGAGCATAGTTCAATGCCCAGATGTAGTTTGGACCTTTGGATGAGGTGTCAAATGAATCGACGGTCCAGAATTTGTGATGGGAAAGAAATTTGGACCACAAGATTTGGTTCAGCCATTGGATGAGCTTTGAACAGGGCCCTGAAGAAGTGAAGTGCATTCTGGCCTTCAACTTCATTAAAAATTTTCATACTGAAAGTTGAGTTGGGTCCCTTCACAAGTGAAGAGTGAAGTTTCTTCAAGGTGAAGAAACAGTTCAAAGACTAGAAAAATCTCTATTTTTGGGTCCTTTGCCCGTTTTGACCCAAACGAAAGGCTATAACCTCCAAACGAAGGGCACCCAGACTGTACCTACAAGTAAGGTACAACAAAACAGAGTGATTGCAGCGGAGAAAGTGTTCGGAGTATGCCAGAAGTGATTTCACCATTCCACTGGGCACGTTGTTGGGAGTTGACGACTGAGTGCATTTCGGAAGGTGACGTCGATTTGGCTTTCAAATTGGTGGAAAAGCGGCGAGTGGCCTGGTAAGAAAAAAAGTGCAGGTCATTATTTTCAACTTCTGACATCACTATTGGCCTCGGCATACTGTTCTTAGCCTAAGGCAGAAGTTTCAAGCAGTTTTGCGATGGTAAACATGGGAGAGTCCATTTTGAGTGAAAGTAGCAAATTGGACAGGATTTCCAACTATGCAGTGTGGAAATTCAAAATGAAAAACATACTGATGGAGAAAGACATGTGGGAAGTCGTCACAAGTGATGAGAGAAGGCCGCCAAATGAAGCAGACATCAAAGTGTTCGACAAAAAGATGAGGAAAGCTTTGACCTTCATTAACTTGTCAGTGAAGGATCACATCATTACCCACATTTGTGATGCTATTACACCCAGACAGGCATTAGATGTGCTAAAGGAGCAATTCGACACGTCAAATCCATCAAGAATCATGTTTCTGAAGTCAAAGCTGAATAGTGCCCGCATGGAGCAAGGAGAGCACATTCAGACGTACATGACCAAAATCAAGACAATGAGAGATGAACTGCATTCTATTGGTGAGCGCATACGTGATGTGGAGCTGGTGCATAATGCATTATGCGGCATTGCAGGACCCTATCAGATGTTTGTGAGCGGAATAGCATCAAGAGAAAGATTGCCAACCTTTGATGAGCTCACAGGAATCTTGATGCAGGAAGAGCAACGACGAGAAATGGTGAAAGCTAGACGTCAAAATACTGACGATCAAGCACTTGCGACACGCCAAAAACAAGGCAAGGGCAAGGGCAAGAAGAAGTCTAAGCAGCAATTTGCCAAGTCTCAGGAGGATGAGGAATCTTCCAGCAAAACTAAGAAGAAAGACATGCGCTTCCATTGTGGTAAAAAGGGCCATTGGAAGAGTGAATGTCGCAAATTCCTGGTGGAACAAGGCAAGGGAAAACCAAAACAAGCAGGTAACCTTGTTGATGTGGGTGAAATTGAAGACTCTAGCATCTTCATATTTGCATTGTCATCTAATCAAGATGATCAAGCAGCATGGTATATTGACTCAGGAGCCACAAGACACATGACAGGTAACAAGAATTGGTTCAGTAGTTTGAAGGTGTTGGATAATGGAACATGTGTTTCACAAGCAAATGGTGAGGTGTGCATGATCAAGGGGATAGGCACAGTTTCAATCCAACTGCCTGATGGCAAAAGTAGGATGATCAGGGAGGTACTTTACGTACCAGGTTTGAAGAAAAATCTGCTTTCTGTTGGAGTCATTACTGATCAAAATTTGAAAGTAGAATTCGCCCATGATCGTTGCTTTGTGAAGAATGCCAACCAAAAGTTCAAAGTTATTGCGGATGGAGTAAGAGAGCCCAATACAAAATTGTACAGGTTGAATGCTACAATCAAGGGGCAACATGGACTTGTATCGTCCATTCCTTCGCAAACTGAGTTGTGGCACAAGAGGCTTGGTCACTTGAACTTGGGAAGCCTCAATTTGATGAGAAAATTGGAGATGGTAACAGGATTGCCTACCATAGAAGATCACTTGAAATCGATGTGCGAATCTTGTGTATATGGGAAGCAGCATCGAGAGAAGTTCAATAAAGGGGGTGTTGCAAGAGCAAAGAACATCCTGGATTTAATCCACACATATTTATTGTGAAAAACTCAGATCCAAAAGATGCTAAAGTTTCATAAAGATCTTGGCCATGGAAGTTATGCACATCTAGATTGAAAAAATGATAGAAATTGTGATGTTAAGCATACTAAACATCAACTAAACATCAAGATCTGATCATAAGCTTCCACAAACAGAAACTTGCTGTCCCTGTCCGTACTTCAGAGCCTACAACCTGCATTTCACACGTGTGAAGCCATAGCAACAAAGAAATCACAATTCTAGTGGCTAGAATGCAAGATATGAACAAAAAAGTGAGAGAGAAGAAGATGGATCTTCAAAGAGCATAACATTCATTCAATAGAATGAAAATGAGATGTGTACATACTCGTGGAGATGGCTATTTATAGCAGCCATAGTGCCTCTTGGCCACTTGTCTTATGATAGGCTAAAATTGGGGTCCAATAGGATTCACCCATCTACCTAGAAATTTGGTCAAATAGGAATGCACCAAATTATGAGCCAATAGAAGAGCTCCACACTCGACCTCCTCTAATTAATGTGACCTCAAAAGTAGTGTACACATACTTTGGGCCTCTACATACATGTATGAACCTATCTCTAACTTTTATTTGGCCATAGGCCTACAAAATCTCAAGTTAGGAAAATACTACTAGTTGACAATTTTTCACACTCCCTCTTCAACTAGTTTTAGCATAGATTTAGAAAGTACACCAAGACTTGTTCTATGCTTAAAAAATAAGTCCTTTCCCAATGCTTTGGTAAAGATATCAGCCACACATTCCTTTGATGGGACATGTTCAAGCTTGATCTCTTTTGCCAACACTTGTTCTCTCACAAAATGGTAAGCCACCTCGATATGTTTGCTCCTTGCATGGAAAACCGGATTGCTTGCTAGACTTTGGGCTGAAAGGTTGTCACAAAAGATGATTGGACTCTCTGAAAAATCCAGCAAATGAAGCTCCATAATCATCCTCTTGATCCACACCATCTCCTTTGTGCATGATGTCAAAGCTTTGTACTCGGCCTCACTAGAAGAAAGTGATATAGTTGCTTGTTTCTTCGACATCCATGAGATAGCTCCATCACCTATGAAAATAGCATGTGCATTTATGGATTTTCTATCCATAAGGTCTCCTGCAAAATCTGAATCTGAAAAACCAAATAAGTTAGGTGATGATCCTCTATAAACAATGCCAAAATCTTTTGTTCCCGAGATGTATCTCAAGATCCTCTTTCCTAGTTTCCAATGTTCTATGCTAGGATCTTGCATGAATTGGCTTAATCTACCAACACAATAAGATAAATCAGGTCTTGTGATGGTTAGATATATAAGAGAACCTATTAGCTTCCTATAGAGAGTAATGTCCTCGAAGGATCTTTCATTACCTCTTATAGTTAGCTTTACATGTGATTCCATAGGTGTATCAATAGGATTTGCATCTACCATATGAAATCTATTGAGAATAGAAATAGCATACTTCTCTTGTGAAATAAAAGTGATTTGAGAAGTTCTAATTACTTCTATTCCTAAGATATAGCTCAAAGGCCAAGATCATGCACTTCAAATTCCTTTTTTAGTGCTTTCTTGATATCTTCTATATCTTCCTTGTTCCCTCCACTTAAAATAATGTCATCCACATAAATTAGAAGGATTGTAACATCATTAGCACTAATTCTAAAGTAAAGTGAATGATCATACTCACTCATAGTGAAGTTTTGAGAAAGTAGAAAAGAGTTAAGCCTAGCATACCAACTCCTTGGTGCTTGCTTAAGACCATACAAACTTTTTTGTAGAAAACACACATGATTAGGCTTGCTATGAGAAACATAGCTCTCGGGTTGCTCCATGTAGACTTCCTCTTCAAGATCACCATTCAAGAAAGCATTAGAAATGTCTAATTGCCAAAGATCCCATCCATAAAGAGTTGCAAGGGAAATGATTACTCTTATGCTCACCATCTTTGCCACGGGTGCAAAGGTTTCCTCATAGTCAATGCCATGCTCTTGAGCATAACCTTTAGCCACCAACCTTGCCTTCAACTTGTTGATAGATCCATCTTGATTTGTCTTTACCTTGAAGATCCATTTGCATCCAATTGCACTTTTGCCCTTTGGAAGCTCCACCAATCTCCATGTGTTGTTCTTCATAAGTGCTTCAAACTCAAGATCCATTGCTTGGATCCATTCCTCTTTTTGCCTTGCTTCATCTACACATGAAGGTACATCAAAAGAAGTTAGGAAAGCATAGTTGGATCCATCCACCACTTGCTTACCTTTGCCATCATAAGTGAGCCTTGAGGGTTTCACTTTATGCCTTGGAGTTCTCCTTGGAATTTGACTTGAAGAGGCTTCTTCAACATCCACATCCAATGTGTCATCAACTCCATTGTCATCAAGCACATTAGTTGCAACAACACCATCATCACTTGAAACAACTTTTGGAATGTTACTTTCATCAAAAATGACATCCCTACTTGTGAACACTTTCTTGATTGAAGGAACATAAATCCTATATGCTTTGCTTACTTCACTATAACCAACAAAAATGCCCTTTCTTGAAGATGGATCCTCCTTAGTTCTATCATCAAGAGTAATGTTGAAGTAGCAAATGCATCCAAAAGTTCTTAGAAACTTGACATTAGGCTTCATACCAAACAAAGCTTCAAAAGGGGTTTTTCCTTCCAATACAACACTTGGCCATCTATTGCATAGGAAATTTGCACACAACAAAGCATCACTCCAAAAAGGTTTAGGAAGATTAGCATTCAATCTCATTGCCTTTGCACTCTCACACAAGGTTCTATTCTTCCTCTCGGCCACTCCATTTTGTTGTGGTGTTCTTGGACATGTGTACTCCCTCTTGATCCCATGCTCATCGCAAAAGGCTTTGAATTTGTTAGAAATGTATTCACCACCATTGTCGCTCCTCAAGCATTTGATTTTGGTTGTAAATTGAGTCTCAATAGCAACTTTGAACTTGACAAACACATCAAACACCTCATCCTTGCTCTTTAGTAGATAAACCCAACAAAATCTACTAAAATCATCAATGAAAGTTACATACATCTTAGCACCTCCATTGCTAATTGTAGTAACACCATGAATATCCGAATGCAAGAGAGAAAAAGGCATCTTAGATCTAGATATAGATCTAGTATATGGCAATCTATGTGATTTAGACAAAGCACATTCTTCACAAACATGATTCAAGCAAGTAAGAGACTTGGGAAGTCCCCTTACTACCTCCTTTTTGGCTATTACCTCCAAGGCCTTGTAGTTGAGATGTCCCATCCTTTTATGCCATACCTCTTGAATTGACATTTGTTCATTTGCCATGCATCCAACTTGGTTAGCAACAACACATGCATCAAGCTTGAACAATTTCCCTTGCCTTTTCCCTTTTGCAATGATACTACACCCCTTTTTGATCAAGCAAGCATCACCATCAAACTCAACTTTGAATCCTTTGTCAAGCATTTGGCTTACACTAAGTAAGTTCTTGGTAATGGATGGAATGAGCAAAACATCTTTCAATTCTATATTCCTATTTGTAGAAAGTGAAATAGGAATTGTGCCAATCCCCTTGATTGTACACTCACCATCATTTGCGGTATAGATTACCTTCCTATCACCATCAAATGCCATTAAAGATGAAAAATACTCTTTATGATATGTCATATGAGAAGTGGCTCCACTATCAATCCACCAAGGATCAATGTCTCCATGATTAGCCAACAAGCAAGATGACATAACAAAAGCATCATTTGAAAGAAGCTCATCCCCACCCTCATCAATAGTTAGATTGGTTTGCTTTTCCCCTTGATCCCTCTTTTTCTTGAAACAATCACTAGCAAAATGCCCTTTGACTCCACAATAGAAACATTTTAGCTTAGATCTATCCTTCTTTTTGCCAAAAGTAGAGTGCTCACCTTGGTCTTGCCCTTTAGACCAATTGCTTTTACCTTTGCCCTTGAACTTGCCTTTAGAGAACATTGCCTCCTCTTCTCCTCCTTGAGATGTAGAAGATGCTCCCACTCTTGCTTGCAACCTGAATTCTTCAGCCAACAAGACCTCTTGCAAGTCTCCAACACTTGGTAAACATTTTTGGATAGCATAACTTTGAACAAGATTAGCATGATCATCCAACAAGCCATTGAGAATCACTTGAACAAGCTCCTCATTATTTATGCCATCATTAATGCATGCTAACTCATCATTCAATGCTTTAACTCTCAAAACAAAAGCATGTCCACTCTCACTCTTCTTTTGCATACAAGAAAAGATTTGCCTTCTTAAAGTCAACACTCTAGAAGTAGACTTGGATTCATAAACCTTCTTCAAGGCTTCCCAAGCTTCACTAGATGATGTGCACTTACCAACCTCTTTGATAAGCTCATTTGTCACATTCATCTTGATCATGTGAAGGGCTTTCTTTGCCCTCTTGTCATACCTCAATTGTTCTTGAGGTGCCAAAGGTCTCCACACCTACAACAATATCCATCAACTCATTCATCTCAAGCAAAGACTCCATCCTTACTTTCCAAGTAGAATAGTTGAGGGAGGTAAGCCTATCATTGCTTTCCAACATGTAGCCTCCATTTGTAGCCATGTTGCAATGATTGATCTCTGATCTTTGACCTGTTCCAATGCACTAAGCACTCTCTTGAATCAACAAATGAAACACAAGAAGAAATCACAAAGATTTGGAACCTAAAACCTTACTTTTTCTCTCTTTTCCTCACTTTTTCCTCAATTTTAGCCACTAGTTTTATGATTTCTTGATCAAACCAAGACCAAACCTCAATATACTTGCTTTTCCCTCACTCCTAAGATTGAAATACACTCTTGAATCATTCAGCAAACTGAAAATCAGAGGGTTACATCAATTTTGAAGTTTTTGACATGAAGAAGCAAGAAATTGAATCAAAAAACTATATGCTAGAATGGAAAACTAATAGGATCTTGTTGGATCTTGCATCTCCCTCTTTCCAAAACAAATTTTGTCTCCTTATTCTGATAAGTACAGAGGGAATTCGCCCTACTTCAATTGAAATGCATACAAATGATGTTTTGATCACAAAGATCCAATTTCTACACATAAATCAACAAGATTTTTAGCTAGAAACTTGATTGGAATGCTACAAAAGCAAACTCGCCCACAAATCTCTTCTAAATCTGGCAAAACCTGCACATTTGGCCGCCTAATGCTCTGATACCATGTGAAAAACTCAGATCCAAAAGATGCTAAAGTTTCATAAAGATCTTGGCCATGGAAGTTATGCACATCTAGATTGAAAAAATGATAGAAATTGTGATGTTAAGCATACTAAACATCAACTAAACATCAAGATCTGATCATAAGCTTCCACAAACAGAAACTTGCTGTCCCTGTCCGTACTTCAGAGCCTACAACCTGCATTTCACACGTGTGAAGCCATAGCAACAAAGAAATCACAATTCTAGTGGCTAGAATGCAAGATATGAACAAAAAAGTGAGAGAGAAGAAGATGGATCTTCAAAGAGCATAACATTCATTCAATAGAATGAAAATGAGATGTGTACATACTCGTGGAGATGGCTATTTATAGCAGCCATAGTGCCTCTTGGCCACTTGTCTTATGATAGGCTAAAATTGGGGTCCAATAGGATTCACCCATCTACCTAGAAATTTGGTCAAATAGGAATGCACCAAATTATGAGCCAATAGAAGAGCTCCACACTCGACCTCCTCTAATTAATGTGACCTCAAAAGTAGTGTACACATACTTTGGGCCTCTACATACATGTATGAACCTATCTCTAACTTTTATTTGGCCATAGGCCTACAAAATCTCAAGTTAGGAAAATACTACTAGTTGACAATTTTTCACATTTATGTGGGCCTATGATGACCATGTCCTTAGGTAAAGCCTTCTATTTCATGACCTTTATTGATGATATGTCACATAAGACGTGGATCTACTTCTTGAAGAAGAAATTAGATGCATTTGATAACTTCAAGAGCTTCAAAAACTTGGTCGAAAATCAGATAGGTAGGAAGATCAAAGTCCTAAGATCAGATAGTGGAGGTGAGTATAAGTCTAATGACTTCAATGATCTTTGTGATCAATGTGGGATTAAAAGACAATTTACGCAAGCTCATACTCCTGCTCTCAATGGTGTAGCTGAGCGCAAAAATCGTACGATTGTGGAAAGTGCCAGATCTATGCTAGCTGAGATGAAACTACCAAAAGATTTTTGGTCAGAAGCATGTAGCACGACAGTCTATCTTCAAAATAGAAGTCCTACCATTGCCATACCAAAGATAACACCTGAGGAAGCATTCACGAAGAAGAAGCCAAAGGTGAACCACTTGCGAATCTTTGGATGTAAGGACTTTATACACATTCCTAAGGAACAGAGACGTAAACTTGATGTAAAAGCTATCAAGTGCATATTTCTAGGATATGATGATCGTGTGAAGGGCTATAGATGTTTTGATCCAGTCGAAAACAAAATCCATATAAGCCGTGATGTTATCTTTGATGAATCCAAGATGTATGAAGACGAGGCTACTGAGAAGATAGACACATCCAGTGGGAAAGATGGTATAGTGAGGATACCACCTGATGATGATCCATTCATTGACCTTCCGAGTGATGAACATGAGAACACATCTCAAGATACTACTACTCAACCTCAAGAAACAGGTTGGAGAGGTAGGGACAAACCTTTTGGTGCAAGAAGGATTGAAGTTGCAGGTGACAAACGCAAGGAGAAGGATGTACCGTGGGATACATTTTCACCAGGGATGCGTACTGGGGAGGTGACTATGATGATCGTAGATCCACCACATGATATATATTCCAGTTTTGTGGTAGTTGCTTTTCCTGGTCTAGTAAGAAGCAAAGTACAATTGCTCTTTCCACCACAGAAGCAGAGTATAAGGCAATGTGTAGTGCTGCACAAGAAGCTATATGGTTGAGACAAATCTAGGAAGAATTTGGCATAAAGTAGAAAAATCCCACGACTTTACATAGTGACAGTCAGAGTGGCATTCAACTAGCAAAGAATCCAGTGTTCCATGCGAGAACTAAACACATTGAGATTCAGTATCACTTTATACGTGAGAGGCTGTTGAGTCGTGGAATTCATGTTGTTCATTGTAGCACAGAAGAACAACTAGCTGATATTTTCACTAAGCCACTTACTGGAGAAAAGTTTGATAAGTTTAGATCAAAGCTTTCTATACTTAAAGTTTGTTGACTTTAAAGCTATGTATATGACTGTATAAAAAGTGACTCTACTTTAAGGGAGAGAGTTAGAATTAAAGTTAGAATCACTGTGTTACTGTACTGCGGGTCCTATCGGTGGATAAGGATCAGTTGGCCTCGCCACGAGGCAAGTCGACGGGACACGCGTCCCGCCAACGACAACCTGGGTCATGCATGGGTTGCCTGAGTGAACAACTATATGTACAGTGTAATTTCATTTTGTGAAATACAGTTGCTATGTGAGCTTGCTGAGGAGAGTGTTTTCTGTCTGTGTTACTGTGTAGCATGATCTGTGTTCTTGTGCAAAGCAAATTCTAAGTCATATATGTAGTAATGTGTACATAAAGATTGAGGAAATAATTGCAGATATAGAGATAGATGTCGTTACATGGATATCATCAATTGGACTCGATGAAAATAACCTTCTCACGTCACAAAATAAATCGCAAACTCAATAATCTCACCTATAATCCATTGTGGATTTTGTTCTCCAATCAACGAGAAATCACAATCAAAATTCACAATAATCACGATCATTATTCACAAGTATTGACAATATTCACAATAATCATGATCAATATTCAAGATATTTGTTTCTCAGTGTTCATGATTTTAGACAATCGTCGCCAACCACCAATCATGTGATCTTCAGGGTGCATATGCGAAAAGTCTCGATCAATTTTCATTCGATATATGGAAGATGTTTTGTATACATCCTGCAAAATAAACTTCTTCAATGTAAACTTTGAATTGCAAAGTAGGTCTGCCTATTTGGAATGCGAAATCTGCATACACAGAAGTTTGAAAATCAAGAGTCCTAGATTTTCTTTGCATCTTTTTCCTTTTGTGTTTCATCTTATTGGTCGACATTCATTCACTTTAATGGTTGGTATATGGCGCTTTCCCATCTTTGAATCAATTATAGCATTAGTTTGCTAGAATTCGAACGTCCTTCTATGTAGCTAATCCAATGTTATTAAGCTCTAAAATGATTAAGGTAAATTGTTGTAAGTAACAAAGTGCTACGGTGGAAGAATGATTTGTTATTATACCCACAAAGGCCTTGCCATGTGATAATAGCATGAATCCTAAAATTTTAGGATTTGGATAAGTCATTTTCGATATTGGTGCGAGAAATTATATTATAAAATGAATGTATATATTGATTTTGAAATATTGCACAAATTTGATAACTTTGCTTTGTACTTCCAAAAATTGGATATTAGTTTGTTGTAAGTTTTTAATAGACATTCTAATTGTTAGAAGAAATTGATAAGATTTGTAATTTTCAGTTTATGAAATGGATCTATCTTTTGGTTTTCAGTTATGCAATTTGATATTAATTCGTGAATATTGAAATATTCAGAATACTGATCATGAATCTTTGCCAACTCTAAAATTCCAAAATTAATGACATATTTAGTGGTCTTCTACTCTTCACAAAAAGTCAAAAAGATAAAAAATGACAATATGACATGGCAAGGCCTTTGTGGTACAATACCACGTCATTCTTGTTTTAGATGCACCTTTTGTCGTCGAGGTGTGTAAAAAAAGTTTACAAAAGAAAAGTTCTAAAAAGTGAAAATTGTCTTCACAATGGGGAAGGGTAGCCTTCTTTTTGCATGTTGCTACTACCGTAGCAACCAGGCTTGTGTTTGGAAAGCTTAGTGGAAGGTATAAAACGTAAGTGACTTCAACCATCATGGATTCTACTAAATTAAAAAGGTGTTATAAGATTTTTCTATGATCAATCACAGTTGCTTTCATTAAACTAAAATGCATTTATATGAAATAAAAATTGATTTCCAAGGCATCTAAAAGCCAATGGCCCCAAACATCCCCCCCCCCCCCCCAAAAAAAAAAGAAAGAAAAAGGTATGAAACATGTAATGGTTGCGGCCATTACACGCATCGTTGCACCATTCAACGCATTATTCCCTTTATTATTCGGTTCTTGATCATGTCATGTGTGTAGTATTTCAGTCTCGTCTCGCGTTCTTGGCTCATCAGATTGCAGAATGGTGAAGACAGATCCGTTTGTTTGGTGCAACGCGTTCGACACGCTCGTCTAAATTGACGCAAATACTTCCATCTACTCTCGTTATCAGGCAACGAATCCCTCATTTCAGCATTAAATCTGAACCTGGCAGCGAAAGGCGTCCTCACTATTGCATAACAATGCTACAGTACTATTGAAGGTTTAAATGCTAATGATGAAGGTAAACATAGTTCATTGCTTTTTTCATTGCTTATTGATAGATTTCAGAAGAAAATTTAACCCTGGCTGGCATCGAAGATAGTCTTCTCAGTTGCATGAAGACACACATACTTCATTGCTTTATTCAATGCAGAAGAAAATCTAACCCTGGCAGCGAAGAACGTCTTCGCTGATATTTAATAATAATAAAATTATGAAGGTATAAATGGTTCATCATGCTATTCATTGTTTAAAAATAAATTGAAAGCTATAAATGGTTCATCATGTTATTCACTGCTGGATGATTTTTTGAAAGTTAAATAGTAGTCGATTATTGATTTATTCTTTGCTCTATAATGGATTATTGTGGACACTGCCATGGCCATCTTCAGCTTCTTGTTAAAGGCAGGCAAGTTTGCGTTATTTTTTTTGCTTCTATCGGCCACAGAATTGCAGTTTTTAGAAGTATCTGATAAGTAAATACGGGTCTCAGCTTCATTGAAGCTCGCACCAAACCGTATTATATCAATAACAAGGCTTGCTTAATGTGGATATTTATGAACAGATTTGACATCTAAGTAGCGCAAGTAATAAATGCGTAATACGGTTTTCAGCTTCGTTTAGTGTATTTAAAATAGGAGGTACACGCTTTCTGAGTGTACAGGTCCATTGTCAAAAGGAGGTACTATATAGATCTAAGAGAAGATTGAACATCTGAATAGCACAAATATCAAATATGATGCGGTTTTCAGAAGCTGGGACCGTATTATGCACAGGAATGGTTGATGGCAAGAGGCTAAAGTAGTCGGTCCTGCCTTCCGGATGAGTTTCTGGCATCGGAAACTTTTTGAGAATATTTTGGATCGAAACAATGATTACCAGCACACAAGGAATCTTATACAAGGCCTCCATTGGTGGACAATGGATGATACGTAGTTATCGTATATTCTTCTGGTTGCTGATACTGCACTCCACTTTAGGCGTAACATATGCACAGGCTTTCCAAAACACCAGCAGTTTCAGAGACAGCCAGTTGCCTCTGACAAGGATTGCATTTGGCTCCTGTTCAAATCAAAGCGCGCCTCAGGTACCTTTCCATTCTCCTTGTTGGCTATTATGCTGGTTTAAAAGAAGAGTACTTTCACTAGTTATGAAACTTTGATCCTCTTTGACCATAGAGGGCAGTATCAAACTCGTTGCTTGTTCTGTAACAGTGGAACCCCACTTGCACTTAGAAGCAATTCTTTACCGCTAACTAGCACTTAACTAAGTGAGCTGACGTCCCACTTGCTGTTACGTGAATGATTTCAGTGTGCACTAACTAAATAGCAACAGGGTCCACCATACCTCCTTACGCCCCGTACGGACATAGAAGTATTTGAAGAATTATTAAATTTATTGTACCCGTACACATACTGGTATTAAAAAGTATATACAATTCAAAGAAGCGATAATCAATTTCCAATGTCCAACATCTGACATAAATGAAATAGGAACACAACCATTTCAAAATTACAAGTCACGATCACACATTCGTATTTTATACACTATATTACACATTCCACAAATTTCAAATAAAATTGCATAACATTAATTTTCAATCGTTCCTTTTCTTTGTGTGAATCCTAGACAAGGTGTTCCAATTTCTCTCACAAGGGGATGCTCTGCTTCCTTAACTTAGTATACTCCCAACATGGCCATCTTTTGGAGTTCCGGTGTGCTTGAATTGAATGTCTCCCACCAAGCTACAGCTGTTGCAATAATCTGAGCATTGAGGCTTGTGAGCCACCTCCTTGGAGAACATTGACCCTACTCTATTTCGTTATAAACTCCATTGTCCAAGCAACTTTGATTCAAGGTCCATATCTCCACTGCTATCCAGGCCAATGTAGTCCACGAATCCTTGTGAGAGCTCAGCATTTCTCTCTCTTGATCCTTTCCTCAAAACAAAGGATGCAATATCATGCCCAATGGATGTGGGTCTGAGTGCAACATCAACCATCTGCTCTGTTTTTACTTCTCCATTGCCTTGCGCTTCCACTCTGTGTATTGTGTAAGGGACTGCATTTCCTCAATGGACAACTCATAGATCACCATCTTTATCAAAAAGACGCAACATCTTCAGTAGACACTTTGTAAGCTCAACAATAACCTCAGTCTCATTCAAAAAGTGACATTCATCTTTGCCAAGGATCACATGTTGCATGTTTCTTCCCATAGAACTTTTGCTAAGTTCATATTTCAGCCATTCCTAGCAAATCATGAATGCATCTCTCACATGAAGCAGATTTTCAAGAACAATGTAACTATATGCAGATCATGTGTCACAAAGCCCCAACAATTCTCTAGCATTATGTGTACGAAACTCGGCCAAAATACTTTGCTTCTTTTTTTATGTATGTGACAATCCCCCTTGTGTGCGATAAAATAGAGCAGTTATCCATGCCTTTTCTTACACTGCATTGCCACAAACTCGCTGTTTCAAATAGTGCTAACAGAACATTCTAACTGAACCAATTTGTTAACTATAGGTGGGGCACCACCCCAACCAAGCAGGAACAGCATTGTTAATCAATGGATTTCTTTCCATAATTGTCAAGCCCCTTCATTGTAGTCATAAGGCTTGTCATCACATTCTGTCCTTGCTGTTTTGTGGATGTCAAACTACAAACATCCACATATTCAAGGCCACAACCATGCTGCATCTAATTTAAACTCACTTTGAAATATATGTTGAAATGAATGGAAGCACAAGCATCATGTGAGATGCAACAGCGCTCATCTATGTTAAAATGAATGGAAGAACAAGCATCAGGTGAAAAGCAACAATGAGATTGAATGCGAGGAAGATAACAC
This sequence comes from Diphasiastrum complanatum, assembly GCA_029204225.1. Lineage (NCBI taxonomy): Eukaryota > Viridiplantae > Streptophyta > Lycopodiopsida > Lycopodiales > Lycopodiaceae > Diphasiastrum > Diphasiastrum complanatum. Next base: position 29,576,696 of record CM055109.1, on the reverse strand, counting down.
AAGAAGGCTAGTTGGGTGGCAGATGTTTTATGTTAGTCCTAACTGAAAGGTTACAAGACAAGTGAGGGTGCAACGTGCCCTTAACTCTAACTAGGTTTGGTTAAACTTGTTGCTAATGTAATAGCCTTAACGGCAAGTGGGGCTCCTCCGCCCTAAGTAGGCTAGTGAATGATGATTGATCTTCTATTTATGTAAGTAGGCTAGTGATTCATCTTTTGTGATTTCTACTGCGCCACTGTATCCGAGTTTGATCAGAGTGTTCCTGTGGCAATAGAGCCCCAGGCTTGAACCCCAGTCTGCATATGCAAGAGGGAGCCAAAATCTAAGAGCTTTGTGCTCCACAACAAAATCGTTGCCTCTGGTTGATCTTACGAATAATAAGCCTTCATCCTCTGCCATAGCAGAGTTGGATAAGAGTTCCTGTGCCAATGGAGACCTATGCTTGAATCTGAGACCCAATGTGCCTTGGAGGGAATTTTTTGAGCTGTGTGCTCAATAATTTAACTTCCCAGGTTCAAGGCTTTTAGATTAGCATTGCTGCATCCTGTTTTTGCTTAATGTGCAATTTTCAAAGCAAGATTTCTTGAGGACATAACTAGCAATGTCATAAACTTTGTCTTTTATTTAATTATCATTGTTTTGTGTTCTCTGCCAAAGTATGAGATAGTAGTTTTTACTTATGAGGTTCCAAATGGTTTCGACAGCCCATCTGGACAGCAATACTAGACTTTAGACCTCAGCTATTTATCTGGCTTGGTGACAATATTTATGCTGATTCAAAGCGGCCAATGAAGTTTTTCGGTAAGGAGCGGACTGCTGGGCCATGGAAAAATGTGCCTCGGTTTATTCCAGCAACAGAGGAAGAAATGGCCAAAATGTACAATGAAGCAAGGAATATACCTGGATATCTGGAATTGAAGAAAACAGCCCAGGTGAAAGAGTACAATATGCTTGTAATAGATAAGTTTTGTTCCAGTTTCTGCTGAAAGAACATGGGGTGCATGTGTGGAACATAATTGCAGCTAGCATGGATTTTGTAGTGTTTATGGCCTCAAGTTTTTCTGTGTGACGTGCAATTGTTGATGCATTCCTGGCATTTGCAGGTCATTGGTACATGGGATGATCATGACTATGGGTTAAATAATGCAGGAAAGGAGTTTTCAGGAAAGAAAGCTAGTCAGAAACTTATGCTTGACTTTCTGGAGGAGCCTCATGATAGTCTGAGGCGAGTACTAAGCTTGTGGAGCACACAAAAGTTTTATTGATGAAATCGTCTCTTTTTCCATTCCTATCATTGAGCGTCCTTATTTAGGCATTTCAAATGTGCATCCCTCAGTTTTCTTTGTTTTCATTGCTATAGAATGTGTATATTAGAGCAGATTCACAGAGTTTCTGATTTATTGAGATGTTAACTATGATTTCAATTTGAACTTGTTCATTGGATTTGAATAGATTTGAGGGTTTAGGCTGATTTCTATCTTTTCTAAGTGACTGCAATTGATTGTCCGATCTATCTGCAATCAATTTTCTGATTCTCCACTTCTGAACTGCCTGAGAAGGCAATTTTTTTAATTATAAAAAAGCCAATTTTGAAAAGGTGGGAAACTTTGGAGCAGAAATTTGAGAGGCATGACAGCAAATCTTACAAAACATAGAAAGAAATTAAGATGATGTCCAAGAAATGACGATTATCTAGGGAGAAGGCCCCTTCCATTTAAACCCATTTTGGCTAGCGGGTACTGCCCCTAGTAAATAGTCATCAATACTGGTCCTTGGCGAGTCTTAACCACATACGCGGTCAAGCTAACACAAGGACGTGACAGAGACGATAGAGAAAGAAAGAAGAAAGAATGTCATTTCCATGCCAAAAGGCATATAAGATGAGAAAAAGCTACATCAACTATGTGGTATCAGTGGGAGTGTATGAAATGTCTCTTAACACTTCCAACTACTATAAATTGAGCCGAAATGAATGAGATATACATAGATATACCCGATAAGTGCAGGTCTCACAAGTATAGCTTTCTGCCCGAGCCACTGTCTTAGACAGGTTAGCTCGTGCCATCTCTAGCCTCTGCTGCATTTGGGTTAAAAACTCCGTAGTGCTAGGCACCTTCAGTGGAATCTCTATGGTAGCTGGGCTAGCTGGCCTATCACCATAGTTGAGCTCAAAAGGGTTCAATCCTGTGGACGCATCTTATGACCTTCTTGGTCATTGCGACGAAATGGGCCATCTTGGCTTAGGTCCTAAGTAGACCAACAGTAAAATCCATAGAGATGCTTTTCACCTTCCCGTAGGTATCTCAAATGGATGTAGCAAGCTCGGAGGACTTACTCTCTTGGCCTTGTTCACCTAACAAGTCGTGCGATGCTGGATGTTCTCTCTTACGTCTTGTTGCAGTTGTGGCCAAATAATGCCTTCTTACAGGCTCATTGTTCTTATCAATACCAAGGTGCCATCATGTGCAGGGACTATCATGGCATTCAAGAAGTATCTTACGACGAAGATCCTTCACGTCTGGCACGAACACCTTTCCATTTTACAACATACCTTCCTTCATGGTGTATGTTAGATACGTACCAGTGTGTTCCTCTACAAAAGTGCATGCTAAGCTGACTCTTCCGTTTGGTCAACTATCTTGTGCACATAAGGCCACACACGCTAACAATGTGGGTCCGTTTGTTGTGCCCTCTTGATCTCCTCCATGAGATCATTGTCAACTTTAGTAAAGTTGATTTGATGCAGTATCCGTGATAGTGCATCAGTGACCACATTTTCCTTCCCTCTTTGAAAGCGACTTTCCAAATGAAATTCTTGCTTGGCCTGCTGAGCTTGGTGGCCCTTTAAATTTGGCCGAGTGCAAAAATACTTTAAAGTATGGTGGTTTGTGTACACATAAAACTCGGCATTGTACAAATAATGTTGCCGAAATTGAGCGCATGTATGACTGCATCCAACTCTTGCTTGTGTGTGGGATATCTTTGTTGAGATGGTGTCAACTTTTTACCCTCAAAAGCTATTGTTCTACCCTCTTGCCTCAACACTACACCTATGACAATGCCACTTGCATCTGTCTCTAGGTCAAACGGTTTTTGGGTATCAACAATTTTGGGAACTGGAGATGTGGCCACTTCCTCCTTCAAGTTCTGAAAACTGTGCTGAACTTCAGCATCCCACCGAAGTATAATGTTATTGTTCCATAATTGGTCCATTCAAGGAGCAACTATGCAGGATAGTTCTTAACAAACCATTGGTAGAACTTACAAAAGCCCAAAAAAGATTGTAATTGGCATATATTGCTAGGCCTTGGCCATTCTTAAATAGAACCACCTTCCCTGGGTCAGCAGCCGAAAAAATGCCCATGCCCAAAGTTGTCAATATGTGAAATACTTGACACAAGTCTTACACAACTCGGTCTTTTGATATTGGCATACAAGATAGAAGCTTGTAACTTGCCAAATATGGTCCGGAGATGAATCTCATGCTCCACTACCACCTTATTATAGACCAATACATCATCAATAAAATTGAAGATAGACTTGCCCATATATATAGTCATGCGAGACACCGTTCATGAGCATCGTGAATGTGGCTAGTGCACTGATTAGCCCAAATGACATAACCAAAAACATATAATTTTCAAAACGGGTTCGGAAGGCCGTCTTCTGGACATCTTCATCTCGAATCCGTGATTGATGGTACCCACTTTCGAGATCCATCTTATTGAAAATTGTGGCACCTTGCAACGCATCCAGTAGGTCATCAATCATGTGCGTTATAGTGATCTTATTCAATCCTCTGTAATCAACACACATCCGAAAGCTACCATCTTTTATCTTAACAAGCAAATAGGAGAGGCTAGGATGGATGTATCCCAACTTGAGATACTACTCCAACATCCTTCTGACTTCCTGCTCCTCTTTTAGGCTCATCCTATAAGGAGGCCTACATGCCGGATTTGCATTGGACCAGCTCACTTGCTGGGACACATCTTGGCCGCAATGAATTTGCAAGTGCAATGGGGGATGCAAATGTGGATGAAGTGGTTTATGGTTCGTTAGTGAGTGTGCTTATTTGATAACTACCAAAACTAGAATCAACATTCACATAACACGACTAGAAATATTGCAAGTCAAGATCTGTGGAGATATGCTATGTAGTGAATCATTTAGAGAAAACATAGGCATATTGATGAGAATTGTTTGGAGTCAATTTCTCGCAAGTTAATAAGATATTTTGATGAGAAATACTTATTGACCTAGGAAGGATTTAGAATCATATTGAATGTGGTGTTTTGAAATTGGGCCCACAGCTAAACATTCAAATATTTCTAAATCAAGTACAACTAATCGAATCAGGAGCATTACTTCTGAGTTAGATGTTTGAATCTATGGTGTAACATCATTTATTGATATTGTAGTTTATATGTATTGCTTAGAAGTCACAACCATTATGAGTCATTTTGAGACTCATTTAGAGGGCTATGTGCAAGGGATATGAAGGAACTTTTGGTTTTAATTTTTTCTCGATTGGAAAGAAAATTATCTCGTAGACTCAGGGAGTTGGACAATTAAAGTGACCAAAAGTCAAAACTTCACGTATTGAAGTTTCGGTAAATCTTAAATTATTGTAGATCAGAACTTAAGAGTAATTGGATCCAAATGCATTCTAGATTGAATCTTAACTTTGGAATGACACGTTGTGCCACGTCTAGAGTAATAAAATTTTGAAGATTACAATTCTTTATAGGCATCATAAAGTGAGTTAATTCTGAAACTTTCTTGGTGGAACGGACTTTTCTAGAGCAACTCACATGTCTTCTAAGAATAGTAATATTCACGCTCTCTTATTATCGACTATTGAATAAGAATCTGATGAATTGTGATTGACAAATCATAGTTCAGATTCTAGTTTATACTTGACTATTGGGAGAGGGCAACGTGCGTGGTTGAAAGAACAGATGCTATAAGCATACTTCTCATGATGGTAGTCTCATTGGGAGAGGTACCTATCCTTGATTGAGTTTGCCTATAATAGTAGTAGTCATTCGACTGCCAATTATAGTTTGTTTATGCTTATGTACCAATTGGACCTAGATCCCCCATTTTAAGTTGAAACTCGAACAATGTGTATTTCCTGCACGATATGCAAGAAAGCACAAATAGCAGATGAGAATGTCCAATGTGCCCAGGTTAGGGACAAACATTGTGCTAATCTAAAAAGATCGCCTCGAGATTTTCAAGAAGGGGATTCGGTATGTTTTTGAATCTCGAAGGATTCAAAGCTAATGCGTAACGACAAGCATTACAAATTGTCCACTAGATACAGAGGACCATACAAAATTCTGAAAGGGATAGGATTTTTGGCTTTACCAATTAGACCTCCTGGAAGGGACTCAAGTACACCTAGTATTACACGTAAGTCGACCTAAAAAAAGTCTTTGTGAAGGGGGATCATCTTGGTTATGGAGATCGATTGGACCTGTCAGAAGAATCATTAGCTCCAATCGATCTGAACTTGAAAAGATCTTGAATACCAAGGCTAAACAATGGCATAACTGTATAATTACCGAGCATTTCCTTCGATGGAGAGGTCACACAGATGATAATGACTCTTTGGAACAGGAAGCTAGCCTGAGAAGGAACTTCTCTAACTTTAAGTTCTAAGGACAAAAGTTGAATAAGGGGAGAAGAATGTCATGCCCACATGTGGACTAATCTCAGATTATTATCTTGTAAGGAGGTCAGTAGGCCAACCTCGACACGTGAATTAATTATGATTATGAGAGGTTGGGGCCCTCATGGTATTAAAGTCATAATAAATGGTTAGAGGTCAAAAACTCTAGATGGTGGATTTTTATGGAACTAACATTGATTCATAGGGGAAGTGGATGATCTCTGAGTTAGGCTTCTGATGTGTCCAGTGAGGTGTCACAGTTCACTCCTAGATGAGGAGCCTTGGAGGGTATAAGTATACCCATAGGCCTCCCATGGATGAGTTGGATTTGGTGATGGTAGCTATATGCTGCTGGATTGAAATCTCTTCCTATTGAGCATTGGTTGGTCCATAGCTTGGGGGCTACATCCGTTTAATTTAGGTTTGGTTGGGTAGGTTTGTCCACCATCTTACGACATTCTAATTCGACGCTTGGCCTTGAACTCCCTCTTCGATTGGCAATTTCGAGAAGACTTCATGGCCATTTGATTCTTTCACTCCTAGAAATGTCGATCCATCGAACTTCATATCCTTGCTCATTACCACCTTCTTTGACGTTGGATTGTAGAGTCTATGTGAGCCGTTCGAATATCCCACCATGATAGTCTATACCGACTTTTCATCCAGTTTGCTTCTTTTCTCTTTTGGTATGTGCATGTAGGCTGCACATCCGAACACTCTTACATATGATAGATCGGGCTTTTCACCTGTCCACATTTTGTATGATGTCTTGCTCTCCACTGTTGTCGTTATCGATCGGTTTTGCAGATGAACCGCAATGGCGATTGCTTCAGCCCAAAATCGACTTGGCAGTTGTGCTTGAGCCATCATGCACTTTGCTCCTTCGATAAGCGTTTTGTTTCATCTTTTTTCTACACCATTGTATTGTGGTGTATATGCAGGCGTGAATTGATGTTCGATGCCTCTCTCCTGATAGAAGCTTGAAAATTCTTTGCTCGAATATTCACCTCCATTGTTGGACCTAAGGATCTGCAGTTTCTTGGAGGTGTGTCATTCTGCAAATACAATAGTCATCCTACTGAAATCATCTATGAATGTGAGGAAGTATCTCGATCCCGAAAGGGAGTCAACCTTCATGGGTCCAGAAACATCTGTATGAACTAATTCTAGGATGTCCTTAGCTCTCCTTCCTTCATGTACAAATGGATTTCGATGCTACTTACCTTTCTGACAGGCTTCGCAGACGTCTGATTTTGGACTTGTAACTTTAAGACCATTCACAAGCTCATTCTTGCTCATGTCATAGAGACTCTTCATATTTAGATGATACATGCGTTTATGCCAAAGATGATTCTAACTTTCGGATGCATTCAGTACACTATTGTAGCTATTGATGATTTCCGCTTGATACAAGTTGCCTTGTCTTGATGCGACTTCAGCAGCTTATTCGATCTGTGCTCGACCATTCTACATGCGTTTCCCTCGAACATGACTCGTATTCCAAGATTTGCTATCCTCGATACAAAGAGTAAGTCTCTCCTCAATGTGGGTACATAGAGTGCTCCTTGTAGCTCTGCATGTCCTTTTCCATGCCAAAAGGTATAGTAGACCAAAAGTACATATCAAGTGTGTGGTGCAAATAGGAACGTGTAAAACGTCTCCGATAACAATAAGAAAACATATATGAGATGTAACTACTAAAACAACTAATCAGTAGCTACCAATATCTGCTAACTGCTAGTAACTGCAAATGACAAAATGTAACTATGATGGTTGTGATGGTGTGCATGATGTGCCCATCATAGAATCATCAAGAAGAATGTTGTAATGGAGACTGCAGCTGGGGATAATGTGTGCTGATGATGTTGTCTAGGTCATCTGTGAAGTGTGTGTCTCCTCATGTCAGTGATCCCGCGAGCAATCTAAAGGGTACGCCATCTCACATCTCTATGCCGGGAGTTGTCATTAGAACCCGTATCATATGTGATAACATAAGAATGCGCAAGATACTGGCCCAATCTGATGAAGAGAGACATGTACACCATGCCTCTGTTGCATATAGTGTGGTAGGGTAACAAGAGTATGAGAGAGAGAGAGAGAGAGAGAGAGAGAGAGACAGAGAGAGAGAGCTTTTATCTAAGTTCTTTCCATGCCAAAAGGCATACTAGGGAAAAAGGTACATGTCAAGTAAGTGCTATCAATGGGAGCATATGAAACATCTTCAAAATAGTAAAGAAAAAGTATGGAGAGAGAGAGAGAGAGAGAGAGAGAGAGAGAGAGAGAGAGAGAGAGAGAGAGAGAGAGAGAGAGAGAGAGAGATGTCCTTTGGGTACCTATAGGTACGTAAGAGTGAAAAGAGCACATTTCAAGTGTGTTCAGCATGATTGCCCATTTCGGAATGGAGTGGGTTCCACAAAGTGTTCCATTCTGAAATGGCCTGAATTTTTTTGAATTTTAGTATGTACTCTTTTTTTCTTTCTTTTTTTTATAAAAATGCAGTTCAAGTAGGAACCAACAAACAATGAACTGATGTGCATCTTCCTTTGGTTTGTAAGTTTTGGCTTTTTGCAAAAATGGTGATGGCTGCATGATTCACTATGAAAAACATTGCAGTACTGACTATATTTGTTGAGTACAACTGGATTCCAGAGTATGCAGTAATCGCAAAGATCACTCCTGGATTCACTGTTCGTGACTCAGACAAATCATGGGAGGCACAAAAGGAAAAAAAAAGGGCTTTTTTCAGTTTTTTTTTAATTGATTTTCAAGACGTTTTGGGGCAGTATGTTCTGGGACGTATAGTATGTTTCGACTCCAAAACATCGCAAGGGTTTCTGAGGTTCATGCCATAGGAGTGTAGAATGTCTCCAAGACTTGTTTTCTTCAGCCTTTCTACTTTGAACTCTAGATGGTTTGAAGAATGGAGAACCTAGACTAATGAGCACACTTTGAAGGAGGAGGTATAATGAAACATCAAGTCATTGCAAGTTTTGTCAAGAAAGCATGTATATATTTATCAGCTATTCTTAAATTTGCATGCAAATGTTCATTGCTTAGTTAAAATATTTGAGCACATCTTGTTGGCCATATCTTATAGATGGTTTTGGGAGATAATGTTGGCATTTGTTTCAATTGCTTTTGCTGCAGACGAGTTCAAGAGGGCGTCTACACCTCGTACTTGTTTGGACCTTCAGGAAAACAAATAAAGGTATAACAAACACAAAATTATGTACGTGTTGAAGCAAATTATAAGCTGACCTTTGATTAGATTAAGAGAAAATTATGTAACATATCATATATGAAAGCTTTGTAATATTTTTAATAAGGGTCTGTTCTAGCAAGTTCAAAACTGCTACTGAGAACTAATTATATTCTACTAAGTGATAGCCTGTTAATTTGAGCGCACTTCTTGAAATATTGATTCCTTCTTATGAATTCTTTATCATTTGTGGATGAGAAGAGACCCTTTTGGCCTAGAAGCTGGTTTTTTTTTGAAACATATAATAAATAGTTTTTACAAAAGAGCTAGGCTGAAATTTTCTTTTAATCTTTTTCTGTTTCTGCGTTTCAGAAAGTTACTATAAAACTTGGATAAAAAGAATTTCACTTCTTGTTCTGGAGCAATTAGTTTCACAGGCACAGAAAGTCAAAGTTTCTTTTTTCCTTGTGAGCTTGGGTTTTCTCTTGTTGCTGAAACTGAGAATCAAGCAGGCTATTGTGCTGAAGTAGGAAACTTCTAGAGTGTATCTTTTCTGCTCTTTGTTTGTGCTTTTTGTAGGGTGTTGAATCTGTCTAACATTTGTGATAGCTCAATTTGGTTGTATGATGAAATGCTGAAATTTTAGCAGAATTTGTGTTTTTTGAATAAGCTGTTGGAACTGCTATCTGCTTGATCGATTCTGTTTAGAGTTGGACATCTACGTGACCTCAAACATCCATTTTTAATCAATGCATGCAAAATTCCTACACTCCATGGGTTTACCATCTCTGCAGCTATCAAAATTTCATTATCTTGCTTGAAACTCCCATTAGTCTAGAGCCTGTTTATTTCCCAGCTCTATAAATTAATATATAAGCTATGTAATCTGCTCTAGTTAGATCTAGACTAGGTTTACCAGATAGCTAACATCGCTTGGCAAAAAAAAATTGTTTTCCAATAGGTTGTTCTCCTAGACACGAGATATCACCGAGACTCTCCCTTCACTGATGGCACAATTCTCGGGGAGACTCAGTGGAAGTGGTTGGAGAAAGAATTGAGTGACAGCACTGCACAAGTCCACCTTATTGCATCATCCATTCAGGTAAGCTGTTTCTTGTTCTAGTTGTCATGGTCCTAACAAATCTTGAACATGGCCTATGGGTGCTTGGGAAAGTATGGCATGTCTTAGAAGCCATGTTCCCATGTTCTGTAGTCATTATAAGTATGATATTATTGTATAATGGGATCCATTAACCATGTTTAATTTTTTGAGCATTTGAGATTTGTAGACTTGCATCAATTTGGATGATCAACGATTCTGTTTGCTTAGAAGAAGTTATGGAATGGAAAACCATGTGAGGTCCAAATTGATGACAAAAATTCTCGGGGCTGACGTTTATTAGGTTGGGGTTGTCTAGGTGAGCATTAGACACCATCATCTTGAAGTTTTGCTTGTTGAAGGAGGCCAAAAATGCATTTTTTGCATGATCTGAGCTTATGATTGCTTGCTGGATTTGTTAGAAGCTTCTATGCCTCTCTAATGAACCTTAGTAGAGTGCTTGTAACCTCTGATTGGATGCTTATTGGGCTGGAGTACAATTTTTAATGATACGACCTTCCTAAAGTGCGCCCTACTACTTGAATTTTGGCCATTTACTGCTCGCACGTGTGAATCCTAGGTGGCAGGGTGATGTGGCAAGTGCCTTGTAGACCCAGTCTCCCTTCGTATTGTGCTTTATAGCGATCAATTTGGTGTCCTGTAGAGGAAGTGGTAGTTTGAAGTTTGGCAATTTTTGAACTAAAATTGCAAAATTTTAGAAATGTTCTGATGCATGCATGCTTGTAATTCTGTGTAGTGCTTGTCTGTTGATGGAAATGTATGGATAGACCTGTATGCATGCTTGGATGCATGTTGCATGTGTAATCAGTAGATTGATCAATAGATTTCTTGCATGAAGCTATTTTTGGTAATTCTAGATCAAAAAGTTGGTTTCCTAGTAACTAGGCTATTTATGGAATTTTTTTTGGTTTTTTCGAAAAAGTCAGTGCATGCCAAGTGAGATGCATGCAGAATGTTTCAAAATGATTTCGAAATGTGACAGTGCCTGTGAATTTGTAAAATCGATCTTCTTAATCGATTTTCACAGTTGGTCCATTCGGTCAAATTTCGGAAATTCTAGGGTTTCGTAAGTTTTTAGACTTGGTCCTAGAAGTTGTTGTTTAATCAGTCCGTTATTGATTTTGCGAAATTTTGCTTAAGATTGAGTGAAAGTCCTTGCTGAGTAATATCAGCCAGTTATGAGGTTCTAAACTTTTCACTTATTAGTTGATGATTGGATCTCGACTAATTAAACTAACTTTGCATGTCAGGAAATCAATATGGCAAATGATAATGCAAATGCAGCACTTGATGGTCAGGTGCCAATGCCTACCTATCTGCAAATTTGCCAGTCTTTAAGCCAAGCGCTTAATGAAATAAACAACAAGAACACTTTAAGGGATCAACAATTGGAAGTACTATTGAATCAAGTGAAAACTTTATCTGCACCGAATTTGGGCTTTTATCCTGAACCTTTTTCGGGGGAGAAGAAAGAGAAAAAACCCGAAGTTGTAGATGACTGGTTAACCCAATGGACCGGTTATTTTAATCTATCAGCTGTATTCCATAAGCTAGAAACCTCGCTTAGTTTTAGTTCTTCTGATCATCCTGAATTAGATGGTCAGACTGAGAGAACTAATCAAACTATGGCTAAGCAATATGCCGATCTTAAGAGGTCTCCCAGAGATTTTAAAGTTGATGACTGGGTATATCTTAGAATACCTAAGGATTCTAAGACTATGCGTAGGGGGAAACATTATAAATTTTCTACCAGATATTGTGGACCGTTTCGGATTATAAAGAAAATTGGTTCTTTAGCTTACGAACTAGATCTTCAGAACAAGTCTGCAGCTCACCCTTTGTTTCATGTAAGTCATTTAAAATTAAGTTTACATGAAGGTGACGTAATTGGTTCAGAGGAAGATCTTACCCATTTGGAGGACTTATCGCTTGGTGTTCCTTTGGAACCTGAAAAGGTACTCAGAACCAGAGATAAACAATTGAGGAATCGTTCTATCTTTGAGTGCTTGATTAGGTGGAAAGGACTAGGGCAACGACAAGTGCAACTTGCAAAGACATTTGACTTCGGAGAGTTTCTGGAGAAGTTGAGGAGTTCTAGAAAAATGCAACAACTATCTTTCACAATAGTTTAAGTTGTATTTCCATTGCTAGAAAATCTTGTCTTTCATGCAAGAACAAAGCATAGTAAAGTGCATTATCACTTTGTGAGAGAAAAAATTCAATTTTGACAAATGATCAATTAGCTATGAATTTTAGAAAGAGACTTTAGAAGTTAAAATCTATGTTAGGGGTTCATGACAACGATCTTGTCATTAGAGACACCCATAAAAAATAACTTAAGTTTGATATACTTTTAGAGACCCCCCCCCCCCCCCCGCCCCCCTGCGCGCACACAAACACACACACACGTTGTTGGTCCCAAGGTTCAGTCTTTCATTCTCTAGAAAAGGACCTTGGGTTCCAAATTCATGTATAACTTATGTAACTCATGCCTTTTGGGCCTTTGGGTTTGCATTTGGTGATTAGAATCCCAATTTTAGCACAATTATGCCTCTATTTAGACGATATAGTATGCCTAGCATTTATTTAATCAAGTTCATCTTAGCTTTATATTTTCAGGTTGATCATTTATGGCATTTGGAGAGACAGACTAGAGTAATAGCAAATATCTGGTATCATGCTTGTATTCTTGGGTCAGTAGGGGGCTTGCCTATGGATGGGAGGAGATTCATTCTACACACTGGCTAGCTTGGGAAGAGGAGCTTGGAGCTCATGTGGGTGATTAGTCCACTTGGCCTGCCAAGTCTACCCCTACTGACCCAAGAATACAATGTCTTAATGCTATGCCATCCCCATGCCCGTCATACACGTGGTGAGAAGACCACACCGTTCACCGTTCACATATCGCCTAACCCTAGTCACTGCCCGCCACCACATTATGGGTTAACTTGGTCAGTTGTACTTTGGCTCTACCAAACTCGCCATGCAGCATGTCACATGCAAGTACCGGTTTGCAACTGCAACACACCTAGACTCGATTGGCCTTAGGTGCCTGAGTCATCGATCGTCTCAAACATGTCCTATGACCTCTGGACCGCTCTTGTTGGAATATGTTGGATCCTAACACTCTCTCCCTCCTCAAGAATGTCATCGCTCCTCGATGATAAACTTAGGATAGGACCTTTGTAGCTGGATCTGACTCTCCCATGTTGCTTTGCATAATTGCACATCATCTTCTTTTTGCACCATTAGCATTCTCATTTTGCAAGATCAACATATTTTTTTCATTTTAGCAGCATCATCATGCTCTTCATTTTTCCAACTTAGTCTTTTTCCTTCAATAGTAATTTTGATCACTATTTAATAATGATAGTCCTAATACGTGTCATTGATAAATGTTGGTTCTAGACTACTTACGTTTAGCAATGCAAACTCAAATATTTTCAAAAAAGTGAGGACATATAGTCCATATCACAGTGTTCCATAACATCCATATTATAACTTAATTCGTGTGTAAAGTGTAGTTTTTAACAAAGGAGATGGGAGGGTTTTCAAATTTATGCTAATGTCATGCCTCTACTATCCAACATGATGATCTACCAAGCCATAATGTATACTTTTGCAGCACCACCAGCTAGCTTCATTTTTCTTTGCCTCAGTTTGGTTTGTTATATTGACTACACTGTGGTTTAATTAATTGCTCTAGGTGTAAGCACCGAAATTTACTTTTTAATCAAATGTAGGTACTTGGAAACTTTTCTGCAACAATCCAACCTTTATTCCTTGCCGAATCATGGTCCAACTTCCCAAAGGAGCGAAAACGGCTCTTCAATCTACTATCAGCTCTGAAGGTAAGCTTCTAAGCAACTTGGAGCTCTATGAGAATTCTTATAGGAGGTTGATTTGTACCTTCTCTAAAAGCCCAATAAAAGAGCTCCTTTTGTAGCCTGGCAAAGGGTGTTATCCCTGACATTTTTAGTATACGGTCAGTTACTACATGATCTTGCAACGTACTGAGAAACAATGAATTTGGAGTTTTAAGTTTTAGCATTTAGCCTTCGAATGCAACTATAAGTGACATGGCATGAATGAATGGTTGGCTAACATGGCATGAGTAAATCTTTGCATATAGATCAATAATTTCTGAAAGTGTTGAACTTGTTATTCCATCCTCTGGTTGTTTTGCAGGTAAGAGGGATCATCTTCATCAGCGGAGATGTACATTTTGGGGAAATCAACAGATATGATTGTGCCATAGGGTCTCCTTTATATGATGTTACCTCAAGTGGATTGACACAAGCCATTGAGCAAACAGTGCCATCTTTCTTGGCCATTATTAGCAGATTTGCAGCTTGGTTAATGCCCACGACTATGAGAGTACATAATTCTGCTTGCAGATACAAATCCTGTGTCTATGGTAACTTGTGCCACTTTCTATTATGTCCAGAATGCTGATTATTTAGTATAGTACTTTCCGATGGTAGCTTTCTATTATTTCTGATACCAGTATTTTATGAAAGAGAGGTGACTGGAGGTATTTCGCAAGGCAAGTTTGAGCGATTTTTCATACTTAGAACTCATTTGTAAATAACCTTGTTTCAGGAAAGCAGAATTTTGGGACACTAGAAATTGACTGGTCTGCAGATCCTGTCACCATACATGCAGAGGTCAGAGATGTTTTAGGTAAGAGTGCATTAAGCCAAAATATCACATTAGCAGAACTACAGACAGAAAATTGGAGGGATAATTCTGGGTTATCAAGAAAGGTAACAAAACACTGCACGCTTGAGGTGGATTTGCCATCGTATTCGAGATACATCCTGGCTTTCAGCTTTTTCAGCAGCGTTACCGGTAAGGCATAATGTCCTCTTAATATGTGGATTATAAGTCTCTTTACAGGGGCACATCAAGTTATAGTCAATTATCAGAGTAATGGATGAAAAACTAGCACATCAACTTGTTTTGTAAATTACTCGTCAGTTCAATGCCCAGAGGAGGATCAACTCCCTCCTGAATTGCCGGAGAATCACCATGGTCTCAAGGGCAACTAATAAAGACTCTTCATGTGTTGGTCATTCTTTTATGCAGCATCTATGGTGGTATTGATCCTAGCACTTTACAGTTTCGCAATTTTGAGGAAAAGAAGAAGCTATAAAAAGCTAAAACCTTATTGAAAGGAATACTGCTGGACATACTGAATCGCCAATTGCAGACAGTTGGCCTGCTGTCTTTAAAACTGCACGCTGAGCTTGCCACCGAGGTAAAACTTCATGTGTGTAAGGCTTGCATCATAGCAAAGAGTGTGAAATGAGAGTTTACAGAGCTGTGCTCATTAGGTCCATGTGCAGATGCTCTTGATCAGAATTTTGGTATCATTCAACAAGGCACTTCTTCAATACAGCCCTTCTGATGTTAACCAGTTTTACATGGACATCAGGAGGAGGAACTTTCTTGTCCTAAGCTAGAAAAGCTTGCTGATTTGTGTGCCCTGCAGGTGGATCAAGGCAAGTCTTTCGCCTACAACCAATCTTCAAGAGGACTGGAGTGGACAGAAATATTTATTTCATGTCCGTTTTGTTGATTGCATCAGCTGTTAACATGAACTAAATTCTCTGTAAATTTTGGCATTCATGGATGTGCTACAAGGCAAGCGCTTGGGGATGCCACCAATGGTCATTAAATTCAAATAATGTTGTAGGTGAAAGCTTGGGGCTAGATCTGCAGGTCTGCATGGCATTTACCTGTGCCATATGATTTAAATTAAATTCTCTGTAAATTTTGGCATTCATGGATGTGCTACAAGGCAAGCGCTTGGGGATGCCAACCACTTGTCATCTACACCGTGCGACCTTTTCATGTACATAAAAGATTGCTTTCTACTATTTACATGTTGCTTTGGCAGACCAAAAGAAAATTACCCAGTAAGCCCTCCTGCCTAGAACCTAATGCATGTATGTTTCCTACTTTTTATTCAATAAATTAAGCAGTACATATAAAGTTTAACTTTTCAAGAAACACAAAATACGAGCCATTGCTTTGACAATGTCAATATTGACAGCTTTAATGATTTAACAAGCTAAAGAAATTGCATCTGTCTTAACTTTGTAGTTTATCGACTAAATCAGAACTAATGATCTTTATTAGCGCTCTTGTCTGTAAGGCAGATGTTCTCATCTGGATATATCCTGGAACCAATCCACTTAAGAAGTTAAGATGCATCCTGTAACAAACCCTTTACAAAAAGACAAAGCAATTGGTAAAATCTGTAGTCTTGCATACATAGTTCACAGCATAGTCATCATCAAGAATGCATGCTTGACAAAGCAACTTGGTATGATTTTCAGGTGCTCAGTATGAAAACTAGTCAAATGTAACCAATGCAAAACGTCAATGATCTTACTGCTGATTCCTATGGGCTAAACTTGCAAGATTTCTTCGTCAACCTGAGTTCACCACTTGTGATTTCTGCAACTACATATAAGCAAGAACATGCTGAGCTGCAGCGGATCGCAATCCGCTGGAAAAATGATCTGGATCGTGCAATCCAGATCGCCAGCGATCCGGTACCGGAAACTCACTCCCGGATCGCAAAAAATTTGCAATTTTTTTTTTGTTGTGGAGGGATCCCCACAGCTAGTTGCAATAAATGACCAATGAATAGCAGTAGAAATACTGAAGCAGATACAAATGAAATGATTAGTCATGTTATATTTGCAAAAACAATTTGCTTCAGTATCTGATTGAATTGACTAGCAGATATTGGGGATTAACTATCTGAAATCAAGCAATAGAATTGCTCTTTTGAAATCCTTTCACATGATACCCATATTGGCAGGTTTGAAAAAAAAAAACAACAAAAAATATTTTGCCTTATGGGAAATCCTAATGGAAAATCCCGGATCATATCGGAACGCGATCCGGAATGCGTTCCGGATTGCGTGGCCTGCATCTTTGGTTTGACCTGACTACAAGAGTGTATCTAGACACTCGAAACTCAAACATAGGTTGGATCACAACTATTTGCAGATTTAAAGCTGACTAACAAGTAGTACTGCATAGTATGTATTTATGATGTGCTAAATGCTAGAATCAGGATATGTGCTACACTGTGCGTTATCCATTCTATATGGCATGGTATGTGTCCATTCCATAAAGCTCCTAGTATGTCCATCTATAAACTACTATATCTTACTGCTCTGTCCACAAAAGTGAATGACTCATTTGAGAACAAGTTTTATGTCTTAGTGATCTAAAGATTGTTATGAACCAATTAAGAGTAAATTGGTTGTTTGATCAAATGAGTGCTCTCGGATTTTGGAAGAGCAAGAATGAGTTAATCACTCATTGTTCTGAAAAATGTATTTTTTTCTTTTGCAGAGGCAAATTGTAAGCTTCTTATGAGAATAAGTGAAACATCCTTGAAGGACACTTATATCCATAAGCAAGTATGTAGCCTCATGAAGTTCAAGATTACTTGTAATTACAAGATTAGGAAAATCATGCTTACTTTTGATGGTTTGTGGACTAGTCATTTTAGCATGATAAATCTTGGTAATAGTAGCAAGTACATGTTATGTGATCTTGATCAATGTGATTTTCACAAGACATGGAGACATCATATTTCCTTCAAAGAGAAGCATCAAGATCAAGAAGAAGCAAGTTTCAAGTTCATGCATCTTCACAAAGGTGCAAGGAAGAATCAAGACTCTTCAATTCATCTTGGAGGAGATCAAGATCAAGGAGGCTCTATCTTAGATATGGCGGTAGATCATGTCATCATCTTTAGGGGCTCATTAGTCATCTTCTAAACCTAAATATGATTCATTTTTGATGTTAATATCAGGTCTTAGAATTGTATATAGATACATTATTGTTTCCAAGGCTAGATTTGAGGAGGAGTGTGAAAAATAGCCTATTTTGGCAAATCTAGCCATGTAGAACTTTGTAAATATTGTGTATAATTGGGTTCCACACATGGAAGGCCAAGATGCCACATGGCAACCCACTCCTAATGTAGGTTAGGTCAAGTCAAGAGAGTTGGTCATGTCTATTTGGTGGTCATCCCTACTTTATAGGACCTACACCTAAGTTTAAGGTGAAAATTTGACCAACTAGCTACCTACCAAGCATAACTCTAGGATCTAGGCTAGGGTTTCATTTTAGGGCAAGAAAAGTGAGTTAACTTCCTTATACATGCTGGAAATCCACCTAACTTCAAGAAGGAAGTCGAATTTGCTATGTATTCCAAGCTCTCATAGTGAGAAGATAGATTATTTTTTAGCTCATTGGCAATCTCAAGCTAGTTCACTATGTACATTGAGTTTTTGTGATCCAAATGAAACCAAATCAATTTCTACTTGTTTCTCAGATTGAAGGCCGTACTACAGCCTGTATTACACACGTGTGGGCTTGAATTTCATTGTTGATCAAGTCTTTTGATTGTTAATACTTGTTGTTTGTCAATTTGCCAATCTAGATCAACTTTTTTGTGTCTAGTTTTTTGATAGATTGTTAAGCAAGCATCCAATCACTCTTGTGGATCTTTTGTAGACCCATTTATGGTCCTAAAGTACAGTACTTTCACATATCAAATCTACTCCCTATACGTTAATAGCAGGACAGTTGTATCACATGTGTAATGATGCAATCCCACGTCGATGCATCCTTAATCACAAAGTGCCCCATGTAATGAGTATCACCTATGAAAGAATAGTTGGAGGGCATTTCGCGGCTGAAGCCACTAATCGAAAAGTTCTACAACATGTGTTGTGGTGGCCCACAATGTTCAAGGATATTCATTAGAATCTATGTCTTCCGTGAATCAAATTGTCTCGCTTACTAGTGGACTTCATGGACATCGGCTAGCAACACTGTGCTTAGCTCAAGTTGATACTCAACCAATTGACAATCCAACCTATTCTTTCGTGTTTGATTTGTTTATATAGATAGAGAGGAGAAGGTTTAATCTGATTTGAGATTACAAGAACGACTGGTTAAGCATGTTCAACAATATCCAGATTGTCTGTGGAGGGTGACGTCTTCCTTGTACTTTCTTTGTACATTGAAACATGAAGATCTATCCCCTTTAGGTCTTGGTGTCTTCTTCTGCCTTTGTGTCTTCTTTTGTCTTTGGCCTTGTCATTGAGTTCCTTGGGATCCACAAACATTTCATCTTTGTGTTTGGGTATCCTTCAATCAACGAACATTTGACCATCGCCTTCGGCTCTTCTGTCCTCAAAGCTTCGGTCTTCGCGTCTAGGTAGCTTCATTGCATTTCTGCAGACTTGAGTTCAAAAGCTTTGATTGCAATGTGTTTTATCTTTGAGTGAAACACGGAATCCTTCGTCGAATGTATTGCAGAAGTATTATCCATCTGCAAAATCAAAGGCTCTCTCTGGTGTTCTCACCTCGTCAAGGAACTGTCTGAGCCATGTGATTTCATTGGCCATCTTCGTAGCTGGGGCGTATTCTGCTTAGTAGGATGATTGAGCTATAATGGTGCTGACCCAGAGAATTACTGCGCCTGTTGCAATGGTGCGCCCTCTTGAGATACTTTTACAGTCGTCCTTGAGTAGTGGTGCCCAACTTGCGTCACTGTAGGAGTACATTTGAAATCCTGCATCACGAGAATAACATAGCCCATAATCCTTCATCTCCTAAAGGTAGTGTAGGATTCGCTTGGCAATTTTCTAGTGTGTCCAACTTGGGTTGGTGCTGAACTAGCTCACCTTGAACAAGGCATAAGTTATGTCGAGGCGTGTGTTGTCTGCTAGATATATAAGTGATCCAATTGGCCTCCTGTAAGGCATGTGCTTTATTATCTCTTTCTCTTATTTAGTCTTTGAACAATCTTTGTTTATCAGGATTGTTTCTGCAAGCATGGGGATATTTGCCCCTCTGCAGTCTGTCATCCTGAAATCATCAAGGATTTTCTAGATGTACCTGGACTAATAAATGTATAGTTTTCCTTTATCATAGTCGCGCTCGATTTGCAAGCCTAGATAATATCTAGCTTCTCCTAGGTCTGTTATCTTGAAATGTTTCGAGATTTCGCTCTTCACTTTGGCAATTAGCTCTTCACTTCTGCATAGTATCAGGGTGTCATCCACACACACAAAAACAATGGCGATCTCCCCATCCGTGATCCTTACATAAACATTGGAATCGACTATCAGTGGTTCAAAACCTATGGATCGTAGGGCATGATCCTTCTTCTTATACCATTGTCATGTGGATTGCTTCAGACCATAAATACTTCTATGCATTTGGCATGCATAGGTAGGAAGTGATTCGCAGGTATAACCTAGAGATTGGTCCATGCAGACTTTGTTGTCTAACTCGCCATGTAGGAATGATGTCTTTTCATCGATGATGTGAATCCTGAGGTCGTATGCAGCTGCATATGCAAATAGTAGACGTAATGACGCATGTTTCACCACTAGAGAGAAGGTCTCAGTGTAGTCGATGTCATAATTTTGAGAGAATCCCTTCGCTACAAGTCTAGCCTTGTATCTCGAAACATCTCCATTCGGTCCATACTTGAGCTTGTGAACCCATTTGCATTGCACTGTCTTTCGCTTGTCTGGCATTGATTGCATTTTCCATGTCTCATTTTTACTCATGGATTCAATTTTCTCATTCATGGCTTGGACCCATTTGTACTTGTCTGGACTATTGATGGCTTCGTCAAAAGTATGTGGTTCGCCACTGAATCCACAAAACTCTTCATATGTTGAAGTTGAGCTGCGTAGAATGAATCTTGCTAGTGCTTTTCGTTCTCTGGTTGATCTCATGGGAGATTCTTTAGGTACTGCAATGCTCTTACATTTGTCTCTTCGGCTAGGTCCGAACTCATCTCGGTTCACAGGAGTTTCTAGCAGCAGGCAAGCTTGTGGTCCTTTCTTCATTTGATTCTTCACTCAGCTAATGTGGACTTTGAACATCTTCGTGTGAGTGTTCCAGTTCTGCTCCAATTGGTATGGTTGGCAGGTCGTAGTACTGCTTTCCTAAGACTTCATAGATGGCAGAATCATTGTTGGCCATTATTCTGCTTTCATCAAACTTGACGTCTCTAACAGTCTTTACTAGACTCGTTTCTAGCATGTAGATCATGTAGTATGACGTCTGATTGTCATACCCGATGAGATATCCTAATTCGACTTCCTCATCAAGCTTATTTCAAAGCTTATCAGAGTTTGCATAAGCTGCACAGCCAAAAATCCAAATATGTGTCAGATTGGGTTTTCTACCCCACCATAGTTCATGTGGTGTCATGTGAGGAACACCTGATTTGTCTATCATGATCTAGATGTAGGCGGCTGTAGCTACTGCTTCAGTGCATAGCACTCATGGTGCTTTCGAATAGGCCATCATGCACCTTACGGCTTCCATGAGTGTACTGTTCTTTCTTTCAGCAACATCGTTGTGTTGTGGTATATAGGATGTAGCCCTTCTGTGAAGGATTTCTCGATCGGTACAAAAGTCGATGAAGCAGTTCAAGATGTATTCTTCACCACGATCAGTCCTGATCTGCTTCACTTTACGTCATGTGCATCTTTCTGCCCAGTTCATGTATTTTGTGAACTTGTCGAGTGCTTCTATCTTGTTGTGTATGAAGAAGACTCTGGCAAATTTGTTGTAGTCGTAAATGAAGGTGATATAATACTTCGAGCCTCCTACTGAGATCACATCGAAAGGTCCATAGATGTTCAAATGTACTAGCTCCAGAATCTTTGTTGTTCTTTAGGTGTCTCTGGTGAATGGAGTTTGGGACATCCTCCCTTTCGTGCACACATCGCAGGTTGTCGAATTCGTGACATGGCATGATGCTCACTCCTGTGGTAGCTCCATGTTGGCTTTCTTAATACAATGCCATTGAGTTCATGTGGCATAGTCTCTTGTGTCATAGAACATCTGCAAATTTATGAGCTTGGTGTGCTTGATCTGTAAGCAGATGTACCTTCAAATGATACAGGTTGCCCTTTGGTCTACCTTGCGTGATTAGCGTACTGGTGCTGGCATCAATGACATTGCATGTTTCGTTCGAAAACATCACATGCATCCCAGCGTCTGCTATTCTTGCGACTGATAGCAAGTCTTGTTGTAGTGTGTGGTACGAATAGAACATCTTCTAACCTTCTGTCTCTGTCATTTGTGTGGAGCCATAACGAACCAATACCATTCACCTGATGTCTTGATCTGTCTCCAAGAACTATGTATCTTGATGGATCAGCACTTCAAAAGTGAGACATTATTCGTCTCGATGTAACAAAGTGAGAGGTTGCTCTTGAATCAAGGATCACCTCATGTGTGTTAGATTTCGAGGCTGCACACAAGTTTGTACAAAGATAGGTTGTCGAATTTCCGTTGTTCGGACTTTCTTCGCCCAACTTTGAACTTTCTGGCTCTTCGACATAGGATGAACTGTTATTGTTCTCCTGTCTGCCTTGAGGCTGCTTGTTCCTTGGGTTCTGGTAGCAGTCCATGAGTGCATGACCCTTCTTGTGGCAATGGATACACTCAATTTTCAGATTTAGCCAACACATATCGACTGTATGTCCTTCGCGTTTGCATCTCACGCATAGTTTCTTGTCACCACTATGTTGCCTCGGCTTTTCTTTCTTCTTCTATCTACCTTTGCTGGCTCCCTCTATTTGTTGGTCTTGATCCTGCTTTCGATTTGACTCCCTCTTAGGCTTGGACTACTTTGGCTTCTCCTAGTTGCTGTAGAAAGCTTGTTTAGAGGCATTTTTGTGATCAAGGTGCTCACGAGCTTCGACTTCTTCTCGAATCTTGATCACTACCTTTTCAAGTGTCATCGCTAGATCCTTTACTAGAAACATTCGGGTTGTTTGGAAAGATCTTGGTACAACTCATAACATGTAAGTGAGCTACTTCTCCGTTGATACTACATTCTACGTTCTAGCATTGTGTAGTGAAAGGAACCAATCTTTCATCTTTCTGATAAAGGATGTGAGGTCTTTGCATCTCATCGTAGGTTTGTCAACTGATCTTCGAGAAGCATGATCTAGCTGCGTGATTTTGTCTGAAATCTGGTAAGCAATGTATCCCACATCTCTCTTGTATTAGAGAGTGTCATGAGGTCAAGCGTTAGGCTATCTTCGATGGATGGCGACAACATGGCTACTGGCTTGTCATTCTTTTCTCTCCATTCTCGTAGCTCTTTGCCAGTGCTTATAGGCATCTCTTCGGTGCCATCTACCCAGGGCCATAGACCTTCTCCCTTTAGTATGAGTGAGGTCTTTGCTTTCCATGCTAGGAAGCTGGACCCAACTAAGTCGAGAATTGTACAGATCTTCGACTGCATGCTGCTTATGGATGCCATTGTTGTGAACTGTTCTTCAGTCTGTTTCTCTGGTTTTCTGTTTTGAATGCTTGTCTCCTGAATCTGATAGCTCTTAAGTTATATCAGCTCTCTGATAGGAGAGAGAAGCTCTTATACCACTATTGAAAAAAGATTCCTGGATGGAGTTCAATTTTGTCTGCTGGTCTACTACACATGCTAGAATAGATCTACAATCCTCCAAAGTGTAGACAGACACTGCTGACCTATGTTATAATCTGTTTTAGCATTCAACAAGATAAAACCAATATGCGAAATAAAGAATAAACAACTGCTAACGAACATATAATAATCAGATATCAAAGCATTCAAGATCACACAACATGTGCATTATAGCTACTATATTATCAATGATCTCTTTTTCAGTAAGAGCACTGCGTGATAGACCCACACAATGCAACAGGATGAAAGAATCTATGTCTTCCGCGAATTAAATTGTCTTGCTTACTAGCGGACTTCTTGGACATCGACTAGCAATATTGTGCTTAGATCAGGTTGATACTCAACCAATTGACAATCCAACCTATTCTCTAATGTTTGATATGTTTATATAGATAGAGAGAAGAAGGTTTAATCTGATTTGAGATTACAAGAATGACTGGTTAAGCACGTCCAATGGTATTCAGATTGTCCGTGGAGGGTGACGTCCTCCTTGTACTTTCTTTGTATATTGAAGCGTGAAGATCCGTCGCCTTTGATCTTTGTGTCTTCTTCTGTCTTTGGCCTCACCATTGAGTTCCTCGAGATCCACAAACATTTCATCTTCATGTTCGGGTATCCTTCAATCAACGAACGTTTGGACCATCGCCTTCGGGTCTTCAGTCCTCAAAGCTTTGGTCTTCATGTCTAGGTATCTCCCTTGCATTTCTTGCAAACTTGAGCTCAAAAGCTAGCAAAGCTTTGTGGCTCAAAACGTTTTGTTTCTTCAGTGGAATAATATGGCATCTGGGAGTTCATCGTCTACCCCTCTACTCTCAAGTACATTGTGTATCTGTGAGAGGTGATTGGCTAGATAATGTTTCTTGCCCTTGCGAACGAGAATTATAAAGTCAAATTCTTGGAGAAGTAGTAGCCACCTAGTGATCCGTTCGATAGTGCATGGTCTATTAACCAGATACAATATGACCTACTGATCTACGAAGGCAACGAAAGGATTGGCTAGGAGGTAATGGAAAAAAAATTTCAAGCTATATACCATCGCTAGTGCTTCTTGCTCAGTGGTCATGTAGTGCATCTCTATAGGAATCAACTGCCTATTGGCAAAGTAGATTGGATATTCTTTTTATACTTCCCTGGGTGTGTCAGAAAACTCTCTATGGCATACTTAGAAACATCTGTATGGACATGAAATTCAATGGTCCATATTGGAAGACATAGGATTGGGGCAGTTACTAAGGCTCTCTTGAGTTTGTGAAACGCCTCATTAGCTTCAGTTTTCCATTTGAGTTGGATGGTCATTTGGTAGATCAGGTGGGCTAGCTTGGCAAAATTCAATACAAACTTTTGATAATAATTGCAATGTCCCATAATGATGTATACTTCGCGTACAGTTCGAGGTTTTAGCAAAGCATGTGTTATGCGGATCTTGGCATTTGGAGATATATCAAATAATTGACATTGTATGTACACTTTTCCCAAGCACACAGGGGAGTGAATACACAATTCGTCTAGAAATATTTCAATAAATTTTTGTAAGAAATCCTTGGAAGCATAGCTCATCACTCGTTGGAAGGTTCTAGGATTGTTGCATGATCAAAATGGCATCACTCTATAGGTGTATGTTCTCCACTTGGTGGAGAATGCAGTCTTGTGTTGAACTTTTGGAGAAATTTGCACCTAATTATAGCCACTAAACTATTAGAAATCAGTTTGATCTGATTCATTAGTATAAGCTTCAAATGTGATACTATAATTAGTGTATAGCTAATTAGATTTGTTGTATTCAGAAGTGTTGGGACTTGACCCACCAACGACATATCAATCGCGGGCACTCGTCTCGTAGCCAGCTACTTGGGTCAGCCGAGTAGCCACACATATAGGAAAATTAGCCTGTACAATATATCTTGGTTTCGTTATGCTATACTCAGGGGTTAGTATTTTAGCCCATGTTGGGACTTTAAGTTAGACAAGTGCCTTTTCAGTGTGTTGACACTTGTCGAGCCCATGCATATTGGGGAAAGTTGGTATATGTATAGTTTTCTCTTTGTAATACAAAGCTTTTGATGTGCCATCTTTGAGAGCTTGTGAGGAGTGTCTATGGTAATTGATTGATGTGATCTACATATTGCACTAGATCCTAACAAGATTTTAACATAAACCCATCCAAGAAATGATAGGCTTCATTTCTAGCTATGTTTTCTAACGCATTTTCTGTAAAAGGTAACTGAATTAGCTAGGCATAATGCAAATAAAACCAATATGACCTACTTACTATGGTTTTTGCTCCATCAACTAGAGGAATGGTATGAACCACTACATCTAGTGATATGCCTTTTAGCTCAACATAATTCCATGCTAGACAATCACAGTACTTGCAAAGAAGTGCTTTTAGATCTTGTAGCTCATTTCCCTCAATGTCTTCTCCTACAAGCACTATGCGACTATCCTCTCCCTCTTCGACTAGATCTTCCTCTTTGGTGCAAGCAAGACCTTCATAAACATTAGCCCCTACAGAGGTATTTTCGGTTGATTATCTCTTTGCTCTGGGAATGACTACTACCACTTCATCCATTTCATAGTCCTTAAAGTATTCATCATGCACAAGTTTGGACTCTTCAACAACATCTTGCTGGATTTTTTCTTTTGCTTGGAGAGAGGTCATTAGTTTGGTCTTGATGTCCCATTTATCACTCTTGGCCTTCTACTCAGATGTTTTGGCCTTATAGAGGGGCTTGAGTTAAAGGGTGAGCTGGTGGTTGGCTTTTCTTCACTAAGCCACACCCGTTTCAAAACTCTATTAATATTTTTCACATCTTTAGATGGCTTTGGACTCAACTATGAGGTGCTTTCCCTTTTGGAGAGCCTCCAGATGGGAGATCCACAGTGATCGACATTTTTTTAGTATCAAGCCGCAACAAATCTGATCGATCAAGTCTCTGATCATCTTGACACTATTGTCCCAGAGTGAAACCTCTAACTTATGTAGGGCTTCATCCTCAGCTAGGTCTCACTCTATGCACTCTCATAGCAGATCACTACGTGGATTCTGTGAGAGATTTCAACTAGTTTAGCCTAGTTTAGTCATATTTTGGTAAATTGTCAATATGAGGCCAAAACTCATTTTAGACTTAGAGATAAATTTTTTGAGGTTATATTAGTTTAAAATACATTCAATAAACACTTTTTGAAAGTGTGGGAAAGTTGGTAGTCGAGATTCAAATTTGAATGTTGGGTACTTTGAGTCTAGAACCAAAAATAGTAGGGTTAGCATTTTGGAGGGAAAACCAAGTGGCCAAATAGGGTTTGGACCTGTTATAAAAGGAGGAAACTCATGGAGACACATATCTTCTCTCTTCTCTCCCTCATTTCATCATTATACATGGTTCTCCTTGGGTTCTACTACTCATTGGTGCTATTTTCGGTTCCACACGTGTGAAATATAGTAGGGTACTATAATTGTACGGACAACAACTATATTTTATGTTTTGGTTCATGTTTGATCAGTATCTCTTAGAGTTTGCATCTCATTTTGTATGTAGATGCTGATTTTTTTTTACATTGGCAGGACTGTTGGTTTGCTTCTTATTGTAACGAAAGATCAGGAACATGGATTTGGATTTTGAATGATCTAAAATCCTTCACATGATGAGCTATTGTGTTTTAGGTTATGAAAGGATCAGCCACATTTATCAAAGATTTGGAGGAGTTACCAATGCTAGAGCATGCTAGATTGATCTCTACTAAAAAAATCAGCATTTTTGCATGTGTAGAATTGACCTTTTGTAGGTCAAAGCTCAATATAGGTTTATATACTTGATCAATTCTGATTTCAAACTTGGTTTACTAGAATTAGACAATTTTTGGTGCATTATGAAGGTCTCATTGGAGGCTACAAGATGATATATCAAGTTTTTAGAAATTGCATGTAGAATGTGAGATATTCAATTTTTTGTGATTTTGTCAAAACGCTAATTTTAGTTGGATCTCTAGTTTTTGAGGTTAATGAACCTCATTTGAGTGTGTTTCAATCTTAGGAAGTGTCAAGAATCATTAGATTGAGGATAGATCATAGGTTGATCAAGATTTCACTATTCTATGTGTTGATTTTCTAGTTAGAAGTGCTAGAAGAGATTTGAGAGGTTCTATATCTTTGTGATTTCTTCTTGAGTTCATTTGTTGACATTCAAGAGAGTGCTTTATGCATTGGAATAGGCTGAAAGATGAAGATCAGGTCATTGCAACATGGCTACAAGTGGTGGATTCATGTTGGAAGGCAATGATAGGCTTACCTCAATCAACTATTCTACTTGGAAGGTGAGGATGGAGTCCTTATTGGAGATGAATGAGTTGATGGAGATTGTTGCAGGTGTGGAGGAGAGGCCTCAAGCACCTCAAGATCAAGTGAGGTATGACAAGAGGGCAAAGAATGCTCTACACATGATTAAGACGAATGTTACCAATGAGCTTCTTATGGAAGTTGGTAAGTGCACATCATCTTTGGAGGCTTGGGAAGCTTTGAAGAAGCTTTATAAATCCAAGTCTACATCAAGAGTGCTTACTCTTAGTAGCCAAATCTTTCAAAGTTTGCAAAAGAAGAAAGAGAGTACTCATGCTTTTGTTTTGAGTATTAAAGCATTCAATGATGAGTTAGCATGTATTGATGAAAGCATTAAGGAGGTAGATCTTGTTCAAGTTATACTTAATGGCTTGTTGGATGATCATGCTAATCTTGTTCAAAGTTTTGCTATTCAAAATACTTTGATAAGTATTGTGGATTTGCAAGAGATCTTGGTGAAGGAGGAGTATAGGCTTCAATCAAGAGGAGGTGGATCTACATCAACATCTCATTATGAAGAGGAGGCTATGTTCATCAAAGGCAAGTTCAAGGGCAAAGGCAAAGGCAAGTGGTCTAAAGGTCAAGATCAAGGTGAGACTTCCTCTTTTAGCAAAAAGAAAGATAAGTCTAAGTTGAAATACTTTTATTGTAGAATCAAAGGGCATTTTGCAAATGAATGTTTGAAGAAGCAAAGAGATGAAGGTAGCAAGCAAATCAGCTTTACTACTAATGATGAGGATCTAGGTGGTGGTAATTCTCTTTTGATGTGTTCTTCAAGTCTAATATCAAGTGAAGGTGACAAATATTCATGGTGTATTGATAGTGGAGCTAGTTCACACATGACTAGTCACAAGGAGTTCTTTACTTCTTTGGTCACTTATGATGGAGCCAAGAAAGAAATTCACATGGCCAATGGTGGTGAGTGTGTGATTGAAGGTATTGGTTCAATTCATATTTGTGTCTCTACTAATAGGAAAGCAAGACTTGATGGTGTTCTTTACATTTCTTCACTTTCAAAGAATTTCCTAAGTGTTGGTCAAATGATAGAGAAAGGATACATGGTAAAATTTGGTGGTGATGCTTGTTTCATTACAAAGGAAAAAATCTTGGTTGCTAGGGGCAATATACAAGGTAGACTTTTCAAGCTTGATGCTTTTGTTATGGCTAACAAAAAGGATGGAATGGAAAAGGAGATTGGTCTCAACTTTCCAAAGTTCCCTTTTAGCATCAATAAGATTGGTGGATCTTATGCAAAGTCTAAAAAGCTTCCTTATGCGAGATCTAGGTTGAGATCTAATATGCTTCTTGGAAATGTTCATCTTTGTGCTAACTTGGCTAGTTTTGAGGATAATGATGGTGTTTCAATGGTTCTTCATGGAAAGTGCAAGCATGCAAAAGGTAAGGAAAGAGCTAACTTCATCAATGGAGGTGAAGGTTCTTTCTTGGAAAAGGTTGTTGCTAATGATTTCTTTGATCATATGAAAAAGGATGTTGCTAGGTGAATGCATGAAGGAGGTGGTTCTTCTACATTCTTTTGTGATGAGTCCAAGAAAGTCATTTTTCCAGCAAATGGAGTCACATGTCTTCATAAAGAGAGTAGATCAAATAGTTCTATCAAGAGAATTGTTGAGGGAGATAGTCACAAGTCAAGAAGAAGAGAAGTATGTGAAGAGTTCAAAGTAGGATGTACTTTGAATGATGGCATTGTGAATGATAGTGAGGAAGAAACATTATCATATGAGTCATTACCTGAAACATTGAGTAGAAGTTCTTGTTTGAAAAAAGAGAGTACTTCAATCATCCTTATGTTGAAGGTACTAATCATTTTTTTCATGGCTTCTAATGTTTTTGAGTTTCTACTTCTTATGATGCAGTCATTAAGAGGGAGTCTTATGAAGGAAAGAGCAATGGAAGATTGGTTCTTGGGAAGATCCAAGGCATGGATCTCACATGGATCTCACATCTCTTCATCAACTCAAAGGATTCTATGATTGTGAATTGGTCACTCATGATCAAGATGGCAAAAGTTTGGTTGGAGAAGACTACATGGAGAAAATCGAAAGGCAATTTCTTCAAGGCAAGGGAGATCTCATTGGTGAGCTTATTGAGGTTTCTTATGGACTCAAGAAAGCTAGATTTATTAGGTTTGATACTCATCTTCACCTACTCTACTTCATGTTGGATTGAAAGTTTGGAATCTATCTTTTGATTTATGATGGCACCAATGACATTGTTTTCACTAACCTTTGTGGAAATTCGAGATCAAGCATTGATAAGATCTTGTTGGATCTAGATTATATGTTTGAGAGGGAGTATTTCCAGAGGTTCAGGTCTAAAGATATTCATATCTTTGATATCTTTGATGATCAAGAGAAAGGTAAGCAAGTGGAAGTGACACATTTTGTTTTACTCACATGTTTTGGAGAATCTTCTTGTGTAGATGATGCTATGCAAGTGTATATTGGTCCTTATGGTTTTCATGCTGGAAAATAAAGAAATGGATCTAGAAAACAAAGTTTGTTCAATAACTCTGATGGTCAAGAGGAAGATCAAGAGGCTGGTCTCAAAGGGCTTCAACAACACAAAATGAAATGTGGAATTTGGAGCTAGTCAAGAGTCTTACGATATAGAATCCATTCGACCTACTACAACATTGCCTCGAGAGGTTTTGTTGGCTAGATGGGATCTTTGTCCACTCATGGCCTTCTTGGATTTGGTCTTTCAAGGTTTCGGGACAATATCGAAATGATGGGAATCGACAAAATGGAGGAGCTCTTTTTCCTCGTACTCTTGACCTTCTTCTAGGGTGACTACCTGAAGAGTTTGGATCTTGGATTCATTGTAGATTCCTTGTAACAATTCTTGGGGCATAGCCTCTAGGCTCATTGCAAAGAGAGATATGAAATCATGATGGTCGTTGCTAGGTTTTTGATGACGCCCACATTGGCTCCCGCAAGGAGCAAAGTTTGCCCAAGGATGAGCTAAAAGAAAATAAGTTTTCAAAAAGTGGGGCAAAGACAAGATGGAAACTGGTTTCCAGGGCGGAGAAAAGCTCATCAAGCTGGATCACGCAGACTACAACAAGGTGAGAATCGGTGGCTTGTGCTTCTCCTACATGGAGAAGGGAAATCTGCCAAAAGATTGTCCAAAGAAAAAGCAAAAGAAATATGACAGGTAACCTAAATCCTTCACGATGCCAGGTAATTATATTATTTATTTTGTTGATTTTTTCCTCTAAGGATGGCACTAGTGTGAGAATTATTGCTTTAACCTCATTTGTATGAATGAGATTGTTACGCCAAGCTGCGACTATTCTTTTCTATGATGGTTCCACACATAACTTTATAAATGCTAAATTGGTGCAGAAACTCAAGGTGCAACCGTGCCTAGTAATCACTTGTATGTGTCATATTATGATTTAGATAACGTAGACATAATGTTATAAAATGAGTGGTTTTACTCCAAAAATGAGTCCTTAATAGGGGACTATATAACCCGTAGTATAACCTATTTGCCTAATGGCTTTTTTTGGGTCGATAGAGTATCGAAAAATTCTAACTTTTAGATATCCAATTTTTTTGATTTTTTTGAGTCGATACAGTATTGGAAAACACTGAAAAATGCGAGTCAAATTTTTGCTATAGCAATTTTTTGAGCCTTTCTTTTTTTGGGGGGATTTTCTCAAAGATAGGTGTAAACAGGGTGTTTTTCAGGATGCTCATTACCTTAATGGAATTGGGCTTGAGCATGAATTCCAACATGGCTTTGATGTCAAATTTCATATTGACACTTGTGTCGTCAAGAAAGATGATGAGATTCTTGCATGTGGATCTCAATTTGGAGGCATCAACAAATTGGATCCAAGAGAGAGTGCAAAATCTTGTGATATTTCATATGGGACCAAGCTTTCCAAAGAAGATTTATGGCATAGAAGATTGGGCTATCCCAACTTCAAATCTATGTATTCTATGATCAAATAAGTCAATGCAATTGGCTTGCCAAAGACACTATCCAAGCATATCAAGCCATGTGAAGCATGTGCTATTGCTAAGTCACATAAGAAGCCATATCCAAGATCTTTTATCAAGACTTCACATCCTTTGGAGTTGGTGCACTCGAATGTGCATTTCTCATCATGAAAAGGCAAGGGAGGAGCTACTTGTTTTGTCACCTTTATTGGTGACTACACAAGATTTACATGGTTGTATCTTCTATCTTCAAAAGCTATGGTGCATGATTATTTCCTCAAGTTTGAAGCTTATGTTGAGAAGCTATTCTCTTTCAAGATCAACGCTTTAAGATGTGAATTTTTTGTATGTCAATCCATGTGTGAGTAGTTGATAGGGCCAATTTTGGCTTAGGAGGCAACTCAAGCAAGTACACATGTAAAATCATGATTAGGCCAAAAGTAGAGTTTGATGTGGCTCGAGCTAGCTTAGGCTTGCAACAAGTGTCATGATTAGGTTGGGATGTGTGACTCATCCCTATGTGTTGGCATGAGATCTAGTGACCAATCAAAAGAAAGATTTTTACCAATTTGGTCCAATCAAGTTTGAGGGCTCATGAGTCACTCAACCTCAAATTAAGAGGAGAGCCGAAAGAAGGGGACTTATCATGTTTCACTCCCCTCTACCTCAAGCTCCTATTAGTATCCGTGGTAGATCATTCCCATACTTAGTTTTTTAAAATTAGATGAGATTCTACACTTAGAACTTTTCTTGGTTTCTCTCTCTATTTGAGAGCTTGTAGTTGAACTATCTCTCTACCTGAGAGCAAGAATTTTTTATACTTAGTTTTTTCATCACAAAAAGTATTCCACATGTGTGAATGTACTTTGGTGTATGGTTTATGTATGTTTCATTGTGGTCTTGCCTTAGATTTGTGATATAGATCTTGGATTTCTGTGCGTGATCTATGTGCAATCACCACATCTTAGGAGATCATAATCACACTTTTTAGGGACTCCCACAAGTGTGAAATTTAACAACTAGGTATTTTACCTATGAGAAGGAGCTTTTTGCAGTCATTTCACATGTTAAAAATCTGGAGGCATTATCTTTATGGTACCATATTTACGGTGATGACTGATCACCAATCCCTTAAGTATATATGTGATGATAAGGACCTTCGTGGTCGTAAGGCTAGATGGTCGGAACTCATTCAGGAGTTCATGTTCGACATAAGGTATCGTAAAGGTACATCAAATAATGTTGCTGATGCCATGAGTTAGATTGGAGAGATTAATCAGTTATGCTTTACTGAAATCCAATCTGATTTGTATCTTTCACTTCAGGATCTTTGCCGAACCGATAGGTTTTTTGGTGGCATCTGGCTAGATGTCCTAATGGAAAATTCTAGATCTAGGAATGACTTTGGGAAGTAGGATCCCAAGCAATCTCAAAATGACAAGATACTTGAAGAGTATTCCATAAGGAATGGCCTACTTTTTCGTAAGGAAAAGGTTTGGGTGCTAGATAGGGAGGACTTGTGGGCCCAAATCCTATAGCAGTGTCATGACAACCCTTGTGTTGGTCACCCAGGCATATAGAGGACACTTGAGCTTGTTAGACAAAAAAATTTCTAGCCAAAGATGAAAGGTCATGTCAAGGCATACGTTTAAGGTTATGAACAATGCCAACAAAATAAAGCAGGAAGACAAATCGTATCTCCCAATGGTTGAGTTTGTGCACAATAGTGTGAAGCATTATGCCACCGGATTCAGTCCTTTTATGCTGATGTATGGCTTTTAACTACATTCTCCAATTTTTGTCAAACTCAAAGGTCTCAAGGTGCAAGCTATAGTGGATTTTCTACAAGATATGCAAGAAATGTTGCAAGTTTTCATAGAAAGCATGAAAATTGCTCAATATAGAGTTTTATGCTAATCGCGATCGCTCTCCTCGAGAAATTAAGGTCGAAACTGGGTGTATCTTAAAATTCCCAAGTATTCAAAGGTACTTTAGATGGAAAAATGTCATAAGCTATCTCCAAGGTATAGTGGTCCTTACAAGGTTATTAAGAAAATCACCCGGGTTGCTTATCAGCTAGATCTTCTGATTTGGGTTGGGGGTTCATCTTGTTTTCCATGTAAGTCATTTGTAAGAGTGACCTGGTTGGAAGAATTCCACACTTTTGGAAGGTGAACTGGTTGAGCTGGAGAATTTGACTTCCTTTGTGCTTGATGCTAGAAAAGGTGGTTGATGTTCATTGTCACCAACTGAGAATCCATTTGGTTTCTAAATTTTCGGTATGTTATGGAAAGAAAAGTTAGATGAGGAGGACACCTGGGAGAGAGAAGACTATTTAAGATTGAACTTCCCTAGGAGGAGACTCTTAAAGAGGGAGAGAATGTTATGTACCCATAAAGGCATGCAATGTGTAACTTGAGTTGACAGTGATCTCCATGAGCTTGCCATTCATTCTTTCATGGAGAATGAAGAGTTATCAAACAATTTGAAAGTTGTACTTTCACAAGTTAGAATTTTGATACATTTTTAAATCTTGTAGCCATTTATCTATATTACCATTATATGGTGTTGTTACTCCACTGTAATCATAAAAAAAGGATAAAATGATGTTGAATTAGGACACACTGAGGAATGAAAAAACAATTTGTTTGGGGTCTTCATCGTTTTTGTTTGTATTGTTTGTTGTCCTACATTCTTCATTTTTCCAAGTGCACATTCAAATTTCTTGTTTGTCAAATCATGATTGTTTTAGAACGTCCTTATTGATCCTTCAAATCTGTGCGAACTGACCCCACACATTCCGGAAACCCACCGCTGCACCGCTATCTCGCGTTTCTGGGAACCACCAATCAAAAATCCAATGTTTTCGAGATTTTCGATTTTTTTTTTTTTTGGCATTTGCGGCTTTTTGAAGTTTTTGAGCTTCTCAATTTTCAAATTTTTTGAATTTTTTTTCGATTTTTGCATTTTTTCAAGTTTTTCAAAAAATTGCATCCAACAATCCCATCTAACGATCCCATATGAAGATTGCATATGACGACTGCCAAAAATCTAAAAACAACACAAATTTTTTCTCAAACAACTGATCCGCTGTTTTTCTCAGTTTGGTATTTTCTATTTTTTGAATTTTTGGGATTTTAGTCTTTTCTCTACCCGATGAGTTATCTTCCAAAACTTTTTCATTTTTTTCGAGTCTCTTAGAAATTTTTTCAAGTTATTTAAATTTTTTCGAGTTCTCTAACTTTTTTCAAGTTTTTTTTTGAGGAAATCACGTTCGACGATTCCATCCAAGGAACTGCACAACAAGACTTTCTTTGACGATTCCATCCGACGACCTACAAAAATCTCTCTAACGTTTGCATCCAACCAGTTTTTGGAATTTTTCGAGTTCTTGCATTTTTCAATTTTTCGGATTTTTCGAGTTGCTTTGAATTTTTTCGAGTCTCACAGAATTTTTTGAGTTGTTCCGAATTTTTTTTGAGTTTTTACGATTTGTCAAATTTTCGAGTTTTTTCAACTTTTTCCAAATTTTTCAGTTTCTGGCATTGTTCTTTTCGAGTTTAAGCTTTATTGAGGTACCGTTAGTCACATTTAAAAAGAAAAAACATGAGACTTGGTTAACATTCAAATTTGACTGACAATGTCTCATAAACTGCTCAGCCATATTGAACAAATCAAGTACCTTCGATCTCAGCACATTGAGCCCTACCTACAAACTAAATTCGGACGATTTTGAGAAGTTTTGCAAATTTCCATTTTTTGGCCCCCTAAAAGGCTCAGATTTGATAAAAAACTTCAAACTAGAATATCTCCCTTGTTTTGAGTCCAAATCAGATGAAAAATTAATCTTCATATTTTGGACCAAACACCTAAGGATATCATCTACTATATCCGATCACCTTACTAATGATGTTTTGGCTCAATCAGACACCTCAAGTCAAAGTTGTGGAGGTTTGACTACTATGTTACTATTTCTAGTAAATCCTACATGACATTCATATCTTTGACCCATTTCGGAAGGGAGGAATATTGAGCTTCAATTCACCAATTCTCAGTTTTAATTCGAGGGAGTGCATAAGAGAAAGAGTTTCTACAAAAAAATAATGAGCAGGTTTGACGAAACTTTTGAGTGGGTTTGATTGAACTTTTGAGCGGTTTTGACTGAAATTTTCAAAGTGTTTATTTCTTTGTGATTGATTTTCACTGTATATTTTACATTCTATCACATCTTCATTTTGTGCAAGATGCATTGCAATATGACTGCAAGTACACATCTAGTTGAGATTTTAGAAATTGCATCTTTTTCAATGCTCCAAGAGCCATCTGTAGATTCTCCTATATACTATGTAGAGGGTCCATACGAAATGTCAATTCCAGTGTATTGGTCTCACTTGCACAATGATGGAATTATCCCATCTGTCAGATGTTTTGGATGTGGAGGTAGGCATCGTAGAATTGAATGTCCTCATCGAAATAATCTTGTAGCATTTGTAACCTCTTGTGTTGACTGCAGAACGAAGCACCCTTGTTTAGATTGTCCATTACATCCATCCGTCATACTCAGTTCAAGATGTCTCAAGTCTACCTGGTTCAAAGAAACCAATGCAATTTTCCAAAAGAAAAATCCAAACGCCAAGGACGTGTATGCCAAATGTACAATAGTTGACACAGTCCATTATGAAAAAAGTGAAACGCAAGGAACCAGTGTTTCAAGAAGTTTCTCATGGCGAGCAACGACAGCACGACCAATCTTCAACTTGCCAAATGGAAGACCAAAAAACAGAAAATTTATTCAAAGAATGGATGGATGAGTAGATGCTTCACTATCCACAATGGTGGCGTCATAATAAGTTGCCTAATACGGAGCAGTACTATCAGATGTGGAATCAACTGATTCCACCTCCACATAGAAATATGGATAACTGCAAATGAATATGGAAGCACATATTGTCCTACCAACAGGATTATAAGAGAAAAACTTGGAAACCTGAGTACCTACACAAGTATACGAAGAAGAAATCTATGTACCTAGCGGACGTGTACTTTTTGTGGCTTGATGCAAATAAGCTTGAAGACACAAAACACAATTTTTGCACATGGTGTACGAGAGATATATTATGTGAAGATAGGCCTATCACTCATCACGATGTTCCATCTCATAATCAAGCTACTGATCAAATGACGGAACAAGTGATCAATTCTCTACATAAATCTAGAATCTCTCCAGATATGCAGCAACAATAATTGTAGTAGATAAAAGGAGCTGAAGTAGCATATGATGAAGAATTGTTTAAAATATGGTATGATGTCATTGTGGATTGATGCAAGAAATGACTGCAATACAAATAGAAGAATCCACTGAAATTGTTGAACCAAGAGATTAAGGTCACGAACAAGAAGAAGTAAGGAATGAAGATCATCATGGTGAAGGGCTGGCTAGTCAACGCGAAGATCAACATGATAATTTCACATCAGATCGGAAGTTTAACATATGTTGGCCAGACTATTTATCACGTTTCAACTTGCAACCATCAGATTCGATGAAGAGACACTACTTCAGATGGCTCAATGAGATGGACTATAAAGATTCAAAGAAGATGTTCAGAAGGTGGTGGTATGCAAAGGTAAGGGACAAAGGGTAAGATCGAGGAAGAAAGCACAACAATCTGGAAGTAATGATTGAGATGAAAATTTGACTGAAGTTTTATGTCCGACACTAACGACAAGAAGTGTACCGCAAGAATGCATGACTGAAATTTCACCTCAAGATGTAATCACACGAGCTTCTAACAAAGTTCTAGATTGTTGGCCACTAGATCAATTCAGGGATTCCTACTTTAATTGGTTAAGGCTAACAAAACATGAGGATTCAAAAAAAGTTTTCAACCATTGGTAAAGAACAAGAAGGAAAGTCAACGAAGAAAATGACGATGTGGTAAATAGATTGGCAAGACATCAGGGATTTCCACCAAGTCAAGAACTCTTCATGCCTCCAAAGGAACATCTACAAGAGTTTCAACAACCACATTGAGATGTCAAAGCAAAACGTTCTCCAATTGTTTCAGAGAGAATGAACTTCAACTACGAAATCAACCAAGTAGTGTAGATCCAAACCAAACTGCTCTGCTAATCAAAATTGAACTACCATGTCCAATGGAGCAGTTGCGACTCAAGCACACCAACCTATGCATCAACATCCAGAGGCACATGCACCTACAATGTACTTGAATGCAACTTCTCAGACAACAAGACCTCAACTAGTGGATTCACGTGAAGTTGTTCATGCGCCATGCAGTCAAGGCGTCTATTCAAATGGAGATGCTTATCAATCTTTATATTATCCTGCAGAAACAAATGAATATTTCCCTCATTCGACACTTCATGATGAATATCAATACCAAGATCACAATGATTCATCAATCTCTCCAATCTATCCCGACTACATTTATGCATACAACTCGTACGATGGATATGCAGAGAATAACCATTCTATACCAAGGACTCAAGTGCCACCTACATATTTCAAGTGATTGTCTCGAACACACAATCAAGACACACCATACAATTACGATTGGTGGTATACAACATGGCTTCATCCAAACTGCCACGCTCAACAACTATTCATATGAGACACCCTCTTACATACCTGCAATACTTCCAATCAAAAGTGGACTACCATACCAGCAAGGACTTTTTTTCTCTTTTTATATCTTTTTTTCAGAAAAAAAAATCCTGTAAATTCCTATTCTTTAAAATATTCTTTTATGGACCTCAGCACTACGTTATTTATTTCAATTTATTCTATTTTACATTTCTCATTGAAGCTTTCTTGAGTGCCCTTTTCAAAAAATGAGTAAAAAAAAAAAGGTGAGAGATATAGCATGACATTTCTATTTCTTACTCGATTTTATTACTTTTTCTTCTTCTTTAGTTTCTAGTGTTTTCTAGGTCACAAGCCATTTAGGTCAGGTACATTCGAGAATTCTATATAGATAAATGATCTTGCAAAGCTCATGAAGCATGGTAACGAGTCATTATCCGTTACTTTGTCTATGTTCTACAACAAAGTGGCTATTGGCCTGATCAACCACAAGCTACTAATTTTCCACCTGCATCACAACTTTCAAGCAGATGACAAAGATGCTTCTATTTTCAATGTCCAAGATTCAAATGGGAATGTGCAATTAAGTGAGAGATTTGAGGCCAAAAGAAAGCAGTTGCTTCTCAGCAACATATTCAATCGAATGCAAGGTTTTTCGAAAACCTTTTCTCACAACAAGAAAGAAAGACAATTTTCTAATAAGCTGTTGGTTTTACGCAAGCGATAAAATATCTCCAACTGCAAAGTCTTCAAAAGTCACCAATAAAGTCCTCTTCAATAAATATCCTCATCCAATACTGCAGAGGGACCTACAACTATTTGAGAAGGAAGCAATGTTGACAGATTCCTTGAGGCCAATATTAACAATAAGTTGTGAGGGTCATGGCATCCTGCGTGCGTAAGACCATGACCCGATGAGCACTTGTAAATTATCTATTTTGGAATAAACTATACATTGGATCATCTGATTAAGATAATATTAAAAGGCCAAAGTGGAAGTTAAACTTAGTAAGTTCCTAAGTTTTTGTAGTTAGGTGGGGTGTGCTTCTTTGTACACCCTAGATTAGTTCGTCAATAGTGGTATCAGAGCGTTTAATGTTTTGGATATCGACTTGCTTTTGTCAACAAGGAAGACAAAATAAAAGGTCCTTGAAAAAGAACTACGACAATCTGATTTTGAAAAGGTGGTGGTTGTGGTGATAGTTGTGTGTGTGTGTGTGTGTGTGTGTGTGTGTGTGTGTGTGTGTGTGTGTTCTAAATATTAATAGAAATCAATCAATGCTTCTTTCTGTTTTCATCAAAGAACATATAATCATCTTATACATCTTTTATGTATAATTTACTTGAGTAATTGTTTAATTTTCTTTGTAGCATCTCTTATTATGGCACATATCTTAGCACCACTCTTTGAATTGAAACATTACCTTCCTCCCTTTTCCATTGTAATTATTGGAGCAACATTTTGATTCTCTAATTTGTTGAACCTCCTCTCCAACTTTATCTTCGCATGTTTCTTTAAAAAAAAGAAGGACAAGACAATTATTAATTATTTCAACAACATATAGAATCTTAAAATAGCTTTTGTTAGATCCACCGCCATCAAATCAATCATCCACTTCAAAGTAAAATGGTTAACGATAGGACTCTTAGTCCTTCACTTCCACTTTGTTTTAAATGATCCTACCTCAATAATCTACTTAGTCCTTTCACATCATGTGCCAAAAAATTCATTGTGTGTTGATGACATTATTTCTTCATAGCTATATCTCCAATAGTTCATCGACAAGCCCTCTCAATTGTGTCTACTATCTTTGGAGATTCATGGATTTTGGCATGTCTCATGGATTGTTGTGTTATGGATTATATGGGCATCTCAAAATAATGTGGCATTGTTGTACCCTTCTTATTTACTTAGATAAGTAGCTTGTGTCAAATATGCTCATGTTATAAGGTTGTTTTAAGGATGACCTATAGGGCTCATCGCTTCTTAGAGTGGTGTGTTGATAAAATTATTTATTATTTGGCTAGCATTTTTTCATGGTTATAGTGTATGAAATTCTAATGTGTAATATAGTAGTTTAAGACCCTTGCTACGATTTTTGATTTCACCTTTTTGTTTTACCAATAAGGTACATGATATCTGTTGGGGTCCTCCAACGATTCGTAGATGGCTGGTAAATAACTGGTTTGTTGTATTTTGTAAATCATGTGAATATCAAGTAGTCTCTTAATTGAACATTGAAAACAAGTATTTTGGCACACATAGTGCAAGACATAATTAAGCATGATATTATTAATTAACAAATTACCAAAAATTTATGACTTACAAGTTAAAGAATAGTCTAGACTACATAACAAATAAAATGAATTTGTCTCACGACAACAAATTGTTTTCTAGTTTCTAGTCAATCTTGTTTGTAATTCCATTTTGAAATAACATTTACCTGGAAATTTTATCTCAATTTCACTTCACTTGCTATTACGAAATTCAATCTAGAAGCTATTTGCATATTGAATATAACAAAAAAGTATAATCTTAGAAAAAGTGAAAGGGTTTACTCTTGAAACCATGTCGTCTTAATAATCTGATACTTTGACATTTTCACATATTGCCAAGTGGGTGAAATTACTATGACCTTTTTCTTCATAACCCATGACAAATGATTGAATGAACCATAGATGTGAAGTGATATGCCATATTTCTATGAGCTTACATGCATGACACATCAATAATAAAGATAATAAAGACATAAATGACTTATATTCATTAGTTTAAAGCGAACGAAACTGTGGTCCCACTATAAGGTTGTGGACCACAGTTTTGGCTTGGCTAAGATATATAGAACTATAGGTGTGCACTGTCATAGTGATTAGCTATTGATCTTGAAATATCATTTTTTTTTTCTTAATTTGATTGATTATATGGTTAGTTGAATAACTTTAACTTGAGAATGAAGGACTAGAGTATAGCATGTAACTGATTTTGAGATAACAAAAATTATGGTGAGCTTAGATAATGTTGTGGAAAAAGCTCTTGATAGATGTAATTGATTGTAGCAGGTATTTCCTATCCACCTCAACCCTAGATCCAAGCTCTATCAAGCATCAAGGAGATGAAGAAGATTATCTTGTTGTCATGCAGAGATTTGTTTCCATGAGAACGATAGCATAGTTCATAATCAAGCACATGCATATGATCCACATCTAACACTAAGCATTAACACTACGATCCATTAACCTAGCAATTAACACTACTCAAGCAATGATAGATCTTACTCTCTCTCTCTCTCTCTTCTATCTCTCTCTCTCTCTCTCTCTCTCTCTCTCTCTCTCTCTCTCTCTCTCTCTCTCTCTCTCTCTCTCTCTCTCTCTCTCTCTCTCTCTCTCACACACACACACACACACACACACACACACACACACACACAAAGCATAAGAAAGATAAACTTCAACAAGCATCAAATCCAACAATTAGCAAACCCGAAAAAAACATGAGAGATAGAGAAGGAAAGAAGAAGAGCAAGGACATTCCATATCCATTTGAAAGAGGATCCACATGCTTTATTGAAATGAAGAGTAAATGTACAAAATAACTCGAAACCACCACTATATATAGTGGATTTTAGGGCTTGGCCTCAAATCCTATGGGCCAATCTCCACCTCCCTTATTATTTAAAATTCAAAATTTAGGGGGAGCACTTTTTATTCACTAACTTGACTATTAGGCCTTGCGACATTAAAAGTCCCGCAAATAGGCCTAAAGTCCTTTTATTAACTTCTAACTAATCAAATAACTATGAAATTATCGGGTTGGACTTACACACGTAGGGTGCCAAATCCCTCTCACTTATTAACTTCTAACTAGGGTTAGAGTTGCCTTGATATCCACAACCCTCCAACATTGATACATTTTATGCCCATATTCTAGACTGCTTATAGCAGAATGGGTGACCCATCGTTTTCAAGGGAAATCTATTGCAGATGCAAATTCTGCTTCATAATGGTTTTGTGACAAAAGCTCAGTTTTGAAATGCTGATTATCTATTTTAAATGGAGATTCTATTGCATGATGGCCATGTAAAAAAGAAGCCACTATTCTTTACGAAATGGAATGAGTTGGGCGGATGACATTTTGCTTGGTAAAGAATCATAGTCTCAGCCCCTCCAGGCCTCGCTTATGACTCTTTATCAAGCAGAATGCCATTTGCCTGACCCATTCCATAATACATAACATGCATTTATTTTTTAATCTAAATGTGTACTTTTCACACATGTGAAGACTCACAAATCAATGTGATTGATCTTCTAAGGAGTGTGTGATTGCACATGGATCTAACAGTGCCACTTGATTGATGCAAACAATCTATCTTGACAATCTCAAGGCAAGAGCACACAAAACATGCATCTATCATTCACATAGTGAGACAACTATTGATGAAAAAAGCTAAATATGCAATTGGCTTGCTCTCAGGTACAGAGAGAATACAAGTGATTAATCTCGAGTAGAGAGAGAATGTGGAAAAAATTAAGTCTTGGAGCTCTCTCAACAATCTTTTATCCAAAAAAACAAGTGTCAATGCTAGCTCTCACACTCTCATAGAGTGTCTTGAGATTCAAGATAGGTGGCAATGAAACTCTTACATTGGACCACTCTTAGGCCACCTCTTACATTGATTGGACCATTTTGGTGCACCTCTTGCTATGATTGGTCCACATGGTCAAGTGACATTATAAGGTGTTTTGACCTTGCCCTCTACCATCAAGCCAACAACCTACACTAGCTCGAGCTGATCTAGGCCATATTTTGGCCTAATCACTTATTT
Source organism: Diphasiastrum complanatum (assembly GCA_029204225.1). Classification (NCBI taxonomy): domain Eukaryota; kingdom Viridiplantae; phylum Streptophyta; class Lycopodiopsida; order Lycopodiales; family Lycopodiaceae; genus Diphasiastrum; species Diphasiastrum complanatum. Next base: position 29,533,450 of record CM055109.1, on the reverse strand, counting down.
ACAAGTGTACAAGGGGTGGGTTTGGCATAGAACCCCAGAACTCAAGATAGATAACTCTTACAATTTTCACACTAAATACCACATTCAGTGGGGAGGAGCATAAGAGGCTACTTGAACCAACCATGGATAGAAACACCATTTCATATGAGTAGTGAAGTGATGTAACATAGAACGGTCACAATGACATGGCTATATTCGGATTGTATAGTATTTGAGGTTCATAATGATATCATTGGAGGATAATAGTAAAGATTGGTCCCACCAAAAAGCTCCAATGAGTGAAGGGCTCACATTGCCCTTATGTAAGTAATTGGTAAATTTGCATCGGGATAGAGAACCCTAAAACAAACGTCGGGGGACATATATTTTGCGACATGGTTTCCGTCATATCGACCTCTGACATCCCAAAATTGACGAATTTTTTTTTCACGATTTTACGTCACAAAACATGACGGAAATCACCAGTTCATGTTGTTGTGTAATAAAGGAACCGTAGCTTCCAATCTTGGGGGCCACCCTAATTATCCCCTATTCCTATAATCCCATAGCCAATCCCATAGCTATCCAAGGCTAGCAAGCAATTCATAGCATCCCTAAACTGATCCAATCCATAAAGAGAAGACAGATTGAGCAACTAGTATACCACCATTGATGTTTGCAAAAAAGTCAACCCCTTGCCAAGGGAGTCCCATTTACACATTCTCCTTGAACTTTGTTGATGTCTTCAATTCTAGCACTAGTTCAGTGGTTTGATCTTCATGACATGCATGGTAGTAGATTATGCCAATGATAGCATTCTCAAGCAAGGAATGGCAGCGTGCTATACAAGGAGATGTCAGACGATAGAAGTATTAGTAATGCTCTTATGGTGGCTAAGAGACTTAGGAAACAACTATAGCAAGGCACTGAATGCATTAGTGGAATTACTCAGTAGTAATTGAGTAAACATAGAATATCAAAAGGTAGAGATAAAGGCTATCAAAGTGATACTGTTAGCAGTGACTTCTATGAGAAAATAGGGCGACTGGCATGTCATAGGACATAATAAGAGCAATAGGACATTGATCACAACAACAAGGGGTTATTCAGTAGAGTAGATGGTAATAGATCTTTCCTCGACAAAGGTGACTGCGTGAGTACACTACATGACATGGATAATCTGCAAGCAATTCCCAATCGAGTTTGCTTCAATTGAGGCTTGTAGTGAAGGGATTCAAGACAATTGTCATTGTTCAGGATGAACGTATCATACTCAACAAAAGACAATGAACGTACCACTCTTCCAAACATGCTACACTATTCATATGCTCATCGTTGGTGATATCGGTTGACAACTTCATGGCAATAGATTTAATAACAACATACTCATCCGGCTACTGCACATAATGGCTTAGCCCCTCAGTAGCTCATTTTGACACTCTAATAATATCATGTTTTTCCATGTTCTCCTTTTATGTTTGAGCAATTGCTTCCACAATAGAGGCTTCCATTTTCAGCAATCAGAGTTCCTCTCTCTCTCTCTCTCTCTCTCTCTCTCTCTCTCTCTCTCTCTCTCTCTCTCTCTCTCTCTCTCTCTCTCTCTCTCTCTCTCTCTCTCTCTCTCTCTCTCTCTCTCTCTCTCTCTCTCTCTCTCTCTCTCTCTCTCTCTCTCTCTCTCCCCCCCCTCCATTGGCTACACAAAATATTAGTTTTTTATTCCCTCCACAAAGTAATGGCATGGATGTCAGAAATGGTGAACTCCTGCAATTTTGTCGCGGCACGAACAAGACACAAAGGTCAAACCAGAACGATTTGCGACAGTCACCATGTCTTTGACTCGAAGCACGAATCATTTGTAAATCGCAAACACGCCTCTAGGACCACAAACCGCAAAAGGGATGCGAAACAAAAACTACGAAAAGAAACAAAAAGAATGAAAGCAAACGGGAGATTACAAATCAAACGAAGAAAAATCTTTCGTGCTGCCAGCTGGCAGCTCAACGAGCTTCACGCCCAGCTGAAACGAGTAGCAACAATGGAGACTAACTAACTAGTTGATTAGCGTTAACTAGCCATGTGATTTGACGTTTAGCTATCTTGTAAACTCCACATAGTGGAGGTATAAACGATCCTCTCTGGATCATAACAAAATGATGAGAATACAGAGATCTGCAAGAGACAGAGAGAGACGTAGCGAATAGAGTAAGAAAGTAAAGACACCACAGTTGTGCATGAAAGTCTGCCAATGAGCAAAACACAGCGTAAGAGCAGAGTGTCAATCCACCAACGAGTGAGACATTGACGATCTCGCTCCAAAACCAAACTGACAATATAGTCGCTCTATTTTCGTGCATCTCTTTGTCTTCTGTTGTGTGTCCTGATTGCTAGAATAAAATATGTTCTGTGATGAGTAGTCGAGTGTCTGGGATCCTGTAAGGGCTTTCGCATGAAAAGATTAGTCAAAGAAAGAAAATTGTTCGCAAAGAGAGAGAGAGAGAAGACGAACACGAAACAGTCTCGCTTCTGCGACATAGTATTAGAGCCAACATGTTGTCACTACTAATATCCCAACAGTGATTCTTCCAGAAAACATAATATGGCTACGGTAATCTAGACCAGAGTAGCAATCAGTCTTGATGGTGCAAATCACAGAACTGGAAATTCAAAATCAAAACACTCCTGAAGGGCGAAGGCATCTGGTCGGTGACCGAGCTCTCAGAGGTGCAGCCTCCAGAGGGAGACCCGAGGAGAGCTAAATGGATCAGAAAGGATGAGCATGCAATGGTGATCATTGTTTCGTCCATAAATGAAGATCTACTCATGCAGATTGAAGACTACAAAGGCAACCATGCAGCATGGGAAAGATTAAAGCAGAAGTATGAAGTGAGGACTGTAGCTTCAGTCATGCACCTTCACAATTAGCTGCAATCAATACGGTGGGATGACAATCAGTTGGATCAGCACGTTGAGAAGATCAAAACGATCTTCGCTCAACTCGCTGCATCAGTACATGAGCACCAGGTCCTAGCACCACAGCAACTAATATACTTCATGAAATCTCTACCGATGTCCTATCAGCCGCTGAGAATGCTCATACTGAGTCTACCATATATGACATTCGACAAAGCAGTCAGTCTTGTCGCTGATGAGAGACTGATGAGAGACGAAGGAGAGGGACACAGTGATCAAGAGAAGGCTCTCTTCATGAAAGGAAAGAAGAAGAACAGAAACAAACCAAGATTCGAGAAGACGAAGTCCTCGAATCAACAATCTTCTTCTTGCGATCACTGTCACAAACCAGGCCATATGGCCAACAAATGCTGGTTCAATCCAGCAATACCTTGCATGCACTGCAAGAAGAAAGGGCATTTTGCATACGACTGCAGATTCAACCCAAAAAGAAAAAACAAAGTTGAAAAGGCAAACGTTGCAGAGTCATCTATAGATGCAAAAAGAGGTGACAAAGCTTTCACAATACTCGACGAAGCTTCGACAAGCTACTCCGAACATGACTACAATGTGGTCATCGATTCAAGAGCAACATCTTGTGAAAGATTCAACTAGTTTCATCACATTTTGCAACATTTCCATATTTGGCATATTGAGGCCAAAACTTGTTTTAGACTTAGAGGTTGACTTTTCAAAGTTCATTAGTCTAAATTTCATTGAATAAACACTTTTTGAAAGTGTGAGAAAGTTAGAATGCGAGTTTGAGTAGATTCAATTTGAATAGTTGGGTACACTGAATCTAGACCCAAAATTAGTAGGATTAGCATTTTGGAGGGAAAGCCAAGTGGCCAAATAGGGTTTGGACCTGTTATAAAAGGATGTAACTCATGGGGAGAGCAATATTATCTCTTCTCTATCCCATTTCATGCTCATACATGGTTCTCTTGGGTTCTACTATCCATTGGTGCACTATCTTGGTGATTGCTTGCAATTCTATGTGTAGAATGAACTATATTTGCTATTTTGGATCCACACGCGTGTAATATAGTAGCTTGCTGGTTTTTTATGGACAGCAATAGTACATAATCATTTCATTCAAGTTTGATCAAGTTATATTAGTGTTTGCATCTCAAATTGTATGTAGATGCTGATTTTTCTACATTGGTGAGATTGGTAGTGTATTTCTCTTTCTAACCAAAGATCATTCAAGTAAATTGGATCTTAAGGATCTGAAATCTTTCACATGGTATCAGAGCTTGTGTTTCAGGTTATGAAGGAGGAAATCAAATCTATCAATGATTTGGTGAAGATATCAAGTCTAGAGCATGCTAGAGAGGATTCTACACCAAAATCGGATTTTTTGCTTTTGTAGATTGGATCTTTTGTAGATCAAAACACTAAAGGTCAATATACTTGTTCAATTATGATTTTTGAATTCACATACTGGATTTGGCCGATTTTTGGATCATTGGTTCAGCCTAAGTGGTGGCTTATAGATTGCATATCAAATTTTCAGCATTTGCATGTAGATTTGGAATAGTCAATTTTTTGTGATTTTGTCAAAACCCTAATTTTGATTGGATCTCTAGATAGTGAGGTTGGTGGACTTCATTTGAGTGTGTTTCAATCTTAGGAAGTGGCAAAAGTCATTAGATTGAGGATAGATCATAGGTTGATCAAGATTCCATGATTCTATGTGTTGATTCGCTTGGATAAGTGCTAGAAGAGAATTTGTGAGATAGTTTCAAATCTTGGTAATTTCTTTTGAAAGCATTTGTTGTTGTTCAAAGGAGTGCTTTGTGCATTGAAACAAGTTGAAAGAGAAGATTGTAGAAAGTGAGGATGGAGTCACTTCTTGAGATGAATGATGTTTTGGATATTGTTGTAGGTTTGGAGGAGAGACTAGAAACACAACAAGATCAATTGAGGTATGACAAGAGGGCTAAGAAGGCTCTACACATGATAAAGATGAATGCTACCAATGAACTTCTCAAGAAAGTTGGTAAGTGCACATCATCTTGGGAAGCATGGAATTCATTGAAGAAGCTTTATGAATCCAAGTCTACTTCTAGGGTGTTGACTCTAACAAGGCAAATCTTTTCTTGTTTGCAAAAGAATGAAGAAAGCCCAATTACTTTTGTTTTGAGAATGAAAGCATTGAATGATGAGTTAGCTTGCATAAATGAAAGCATTAAGGAAGGAGAGCTTATTCAAGTGATTCTCAATGGCTTGTTGGATGCTCATGCTAACATTGTTCAAAGTATTGCTATTCAAAAGACTTTGCCAAGTTTGATGGATCTTCAAGAGATATTGATCAATGAGGAATATAGGCTTCAAGCAAGAGGTGGATCTACATCGACACTTCAAGAGGATGATATGTTCACAAAGGGCAAATTAAAGGGCAAAAGCAAAAGTAAGTGGTCTAAAGGGCAAGATCAAGTGGATGCTTCTTCAAAAAGAAGGATAGATCAAAGCTCAAGTGCTTCTATTGTGGCATCAAAGGACACTTTGCAAGTGAGTGCTACAAGAAGAAGAGAGATCAAGGAGACAAGCAAGATAATCTTACTCTTGATGAGGATGGTTTGGATGTTCAAGATGCAAATGATGATGCTTTTGTGATGTCTTCATGTATGCTTGCTAATGATGGAGATCTAGATCCTTGGTGGACTGATAGTGGAGCAAGTTCACACATGACCTTTCACAAAGAATACTTCACTTCTTTGTTGGCATATGGAGATGACAAGAGGGTGATCTACACGGCCAATGATGGTGAGTGTGCAATCAAAGGGATTGGCAGAATTCCTATTTCTCTCTCTACAAATAGGAATGTTCATTTGGAGGATGTCTTGTTTATTCCATCTATTACCAAGAATTTGCTTAGTGTGAGTCAAATGCTAAGTAAGGGCCTCAAGGTGGAGTTTGATGGAGATGCTTGTTAAAGGAAGGATGTCTTGATTGGAAAAGGTAAAAGACAAGGAAAATTGTTCAAACTTGATGCTTGTGTTATTGCTAACCAAGTTGGATGTGTTGCAAGGGAGCAAATTTCTATTCAAGAGGTTTGGCACAAAAGGATGGGACACCTCAACTTCAAGTCATTGGAGGTAATGGCAAGGAAGAAGGTTGTGATTGGTCTTCCAAGTTCCTTAAGTAATGACATGTTTGTGAGTCTTGTGCTTTGTCTAAGTCACATAGACTACCTTATACTAGATCTATTTCTAGATCTACAAAGCCTTTTCAACTTGTACATTCGGATATTCATGGATTTACTACAATTAGCAATAGTGGAGCTAAGATGTATGTAACATTCATTGATGATTCTAGTAGATTTTGTTGGATCTATCTACTAAAGAGCAAGGATGAAGTGTATGATGTCTTTGTCAAGTTTAAGAATGCAAGGGAGAACCAATTTTCCACAAAGATCAAGTGCTTGAAAGGTGAAAATGGTGGTGAGTACATATCTAACAAATTCAAGGCCTTTTGTGATGAGCATGGGCTCAAGAGGGTGTATACAACATCAAGGACCCCACAACAAAATGGAGTGGCTGAAAGGAAGAATAGGACTTTATGTGAAAGTGCTAAAGCTACGAGGTTAAGTGCTAATCTTGACAAACCATTTTGGGATCAAGCTTTGTTGTGTGCCAATTTCTTGTGCAATAGGTGGCCGAGTGCTATTTTGGATGGAAGGACACCCTTTGAGATGCTATTCAAGAGGAGGCTGAGTGTCAACTTTACTCTTGATAATAGAACAAAGGAGGATCCATCTTCAAGAGGAAATATTTTTGTTGGATATAGTGAGGTGAGTAAAGCCCTATAAGGTTTACATTCCTTTTACTAACAAAGTGATTGTTGGTAGAGATGTCATTTTTGATGAGGGGAACATTCCAAAGGTGTCTTCAAGCATGATTGATGGTAGAGTGGATGGATCTAACATTCTTTATGTTGATGAGAAGGATCTTACTTTGGATGGTGGTGATGATGGACCTTCATCAAGTCAAAAGCCAAGGAGAACATCAAGAGAAAGACAAGTACCTTCAAGGCTCACATATGATCAAAAGGGTAAGCAAGTAGTTTCTGGAAATTATGTTGCTTTCCTAACCTCTTTGGATGAGCCTACAGGTGTAGATCAAGCAAGGAAAGAAGACCTATGGATCCAAGCAATGGATTTTGAGTATCGATCTCTTATGAAGAGTGGAACATCTTTTGGAATATCTTCTTGTGTTCATGGAGCTATGCAAGTGGATGGATGTTATCTTTCTATAAAATCAAGTATTGGATCTGGAAAACAAAGTTGCTCAATGACTTTGATGATCAAGTTGAAGATCAAGAAGTTGATCTCAAAGCGCTTCAACTAATCAAAAGGGAAGTTGGCAATTTAGAGCTAGTCAAGAGCATCAAAGGAGAGGTAATTGGCAAAGATGCTATGGATCTGGTTTTGCAGCATATTGAAGACTCAAGTAAGGTCAAAGGAGCAGCAACGAAGTGTTTTTCAAGTTTATTTTACTTGTTCTATCTCATGTTTGAGCAATTTCATGTGGATGTGTGCAAATTGTCAAGATATGGTAAAACTAGCTACATTGGTGAACATTGTTTTGATGTTGGATTTGTACTAGCATTCTTGGCTAGTTTTGCTGATGGAAATGAAGCTATTGGAGGCTCATTATGTCACTCATTCATGGACAAGTCATCAAGTGATGATGGCATCTTATGGCAAGATGGAGATGGAGGCTCATTCATGGAGTATCATGGTGGATACAAGGCAACAAAGGACAAAGGAGGAGGAGACATGCAAGCAAAAGTTGATCACTCACATTTTTTGCTTGTTTGCTGTATTTTTCCAGAGAGTTCAGAGTTGGAAGCATGGTGGAATCATTTCATTTACATTCCATTTGATTCTTCATGTTTTAGTCACATTTTTACATGTAAAATTGATGTAAGAAATAGTGAAGCATCCCAAGTGGACACTATTCTCTATATCAATTATGGTTGTTTATTTTGAGCATTACATGATCATTGAAAGGAGGTCTATTCTCAGGAAGAAGATCATTCTTATGATGGATCAAAGTTCTATTGTCAAAAACTATGCTAGGAGCAAGCATATTGAGATACAATATCATTTTGTGAGGGAGCGAGTCATTACAAAGGAGGTGGAGCTTCAACATGTGTCTTCAAGGAAATATGTAGCTGATATCTTCACCAAAGAATTGGGAAAAGACTTTTTCATGAAGCATAGGACTTCACTTGGAGTATTATCAAAGTCTATGCTAAAACTAGTTGAAGAGGGAGTGTGAAAGACTCAACTAGTTTCATCACATTTTGCAATATTTTCATATTTGGCATATTGAGGCCAAAACTTGTTTTAGACTTAGAGGTTGACTTTTCAAAGTTCATTAGTCTAAATTTCGTTTGAATAAACACTTTTTGAAAGTGTGGGAAAGTTAGAATGCGAGTTTGAGTAGATTCAATTTGAATAGTTGGGTACACTGAATCTAGACCCAAAATTAGTAAGGTTAGCATTTTGGAGGGAAAGCCAAGTGGCCAAATAGGGTTTGGACCTGCTATAAAAGGATGTAACTCTTATACTTTAGAGTTGATTAGGCCCATTATCCTACATGCAAAATTAGTTAATGGCTAAGGACCAAGTTATAAGCTCCTACTATATTTTCTAGCTCTTCAAAATTGTAGGCACTTCCTTTGACATTGACTATTTCATAGACTTCCATGACCAACAACACATGGTTTGGATTTGTTCAACAATAAATATTGGGAGAGAAATTTCAAGAACTAAATTACGAACATTGAAGAAAAAATCCCTATCATGGCGAACCTAGACAAATTAAGTTATGAGTTTGGCATCAATGAGTTGAGCCAGGAAAAATGGACAAACTTAACTTTTCTATATAAAAAGAAAATGTGGTCGAGATTTAAACAATTGTAAAAATGATGATACCTTGCTAACGTGCATATGCAACAAAAATAATATGCTCATAAACTTGACATGACGTAATCAAATGCATATCAATATGAATCACATGACGTTAAAAGTTGAGCATCAACATAAGAGAAAAGAAAGTGACTAATAAGTTGAAAATGGCACTCCTAACGATGTAGGCCATACCATATTTAGGTCTAGAAATTTTTTTATATGTATTATCAAAATTACATCTTACAAGCAACTTCTAATTTTCACTAGAACCTTGAATTATTGTCATCAATAATGCACGTAGCAACCAAACTCTTATTTCATGTCTTCATGTCATCCATTAACTACTCATTTACCTACATTAAGAGCTACATTTTACACAATGTGGTAGCTCTTGGGCTATAAAAGATGACAAATTTTCTCTATTATCATCGATATTGTAAGTGCATTTATAATCAAGTTAGTACATATGATTGAAACACTATAAATCTAGACAATTGTAATAAGATTTGAAAATTTCACTATGGTTTTTCTCTTGTCATCATTTGTGTGGCAAGTTGGAGTTGAACCCCTAACCTTTTGGCAAGGAATGGAAGTCCTAACCAACTAACTACTTATTGAAGGGCTAGTTTATTTTTATCATTGTGATATTAGATCTAGTCCTGTATGTGATTATGTGCATGTCACATAGTGGCTCATATATATACATATCCTCACTTTTAGAATATGTGTGACTTATAAGATTTTAATAGGCTTGATAATACTAAGGACAAAAGAGACAATGCGAGTCCTTTTTTTTGTGTTGGAGTATCTAGGCCTTCTAGTAGCAAAATACAATTATTTAGAGTGATAGCAAGTATCTATGAAACTTTGAAATTTTTTCATGAGCATTGGAAAAGGACAATGCTTTCTTTGATTTACTATTTTCATTGTTTAACGACCCAAAAAAAACCCAAGAGCCATCTTTAGAATATAAAACATGGCCAAAAGACAAACTATTATATACCTTATATTGGCTCAAAATTAAGAATAAAAAATTGAAATTAAGTTGTCAGACATGAACTTTGTGAGATTAACTCACACATCTTCAAGGTGTTGTATAGTCAAAACTTCTAATCATAAAGAAAGAAAATGTCTTTCAACTAGTCAACCCTTTGTAGACTTTAAATAAGTTCCCATGTTCAATCATGATTGCTAAAAGATCATATCAATGTAGTCATATAGATTAAGAGAGACATTGAAAGCGTTAAAGAAACAAATCCACTAACAAAAATATTCATTTTATAAGATTTATAACATAATAAAATATCATACCCTTAAAGAGTCACAATATGTATTTGTCATGTATGACGAAAACAAATTAGATATAAAAAACAAAGCATTGTTAAAACTTCAATAATTGGCACTCTTCTTGTAGAATGAAATGATGATTCTTTTTTGAAGAAATCACCTTTTGAACCCAAAACATATTGATTTTATATTTATTTTTTAAATTGAAGGACTCTCCATAATGCTTTCTAATTAATCAAAAAGGGTGCTTGAAGGTTTCCGATCCAAAATTTGCCATCTGCCATAGTTGAACAAGTTGGATATGGGTAGCATGTAGTTGTGTCAACAACCATAATTAGTATCATAGAGTTTCAAAAGTCTCATTATAAAGCTTGACGATATAGTCTACTATTATAATGCTTGTCATCAAGGGCTATTCCATTAGATCATTTTCCACTATGTTGTGGTTGTTTGTTATTCGACTTTAGTATTTTAACATAATAATAATGCCACAATTATTTGAAAAATAAATTTTGAGTAGTAATTCAAAGAAGTCCACAAAATGCTCTTAATCTTGTTATATAGCTAAATATATAAGTACCTAGTATTTAATTTCTATAGATATTAACTTCCATACTCATTCTCCACCATAATCCTTTGACAAAGCATTCTCCAATTACTAATAATGAAATTATAATAATATCCATAGACAAAACTCTTAACCATACAAAACTAGATAGATTTTAAGCTATTAAATCTACAATTAAATTTAAAAAATGAAGCTACTCTAATGAATATCATCACAAAAAGCTTGCATAGTATTTGAAACACAAGCTTGAGGCACGATCATGTCCATCCACTAAGTTTGTCTATCTTGAAAGTTCTTTTATTTTAAATGTGTTAACAATTACAGAGCTCTTCAAATAGAAATATAGTGGGAATACGCAGCATATGTATATTTAGGAAATTTTTCTTTAATGTACAATTGTTGAACGGATAAAAGGGCATATGAAATGAGAGAAGCAATATTTACATAACTGTAAGTATGGTATGGTCTGGTTATTGAATTAGTGGAGAGAAGTATATTATTTGTTTTGACTTCCTCCAAATAATGAGAATAGTTAGCTTCCCAATCTGTGTAGATTTCCCACAGATCAAGAAATAATAGTTGGTTTTCTTGGGTTCTACTATCCATTGGTGCACTATACTTGTGATTGCATGCAATTCTATGTGTAGAATGATCTATATTTGTTATTTTTGGATACACACATGTGAAATACAGTAGCTTGCTAGTTTTTTATGGACATCAACAATACTTTATCTTTTGATTCATGTTTGATCAAGTTCTATTAAAGTTTGCATCGCATTTTGTGTGTAGATGCTGATTTTTTTACATTTGGTGAGATTGGTAGAGTAGCTTCTTTTGTAACCCAAGATCTTTTTGTGGATTGGATCATCATTGATCTGAAATCCTTCACAACGATCATGCTTGTAAGTTAGAAGGCATAGGATCCATACCTTTATGCTTGGGATCTTCACGGAAGATCAAGATTGATGGTGTATTTTACATTCCTAGTATCACTAAGAACTTGCTTAGCGTAGGACAATTGACAATGGATTTATTGTCGAGTTTACCACAAATGCATGTAACATCAAGAAGGATGGCAACATCATTGCTAGGGGCATAAGGTTTGGAAGATTGTTCAAACTAGATGCCTATGTGTGATGCTAATGTTGTGATGCTAGCTGAGGACACCGAGTTATCTAACAATGATTTATGGCACAAGAGACTTGGCCACATCAACTCAAGTTCAATGGAGTCATGTGCAAGGAGGAGCTTCCAAGGTCCTTGGCAAAATAGGAGAAGGTATGTGAAGCATGTGCCCCTTCAAAGGCACATAAGAAAGCTTTCTCAAGTTCCATGACAAAGTCAACTCACCAACTTGAGTTGATCCACTCGGATGTACACTTTGCAAGTACCAATGGAGGTGCCACCATGTTTGCTACATTTATAGATGATTACTGAAGGTTTTTTTGGGTTTTCTTACTTTCATCTAAATCATAGGTATTTTGAAAGTTTTCTAAAGTTCAAAGCATTTGTTGAAAAGCATCATGACCACAAGATCAAGACTTTTATGAGTGATAATGGTGGAGAATATATCTCCAATGAAGCCTTAAGGATTGATGCATGTTTACCAAAGTCATTTTGACGAGAAGCCCTCACCTGTGCTAACCATTTGATGAATAGATTTCCATGTAGCTCTATAGAAGGTAAAACACCATTTGAAGTATTGTATTGGAGGAACCCCAATCTCAAAGACTTAAAGGTGCTTGGATGCATTTGCTATGTGCATACACCTTTGGAGACAAGGACAAGGAGGATCCATCATCAATCAAGGGGATCATGCTCGGGTATGGCAATGCAAGCAAAGGTTACAAGGTATACATTCCATCTTCAAACAAGTTTCTGGTTTCTAGAGATGTCATTTTTTATGAGAATAAGATGCATAAGCTTGTTGATGGCTCAATCAAATCACCTATCAAGAGGGAGGTGGCCAAGGATCAAGATAATCTCGATCTTGAGGAGGAGCAAGAGCCAAGTGTACCAATCACTCCAAGGATATCTCAGGGGTAAGATTGGAGCCAATGAGGCTCACATAACAAGACAAGGGCAAGCAAGCCGAGGGTAATCCATCTTCATTCTTTGCACTCATTTCAAGTTTTGAAGAACCTTCATGTGGTGCTTTCTCCATCATTTCTAGGATCAAATGGGATTATTTTGTTGCATTTTTGACAAGAACATATTTTTTTAATGTAGAATTTGTGAGAAATCAAGAGGTAGTATGATTGACAATGGAGTTGAGGTCTAGAGTAGGAAATGCGCAAACACAATAGTTTTTGATAAGTGAAAATAATAAAATAAAATGCAGAAGACAAAAAAAGACATTTATCAATAGTAAACTTTAATTGCATGAATGCATTAAACCATGAAAAAGAACACAATGGAAGTAATTTTGAATAGAAAAAGATATGAAAATCTACAATTGTAGTGATGATGCATTCACAAGGACTCAAACCACAAGCTGTAAGCAACACTCTATCTAATTCTTGGATTGTGAATGTATAGGAGAAATTGTAACTAAGGTTTACAATGGTGGCACCAAAAAATTCTAAAGTCTAGTTGAGGAGCTCTTTTAGCATAAACCTATTTCAAATGAAAGCAAAAGCTAAAACTATGCACGTAGAAGCATACTATGTAGAGTTAAAATCACCAAAAGAATGTTCAAAATAGATAATAACACATTAGGATCCAACAATTCTCTACAAAGTTAAGATCTATAAAGCAATGGCAAAACTATTCTATTTACATTACGCACAAAAGAAATGCGTAATAGCGTGAAAATAGTTTGAATAGTAGCAAAAGAGTGTGAGGAAAAGTGAGAAAGAGTTGTGGAGAAGAGAATAGGAAGAGACTTATGCGTGAGAGAATAGAGAAAAGAAGAGACTAGGAGCTCCACAATTGAAGATGGAGAATGAGAAGAGGAAGAAAAAGAAAGAGGGAAAGAAAGGTCAAGAGAGGAAAGGAGAAGAGGTAAGTGAAGATGAGGAGAGAAACCTTAAATTGGAAGTTACAAATGATGAATGATGGTCTCAAAATACAACTTCATATGCAAAAGGTATGTATTGATGAATTGCAATGTGTGATTGATTTGTCAAGGAGACTAGGTAGTATCTTTTGAGTTTTTTGTGTTTCTAATTGTCTAATATACTCTACTAGGTCCAACTTCTGTGGCACTACTTTGATTGTGTAGTTTGTAACTATGTGCTATCATGGCTTTAGTAGGATTTTTTTATTTATGAACAACACTTTAAATCTAGATGAAACTATTATCACTTGTTTATTATGTAATAGTTGACAAAACAACAAGAATCGATTGACACAATCACCACAGTACAACATCAAGTACTTCAAGACAAGAAGAACATCATTTCTCACCACCAACTATATATTCACACTAACTTATTATCAAGTACAAAGAAAGCAACTTAAGTACTCAACATGGGCTCGTGAGAATTGGCCTGATAACTCTAGAACTAAGCAAAATGTGTTATCGTCAAACTTAGAAAGTAGCTATAACAAAATTACACATTGATTATTGCTTATTTAACTCTCTCCCTCAATAATCAATGTCTCACTTAGTCTATGACTTATGCTATTCATGGAACATACCTCCATGATAGTATCACACTTTAGTATTGACAAGATTTCAAAAAAAAAAATTTAGATAACTATTTCTATGTCAAGCTTAGTTCTAAAAGTCTCAAACTTGTCTTTACTTAAGGCTTTTGTAAATATATCAGCAAGTTGCAACATTTTAGAGCAATGCATAACACTAATATCTTCAAATTGTGACTTCTCATGCACAAAGTGATATTTTACTTCAATGTGTTTAGATCTTGCATGAAAGACTAGATTTTTGGCCAATTGTATCCCACTTTGGCTATCACTGAAGATAATATTCAACAATATTATCTTAACAATTTTTTATGGCAATTTTTATGCAACTAGAAGAAAAAACCTTTAGAATTTACCATTTCCACTTTGAAAGTTGCTCTAATACTACAATTCTTTAGAGTTTGCTATTGTGCTTACTGCTTATTAGCGGGAGTGCTTAATTTAGACAGAGTTGCAGTTACTCAGAGATAGGTTAGAGCACGCGGCTTTGATCCGCAATTCCTTTGTGCTCATTTCCATTCTGATTTATTTCTTTCACCGAAATAATATATTTTTATCGCGTCCAGTATCATATCAGTATGTATGCATCTCTGTAATTCTTTTATAATTGATAATTTTATTTGTATGATAATTTAATGCTTTATGTTTGGCTACGTAATCACTTAGTTGCTAGCGATTTCAAAGTTAGTTGCTAAAGAATAAACATGATTTCTATCACTACTTTTTGTTCAAAATTGATAGGCGTAGTCATGCACAGGAAAGAAGGTTTCTTCTTTTGTTAATGCAGTATCAAAAGCATAAGGAGAAGATCACAACACTCATTACATAGTTAGTATAAAATCCAACATGATCAATTTAAACTACTATCAAAAGTCTTTTACTATTCCTAAACTCTCTACGAATCTGTTATCAGTAAGTAGAATTACAGGTTTAGGTCATAAGGTGGAGTTTGAGTCTGATCAATGCAGAATTATCGATAAGAGCAATAAGATCCTTGCACTCGGCAAGAGGCATGGATACTTATATATATTGGCACATTGTTATTTTGATACTAGTCAAGTCTTGAAAACCTCTGTTCTTGTCAATAAAGCATTATTATGGCATCATCACTTAGAACACTTAAATTATGCATCTGTATTGAACATGTCCAGACAATATCTAGCACTTGATCTCAACTATCCAACACACAAGAAAACACTATACACTAGTAGCCACACTAGAGCATAAGCATAGCAAACAAAAGATATCTCTCCCCCTCCCTATGGGCAGCCTCCTCCCCTCATAAAGATGGCAAATGGCAGCCTCCAATACACTATGGAGTTCCATGCACAACCAATGAAAAAGAGAGAGGCCTAGGGGAGTTAAAGAACCTTCATAGACTTATGGAAGGTCAAGAGACTTCTTCCATAACCTATGACTCTTTGATGCCTTTCTTGTGGGAGTTGGAAACTCAATGGACACCTTGAAGTGTGCCCTCCGAATAGGTCCCATTGCCCAAGTTGTGCTTGTATACTTGGTCCAAAACCAATAAAGTGATATGGTTCAAGGTTGAAGCCTAAGTTTTAGAAAAATAGCCAAAACACCCATGGTAATGACTTTCCAACACATCACTAGGTTCCATACCTCCGACCAAGGCATAGACACCTACCTACCCTTATCCAAGGACACCAGTACCTTAATCTAAAGGCACATACCCTTAATCCTAAGATTACCCCTTATCCAAGGGTAACTTGATTCCATACCTCCGACCAAGGTATAGTCACTTGCCTGCCCTTATCCAAAGGCACCCACCCTTAGTCCTAGAGGTACTCCTTATCCAAGGGTAACTTGTCATTTAGCCCCCAACAATAAATGGACATATAAGAGTCACTGAAGTACTGCTAGTTACATAGGTATGTAAGATATTTGAATTGTCAAAACTTGTTGAAAACCTCCGATTTTTACTTAATGAAGTAAATAGTTGTTCTTCTGGAAAATTTGTCAATAAAAGTAATGAAATACTTTGCATCTAGCAATGATAGAGTTTGCATAGGTCCACATATATCTGAATGAACAACATCTAATAGACCTTTTGTTGCATGCCAATGGCTTGATCTAAAAGGAATCCTAGTTTGTTTTCCAAGGATGCAACTATGACAGCCAGGGAGGTCGACTTTGAGTATGCTGAGGGTTTGGATCTTGCTTATGGTATTGGACATAAGTAGGGTTTGGATCTTGAGTATGCTATGGTTTGTGGTGGTATGCTTGTGATTAGTTATTGGTTGGCAAGGGGGTGCTAGATTAGCCAAGTTGCAGGATTGCATGTGCTAGCTAGTGGTCCGACAACGGGGGAGAATACATCTCCACTGAATTTAAGGAGTACTGCCTTAACAACGACATTGAGCAACAATTCTTGCTGAGAGAAAGAACAGAACCTTAGTCAAATCGGCAATGTGTATGCTTGTGCATGCAACACTTCTAAAGTCCTTCTGGGTTGAGGTTGTTTCAACAGCAAGTACCTATATTCAGAATAGATGTCCTACTAAAGGTCTCTCAGCCAAAATGCCATACGAAGTTTGGAGAGGTACCAAACCTTCTTTATCGAACTTACAAGTTTTTGGATGTACAACTTATACTCAGATTCCTCATGATCTCAGGAAGAAGCTCGACTTCTAGAGAGTATCAAATGTATTTTCATCAGCTACACTACTTCAGACCAAGCTTACAAGTTGTTTGATTCTATCGAGTCGAAGATATTCACTAGTCAGGATGTCATCTTCAACGAAGATCAGTTTATCAACCTCAAGGAAAAAGGCGAAGCTAATATAGCTGACCTCAAGGAAAAAGGCAAAGCCAATATAGCCGACTTGTTCGACTCTTTCGACATATTGAACTTTCAAGTTCCTTAGTCGACTATTCCTATTAAAGGTCCAAGTTCATCTACTTCAAACAATCAACTTATCAATAGTAAATCCGAAGATGATGATGTTGCAGTTCAGCATCTACAGCATGATGGAAATGATCAACTTCCTTAATCACCTAGAACATCGACAAGTGTTAGCAGACCACTATCAAGTACATCGAAGAGTCTGCAGCTTACTTTGTTCAGGAGCCGATGACTAACAACTGTTGAAGGGGCACTCGCTCAGCCTGATTCTGATCTCTAGAAAGAAGCTATGTATAAAGAGTATTCATTTCTTATCAAGAACCAAACATGGATGATTATCGAATTACCTGCTAGCAGAAACGTAGTTGATTGCAAATGGATTTTCAAAATCAAATATAAGATAGACGGAAGCATCGACAGAAGAAAAGCTCAACTTGTCGCTAGAGGATTTTCTCAGGTACACAACATCGATTATACTGAGACTTTTAGTCCAGTAGTTAAGCATTCTTCTATTCAACTTTTGTTATAATTTGCCGTTGCGACAGATTTGAAAATACATCAAATGGATGTACAGACAGCATATCTTAACGGAGGTATCGAAGAGGACATTTACATGGTGCAACTTGAAGGTTACAATATCGAAGATAAATACAATCATGTGTGTAAACTTCATAAGGCACTTTATGGCTTGAAGTAATCTGCTCGAGCATGGTTTCAAAGGATCAATATTTTTCCTATTGATCACGGCTACACACCAAGCTCTTCAGATTCCAATGTTTACTTCAAGAAAGTGCAGCAGTCTTTTATCATTATCATTTTGTATGTGGATGACACATTGCTTTTCAGCAATAGTATTGATTTGATAAAAAAGTTAAAACAATGCTATCTTCCTCTTCATCACTCAGTGAAGGTAGAGTCATTGACAAGTTCAATGGTTCTAACTTCTACATCTAGAAGTTAAAACTTAGAATGATATTGATAGATAGAGATATTTGGGATGTAGTAGAAGATGAAGATCTGAAACCAGAAGATGGTGATCAAGCAAAGGCCTGGAGGATCAAAGATCAGAAGGCCCTAGCATGTATCACACTCAATCTGGCCGACTCCCAAATATCTCACATTACCACGTGCAAAACCTGTAATGAAGCACTGGACTTGTTATCAAGTCTCTATGAGACTCACGATGTAACCACGAGATTACATTTTAGAAGGAAGTTCTTTACTCTTAGCATGTCTGATTCTAGTGCCATCACTTCTCACATCAACAACTTCAAGTCCATGTTAGATCAGTTATCAGTTGTAGGATGTTCTGTTCAAGATGATGATGTCGTTATGACCTTGCTTTCTTCTCTTTCAAAGTCGTATGAACACTTTGTGGTGATGATCTCCACACAACCCGACCTCACTCTTCAAAAAGTGATCGGTCGTCTTCTTCAAGAAAAAATGCGGAGAAAGACTAGCAGCCTGTCCATCAAAGACAAATCCATGGCTCTATACACCCAGAAGAAAGACTATTCCAAGGGCATGAATCAAGTGCAGCAGCAACAGTAGAAGCCTCACACTCAAGGTGAGCATAGTGGATCACGCAAGAAGCTTTTCTACAGATATTGCAAAAGACCTAATCACGACATCAAGGAATGTCACATCCGCATCTACAACAAGGCAAAGAAACAGCAACAACAACAACAAGCAGACTCCTCCAACACGGCAAAATTCAAGAATTCAAATACACATTTGTTAATGGCTTACAACAGTAGCAAAGACTGTTATAGCTGGTACCTGGACATCGGCGCTACCCAAACACATGACCTCTCGCAAGGAATGGTTTATGGAGTACGCAGCTCACAGCAGAGACCAATTTATCTACCTCGGAGATTCAAGCACCATACGTGTGGAAGGCAAAGGAGCAGTGAAGATCAGCTTCAACAACGATCTGTCCATTTGTGTTCCTAATTTCCTTCACATTCCTCAATTATCAAAGAATCTATTATCAGTCTCTAAGATAACTAATGAGGGCTACACTGTTACTTTCTCATCTGAGCAGTGTACAATACTCGAGGAAGATACTACTCTGAGTACATGCACTGGAGTCAGAAATCTTTACGTACTCTCCAATTCAGTTGCATTAGCTAGTATCTCTAATGAAGATGTAAACGACAGTGCTGTTCTGTGGCATGATCGATTTGGACACATGAATAAAAGATCACTTTCTTATATGCGTTGTAATGATTTAGTTGATGGTTTGAATTTCTCGTCTTCATTAGATAGGAAATCTTTCTTTTGTGAATCATACATCTATGGGAAGCACTCTAGAAGCAAGTCTCCAAAATCACATTCCATCAAAACAAAGCTTGTATTAGATCTTGTACATAGCGATCTCTGTGGTCCAATGCCAACTCCGTCATTAGGAGATGCAATCTATTTTATCACTTTCATAGATGATTATTCTAGATGGTCTACAGTCATTCTCATTAAGCACAAGTTTGAAGCCTTTGAATGTTTTAAGAGATTCAAGGCCATGGCTAAGACACAAACGTCTAGAAAAGTGAAAGCACTCCGAACTAATGGTGGCGGCGAATACATCTCTAACGAGATGTCCAACTAAATGGCTGAACATGGTATTAGAAGACAATTCACCACTTCCTATTCACCTCAACAGAACAAGATTGCAGAAAGGAAGAATCGAACTCTTCTCAACTTAGCCAAATCCATGCTACATCAAGCACACCTACTTGCAAAGTTCTGGGCAAAAGCTACTGCCATAGCCTGTTACGTGCAGAACAGATCCAGCTCCAAAGCCATCAACAACAAGACTCCTCATGAAGTTTGGCATGGGCACAAGCCTAGTGTCAGCCATTCTAAAATCTTTGGTTGTATATGTTTTGTTCACATTCCTAAATAGCTTAGGAAGAAGCTGGATCATAGGAAAAATTATTATAAATGTATTCTCATTGGCTATCCTGATGAACATAAAGCTTATAAAGTTTATGATCCATCCACCAATGTAGTATTTGTCTCTAGGGATGTAATATCTCAAGAACACACATACTATGACTTCAAACAACCATTGATAAACGATGCTATGTCATTTCAGCCTATTTTACGTAGCATGATTCTTCCAACGTTGATGTTCCTTCTAAAAACCTGCAGCTACAGCTACATAAGCCGAGCAGCCGACAATAATTGTCCTCTTTCTGAGAGACTACTCCAACTCAGATTGGGGAGGAACAGTCTCTACCAGAAAATCTACCTCCAGGTTTTGTTTCTATCTGGCAGGGGGACCAATTTTGTGGAACTCAAGGAAGCATAAGTCAGTTGTGCTTTCTTTGACAGAGGCAGAGTACATCGCAGCATGTCAAGCTTCAAAAGAAGCTATATGGATCAGGTTATTACTTTACGACCTACATCACACTCAGTTTAATACTACCACCATTTTGTGTGACAACTTGAGCTGTATTTCACTGTCACTGAATCCCAGATTTCATGGCAAATCCAAGCACATAGAAATCCAGTATCAATTCATTCGGGAGAAAGTTTTCTCAGGGCAAGTGATCCTTCAATACTGCTCCACAACAGAAATGGTCGCAGACATCTTCATCAAAGCGCTTCCCAGGATCAAGCACCAAAAGTCCTTCAACATGATGAACTTGACGAAGATAACAAGGCACCAACCGTGACCTTAAGGGGGACTGTTGGAAATTAAGCCCACAGTTGTCTCCTTGGTGAATGACTAATTTCTATTTCATGATTCTTCCTGCATGTTTATTGATCATTGATCTAGGGTCAGGTGAAACCAACTTTGGTTCTACGTTTGCTCATCTGATACCTACAGGAATCACAAACTTAGAGAACAAAATTATTTGAAGAACGTCTAAAACAGGCTTCCGACTGATCTCTAGCAAAGGGTAACCAATTCTGTCATAATTTCAAGTTCAGATGTTAAGTTCAATAATTTGAAATCATTAAAGAATTGGCCATCTTCAAAAACTTCCACGAAATTAGCATTTAGAACAAGTCTGTAGAAATACATTACTTTCGCGACAATCTACAAAAATACTCTAAGTGTCGCGACAGTCTGCAGAAATGAACTATGTTTTCAACAGCCTCGGCTTTATCGCATTTTCCAAAATGCGACACTTTCATAGTTCAAAAATTTAACTGTTTTTACACACCTTCGGCTCTTTGCAAAAAATGCGAAGAGAGAGAAAATTTTCGAAGGTCATTTCATGCGTTAAGCTATTTTAAAGACAACCGTCTTTTTGGTGGCACCTTCGGCTTCTTGCAAAAAATGTGAAGAGAGAAAATCCTGAAGGTCGTCTAAAACAAACGAGGATGTTGCTCCGGATTTACAGGTTGTTGCTATGTGCCTTGCGCCTATATGCCTTGATTATGCAGATCCACACAGACGAAATCTGCAATTCTCTACTGGTAAGAAAGTCTATTTACGAGTCCCAATTGATTCTAAAACTCTCAAATCAGGAGTGTGTGCTAAATTGTCTCCTAGGTATTGTGGTCCTTTTACCATTAGTAGGAGACTAGGTGAGGACACCTATGAACTAGAACTCTCACGCAACAGTAAGGTTTTTCTAGTTTTTCATGTAAGTCAATTACGAAAAGCCTTAACCAAATTTAAAAATCTAGTAGGGGACAATGTTCTAGTTCTCCCATTGGATTATCAGCAACTTCCACATGAACCAGAGGAGATCCTAAGTAGTAGAGAGACACAGACCCATCATTCTCTAAACCAAGAATATCTAATCAAGTGGACAAATTAGCCTGTTGAGAATGCCACTTGGGAAAGGGGTAGCATTCTTGGCAAGTTATTTCTAAAAAATTTCTTAGAGGACCAAGATAGTTCTTAAGGGGGAGGAAGTGTTATGAGCTTGTAAACAGTGCCGAACCCTAGAGAACATAGGAGGTCAGATACCACAGGGCGGGCATAACACAACCTAGGGACCCTCTCAGCAGGATAGGGCCCCATGTTGAGTCCTGACATGCAGTCAGCCATGTCAATGCCACGTGGCCGACACTTGGCAGTATGCATTCTACTAGTCTTCACACTAGGCTAGGAGGGGCTTACTCCATAGAGGGAGTTGGCGAGACTGGGTGGATCAATTAGTGTTTTCCCTACTGTGGTGTCTAGATCTCTAACAGTTTGGAATTATATGGACTACCTTAACTTAGTCAGATGGAGTAATTGCTTATGAGAGCAAGAAACTTACTAATTCATTCACCATAGCTACACCTCTCAAGCTCTCAAAGATGGCACAACAAAAGTTAACTATATTACAAGGGAAATCTGTATGTATAGTGAAAGCCCCAACATGCATGGGCTTAGCAAGAGTCAATACACTAAAATAGGCACCTCTCTGACTAATAGGCCCAACATGGGCTAAAATACGGACAAACCTTGGACATGCCCCTGAGTATAGCATGATGAAACTGAAATCTACTATACAAGCCAATTTTTTCCTACGTGTGGCTACTCAACTAATCCAAGTAGCCAGCTATGGGACCAGTGCCCGACGATAGCGGCAAGTTTTGAATACTATTGAAAACAGTAAATCTAATAAACTATACATTTAATTTGAAGCTTATAAAATGTATATCAGATTAACTCTAATTTCTAGCTATTTCATGCCTTACAAAACCATTGACAATGTAGTGCAAATATTCTTAAAGAATGTTTACAAATTACGTGGAATTCCAGAATAGATATTGGACCAATAGGCATAGCAGATTTCTTTCCCATTTCTGGAAAGTGTTAATGAATAAGTTAGGCATTAAATTGAGTTTAAGTACATCTTTTTATCAAAAAATTGATGGACAAACAAAAAGGGTCAATCAATGGTTGGAGTGCCATTTATGACATTTTGTATCAGATCATTAAACAAAGTGGATAAAATGGTTGTATCTAGTTGATTTTTGCTATAATGTCACTCCACATTGTATCAATTGGCATGACACATTTCTACGCATTGTATGGCTATGAACTATATTAAAACCCATCAATGTGGATTTAACTGAAGTTGTAGCTCCAGTAGCAGTGGACCAAATTCAATACATTGCAAACTATTTTAAAAGCTAATTAGAAGCACATCAAAGCAGCTCAACAATGAATGAAATAATTTGTTGATTAGAAGAGAACTGATTGCGAGTTTGCAGAGGGAGACTTCGTATATCTAAGGTTACAACCTTATAGATATACTAAATTAAAGAAGACTCAAAGAGAAAAATCAGCTCCAAAGTTTTACGGATGTTTCAAAAAATTTGAAAATGATTGGTGAATTGAGTTATGACGTAAATTTAGAGAGAGAGAGAGAGAGAGAGAGAGAGAGAGAGAGAGATGTACCATAACGGTACACCCTTTAGTGATGGTCTCGCAAGGGGCATGACACAGGCCTAGCATTATCAACTTGTTTGGGTGCCACGCATCACCATCCTAGGTGGTCACATGTCGTCGACAGGACCGTGCTTGATGGGACCCACTATGCTATGCCTATATAGTGGTGGGGTTTCCCTCTTTCTATTCACTCAGTCTACCCGGGAGTTGGTGGATGGAGAGCACATGCATGAGCCAGGATGTATCTCCAGGCCAGGAGATGTATGCTAGGGAGAGTGCAATGGTTGTTGGCATAAAACGCTAATTATTGTAGGAGGCTCAACTGGGCATGACTATGTCGATAACTCTAATGCATGGGGGTGGGTGGGTTGTGACCCTATGAATGGGTGGATACGGTGTGTTGTCACTGGTATGGGTTGTTATACGGAACCTTCAAGGCAATCGGAGATTCATGGGAGTTGTAACATTTGGTATTAGAGCAGCCGATTTTCTTTACAAGGTGCACACGTTCCCTTTATAGCTTTTGTGGTTAAGAATTTTTTCTAATGGAATGTGGTTGTTTGATTCTTAATCTTCGTTCAAGTTAATTTCTTGTGAAGGTTGGCATGTGGATGTAGGCTTGTTCTCCTTTTAAACAGGCTATTCACAACGGATCTGGAGAGTGGACATACTCTCGCTGGTACGCATGTAAAGCCCAGTGGAAATCCACTGATATTGTCCACCTGTAGGGCTGATGGATAATTGGCGAATGCAAAGGTGTAGGACAATAGTGAATCTATATATTGAAGTTGTAAATACAACGATCAGACCACAACACAATTGCGCTGATATTCGCATGATCCTACTAACAGATTCAAGACAATTTCTAAAGTTCTAAATATTTCTCTCTCTCTCTCTCTCTCTCTCTCTCTCTCTCTCTCTCTCTCTCTCTCTCTCTCTCTCTCTCTCTCTCTCTCTCTCTCTCTCTCTCTCTCTCTCTCTCTCTCTCTCTCTCTCTCTCTATAATCACTAACTCTGAGGAGTCCGCTACTGATAAAAGACATTCTCCGCTATCTAACCTTACATATCATAAATCATCTATTTACAATCGCTCAATTACATGTATATATATCAACTGAAAAGTCTTGTACTAACTTAACTTTACAATTACAAGATTGATAACAACTATTAAACTAATCAATGGATCAGTTCGTTGATGAAACGTGAACGCTTTCTGGTCTAATAGCAAAAATCCATGTATTGTAGCAGACTGGAAATTCACCTTGAAGTCGTGTGCGATCTTGTTTGGCCATCTGTAATTGCCCCTTCAGCAGCTGCACCTATTGCTTGGCATCTTGCACTATTTTATCTACCTGATCTTGTGCGGTTGTCAATGTGGAAAAAAGTACAAAAAGGACCAAGAGTGGATCCTAATCTGATCCTCAAGAGGGATTGGTTGTCAGATTACTTGATCTATCGATCTACTTCAGATCAAGATCAATCTAGATTAATTCTAGACACAATATCCTAACAAGAACAATCATTAATTGAAGGTAAGTGCACTTTATGGTTTCACACGTGTGAAACATTGTCTGAGTACGGACTCCAACCTAAAAGTACACATTGATAGAACCTCAAAACAATCAAAACAAATGTAGACAAATGGAGAGAATCACTCAAAATTGCTTCCAAAATCAAGATTGGTGTCTCACAATGATTATGGCCAAATGTGGCTCTATATATACAATAAGTGGGAGCTCATGGTACTGATCATCCCTTTGATCCCACATGTGTGAAGGTGCTTTGTCATATGATGATTCATCATGCAAAACTGACACTTGGACAAAACCTTCTATTTTGAGCACTTTTGGTCCATTTTCCTTCTATATGGAGATATACTTGAAAATCTTCTAGAAGTCAAAATTCGTCTACTTCAGCTTATTCCACACATGTGAGTTGTCCTCTACACATGGGATGTGACACCTTACCAAAGGATGTGGCTCATGCAATCAATAGATTGATGCCATGTGTCATATGTCTAGAAAACTAGTTTTTGGCCTTTTTAGCCACTAGAACTTGAATTAAATCATATGTACAACCTATATGATTATGGTACATGACAAGTACACTATTTTCACTCATGGGAACAGACTCCACACATGTGTAATCATCCTATATACAAGATTTTTGGCCTCTACCAAGCTTATTTTTGCATTTTTCACACTCCTCCTCAAAAATCTAGCTTGGTAAATCTAGCATAGATCTATCTATAACTCCAAGAGCCAATCTTAATTTTATAAATGGATCTTTAGGCAATGCCTTGGTGAGTATATCAGCAATGCAATCTGATGATGAAACATGAATAAGCTTGATCTCCTTTGCTTGCACTTTCTCCCTCACAAAATGATGTGCAATCTCGATGTGCTTTGTTCGAGCATGGAAGACTGGATTGTTTGCAATTTGTTGAGCTGCTTGATTATCACAATATATGCATGGAATATCTGCATCCTTGATCACATGTAGCTCCTCCAAAAGCCTTTTAAGCCAAAGAACCTCCTTTGTTGTTGTTGTCATAGGTTTATATTCGGATTCTGTTGATGAAAGAGAGATGGTATCTTGCTTTTTGGAAAGCCAAGATATAACTTCACCACATAAGAATGTAGCAAATGCACTTATGGATCTTCTATCCATCTTGTCACCTACAAAACTTGAGTCCGAATATGCTCTCAAACAAATATTAGTCATTTCATAAACTATGCCAAAGTCTTTTGTAGCCAAGATGTGCCTTAACACCCTTTTTGCTCCTTTCCAATGACACATTAATGGACTTTGCATGTATTGACTCAACTTGCCAACACAAAAACTAAGATCTGGTCTAGTGATAGTTAAGTATATCAAGGAACCAATAAGCATTCTATAGGTAGTGATGTCCTCAAAGGATGCTTCATCACTTTCCTTAGAACCTTTTACACTTAGTTCCATAGGAGTTTCAACTCCTTTACAATCAATCATGCCAAATCTTGCTAAGATTGATCTAGCATACTTAGATTGACATATGAAGGTAAAATCATTACTTCTAGTGACTTCTATTCCAAGTATAACTTTAAGAAGTCCTAGATCTACCGTCTTAAATTCACTAGACAAGGAAACTTTTACATTCTTAATGCCATCTAGATCATTTCCTGTGAGTATAATGTCATCAACATATAAAACTAAGATAATGATCTTTCCATCATTACATTTGTAGTACAATGATGGTTCATAAGAACTTACAACAAATCCAATGGAAATAAGATAGGAATGCAACCTAGAGTACCATGCTCTTGGTGCTTGCTTGAGTCCATAAAGACTCTTCTTCAAGAGACACACCTTGTCTTCTTCTCCATCTTTGATGAAGCCCTCGGGTTGGCACATGTAGATTTCCTCTTCCAAGAATCCATTCAAGAAAGCATTTGTCACATCAAGTTGGAAGAGCTCCCATTTGAAAGAAGTTGCAAGACATATGAATAATCTAATGGTCACAAGCTTTGCAACAGGTGCAAAGGTTTCATCATAATCTATGCCTTTGACTTGCAAAAAACCTTTTGCTACAAGTCTAGCTTTGTACTTATGAATGGAACCATCTTGATTATATTTCAATTTATATATCCATTTACAAGTAAGAGGCTTCTTTCCATAAGGTAAATCAACAAGTTTCCAAGTTTGATTTTCCATTAATGCATCAAACTCTACTTGCATAGCTTTCCTCCAATATTGAGACTTATTTGCTTCCTCAAAACTAGTTGGTTCTTCAAGCATAGTAGTCAAGAAAGTATAAGAGTTGAGTAGTTGAGAATCTTCCCTTTGCTCCCCTTTGTCACTATAAGTGAGCCTTGATGGCTCAATCCTTGTCCTTGTTGATCTTCTTGGCACCCTTGGACTTGGAGTAGGTTCCACTTGGTCTTCATCTTCATGAAGCTCCTCCTCGGCCATAGCATGATCTTTGACAAGTTGAGTGTTGTTGGAAGTCACCTTTCCTTTGGCTTGGAGAGATTCATCAAAAAGTACATCTCTACTAGCAACAACTTTTTTTTGTAATAGGATCATATATCCTATAGGCTTTCTTACTTTCACTATAACCAACAAATATGCCTTTGAAAGAAGTGGCATCTTCCTTTTTCCTTGTTTCTAAAGGAATATGTACATAACAAGTACATCCAAAAACTTTCAAATCACTAAGATTTGGATTTTTGCCAAACAATACTTCATAAGGTGTAAGTCCTTTAATGGCACTATTAGTCATTATATTACAAAGAAAATTTGCACATAAAATAGCTTCTCCCCAAAATGAAATAGAAAGAGATGCATCTAATCTCATAGCTTTAGCACACTCACATAGTGTCCTATTCTTTCTCTCAGCTACTCCATTTTGTTGTGGAGTATATGTACAAGTAAACTCTCTCTTTATGCCATTAGTTCCCCAAAACTCTTTCATCCTATTGGAGATGTACTCCTCTCCATTATCACTTCTTAATACTTTCAAGCTAGTATTAAGTTGCTTTTCCACAAGAGTTTTGAACTTTACAAAGGACTCAAAAACTTCAATTTTCTTAGACAAGAGATAATCCCAAGAGTATCTTGATTTATCATCAATAAAAGTGACATACATTAGAGCTCCACCATTTGATTCATGTGAAAATGAATGAACATCCGAGTGTATAAGGCTAAGAGGAGAGTTAGATCTTATCAAAGATCTCTTGAAAGGAAGCTTATGAGATTTGGAGAGTCCACAAGCTTCACAAAGCTTGCCACACTTGGATATGGTTTTGGGAAGTCGTCTTGCTAGCTCCTTTGTCACCATGGTCTCCATAGCTTTGTAGTTAGGATGGCCTAACCTTTTGTGCCATAATTCCACTTGAGTGAGCTCCTTCTTTGCCATGTTCACACTTCCAACCATCACATTAGCATCCAATTTGAATAACCTCCCTTGCTTGAAACTACTAGCAATACATTTTTCATCTTTAAAGATAGAACATGCTCCATGCTTGAAATGTACATCTAATCCATTATCCATAAGTTGTCCTACACTCAACAAGTTCTTTGTAATTGAAGGTACATAAAGAACATTGTCTAGATCTACTTTTTTAGATGATCCTAGACATAAAGGAATGGATCCAACACCTACAATCTCACATTCTTGATCACTTGCAGTGAAGATAAATCTCTTAGAACTATTGTAAGAAAGTAGATTAGAAAAGTAGTCTTTTTGGTGAGTCATGTGAGAGCTTGCCCCACTATCAATCCACCAAGTGTCTTGATTAGATGTTTGTGGTGAGGATACCATCAAAGATAGATTGCCTTCTTCCTCCTCCTCAAGCACAAGATTGCCTTGATTGTCCTTCTCTTGGGCATTCTTCTTCTTGTAGCACTCGGATGCAAAATGTCCTTTTTTTCCACAAAAGAAACACTTTAGCTTCTTCTTGTCCTTCTTGCTCTTGCCTTTGGAGCTTGATGCTCCATCTTTGTTCTCCATCTCCATGTCTTGAGTCTTCTTGGATGGAAACTTCTTCTTCTTGCCTTTCAAAGAAAAGCTAGTTTTTTCATCACCATCATTCAAAGATAAGGAACTCATCCTACTTTTGATATGAAGACTCCATTCGAACTATCCAAGTAGCATAATTAGTGGATGTAAGTCTTTCACTAGCTTCAAGCAAAAACCCACCCATTGATGCCATTTTTGAATGTGAAAAAGCACTAGAAACTCTTATGGTTTCTCTAAGAGATCTAAACCTAAAGTCTTCTAGCAATTTAGAAAGCTTATAGACTCAATCCTATCACTCATGAACCCATCTAGAATGATGGAAATTTAGATTCTAGTCTCAACCTTGCAAAATCACTCCTTAATCTATGATTTTTAGCAATTTCTCTCTTCAACTTCAACATACAATCAAAAAATCAGAGATGACCAATTAATGCACCTCATTCAAGCTTCAATTTTAATTTTTTGACTGATCTAATCCAAGAACTAATCAAAACATTAGATTCTCTATAGAAAATGCTTGATTTTGCACCAAAAATCACTCAAATTAGGTATGTGAGTCAAATTCTATTTCTTAGTCAAAACCGGAGCTATACGGCCTCACGTGTGTGAAAAGGGTTCCTACAGCCCACAACAAGATCTGGACCAAAAATTTTGAGAATAGCTATCAAATCTAACTCGCCACACAAAATTTGACTAGTTTCCAAAAAATTGCTAATTTTGGCTTTGATTTGGATTAACCCTATCAATTTCAACAAAACCTCTTGTACTAGGCTCTGATGCCATGTGGAAAAAGGTACAAAAAGGACCAAGAGTGGATCCTAATCTGATCCTCAAGAGGGATTGGTTGTCAGATTACTTGATCTATCACTCTACTTCAGATCAAGATCAATCTAGATCAATTCTAGACACAAAATCCTAACAAGAACAATCATTAATTTGTAAGTGTACTTTATGGTTTCACACATGTGAAACACTGTCTGAGTACGGACTCCAACCTAAAAGTACACATTGATAGAACCTCAAAACAATCAAAACAAATGTAGACAAATGGAGAGAATCACTCAAAATTGCTTCCAAAACCAAGATTGGTGTCTCACAATGATTATGGCCAAATGTGGCTCTATATATACAATAAGTGAGAGCTCATGGTACTGATCATCCCTTTGATCCCACATGTGTAAAGGTGCTTTGTCATATGATGATTCATCATGCAAAACTGACACTTGGACAAAACCTTCTATTTTGAGCACTTTTGGTCCATTTTTCTTCTATATGGAGATCTACTTGAAAATCTTCTAGAAGTCAAAATTCGTCTACTTCAGCTTATTCCACACATGTGAGCTGTCCTCTACACATGGGATGTGACACCTAACCAAAGGATGTGGCTCATGCAATCAATAGATTGATGCCATGTGTCATATGTCTAGAAAACTAGTTTTTGGCCTTTTTAGCCACTAGAACTTGAATTAAATCATATGTACAACCTATATGATTATGGTACATGACAAGTACACTATTTTCACACATGGGAACAGACTCCACACATGTGTAATCATCCTATATACAAGATTTTTGGCCTCTACCAAGCTTATTTTTGCATTTTTCACAGTCAGCGTGTTTTGTAGGGAGCTGATGTAGGTTTCCAAGCGATCAGCTTGTTGTTGGGCCAACTTCTTTTCGCTTTCAGCCTTTTCTTCATGTTGTTTGGCTATCTTTGACTCTCAATCCAGTTGGACAATTTTATGGCTGATCAGAGTGTTTTCGGATCCTAGATCAGAGATCCTCTACTCCATTTCCTTCTTCTTATCCAGCATAGACTAGATCACTTGCCCAAGGCTTGAAACCAACCCTAGAGCATCACCAGAATCGACGGTTGTGGCAGTGACAGCAACAGGAGGACCTGATGGTACTGTCCTTGGTTGGCATGGAATAGGTGCCACGGTATCTTCTTCTTCAAAAATATCCTCCTCTTCAAACCCTTCAAGCACTGTGGCGTCGAACTATTTTGGTGATTTTACAACTATGTCGACCCGAAGTGTGGCTGGGCTACCTTGTGTGTGAGGTTGCTGGCTGGCATCTTCGACACCAACAGTAGATTCATGGATATGTCTGAATCCTCTTCCAGGGGATTGGGGTTAAGGGCGTTGGGCTACCTTGTGTGTGAGGTTAGGTGGCTTCGGTGTGCGGGGTTGAGGCGGCTGGGCAGCTGTGATGGAAATGGTAGGCCCAATGGTCATAGACTGTCCTTGTATGGGAGTAGAGGCGAGGAAAGCATCAGAGGCTAGGGGGATGGGAAGTTTAGTGCGAATAGCAGCAGGGGGTGGAAGCGCAGTTGACGAGGTCAGGAATTACGATCTCGCTGTGTGGACGACGATGACTATGAGAGCTTGAGGCCTCATGGGATGATTCTGCCGATGCTTCTTCGTAGATCGAAAGCATGGAATCCAGGTGGAAGCCATGGATTCTGTTTTCTAAGTGAGAAGCAGCTAAGAGGGACAATAAAGAGCCAGCAACGAACTGCTGCTTAGTATTGGCCTTAATTGCTTGTTTGAGCTCACCAGAAACAATCTTGAACCAATTATATGGTTCAAGAGGGGATTTGGCCAATTTAGTGTGGGATTCCACTATCTTGTGAAGGATTTGAGATGTGATGCGGTCTTTCCCCAGGTTGCCAACCATCAGGAAATTATTCAATAGTTGGGCAACTGCGTGGATGGAAGGCTCAGTGATGGCTTCCAAAAGGTAGTCATCATTGGTCCAGTGCAGATCGTTGGTGAGGTCGATAAATGGCTTGATGGCCTATTTGGTGTGCTTGTGATTGGGTGAGACCTGCGCACCAGATGATATTCCTATAGCTGCAAGTGCGGCCTCAGTGACGCGCACTTTGTGTGTGGCTCCCTGGAAAGTGACATAGAATTTGGATTTCTCTTCCTTCCACGTACTGAAGGCAAGAGTGATGAAATCCATACTGATACGACCCGAAAAGGCTCTCTCATGAATACCCATTGCAGTGAGTAGAGGCTCCGCAAGGGTCATCCACTGAGTGACCATGCTTGTGCTAGGAAGAATCATGATGTCCGTTGCAGATGGGACATCACGATGGATAGTATAGCGCGGAGACTGGGAAGTATCGGTAGAAGACATGATGATCAGAAAGGAATTATAAACACGTGAAAGTGTATCAGAAGGCAATGTAGGAAATTTGGAAGGCTTTAATCGCAAGAAAAAATCGCAAGAGCTTTGCTAGCACAAGTGAGAAATGAATCAAATTCAGCCAACTTATAGGTGAATTTGGTGGGTCCATTACACTGAATAGTAGTTTGGTTGATCAGTTTTGAACAAAAATTTGCAAGCATGTGCAATACTGTAAAAATAGGCTATAAAAATCTCGGCAAATGTTTCTAGGGATCTGAACCTATCAGGCAAACGTTTTTCAGGACTGGCGAAGGATGAACCTTCGCCCAGGAGGGTCCTTTGCCCAGGTACTGTCATAAATGTATTTTTTCACAATCTGAACCTATGGACAACCTAATTTTGACATTTTAAGATCATCTACCAGGTCGGCGAAGGTTCATAATGAGGTTATGATGGTCGGCGAAGGTTCCCAAAATGGCATATCACTGAACATTCGCCTGACTCAAAAAATTGGATTTTCTCTTGTCAAGAACTTTCGCCCACCTCAATTTAGATAAATAAAGGGTGGATGTACAGTCTGAGAGCTCAACGAAGGTTCCTGATATTGTATTAGCCAAATTTGTCCCAATCAGTAATTTTCTAAGTCATTTTTCATAAAGAATACTGTGCTTCCTTTTTTTTATGCTGATGACTTCCTGACTTTTGCTCATCAATCTTTCCTTATTTTTTTGTTTTTCTTTTTGGTTTTTTTTTCTAACTGTCTTTTTCCAAAAAAAGTCAGCAAATTAAACACTAAAAACAAAAAATTGAAAAACAAATAAAATTAAGAAATATATTGAGATCAGGCTTGCTAAACTGGCGGAGCAGGCTGCCAAAACTTGTATAATCGGCTACCATTTATCGAAGTATCAAATCATTTTCCATCCAAGTGCTCAAGAATTACTGCGCCATAGTTCAGAATTTCCTTCACTTTATATGGGCCTTCCCCGGTAACTCTCAACTTACCCTGATCAGCTTGGTTTTGTACATCAATGCAAGATCTCCTACTTCCAAATCTTTTTTGTGCAATCGACGATCGTGCCATGCCTTGCCTGCTAAGACATGAACTGCCATCAATCGGGTTTCACATAATTTCTGCAACGCTTCATGACAGAGTTGTAAAGACATATTATCATTTAATCGTTTCGTTGCTGCTATGCATAAAGATAGGATTAAAAATTCAATTGGCATAACAGCATCTTGACCATAAACCAGTTGAAAAGGTGTTTGATTTGTACTATTTTTGTAAGCGGTTTCGAATGTCCATAATGCTGCATACAGTTTATGTTCCCAATTGGATCGACTTGCTTCAACTGTCTTTGTCAAAATGGTGCATAGAATCTTATTGGAAGATTCAGCTTGGCCATTCCCTCTGAGATAATAGGGAGTACTAAATCTGTGTATAATGGAAAATTCTTTCAATAAACACTTTATTGTTTGATTAACAAAGTGTGTACCCCGGTCACTGACAATTTCGATCAGACATCCAAATCTGATTATAATAGAAACTTGGCCATAGATTTCGCATCATCCACTTTGACAGCTTTGGCTTCAACCCACTTGGTCATATAATCAGTTGCAACGATAATGTATCGAGCTTGAGATCCTTGCGTAGCAGGATGAATAGGACCAACATAATTTAGTCCCCACTTTTCAAACGGTGGTTGCGATAAAACCGGATGTAAGGGTTCATAATTCTGTCGAGTAGGCCATTGTGCTCGCTGGCAGACATCACATGTTTGAATAAAATTTTCTATGTCCTTATGAAGCGTAGGCCACCAACAACCGGATTGCAAAAGTTTGCGAACAGTAATATCTGTAGAGAAGTGTCCTCCACCCATGCCATCATGTGAAAACATGATTAAATCTGATACTTCATGTGGTAAAACACATCTGCGTAAAATATTATCGGATCCACGATGATACAATTGTCCTGCAATTAATTGATAAGCTTGAGTCTTATGAATCAATTGTCTCTTCTGTACTTTTGTCAAGGAGTCATTCGGTTGTCCTAGCATCAGGTACTCAACAATATTTGCGGCCCACTCAGGTACTGCTTCAACATAGAACAGCGCAACATCTGGCAGTTCTTCATCCACTTCAGTATTAACTGGTGCAGATTTAATTCGCGAAACGTGATTGGCTAGATAATGTTGCTTTCCTTTCTAAGCACAATTCGAAAGTCAAATTCAGTCAATAATAATAACCATCTTGCAATACGTCCAGTATTACACATCTTGTTTACCAAGTAAAGTAACAGTTAATGATCCGTATAAAATGCAAAGTGCGTTTCCATGAGGTAGTGACGAAATTTTTGAACAGAAAAAATCATGGCTAGCGCTTCACGTTCTGTTGTTGAATAATTTTTATCTGGATCTGTAAGCTATCTGCTTGCAAATCGTATGGGATAATCCTTCTTATAGTCACTTGGCTGCGTCAAAACTGATCCAATGGTGTATTTTGAGGCATCCGTATGAACATAAAACTCTAATGTCCAATCTGGAGAACACAATATTGGTGCTGAAGTTAATGCTTTTTTTACTTTTCAAAGGCTTCTAACGCCTCTACTGTCCAAATAGGAACAATAGTTAGTTTGTATATAGGTCGTGCTAAATCCGCAAAGAAAATAATAAAAATTCGATAGTAGTTTGCATGACCCATCAACACATAAACTCCTCGAATTGTTGCTGGCGGTGGCAATTCCACAATAACTTTGATCTTACAATAATCGGTGGCAATACCATGTTTTGATATCACATGTCCAAGCACAACTCCGTGCGAAACCCATATCTAGCATTTTTCTGGATTTAGAGAATTCTAATATTTGCGGCATCTTTCAAATACTTTCTCCAATCGATCTAGGTGGTCTGTATCTGTACTATGAACTCCCAAGTCGTCCAAGTAAATTTCAAGAAATTTCTATAGATAATCTCTAAAAGCAAATTGCATTACTCTTTGGAATGAACTTGGTGCATTATAGAGTCCAAACGACATTACTTTGTAAGCATAGGTGCCCCATTTTGTTGCAAAAGCAGTTTTGTGACGATCGACAAGTGCAATCTTAACCTGGTTGTAACCACTAAATCCATCCAGGAAACTATAAGCTTCCGCTCCAGCAAGGCGATCCAAAATGCTTTCAGTAAAAGGTAACGGAAAGTGATCCTTCCTTGTCACTTTATTCAATGCTTTGAGATTCACACAGATTCGCAATTTCTCATTTTTCTTAGGAACAATGACAATCGGTGAAATCCATTCTGTATGCTCGATCTCATAAATGAAATCGGCGTCAAGCAATCTCTGAAGTTCTTTCTTTATCAGATCTGCCACATTAGGATTACCACGAATAGAACTTTGTGACCTTTGGAACTGCATCAGGTACTAAAGGTATGGTATGTTCAATTACTGATATCGAAATACCCTTCAAATCTTGATAAGTCCATGCAAAGCAATCTTGATACTTAATAAGTAACAAACGGAGTGCTTGATACTGTTCAGGAGTAAGTTGTGATCCCACTTGTACAATCTTTTCCGGTTCTCCTGGTCGAGCAAGATTCATTGGCTGCATCCTAGTTGGGCCATCGTAAACCTCTTTAGATTCCGGCATGTGTTCTTCAGGTTCACGATGTGCTTTAGGTAACATGATAACCACCTCATTCAGTGTATAACGTTTAAAATGCTCTGGCATATCATGCTGGACTACATTTGCCTGTTCTTTTTCGAAAGGACTTGTCTTGGATCTTCGTTTAGCCTTCTTAGCAGGAATTGATCATGGAGGTGATGACTTTCGGGATGATATATCTTTCTTCACAAGTGAAGACTTCCTAGACGATGATGTCTTGCTGGAAATCTAACTTGAAGGATCATTCTTGACTTTTCCTTTGCCTTTATCCAATAGCGGTGGCACTTCTTTTGAATCGATCTTTTGAGGGGGATTTTCCCATTTCAGGACCGTATTATAATGTTGCTTATCTTGTTTCTTTGTTATCGAACCTGTGATTATGCCTCCTTTCAATATAACTGCTTTAAGTGGTTTGATTGTTGGTTCATCAGGAACATTACACACTCCAAATCTGGTCGGATCCATATGATGTAGAATTTGTTCATCCGTAAGTTCTGCACATAAGTTAAGGCATGGCTCACTGGTATGAGATCATCCTCAATTGAATCTGGTATAGGTTCTAGTGATATCCAGGCTACATTCAGCACATTTAGTGGAAACGTGATTGGTGTATCCAAAATTTGATCTAATAAGGAAATCTCGCTCAACTCTGATTGAATATCTTGTTGACACATATATCCTACTGTACAATCAATTGTTGCAAGAGCTTCATTCCAATTGACAATATCCGTTTGAGAATTGTAGTGAACTTCCCATTTTTTTCTCTGATCCGTTGTTGATGAATCGTCATCTACTTTTTGAACCACTAGTTTGATAGTCCAAGTCGTAGGATCAACTTTACCTGCACGTTCATGATTTTCAAAAGCGATTTTTCCGGTACCCCGGTTATGAATTACTTGCGCAACTCGTAACCATGGACGTCCTAATAGAACTCGATAGACATTTGGTGTTTCTAGTAAGTCCATCACGACGAAAGTAATGACAAACTGTATTCCTGCAATCCTGACAGGTATATCTTCCACCATTCCTCGTGGACGAACTGTCGTTTGATCCGCTAGCTTAATAGCAAAATTAGCAAGCTTAATCTTTGTAAGGCCCCATTTTGTACATAGGTTTGTAGAAATCAGGTTAACTCCTGAATCGCCATCTATCACGGCTGCTTCTTTAGAAAATTGTCTATGTTGTATTGGCAGAATGATATTCTTTTGTTCACTTTTCCAAGCGGCTCCAACATGGAGTACATCGTTAGATTCTTCAAATCCAACACAAAAAAGCGGCTCCTGGTGGACTTCTAGTTCTTCTTGAGCTAACTTTTGCGCTAAGACTTCTTTAGTTTTTGGCACCAACTTTAGGAACTCTCCCAATGAAATATTGATCTTGCTAGACAAAATGGTCATGAGTAATTCTGTATGTGGTGCTTCCGGTTCAGTCATCTTGAAGGGTTCTTCGTGATGATGTAATTGATCATTCATATCCGTACGTAAATTTCTTGGAGGCTGCAATGGTGAAGACCGAACTTCAGCTATTACTTTAGCAGCCTCAAGTTCCTCTTCTTCTTGCAGATGTTTAATCCACTATCTCATATCCTGATATCTTTGTTTTTCTGTATTAAGATTTGGATAGACTCCCGATGCTGTTGGTGTTTCGTTCAATGGTATAGAATCAGCAGGTACTGGATCCACTACTGGTTCTTTTTGCTTTTGTGCTCTGGTGACCACCATCAAGGGTGCACTTGGTTTATTTTGAGCTATTGATCCTTGCTTGATGGTTATCAAATTTACAGGTGTTGTAGCTGGTGGTGGCTTCAATCTTGCTAGACAGTCTTTATAGGAATGCCTATATCCACAATCACGACAGAATGGTACAAATTTTTTTTTATTTGGGCATTCTACAACTCTGTGATTTTCTCCACATGCAAAGCATCCAAGTGGTGCTCTGGTCCAATTTCTCGAGGCTTGTTGTTGAGCGATAGCATAAATGGCATACTATTCTGAAGATCCACCTTCCTGATCATTACCATAGCTCCATTTTTCAGCACTTCCGTAAGGTTCTGGTTCCATCAAATTGGCAGGAGAAGCGGAGTGTTTTGGTGGGGCAGGCAAAGCTAGATGTTCCGGGTATCCAAGAGTAGATTGTCGCAGTCTTGCTGCTGGATTGCCTCCATACTGCGGATCTCGATATCCCATCTGGGCATACCGTTGCTGAATTATCCGAGGGTTGAAGTTGCAAAAAACCGTCTCATGGTCAGCTGAATTACACAGATGGCAAACACTGATTTTCATTCATTTTTTCAATTGAGGACACTTGTTCACTGTGTGATTTTCTGTACAAATAGAACACCAGATATTTTCCCTGGTAGAAATTTTTTTTGCAAACTTCTCAAGTTCCTTGTTCACTTCTCCGTGGAAATTTTCCAATGCTTTGATCTTCTCATCAAATTGCAACTGCAATTTTTCCATCTGTTTCTGCTGGGTCTTCCCAAGTTTCTCGAACTCATTGAGCATCATTTCTGCAGTAGCATTGGCATTCATTGATGCAATAGTGGTGGATGTCGTAGTAGTCTGCCCTGGTGTATAAGGCAACATATTGACATTCGGCTCATCATCTGAATCTTCATCCTCCTCCCAAATTGCATCATCCATAGCATTTTGCAAAAGTGCATACTCATACTGGCGTTTCAGCTCATGTCTGATCCGTTTAGGTAGTCCTGACAAAAACCACATAATCATGGCATTTTCATTAATCATCTCAGGTTCGCATTTAGATCTAAGACGTTTCACCCTTTTGATGTAATCTCGAACCATTTCTCTCTTTCCCATTTTAATTTTACTTAAAAGTAGGAAAGGGTCTTTCATAAACTTCCACGGTTTGAACCATGTGATAAGGGCTCGTTTAACAACCTCCCAATCTGTACGCTCCGTTTCATCTTGGTTATAGTACCAATCTTGTGTTGTGCCTGTTAAGGCCATAGAAATAACTTAAGTTTATCTTGAGGATAAATCTCACCATAGACCTCACAAGATTCAACATAGATATGAAGAAATCTAACTGGATCTGTTAATCAATTATATTTGGGTAGATCCAATCAGGGTGCTCTTCTAACAATAATTGGATTGATCTCCTGTGGAGCACCTCCAGGGGCAGCCATCTTCACAAATTTAGATCAAATAGATAATGAGATTGGATCTAGATTTTTTCAAAAAACTATCTCAGATTAGATCTGCTAGATCTATTCCACTTTTCAAGAATCTGATTCTATATGATGAAAAACTTTTTGAAATTCGATCAATTGATATTTCTCAAAAATAATAAATCTCTCAAAATCCAATTCAGAATATATCAGATTTGATCCAAATTTTGATAGAGACTTGATTTGGAAAATCAGAAACTTAAAATAGGACTGGCGAAGGTTTGCTAGGCGAAGGTTGGCTCGACGAAGGTTAAACAGTGCTACTTTGGAAAAAAACTCTCTGAACAATTTTTTGGGCAATTTCTTGGAAAATAACCTTCGTCGACTTTTCAGATGGAAGATCTGACACAGATAAAACCATGAAAAACCGGACGAAGGTTTGCGACACAAGGAAATACAATTTCTGTAATCTGGCGAGTGTAAAAATCAAAAAATTTTGTGATCTGATCAAGATGAATCTTCGTCGAACTCAAAAATAGTATTTTTCTATAAATAGAATGTTCTGAAAACTCGACGAAGGTTCTGGCGAAGGATCAAGAGTAATACTGGTAATTTTGCAAAAAAATGACTATTTTTTTTGGCAAAAATATGACAATATGACAACTGATCCTCTGAAACCCTTTCTATTTTTGATATTATTCTTCGTCGACCTAGCAGTAGATAGATCAAAATCACATCTTAGCACAATAAATCGAGCAAAGGTTTAATCTTCGCCCTTCAAACTGAAGGTTCTATAAACAAAACCAAAGGTGTCTGCAACTTGGTGAAGGTTTCCTAAAAGAGGGTAAAAAGTTCTGAACTCTGATGATGCTTTTTGCCTCTTTTTGACCAAATCTGACAGATTTGACCAATTTTTGCTATTTTCTCTGATATCTCAGATCCAAATGAATCTCAAGATTGGTGATCTGAATAGCTTTTCCTGTTTAATAATTAGATTAGATTTCAAACAAGCAAATCCACTCAAATGAAGCAAAATCGATCCCAAACTAACCCTAAAATGCAGATCTAACACTATTCATACCACGACAAGATGCCTAATGCAAGCTAACCATCAACCAAACATGCTGCAAACTGAAAAATTGGCGTAGCTTCCCGGCAACGGCACCAAAATTGTAGTGGGTTTCTTTCCTAGCCTAACCTGAATCCAAGATCTAGTCAATCTAGCATCAAAGAGACGGAGTTAGTTGTCACGCGTAGGTTCCTTCCCATGAGAGCGATAGTTTAGTTCAGATTTTAACATGAATGGAGGATCTAACACTAACTCTACCATCCATTAACACTAAGCATTAACACTACATCCATTAACCCTAAATCCACAACAATGATAGAAACTTACTCTTTTCTCTCTCCTTTTCTCTCTCACAAAAAACATAAGAAATAGCAATCCCAATAATGATCAAATCCAACAATTAGCAAATACAAAGGAAGCATGAGAAATGGAGGAAAAGAAAGGAAGAGCAAGGACATTCATCGATTCATTTCTAAAGAGAACCAATCTTTTTTATTGAAATGAGCAAATGAACATGAGGAGCAATTCGAGTTGGTCTCTTTTTATAGTAGAGAGGAGGACCCTGGCCTTTGAATCATATTGGTCCAGTCTTGCCTCTCTTTTTATTCAAATTTAAAAAAGTGTGGGAACCATCAAATTGGAGGGAAACCCAACTTTATTCACTAACTTGACATTTAGGCCCCGCGACATTAAAAGTCCCGCAAAAAGGCCTAAAGTCCTTTATTAACTTTTAGCTAATCAATCAACTAACTATGTGATCATCGGGTTGGACTTACACACGCAGGGTGCCAAATCTCTCTCACTTATTAACTAGGGTTAAGGTTGCCTTGGGATCCGCAAACCCTCCAACACCTAATCTCTGATGCCATAAATTAGCATCTGAACAACTCATAGAAAGTGCAACATTGTGACTCAGCATGTACAAATTTTCTTCTCTGTAAGCAGAGAGGATTCTCTTTGAATTCTCATCTAAAATAGTACATCACCTAGCAGTAAACAAAGGTCTATAGCATTGATCAGTGATCTTGCTAATAGACAATAAGTTCTTTATTAATCTGGGTATATAAAGTACACCATTAAGCTGCCTAGTGATGCCATTAGAGAATTGTAGTCAAATAGAGCCTTGGCCTTTGACTTGATGTGAACTAGAGTCACCAAAGAAGATGTACTTCGATTCTGTTATTCTGTAGTTGTGAGTGTAGAGAACAGGTCTTTGCATGGTGTCATGTGCTGAGAGGCACCTGAATCGAGATACCACTGATGGGCATCTCTACTGGTTTGATCTTGTACCATCAATGCTCTCTCATCTTCTTGCAAATCTCTGACTGTGTCAGAGTTGCCTTGTTGCTGCTGTTGCATCTTCTTCCTGGCTTCATTATGCTTGAGGATGCTACAGTCCTTAATATCATGGTTGGTTCTTTTGCAATATCTGCAAAATAGCTTGGTCTTGGATGATGATTGGTTGTGTTGTTGTTGTTGTGGTTGCGATGCTACTAGCTATTCTGCCTTTGTCTTCTTGTCCTTGAAACCTTTATTCTTCTTGGACTGCTGCTTGGTTGAGTAGAGTGCCATGGATTTGGTACTCAATGACGTGGATAAGCTTTTCCTCTTTACTTCTTCCTACAACAGACTTGCTATCAATTTTTGTAGAAACAGCGCAGGAGTGTTGCTAAGAAGCAACACTAAATTGTCATAGGAGGATGGAAGACTGGCAAGAAGAGACATGGTAGAGTCTTCTTCTGATATAGGTGATCCTATTGCAGCCAGTTGGTTTAGAAACTATTTGAACTCGTTCAGATGGTCGCTTACTGAGGTGTCTTCACTCATTCTGAGTGTCAGCATCTTCTTCCTCAAGAAGAGACGAGTGGACACATCTAAGGTCTCGTAGATGCTTGTAAGGATATCCCACGTTTCTTTGGAGGTGGTGTTGTTTGACACGTGAGCAATCTGAGTGCCTTCAGATTCAGGGATAAGTGCTTTGCCATCCTTTGCTTCCCATGCTGGAAGCAACTCAGGTTCTACCGGCTTGGGTATTGAACCATTTACATTCTCCCACAGCTCTTTCTTGATCAGGATCATCCTCATCTTGAACTTCCACATGTGGAAGTCATCTCCGTTGAATTTGTTGATCAAGCGGATCTCTGAGGTTGAACGTTCCATAGCGATCATGTAGCAGAGATGAAACACAAACAGAAAAAACTGCTCTATAGAGTTAGAATAAATCCTAGACCCTAGTAATCCAAATGAACCTAGGCTCTAATACCACTTCTGTGGGAGCAGACACTGATATCACTCTATGGGCGGAATTAGATATCAGCTCTGATACCACTTCTATTGAAAGGAAAAACAAGGAAATTGATATAACCAAAACCGTGGATTATTTAGAGAATGGAGTTACGAGCAGTTCTTTGTGTGTGGAATCAGATTATCAGTGTAGGAGTCATAGACTGCCGTGAAAGAGAGATTGCAAAAGGAATTAGGCATCTCAGACAGCCATGCAATCCTCTAATACTGATAACTTGAAATGAAGATAATGTAGAATTAATTCAGGCATCAGAGATAGCCATACAATTCTCTTCTTAATAACGTTTGTGTGAGAGGAGTGAGAGTTATCATTCAATAAGAATGCAAAGGTGTCGAACAATAGCGAATATGTATATTGAAGTTGTAAATACAACGATCAGACAACAACACAATTGCGCTAATAAGCGCGTGATCCTACTAACAGATTCAAGACAATTGCTAAGGTTCTAAATATTTCTCTCTCTCTCTCTCTCTCTCTCTCTCTATAATCACTAACTCTAAGGAGTCAGCTACTGATAAAAGGCGTTCTCCGCTATCTAACCTTACGTATCATAAATCATCTATTTACAATTGTTAATTACATGTATATATATCAGCTGAAAAATCTTGTACTAGCTTAACATTACAATTACAAGATTGATAACAATTGTTAAACTGGTCAGTGGATCAGTTCGTTGATGGAGCACGAAGGCTTTCTGGTCTGATAGCGAAAATCCGTGTATTTCAGCAGACTGGAAATGCGACACTGTCCTTGGCCTTTTGGCCATTGCCTTTACCTGAGGGCAGCCTTTGGGATTTGTAAGACACTTTTGGCGTTTGGAAGACACCTTCGGTATTTTTAGGACATCGCCTTTATCTGTAAGACACCTTTGGCCTAGTGTAGGGCAAGTGTCGTCTTTTTTGCCTGTTGAAAACTACATGCAAATATGTAGTGTCGGGTTTTTTGTAATTTAGGTTTTTTCCCCTTTTTCGCCTGTTGAAAACTGCATGCAAATATGTCGTGTCGGGTTTTTCACAATTTAGATTTTTTGCCTTTTTCGCCTGTTGAAAACTGCAAGCAAATATGCACTATCGGGTTCTTTGCAATTTTCGCCTGTGTAGAAACCCATGTAAAACTTGCAGTGTCGCCTGTCAGAAAACTGCATGTAAAAATGCACTGTTGGGTTTCGCAATTTTTGCCTGTGTAGAAACCCGTGTAAAAGTTGCAATGTCGCCTGTCAGAAAACTGCATGTAAATATGCACTATTGGGTTCTTCGCAATTTTTGCCTGTGTAAATACCTATGTAAAACTTGCAGTGTCGCCTGTCAGAAAACTGCATGTAAAAATGCAATGTCGCCTGTCAAAAACCCCGTGTAAAAACACAGTGTCGGGTTTTTTGCATTTTTCGGCTGTGAAAAAGACAAGTAAAAACCAAACTGTAGTGACAATTAGTTCAAAAAGCAGACTGTTTAAAAACAGTTCATTTTCTGCAAGTTACATTTGAGAGAGTAAAATTTAGAGAAGGGAGGAGGGCTGTTGGGATGAGTAGGAGTTAGATTAAACTCCAACAAACCAGTTGATGGAAGATATGCTTTGTGCATATGTTTCCAGGTGATAGTCAGATTGGGAAAAGTGCCTCCCAATGGTTGAGTTCACATACAATAGTATGAAGCATTTTGCCACTGGTTTCAGTCCTTTTATGCTCTTGTATGGCTTTCAGCCTCGTTCCCCTATCTTCGTTGGACTTAAAGACCTCAAGGTGCAAGTTGCGGCGGATTTCTTGCTGCATGATATGCATGAAATGTTGCAGGTGGCTAGGGAAAGCATTGCATCAGCTTAGGATATCGAGCTCAATTCTATGCTAACCGAAGCCACACTCCTCGAGAATTTGAGATCGGTGATTGGGTGTATCTTAGAATTCCAAAAGACTCTAAGACACTTTGAACGGAGAAATGTCCAAAGTTATCTCCACATCATAGCGGTCCTTTCAAAGTTCTTAACAAGATT
The DNA here is from genome assembly GCA_029204225.1 of Diphasiastrum complanatum. Classification (NCBI taxonomy): domain Eukaryota; kingdom Viridiplantae; phylum Streptophyta; class Lycopodiopsida; order Lycopodiales; family Lycopodiaceae; genus Diphasiastrum; species Diphasiastrum complanatum. The sequence continues at coordinate 29,489,104 of CM055109.1, read as the reverse complement.
GGTAGGGCTGCGTATAGACTAGGACTTCTTGTTGGAACTAAGGTTCATCGTGTATTCCATGTTAGTCGTTTAAAGGAACGACTTGGTGGATAAGATACCCTGATTCTCACAGATGATCTAGTGCTATTGGAGGATTTGACTGCATTTGTACTTCATGAACCAGATAGGATCATGGATACTCGATGTCATCAGCTGAGAAATCGTTCGATTTCTGAACATCTAATTTGTTGGAAAGGTAAGTCAGATGATGAGGACACCTAGGAGAGGGAAGACGATTTGAGACTTAGATTCCTTGGTTTTTCCCCATAGAAGGAAGTTTTTATTGGGGAGGGAATGTTATGTACCATAACAGTACACCCTTCAGTGACAGCCTCGCAAGGGGCATAACGTAGGTCTGGTGTTATTGACTTGTTTGGGTGCCACATGTCACCATCCTAGGTGGTCACGTGTCACCGACAAGACCGTGCTTGATGGGACCCACTATGCTATGCCTATATAGTGGTGGGTTTCCCTCTTTTCATTCACTCAGTCTATCAGGAGTTGGTGAATGGAGAGCATGTGCATGAGCCAGAATGTATCTCCAGGCCAGGAGATGTATGCTAGGACATAGTTCTAAGCTCGTTCTCCAAAGCATCTACACAAAAAATTTGAGCATGATTTGTATTTTTTTATTGCCCATGATGATATTAATATTCAATCCAACCTCCGTACATGGCATGCTTTAGTTAAGGGTAATTGTTTAATATGTATGCCTTGATTCAACACCTTTTCTAAACAAAAAACATGCCGACTTTATGATTCGACAGATTCTCCTCACGATGTAATGAGGAATTGCTAACTTTAGTACATAACTATATCGCATAGCTCCTCACATGTGATGACTGTTAGGCTCATAATCCACCTTGCCTTGCTCACTTTGCCTAACTTAACTTTAGCTGCACATCGATTTTTAGAATTATTATTTTTGACTTTGACTAGCTAGGATAAGAATGATCCTTGCAAGATAGACTAACTTGAAATAGATGACTATTATATACAACATTTACAATGAGGTGCATTGGGTTTAGTACAATAGGGCCTCCTAGGTTAGAGACAACAGTTCACATTTAGTCTTGAGTAGTAGGCAACAAAATTGTTTATAATGTGTGTCTACTCAAATCTACATAAATTAACGGTCCAGATTGAGTTTGGGGACCGCCAGTACTTAGGGCATCATAAAGGGACCTCATTTTTTCTATTAACTAGCTATAATTTTTAGCCCTTAAGGTAGAAAGCCCTGATGGATGAATCTTGAAAATACTTGACCCTCATCAATGGAATTTTAAAAACACATATGCACGGATGGATTTTAAAAAAACATAGCTCTCATGGATGGAATAATTATGGAATCTTGAAAGTTATGTCTATACATAATGACCAGTATTATACGTAATAACTATTATCGACCATTATCATTATTATTATGGTTTGGTTACCGATGTTTGTCCTACGTCCCGGTTTCCAACACTATTACTCGATGACATTGAAAACCTCATCATGTGGCTAGATTAGTGATTTTGTGGTTGGTCAGGAGTACTAGAGTGGAATCATATTTTTGTGGTGCCACCACACCATTGCGGGCTATGTGTCATATGCTACTAGTGTTGCTTGGAATTCACTTTACATATTGGGATTTATCTCATATTTGGGCACTTGTATCTTCTACCTCCACATGTGGCGTGCTTTAGTTATGATCAATTGTTTATTATGATTCTAGGCTTTTTCTACACAAAAAATATGTTGAATTTTGATTTGTGGGATTCTCTTGAAGACATATTGAGGACTTGCTAACTTTAGTGCCTATCAATATCTTGTGATTAATATTACAATGGCACAATTATTTTTGGAGTCCCAAACATGAAATCTTTACACATGTGTCTGCATAGCCACTCACAAATGCTAACTTTTAGGCTCAAAATCCAAGTTTCCCTAGCACACTTCACCGAACTTAATTTTAGCTGCATGTAGATTTTTAGAATCAAATATTTGTGACTTTGACTTGTTAGGACAAGAATGATTCCTACAAGATAGATTGACCCAAAACTAGATGACTACATACAACATTAACTTTCAGAATTTTGTGAGACACATTATGTATGATAATGGGTGTTTGCTTGTGGTAAGGATATCATCTTCTCATCGAGCTCGACGACAAGACTTGCCATTATATCCTTCCAATGGGCCTCCAAACAACCATTATTTAGTCCATAGCCCAAAAGAGTATGTAGCATCAATCTTCATGGTCTCGAAAGGCATACTGCGGCTTGACGAGAAGACTTGCCATTATATCTTTACAACGGGCCTCCAAACAACCATTATCCAATGCATAGCCCCAAAGAGTATGCAACACTAGCCTCAAAATTCATGTAACAATGGTGTTCACGACCTCTTGCAAACTCAAAGGGTAGCCATCAACATCTTGCAAACTCAAAGGGCAAACTTCATACTCTCAAAGATATTGTGACAATTGCATACAAAGGACTTGAATTTGGGTGAGCAAGCCGCAAGACACGTTCCAATCTACCCGAAAGTCACTATAATTTTCCTCTCTGTCTTGACTTTTGTGCAATTTTGTGTGAAAAAATACTCATTTTGAGGACAACAACAACTTTTGAACCACTAGAGGGTCCCATGACCCACACAAATAGATAGAAAGCGAGTACACTTGACCAATTGGAGTTAGGCGCATGCCAGAATGCCACGTGGAAATTCGTGAATGGTGGACGATGAGATCGTGGCAGATTGAGAGGAATCCAACGGTGTGGAGCTTACAACTCCACAGCCCCTTGAAGCTTCGAAGATGGGCCCGTTATGGCCCCCACCGCCCCCCTTCAAGATTCAAGCATAGTTATGAGTATATACTAAAAAATAATTCATGGGGTGTCAGGAGCCGTTGGTAGACTGCCACGTGGCATGTGGACGCGGCCACGTCTAACGGACAGTCCGGTCAAAACGGCCCGCCGGATGACCCGCCTGAATAAGGCATCTATCGCAAAACGACAGGGGGGCCAGGTGGCACCGTGCCACCTGGCATGATTTGATTTGCAGATTGTGGCCAGCTGGAGACGTCCGTTGGCCGGGAACTGGCCGGCCGGAGCGGTCGAGGGCGTCGCCGTAACGGCGCCGTGGTCGGCCGGCGATACGGCCGCGTCATGGCTAGCTCAGAAATAGCTGTCAGCTCGCCCGTTATGGGGCAATCCCGTTTCACACTCTCCGGATCAGGATTTTTTAGATCTCAATCTACGTTCACACTGCGGAGGAGAGTTCCTGCCTTTTTGCTTCTTCTTCTTCCTTCCTTCCTTCCTTCCTTCCTTGACGAAAGCTCGCTTGTTTCTTTTTCTCGCCTTTGATTTTTTCTCCTCTCTCTCTCCCTCTCTCTCTCTCTCTTTCTCGCTTTCGCTTTCTGTCTGGATCCATTGAATGCAAAGCTGCCTGAATACAGATGCTTTGATCTGTTTCTTCCTTCTATATGGTCTAATTTGCTTCATTCTGCTGTGTTTGCCCGCCGAAAAGCAATCCGGGCCATCACCGTTTTGCGTTGCGAGGCACAGCCATTGACAAAAGCTTTTGTATTATTGTCTATTTTGCTTTAATTGGCAGAGGAAATCCGAGCGTATTTGGTTTTGCTCTGCAAAGCACAAGCATCAATAGTCGCTTTCATTCATTGCTTGCTTCTTGAAGCTTCAATGTTATGTTATCGAAGCTTCACTGCTATGTAGTTTCTTTTATTTGGCTTTGAATGTCAGAGAACATCGGAGCATGCTTTGCCAGGTGCAAGTATCAATCCAGGTTTTGGTTTCAGAAAATCTTAGAGTTCCGCCCTTTGGATCCGTCAATTTAGTTCTGAGACTATTGCTGGCACGCGGTTTCGATCTATGATCAGAAAATTGCTTCAATCCCCTCGACTACTGGCATAGCGCAATGATTCAATCCATTACCTGGATTAATGCAATGAATTTTGTGAAAGATAGTCCTCATCATTGAATTCTATTGGTGCTACGAGACTTATCAATTAAGTCTCGAATCTCACAATCGCTTGAAGCAAGAGGCGCTGCAGCCACTGTATTTTATTGGTTCCATCTTGTATGTAATCTTCTGCATGTTTCTATTATTAGCAGTTTGTTGTCCAAGATTAGAGGTATTATTATAGAACCCAGAGAGCTAGCCTGTAAGCCTCTTTTTCCTGGACATATGTGTCGCCTTTCTCTTCAATACAAGTATTGCGACCTTATGTTTATTTCGAACAATTCGCTTCGTGAGCTTTCAGAATGAGATGCAAAATTGATACCTCATTTGTCATGCTTGATCGAGAGGCCTCGTAGTCGCTATTATTGCTGCTTAAGAGTCCTGCACTACAGACTTGCCTTTGCGACTTGATTTTCAGGCTGCTGATGCTTTCTGCGATGTCAATGAGTACTGCAGCGTTTGTTTCTGCTTCAAACCTATCAAGGATTGGGCAAGCTTGACAGATTAATTCGCCAATTTTTTCGTTTTACATACACGTAAGTGTACCAACTTAATTATGCCAGTTTTACTAAATCAAAATTTGTAATTATATCCGCACAGTAGTGAGGTGATTACTGTGTCCAAGAAGTTCCAGCTCTTGAATCCCGGTTGATGCGGGAAAAGGGCCACCTGGGAACCTCATGCCCCAAACTTGGCTGTGGACGTACAGTGTAATTATTGTACAGAGAAATTCATTACTGTGCAATATAAATTTTCTACTTCATGATTATTTTGTCAATGATCATGCCAGTGCAATTAAATACTGGTGTCAGGGTATATATAATTGTCTTTCTACGAATATTGTGTTTATAATCATGCTAGTGCCATCAAATACCGTGTAACGTTCCGCGCAAGGTATTATTATTGGGTCCTTGAAAGGAAATTCGATGGCTTTTGTTTTACCCCCTAATTTTCTGCTTCTCAATAATCATAATACTTTACTTGAGCAATATGTTAACCAGTATGAAGCTCAATTGGCTCGTCAAAAAAGCAGAAGCGTCTTTTCATCTCGAACTGACATTCAATGGTAATTGGAATTTTGTAACAGGTTGGTCGACTGAGAATCAAGGAAAGATGGTCGGCGAGTCAGAGAAAGATGCTGTTGTTGGCCCAACTTATGGTGGTTGGGTATACCATATGGGATTGAATTCTCTAGGATACCAATTTTGTCATGCTCGTTACCTTTTAATAAAGGGAAAATATGCAGTGATGTTCAAGCGTGATCCTTCTGAATATCCAGGGCGGGTAAATATTTATTCACCTATCTGCTTCAGCAAAGATGTAGCCGTGTTGATTTTTTTTTCAGAACTCAAAGAGCTCCATGTTCTCTATTTCTATCACCTGCGCATCAATCTTTCTAGTACAGTGTCTAACTGCAGCCTAGTGAGGGAATTCCTGGAAAAAACAGATCACTTTGAAGATTGTGAAGATGCCTTAGGACTAGCAATAGCCCCTTTTAAAGATTTCAACCTTGAAAGACAAGATCTATTGAATTTATGGCAAAAGAAAGTTCATGATTTATCTAATATTGATTGATCCGGGTGTTGGCCCTTAATGGAACCTTCTAGAGATTAGGGCAACTTAGGGTACTTGATGAGGACATGCCCTTAGTGGAACCTTCTAGAGATTAGGGCAACTTGGGGTACATGATGAGGACATGCCCTTACTGGTAATTGGCCCAGTACTTAAAGTTATACAAGTCAGGAATAATATCTAGTATGTAACTAAATTAAACTAATAGTGTTCCAAAATTCATTGGTCATTTTTTTTGAAAATGTTTGAGAAACTAGAAACTCTGCTTAGTTTTAGTTCTAATCATCCTTTATCTGATGGTTAGGTGGAAATAACTAATGAAACTATGGAGAATATGCTGCTGCAAGCATATGTTTCCAATATACAATCTCAATGGCAAAGATACCTTTCCTTGATTAAGGTTGCTTGAATAGTGGTAAGCATTCACAATTTTTAGTTTGTGGTGATTGGGTGTTTTTGAGGATATCCAAGGACTCAAAAGTATTGTGTGCTAGGAAGCATCATAAGCTATCTATGGCATATTGTGGACTCAAAAGTATTGGATATTGGGAAGCATTATAAGCTATCTACGAGATATTGTGGACCTTACAAGATTGTGAGCAATGTCAAATCTTTAGCTTATCAGTTAGAACTCCTCGAATGAGTTAGAGTGCATTTTGTGTGTCATGTGAGCGGACTTAAGTTGAGTTTATGTGAGGGTGATACTCTTGGTTTTAATGATTGTTAAAGACATTTCATCTTGAGTACCTTTGGAGCCAGAGAGTGTGCTAGATAGCAGAGACAAAAGTTTGAAAAATTGTGTTGCTAAGCATCTAATCTGATAGAAAGGTTAATTTGTGATTTTGGGATGCCATAGCTAGGGGCCTAATAGTAAATGGTAAAGGGACTTTGAGTTGGGTTGCATTGCCTTGTGCATGAGCTCCTTGTTGATATTGTCTCATTCGTTTTGGGAGTCTTCACAGCACATGCCACTATCATTTCTCCAACCTTCTTTCTCAAGATTGATTTTCAACCTACATTGACGTGTAGTATTTGTAGGACTAGCACTTGGAGGTTAAATAACAACTCCCACCTCTAATTTAACATCTATTGGCTCTGTATTTTGGCACCTCCATAAATGACGTTATTGTTAATCTTGGGTCTTAGACTTCAAAAAAACACATCTTTCTGGCCAATTTTTACACACATTTTCTTTTTCTATACTTCGATTGTTCCTATCCTTGAGAATTATTAGGTTTTGAGTCCCAATTCAAATATAGTATCATAGTTGCAGCGAATTGCGATTCTGGGGGTCTAGCGATTCGCGAATCTTGATTCTCAGAATCGCGATTCGCTGGCCAGAGTCACCAGAAAAAAAAAAATTTTACTTGTCTGAAATTTTTTTGGACATTTTCAGGTTCATTTCAGGTCCAGACTCCAAAATAATTTCTGAAACTACTGAAATTAGACCTGAAACTACTGTAATCTTAATAGTCTGTTTTTTTCTCTCTTCTGATACCCATATTGCCTGGTTTTTTTTTCATAAAAGTAAAACAACGATTCTGGGCAAATCGCTGGAATTTTTGACAGCAATTCTAGAATCGCCGGTGCATCTATGTATAGTATCAACTATGTTGTGACTCTTTGTCAAATAGCCTTCAATCTGAAAATGGAAAAAAATGAATGTTTACGTGATCGAAAATTTGGTGGTGTTATGTTAAGCTCTTTAATGAGGACACAGTTATTTTTGGTACTTCATCTTGGACTTCAAAAATTGCTGCTGCATGATTATGCTGCCTTCAGATTATTAGAATTTCTATTTGAAGTTAGCTCTTTTGAAAATTAAAAATGGTGAGGCATATCATTCTAGCAAATTAATTAGAGGAATAACTGTTATCATCAACTTGGTTTGTTTTACAGAAACCAATTCGCCAAGGTGTTGTAGGACAATATTTGATGGTTGAGGAAATTGGTCGGCAAATCTACCATGGCAGAGTATGTCGTTTCAATCTTGCAAGATCTATTTGCTCAAATAACAACAAATTCAACTAAAATTTAGATTTTTCCTTGAAGTCAGTTTTCATTATTAAAGGATGCTTTTCTTTAAGCAAGTCTGCGAATTGAGGTTTTTGTTGTTATCTATCAAAGATCAATCAAATACACTATCCTTGCTCTTTTCTAAAAGTTTATGCCTCTCTTGATGTGCATGTTGTAGACAGATCTCGAAACATGATTTGTGTCTATACTATTCAAATCTAATGGTAAATTTGTTTAGGAGATTCAAAAAACAGTCTTGGCACGCAGTACCATATAGTAAGTAAGATTGGTTGTAAACTATGTAGTTTTAATCACATCATTAGCTGCTCATAAAATGATTAATTATCTGATAACTTTATTATAATTTAGGAAATTTAAAGCTTATTCTCCCCTACAGATTTTGATCAAACTTTATATAAATCAGTTAAAGTATAAGCTTTTATAATCTGATGCTCCTCATGTGATTATGTTGTTTATTGTCTCTTGCCCTGTATGTAGGTGCTATACCTCTTAAAGATATACAGTCGCATGGACCATACCAAACAAGGACAGGTACAATAAGTGAAGAAATGCATTTTCAGCATTCAATATATCCTTTCACAAATATAGGGATCACAGGTCTTATGTTTATATGGTGTATCTTTGGATGGAAGCTTATCAATTTTAGCTGATTGTTCGGATCTGCATGCAGTTTGGGTGTGGAAGTCCAGACGAAGTAGAGAAGTGGATAACGGCATTTCAACATGCAAAAGAGGAGGTGAGAACCCAAGCTTCAGCCTGCTAGAGTCATTGTTGTCAAAACAAATTTATTCCAAATTGATATGCCAAACTCTATATGGGTTGCTCAGCGGCAATCCATTTTCAAGTATGAATGAGCTCAAAGAAGTTGTTAGGCACCCATTTCCAATACCAGTATGCATGGATATTCCAATTGGTCCACTGGCAATCTACACCTGACACATATGGTATCAGATCTCTGGTTAAGACCCTAAATCTTTCAAGTGGCATCAATAATTGCTATTTCAAGAAGACACGTATGCATGCGGTATTTCTGCTGTGCTTGAACATGGATGACTATAAATCTCAATTTTGGCAACTACTTGGACAGGAACTTCCTATTGGTTATATGATATTATGAAACCACAAAAACTCCAGAACTGTCTTATCTGCTGTAGACCAAAAAGCTAACAAATATCTGGATTTTCAGAAAAAGACTAATAATAGGCTAAAGTAGTTTGATGTATGCAATATATTCAGAATTTTGATCTACTTCTGTGTCCTACAAAATTCCACTCCAATAACAATTGTACTATAACATCCTTCACTTCTGCTTCTTGACGTTCTACTTAGGCTGTGCAGTATCAGTGCTGCTCATTTTATTATTCTCACTAGCAGATCACAGCTCAAATCGCAATTTCGACAATTAAACACAACCTCATTTCCAGTTCATTATATTGTCAGTTCGATTGCTTTATGACAACAAGTCAAAAAGATGCTCAGTTTTAACAGCTGTTAATCTGTTGGGGTAATTCAATAAGAGCATGTTCATGCAGGCTGAGTACGACCTTGAGAAACAAAGTAGTCGGAGATTCATCAACGGCGAAGCTGAGTAAGTAGGCCAATTACTATGAGGAGCAGATGTTACTAAGATGACAGTGTTTTGCTACTGAGATTTTCTAGCTGTATTGGCACAATTTTGACTCAGCATTTTGAAATAAATCCGGGATAAGGTTTGCTAGGCAAAGCTTTAGGGAAGGAAGTATTGAGAAAAACTGTTTCTGTTATGGCAGATTCAAGCTGAATGGACCACGAAAGCACAATCGTGCATATGCAAAGAGCCTTAATAAACTTATCTACATTGGTAGAGGTAAGTTGACAATTAAGCTTCCCTTCGGTTTTGATTGTTCTCAGGTTTGTTCCCAAATGTGCTATAGCCATGAAGTGAGTTTTCTAGCATGATGAATCAAGCTGCTTTACTAATGTCTTTGGAGTTAAAGCAGATATAACCATGCTGGAAATGGGAATGTTCACGTCTTTGAATGTGCAAAAAATATACATTTATTGAAGGATTTTTTCCTGTCTGCAGGTCCAGAATCCCTTATGAGACGTCCATCTGTGGTAGCACAGGAACCAGACTCTGAGAATTTCTATAGCAAGGGGGAAAGTGATGCAGTTGAGCAAGCAGATTGGAGATGTTTCAGAACAGTTAATGGTATAAGTTATCATGTTACGTTAAATTTTTATAGTAAATCTGTGATGCTATGTTTGCAAACATCACATTTTTTTGCTACCAAAACTTTCTAAACAGCTTTTTCTCAGCCTTTATATTTGAACCCTTCATTTACAGGCTTCTTCTCAGATCAGAGCACCATTGACCTTTCAGGACCACGCAGGCATTGTTAGCCCGAGCTTCTTTGCATAAATAGTCATACCTGCCTTTGCCCCTTCTTTTTATAGATTATTAGTCAGCTACATTAGATACAGAAGCAGATTATTGGTCTGCTACATGTAGATACAGAAATACAAATCTTGCTTAGCAGCTATAGTCAACTTTTCCGGTGCTAGTTACATACAAGATTGTCCTGACGTTTCTAATTGAGGGTGGAGAAGTTGATGTTGAAACATGCTATATGTAATAAATTGGTCCTCATTTCCGTTAGTCTGTGTTTTTTCTTGAGTTACATGTTTGGGCTGATTTGTTTGTATTGGGATGCTCTGTGGGTTCTGAACGTGTGTTATTTCTTGTGATCCAGGACTACGAATTTTTGAAGATGTGGCTGCATCCAATTCCAAGGTACTAGCTTCACTGTATAAGCAAATTTTTTTGATTCTTTGTGCCCATTAGATCAATTTTATGGGTGGACCGGGTTTTTGAAGACATAGCTGCATCCAAGGTATAAGCTTCAATGAATGAGAAATTCTTTGCCAAACCAATCTTTTCACAAATTCACAGTGCCCATTAATTTATTCTAGAAATTGAATAATAAATTTGTCACAGCCTAAAGTAACTGTCTGAATCATTTGCAAAATTGTAGAGCAGTGCACGCTAAATTGTTTATGGTGATTTGTTATCCCATGTCCTACTTTGTGCGGCTGCTTGACTTCCAGTTTCTGTTTAAAGCTTTGACTTGGTTCACTGTTTATTAAAAAAACTTGAGTGGAAGCCTCTTTTTTGACATGAGATGTTCTCCATCTTATTGTCCTTTTCAAACTCGTTTTCTTCAAGTCAATTAGTAGATCAGCTCTTGAATTAAACTACCCCACCCTATCTTATAAATTCAATCTTGAAATGAGCTTTTCCTTGGGAGATTATTTGTGGAAATGTGATTCGTTGACATATTCTTCACAGAAATGTCAATTAGCAAAATTTAGTGGGCACGCATCCTGTGCTTGTTTTTTGGATATTGACCAATTTGAATCAGCCCTTAACTATGTTGTAGTGACAGTTGTCAGATTTGTTTGTGTAGATGCTTTCATTGTTTTGACGGCACAATAAAGCCTAGCAAAGTTACTGTGCATTATGTACCTTGGTTATGCCCCTCGGTTGTTAACTTGTTGATATGTCCCTGTTGAAAGGATTTTGCTTTCTGAACATTAGGGAGAGAATGTTGTCCATTCAAACAAAGTTAACTACTGTGATTTGTTAGGAAAGGTTTCAAAACAGATTTACTAAGAGAATGGCAAGGTTTTGGCGATAGCCTCACATTGCAATAATTCGATTTATAGTTCATAACTATTAAATGTCCTGTCATTTGTGTGAGGGACTTGAACTGGATGTTGTGGGATATTGAGAAGACCAGTAAGGGAAGAGGACATTGGGAAGAGGACATCAGTGATTGATTAGATTTGGTATGAAACTTCAGAAGCCAGATGGAAAGATGATTTATTTGAGCAAAAGGATTCTTGAAAGCAAAAAACCTGACTTGGCCTACTTATTGATAGGGCAATGGAGCTGCCCACAAGCTACCTTCAACTTTTTCCTTTATACTTCCATAGGTTGCTTAACGTGAAAGATTTTCAGCACAATTTTTTAAATGGAAAAGTTATTTTTGGAACAAACGACACTATTTCAATGGAAAAGTTATATTTGGAACAAACGATTCACTATCAAAGTCAGGGAAGCGATGGAGTTTCTTAGTACAGACACAAGGTACAATTTCAGTCTATATCACCAAACAGTTCTTGAGGCCTCTCACTGATTTGGCTCCTTAGCTTGAGGGGTGCCATAGCTAGTCTGAGATATGCCTGAGGGGGGGGGGGGGTGGGGGGGGTGGGGGGGGGGTGCACTCAATGGTCTTGATAGGACAAGGAGTGTATATTATCTCTTAAGGTGCTTGTGATGCAAAGTTTCGTTAGAAAGTTCTTATCTTTTATCGTTTGAAGATATTGTGGATGAGCTGTTATGGAAGCAATACCTTAAGAAGTAGCTTGAGGTCAAGGATAACCTTTTGCTGAAAATTGGGTCATAAATTTAGTCATAGTTTTAAAAATGCATTTGTAGTTTTAGTGTAGTAAAATCAAGAGTATGTCTGGATAATTTTGTAGAACAAGTGGCAACAGCTAAGATTAGTGATCATGGTCCCATAATAAAATGTTCTGATGAAGCTTTAAGTGTCTTCCTGGCCAATGGATAAAGTTTAGATCATGAAAAACAACTTTTTTAAAAAGGAGCATCGTCCTTTCTACAACACTATGTTAAGGTGAGTATCTCTACATTATAACCATTTAGGTACCAAAAACATCAACATGTGATAGAGGATCATCCCACATCATTGAGTTGAAGCTGCACATGTGCCCTTGTAAATTGTGTTAAGGCTTTTACAAAAAACTGGCCTTCTATACCTACCATGTTGACTTTTCCAAGTTATGAGTATGAGTTCTCAATCAATTCTAGGCCGGAGTCCAGCAGTCAGGGATTTGAAAATTTCCATGACTTTCAGAAAGGAACTCCTTTAGGGCACCACTGCGAATTTCCTCTTTTCAAATCTTCCATTAACGATATGTTTTTTGTTTGGAATTCAGCATATTGAGTACAAATCGCATGGGTTAATATACTTAAGAGACAATTACGAGCTTTGGCTTAGTGAACTCTCAGATTTTTCCTACTTTTATATGGACAGAGTTCTAACTAATGTGGCTTCCTTTCTTGATTTTTACAGTCAGAGAAAGGCACCATTATGAAGTCCGTTGGTGTAGTAAAAGCTTCTCCTGACGTAATATTTGAGACAATCATGAGCCTTGACAAGAGCGTTCGACACCAGTATGGATCTTCCCTTTTTTCTTATTATTTTGAAAGAGGAGATAAGTATGGGTTTTAGTTCTAGGCTGAATGCTTAAAATTTACAAGTTTACCTGCTGGAAACTTGAATTTCTTTTGAATATATGAGAATATATTTCAACAACTTGATCTATGAATGACCAAGTCTTGTATTTCCATCCTGCAGGTGGGATGTGTTAACGGGTGAGTTAGAACTTGTGGAACATATCGATGGGCATGCTGACATAGTTTATGGCACTTTTGATACCAAATATTTCAAAAGGTATTTGGCATTTTGGTGTTCAATAGTGAAATAAAATGTAGCATACATTTGGAATAGACATTGTCAAAATTTGGAATAAACATTGGTTAAAAGTATCTTTCAGTCATTTCCAGGCCTACTCTTATGACATGGTTGTCCTTTTTGGGACATATCTGTTTTTGGCTGCTGTCTGCTACCACCAAATAGTTGGTTGTATGTCAGATATGCTAAGGATAACAAGCTTCTAGCTGAGATCTGGCACATGTGAATGACATGTTTTGTTGTTTTCAGATGGAAGTCATTTTTTAACTCCAAGAGGGACTTTCTGTTTTCACGATATTGGCGGCGTGACCAAGACGGCTCCTATTGTAAGGCCTTCACCCTTCCCCAGCCTTTTTTCTTAAAAACATGGGTTTCCGGGCAGCTCACGCTGCCCGTGAGAGCGTGACGGGCAGCGTGAGCTGCCCGGAAACCACGTTTCTTTTAGTATATCTAGATTAAAAGCAATTAGAATCACAGAAGCCCATTATTTTGAGACTTTGTGTATCGTTTTGTGTGCACGGAATGCAACCTGTTCTGTGCGTATGGAATGATTTAATCTATCAAGGCAAGTCTCCACAGCGTTGACATCGATGCATTTGCTAATCTTTACCTAATGACTTCACTGACTTCTCATTTTAAATTTGTGACTATGGACATAACCAATCTTACAAATAAGGCAAATTCATAAAATGTTGAAATTGGGACCTTGTGATGTTCACATCACATCCCTAAGGGTATACCTTCATCATGGTTGAGTGAGCTGAAATGGATTTCGAGCTATAGATCCCAGACATCACACTGGACAGCTAGGGTAGAAAGCAGAACAAAGTAGGAACAAGCACTCACCGTCACACCCAATCTCACATAGACTTTGAAGATACTTCTGCCTGCAATAAAGGAATTGTGGGCAGGATATCTCCTACAGGAAAGGTTGCCTAGTTTCAAAGATGCATTCAAAGTTCTAAAGTCACTGCAGAAAAAGCCCCATAGAGAGCGTCCCCATAGAGAGCTTCCTGTTGATCAAGTCTCCATGGAGCACGATAGCACTAAACTACTGCTGAAGGTGCAGGACAAAAGCCACTTAGATAGTACAGTCTTGAGAATCAAATACAAGGCAGTTCTTTGAGGCCTCAACAGTTAGCAAGCTTCTGAAGATTCTGGCCATGGCCATTTGGAAAAAGTATTTAGAAAAAAATGTGCATTCCATACAGAACTTGGTAGTAGTCCCCATGTTCTGTACGGTGTGACGAGGGCATCCTGCACACTACAGATCTATGATTAGAATGTTAGAAGATAGTAAGAAACATTCTAGTCTGAGTTTTATACAAAATCAGTAATAAGGACAGTTGTACTGGATGTATAACATATGATCCTTGCTACTTGTGATTGAGCTGAACGTTAGAGTATTTCTGGTGTATTATTTGAAAGTTTGGATTACGTTCAAGACAGTCTAGCACGCTTGATCATGAAAAGAAAAAGAGCCATGCTGCAATTAGTAAGCCTTCAGAAATCAGTAATGCTTTGGTAGCAGTGCACAATAGCCAATGAAGCCCTTTCCGAAGGTGTTTTTGAAAGAAAAGCGATTTGCTCTTTTCCTTGATTGCCAATTATGCGAATGTGACATGGAAAATGTGGACTGATTTCACATTTTAACTTGAAGCAAAAACAGAAAAACCATTTGATTTTGCCAGCAACTTTAATCTCTGCTGGCAAAATGAAATTTTATCTTGTCTGTATATATATTTTCTTTATGTGTTGTTTCGCTCAAAAAACGTGTTCATATGTCACTACAGACCACATTGCCATCACTATTTTCTTTGCATGGATGAAGAAACACAGTTTAGAGTATGGTTTTTGTCTTCTTTTCTTGTCAGTCCTCTAATCAAACCGACACATTCAAAGTTCTAAAGTCACTGCAGAAAAAGCCCCATAGAGAGCGTCCCCATAGAGAGCTTCCTGTTGATCAAGTCTCCATGGAGCACGCCTGCACACTACAGATCTATGATTAGAATGTTAGAAGATAGTAAGAAACATTCTAGTCTGAGTTTTATACAAAATCAGTAATAAGGACAGTTGTACTGGATGTATAACATATGATCCTTGCTACTTGTGATTGAGCTGAACGTTAGAGTATTTCTGGTGTATTATTTGAAAGTTTGGATTACGTTCAAGACAGTCTAGCACGCTTGATCATGAAAAGAAAAAGAGCCATGCTGCAATTAGTAAGCCTTCAGAAATCAGTAATGCTTTGGTAGCAGTGCACAATAGCCAATGAAGCCCTTTCCGAAGGTGTTTTTGAAAGAAAAGCGATTTGCTCTTTTCCTTGATTGCCAATTATGCGAATGTGACATGGAAAATGTGGACTGATTTCACATTTTAACTTGAAGCAAAAACAGAAAAACCATTTGATTTTGCCAGCAACTTTAATCTCTGCTGGTAAAATGAAATTTTATCTTGTCTGTATATATATTTTCTTTATGTGTTGTTTCGCTCAAAAAACGTGTTCATATGTCACTACAGACCACATTGCCATCACTATTTTCTTTGCATGGATGGAGAAACACAGTTTAGAGTATGGTTTTTGTCTTCTTTTCTTGTCAGTCCTCTAATCAAACCGACACATTGTTCATCATCTTTTTAGTTGACTATGTTGTCACGCATTTTGCTTCAATACTGTGCAGATATCACACAAATCTCAGCAACACACATAAAACGACCACCAAAACGAGGATATTGTAGGCTGTCATTAAATCGTAAGTTGTCTTGTAAATTCGTGACAATTTCTCAAAACGCACAACCTTAGTCCTGTTTCCTTCCATATTTGTCCTTCTTGGAAACATTTGTTCTATCTTTCTTCAGACTGTCTGTATAGGTATTTTTTTTGAATAAATTTGGGGTTTTCACAGTTTAATTTTCATAGATTTATATTTTTTGAAATTTTGTTTGTGATCCTTTTTACACTCACATTGTCCTGACATTTCTACCTGTGGCAGCTGGAGTTTGGGAAATTACTCCTCTTCCTTCAAGGCCCGGAACCACTGCTCCAAGGTCTCTTGTCACTCAGATCATGGAGATTACCACCACTGGATGGGGTCGTTGGAAAAGAAGTCACTATTCGCAGTTCCATAGCACTGTTCCTTATGTATTACTTTGTCGAACTGCAGGTATTTCAACTGCATAAACAACAGAACATTTCGAGAGTCCTGGAGATATCCCAGAGTTTGTTGTCTTAGATCAATTCCAAGTCCCCTTCAGACCTGCTCATACTTAGTTAAGATGGGAAAGTTCTGGAGTTTGTCAATGTGCCTGAACAAAGTAGAAACTAGCACTCCATCTGTAGGTGGTTGTACCAATTTGAGATTCATAGGATGCATTATACAAGGTTTGGAGGATGGTATCGATTTTCAAATTTCTTCTCTTACTATTTTTCTTAGGAGTTACACTTTGTTACCCTATGCTTGCAATATCTGGAGGTTGATAATTAACTCATTTTACAAAGCATTACTCTGTTTCCTTCCTTGAATAGAATAGAATGGGTCCTCATTATTGTTGCTCGTTTTATATTGTAGCCATCCATCTGTAGCAGGTTATACCAATTTGAGATTCATAGGTTGCATTATGCTTTATTGAGGGAATGCATGGAATTTATTGTTTGCTCATCTCATATTAAAACACACCTGGCTTCCAAGACCTTTGGCATCTTCATTGCCATGATCTTCTGCTTTGCACAGTAGCATGTGTTACATAATACATTATAGGTCTTTCTGAACACAAATTTTCTTTGATATATAGATTCAGATTAGTGACTGTAGGAGGAGCTGATTGGCTAGATTATTAGAATTATCCGTGGCCCTCTTAGATACTTTGTTGGCATGGACTAGCTTACATCCTAACTTGTTCTATTTATATTTAGAAAGCTAAGAACGTAATAAGTAATAAGCAGGAATTGCATAAGTGAACTATCTATCCTGTTTATGTATCCTATTAATACTATGATAAGTGCCTTTACAATCACACAGGCTGTTATGTTAGGAAGAATTTTCCAAAAACTTCTAGTAAATCAATATCTGAGCATATAAACTTATAAGATTTTGGAGCTTGTTACGTTTTTGAATTGCTGTCACTGACTACTTTGATAATGACGACGTACCAGACTTAATATCTGTCAATATGTCGATAAAGTGTAGTATAGTGTTCAGTAAATTGTTAATTATTATATGCCAAAAACTATTTTTTTTCTTAAAAGGTCTTACTTTGTACTATGGACATGGAAAGAAAACTGACATACGACAATTTTATATTGTATATATCAGATAGTTGGAATAAACAAGGAAAATTCCGTTGGAAAATCAGATTTCTTGCCATTCTTTCCAACAACTTTGTTGTTAGTACGTTTAGGAGGCCATGGCTTGATTTCATCAGTTTATTCATTATTCATCAATCTCAGTGAATTTATGTTGCCTGAATTTTGATCTGACAGATTTTTTTTCCATTCTAAAAGCTATTTTTTTTTTGTATAGAGGCTTGACTTGACATATGGAAAATCTTCAATGAACACAGGTTTGAGAGAGTATTTGGCTGCAGAAAATGAAGTAAGCACATTGAACGATCGTTCTTCCATGGGTACAATCTCAAAAGTAGCAAAGCAAGTTGACATTGGTAGTCAACACTGTGAAGCTCCAGAGACAAGTGAACAGTTTTATGATGCAATTATGGCTGATGATCCCAATGAGGATGATGAAAGTAGTGAGGAGGACGAGAAAAAACCACTTAATAAGGTCCGCACCGCCTTTTTGGATGAGTTGAAACCTCTCTTGGGACGCAAGAAAGAGCCTGTTATGTATTCCCACAGTATGCCTCTATGCAGCCTTTAGCTTTCTTTCAAGTTCATGTTTTTTTTGGGGCATTGGACGTTAAAAATCTTCTCCATATATCATGCCTATAGGACATTTTTCCAGTTAACCCTTAAACTTTCAACTAACTGAAATATTTTCCACTCCATGAGTACCTTTTGATTGGTTGGCCACAAGGACCAAAGATACGTTTCTATGTGACCTCATATGGATAGTTGATGTTAGTGCTCCACTGGTGGTGCGAGGTCCTTCGGAGTAAGAAATCGTCGTTGAAAATCATATTGAGTGGTTATATATTTGTTGAGTTTGATTAATCCATGAGAGGACCCCTTGTAAACAGATACTAGACCTGTCAAGGCTCTACTTTCATTAAAAACATTTACAGCAGGTTTCATTGCAGTGGATTCAAACCATAACATTGGATGGAGTTTTTATCACTTGGATTTGTGTGCTAAAATGAAGCCCGAGAGGAATTTTTTAGTGTAGGCAAAGGGCCCTTTAGTTGCCTCTTTTTGAAAAACTGTCTATATATTATCTATATAATGTTAGTTACATAGCTCATGAGTACGGTGGCACAGTTGCAAAGAACGCATGCAGAATTTCTGAACCGCCCGAACCCTGTTCATACCAACAAGCATGCGTCCTTTGACAAAAGCAAATGAAAGATCAACACTGTATATACAATCTGGAAAACTAAAATGAATGGCTTATATATAGCCTATAATTCTATACTCTACAGGTAATGTGATGATGGCATCTTTTTCTGATGCTTAAAGTATGTCATGATTGGAGATTTGGTCTTTATGTGATAGGCAAGTCCACACACTTTCGTTTAGGATCATATGTATGACGTGAATAGATTTTTAGTACAAATGCTCAACTAGAGGGTACAAGACATTAAAGTATGAGTATAGAGCGTATCTTGGTATTATTAGGCTTCATAGACTCTAGGAAAGGAAAGAACCTCCATAACAAGTAGAAAATGAGGAAGCAAGAAAGCACATTTCCACATAATCTTTTAGTTTATCGTTATCCTGTATGGGGCACATGGAGTGTACATGAAGTCTTGCTTGCTATTGCTTTTAGAAAGACACAAAATTGCATTTTATTTGGGGGGGGGTTAGTGTTAATTTCCAGCCATCTGGTGGTAAATTGTTAACCTATTTGCTGTTATGTTTTTATTATCTATGTTTGTCTTCTATGTATGAACTCACAAGGACATAATCTTTTCCTTGCTTCAAATCGTGTAAGGTGGACATTCACTGAACACTGTACTTGTACTTGCCTATTTTTCTGATTTTGCAGAAGGGAAATCACCAGTTTAGAAAAGCCACTTGGACGTATGGTCCAGGTAAGCCAGGCTCAAGGAGAAAAAGCAACCAATCTTACATCTGTAGTATCTCATAATCTGATAGTTGGTGAAGAATAATAAAGATTCAAAATTTGTTGTACAACGATAGCCATGGATAGCTTCTTCATAGCATCATTAGCAACGAATAGAGTCTGCAGCTCTTGATGTACTGCTTGATGTCACATGTGCTTCACAGCCCGTAGAGAGTTTCTAGTAAATACTCCAGCAATTCACATAGATGCAAGCAAATTCAGAGGTTCTTTGTGGCCTGCTGCTAATGGAAAAGACTCTAATTGCTGGGCGGATCCGGGTGGAAAGGGCTTCATGGTTCGGGGAAAAACATACAACAAGGACTATTTGAAGGTAATCCTGTGACTGTGAACTTTGTTTATCTTATTTCGAATTCTTGACATTAGTTCCGAGTTTGTCAAAACCTTTGATGTCCTTAAAATGACCAAGATTATAACCACTTTGACACCATCTTGAACAAACTCCATGTGGAAAATGGTTTGCATCTGTTAAATCGACCTTTTTTGTCTTTTATACGATCCTGCACTCTGTTTGTCCTGAACTGTCTTGCAGGCAGTTGAACTTTAATTAACTTCTATAAATAAGATGCAAAAAGCTGATATGTCAGTAACTAAGAACGCTGAAGCTAACTGCCTGCCACAGTAAATGAACTGCTCGTTCCAGTTTATTTAGAGTTTCTGCAGGAACTTCTTGATCAGTTTACTCTACCGTCTTCCAAATTCATTGTTAAATTGGAACCTTCAGGACCTTTTGCCCCAAATAGCCTTAGTTCAGTTTATTTTAAATTTGATGGAATATTTTATATCTTTATATAAGTAATTATCTTTGTTGCTCAATTAAGAATCTGTTGTATTTGAATTGTTGCAACAAACTAACTTAATTTCTGGCATGCCTTGATGTTTGAATTCTGATGTTGTTTCACATCTCAAATGGTGTTGCTAGATCCCTGGTGGTGATCCAGTCCTGAAACTTCTCGCAGTTGATTGGTACCAATCAGATGAGAAACTCGACATGATCGCTAGGCATCCTGAGTGTGTGGTGCAGGTTAGCCTTTCAATAATCTGGGAAGGAAAGTTAGTTTATATTGCTTATACATTTTAATTGTTTTCTTAACAATGTTTGTGTGGAATTGCCATTTCAGTCTGAGGCAGGAAAGAAGTTGCCATTTATTCTGGTTGTCAACCTGCAGGTAAATTTTGGGCTTTTATGAGTTGCAAAAGATTAATTGTTTTTGGTGGATAAAATTTTATCAGGAAGAAAGCAGAATAAATTTTTCAAAAGTAGTTGCGAGGATGCTAGAACTGCTTAAGTGTATTCCTGTGAGAGGTGCAAGTTGCGTTCTACACCTACACATGATTTGTGAAGTTATTCAGTCTTTTGCTTAATTATCAGAACACATTTCTACATTTGACCCATATCAAAGTCAGCATATGAAGTGTCATGAACCAAGTAGAAATGATGCAGCTTATCTGATTAGCTGGGTTACACATGTCTGCGTTATGTTTTCAATGCATATGCCATACATGTATAACAAGACATCCTGTAAATAATTATAATAGCCCTGTGAACTTGCATCCTGTAAGCGTGTCTACATTTTCTGGTCTAATAAGTTGTCTATTAATGTTATCTGAAAGCTCTTCTACCAAAGATAAGGAGAAAAAAGACTAAGCTTCAGTTTGCAGTAATCTGGGCTTTAAAACTAAACGCTACATTCAGTTTTTGAATGCGTTATGTTTTCAATGCATATGCCATATATGTATAATTAGCCCTGTGAACTTGCATCCTGTAAGCGTGTCTACATTTTCTGGTCTAATAAGTTGTCTATTAATGTTATCTGAAAGTTCTTCTACCAAAGATAAGGAGAAAAAAGATTGATCTTCAGTTTGCAGTAATCTGGGCTTTAGAACTAAATGCTACATTCAGTTTTTCAAGTTGATTAAGAATATGTCATATTTTAACCACTCTGACCTTTACAAGTGCGAAACATATGATTGTGATTGTTGTGTTTAACTACATTAGAGTTGCTAAAATTTATTCCAATGGATTGCAAATCAATTTTAGATTGGATGAGGCTTGTGATGTTTAGTTTATCACTCTTTAGGCCTGGGGCTTCAGTGTCAGTATACTTCCTTCTAAAATATACTGACAATATATTACTAACTTGGCCCTTCAAACGGGAAAACCTATGAAGCCAGCATCGATGCCATAAAATTTCTTTGAGGTCTTGTAGATGCTCACCAGCTAAAAAGAGTGCCATGAACAAAGCTGCCAGTTAAGTTAGTAAAAGCTTTGTTTTGCTGACATTCCTGTTGTTTTAGTTGTTGGGAGGGGCTCTAACTGATTGGCTGCTGCTATTTGTTATAAAGCTCGACTGCAACTATTTGCATGACGAATGTGAGACATTAGGATATTCTACTTGTCGAATTAATTTTTCATGACGTATTGCTTGACATTTGCACCTTTTGCTCTAGGTAACAACATACCCTACAGGATGTCTGAAATCTGGATTATCATTGAAGCTAAGCTGTAAGGTAGCTGCATGATTTGTGAAGCTTATCTTTGTTGTAATAAATTGCAGGTCCCAGCTAGACCAAACTACAGCCTAGTGTTTTATTTTGGATCAAATAGGCCAATAAGATCTGGTTCTTTACTCGACGAGTTCGTACATGGTGATGATACATTTCGAAACTCGCGGTTCAAGCTGATCCCTAGCATTGTCGAGGTCAGCACTTACTGTCCTTACTCTATACGTGTGTGTGTGTGTGTGTGTGTGTGTGTGTGTGTGAGAGAGAGAGAGAGAGAGAGAGAGAGAGAGAGAGAGAGAGAGAGAGAGAGAGAGAGAGAGAGAGAGAGAAGTGACAATTTCCTGATTGACAGGGCTATTGGGTTGTGAAGAGAGCGGTGGGCACCAAAGCTTGCCTTCTGGGTAGAGCAGTTACATGCCATTACCTGCAGGAACACAATTTTCTTGAGGTATTTTGTAATGCATATACAACTTACATCTTATGTCTCAGGCTGTATAAGACCAAACCAAGGTTTCTAAGTCTGCCAGTGTACCTTAATCGAGGTTTCCTGGTTACAACTTTAAATCTTAAGTATGTATGAGCATCACTGCATCCAGAGTATTCCCTTGATACGCTCATCTATAGCTTCATTGACAGAACTTTTTGGATTTCCTTCGCAAGTTTTGTTTGAGGTTAGTTTGGTTGTCAGGCCTGTTAGTTTCTCACCAGTACCTCAGGCCTTTGTAGAGACGTTTAATCAAGCATCAACACTATGAACTTGTTAAGAGCTCTATAACTAAGAAGCTTTCCCTTGAAGGAAAAGCTAACATCTGTTGGACAACAACATCCTACCTTGAGCTCTTGAAGTATCATTTTAAGACAACTCTTGGGAATTGAAATCTGAATATGGGCACCCTCTCCAGTTGATTAGAGTATTTCTTCATTATAAGAGCTCTCTCTGTATACCTCATGTTCATAGAGCAACTGGTCAGGATATGGTAGAAATTATAGTGATTTGATGCAAGATAATGATTCAAGAAGCTGCTCAAAAGATGTAATGAGGAACTTGATGAAGTATGTGTCTTGTACTCTATCTTCCATTTAGCCAATGAGATTTCCATTGGAAAGTCACTAGGTTCTT
Organism: Diphasiastrum complanatum; assembly: GCA_029204225.1. NCBI lineage: Eukaryota > Viridiplantae > Streptophyta > Lycopodiopsida > Lycopodiales > Lycopodiaceae > Diphasiastrum > Diphasiastrum complanatum. Next base: position 29,466,071 of record CM055109.1, on the reverse strand, counting down.
TTTTGACTTCTAAATCTATGAAATCAATTGTTTCAAACTTTATTAGGTGCAGTTATGGACTCGGCTCATTACATTCGCCGTGCCCATTTACATTTACTTTACTTTATGCATAAGCAGGCCTTGGGTTACTAGTAATTTTGTTGAGAATTGATACCAGTAAATGTGTGTGTGTGCCCATTTATTCTGTTGCTAAATCTAAGGTCACTTCTCTCAGAAAGTTCCCATCTTGTACTGCTCTACGACACATTGGCTGCATTGAACCCTAACGCTAGGACTTTAACCAAGATTCTTTTTAAATGGCTATAGAATTCAATAGCACTGAGTGCCTCGAAGCTTTTTCCAGTACCTATTTTATACTGCTGTGAGACACATTTCAATTGAAAAAAAGATAGAAATAAAGTAACCGTTCCTTAGGAACTAGGAACAGGAGCAGGAACAAGAACAAGAATAGAACTCCTTTTTGCGCGATACCCTATTTTAGGAACCTCAAAAGCCTTCTTTTAATCATTTTTATGAACAGGTTTTCACCCCATGTAAATTAGGCTATAGGATTTCGGGGGGGTGGGGGGGGGGGGGGGTGTGTGTTAAAAAATAATCTTAAAAAATGTATCTAAGAACCATTCCTTAGGTGCCCTAGGAACGGTACATAACTGTTCCAGCGATTGTGTTCTGTTCCTAGGCTAGGAACTATGGTTAGCATCTTTACAGAGATCATATTAGCATTAAGTTCTACCTAAATGTTCTGGTATGTTTGCACCATAGTGGCAACATTCTGAATGCCATTGTGAATGCATACTATTTGATTTCCAAGATGTGTAGAACGTATACTGTTCAATAGTCTAAGTTGACAATGGGGAACTCTATGATATGTACCTTGGAGAGATAGAGTTCAGCAAATTGATAAGGGTTCATTTTAGCTGCAGGGTGCAACTTTTTCCAGGTTCTTATGTGTTCATGGTAATTTGGCAGATTGATGTGGACATTGGATCTTCAACAGTTGCAAGAGGTGTGATTGGGCTGGTATTGGGCTATGTTACAAATCTTGTCGTTGACCTGGCAGTTTTGATCGAGGTGATAAAATATTTTAAATTCAGTAGCATTTGGCAGTATTATCCAGCTTTTCAAAATTTGTTTAGATTGATGGCCAGATAAGCCTGACTTGTAGAACATGTTGCTACAACAGATATCAGGTAGCTGCCTTGTGTCTGTAAAATTAAAATTAAAAAAGGAATTCGTACTCTGTTATGTTATCCCTTCAGTCACTTTCAGGTAGACTTTGGAAGTTATCTAGCATGCTGACAACTAAACCAAGCGCAGAATCTGTGGGTTAACTATATGAGAACCTCTAAGTTGTATTCTGTTGAGGTTCCACTGTTGATATCATGTTGATAGTTTGGTATGAAACTGATAGAACTTTGAGGCCCTTGAAACTTTGTAATTTCACAGAAGTTTCCTCAATTAGACAAAGCCACTTATCTGTAAGGATTTGTGAGAAAACAGATTTTACAGTAGTTTCCTTAAGTAGACAAAGCCACTCTGTAAGAAATTGTGAGAAAATTGTATCTAATCTCCTCATTACTAGGTATAAAGTGCATCTAAAATTCTGAACTTGTTGGCAGCTTTTGAGATGTATGCACATCGATGTTCCAACTTTCTTATGGGTCTTGTTTCTATCTAATCTTTTCAAATCTTTCATTTTAATAGTCTCCAAGCTACCTACCTAAAGTGCTTATTATTTCTCTTTTTCCATGATTGTTGACCTGGGCTTTCTTTTGTTTCCTTAGTTTCTATTTTTCAAGGTATAATTTCCACAAACGACTCCTACATATTTATGTGCTTTGTTTATTATGCTTCTTCAGATGGAACATATCCGTTTAACCTCTTGGAGAGAAGTTGGCTGCATTTTTTTGTCACAACTTTTCCTTGACTCTCAAGAAAGGATGGTAGACCGACTTCTAGTTTCAAGGATTTGTAGGATCCCTCCCTACCTTCTGCTACTCACAATATTAAAATGTGTCGTCTCTGGGACCCAACAAGTAATCCACAAATGCTAACATAATGGAAAATTGACCACTAAAATCAAAGCCAAAAAATGAAGTGATGGTTCTCTCTCCAAAAGGAAATTGAATTTAATTATTCCTGGGAGGAAATCAAGGCCAATGAATGAATTTGAGGGTTTTCTCTCCAAAACAATGAAAAGTGAAGTCAAATATTCCTGGCTACCAAGTAAAGAACAAGATCAAGCATAGAGCATCACATAATCAAAAGTAAGTAGCATTTTAGCTTATGGTCATCTAACTATCTCTTACAAAGAGTGCAATTAACATTATGCTGGTGTGCAGCCCTCCTATGATGGATCCCTGGCGCGGGTGCGCCGCCGGCGCTGGACCCCTCGCGCTCGTGCGCTGCCTGCGCTGGATCCCTGGCGCGCGCGCGCCGCCGGCGCTGGACCCCTGGCGCAGCGCATAGAACTCCCACGAATTATTCTACTCATAGTGTGTTCCAGTGGGAATAAATTGTCCAGAAAGCTACATGAGTCCCAAGAGCACGTGAGGGCTACCTCTTGGTCCTTGGCAGTCAGCTTAAGATAGATATAACAGCCATGGATCCAACTCATAAAATTTATATGTGAAAAAAAAAAGTAAGGGGTCAAATCAATAAAGCCCCTGATGTTTTAGTACTGGTTGTCTAAACATATGCCTATAACTCATTCTGAAACTTTGTTAGTTTATCTTGTGAAATGGTAAGTATCTGTTGGATTAAGATTTTCTGCACAATTTGTGATGCAGCATATGATGTTGCATTGCAATCTACGTACTGGTTGTTGTACATATGTTTAAAATCAATTTGCCATTCCTCATCTCCATTTTCAGAGTACTGGAGAATATGTTTCATAAATGCATTGTAGCCAATGATTGCGGAGGCAGAAGCAATTGCAAGTTTTATGTTTGCAAATGTTCATAGTATATGAGCACATTTCTATCCCATTGGTTTAGCTGTGTTATTTTCTAATGCTGGTAGTGCTTCTATATATTATATTCCAGTAGTTTCTTATGTAGTCCACTAGCATGCTTGAGTTTGCATCCCTCAGGCATAATGCCTGCTGTGTTGTGCAGGCGAAGGATGAAAGAGAACTCCCCGAATATTTGTTGGGCACAGTAAGAATATCTCGCATAAAACCTGAATCAGCAAAGCCATTTTGAAGATAGCGGCAGGCGGCAGGCCATGCATCCAAAATGAACATGTAGGATCTTCTGTTGTATTGTTTTTTCATATTGTCTCCTTTGAAGATTTGACAATTTTCCTTGCCTGTAAGTTAAAGAACTAGCTCTCAGGTCAAGTAACCTAAACAAAATCTACTGTATGCGCGACATAGTGACCTAGTGACCTAGTGGTTAAAGTTTTCTTGGTTTAGTTATTTGGCAAAATTTGCGATCGTCTCCAAAAACATTCACTAATTCTGTGCAATAACTTGCGTGTGCCATTGTTTCAGAAATGAAATCTTTTTTGTTGGAAGTCAATGGAGATATACTTTTTGCTCCTCACAGTTCAAGGATGGTACAAGCATCATTGTACAGTATGTACAGAATTATATTATTTGCCGATTCACATTCATTTTGACAGCCAACTTTTGACTCGGAACACGAGGCTTTATTGAGTCTTGTTGTGGATATATTTATGAGTTCTCCCATATAATTGGTTTGCAGAGAGCTGCCATTAAGTTCCAGATTTTGCTTTTTGAATGCAATATTCTGGACTGACTTGGTCAACATTGATCATACATGAGGATTATCAAAATTGGTGTTTTGTTTGATGTGTCTTCGAAGAGCATAAAACCACAGAAATTGTGACTGCAAAAGATCAGTCTTCAATCTAAAACTCTCATTGTCGATATTTTTTGTTTCTTGTGATTTTTTGATGGTTAGTTGATATGCTGTGTCGATCAGTCATATGATATCAGACCCTTTAAGAATCGTGTTGCTATAACGCTATAACGCAAAATTCTTCATTAATTTCCCTTCAATTTGGCTGTGAAGAAGTAGTAGAAAGACTTTATATTTATCTTCTTGTTGATCTAAATAGCTCCAAAATCATTTGAGAAGCACAATCTCCTTGAAAGAGATTAAGACATTTCAGGTTTGCAATTTGTGAGTTTATATGAAAGCCCCATCTGAGGAGCACGGCCTCTGTATGCAATAATTACGAGAAAATAAATTCTGATGTTGTCAAAGCAATGATTGAGAAAATTTTGGTGGGTGTACAGCAGCAGCAAGACTCGAAGATAAATCTACTTATTATCAAGTTTTGAAGAAAGTACATTCATTTCAAAATTGTGTCAGGTTGAAAAATGAACTCGATATCATCTGTGCAGGTAGTCATTTTTGTTTTAGAACTTAAATATGTTCGAGAGTCATAATTACAAATTAGCAGTACATAAAAAGATCATCTTAGCTGACACTGTCAAAGGCCTTGTCTAGTCTAGGTAGCGTGAGCAGAAGGGCCAGTGAGCTCTAGGCTAGAGTGATCTTTCTGGTAGTATCAACATCTAGAATAGCATAAAAGGATATTCCTTCAACAAAACTAAAATGGGCTATGAAGCGAGGGAGGCTAGTTCATTGGCAAGGGCTTTAACAACACTTTTTTAGGAGATGTTCAAGAGGAGAGGAAGGATAAAAAATTGTAGGCCTGGTCAAGACAGGCGAGAATATTAGGTTTTTGAAAGGTTTAGAAGAGTTTGGGTATGACACTGTCAAGAGCAATTGGGAACCTAGGTTTTGACAACAAAGAAGTTGTTTGAGGAGGTGAAGGTGTCGTGGCCATTGCAGGAGACAGGGATGTTCTAGTTACAATGAATGATATCTATTGAGGTAGTTAAAGGACAACAAGATGAGCTCTCCCTTTTCTAACCGATACAGCTAACTTCTTCTCATTTAGGCTGAAAAATAGATTGATCTAGCTTCCTGAGGTGGATTTTATACAAGGCCCTGTAGGTATGACCATGGAAGGCTGCTTTGGAATGGCTGATTTGGGTGAGTAGGCCTAGACTATAGAAATTGTTCAAATTTGAAAGAGCATCTCTTATAGAGTGATCCAATTTTTTTGAGCAGTTGTGAATTTGTTTCTAGGCCTTGTGTATGGGATAATTCAATGGCAAGAAGATGAATAATGGAATGTAAAAGAGGTAGGGAGTGGTTCAGGCAAATTTATGGAACGGGGGAGAGGGGTCAAGGACATACTTGAGGACATCAAGGAAATGGTTGGTAAGTGTGGTGAAAGTAAAAGACGTGTAAAATCCATTAAGGACATAACAAAAGTCTGGGCCCAACCAACAATTTGTCTAAGTGCATATCCAAGTATAAGATCTAGGTTATAATGATGAGAAAGTGACGGGAGGCTAAATGACATAACAAAAGTTTGGGCCCAAGCAACAATTCGTCCAAGCGCGATATAGACGACCAAGATTGAGGTTATCAGCATTGATGAGAGAGTGACGGGAGGCTGAATGAAGTTAATGGGCCAACATTGGGTAAGGGGCCATTGACATTAGCTTGATATTGGTACGTTGAACTATCCTACAACAATGAGGTATTTTTCATTGACATTTGGCAAGAGCTACCAAAAGTTGAGTCTTTTTAAGTGAAAGTGATGAAAAAGTGGCCTATAAACCATATCATTACAAATTATTAAGAAAAAAACCATACTAAAATACAAACACAATAGGAACATTGCTCTTGACACCAAAATCAAAGAGCTTCCTTCATTAAAGATTAATGGACGATCCATTTACATATAGATAGAGGTTCAATCTATACATATGTAGATGGATCTTCCTTCATTTAAGATCAATGGAAGATCCATTTACAAAATATAGAGGTTCAATCTATATGTGTGTGATGATGTCAATTAGCATGCCTCATTACTTCGTGACTAAGCAAGGTTGTCCGCCTACCTACATGCACACCCACCCTCCTATAAGAGAAGTTTGAGGTCCTTTTAAGTTTGGCATCCAATATGCACAGGCCATCCATGGCAAATTCCTAGCTTACACTTTTAACAACCCCATCCCCTCTTGAAATGTAATAACAAAAGATTCAAAGAAATCAAGCTTATCCATAGAAGTTATGTTAAGGAATCTACCACTAGTTCTTGAGATGAAAAATACATCGACTCTATGTTGTCTTCTTGAAGCTTCTCTCAAACAAAGTGAAAGCAGACCTCAATGTGCCATGGAAGACGAGCTTCTTTGCTAGAAGAACACTATCTTGACAGTCACAAAGCAATTTTCTTGATGCTCGATTCAATACTACAACTTCTTGCAAAAACTCTCTCAACTAGATTACCTCTTTGAGCCTACAAACCAAGTCTTTTTTCCTTGAAACACAAAAATAATATTATTAGCAACTAGAGAGAAAAGTTAAGTTGCACATCCAAAAACTCGTATATGAGTAGCTGAAAACAGCCAAAAAGCAAGGTGGAGGAGAGAGAGATGAAGGAGGTCGCGGGATAGCTCGCGCGCCCTCAATGGAGTTGGAGCATAGTGTTCGGAAGGGTTCAGCGGCTAGAGGGACGTAGTTCGATGCACGTAAGTGACCATCATCGCAGGATTAGTCCCTATTGAGATCTATGGTGGAGATCGAGCCTCCAAGAAGAGGTGAGGGCCGTTGAAGCCATTAGATTGGCTTGAAGAGGACCTGAAGGCCATTGAAGGAAAAGTGGCCATTCAATTCATTAAGAATTTTCAGCCCGAAGGCCAGGAAATGCTCTTTCTTCATTAAAAATTATCAGAATGAAAATGGAGTTCATTTTTGCAAGCAAATTGGTTTTGGACCTATCTTTGGCTAGAGGGCACATTTTTTGGCCATCATTGGGCCTAATTGACCCCTGAAACTGGTTGCTCAAAGCTAGTGGACAGAGCGACGTCACAAAGTAGGGAGAAAGGTGTTTTGGGGAGTTTTCGTCACCATTCTATCGAACGGAGTGCGGGTGACCTAGTGATGGCTACATTCACTATTTGTCTACTGTAGGGCCAAATTCGAGACAATTTTTGGCTGGTGAAACCTGCTACAGGGCGGTACAATGAGGCATAATCACTTCTAAATCATTATTACTTACTCCTAACAGGGTAACATGGTATTTGGAAGCGGTAAATATAGTATGGAGGTGGGCATTGGCATCGATGGGGAGGCATCTACCATCACGGGCGTGGATAAGCTACCTATAGTTGTCATGCAATTGGCTGTATTTGCAGGAGCCTAGGCTTGGTACATGTGTCAAAACTTGTATGGTTCAGATCCACAGATGGTGAGATCAGGAAGCCTAGAGGAATTCACTCAGAGCCATATACCTCAGTACGATCAGGGAGACAGTAGTCTCGGGATCCCGTGAGCGGCAACTCATGGTAGGTCGCTCTTCGAACTATCACCTTGTTCTTCTTTATCCTTGTTTGCTATGAATTTCTTTCTTTTACCGAAGCCTTGTCCTGAGATAACTGAAGTAGGATTGTTAAGATTGAGAGATCCACTTCTCTTATTGGTGTTCTCAAAGTATCTCTCCTCGAGTGTGGATAAACTTGGTCTTTTTAGAAGGCATTCAATTTCTCAAATTTTTTCAGCATCACCCAAATTTGCTAGTAACTTTGCATTAGGATCTTTATAAAGCTCAATGGTTGCTTCTATCATGTATTGATGGATGAAAAGAGAGGTCAAGTGTGCTTTGACAACATCTCTAGTAGGCTTGTGTAACCACAAGAGGAAGATATTGACTTGGTTTTGAAGAGATGCACCAAGGAAAGATCTACTTAGATTATTCATCATCAACCATACTGCATGATCAAACCAGATAATAGAAGAGTTGTTATGGCATTTATCACCACATCAACATTTAAAGAAAGATCTCTTCCAGTTCCAGATACGGACTTGGTGAAAGTGCATACGGTTAAAGCTTGTCTCGAAATGTCCCCTAACTCTTGCCCAGGTTTCCTTAGAAGAACAACTAGAGGGTTCTAATTCATTCATACAAATGATGATATCAAAGGCAACGGGTGTCTCAAGAGTAGTATTCTTATTCTTATGCAAGGTGATGAGTCTACAAGTCTGTATTTCTTTGTCGGTCAAATGAGAAAACATGATCCAAAGCTCAACGGGAAGAAAAGCAAGAAAATTGATAGAGGGTTAGCTCCAGAGTTTAAAGAAAGTGTGAATGGATTTAAACTCAATAATACGGCTAGGGACCATAGGAATTTGACAGTTTTTTTATTGACAAAACTCATATCTGGACTGATCACCAATATCATAGATATTTTGGAAAAAGTGCTAAAATTGGAAGGTACTATCCTCATCAAAATCATCTAAAATCACCAAAGGATGAGGAGAAAGGGGTGCATCATGTGTAGGAGAGGAGGGTTCAACAAGGGCAACACCATTTCTTTTTCTAGGCAAAAGAATACTTTTTTAATATGTACATTAAAAAATCTCTCTTCGTTTTCAAATTTGTCAACAAAAAGAGTTCACCAAAAAGAGTTTCTACAAAAAAAAGAGTATCTTTTTTCTTTATGAAATCAAGGTAGATCCTAGCCCAATCCAAAGTACCAAGTAAGTCAATCATACATAGGACCTTATCTTCAGGCCCAACAACTAAACAAGTAGCCCGATCGGTATCAATAATGAAGTTATGCATATCGATATCGATGGCCTTATTTATGCAACACAAGAGACCTAAGTTAGTCGATGAGTCAAAATAAAAGGTAAAGGTTGGCACTACCCCAACCAAAGGATAATCAGATTTACATCCCAAGGATGTGGAGAGAGAGTTAAGCATTCACATAGTTCCTCTTGCTTAAGCAAGATCAAATCCTTTGAAACCTTTATTTATAAGCCAACAAGGCTATATATAGCTGAAAAGTAAACTATATATAGTACAAAAGCACCGTAAAGCAAAACTTATTCCAAGACATCCAGCTTGTACTTGCCACCATACCGCACGAGTTTAGTATGTGTACTCATAAAGAAATGAAAAGGCCGAATTCTTGCAAAGTATAAGCCCCAACCATTGTCGTATCACACACCAAATGAGTCATTCAGTGTGGTAAGAAGCCTAAGGTGGATGGTTTGGGTGTATTTGGGATGCTGAGTTTCTCATATCCTAAGAGTGGTACGAGAGTGGATTCAGGGGGAGAAAGCCAAGCTCCCATTGGTGACCTCAATCGCCAAATAGAACCTATGGATATGGACGAACCTTCAAACCAAGCTCTGCGTGCACCCGCATCACCACCAAACTCTGAAGGAGTGGCTCTTCCAGGATGCAATGAAGAACCGTTTACATCCTTAGAACCAGAAGGGATTGGGACCAAAGCCTTAACCACTTTGCTATCTAGCCAAACTAGCATCCCTTTAGGCGATGTGCTAAAAAACTCTAGACCTTCATGACAAGCCTTAACCACATGGTTAGGAGCTAAGGATGCATCAAATGAATCCTCTATGGATGGAAATAGTGATGATGATCTATTTGTAATGACAATAGGTGCCACTTGGAAAAATGAGGGCCAAAGTACGCCATGATTGGGGTACTGACCAAATCACACTTGAAAATTGACCTTCTGGGTTGAACCTCAGTCCTTTGATGTGGGTTAACTCATTGAGATTCTGACTCGTTGTCTGAGCCAGTGTCAATATTTTGTAGTTGAATTCCTGGATCGAAATTTGGTTGCTCGATCCTTGGGTCAGATTTATCAGCAGTTTTTTTCCTTGTGGTCGATGAACTGGTCTTCCACAAAAATGACATCTCTACTGGTGAATGCCTTCTCGATATTCAAATTGTAGAGCTTGTATGCCTTGTGGTCTATGAAATAGCCGATGCAAATCGTTTTCTTGCTCTTGTCATCTAGGTTTCTTCTTAGATCTTCAGGGATCTGAGCGAAAGTAATGCATCCAAACACTCGAATATTTTTGAGTGATGGTTTTGATCATGTCCACACCTCATAAGGTGTCTTGCCATGCAGGGCTTTGCTAATGGATCGATATCGCAAATAGGCAGCTGTAGTAACAGCTTCTGTCTAGAATTTCTTTGGAAGAGAGGCATGGGCCAGCATGCTCTTGGCACTTTCGATGAGTGTCCGATTCTTCCGTTCAGTTGTACCATTGGACTGAGGTGAATAGTTCGTTGTAACTTGTTGATGTCTTCCACTGGCCTTGCAGAACTCCTTCAGTTCTGTGGAGATATACTCTCCCCCTCCATTTGTGCGTAGAGCCTTGATCTTCCTCAAGGTCTGATTTTCTGCAGAAGCCTTGAACTGCTTGAAGAACTTAAACGCTTCAGATTTGTTCTTTATAAAGTAGGTAGCAGTCCTTCGAAAAATATCATCAATGAAATAGAGAGCTCCCCCTATTGAAGCAGTCTGCAATGGGCCACAAATGTCGTTGTGTACAAGGTCAAGCAAGCCCTTGGATGTATGAACTGAGTCTGAAATGAAAGGGCTTCTAGCATGCTTGTTGATAATACAGCTTTTGCATAGAGAAGTTGGCTTGCTGACAGAAGGTAGATCTTGTACTAGACTTTGAGCAGACATTTGCTGAATACTGTTGAAATTAAGATGGCCAAGTCTGAAATGCCACAGCATATCAGTTGATTCAGAAGTAGCTATGTGAAGAGCTTGACTGTTAGAAGAGTATCAATGACTAGGTTTGTAAAGGTAGCCACTTCTTCTTCCGTAGGCTACACTTCGAAATCTTTGCCGAAGTGGAAAATCTAGAATATTCTCTCTGAAAATTAGAATATTCCTTTTAGTTTTCCATACAAATATCAGTTCAATGCGCGAAAGCCCAAAAAGATCTTGGGAGGTTGTACATTTGTGCACTGAATTGATATTGCATGTGTCCGTACATATATCGTTTCAACGCACGAACAACTAGTTAGTACCAGAGGTCGTACTTGTGCATGCTAAATCAATATTGCCTATTATCTATACATATCGAATCAACACGCAAACAACCAAGTCAAGTACTGTGAGAGATTTCAACTACTTTTGCTATTTTGATCATATTTGTATATTTGGCAATTGAGGCCAATTTTCATATTAGACTTAGAGTTTGACTTTCAAAGTTATATTAGACTAAAAGAATTTGAATAAATACTTTTGAAAAGTGTGGGAAACTATAGAACACAAGCTTTGGAGGGATTCAATTTGAGTAGTAGATACATTGAATCTAGTCACAAAAATAGTAGGGTTTTCATTATGGAGGAAAACCAAAGTTTGAACTTAGGTTTGGACCTACTATAAAAGGATGTAACTCGTGGGAAGAGAAGACATTTTCTCTCTCTTATCTCATTCATGCTTATACATGGTTCTCTCGGGTTCTACTATCCATTGGTGCACTATACTTGTGATATCTTGCAATTATATGTGTAGAATGTTTATTAATTGTTATTTTCAGATCCACACATGTGAAATATAGTAGCTTACTATTTTTGTATAGACAACAACATTATTTTATGTTTTGGTTCATGTTTGATCAAGATCTATTAGAGTTTGCATCTCATTCATAGTGTAGATGCTGATTTTTCTACATTGACAAGATTGGTGATTTGCTTGTCTATCTAACCAAAGATCAAAGAGACATTTTGGATCTTAATGATCTGAAATTATTCGCATGGTATAAGAGCTCTTGTGTTTCAGGTTATGAAGGAAGCATTCACATCTATCAATGATTTGGAGAAAATATCAATGCTAGAGCATGCTAGATTGGATTTCTACACCAAAATCGGGTTTCTTGCATATGTAGATTGGATTTTTTGTAGATCAAAGCTCAAAATAGGTTTAGAATCTCGATCAATTCCAATTTCACATAGTATGGCTAATTTTTAGAGCATTGGAAAAAGCCTAAGTGGTGGCTACAAGATTGCATATCAAGTTTTAGGCAATTGCATGTAGATTTTGAAATAATCATTTTTTTGTGATTTGGCCAAAACCCTAATTTTGATTGGATCTCTAGTTTGTGAGGTTGCTAAACTTCTTTTGAGTGTGTTTCAATATTAGGAAGTGGCAAGAGTCATTAGACTGAGGATAGATCATAGGTTGATCAAGATTTCATTATTCTGTATGTTGATTTGCTTGGTACAAGTGCTAGAAGAGAATTGAGAAGTTTCATATTTGTGATTTTCTTTTGAAAACATTTGTTGTTGTTCAAAAGAGTGCTTTGTGCATTGAAACAAGTTGAAAGAGAGGATCAAGTTTTACCAGCACAAAATGCGATGAACATAAGATCACCTTCTCCGAACGCAACTACACACTGAAAACCTCACTGGTAGAAGTTTGCTAGCAGAGAATGCGATGAACAGAAGATCGCCTTCTCCTACAAATGTGCTGGCCTGTGGCTAAATCTTTCCTCCTCACTTAAATACATGTTTTGATACCAAATGTTAGCAAAAATAGCACAACCAGGATCTTTGGAGAAGAGAGAAAGCAAAACAAGCTCACTCGTTCTACTTCTCCTCTCTTGTTTCATTTTGTGAGCTTGTTTTGCTTTCTCTCTTCTCCAAAGATCCTGGTTGTTCTATTTTTGCTAACAAATCTATCACAAGGCAGCTTACAAACGCTCGTGGCTCCAAATTCTTTGTGAATGGCAGGAAGATTGGCAAAAAATTGATCGGGGAGCCCGAGGAAACAAATCATCTTGGGAGATCATAGATTTCCGTGCTCGTCAACCTGGGATATCCACGAGAAAACGTGTACGCTAGTACTGCAATGTTCGTAAGGCTTGAAAGAAAGAGCTTTTCTCCTTGCTAAAAACTAATTAATGTCTGAAGTTAGAGCTAGTAAACCACAGTAGTTATAATGTGGGCATTACCGAAACTCAAAAAATAGGAACCAAACGTTATCGGTTTCCATTATCTCTCTACATAGCCTCTCTCTGAAGTCAAACTTATTAAAGGGCCCATTTTGAGCCCATATTTCTCCTAATGCAAGACTTTGAGGCCAAGCAAATAGAACATATCGAACCATTCATCGATTTGATTGGCAAACTCGAGCAGCAAAATGATGAGCTGAAAAAACAATTGGATGCCGCAATAGCACCGTAGGGCCCTCCAACCATTTCTCAGTGTCAGAGTTTGTCGTCAGCGGAAAGCGAAAACACGCCGGTTCAGTAGATGATGTCCCGCATTGTGCGCACCTATGGGTCGCGTGTGGGATCCCATCCCCACCGCCTAGCCACCCACCTCTTTTTCATTTGATCCCAAAAGGGTTGGTACTAGGGGACAAGGGTATTGTGTCTACTATGAGCTTCTATTTGGGCGATGTTTTAGTCTCCATTTACTTATGGGACAAATGCACTCTTTTGGTGCCTTTACGGAAGTTGCATCTCTTTGTGTAGCTTGCATCCTCCAACACCCCCACTCAAGCGAGCATAGGGCGAAGGACACCCCCACTTGCTCGTACACAAGACCCCCACTTGGATCTGATACCATGTCGGGAGAAATGTGTCGTGACAGGGATGAGTACTCCTCGGTGCATGAAACCACGTCTATCATATTCAGGCCAACTTTGATAGATTGAAGTCTGTCCTACTTGATCACAGCTTCGAAGTTGCTGAATCTATATGGTCGATTCCGTAGCCATGCACGAACTAGGTCGATTTAAGTTTAGCTTTGCGGAAGTGTATTAGGTGCGAAAATTAGAGCGTCACAATCAACCCAGACAATTAGACATAGAAGACAGCTTAATCTACGAATAAATTTATCTACAAGCAATAATCGATATGAGCAAGAATAAAATGAGCATTCAATCACATTATGCACGACCTAGATTACTAGAACATTGATTATTTAGTCGTGAATAGATACAGTCTAAATGTAGTCAGAGTTGCATTCTTCCTCAAACAATACTATGTGATAACAGAGAGAAAGAACAAAACAATTGCGTTCTAGATGTTCGATTGATCGACTAGATAGAGTATTGAGCTAACCAAGCAACTGATAAGTTGTTGGATACATACACATGGCTAACTAATTAAAAGAAAACTTAATCTATACTTTACAAATAGGATTAAGGCACAACGTGTTGTTAGCAGTTGCCTTCGGACAGTATCTTATTCTGTTAGAGATTCTATCCGGACATGATGAAGGTACTGTTGAGCCGTCGAATGTTCGAGTCAACTATTTGAGCTGATAGTGACATACGACTAGTTGGCGGAGCAGAATAGTCAGTGTCGGATTGTGGCCGAATAGTTGAACGATCGCTACAACACCCGCCGCAACTTGCAACATGAATCGCGAGCTTTTTTTTTTTTTAAATTCGTCGCGGACGTCAAAAAAACACGTCGTAATGAGGTCGTCGGAATCTGACATCCATAAAACACGTCAGAATCCGACATCAATAACTTGCCAGAATCTCGAACATCAAGTCTCGGTGGATGGTGGTCGGGTTCGACATGGATGTCGAATTCCGATGTCCCACGTGGATGTCGGAATCCGACGTCCAAAGACGTCGCTTCCAATCCAACGTGATGTCGGAATCTGACAACAAATTAGACGTCTAATTTCGACATCTGTTGATACAGAATGCTCCCAAAAATCGTCTGACGGATGTCCATCTAATGTCTACTTGAATGTCGGATTCCTCTCTCAAGTGTTTTTCAGATCTCTTACAAGCCCAAATTACTATGCCCTTCTACACGGCCGTGAAGTTTTCCAGACCTCTGCGGGATGCCATACTGCACAGCTCCCAGCAGCCCCATATACAAGATGAGTTGAGACAACCAGAAAACAATGAAGTGAGTCATAATGTAGACATGAGCTTACTTCACATTGGTGTTGCTAAAGGTAACAACATCACCTTACCTGTGCACTACAATTTTTATCCATCCGTATAAGCCATTCTCAATAGTGGGTCTGGCGTGAATATTATCACCCTGTTCTAAGCAAAGGCATGGGGAATAACAACATTGGAAAAATGTTAGTACAAGTTACGAATGGCTGACCAAAGAATGACAACGCCTTTAGGTTACATAACAAATTTACAAATTAAAATTGCGGGTTTGAATTTCACCATAGAGTGTGTTGTACTAGACTTTCTTGATGAACTACACACCTATAAATTCCTTCTTGGAACACCTTGGTTAGAAATGGCCAGAGTGATTCAAGACTGGAAGAAGAACAAGACAGTTTTCGACAATAGAGACATGAGAATCTCTATTGATGCCACGAGAAAGATATAGTCTGTACGAATTGAAGATGATTGGTCTTCAACTACCTATGATGGTCATTACGTGCAGAGCACTGATATCATTAATTAGGGTCATGCTTTAGCGACTATTGATTGTGTCAACGCCACTCTTTGTGAACAAGAAGTTTAGGAAGAGGACCCAGTCAATATAACCATAAACTCCATGGATACCAACACTCCCATCCTGCCCTTATATATGATAAATGCACTCCCTATTGAGTGGATACCAGAAATGCCAAAAGTATTGAACCTCATCGAATGTGAAGATGATAAAATGCTCCAGTGATACACACAAGCCAAAACTCTTTTTTAGAGTTAGATTTCAATATTCCCAAGTGGCAGGGACACCAGAGCCTGTATCCCATGTACCAGGCCTATAAGAATTTCGATGACAAGCAATTGACATTCCAAATCAACTTGCCAAATTTTGGGTTGTATATATATCTGGCTGGCAGCAACCTTAATGCCTTTGGCTTCCCAAGTGGCCACAAAGAGAAACCCAAGAATTTCACCAACATGTTGCAACAACCATATGCCAAATTCCTAGACACCACTGTAGACAAGTGGAAAAATAAAGATGGTATTTTGTTGGATACATCAAGTGCAAAGAATTAGCAGTTGCGTATGCGTACCTCACAAAGTATACACACACCAAAAAGACACATCTAATGAGGATTCTCTGCAGATCTTTGCAATGCTGGGAGATTCTATGAGGGCCAACAAAACATGTACAATTGGGTCGGGATCCTTTCAAGAAGCTTAATAACTGCACTGAAGAAAAGAGCCCCAGTCACATTTTTAGGCTACATACTTTTCGGCATAGCCAAGAGTTAGAGCAAATTGGACTTGAAGCTTGCCTTGGCCTCAAGAGATGCTGCTGCTAGCCGAGGTTACATAGCTGCCATAGCCTCTCCGTAAGTCACCCCTTCAACACAAGCTGTTACTGTGTCAACACACACGAGCTCAGGTCAAAGAAACGTTAGGAGATATCTTCTCCATAGGCATCCAGTCCTGCTGACACCACACAAGCGACAAAGAAGCAAAATTGGAAAGTCCACAAGCAAACCAACTCCTGACTCAAAGACAGAATCAGACAGCCCACCACCATTCAAGCCAAAAAAATTGATCCCAAGAAAGAAAATAGTTCCATATTATTATTACAACAAATATATAAAAGACAATCTACCAAATTATTCATCAAGAGGTGCATTGTGCATGACAAAGATGATGGCCTCTAGAACAAGACACTTTTTAAACTCACTTTGGATTACAAATAGAAGTGAGTTATATAACTAAAAATTGTTGTGAATAAGATCTTAAAATCAACCTTTCATGTCATTGTTGGATAATGAAGTAAAGGCAAGAGTGAAAGTGATCTTAAATCTACCTTCACATTAGATAACTTACATAAAAAGAATGCGTGTAAATGTATATTTACAAAAATAGATTAATATTAGAATGCACGTGAATGCAATAATGTGCCTCTTAGTTAGGTTAAATTAGAGGCTCTAAATAGGATAGCTTAGTTAAAGCTAACATAAAGGTTGGTGCAAATTGGATAGCTTAGTTAAAGCTAATCTAAAGGTTGGTGCAAATTGGGCCTTGGAGAGATAACAAAATGTATTATTCTATCTTGCTTTTTCTCAAAGAAATTTGGGAAGAAGATAGAGGAAAGGGAACAGGCAAGGGAGAGCAGATGTACACTTTACAAGATCATTAGCTTTCCAAACACATGCTAGATGTTGATGTGGCATTTTGACTTAGTTTTGTTTAATACTTTGGTTTCTTGCTATATGTGTAACAAGTACATTGAAACTTGCACACTTTGATCTTTTACTATTTTGTAAATTTAGATTTAGTTTCATACGTGCAATGATATCTTGAATTACATTTAGTTGTAGATATCCTTATGATGCAAGCATGAGTCTTCGTACAAGAACACCACATGTTTATTGGGAAAATAGATTGTTTAACTAGATTTCTTTTTCCCTTTGTTCTTCCATTGCTATACATATGGCAACACAAATATGTGAAAGGGAGCACATGATTAGCTACAAGGGTGAGGTTCTCAAGGCAATATTTGAAGAATTTTACCGTTGTAGAAAAAATAAAAGCATGACTATCTTGAAATGATTATGCACAGTCTTTCGCAAATCTTGAAGATCCACAGTTTAGTTGCTGAAATATGTGTACCCGGTTATGACCGTCATTTCATGACATCATTGATGACATACCAATTTTCAAAGTTTTTTGTTTTATATCGAATCTAATATTGAATAGTAATTCTTATGTAGATAGATTTCATTATGTTTCATAAAACTTAAATAATTATTTTTACTTTCTAGGACTAAAGAAAAAAATAGTTCAAATCATGTAATGATTATAGTTTTCTAGCCTTTAGACTACTGCATTCATAGATTACTCTAGAGCTCAACTAGACTAATACATTTTAATTCTACAAATCTAATGGCAATTACATACACAGATCAAGTAAAAAAAAAAAAGCTTTTAAAAAATGTTGAAAGCTCCTTATAATATAGTTCCCAAACTTGACAAGTTTGGAAGTTCAATGATGATAGGCTTCAAATGCTTCATGGTTGGGTCTAATTCTTGTGAAGTAGATTACTAAAGGGTTGAAGCCAAGTGACTCATTACTTGTGAGAAAAATGATGCATTGGAAATGACTCCATCAAAGAAAAAACTAGTGAAAAGTGTACAATTGTTTTTTAAAAATATGCATATATTCAAAACTCATAGATGGTGAACCATGGTCAAATATAGTCAAAGCATGCTATGATAAAACATATACATGAGATCTCATATGCATGTACTCATGTTCCTTCTGAAAATCCAATATCAATAAGTTCATTGAAATCTTCAATGTATAATCTCATATTGCATTCTTAACTTTGAACTTAAGTTTCAAATGTTCCAAACAAAATGGTGGTTTGTTGACAAAAATATTGAGGACATTATTGAATTTTATGGTTGTATTGGTAATGGTGTCAGCCTTATTGTGCTTTCATAGCTTAGTGTCTAGACGAAACATTTGTTGTCATAGGTGCTTCCTTGACTATAAGCATTGCATGTACTTGAGGTGGAATTCCTAGACTTGCATACATGCATATCCACAATAGTGACATGCAAGATCATGGAACCACTTCAATTGATGTCTCTTTGTATTGAACTTCACAATCAAAACTAGCAAAATCTTATCTTTGAATCTTAGGAGAAAAGTGAATAACTGAATTACCAACCCTTTTGCTCTTATACCATGTTGGAAACTGAGCATTGGAAGAGAATCAAGTAGGTGTTAAGTGTGACTTTCTTGTTAGATGTATTAAAAGACATGTTTTTCTTTTGATGAAAACATATCAAACCATTGCCAAAGAACTCATTTACAAAGTTGAGATATGCACTTGGTGTTGTAGATAGAAGTACGATGTTGTAGATAGAAGTACACTAGATTTGCCAAGCTAGATTTTGAGGAGGGGTGTTCAGATTGTCAAATTCTAGCTTTAGATCTATGATGAATTGTACGTAACTTGATCCCACACGTGTGGAGCCTGTTCCCACGTGTGGATGGTCGTCATAAATGCATTCAATTTTAGTTAGATAGAAAATTTCTTGATTGACACAAGTATGAACTAGTGAAAAGCTATTCAAGTAGGAAATTGCCATTTGGCACCATTTTACTTGTTGATCAAGCATTCCCATGTGAATGAGGAATGGTTCCCACGTGTGAAAGTTTGTTCCCACGTGTGTACATATCTGGAAAATATCATTAGATTATCATAGGAGTTGATCTTGCAAGTTCCTATAAGTTAGAGAAATTACCTCAAATCAAGCAAAATCTTGGTGAGGCAATGGCATCAAGTTACACATCTACGGCCTAATCTCGATCCTTGACTAACAATGGAAGCTCAACTTAAATATATGATCTATCAGGACTCAGATATCTACGTTCTACAATATGTTTCAGATCTTCTTTGGTTTCTTAAAAAATGTAGATTATCACTAATCTAATCTAAACAAGAAATAGTGAGCAAGATTGAATCTACTCCTACGAAAATCACTAGATCAACAAAACAACATCTAACTAAGAACTACAAGAATCCTACAAAGTGCTTATTACAAATATCACTCAACATTTGTAATAAACACTCCTCATGGAGTCAAGCACAAAGCAGCATCAAATCTGAATGGTTATTATCTACCACTAAGCCCTGCACAATCACAAAACCAAACCTAAAAGAAGGAAGAATCAACAATCACATTCATACACAAGTACCCAAACTGAATGCATGAAGATGGAGCATAGAAGGATATGCTTTGGAAACTCGTGGAGGAGGCTCCTCTATATACTCACGAGTGGGTGAATTCCATTCTATAACATTTTGGGTTCCGCCTCTTAACTTGCACATTATTAGGGGGCCTCTTCCTTAAAAATACATCTCAAGTTTGAGAGAGGCCCAAATTACTAGCTCCCACATGGTTTTCCATCTTTTGGGAATTACCATGGGGCTCACAAAATATACCATTAGCCTAGCACTAGTAATTCTCGTGCTCTCAGACTCGGCTCTCAACATCGTCTACACTGGAAGCCCTTTTGAGTGATGGGGCACTACATCGACACCTCGAGGCGTGGCATCAGCTAATATTATCCTCCCTTATAGTGTTGCAGGTCCCACTGCACTGCCTCAACTTTGACGTGTGGTTCTTGGAAAGGCATGGATCAACGTTTGCCTACGTAAAACCAAGAACTTATTTATTGCCTTCGTCGTGCTTCTCGACAAAAACAACATTTGTAGTGGCTTGTCAAGATAGCCCTGTGTAATTGAGCACCTCTTTCTTGTCTTTCTCAGCTTTCTTTTTGTCAAGAGACTTCTCGTAGCCGATCTTCTTTTCGATGGCTTCAAATGTGCTGAAACTCATTTTAATGCCCAATGGAATAGGTCCTAGATACGGCCTCATTCCAGGTATGAGCTTGTTTCCATACCATTTCTCGATCATCTGCACATATTAATCGGAGGAAAATGCTGCTCAGAAAAAGAGCCTTGCAATCATTAGATTTCTCTCTTCGGTTTGCAGGGGTTGATTGACGTCCAACTTTATGGGTGCTAAGCCTTTGTCCCAGTAAGGTTCCAATGACAAGACAAAGACTATGGACATGCAATAAGTTGCACTTTCTCGGACTACACCATCTGCACTCCCCTTATAGGTGTGTCCAAACTTGAGCAATGCATCTCGATACTTTTCAAACGATGGGCTAGAGTCAACTCCTAGAACAACTAGCTAGTTGACTTACCGCTCTGCTGGCTTCGTTCTTTTCCAAGGATCTCTTCTTCTAATAGGCACATAATAGGGGTCAACTCTTTTTCATCTTGGTGCCTTAGGTATTCTTGAAGCTAATCATCGATGTTCAGTAGCATCACAATTCTCGAGGAAGGTTGCGGTCGTAATGCATTCACCAAGCCGATGGCTGGTTATGAAGATGTACCATCATGACAATGAGGACGAAGAGGAAGACAACCTGCAAACAAGAAGAACCAGGACCCGAAGGACTTCACCTGTCGCCTCCTCACCATAGCTATAGTTGCTGGACACTCAGCATGCATAGTCACCATGAGCGCAATCATCTCTACTGCTAGGTCCAGGTCCCAATCACCATCAGGGTCCATTTAAGTCATGACATCACCCCCACACATCCAACAAGCAGTTGATTTTGTGGTGGCCATCCAACCGCAACCACATGCAATAGATTCAGGGTAGGGAGAAAGGGACTTGCCTACAACCACACAAGCACAAGACACACTTGCAACTAACTCCAATCAAGAGGCAAAAGCAGAAGATTAAGCAACATAGGCATCAAAAGACTTTTAGAAAAGTCCGAAGGCCAAGGAAAAAACAAAAAACCCCTCTTTCATGAAGCAAGGTGACTTCATTGATGTAAACACTCTTGACTACTTTGGTGAAGGCGACATTGTGGAGGAGGAGATGGAGAAAGTTTCCGAGGAGGCTGCACCAGTCTCACCACTAACCTCCGCTCCTATCTCTATCACCACTACCACCATTGTTGATACCACCATCTCTTTCCTCAGTTTTGTTTTTTGACCTACCACCGTCTACCTACCGAGTTCCCCACCCTTCCAACTCATGACGGTTTACTCGAGAGAGCCAAGGAGTATTTGAAATGGCATGATGAGACGTCATACCACTTTCATTGGTTGGTGGACCAGTTGATCCAACAAGGAGAAGAGCTCAAGACGGCAAAGCAGGATCTGCAACAAAGAGATGCGGAGTTGCAAACTGCCATAGATGAGATGCAAAAAGAAAGGGCCAAGAGACTGGAGGAGCAGACTCAGTTTTCAAATCAGCTGCAAGACCAATTTGAGCAACGGTTAGATCTCTTGACCCAGGAAAATAAGAGATCAAGCAACCTGTCAGGCCAGAAGATATAAAAGTATCCATTCCACCTTTAGGGACAACAATAAAGATAGAGAAGTATGTCTCCCTAATCCAAAAGCACAAAGACCTGAAGCGAAATTATCAAAATTCAGAAGAAGAAAATATTAAGAGGCTGTCAGCACTCCAAGAAAGCGTCGATAGGGTCCAAGAGGAACTCCTCCAATCAAAGAAACAGCTGGACCTCATTTAGACTATGTCATGTAGACTTGATGCAGACGTATCAGTGTTGAAGAAAGATGAAAACAATGACGATGCTAGAGCATCTGAGCAGAGCCGATCTATCAACCAATGATGTGTTGGACTTGGCATGTCGTTTCAAGATTTCACAACTGGTTCTCTCCTTAAACCTACCATGGGTTCCTCCACCTACACTCAGTTGTCGCACTCACCTTCATTTTTTTATGAACCATTTTTATCCTACCAACTTTTATTTTTTCCTTCCACTTATTTGACCACCTCCACCTCTACCTCCACCTCCAACACCATACCTACCACATCTTCTTTTAAGTCTGATGACAATTTTTTAAAACAATTTGTTTCGCCAATAGCTGAATACAATCTCATAACTAACCACCACTCATCACTCGTCAACTAACCTCACCTCCTTCACCACCTGATTTTAATTTTTTTGATCAAGATCCGCCACTTGACAAGATTGTGCAACCTTCAAAGGGATTTTTTTCACCTCTTCCAAGGAGCAAGAGCGACACCTTCACCGTGGACCAAGGCCGGAGGGTTCAAAACCAAAAGTTCCTGATACGAAGAGTGCCACTGGCCTTGGATGATTATCTGGCAAGGCCTTTGAGAAAACTGTCTGAGAAATCCAAAGAAAATATCCAAGGACAGTTGATGATCAAAAAGAGTCCGAAGAATTTCAAAGGACCTACAAGAAAGAAGACCGAGGGGGTTCAAAGAAAGTGACTATTGAGGATTATCCCAAGGTGAGAGGGAACAACCCTGCTTCACCCCAATAGTGCTCCAGATGTGCTCAGATATTCCACTGCTATGCCAAAAACAACCAAGGACACGCTCATAAAGTGCCATCACAGCAAGAAAATGTTGGTGGAGAAGCCGAGGTCTCAGAGTCTCTAGATGAGCAGTGAGCGAGGAACGGAATCAAAGGCTGTCCTGAAGTCAACAAAACAACAGTAAACCTCTCTCTCCTGTGCTTAGCCTCCTCAATCAAGGCTCGCAATGTGAAGATGTGATCTGTCGTAGAATAATCTGCTCGAAAACCAGCCTGACCCATGGCATGTAGTCTCCTAGTCTCCGCCTCTGAGCTCACAACAGACTGCAGTATAGTACCGTATAATTTTGCCAGGACACGCCCAATCATGATGGTGCAGTAGTTACTCGGAATCATGGGGTCACCATTCTTATGGATGGGGTGGATAATATTAGTGCACCAGGAGGACGGAAAACCAGAGACAACTACAGAGTTAAGAAGCCTGTGGCTATAGTGGGGGCAAGTAAGTCAGAGGCATGGGAAAGGAGTTCACATTCAAGGTCTTCGATATCTCTGGCCTTGCGAGACTTCATCTTCTTAATGGCTGCAAGTACCATGTCAGATGTGAAAAAGGAGAACTCAGGTGGCCGTGGAGATAT
Organism: Diphasiastrum complanatum; assembly: GCA_029204225.1. Taxonomy (NCBI): domain Eukaryota; kingdom Viridiplantae; phylum Streptophyta; class Lycopodiopsida; order Lycopodiales; family Lycopodiaceae; genus Diphasiastrum; species Diphasiastrum complanatum. The sequence continues at coordinate 29,442,781 of CM055109.1, read as the reverse complement.
GGCGATAGGTGAATCGGTAGGAATCGTGTACAGGCTAGTAGCATAATCAGTCCATATGCGGAGGTCTTCCAAGAGAGGTGGTGGAGAGCGAGGAATGAACTCGCACCAGAAAGCGCCCGAAGAAGAGCTGAAAAGAAGGTCAATGAGACGTTTCCCTCCAGAATCATCATGGGAATGTTTCTTACGGTGGAGAGCACGATGGTAGGAGCATCGGGAAGATCAAAGCAGATGTGGGGCATGGATGCGTGAGTGGGTTACTGACTGATGGAGAGAGTGGCACTCAGTATCTTACCAAGGAGGGTGTAGTGGTCGAGGTGTGCGTCGGGTCTTTCTGGAGTGGGGTTTTGTGGGGAGGGTTAATGATGCGGCCGTGTAGAGAGAGGTGGTGAGGAAATCAGCTTGCGTGTCGACTGGACTGTCATGAGGATAGGAGTGTAAAAGTGAAGCTAAGGAGTGCCGGTATAGCGGCATGTGAGTGGGGTCAAATGTGTACGTGGGTGCTCGGGTAAGCGTGGGTAGTGTAGATGGATGAGTGGATGGGAGGTGGCCGATATCAAAGGAGAGAAATGAGTGATCAGAACGGGTGGTGGGGAAAATGTGGAAGTCAGAAACTGTGGGTACAAAGGATGGTGACCCCATGAGATAGTCAACGACACTATGTCCTCCACTGTGAGGGTGGCATGTGTAACTGTCTGAATGTGGCCAGTAGGGTAAGCCATTATAAATGGCTAGCTCATGTGCCTCTCCAAAATGCAATAAGTGCTCACCATATGAAGTAGTAGGTCCAAAACTATCCGCGGAGGTCCTGGTAACTCCAAGCATATCACTGTCCAAGGCACAAACACGTAGCTGATCAGTGGTGTCGAAGAACTCTATCTGTCACGAAGATGTCCGAGCATTAAAATCCCTTGTGAGGAGAATATGCCCCCGCTCTGAAAATCGGATAATATCTAGTGAGAGGTCCTGATATGGAGATCCAATACCCTCAGCAAAAGACGAGGACTCTGGTGGAAAGTAATATGCTGCAATAAAAAGATCTCTATCCAAGCCAATATCCTGACCCAAGATGCGAGTCCAGGTGTAGCAGGCCTGCTCATCATGTCAGATGAAGTCAATACTTGAGTGAAGAGCCTCCCTGTACAAGCAGGTGACCCCACCTGAACCACGTCCACTATCAGATCTAGTCTCTCATTGGAATACTGAATCCCATCTATATCCAGGAAAAGAAAGAAGTCCTCGCTCTGGGCTCTCGTGTGTCTCCATGAAGAATAATATATTTATGCCTGTAATGAAATCAACAAGGTCCCCTGCCGTAGAAGATGAGTGTATGCCAGCACAGTTCCACACTCCAATCCGAAGGTGGTGTGGATAGGGCCCCGGGGTGCTCCCACCCCCGGGCACCCCAAATCCCTAGCGCTGGGATCTACTAGGTGCACTATCAAGAAAGCGCACTGGCCCATCTCGGTAAATGACTCGTCTGCCAGACTCACGGGCTGTCTGAAAGGTCGTACTCCTCTCCTCTACCTGTATATATGTGAGGTCGTCATCCATATAGATAGTGGTGGCACGAAGCTTAGCTCTGCACCGCAAAGCATCTCGGTGACTCTCTAGAGAAGTGAAACGGATAATGAGTGTAGCTGCATCCTTGGTGGTCCTCCAAGCTGTATCTAGCCCATCTGCCATATGTCCTAGAGTGGTCTCAAGAAATTTTGTGGCTTCGACAATGGCATCCTGTGTGTCCGGTATCCCACGAACCCTGACGTTGTGGGCCTTTTTCCCCCTTGACCTCTCTTTCGAAATGGTGGTTGAGATGACGGAAAAGATGGGGGGCGCTAGGCTTGGTGCCTTTCTGCACGACTGCTGCCCATGAATCTTTGTGCTACTCGATTTTGCTCTCAAGCTCCCTTATCATGATGTGGTCGATTTCGAGGCTGCAACCTGCATAGTGTTGATCACCTGCTCTAAAGAAGCGACTTTGGACTGCAACATATTTTTTCCCTTGAGCAAGGAGACCACTATTCCTTTCAGTTGTGACAATTCATGCTTCAAAAGCTAGAATTCGGCCTTCATTTGGTCAGCCTCCCAGGAAGAAAATAGTTCAGTTGATTTGGAAGGAGTGTATGGGATGGGTACCGGTACCGCAGATGGGGGAGCTGTGGATTCTTGGGGACTGGGGATAGGAAGGAGGCGGTAGCCAGAGCGATGGGGTGGGAGATCAATGGAGGCGAGGAAGAGGTAGAAGACGAAGAAGAAGAGGGAGGAACCAGCGAGGGCAGATCTGAGAAAATATCTGAGGAAAGCAAGGGGGGGGGGGTGGCATAACAATAGGCAGCAAGGGGTCTGATTCACCAATGAGGGTGGTAAGGGTGATGTGGGCTTTAGCGAGGGGAAAGGAGGAGATGGTAGGTGCAGCAAGGGGGGTGCTTTTTCCATCGAGGGGGTGTTGTTGCCAGCGATGTTGGAGGTGTTGTTTCCAGCGATAGGGGAGGTGTGAGTGTCAGCGATGGAGGAGGTGTGTTCAGCGATGGGGGAGGTCTGAGTTTCAATGATGGGGGAGGTCTAAGTTTCAGCGATGAGGAGGCATTTCCTTCGATGGGGGAGGTGTGGGTTTCAACGATAGGGGGGGAGGAGATAATAGAGAGAGGGGAGCGGGTGGTCCTTATTGGGGGGAGAGAAGTTGGAGCGCGAGGGGCAGCATGAGTAGATCCGCATGGAGCCATCTCCACGAGAGAGAGAGAGAGAGAGAGAGAGAGAGAGAGAGAGAGAGAGAGAGAGAGAGAGAGAGAGAGAGAGAGAGAGAGAGAGAGAGAGAGAGAGAGAGAGAGAGAGAGAGAGAGAGAGAGAGGTAAGCTTGATCTTGGAAATTAGGGTTAATGGATCGTAGTGTTAGATAATTAATCATAAGCATGTTGTGAATCTGAACATTTACTTACTTTCATGGGATCGAACTACCGCGCAACATGTTAGAATCCTCTTCATCACTTCAATGCTTTGCATGTGCTTACGTTTAGGATTGAAGGTGGACATGAAAGTCCCTACAAACACATTTTGGAGTTCATCCAAGATGTTAATGCTCCCATTATGCATCTTGGTTTCCAAGAGGGGCTTGAACTTGGGACTACAGAAACTTTGGATGCCAAGCTAACCAACTAAGCGAGCCATATTGGATTAATGATCCCATTATGGCATAAGTTTGAACAAAATTAAAAAAATCATTTCCTAATTCATTCAATACCACTTGCATTAATTTATCGTCTTCAATAGGATCTCCTATACAAGCAAGCTCTTTATTTAAGTCCTTAGCTCTCAAAACATGTTAGGGACGTTAGCTCTCAAACTACTAGCAAAAAGAAGCTTAAAGAAATCAAATCTATTGCTCAATTAGATCCAACTCTGCTACCATGATTAAATAAATGAAAAGAAAAATCTCAAACTAATTAAACTTTGATCAATAAGTTATGAAGATTGCACATAAACACTTAAATTAATGATTTTATCATTCTATTTTTACATAAAATCATTAAACTAGCTACTTTTGGCAAGTACGTCGTTAACACACATAAATAAGACTCCAAAATCAGGCTTGAGCATGCATCCACCACTTCAATCCTATTAATAATGAACATAGCTCTCTAACATTACCAGTTAGGCGTAGATCAAAGCTACAAAGCATAGGAAAAGCACCACACAAAAATAATGTCTTAGAGAGGAGGCAAACTCAGCCTCTTAATTGTAGAAGTGAAGAGTACATGATATGCATTTAGTCTTAGCTTTGATTTGAACTTTAGGCTTTTGGGACCTTTTCTTAAAACCCTAAACCTAACATCAAAACTCGAGAACCACTCGTTAACCTAATTTTACATCACACAAGTGGTAGGTCCCACTAGGTACCAAGAACAAGCTAATCTAGGACTTGAGTTTTTCTTCACGAAGAAACTTAATACAAAATGACGTATGGACTACTTTTTCAAGTCCAAAATAATCACATTACAACCTATTTGACTTTGTATATAGTTATTTTAAGTGTTTGCAACAACTTTTTATATGACAAAAATTTAAATTGTGCCAATTTTAACAATTAAGTATTTAACTTGTTTAGTGATTCCATAACTTGGGTTTGTTGTTGCTCTTTATAGCACATAAACCAAGTATATCACAACCATCCATGCATGCAAAGAAGTAGTATGGTTGGTTCAGACACTTATTCTATACACAAATGTGTGAAGTAACTATGGTTAGCTTGGTTGCGGTAGCTAGATTTTTTCTTGCATACTTTCTAAAGCTTGGCCAATAAGGATGCATGTGGTCAGCCTCAGCCTCAGCCTGCTCTCTCCCCCAACTCTCTGTCTCTCTCTCACTTATATACATGTACGTACGTACTCATTGGTGGGCCAGATAGGACTGCATTCCTTACCTCAAAGAGAAAAAACTAAGTCCCTCCGATCCTCTACTCCATTGGGTTTTGCGTCTCTCTCCCAAAACAACAACTACTTTACTGCTTAGCCCTGTTTTGCTGTTCTCTACCTGGTGTTAATTCTGTATAATTGAGGGCAAATCCATGACGGGGATAGTGTGGGTAATTGAGTTGAAGCTTGTGGGATCATCAAGCTCAATCGAAGTGACAGCTTCATGCAAGTAGAGGTAAATGTGAAAGAGGGTTGACACGAAATGAAGAGCTTTCAAGGGGAGAAGAAAAAGAAGAGGGATAAACCCACTGCACATGGAGCTGAACTAGGAATGGGGGAACAACCACCTCCTCCTAAGCAGGTGATAAATCAAACTTAGATCAGTCTACTGTGTTTTCAGTCAGCTGCATGCGAAAAGGTTTCAAGTTTTTGTTCTGTAGCTTTTTATGCCTGTACAAACCCAAAGGCAGGTTGCATGTGAAACAAGTGCATTTTTTTCCTCTCTAGCTCTCGATGCCTATACAATCCCAAAAGGCAGATGCTTTTGTTGGTATAGAGACTATATTTTATGTGGGTTTTCCTTTTTTGCACAGGCAGATTCTCACAAGAGGGTAGTGGAAGCAGAGCAAAGGACTATGGAGGCAGTGAACACAAAGAAGCCATTGTTGTCTACAAGTCCAAGCAGAGCTACAGCAGGTTTGCCATATACTTCCCATCTTTACCCGCCTTTGCCTCAATGGCCATTCACCCCACATCAACAGGGACAAATGTGTAACCAATCCACACAGCCTCCTCATTTTCAAATGGCATCAATGCAGTCACTGCCACTACAAGGGCAGCAGCAGCAGCAGCAGCAAGGTCAGGTGCAGCCCTACTGGAATACTAGTGACTATTCAGCACAGGCAGCTGCAGCCGGGCATTACTACCCATTTCCACCTTGTTCAAGTGATTCAAACTGGCCCCCTCCTGCTTTTGCCAGTTTTCAAGCTAGCAGTAATGCACCATTTGGCTTTCCAGGCAGCTATGGCTTTCCTGGAGGCGGAGTTGTGCAAGTTGGCTTTCCTGGTAGGCTGCTTTCCTGCAATGCTGTTTCCATATTAGCCTTAAATTCTGATTTCAACTGTGAAAGATTGAATCAGAGACATCGCTTTGTATCAGTGTAAATATCAGTAGCATTTTATTTTGGTTTTACAGGTCCATGGGACCCAAGCTCTTGGTATGGACAGCAGTCTGCAGCAGGGTATGCACCAGCATACCGTGCATACTATGGTTATGGTGCACCTGGGGGTACTCTTGGGGTAGGAGGCTTAGGGATTTCTGGCACTGTTCAAAAAGGATTGATAAAGCCCCCTCCTGGTCTGTCTCACAAGCATCAGAGGCTTTGGGAGGCACAGGTAGTCAATTCAGCTTGCAAGCTTGAGATGTTGAAAGTTACTTGTTTCATCCCTAACCTTGTCTGATCCTGCATTATTCTTTACTGAGCATCGGTTCATCTGTTGATTGTTGCAGTCAGTGGAGAATATGCAGATTTGGGCTACATTGGGTCGCGCTGAGGCGGAGATCACAGCTCAGCACAGCAAAATTCTACAACTGGAAGCTGATTTGCAGTCACTCAAGTCACATCAGGAGGCTCCCAGATGCATAGAAGTCACAGCAGCAGCTCCTTCTCAGCCCTGCAAGAGAGTAAGACAAAGAAAACGTACTTTTAGCTGTCCTGAAGGTGTCATGTATAAGCCCAAAGGAAGAAAGCCTTCTGATGGCAAGACAATGCCAATATTAAGGAAGGGGGACAAATCTGACCTGAACAGCCATGAGGAAACTGCAACCAAAGCCGATGAGGTGAACAATTGTACCACTGCCCCCGGTTTCACTAAAGATGAGAACGTGAACTGTTCTCTTCTTATTGACATGCTCAAAAGTGTAGGTGAGAAAAGCATGTGTCCAGAAATGAATGTTGAATTGGGTAGTGTCAGGGTAAGTGATCCTTTATTTTCCAATAATCCACTCTCTGAAACAATCAAGAATGAGGCGATCCGATATTCCGAAACAAACCCATCTCATCTAGATGGAAACAAAGACAATGCCAATGCCGATGGGAATATCAAACAGGTTGATGTTGGAACTTTGACAAAGCCTTTGATTGAGGCAGACAGCGAGAAAGATGCTGGATCGGATTCAAGGCAAGGGGCCACAGCAGTGAATGGGTTTTCTTTGTTCTATTCTCACATTCCAGTTGTTAAGGTCGACAATGTCTTGACCGAAAATGCGATGCCTTCCTGGGGATTTACACCAGGGGATGCATCGGACGAGCAAGGCACTGAACAAGAGGATGATGAGGATGAGGATGATGAGTACGCTTTGCCTGAAAATCAAGAGGCGATTGCAAAAGTAGCAGCTGCTACTGGCAAAGGCACAAGTGGGTTTCCTGAATTGAATGGGTGGAAAAATCTCTGATCAGCTTTCACTTTCACTTTCACTTTCTTCGGCACTCCTGCAATAGTGTAATCCCATCCACAACCTGAAGCATCTACACCTGTTTCTTTTGCATCCACAAATCTTGGATGAACATAGGGCGCTTTAAGACTTTTGTTTCATATTGGGACAGAATTTATGGGTGAACTCCATAAAGTTGGAGATTGCACGCCTCCTTTATTGTGCCAGGTGCGATCCAGACTTAACATCAACACATGGGCATTTCAAAACTTCTTATGAATACCAGCCCCTGGACTATATAGAAGAGGTGTATATCTGGTTCCATTCTTCCTCAGAATTCCCTTTGACACAAAAAGTTGATTTTTGGGTTTATGGTCTAGTTTGAAAGACAGTTCTGCTATACATCCATCAACAGGAACACAGGAAGGTGGAGTTTTGGGTTTAGGTTCTAGTTTGAAAGACAGTTCTGCTATACATCCATCAAAAGGAATGATGAGTGTTTCACCCAAGATCTAGAAATGATACACATTGATTAGATTTAAGAAAATTTTGAACATTATCAGATAGAGCCAGCAGGAGATGGTGGATAGCTCTCCATTAGGCATTGTGAATGTCAAGTTATGAATTGTTTGAGACTTGAAAGCTGTAGTCAAGCTACAAAACCGAATGTTGATTTGGTGCCCATGCACTTATGGCTCTAACTTAACTTCTTTGACCTCAAAAGTGGACTTGCTTCGTATGTGTCCAAGAAAATTGAAATGTATATTTCCACTGATGTTGGTTACATGCAGAAAGACTTAGTGTGTATTGGAGACCTGATTATACACAGATTGTTGAAAGCTGCTTAAAGTTTTGCTGATTGGCTCTAAACACTAGAATAAATGGTCAAAGGATCTCTGACTTCATCTCATGCCTTGAAGCTTCTACACCTCATTGGAGTGCATCATTTACCTAGGCTCTTTCCTGGGTTCACTGTTATCTGCTTCCTCTCTTTACCTGTATGAGGTGGGCTCTCTGCACTGCCACTATCCATTCTTGGATGCTGCTACTTTCACCTATCTACCTACCTTGGGTAAGTAGGGGAAGCTAAGAAGGGATATTTGGCAGTACAATTGGAAATATTCAATATTTGTAAGCTATTTGTTGATAGTGTGTCTAGCAAGCTTGGAAATGTTTAAACTATGTTGTTTATACAATAACAAAGGGATGCACACATGTCAACTTGCTGAAATTGAAGCACCAAAAATCATTCCCCTAATGGGTCAACCAAGGATCAGATTAAGAAAACTCTGCTTCTTCAAATGTTAGCCTGGCTTTCATTAAACTCATCATAAAAAGCTTGTCCTTTCTCAATTGCATCATTGCCAGGTTTATTGAATGTTTGATATCTTGCAAGACCACCTTCCATTGAGCTTTGAGATGTTTGCATGACTCACATACTCCCGTACTGACTCCCTAGACTACAATTGAACATTGCTTGATAAAGTTATAGGATTTGAGTATTGTAAGATGGAAATATATGCATGATCATTTGGCCTTGTTCATGTTAAAGTAGAGAGTCTACATTTACACTTCTCTGTCTTTTACCAAAAATGTTGTATCATAGGCGATCTTTGGTATATTATGTGGTTATGCGTCATGAAGATCAACTAGATGGGACATGTGCAACCTATGCTAGGCTTAAAGTATGTGTTTTGTACTAGCATCTTACAATCTTGTAAGGTTTAGTTGCTATTTTTGGAAAGGTGCATAATGTATTTTTTACTATTTTGGAAAGTTGGACAAATACATTTTGAGACTTGCTATTTTTGAAAATGCATTAGAAAAAGTTATTACAAAAAAAACCTTTCGGTTATTATGCAAGAAGAAGGCCCCGGGGCTTCCGATCCAAGGAGGCGCCCTCGAGCTACTGCCCGTCGTCGAAGGCCCCCAAACAGTAGCCCGTCGTAGAAGGCCCCCAAACAAGGGCCTTCCCCTGTACGAAATATCATGATAAGGGTGTAAAAGTAGGTTAATCATGGCAAACTTAGATTAATTAGTGCTAGGAGAACCTAGTAAGCTAGACAAAATTTCCAATCATATCTTTGGTGAGACTACCGTAGAGTGAAGGCCAATCACAACATATGTTGATATTGCAGCTTATGATTAGTGTGCATAGCTAAGAATTGTCATAAAATGAAGACATAAATAAAAACAAGTAATGTGAAGTAGCAAGATAATCTCATTCAAGACTGGACAAGCAACCAATCCAATGTGTTTCTCATAGTATTTGCTTCCAAAAGCAATCATGACTTTGAATGGTATGTTGATTCAGGAGCAACAAGTCACATGATTGGGAATCAAGAGTGGTTTTATCGACTTATGCCTATTAAGAATGGTGACAAAGGAGCCCAAGCAATTGATAATGAATGTAAGAATTGCGGAGTGGGTGTTGGTCCAATCTAGTTGCCAAGTGGTACATCGAAGAAGATTAATAATGTGTTAAATATGACAAGAACGATCAAGAAGAGTTTTTTGTCAATTGGAGTGACGACTTAAAAATTGAGTTTAACAAAGACAAATGCTTTGTTAAATACTTGAATCATAACTACAAATATTAATGGGTATCAAGAACAACATTGTAGTTTCTACAAGTTGAATTGACACCATTCTAGGCAAAATGTGGGCTAGCATCATCAATAATATCATAGAGTGATTTGTGACAGGGGCATTTGTGTCACATGAACATAAGAATTTGCTACTTTTCAGGAAGATGGGTATGGTGAATGGCTTACTGAATCGCAATGACAAAGATGAATCTATGTGTGAGGGGTGGTGTGTTTATGGAAAACATGATGGAGAAAAATTCAAAAAAGGGGGAGCAACTCAAACTAAAAAGATACTCGACCTTGTCTGTAAAAGATTTCAGCTAGTTTTGCTATTTTGGTCAAATTTGTATATTTGGCAATTGAGGCCAATTTTTTAGATTAGACTTAAAGTTTGACTTTTCAAAGTTATATTAGTTTCAAACATAAAATATAGTGTAGGGTTGAATATCTCGCGTAGTAGTAGCCCTCCCGCCTATCAACAAGGGTTAGATCACTGGATAGGTGCCTAACTACGAATAGATGCTACTTTTAGTTAGTTCCCTACTTTTTCCCTAACTCTACCACCATTAACACTACAAACCCTTAACCCTACTCCCCTAAACTACCTTCATCATGATTGTTGGTGAAAGGGAAAGGAAGAATAGAAGAGATTGAGAGGAGAAGAGAGAAAGAGAGAGGTAGAGAGTGGGAGTGAGAGTGGAGGTTAGCTCAAATGCTCCTTATGCCTAATGGAAAAACATTAACTATGGCAACCAATAAGCATGAAAATAGAAAGCAATGGAAAAACACAAACAAGAACATTAGCAAGTAGTGAATAGCAAATGAGGATGATTCTCTTCCATCCAAAAATGGTAGAGTTTCCTCCTTCTCATTAAGCATGGAATTAGAGTACAAATGGTGTCTTTTTATAAATGGGGAAGGCCCTTGCCCCAAAAATCCTATTGGCATTCACATAGATCCTAACCATTCATCTTGGACCCAACTTGATCCAAGGGTCCACAAAAAGTACAATAAAAATCACAAGATTCATGTGAGTCCAAAATTGGACCCAACTCTAAAAAAAGTAAATTCTAAATTTAAAATTGACTTTGGGCCTCAAGTTTTATTTTGATTAGAAAGGGGCCCAAGTCTATTATTTTATTTACAACTCAACTTGCGTGCTCATTGGGCCATGGGCTTATATGCGTAGGATGCCATGCCCTCTCAACACATTTTATTGGCCGATATTATTTATTTACAATATGTCAGGAATACCCCCAACATACAGGCTTCAAGCAAGAGGTGGATCCTCATCAACATCTCAAGTTGGAGAGGAGGCTATGTTCATCAAGGGCAAAAGCAAAAGGAAGTGGTCTAAAGGGCAAGATCAAGGGGAAGCTTCTTCAAATGGCAAAAAGAAAGACAGATCAAAGCTCAAGTGCTTCTATTGTGGCATCAAAGGACACTTTGCAAGTGAGTGCTACATGAAGAAGAGAGATCAAGGAGACAAGCAAGGTAATCTTACTCTTGATGAGGATGGTTTGGATGTTCAAGATGCAAATGATGATGCTTTTGTGATGTCTTCATGTATGCTTGCTAATGATGGAAATCTAGATCCATGGTGGATTGATAGTGGAGCAAGTTCACACATGACTTTTCACAAAGAGTACTTCACTTTTTTGTTGGCATATGGAGATGACAAGAGGGTGATCTACACGACCAATGATGGTGAGTGTGCAATCAAAGGGATTGGCACAATTCCTATTTCTCTCTCTACAAATAGGAATGTTCATTTGGAGGATGTTTTGTTCATTCCATCTATTACCAAGAATTTACTTAGTGTGAGTCAACTTCTAAGTAAAGGCCTCAAAGTTGAGTTTGATGGAGATGCTTGTATGATCAAAAGGAAGGATATTTTGATGTCAAAAGGTAAAATGCAAGGGAAGTTGTTCAAACTAGATGCTTGTGTTATTCGAGGATGGGGCATTTCAACTTCAAGTCATTGGAGGTAATGGCTAGGAAGCAAGTTGTGATTGGTCTTCCAAGTTTCTTAAAAAATATCAATCATGTTTGTGAGTCTGCTTTGTCAAAGTCACATAGACTACCTTATACTAGATCTACATCTAGATCTACAAAGCCTTTTCAAGTTGTACATTCAGATAATCATCAAATTACTACAATTAGCAATAGTGGAGATAAGATGTATGTAACTTTCATTGATGATCTTAGTAGATTTTGTTGGATCTATCTACTCAAGAGTAAAGATGAAGTGTATGATGTCTTTGTTGAATGCAAGTGAGAACCAATTTTCCACAAAGATCGAGTGCTTAAGGAGTGACAATGGTGGTGAGTACATATCTACCAAGTTCAAGGCTTTTTGTGATGAGCATGGGATCAAGAGGGCATATACAACACCAAGGGACCCACCCCACAACAAAATGGAGTTGCCGAGAGGAAGAATAGGACTTTATGTGAAAGTGCCAAAGCCATGAGGTTAAGTGCTAACCTTGATAAGCCATTTTGGGATCAAGCTTTGTTGTGTGCTAATTTCTTGTGCAATAGGTGGCCGAGTGCTATTTTGGATGGAAGGACACCTTTTGAGATGCTATTCAAGAGGAGGCCGAGTGTCAACTTTCTTAAAACTTTTGGATGCACATGCTATGTCAACATTATTCTTGATGATAGGACCAAGGATGATCCATCTTCATGGAAAGGTATATTTGTTGGATTTAGTGAGGTGAGTAAAGCCTACAAGGTTTACATTCCTTCTACTAACAAGGTGATTGTTGGTAGAGATGTCATTTTTGATGAATGGAACATTTCAAAAGTATCTTCATGCATTATTGATGGTGATGTGGATGGATCTAACATTCTTGATGTTGATGTAAAGGATTCTGCTTTGGATGGTGATGATGAAGGACCATTATCAAGTCAAAAGCCAAGGAGAACATCAAGGGAAAGACAAACACCTTCAAGGCTCACATATGATGAGAAAAGTAAGCAAGTAGAAGTGACTCATTTTTCATTTCTTACATATTTTGATGGATCTTCTTGTGTAGATGGTGCTATGCAAGTGGATGGATGTTTTCATGATTTTACAACAAGTAATGGATCTGGAAAAAAAAAAATTTAATGACTTTGATGATCAAGAGGTTGATCTCAAAGGGCTTCAACAACATGAAAGGAAAGATGGCAATCTGGAACTAGTCAAGAGCATCAAAGGAGAGTCAATTGGCAAAGATGTTTTGGATCTATTTTTGTAGGTTATTGAAGACTCAAGTAATTTTAAAGGAGCATCAAGGAAGTGTTGTTCAAGTCTAATTTACTTGTTCTATCTCATGTTTGAGCATTTTCATGTGAATGTGTGCAAATTGTCAAGAGATGGTAAAACTAGCTACATTGGTGAGCATAATTTTGATGTTGAAGTTGTATTTGCATTCTTGGCTAGTTTTGTTGATGGAAATGAAGCTATTGGAGGTTCATATATCATTCATTCATAATCAAGTCATCAAGTGATGATGGCATCTTGTGGCAAGATAGAGATGGTGGCTCATTCATGGAGTGTCATGGTGGATACATGGCAAGAAAGGACAAAGAGGGAGGATATGAACAAGCCATAATTGATCACTCAGATTTATTGTTTGGTTGCTATAATCTTCCAAAGATTTCAAAGTCGATAGCATGGAGGAATCATCTCATTTACATTCTACGTGATTCTTCATGTCATATTGAGGTGGCATATCGCTTGGCAAAGGAGGTGGAGCTTCAACATGTGTCCTCAAGGGAATGTGTAGCTGAAATCTTCATCAAAGCATTGGGAATGGACTTGTTCATGAAACATAGGACTTCACTTGGAGTCTTTTCAAAGTCTATGCTTAAACTAGTTGAAGAGGGAGTGTGAAAGATTTCAACTAGTTTTGCTATTTTGGTCATATTTGTATATTTGGCAATTGAGGCCAATTTTTCATATTAGAGTTTGACTTTTCAAAGCTATATTAGTCTAAAAACATTTGAATAAACACTTTTGGAAAGTGTGAGAAATTATAGAACACGAGTTTTGGAGGGATTCAATTTGAGTAGTAGAAACATTGAATCTAGTCACAATAATAGTAGGGTTTTTCATTATGGAGGGAAACCAAGTCACAATCGCGAAAGAAATGCGAAAGCACAACAACAATACAAAGCGATTCGGATGGATTTCAGATATGATCGCTGGTTACTGCCAACTGTATCATTTCTACAATCCTTCAAAATGTAGTTAGACACTACTGATCTACGTTTTGAAATTAAGACAGCATTCAACAAAATTCAAACCAAGGTGCGGAATTAGATGAACAAGGGAATCAGACACATGAATAACAGCACACTAATTTGCATTCAAGATCAGACATGATATGTGCGCAACAACTACAAAATCATCTATTGATTTTTCTCTGATTCTTCAAGCACTGCATGCAAAACCACATAGTGCGTTAGCGTGAAAAAAATACAATTCTCCCACTAGTAATGTCTCGCTTACTAGCGAACTTGTTGGATCACTGAGGATCCCGCTCACAGAAACTTGTCTCGCACGCAGGCGGACTTCTGTTCTGTATTTTTGTCTTCTTGCTCACTAGCATTAGACTACTTCATGTATATATCAAGTATCATCCAGAGAGTATATAGTCGCGTCGTGCAACTCCTAGATTAGAGTAATTAAGCATCTATAACTAATCAGGAATTACAAGAGTGGCTAATTAGCCATGACCTAGAGTGTATCTACTGACGTCATGGTGTCAGATCAGATATCTATATTTCTGGGTACTTGCATAATCTTGATGGTCCTTTTGGAGCATGAGGGTAGAAAAGGTGTCACGATGATTTTCGTGTCACGTCGTTTGACTATCGCGTCGTCTGACTTTCTCCCCTGTACCGCGGAAAATTCTCTTTCACGAATTTTTCTCGTTTGTGCCTTTTTCGTCAGGGTGTTCGCGAACATTTCTGCTTTGTGTCTTTTGACTTTCACATTCGTGAACATTTTTGTCGGGCAGAGGGCTGGAAGCTAGCAAAGATTTGGTAATAGAAATGTTTTGTTTCTTCAAGATGGAGGTTTCCGGTCTTCGTTGAGTGGCCGCAGGGTTAACTCCTGCGGTGCCCCAACAATTGTAGATGGTGCCTTCGGCGATTCCTTGCGGTAGCTTGCGATTGCATTGTAGCTTGTTCCCTTCGCACATAGACCGTAGATTTTGCCTTCGCGGTGGTCTAGTGGTTCATTGTTAGACCACATTTTGACCGTAGACTCATTCATTTAATGTTGAAGACATTAAGATGGCCAGGTCCTTAATACTTCAGATACTTGACATTCGAATGTAAAATAGAAAAAGTCAAGAATGGTTATCCTTTGGACTGTGTGTATAAACCCATGTATTTTACCAAGTAGAACTCTGCACACAAAATACAGTAGTTATGCAGGTCTGCAGTCTGTGTTAAGAAACACGAATAAATATCCAGGTAGCAAAACAGGAAACTGTAATTCCTACAAGTATCAGATGAGCAGACATAGAACCAAGATAATAGGTTGCATCTGACCCTAGATCAATGATAAAAAAAAAATGTGCATGAAGAGTTTTAAATGGATTATATCACCAAGGAGAAACTATGAGCTTAATTTCCAACAGTCTCCCTTAAGATCACAGTTGGTGCCTTGACAATCTTCGTCAAGTTTAACAAATTGAAAAACTTTTGATGCTTGATCTTGGGAAGAGCTTTGGTGAATATGTCTGCAACCATTTCTGTTGTGCAGCAGTATTGAGGAATCACTTGTCCTGAAATAAAAAATTCTAATAAAATGATATTGAATTTCAATATGCTTAGACTTCCCATAAAATCTAGGCTTCAGAGATAGTAAAATGCAGCTGATATTGTCACACAGAATGGTGGTAGCATTAAACTGAGTGTGCTGCAGATTATGACGTAGTAGTCTGATCCATATAGTTTCTTTTGAAGCTTGGCATGCTGCGATGTACTCTGCTTCGGTTGAAGAGAGTGCAACTGATTTCTGCTTTCTTGAGTTCCATGAGATTGGGCCCCCTGCCAAAAAGAAACAGAACCCGAAAGTGGATTTTCTAGCTGAGAGATTTCCTCCCCCAATCTAAGTTGGAGTAGCCTTGAAGAGCCATTGGATCGATAGCATTTCCATCATAGCATAAAACATGATCTAGATTATCTTGAATATATCTCATAACTCTATTTTTATGCTTTCCAATGTAAGATCCTAGGATTAGACATGTATTGACTCAGTGTGCTAACAATGTATGCTAAATTCGGTCTGATGCAAAGCATGGCATACATCAAAGATCCTATAAGTGAATGATAAGGGTACTTCGCTAAGTCGAGTACTTCACTTCCGGTATCCACACAAGAAGGTTTAGTCAATGTCATGCTGGATCCATTAGAGTACCAATCGACTTGCAACCAGACATATGAAACTTTTCTAGAATGGATTCTAGATATTTCTATTGGCTAAGGTAGACTTTCTTATGCAATCTATCTCTAGTGATGTGTATTTCTAATATTGAATGAACAATGTCTAGATCAGTTATGTCAAATTCTTTTGACAAATCACTCTTAGTAGTGTGCAGTAAGAAAGTGTTGTTAGACAAAATAAATGCATCATCTACATACAGAGCTATGTGAACTAAATTCACACCTATGTATTTGGAATAAACATTACAGTCAACGGAATTGTTCGCAAAACTTAATTGAACGAGATAAGCGTTGATCCTTTTGAGCCAAGCTCTTGTAGCTTGTTTCAAGCCACAGATTACTTGTGCAGCTTGCACACTTTGTGCTCTTGGCCTTTGACTTTGAATCCTTCCGGTTGGAAGGTGTACAGCTCCTCTTTGACATAGCCATTGAGAAAGGTTGTCTTGACATCCATTTCATGCATTTCGAGATCTTCCGCCGCTACTAATGCAATCAGAGTCCTGATTGACTAAATTTTGAACTGAAAATTTCTTGATAATCCACCCCTTGGACTTGAGTGAATTCTTTTGCCACTAGCTGTGCTTTCCATTTTGCGATGGAACATCAGAGTCGATCTTTTTTTTGAAGATCCACTTGGTATCAATAACACTCGTGTGAGTGGGGAAGTTGACCAGTGTCCAGGTCTGGTTTGTCAAAACTGAGTTGTACTCACTTTCCATAGCTTTTTGCCACTTCACAGCATCCTTAGAATTGATTGCTCCAACTAGAGTCTCTAGATCTTCAGATGAAGTCCAAAAAGATTGAGGTGCATACCTCTCAGGAACTGTTCGAGTCCTTGAAGATCTTCGAACAATTGGTTGACTAGATTGCGATGGTGTTTCTTCTGGAAGTTGTCCAAATCTATTTGAGCTAGCTTGGTATGGTCTAGTGACAGGTGTTGTCAGTTGCTCAGCTTCTATAGCTGTAGCTATAGGTTCTATAAAAGAAACATCATGAGGGGAAGATATATGCTATGTAGAATAGGATGATATGACACAACATCATTGGTTGCTTAAAGTCACAGAATGTATCTTCCTTGAAGATTACATCCCTAGAAACAAATGCTACATTGGTGGATGGATCATAAACTTTATAAGCCTTATGGTCATCAGGATAGCCAATAAAAACACACTTATTTGACCTCTCGTCCAGTTTCTTCCTAAGCTTTTTAGGAACATCCAAAGATTTTTAGATGGCTGACACGTTGGTTTCGGAGAGACCTCTGACGCGGACGTTTTGAGATTTGTATTCTCATTTGGATTGTTCTTCCATTGCCTGTGAAACCATCTTACTACTTTTTGCTTCGGTATTTTTGAGCATGTTGGCCCAACTTTTTGTCGAGGTCTGAATTTTCTCCTCTAGTGCTTTGACTTGATCAGGGTTAACTTGCGGAGTAATGCTTAAGGCCACCATTTTCATCTTGAGAGTGGTATTTTCCATTTCAAGCAGATTTACTCGTTCCTTGAGTGCAAGCAAATCTGCCTGCATATTACTTATGAATGTCATCAATCCCGAAAGGGGTGGAGCACTGCAAGTGCCAAAAAGATGTGGGGGTTATTCCCAACAAATTGTAAATAAATAAAATCGTCCAATAAAATGTGTTGCGAGGGCATGGCATCCTGCGCGTGTAAGCCCATGGCCTAATGAGCACGCAAGCTTAAGTGTAAATAAAATAAAATTGACTTGGGCCTTGGAATTAAAATAAAACTAGAGGCTCAAAGTCATTTTTAAACTTAGAGATTACTTTTTAGAGTTGGGTCCAAATTGGGACTCACATGAATCTTGTGAATTTCAATGTACTTTTTATGGACCCTTGGATCAAGTTGGGTCCAAGATGAATGGATAGGATCAATGTGAATATTAGCCAATAGGATTGAGGGGCAAGGGCCTTTCCCATTTTATAAAAAGACACCATTTGTACACTATTTTCATGCTTGATTGAGAGGAGGAGACTCTACTATTTTGAGAGCTCAAGCATTCTCATTTGCTAATCACTCTTGCTTATGCTATTTTTGTGATTGCTTGTTATTTGTTTGTAATTAGTTAAGGTTTCTCCATAAGCAATGACATTGAGCATTTGAGCTAACCTCCATCTCATCTCTCTCTCTCTCTTTCTCTCTTCTCTTCTCTCTTCCTCTTCTTTTCTATCCTTTCCCTTCACCCAAAATCATGATGAATGTTAGTGTAGAGGAGTAGAGTTAAGGGAGAGCAGTGTTAGTGGTGAATAGAGTTAAGGGAGGAAGTAGAAAGCTAAGTAAAAATAGCACAGTGGCGCCATTGCCGGGCATAGGTTTTCACTAACTAGTTTAGCTGCATTTTAGCTATTTTCTTGCGTTTTAGAGTAGTTTTAGGTAATATTTTGGGAGTTTAGAGTTAGTTTTCTGTTTTTTTTTGTGTTTGGACTGTTCACAGCTAGCAGAGGAGGTGTGAGAGGGTAGAGGAGGCCCTGAACAGCCTCTAAGGGCTTGAAACCCAAACCAACTAGCCAAAAAACCCAAGTTTTTTATCTGCAAAAACAGCTAAAGAACCCTCGCACAGCCAACCCTTGCACAAGAGAACCCTCGCAGACTAGATCAGTGAAAAGGTCTACATTAGATCCAGCTACTGTCAAAATCTCAGGTCAATCAATGCAAGGAGTAAGAAGTTATCCAGAAAAAACCATCGTAAAGGGCCTAAATTTCACTTCCGGCCGATCAGATTGATCAGATCCTTAAGATCCAGACTGCATTCCATTGTATAAACAAGATCCAACCACTTTGGAACCCATCATCAGATGAATCTGAGATCGGGACGATCAATAGCACGAAGGATAGCAAATCAAGCACCACCTTCCCAAACTAGCCACTGTGCAACAAGAGGCAGAACCGAAACCAACACCAATGGATCCAATGGGCCAACCCATACCTGTCGCTCCCTTGCAAGCAGTCCGGAGAGCACCTCGGATGGAAATACCAAAATACGACGGATCATCAAATCTCATCCGATTCCTCCAGATCTACGAGCAAGCTTGTGAAATCTACAGCGAACGGACACCTGCGGAAAATTTAATGTTGTTCCCCATGTCCCTATGGGCAATGGCTCAGGATTGATTTTTCAACTTGTCAGAGGAAGAAAAATCTACCTGGGAAGCGGTTAAAGGGGCTCTCATTACGCGCTTTAAACCAAGAAAGTTCATGGAAGACCTTTGTTTCTCCTATTGAGCAAAGTCAAGATGGGAAAACGAGAAAGGGTCAGGGACTATATTGAATGGGTCAAACACCTATTATCCGAGTGTAGTGCAGCCCTAACTCCCGATCATGTGGTGATCATGTGGTTCCCAGCCAGACTACCATGAAGCATCATAAGAGAGCTGAAACGACGGGAGCAATACACTACTCTGCAAGAAGCTATGGAAGATGCCATCAAGAAGAGGATGAGGGATCTGACGACGAATATCCATCCACCTACACTCATACTCCCTCGTTAGCATCGTCATCATCAAACGCATCCGCCCTATCCATAGAACTGTTGTTGAAGCAAATGACAAAATTACACAAACAATAGATGGAGCAACTTACGGCGCAGTTTGACTAGAAACTGAAAGCCTTACAAGGAGTTGTAGCAGTAACGCCACATCAACCGGAACCAAACCAATTGCAGTATCCTTGACGGGAGAATGTATGGTGTTCAGTGTGCACGCAAAACCATACAGTGAACGAGTGTCCAGTCCTAAAGCAAAATCTGAGGCACATAGATTCTGCCATCTGTGCAATGCAACATTGCACAATACGGCATTTTGCCCGTTTAACCCCCGGATTGTTCAACAGAAGAGAAGTCCTTATCAGACTTCTTATCCTTACCATCAAGGGGCACCTAACGCGGCACCAATGTATGGCGCACCAAATCAACAACAGTGTATGGCCTTACCTGCACCACCAGGGCCAGCCAATCAACAAGTGGCCCATGTAAACCTGACAGCAGCGGAACCAGAGATTCAAATGCCACCTTAACCTGAGCAGCAGCAATGGTATGGACCAGATGAACCATTTATGGATCCTGCCATAAATGAATATTTTGCGGCCTATGTAGCTCAAACTCAGCGTCAAGGTGGAAAAAATTACGGCTGCTACAGATGTGGCGAAGGACACAGAATTGCGGGATGTCCCTACAAGGGACAATATACATCCTTCTGCCGAGAATGTGGTTATAGACACTGTTTCAAGAATTGTCCATTTAAACCTGGAACCAGTGCACCTCTCAACTTCATTGCGATACAACAACCAGCAGTTCCAGCGGGGATGCCATCACAAGGGCGACAATTCCACGCTCCTGTGTTAGCTGTTACGCGAGCACAAAAGATGAAGGAAGTGGCTCCCTCACCACCACCATCGGTCACTGATGACTAACCCTCAACTTTAGCGCCATATCCGAATGTGAGGGAAGAACAAAGAAAGTACCAGAAAATAAGACCCTGGGTACAAAAAGCACAAGCGGAGGAAAAAGAGCAAGAAAGAGACAATCCCACGGAACCTCCAGTTGGCGATGAACGGGAACTGCTAGCGGGCTCACCACTGCGCACTGATCAGAATGATTGGTTGCACCAACATGAACCACCTTTTCACATGGTAGAGCCCGAGGAACCACGGAATGAAAGGCTCACACTTTTACTGTCAAGCCGTGTTAGTTTACCACTCGGAGAACTACTGCGGATTGCACCACAAGCAAAAATCCTTCTAGCTGAATGGGCCAAGGCGGATGAGGAGCCAGTAGCGCCTGAGCCCATATATTGTACGGGCTATGAAAAAACAAGTAACGTCCTCCACATTGGAGCAGCATGGGAAAGTGAGGAACACAACATTACTTTGCCAATCAAACACAAGAGATACGAGGACGAGGCAGCAGTGGTGGATGGAGGATCGGGTGTCAATTTGATCTCCACTACTTTGTATGAAAAATGGGGTTTGCAAGGCTTGAAGCCAACAAGATTTGCCATCAAGCTAGCAGATCAATCCTGTGTGAAACCAAAAGGTGTAGTTGATGATATCCTTGTAAAGATAGCAGGCATGCAGTTTGTATCGACAAGAAATATGAGATGTAGGATTTAGAAGTAAAAAATTTTCAGAAACCAAGAACTTAGAAAAACACAAGATATTGGATGGAAACGGTGGAACCCCAAAGAAGTTCAAGAACACTGCCCAAAAGTAGTGTTGGAGCATCCAGAAGAGAGCACATGTTTAAATTTTTACATTAAATGATGTCAGATAGTACTTCAAGTCCAGCTAGCTGCATTAAAAAATGGGCCACTTGTGGTTGCAACACGTGGCTGTACTTCCCTCATACCTCTCACATGTGGCTCCTAGCCTCTATGTGGAGGCTCCCTCTGGAGGTAGCCACTTACATGTATGATGTGGCTGAGATAAGAGCCACAGGAGTACTGGGTGCGAGAGCAAGCGATCGTTGGGTAAGTGGAGAAAGCGACAGAGGAAGCTAGGCAGGCGTGCATGCAAGAAAGAAAGGTGTGAAAAGATGGGAGTTCAGGGACTATGAGAGCTTTTGGCTACTGTTGGTTGTCGTGTCTCTGATGAGGCTCTAGCCAACAAAAAGCTTGCCATTGGTTGGCTTCCTTTCTCAATCCATTCTTACCCTAATTATCATACTTCTCGTGTCTTTTACTTTGCAATTTAATACATAATGTAGAGCTTGTTAAAAGCACTTGTCTATAAAATCAGCTCAGAAGATCACCAATCCTAATATTGGACATTTGCTAGTGGTTGAAACTTTATCGGATACTAGTTATAGATGCAAGCATATGGATAATTCAGTTTATGAAGGCTATATGTGTGGGGGGACATGATCAAGAACGTCAATTTATTGGGATTCTTTAGATGGATTTGCAGACTGGTTTTTTTGAGGATTAAACCTACTTTTGTATTTGACGGTGTAATGCCTGCTCTCAAGAGGAGAACAATCCTAGCTAGAAGATGACAGAGGGAGAAGACATAGGCCAAAATTCGTAAAACAGTTCAAAACCTTCTTCTCAATCACGTAAGTGTGGAAGTACTTTGACAAGTCATCAGAGTAGAGCTGTCAACAAAGGAAATAACCATAACTTGCATTAGCCTACTCATTGTGTTGTTCGCAAATCTGCTGCTAACCATAACGACTTAAAATTGCAATTTGAAGCCCTCTGAATCAATTCAAATCAAAGAACATTTGTTTTTTTTTGGAAAATCTGATTTTTTTGCAAGATTTTGTGAAATCCATTTTGTAAGACCTAGGTCATTGGAAATTGTTTTGCAATGATGAAAATGCTAGATAATTTCACAATGTTTGTGCTCAGCTTATGGCTAAAAAATTAGAGAAATAATGGATTCGAGAAAAGAATAAATCAAACAAAAGCAACAATCTAGCCCGTTGGTAGTGGAAGCTAATATGAAACCAAAAGAAGATGATTCTGTTTTGATCGGGGACAAATTGGGCTCTACAGCTACTTTTAAATCATAGACACATCCGGAGGGCAGTTTTGGTCTCCCTATTGGCAAAGCTGCTGAAAACAAAAAGGGCTAGATCTAATGGCCATTGAAAGCAAAAAGGGTTTTTGTTAGCCACTATTTTATTTTGTTTCAGATTGCCCACGTTATTGAAAGCAGAGTGGAAAAAGGAGATGGTTAGAAAGCATATGACAATCATTTTGTTGAAAATAACATAGGTGGTAGTGAAGACGATGATGAGAATGAGGAGCTAATTTTGCTAGTGAGTCAGATTCGACCTTGATTTTGAAAGCAAAGTGTAAAGGTCGCACCCTTAGAGTCTGTTATGCATTTCTCGTACTCTAATAGTATTCAGTTGAGTGCAAGCATAGATATGGGCAAGAGAGTTACTTTTGACTATTTATGCAATTCTATTCAATATATCGATATATGCATATATTTGATTCATAACATTGGGGCTATTCTACATTTTCAGTTTGTTTTGTGATCAATTCACCTTGGAATAGCTGCACTAGTATAATTATGGAGTCCTCTACGCTAAAGTGCTCTTAAGTTTGTAGCATGTGGTTAGTACATGTCATGGAAATGCATGCTACTTGATATTGGTTTGGCATGTACAACTGCTCCTTTTTTCTAGACTATGATACAGCTGGCATGACTTAGCTTGAATCTCTTGTATGACTTTACATTCAAATTTCATCTTCTACTTTAAGTTATTCTGGCAAACAATTATTTTTTTGTAGCGAGGCTGATTCAATTGAGTAATTGTATGGCATAAGTATAGTCAGGCATATCTGTTATTGCCTATTGTCAAGCATGTTCATTGATAAATGTGCCTTTGACACAACCACAGAAAAAGAAATCCAGATTTTTCTAAAACCCAGATGGCAACCTATGCTTGGGCACTAATGAGACATAAGGCAAGATCCGGATAGTGTTGGTAAATGAAATTTTATGGTCGTTTGTCCTATTTCTTCTCTTTCATCCTACTTCATGATGCTTTGTATTCTCTCTCTCTCTCTCTCTCTCTCTCTCTCTCTCTCTCTCTCTCTCTCTCTCTCTCTCTCTCTCTCTCTCTCTCTCTCTCTCTCTCTCTCTCTCTCTCTCTCTCTCTCTCTCTCTCTCATGTTGCTACATGGAAGACACATGTATGACTTTGAACTCATCGTTGAATAAGAAAGGAAATCACTGCCACTACTGCCGCTGTTGTAATCTATGAGATACACTGCTATAGTCATTCGAGTCTCAGACCATCTGCATGGAAATATTCATGGCTACAATTCAGCAACAACAACAGCCTCAACTACCAATTGCCACTTTTTAGACGTTGGCCATCTCCCATGGAGAAGCACATTAGGTCACTAGAAAACCCTAAACCTTGGAAAAACCAAAAGATGCAATGGTGCCACTAGAAAACCCTAGTGAAACATGATTTACTCAAGATAACAAACTAATGGGCACTTGAAATCTGGACTGTGATTCATGACAACACGGTCTCACAATTTATAGTTCATCCAGTTTAGTTATTCCAATTTGTCTCGCAAGTGATCAAGTCTTCCCATATTTAACGGATTGTTTATCACATCACCTAAAATATCCTTGGTGTGACACCACTGCACATTAGGGGAGTTTTGAGCTCCAAAAAGACCTTATAAGAATTCGTGCAAAGATCTTTTTTATATTATTAAAATATTGTAACACTAATACCTTTGACTTGTAATCATAGCAAAAAAAAAAAAAATATGTCATGTAACAAATCATTGGAAAGCCCTCGTCAGGTGCTTTCCAATGCACCAAACTCCGCCAAAATTGGACTTATCACTAAAAAGTTATGCCATTTTTAGTGTGAACTCAAAATGTGGACTCAAAAAGTTACTTTACGTAGATTTAAAATTTGAGTGTTTTGATTGGTCCATGTGTAAGAAAAAGTACAAAAGAATCTTTACAAGGGGTCTTTTTTGGACTTAGAACTCCTCTAATGGCCTGCAAAGCCCACGAGCAATCTCCCATGAGGAACGTTATGAGCGACAATGCCCTACAGATGTGGGCAAATTGATAATTTTGTTTCCATCTTCGTCCAAGCTGAAGACATCTTTGTTGTCGATTTTAGTGATTGTTCTTATTCAGTTATTCAATGGGCTATTTGTGCAATGATTTAGAGTCTTTTGTTGTTCCTTCTTGTTTATTGCTTTGATGGAGTATTCAAGATTAAAGCTCACTTGTGTTCTACATTTTCTTCTGATTATGAGGGTGTCTTTATAGTTCATTTGTGCTAACACGAATGAAAACAAATAATGTAAACGTGAATCTTGCAATTGCAGACAAGTAGTAGTAAACAAGAATTTCATCCAACATAATAGAAATTCAGAGCAATTTCGAACTTTGAAATTCATTAGGGCTTATGAAAGAAATCAATAGAACCATAGTTCACTGATTATATGGAAATATTTGCAATTGTCAGTTTGCAAGTTTGACAAAAAGTCAACAAGCTTGCAAACATTTTCATGGGCAATACCCTCTGTGTTAGCCTGCATCAAGAGCTAAGAATGTGTGATTTTCCCCTTATCGATTGGATACGAGAGACCTTTTTCTCACAAGCTCTACTTGTACACTTGGTGTAGGTCTTGACTTGAAGTGAGTGTCTAATGGTCTTTGAGTTCAATGATAGCTCTTCATGAACATTTTTTGCCAACATTTGGGACAACAAAACTCCTTTTAGTTGGCATGTTGAAAACCTAGATCTTAAAGATATTGTCCAAGCATAGATAGATGGGATGTCGTCGTTCCGTATTATAGTGTATCATATGGGTCGTCTAACAAGGATTTGTGGTTTTAAAAAATTATTCACTAATTTTTTACTTTGTACAAAACACACTCGCGCGCACACACACACACACACAATACAAGTGCAAATTCTATTCTCACATGCTTACGCTTTTTCAAACACTATGTTGAGGGCAAACTTGCCTCCATACAATATTCTCATCTTCAAGCATCCTAACAAAAGAGCCAAAGCAATTATATAAAAATGCATGAAGTCACAACTACTAACAATACGTTAGTTCACCGCATACCAACGCCATGGCCCCGAATCACAACACACTCATTAGCATTGATTTAACTTTATCAAGCTCACTAATACCATCATTAGCACTAACATCCACATTAGCATTATTCATTAACACTAACATATACATTAACACTACCACGAAAACGGAAATGCTACAAAATGGTGGGGTCAAAACTTCTTATGGTCCTTCATCCTTCGACTACAAGCATTCAACACACTTTTGAGGAAGCCACACACTAATTCAATCATTCATCACACAATCTCCACTGGAAAATCATAATGAATGCAAGACTTGGAGACAAAATGGAGGACCCTTCTATTTAGAATTTAGCATAATAATAATGAAGATGTGTCTTATACAAAAGAGCTCCTTCTTATAGAAAGAGAGGAGTTGGCCCATTTCAAAATCAATTCTCTTGGCCAATCATCTTAGTTGCTTTCTAACTTGACTTACAACTTTTTTAAAGTCCAAGTTAATGAAATAATCATCTAGCATAGCTTGTGCTTCTTGCTCACAGACAAGACTTACATTCACAAAATTCCAGGCTTGGGCTTACTTTTATATTTATGAATCACTCACTTTGTCCATGCTATCATTGCCTTGGAATTGCTTTTTTCCCCAAAAATCTCGTAACAAAGTGTTATTCCAGTCACTACAGGGGACCTATTGTTGTACATAATAGGAAATGGAACAAGGAAGACCGTGAGATATTGTGATGACAAGGTTTCAAATGAATGAAATATATCTCATTTGGTAAGTTCAATTTTTTTTCAATGGAAACTATAGTAGCTAGCTCTTCCATTAAAAAAACAAATCCATACCATAAGTTGCTCTTGTTGCAACAGACAAAAGAATCTTTTTCTCACGCGCTTCTCTATTGGAATATTGGCTGTTGGAAATACATTTTCAAGTTGTCCACTATTTATCAGATTGATCAATAGATTACAATAGAAACTATTACTTTTTTACATAAATTTACATCTTTTCAATCTAATAAAAGTAAAAGTAATGGGCATAATTTCAAACTAGCAATTTCAATCACTCTCTAGACATGGGGTAAACTTTCAACAAGACAATTTTATCAACCCTACACTTTTATCTTACAAGCCATCCACTCATCGAAATTACGATGGCCTATTGTTGTAAACACAAGTGTTGTCAATTAATATCTTGTAGGGAGCTTACAGGGTTCAAAGGGAGAACATACAAATCCACTGGTTTCTAATTTTCAAGCTTTTGTGAATTTACAAATGTTTCTAGTTTGCAAGCAACAAAAAGGTAGTGCTATCAAAAGTAGACTATGTTAAGGCTATATCATTGGAGAGTTCAACAAAAAGTTTGACAAGCTCGCAAAAACTTTAGATTTGCTAGATGTAAATATCTAGCCTAATTTATTTTTCGGTGGAGAGGTCTAGAAAGCATAACAATGATTTCACCAAGATGTGCTTTTTAAAAAGCTTAGGCTATGTATAGTATTTAGAGTTGCATCTGAGGAGTTTCATTAATAGATGGCAAGTACATGAGTGATGACTTAATAAACACCAACTTCCATTTATGTCATTTAAAGAATATCATAGTCACATAAATGTGTAGCATGTTATCAACAAGATAAGATGATACAATACTTTTTAATGCTTTTTGTTAAGGTCTTCTTGATTGTTGAATCAAAATTTATTGATTGCCTTAAAAGTTGGTTTCCCATTTAAGCTATGTTACTTTTTTTAAATAAAGTTTTGCCATTTAAAACCTTTTTTGAGCCAAGAAGTGACCAACATGATGTTTCAGATTGCATGTCATTATCACACTTTTCATTTGATTGAAATGCTACTACATTCAAATTAGAGTCGTAACAATGTGGTTAGAAGTTTGAATGACATGCAACAAACTCAAAGAGCTTCTTTTGAATGACAAAGTAAGTTTCTTCATAGCTGGCTACCCACTTCTTGTTCCGAAATACCTATTACTACCATCAATGATGTTGATGTGAAGTAAAATTCACTCTTGAGTGCATTTTCTAATTGTTCACATATGAGTATGATCCCAAAATTTGAGACTAAAAGATGTTTATTGGCCCATATATTTCAAGGTTGTAAGACATCATTATATCTTCAACTACAAAGAAGAAGATCATTTGCAATGCTCATTTAGTTTTCAACTCACACATGTCAAGTGGTACCATCTATGTCCATGATTGCACATATTGTATAATTACTCTTGTATGTCTAGCAAGAGAATCAATAGGACAATTTGTCATTATAATAACAACCAAGGCCACACGTACGTACTTGAATTTATTTTAGTTTATGTTTATGTTGTTTTCTTATTTCAAGAACTAATAAAATCATGTTCAATATTACCTATTAGACTTGATATATGCTTGAAAATTATTTTATTGTTAAAGTAGTGGCATCACATACAATTGTTATGGGCCATCTACAAAATGTGATCAAAAGATCAACAATTAAGAAGGAAATTCCGGTCTAAAATTGCAAGGTATCAAATGGAAAAATTAAGCAAGAATATATATTGGATATTTCAACAAGAGTCACACATAGTTGAAATGACATTGGATAAGAACATCACACTTGTCAATTGTAGTACATGATTTGAATGTAGCTAAGAGGACATATAGAATATATGTTGGCCATCAAGGATAAGTTGGCAAATTTGATGCATGGAATGCAAAGAAATGTGATGTACTGCATGATTGGCTCAATTTCACCTACAAAGCCCATAATTGCTTCTTGACATCATGGTCATTAATGTGAATGATTTTGCATGACCTATTCACGCATTAACCTAGTCAATGATTAAAAAAGCAAAGATTCTGTTGATCGATTCCATGCAACTTTTCATTATTTAATTTCCTTTATGAGATATATGAAGTGTGAACAAAGTAAGGCAATTAACCTTTGTGAACTTAACTAGTCCATTAGATCACAAAGTTGGGCCTTCGAGATGTAGGGTCATATACACTTTTTAGTAGGACATAATCCTTGGCAATATGGAGCATGTCAAGTAACAAGATCATCTACGTTGAGGAAGCAGTTTTTATGTCTATGACAAATTTTACAATGTAGATTAACCATTTTGTAACATGTTTTCCTTCAAAGACAAGGTAAACTTTTAGCAAGAATAGCAACACTTTCTTTCTTCTTAAAATTCGCTCTCATAACTATTTTTTGTTTTGCAATGAGAATATCACCAAAGTTCATGGAGTATAAGTGGTCTTCTTATTGAACAACAATTCCTTCAATTTTGTGAAACTATACATGCGACGAGGTGATAATCAAATTACACTTGATGAACTATAAATTGCTTTAGTCCTCCAATAAGTGGTGAGTTGGTAAGGCTTCCTTTATTCTCCTTGAGGTCAAAAGGTCAACTTTGATTCATTGCACAAACGAGGATATACAGAGAAGGAATGAACTATAACTTGCATCAAGTGATGCATATTTAACCCAACAGCTCTATCATTGTGGAAGCTAAGTGAGTCGTATTATTCTCCATTGATCAAATGGTGAAGATTTTCTGCTTTCTTGTTGTATTTGCAAACCTAACTTATGAGTTACAAGGTCGTAGTTTTTCTCTCAAGGATCGTAGTTGTTAAATCTATGCAAATGCTTCATTATATACTGGAATATAGCTACCTAAACACGGTTCCTCATTGTGAATAATATTTTGCTTATGTTGAGCTATACAAATGTCCTCCACATATAACTTCTTGTTTGCTTAGCATCAATTTGGAAAGCATGCATGAATGACGGAAGCAAATTTGGCATACAGCATTCTTTTCCTTTTTTTTTAAGATTCTTGAGACTTACAAGGTGTACAGTCAATTTAAGTCTTCAAGAGTTGTCCATTTGGGTCAGCTACAATAAAATCATGAATGTTGGTGTTGCATTCGATAATAATCTTAACTTTCAGGTTTTGAGACTCAATCAAGAATTTGTTAAGAGAGCAAAATTTGGGAAGATACAAATCTATGGCTGTCGTGTCCTCGCTAAAAATTGGATTCACCAGAGCAGAGTTGGATCAGAGTATATTACCAGTGGCAATAGAGACATGGAGACGCAGACTCAAAACCTAATCTGTGCCCACTGGCTCTAGAACTAGCTTGGCATATAACTGTGCATAACAATGACTGTATATATAGATATATATATACATTTGAAATACTTAGTGACTGAACACTTTGTTCTTATGATGTTGTGCACAACTTGTTGAAGGTGTACTGGTGTGGCAAGTTGGGCACTTACGAAAAACTCAAACGGCAGCACCTTCTATGAGTAATAACAATATATCACATAATAATACATCACAGAAATTTTGTGACAGAAAAAATCCAATTCATTGATAGCCCAATGTGCATATAATTCAACACAAGGCATTCCTCCTTGAGCAAGATACAGCACAGTTGGAAGGCAAGTGAGACTACCCGCTTGACAATGTGTTCAATAACATAGTTTTCAGCTGTTGCTTCTTAAGAAGAACTAAATTGTTACACACACAATATGGCCTCATCAAGTGCAAGCCGGTTCAACAGCAGCATTCAAGCTAATCGATTTTCTCATCTTACTTTTCTCGGTATGAAATTGATTATAAAAAGCATAATTCCTGGCCCACAAAATAAGTTTGTATAGCTGCATTAAAGTACCAGTAAATTCAATCTGTTCTAAACACAATTCTTCTCAAAATTTTAGAACCACCAATTGTACTGATACATGTCCAGCTTTTATAGCTTAAGGCAATACACTCGAAGGGAATACTTTCACTGCCAGGGATGCAGTTCCAAACGTCAGCAACTTGTGTAGGCAAAACTCATGAAAACTGTCTTTGTGAAATTATATCGCTGCGGGGTTCAGAGAGGATGGTCAGCCTTTTTATAGTTTGCACGAAGTTCCTGCACAAACCATTATCCAATGTCATTAACAATCATGCTGTAGAAAAGCTCTAACAACCATCATGAATTTTTATAGTACAAGTGAACAAGGTTGAACAGCATCAGTTTTGCACACATGCATCCTACGTCTGATATAAAGTAATGTGTGTTTGAGGCTCCATAAATAGCCTGTTTGTTGTGTGCCTAGGCTGTAGAGGAGGATTGGAGACGCTCAATGTTTGACTCAAGAAGCACAAGCATCCTAGGTCTTATATGAAGTAATGTGAGTATTTGAGGCTCCATAAACAGTCTGTTTGTTGTGTGCCTAGGCTATAGAGGAGAATTCGAGAGGCTCAACACCTGACTCAAGAAGCACCACTATTTCAACACCTTCAGTAACTACGCAGCAAAATCAGATGGCCACATGCAGGCATTTGAAATGCAAAAATATTTATTTTAGATATAACCCAGAAATATTTTTGAAATAGTCTGTAGATAAATCTATCCAGGAAGAGACTAGGTGTGAATTATAAGCCTGTAAGTGGATGAGTAGCTCTAAGTTACGTCAGAACGCCATTCCGGAGGTATAGGGTTCCGGAACGAGCGTTCCGGATCATCGGAACCCGTAAGAAAAAAAAAATTAACTTCCTGCATGTTTAAATGCGTGGTTCTCTCTTATAATTATGGGGCTGCTCTGTGAACTATGTCCATGTTCTTTTACCAAATTAATCATTAAAATTTAGACAGTTGGCAACGTCGTCATTCACTAGTTTATCCCAGAAGAGATGAACACTGGTTCCAAAATGTGACAGTGACTGTAGCAGTTCGTTTGTTCATATGCACATCTCCACAGTGACTCACTTTAGCAACTTACAAGAATTGAATTCTCAGCCAGATCTGGTGTACCAATGTTATCTTTGAGCAGGCTATATTTTCCGAGTGACTTTTAAGTTTTATCGGTGCTAGACGTGGTGCAATTGAACCCTGCTACTTGTGAAACACTCACTGGTCTTGGTTCTTTGAGTTCATTGAGTACCCCTATTCATAGGTTTCCTGAAAAATTAAGGCAGAAAAATTTTGGTCCTTCAACATTATGTAGAATACTCTGTTGAAGCCTGAAGGTGATGGCGAACAATGGAGGACATAAAAGTGCATTTTTGGAATTTTTTTTGTTCATCCATAAATGGTTTTTCCCCCCCAACACACTGTTTTAAAAAAAACAAAAAAGAAATTTGCAAAGAACGTTCCCAGATCCCGGAACCGTTCCAAATCTTGAGTTCCGGAACGGAGTGTTCCAGAACACACTGCATCTATGGATATGAGCTTAACCTGAAGTCCAGCATACTAGATAAAATGTGCAAAAAAACTCATACAACACCTAACCCTATGAAGTCCACCTATGAGTCACAGAAACCAACTCTATAATGGGTAAGCATGGGGTATGTTGTTTTATCACGTGAGCATTGGTTATTTGAAACAACACCATACTCTACATCAAGTATAAGAGCAAATGGCATCCATGAGATATGTACGTTTTCACTTTCAAAAGAAAGTGAGTTGCATGAATTGAAGGCCAAGCACTAAAAAGCAAGTAAAGCATGTACTCTTTTTCTAGGAATTTCATCTATTTATCTAGTGATATCAAAAGAACTTGAGGTCTGGGAAAAGGCCACACCTGTATGGCTCTCCACCAACATGTATCGTGGAACCTTCCAGGTCTTTATAAACAACACGACCAGATAGTTTGGACTTATCGATACTGAACAAGTTTGCCAGGCGATCATACAGTTCTTCATACGTCTCAAACAGTGCCAAGTCAACTGTGCGGCCTACCTCCTCGCTTTCCAGAAAAATCTTGCAATGCATTGTACAATCACCAGTCGACTTTTCCAGCACTTGTTTCTTCTCAGATTTCATCATACTGACCTGCTCTTTGTACCATTTCAATCCTCCAATCTCATCAGTGTGATTACAATCGCGACCTTCATGATGAAGTTTCAAGTCAGCACCTTCAATCTTTGAACCATGTGCATGTCCATCCACCTGCTCTACTGTATCGGTATGACTTCCATCAAACGAAGAATTTGTGCTCGGTTGTGTTTGTGGTGAATTTTCTTTAAAATGATGACAAGATGCTCCTTCAGAGGAACTACTTCCTGAAGGTTGTGGCTGATCCTTTGTCGTTTGCACTGGGTCAATGGCTTTGCCAAACAGTACGAATGGCGCACTTCTCTTTGTTAAGCTTCCAGTCCGACTTGGTGGAGTGCTATGTGCGGACTCAGTTCCGGAATTACCAGTCACGGTCATCAAACTCGGGAGATTGTTTTGACTACCTATATAGTCATAATGAGAAAAGCTGCTTGATTTAAGATCGGCAGAACTTCCTGCAAATAGATTCTTATGCTCCTGGGCATTAAAAAATTCAATAAACCCAGCTGAAAGTCGACTTGGCTGATATTCTGACAAAGTCAGCCCAAAGATTTTATTATGCCTGGCTCCCTGCATGCCTGCAGGAAAATCATCTGAAAAACTGTGCCAAGGATTCATCTGGCCCAGCACAGTGTTGGCCAGAGTAGCCATTGGTAGTCCCATGAACCCTTGGTTTTCAATTATCTGAAGATCGGGAGACTGTGCAACTCTTAACTTCTTTTTGGGGAGTGACAAGGGTGACAGTTGCATGGGTAATGTTGAGACAAGCTCCACCTGCCATGGACTCACTCTACTCACACCTTGCAGCAAGTCTGGCTCATCCCATGAAACCTGCAGATATGCAGGAAAGAAAGTCATGACCGGGCAACTACACACAGCAAACATGAGCTTCATTCAGCAGGATGTTAACTGTTTCCCTAGGAAGCAACAAACCCCTCAGAAAAACCCGATTTGCAAGGGCAGAAATGGTAATAGGAATATAGCTTTACTACATTTTGGGCGCTTCCTAGCAGAAAAGCAAAGTTGTTTACTGTTGAATCATGCTGGTGTCTGAACAATATGCAGAATAGTCAGCACGTGTGAAAAAAAAGCTCATAAACATCAACGGTAATTCACTCATCATAGGATAAAACTTCATCAAAATCATTGTGATTGCTTCAATTTTGAAAGCCAAAATTTGCTTGAAACTAAAAGATTCCAGAGATGCCAGACATCCAGTTTTGAAAAGATTACTTCAACTCAGGACATTTTGAGTGAGCAGAAAGAATCACAGCAATGTTCTAGAAAGGATGCTAAAATCATAACTCTGAACCATCCCAAACTTCTTATGTGGAAGAATCAAAATGAGCAAAAAGTGTTCTGTAATGCAAATAAAAACCTTTGGAAAATTGTTCTGGTGCAATAGTAATATTGTGAAAGAATTTCCTCTTGAACCTAAAACGTATGTTTGCATTGATTAAAAGATCTAAAATTAAAAGGCATCTCGATTGGAAAGAAAGTAACCTTGTAAACCTTTACGCCTCAAGTCAACCATCAAGGATTACATGTAATTACAACAACCGTAATTCGAACCTCAAGTAAGATAGAGGTTTACAGCAGTTCATAAATTCTCTAGCTTAAAAACTTCAAGATTATAAAACGGGTGGTGAAAGCCCCTCATCAAGTGAGACCCTGAATACAGTAAAATGCATAAAACAAATCTAAAGGATTTCATTATAGAGAAAAGGACATTTTTTGGAAAAAAAAGGATGACAGAACAATTTATTTTCCATTTACTTTGATGTTTGTTTGACATGAGGACGAGAAAAAGTCTATTGCATTTCAAGCACTGCAAGAAGAATATACACTAGAAAACTCAAAAGAAAGAGAAAAGATCAAAGAGATTATCAACAACCATGAGTTCGGGTTATCTTAACCCAATGAATGTTTCCATAAGGTGAATGTTTAAATAAAGAATCATTTTCTTTCTGAACAGAAACTTCTCAAGCATGATGCTTTTCCTTTGTCAAATAAAAACCGCTAAGTTCCCTATAGAAAAGCTGGGAAGGATGTCTGTGTCCCATCCTATCACAATTATCCCAGTCATAGGCAATACCAAGTTTGGAGACCTAGGTATCGCTGTCCTGTAGCAACCAGGATTCAAGCTTAGGTCCTCATGGACACCGTAACCACTCTTATCCAACTCAGCTACTGCAGGCGGCTATGGCATACTTTTGGGCTACGAGCATCTATTTTCTATTGTGAGACTTGCATATAATGTGAGGTTGAGCAGCGAAGGCAAAGGTGCATGAACTCATTAGAATCTAGCTTCGCAAGATTAAACTGATATTCGCTGCAGTGGTCGAGTTGGATAAGGGTGGTGGTTTTTGTGTCCTCAAAAACTCTGGCTTGGATTGTGCATATTGAAGCTAAACAGTGTAAATATTGTGCATATTGAAGCTAGTGCTATGTAATATCATTGCAAAGAAAAGAGTTTTTGTTGATGTGCTTTGAAGATGGGAATAGAGGACTCCATACGGACAATATATCCTTAGAGATCTTAAAGCTAACTTTGGGATAAAAGCTTTTGCCTACAAATCTACTTGGGCAAGGACGCTTAAAAGGATGATAAGTATTACTCCATGGATGTGCTGAACCTGCCACCCGGAAAAATTTTGAAGGTTGGAGGAGATAAAGATGTGGCAAAATTTGAACTTTTGATTTTTTTTATCCACCGGCATTGGGCATGAAACTCTATCATCCCTTTAAGAACGACCCTGAGGGTCACAAATTTTCATTTTGAACTAGAAAGCTATCAAAAACAAAGAAAAGAACAGTTGCCCACAATCTGAAAGGCTCTTATACTGGACTTAAACTGCATCAAAAAGAAAGAAAAGAATAGCTGCCCACGATTTGAAACGCTGTTTTTTAAGCCACAGTCGTTCTATTATGAAGAAAAAGAGATGATCCTTTTGATTCTTTGCTTTGTGTGTTTGGAAGTGGACCTAATGTTAGTGATTGCACCTGATTGATTGATTTTGGGGATTTAGCCCTTTAAATGCCGGCTGTGCAATACCTGGAGTACTCGCCAGGGTGAATTGGGCCAAAAAATGGGGTCTGCAGGCTGCACAGCGGATATCGTTCCCATGAACCAGCTGATCCGAGAGGAATCCTCTGTTTCAAACGCCATTTTGAAGCGCATCCCTGGGTACCAACTATGCTCCAAGGATGCCTTCACAGTCTGCATCCGGACGCAGAATTCAGCGGTGCTGGCCCTGGGGTAGTAGATTACTTCAAATGCCTGCCCTGCAGCTGCTAAGGTGGCTGCCTCCAGCACAGATTTGGCAGTCACACGAGCTCGGTTACGTGCCAAACTACTGGTGGCAATGCTTCCAGGTCGCAGTGCTGCAGCATCAGAAGAATCGGGGGGCTTCACCTCCCAGCGAGAGGGAGGACGCGGATGGGCAGCCGGGCCTGTATGCCAGGACACGGTATCGCCGTTGGATGTGGCTCGCATTGAGCGGCGGACGCCGACGCAGAGCTGCCCTGTGGCGCTGCGCAGAAAGACAATTGCATCCCCTGCCACCAGCTTCTTCTGATTCACGAACGTGCTCCACCCGGTGGTCAGCAGGTGGCGCCGCGGCGTCCCCCTGTAGATGTGTCTGAACTTCCACATGTCTCCGTGTACATCCTTGGCCAACACTGTCTGCACAGGCGGATCCACAGAGTAATCCAGCCTCGGAAATATAGTCTCTGCACAGTAGCGAGGAACAGAGAATCCCCCCCCATTGTTTGCATCGCTCTGCGTTAGAGTCTTCGCAAATGATGCAGGCTTTTCCACCTGCTGCTGCGATGTGGGTGCTTCATCCTCTTCTGCTGCAAACGTGCCTTCAGGCTGCAGCCTTATGCGAGCATAAACCTCATCTGTTTCTGCATCTGCGAGGAAATTGACAGCTATAACCCGGCATGGGACTGTGCCTGAGGGGCCGAGAGTGCGAGGGAAGTCAGGAGGTGTGGCAGATTGCTCCCCATGTCCCTGAGGGAAGTAGATCACCTTCGCTCCTACAGCAGGCAGCTGCACCATCCCCCCTGCGCATGCATGCCACAGCTGAGAGTCCAAACCCTTCCGCCGATCATCTGAGCCCACTTTCAAGCCTGCTCCTGCTCCCTCCTGGCTGGGACTGCGTTTTCCCATCTCAGACAGGCCTGTGCCCTTGGTGCTTGGGACAGGCATTATCCGCGCAGGGGGGGGGAGGATTGAGGGAGCAATTTTAGAAGCAGGGAGGTTGGAATCACAGGAAAAATCCACCCAATGCAGAAAGGGAGTGTGAGGCTTGTGATCTGAGGATGGATTGAGACGCCACTGCAGCGATCCTTTGACAGATGAGGCATGCGGCAGAGATGGGTCATCCACAAATATCATCTTCCACTTGATTCTTTCTTCCTTTGGAACAAACCAGCAGCAGCAAGCGGACAGATCGAGCAATAGAATAGGCGATCACCCCAGAAGCAGCAGCAAAGCACAGAAGAAAACAGGAAACATACGAGAAAACAGAAGAAAAAAAGGCGAGAGGGAGAGAGAGAGAGAGAGAGAGAGAGAGAAGACAGCGAAAGGACAGAGGGAGGCAAGCAGGAGACAAAGGTGTCCTTGCCACATGGGAGGTTTACGCCTGCTTCCGTTTGTGAGTTTGCACGCATTTCAACCCCCCCAAAGTTGCCTTTCAAAACCCTAAGCAAAGCTGTCAAATGGAGGGCATTTCCAGATATTGCCCTTTTGTTGGAGGCGTCAATTTGAAAACTGAAATTTCACATGAATATTTCATAGGAAATTCAAAATCCCAAATCTTCCTTCTAAAATACAACAAGATTATCTCTAAACCCAAGGGCCCACGTCCAAGGGGCCCCCAGGCTAAATTTAAATTTGGTATGAGCTAAATTTTCTTTCTAAACTAGATTTATTATGCCTGCCCCCGAGTCCTCAACTTCCAAAAAAGTACCGAGGGTCTAGCCATCTTAGAAACTATCGAGGGTGTCGAGGGCGAGAGATTTTCCTCTCTGTGATGGCCATTACAATTCTCGAATTCACCATACAAGTGTGCTTTTTATTGCACAAGGGTGTTCATTGGTGATGAGTTTTTTCCATGGATGGTAGGATTCAAGTCTAGTAAATACTCAATTTTTTTCCGATTTGCGATGGAATGGACAAAATAAGTCCATGTTGCTCTTTGATTGTAGCATTCACTCTATACATAAAGTCGATGGACAATCTTTCATAGTGTCATGTCAAGTAAAGGCGCCTGAATAGAGCTTCATGTCTTTTCTGAACCCATACACTTAACTCCCTTAGGCATGGGCCCTCAAATACACGTCTTTATGTCCACAAGGTTTATTTTTTGGAGTAACGACAGCACTAAAAAAAGGGTGGTCATAAGCTCACATGTCATTAGATCTAAGAAAATGAAATTGAGATTGAGGAGGAGAGCATGCATTTCAAATGCCAAGCCTCTGAAAGAGGTGTCAAAGAGGCTCGATCATGATCCTATTCTCAAGTATGATTTGGAAGTAGCAGAGCATAAAGTGCACGAACCACAATCGTTATTCTCGGGCGTCACGACCGGTTGAGCCCCGACCTCTATTGTTCCCATTTGCCCAAGAGTCAGGACATACATGTTCTTTCCAACACGTCCAGTCACATCAGCTACTTCTGCCCACGTGAGATGTGACCCACCAGCTTTCACAAGTGACATTTGTCATTGGCTACCCCTAGTCAAAGGTACAATTGACTTTCAAAAGGCCCAAGGCTTAGGCTAGATGGGCCCTGGCTCCAAAGGCTAGGACACATAGATCTTAGGGCACCCCATCGGCCTTTTCTAATAAGACCTTTGTTTGAGACAAGCTTGCAAATTGAAGGGCATGTGGACTTGAACCTATGCCACAAGCTTGTTTGAAGGGTAACAACTTTGGCTCACAAGTGCATTTAAAAGCTTAATTATGTCCTTGTGGCAATGGAAATAGGAGCTCATATTTTGATTTGTGCATCGAAAATGGACATGAGTTTATAAGGAGTTATGTATGGCAATGTTGTATGCATGGATTGCATGTGTATTAAGGACATGAGCTCAATAACAACATTCTTTGGCAATGGACTTCATCTCGGATCTACAACTAGAATAGGGACATACTTTGAGCTTAGGCTCCCAAAATGGCTCAGCTTATAGATGTGGACGTAAGTGAATATTTATTCTGCATACTGGTGCTAGTGCTAAGTAGTATCATTGCAAAAACTATCATTGTATTAAGGACATGAGCTCAATAACAACATTCTTTGGCAATGGACTTCGTCTCAGATCTACAACTAGAATAGGGACATACTTTGAGCTTAGGCTCCCAAAATGGCTTAGCTTATAGATGTGGACGCAATTGAATATTTATTCTACATACTAATGCTAGTGCTAAGTAGTATCATTGCAAAAAAAAAAAATGACTGAATCCTCCATGTGAAGCCCTTCAAGTGACATCATAATGAGGGAGGTGGCTTTCTTAAATGAAGCATTTTTTTTGTTTCAATTTGTCAATGATTTGTAAGTTATTATTGATATATCTAACCAATTTTTCAAGGGAATGAGTAGAGCAAGTCAATTTGCTAATTACACGTTGGTGACTAGCCTACCTAGTCCAGACCTCATGGTTGAGTGTATTATTTACCATTGCTTAGGGTGCAAGCACAACTTCGCCCTCATCCAATGGCACATGAGACAACATTAAGGCTACTTTCACACATAGTTTAAGTAGTATGATGCAATCTCCTCTTTGATGGTATATGCTACAACATTGGATGCGGGTGGGGCCCTTGTCTACACCCTCAAAGTCACAATGAGGAATAAGCTCATCCACCATTCATACACAATAAGGCCTGCATTTTGAAGCTTGACAATCGATTTTTATTTCATAGAAATGCATTTTCATTTCAACCTTTCCTGTGGAAAGTCTGATAATCTAAAAAAATCCTTAGAGCGCCCTTCAAATTTAGTGAAATCCTTAATAATGAAAGTCCCCTTGTTTAACACCTTTCACCATGAAAGTATTTACATGCCCTTCAAAACACAGCCCTGTACACAATATGTTAGGCATTGGTCGAAGCTCTCACACCATTAGTGGTGTGGACCATGCTTACAAATGTGGATAGCATTCATATATTCTCTCTTAGACGGGCTTGAGAAAATTGTGCCACTTGGCAATCTACAAATGCCTTGAGATGTGAACTCAACTTTTGGGTCTAAATATGGCCTAGGGCTGAGAAAATTAAGGACATGCATTATGCCTTGGAATGTGGAGAGTCCATAGCAATTTGAGACCAAGATACCATGGCATACAGCCCATCCTCATTCAAAGGTTGTGATTGCCTAAGAATTGAGAGCACCACCTCTCAAGCAGGGTGGGACCCTTCATACTGTCATGGCAGTCATAGTTGGCTCTTGTCATTATTTCACAAGCCTAGATGTAGACATGGGGCCATGACATTCACCCAATAGGTTTTGATATAAGAGCTCACTATTTTTTGCATTTTTTGTCTTTTATTTTTTTAATGTTTGAATGTCTTCTTATCTAGGATATTTTAAATTATATATCTTCCACGCTTCTCTTGGGTGAGGAGAAAGAGCAATTGGAGTACAACAATAGACAAAAGATACTATACCTCAATATTGTATCCACAAGTGGTGTTGGTCATGATGAGGCCCTCTTCAAATGATGTGGAATTTGTGTTGGAATCAGCACCCAGTACTTATATTGTTTTAGTTTTGCTCGATAAGGTTGATTATCAAGTGACATGATTAAGGTTACACGCTTCATGGAAATCCAAATTTAAACCTTGCATTTATATGTTTGTTTCATGTTTAAGATATGTTTTAAGCTTACAAAACACGCATGCACAAATCTAAGTTGACGCCATAGAGTAAGGAGCTTGACTAGGAAATTTCTTACACACAACTAAAAAGTTTTTTCATGTCAAGATCATCTTCTCTAAAAATTGGCATCCTTCAATCCAACAAAATGATGAACTAGAGGATATGCCTAGGTTGTAAACATTGATGTCAATATGTGTATCATTACCTTGAGTTACATTTGTTATCAAAAGTTCACCTAGTGTTCTTATAGATACATGGGTAGACAAGCCTTTTGTAGTATGGTTTGGGAGTACAAAATGGTACTTCTTTTACTTCTATAGAGATATAAATGTATTCTTTCATGTCATGCTAAGATAATTAGCAATTTGTTTTTTTATCTTGTATGTCCATGTGAGAATAGTGGGATCAATCTCCAACGATAATGTGAGAAAAGGGTGGTCAACCACCTTGATAACACTTTGCAGACATTTATTTGCTACTTTCATTCTATTTGATTGACATTTGTGGGCATGATCAGTTCATACCAGCTCACAAAGAAAAAGAACTAGTCACCCACATAGCTTAATAACTAGAGAGCAAATAATGTTTTTATAGACATGATGAAGTTATGTGATTCATATCAAGCTATAAACACAAATTGGTTGTAACGTGCATATTATGGTTTATTGTGTCAGAGTTATGAATGTTTATAAACGCAAAAGTGAAAAATTTTAACTATAGCCCAATAGTTACTTGAATTTGGCCTAGTTTCCATTCTCGTATAGTATCTTCTAATCAGCTACAACCCAATAATAATGTATAGGGTCTCTGAGCCTCAATTGTTCTAGTGACATGGCTACATGTTTTCAATCTATGGAGTGTAGACCAACAATTATGAATAGCAAATTAACAAGCTTTATTGTTTATTACATGTGTAACAACAGCAAACCTGGAGGAGTGAGTATAGTATTTGTACTCCAAATTCTCCACCTACTTAAAACCATTTTCATTACCTAAAAGTCAAATTAGAAACATTCTTTATATTTATGGTAGTTATCTAGTATGCAGCAAATTGTTGATACAACATGTTATCCTTTTTTGAAATTGAAGTAAAATAAAATATGTAAAAGGGCGAGAAAATATCATTCTCAATCCCATGACATGATGTAATGCATCAGGTTGTTGCTTAAGGGGAAAACGTATTTGTTGCAAATAGAATTAGCAAACATCTTCAAGCTTATTTATTTGTCTATATATGCACCGAAGATGGATAACGCAATCAAATAAAGATTGTATTGTATCCAATATTGGGTATTGAATTTTAATTATATTGAGTGCAAAAGGCATTCTAGATTATAAGAAATGAATTTAGAAGAAAATCCATATTGGATAGTTGAGCATAGATATTCTTTACTCTTCTTTAAGCTTCATTCTCAATAATATCAGCCTCGGAGTTGTATTACAAAGCACTTAAAACTGTTTCATAGAACTTTATTTTAGATGAACTATAAGGAACCCAAAACATAGCATATCATAAGTCAACAGTATCATTGTTCTCTTATACATTGATTCTTTGATTCAAACAAACTCTCAAATTTTGTGCAACTCTTTAGAAATTAGCTAGAGCTTTTTAGCTATGTAAATAATCAAAGCGTTTTTCTTGGAAAATGATCTTTGAATAACCAAAAAATTTGACTAATGATAAAAAAAAATCTTGAAGAACTAACTTTTTACACATTGTATTTCACCTAGGGACATAGTGTGACCAAGTTTTGGATTAAAGTAAGAGAAATGAATGGTATAGAATGTCTTTTTGTTTTATAAAGGACTAGATAAATATACTTATATTCTCATGTCATTGATTTAAAGCTTCAAACTAAGAACGCAAGATCCAAATGTATTGTATATGATTTTATATGGTCCTCGTGTTAAGTTTCATGTTCTTGCACTTGATAATATATTGGAATTTATCATGTCAATCATTTTCAAAGAGAATAATATAAACCTTGGTAAGCTTTGTTGATCCCAAAAGGAATAATTGGCCTTAAGAATGAAAGACCCCTCAAACTGCCTAAAATAAGGATAACAAGCCAAAAAAAAGAATTCAAAATAGGATTTTGATTGATAAAATGAACTAATCTACTGGTCCATTTATAGTTGTTGATGGCATAGCCCTAATGGAATGAGTTGTTACCCACCTGGCATGTGCCACATGGAGATAAGAGATTGGACTCAAAATCTGTAGTGGATAAGACTCCACTATTAAATCTGCTAAAATTGTTATTTGGTGACCCTCGACAAACAATTCGATTCTTTGTTGATGATGCGTGTATTTCTGCAAATGGTCTTCGACACCTTTTTGACATTGTCTCGACAATGCAAGAAAAATTATAGAGTAAGTAGTTCCACATTTCAAAATGATTTAAGGAATGAAATACAACACTCCCCCTCAATGTGAACTTATAAAAATCGAGGTAAGCATACTGCTAAACTTAGAATCATTGTCAAATGATAACGCTTTAGTAAATATATACGTTGTCGTGAACTCTGTTCTGCAAAAAGTTAGAATGATACTTTATCTCAATGTGCTTTCTCCAGGAAGGCCGTGAAGGATACCTGGAATTAACTGATAAAGAAATTGTACTCTGATTGTCACAAAAGACAGAGGTTGCTTGTAATTTATTAAGATTGTCTGCTAACAATAGACACCTTAACCAGATAGTTTTTCTGCAACATGTGCGACGACAATGTATTCGGCCTCTGTCAAAGATAATGCAGTCAAATTCTACTTCTTGTTGTTCCGAGAGATAGATCTAGTACATATCAAGGCATACATGAGAGAACCAATAATAGAATGATAAGGATATTGTTTCATTTGTTCAAATTCCTCCACAAATTGGGGACACTAGTCCTTTGAATATTTTGAACCTGGATCCATTGGAGTTTTGCCTAGTTTATAGTCGGTCATTTGATGTTTGAATGGCAAGTTATGAATGTACTTTTGTTGACTGGTATAAATCAATCTATGATCACAATCTTTGAAAATCTATATACCAAGACAGAAATGGGCCTCCTCTAATTTGGTCATATTGAATTCATCTGATAACATCTCTTTTACATCCTTCAGCATTCGAATGTCATTGCTAAAGAGTAGTGTGTCATCACCATATAATGTAATGATAATGTAAGATGAATTCACTAATTTTTAGTAGACATTACAATCAATCAAACGGGGTATAAAGCCTTGTTGAATAAAAAATTTGGTGATTCGATGAAACCATACACAAGACAACTAATTAAACCCATAGAGAGCTCTTCGAAGTTTGTCCAACTCGTAGCCTTCGGGACGAGACATATATATGTCTTCTTCAATGATTCCATGTAAGAAATCACCTTGAAACCCTGTTTCACGTCCTTGATCTGGCATTTCTTGTTATTGAACTCAACCTTCAACTTATGCTCCATCATTGTACCAATAAATAATAGACTATTCTGAAGGCCATGAACATACAACACATTTTAAATTACCTTCACATGTCCATTAGAAAAATGAATAGGCACTGCACCAACTCCATGAATTGGGCACTCATCACCATTCTCCTACATCACTCTATCTCCATCGTTGGTAAGCTCTAGGCTATTAAATCACGACTTGTTGCTAGCCATATGCCTTGTTGCTCCTGAGTCATGTACCAATGTGTATGATCAATGGAATGTTGAGATGCTAATGTTTTGCAAATGTCCTGCTTTGGTCTTCATTGTCACTCTCTTCCTCACCAAGATTGGTCAACTGCTTCACTTTGTCTTTCTTAATATCCGCCTTCTTCTTGTTAATCCCTTGCCCAATGTCCAAGCTTTTGATAATATAAATGTGAAAGTACTATACTTTAGGATCATAAATGGAAACAATCAGAAGTTGATCAACATTGAAATCCGAGCCCACACGTGCAAGCCACAGCCTGTTGTACAGCATGTAGACTGAGAATGAAGTAGAAATCAATTTGGTTTCATTTGAATCACAAAAACTCAATGTACATAGTGAACTAGCTTGAGATTGCTAATGAGCTCCAAAAATATTCTATCTTCTCACTATGGGAGCTTGGAATACATAGCAAATTTGACTTCCTTTGTGAAGTTAGGTGGATTTCCAGCATGTAATAAGGAATTTAACTCAGCCTTTTTGTCCTAAAATGAAACCCTAGTCGATTTTCTAGAGTCGTGCTTGGTAGATAGCTAGTTGGTCAATTTTCACCTTAAATCTAGGATTTAGGTCCTATAAA
Source organism: Diphasiastrum complanatum (assembly GCA_029204225.1). Classification (NCBI taxonomy): domain Eukaryota; kingdom Viridiplantae; phylum Streptophyta; class Lycopodiopsida; order Lycopodiales; family Lycopodiaceae; genus Diphasiastrum; species Diphasiastrum complanatum. The sequence goes on along the minus strand of CM055109.1, from coordinate 29,398,374 downwards.
CTAGGAATCACTACCAAAATGACATGACCAATCCTATGGACTTGACCTAACCTACATTAGGAGTGGATTGCCATGTGGCATCTTGGCTTCACATGTGCGGAATCCACTTATGTACAAAATTTACATTACACTACATGGTTTTTTGATCAAGCTAGATTTGTCAAATTTTGGCAATTCTTCACACTCCTCCTCAAATTTAGCTTGATCTATTTACGACTCTCTTGATAGATGAATGAAAGCTTTTAGAAGTGTCTTAAGAAAATCCAGCTACAAACAAGGAACTTTTGAGACTCCAATAGAGAATGATGTCCATGAAGGACCTTTCACCACCTCTTAAAGGATCCCTTACAAGATGTTCCATAAGTGTGTCTATATACATGTAGCACTCTTCAAAACTAAACATCATGCCAATGGATTCAAAGGCATCTTGTGCACTTGAAGATACATCAACTAAACTATTAAGTGCATACATAATGTCACCAAAGACAACTTGCCTTGCTTGATCCATATGATTGAGCCTTGATGGCTCCATCTTGATACTCATGGTTCTTCTTGGAGTCCTTGAGCTTGCTCTTCCACTTGACTTGACTCCAAACCATCAATGAATTGAATAAGGTGTTGATCCAAAGGTGCTTCTTCAAGTTTACAAATCTTCCGCTCTTGAAAGATCACATTTTCACCATTGACAACTTCTTTGATGGAAAACAAGTAGATTCTACAATCTCTACTTGAAGAGCAAAACACTACCATTATTCCTATCATTGAAATAGGATAATCTTTGGTCATTATATTGGAATGATCATGCTCAAAGCATGTGGACCCAAAAATTTCTAATACAAATGATGTTTCATCTTTTATGACACTATTCAAACATTACAAAAATAGTTATCCAATGAAATTGCTTTATCATCAACAAATGGAGATTTGAAAGCATGCCAACTATAGAAAAACTTCACAATGTATTAGTGGCTGAAGAGTGTAGGATGCTCCACACCAAGGCAAGAATGAGTTCATTGTCTGTGCATGATGGAGATGAGAAAGCCAATTTCTCATTCAAGGGCAAAAAGAAGACCAATGGAAAGAAGAAGCATCCAAAGGAGGCCAAAGAAGATGATGATGCATCAAGCTCAAAGGACAAGTCAAAGCAAAAATGCTTCTTTTGTGGAAAGAAGGGGCATTATGCATCCGAATGCTACAAGTGGATAAGAGCACAAGAGGAGGAGGACAAACAAGGAAACCTTGCACATGAGGAGGAGGAGGATGAAGTAGATGTATTCTTGATGGCATATACATCCTCACCAACAAGCAATGGCAATCCAAGATATACATGGTGGATTGATAGTGGGGCTAGCTCCCACATCTCTTGTGAAAAGGATCTCAACCTTACACTCATTCAATGATGCCAAAAAGTTTGTTTTTAATACAAGTGATGAAGAGTGTAGAATAGATGGTATTGGTACCATCTCTTTGTATCTAGAATCCACAATAAGTATGGATCTAGAAAATGTTGTCCTTTATCTACGTAGCATCAATCACCAAGAATATGCTTAGTGTTGGTCTACTTTTAGAAAGTGGTTTGGACGTCCACTTTAAGCATGATGTTTGTTTCATTTTGAAGAATGATGTTTGCATTGCAAAGGGATTTATACATGGAAGTTTGTTTAAGTTGTAAGCTAGTGTTGCTTTTGAGGGTGTGAGCTTGGAAAAGGAGGGAGATCACTCCTCTAGTGGAGATCTTGGCAAAGTGTGATCTTGCTTGCATTGAGGAGGAGCATCAAAAGGAGGAAGATCTTGAGGATCAGCCTCAAAGCATGAGAGTTCCAAGGGAGTCCTCAATGACAATGGCCGAGTCATCAAATTGCATGCAAATTGTCCATTCAAGTGTACATCTTGCAAGGATGGTGAGCATTGGAGAGTCTACTATCTTTGAATACTTTTTGGATACTAGTATTAGTAGACATGGAGTGACTTGCTACTTATCTTTAAGATCTATGATGTTTAGTACTTTTTATGACAAGACAATGAAGCGATCTTTCTCTATCGTTCATTCTTCACACTTATGAATGATAATAAGTTTTGTTTATGATAGTATCAAAATAGTTTCTTAATAACATTAACTATTGTTTCTGCTATCAAATATTGAACTATCGGTATCAAATAGTCGTTTGAACTATCATTGTCAAATAGTTATTCAACTCATATGCAACTTATTTTTCCAACATGGTATCAGAGCTAGATCATATTCATTACTAGATTTTCAATATCAAATTTGCCTATGATGAATGCATCATCTTTGAATTCTATTAAAAAGTAGGATGGCAACAACTATCACTTATGAAAATTCAAAATGAGGGTGATCCTACAAGTGAAAGAGCTTTGGGACTTGTCGATGGTACTGAGGTTAAACCTATTGTAGATCCAAGGGTCATTACTAAATTGAAGTAGAAAGATGGAAGGCCTTCACCCTTATCACTCTCAATATCAAAGATAATCATATCAGATTTATTTGAAGAGCTTGAACTTCATTAGAGGCTTGGATATTATAAGCACTCTCTATGACAATAGAGACGTGATTGCCAAACTTTATCCAAGAAAAAAATTATTCTCAATCAAAATGGCTGATTCGGAATTGATTATGAATCATCTGAACAACTTCAAAATTCCTCTTGAGCAGATGTCTGCAAGTGGTGCAAAAATGAACGATGTAGATGGTCATGACTCTCCTATCGAGCCTTCTTGACACGTACAAAAATTGAGTAGTCATTATTTCTAATAAACAAGGTTTTACATTAGCACGAGTTTCATCTATGCTACTGTAAGAAGAGATCCAGAGAAGTGGGTCTTCATTCTCTCATTTAGCACTAGAAATAGAAGTGCTTTATTTGAAGAAATTTGATAAGAAGAAGTTGAAGAACATACGAAAAGTACGAAAGTTGACTAATAATTCAGATTAAGAACAAAGTGCAAATTCGAATTCCACTTCATCAAAACAAAAACTGTTTTGCGGGTATTGCAAATGAAATGGACATTTGCTAGAGGATTGTCAAATTCTCAAATCGAAAAAGCAACAGCAGCAGCAATCTCAACAACAATATGCTAATGTAGCAAAAGGTTCGAAAGACTTCGACAAAGAAGTTGATGAAGCAACATTTATGGCATATGAAGACCGACGAGATATTGATTCTTGATATTTGGATTCAGTTGCTACTTAGCACATGACAAGCCAACGAAATTGGTTTCATGAGTATAGTCAAGCTATGACTCAAAAGTCTCATTGGGCAATACCATTACTCACAATATTGATGGTATCGGCACTGTCAAATTTCAATTTCGGGATGGTACTACTTTAATTCCAAATGTTCTTCATGTTCCAAATCTTACCAAAAATGATTTGGGCCATAGAGTCGAATTTGATTCTAATACTAGTTTGATATTAGACAAAAGTAAAAAGGTACTTGTGCTTGAAAAGAGACAAGACAATCTTTATAAGCTTAGTCATTGCAATGCTTCGACTGTTCAAGCTCTATTTACTTCTATTTTGAAAGATAGAGAAATATTATGACATTATAGAATGGGTCATGTCAATTTTACTTGTCTTGGAAATATGTCAATGAAAAAAATTATTCAAGATCTCAACTGCAGTAATATTTTAGACCATATAGTTTGTTGAAGGTGTATTCTAGCCAAGCATGCTAGAACTCCTTTCAAGTTTGATTCACAACACACATCCAAAGATATGTTAAATATTGTGCACAACGACATATGTGGACCCATGCAGGCTCTCTCGATAGGGTGAAAAAAAATATTTTTTGACTTTCACCGATGGTTATTCGAGGAGGACAATATTCTATTTTTTGATGAAAAAATCATAAGCCTTCAAGTATTTTCAGCAATTCAAGCAAAAAGTTGATAATCAAACTTCTAGAAAAATCAAGACAATTCGGAGGCGAATTCATTTTGACTGAATTCAAAGATTACTACAAAGTTCATGTCATTCTTGTGCAGTGTATCACTATTTATTCTCCACAATCGAATGGAGTGGTTGAACATAAAAATTGTACACTTGTCGAAAGTGCGAAAAGTATGATTCTACATGCATAATTAACAAAGACTTTTTGGGAAGAAGTCATCTTGACAGTTGCATATCTTTATAATCGACTTACAACCAAAGCCTTACTGGACAAAACACCCGAAGAGGTGTGGACAAGTTCAAAACCTTCTATAAGGCATCTTAGAACTTTCGATTGTATCGTTTTCACACAAATTCCAACAAAACTTTATAAAATGCTAGATACTACTAGTTCTAAGTCTATCTTTATTGGATATTCTTCAAATCACAAAGCTTATAAATTTACAATCCAGTTGTGAAGCTTTTAGCACGTGTGAACTTCACCACACACCTTACAGGATCTTTATGAGGTGTTGTGATTGCACACGATTGATCAATGAACAGATTACTTGAAAAATCTAAGGCAAGAGCACAATGGCATACATCAGACTGAAAAAACTAACTCCTTACTATGAGAAATGGATATTAAAAATTATTATAATTGCTCATTATGGGAAAAACAGCCTGCTCTCGGGTAGAGAGAAAATCAAGTCATAAAACTCGGGTAGAGAGAGAATGAGCTCAAAACACCAAAATCTCAATATTCACAATATGGCAAAACATGCCAAACTTTCCCTACATCAAAGAGACTCGAATTCCTATAGTGGATTTGCATGGAAAGTCCACTTTACTTAGTCTCAACTACTAAGGATCCACATGTAAAACTGCATGCATGGATATTGCATGTACTGCATGTCAACTCTCAAAATTACCTAGACATGTGTAGATCATGAAAACTACTTTGCATGTTGCATGCACTGATTGCATGTTGCTTGCATGCACTCTGAATGACTTTGCATGTAATCTGAACTTTTGCATGACATCAATATTGAACCTACCTAACTCAAACTCGACCTATTCTAGAAGGTTATGTGCTCAATTCACATACCTTTATGTACAATCAAATATACAATGGAAATAAGATAGGCATGGCCCCAAAACTTGAGATAGGAAGATATAATTTTACTAATCTTCACACTCCTCCTTAAAATATATGTTCCTATCCAACATAGACTTTGGAATTAGGCCAAGGTTAGACCTCATCTTGATAAAGACATTCTTGAGCAATGGCTTGGTGAGAAGATCTGCAACACAATTTGAAGATCCAACATGCTCCAATAAGAACTCTCTCCCAATAACTTTTTCTCTTACAAAATGATGAGCTACCTCGATGTGTTTGCTCCTTGCATGGAACACATGATTGTTTGCAAGAGCTTGAGCCGAGATGTTATCATTCTTGATAATTGGAAGGTCTTCATCTCCATAACACTTTAGCTCCAAGAGTAGCCTTTTGATCCATAAAACCTCCTTTGTTGTGGTTGTAAGAGATTTGTACTCAGCTTCACAGGATGATAAGGATATAGTTGCTTGCTTCTTTGATAGCCAAGAAACTAGATTCCCTCCAAGAAAAATTGTGTAAGCACTTGTGGATTTCCTATCCAACCTATCTCCTGCAAAATCTGAATCTGAAAAAGCAACCAAAGTTAGATCTTCTCCTTTATAGATCAATCCATAGTCTAAGGTAGAAGATACATATCTCAAGATTCTTTTAGCCAACTTCCAATGATATATCTTTGGATCCTGCATGTGTTGGCTTAGATCCTGCACAGTAAAGCTTAGATCAGGCCTTGTCACAATTAACCATTTAAGTGAGCCAATAAGACTCCTATAAAGAGTGATGTCCTCGAAGGATCTTTCATCTTTTATAGGAACTTTTACAATGTGCTCCATTGGTGTATCTATGCCTTTACAGTTTTCCATTTGGAATTTCTTAAGCATGGAAAGTGCATATCTACTTTGACTTATGAAAGCATGACCTTTCCAAAAGTCAATTTCAAGGCCTAAAATGTAGTGAAGAACTCCTAAATCTTGCATTTTAAATTCACTACCAAGTGCATGTTTAGCTTCAACTAGCTTCTCATTATTTCCACTAAGAATGATATCATCTACATAGATGAGAAGAATAACTACAAAGTTATTTACAAACTTAATATATAATGAAGGGTGATGTTCACTAAGATAAAATCCGAGTGATATGAGAAAGGGATTGAGCCTTGCATACCAAGACCTTGGTGCTAGTCCATAGAGACTTTTGAACAAAAGACAAACTTTTGATTCTTCACCTTCTTTCACAAATCCAGGTGGTTGCTCCATGTAAATCTCCTCCTCAAGGTAATCATTGATAAAGGCATCAGAAACATCAAGTTGAAACATCCTCCAATTGTGATAACATGCAAGAGAAATGAGAATTCTTATAGTTACCATTTTGCGACTGGTGCAAAAGTGTCTTCATAGTCAAGACCTTTGATTTGAGAGTAGCCTTTGGCACAAAGTCTTGCTTTATATTTGTTGATGGATCCATCATTGTTGTATTTGATCCTGAATACCCACTTATATCCAATGACATGCATGTTGTTTGGTGGCTCCACAAGCTCCCATGTGTTGTTTGATATCAAGGCTTCAAACTCAAGGGTCATTGCTTCAACCCATTTCTTGGATTGAAGTGCTTCTTGGACATCTTTAGGCTCTTCATCTGATATGAAGAATACATGATAGGAAGTTTCACCTTCCACTTGCCTTCCTCCCTCATCATAAGTGAGCCTTCTTGGCTCAGATCTTTCTCTTGTGGATCTTCTTGGTGTAGGTGCTTGAAGTTGCTCCTCCTCAAGCCTCGGCCTCACCACTTCTTGAACAACATTAAGATTGATGATTGTAGATCCTGCATGAGACTCCTTGATCTTTGCTTCATCCAAGTTAAACTTCTGATCTTCATGAAAGATCACATCTCTACTTACAACATTCTTGTCAGTAGAGGGAAGATAAACTTTATATGCTATCTTAGAATATGCATATCCAACAAAAATTCCTTTAACAGCACTAGGATCATCCTTCTTCCTAGTCTCTAAAGGTACATGCACATAACATAAACATCCAAAGATCCTAAGATGATCTACCTTAGGCTTTTTCTTATACAACATATCAAATGGTGTTCTTCCGTCTATTGCAAGATTAGGAAGTCTATTACAAAGATAATTTGCACATGTTCTCCCAAAATTCTTTAGGTAGAGATGCTTCTAGCCTAATGGCTTTTGCACATTCACACAGAGTTCTATTTTTTTTAGTCCCGTGGTCAAAACATTCGTCGATTAGACTTTTACTTTCATTTGCAGCAATAGCCAGCAAATTGGATGGGGTATTCAATTACAACATTTGGAAATTCAAAATGAAGAGTATTTTCACAGAAAAGGAGCTGTGGGAAATCATCACTGGGGTGGAGCAATGCCCAGCTACAACTCCAGCTGACATTCATGCATTTGAGAAAAGGGTACAAAAGGCCTTATCATTGATAAATTTGTCAATCAAGGACCATGTCATTGCCCTTATTAGTGAGTATGTGACAACAAGAGACGCCTGGGAGGCACTCAGAACACAGCTTCAAATGGTGAACCCCTCTCAAATGATTTTTTTAAGAACCAAACTCATAGGTCTACGCATGGATAAAAATGAGGGAATAGGGTCCTATTTCATGCGAATTAAGGAGTTACGAGACCAGTTGATAGCTATTGGAGAACCAATAAGAGATGTTGAGCTTTTTCACACAATAATGAATGGGTCTATCTAAAACCTTTCAAATGTTTGCAAGCGACGTTGCTTTGAGGGAGAGGCTACCAACGTTCGAGAATCTTCATGATATCTTGTTACATGTGTCAGAAGGTTTTCATGAAGATTCTTCTAGCTGATTTTGGCTATCAAAAGCATAACGAATATCAAGCAATGAAGTCAAACCACCGAACTACAATGAAGAGCATTGACAAATCACACATAAAAACGTTCCAGAATCTATATGTACTAGGAATGCCAATGCCAGAGAAGTCGACAAGTAGCAGATCGGCCAATGAACAGAAACAAAGCCCAGCACCTTTGTGGTATGCTTGAATATGAATACTCTCCTTCATAGTCAATCTTACAAATTGAGGATGGGTGCTGATTCTTGTTGTGCAATTGGCCTTTTTGGATTTGAATTCTCTAGATTTGGCCTTTTAAGAAATGATATACCCAGATTTTCCATATTTGGCTATGTTGGTCTCTATTGCACTATGGAAGAATCAAATTTTGATTGAATCTTGCTCATTCAAGGGGAATCATCAACCTTATTCTTTTCCTTTCCATTGCAGTGTTCATTTTAAGGCTACATGATTGCACTTTTCCTTGGACTTCGTGCTGAATTGCCTTCAAGTTGCTCTATTGACACAAGTTTCCTTTGTAATTTATCAACAAGAAATCTTTGCAATGATTGTGTCAAGAGACTGGGTAAAATCTATTGGACTTCATTGGTTGCCAATTTCTTGACTTCCTCAGCTACCATTGGCTTGATAGAGTCTACCATCTTCATCTTCTATGATGTGTTGTCGGTTGTCCATGGGCGTGTCTGCATACTTTGGGATTTTTGTCAAATTTACTTCTTCTTCACTGATTTCACACCTGGGTGGCACTAAGATTTTTTGTTTGTAGTGCATTATGTTTGCATGTGGATTGGACAAAACAAGTGCATGTCGATCTACAGAAGCCAAATGCCTCCTAGCTATTTGTGGGTTCTGCATTGGACAATCCAAACGATCTTGGCTAAATTTTGATGCACATCTAGAATCGTCTACAAGCTAGAAATCATGCATCTACCATGCTAGAACTTGGAGATACATGAATATCTTATCAAAATCACTAAGTTCCAATATAGTATTGTCCCTTTCCAGTAGTAGCACAACAATATTCACACCTGCAGATTTCAAGTACAACAAGAGAAATTGCATTCTACACATTAGAACTCAAGATATCATGAGAAATATGAAAGAGATGGACATAGAATCAAAAGAGAAAAGTTCTCCATACAAAATGAGAACATCAAGATTTGTTCTCCATGCATGTATACTATTTATAGCAACCATAATGTCACTTGGCCACTATCCCTAACTTGCTCTAAAATGGTAACTTCTAGGTAGTACTTCACCAAAAACCTAGTTTAACTTGACTAGATGCAATGTATCAAATCTAACCAATTAGGATAGGTCCAAAACTGATTTTATCATGTTCAGCACTTGCAAAAAATAATAAAGACACTGTTCTTAGGCCTTATTGACACAAAAAAATCTATCTCTAAGTTGAAAATTCACATTTGGCTTCAAAATTGCCAATTTAGATCAACTTAACTACTTAAATTTTTCACACTCCCTCTTCAACTAGTTTTGGCATAGATTTTGACAGTACACCAAGATGAGTCTATGCTTCATAAACAAGTCCTTTCTCAATGCTTTTGTGAAGATATCAGCCACACACTCCCTTGATGAGACATGTTGAAGCTCCACCTCATTTGCCTTGATTGATTCTCTTACACTGATGATAAGCACTTCAATATGTTTGTTCCTTGCGTGAAAAAAAAGATTGCTCACTAGAATTTGAGCTGAAATGTTATCACAAAACATGATTGGACACTTTTCAAAATCCATCAAGTCAAGATCTAATACCATCATTTTGATCCATAGCATCACCTTGGTGCATGAAGTCAAGGCTTTGTACTCGGCTTTGGTTGAGGATAATGAGATTGTCACTTGCTTCTTCGACATCCATGAGATAGCTCCATCACCTATTAAAATAGCATGTGCACTTATGGATTTCCTATCCATTTGATCTCCTACAAAGTACAAATCTGAAAATCCTCTACTCTTCTAAATCCCATGTTAATCTAGTTCCATTTATATTGCTGCAATTTTATATGCATTATCTCACAGTATACAGAAATACTCTATTATCAAAGACTTGCAAGAGAATGGCAATCCGACTTTTCAAAGTCACCCGACTTTTTGGAGTTGTCCGACTTATCGGGGAAACTAGGTGTTGGGAATCAAGACAATGCGCGTTGTATCAGTGAAAAACGAGCGGAATCCTTGGTGCATGCAACTACATATATCGTATTCAGATCAGATTCGAACGAATCAAATTCTATCTTACTTGATCACAACTTCGAAATCATTGGATCGAAAGACTCGATTCCATAGCCATGCATGAATTCACTAAGTTATAGATTTAGATTTTATGTGAGGAAGCGTAAAAGCATCCAGGTGATTAGAACAACGAATTTGACTTGTGCTATCAGTCATACATGGATTTTTCCTAGATCAAGCAAGATTTTGACTATTTTCACACTCCTCCTCAAAATCTAGTTTGGTAAATCTAGCATACATCCATCTACAACTCCAAGTGCTAATCTTAACTTCACAAATGAATCCTTTGGAGATGGCTTAGTGAGTGTATCAGCAATACAATATGATGATGAAACATGGATGAGCTTGACCTCCTTTGCTTGCACTTTCTCCCTCACAAAATGATGTGAAATTTCGATGTGCTTGGTTTGAGCATGGAAGATTGGATTGTTGGCAAGTTGTTTGGGCTGCTTGATTGTCAAAATAAATGAATGGAATGTCATCAGCCTTGATCACATGAAGCTCCTCCAAAAGTCTTCTTAGCCATAGGATCTCCTTTGTTGTTGTTGTCATAGCTTTGTACTCGGATTTAGTTGATGAAAGAGAGATGGTATCTTGCTTTTTGGAAAGCCAAGATATAACTCCTCCACATAAGAATGTAGCAAAGGCACTTGTGGATCTTCTATCCCTTTGTCACTTGCAAAATTTGAGTCCGAGTATGCTCTCAAGCAAATATTAGTCCCTTGATAAACAATGCCAAAGTTCCTTGTAGTCGAGATGTATGTTAATACTCTTTTGGCACTATTCCAATGACATATTAGTGGACTTTGCATATATTGACTCAATTTGCCTACACAAAAGCTAAGATCTGGTCTAGTGATGGTCAAATAGATCAAAGAGCCAATAAGCTTTCTATAGGAAGTGATGCCCTCAAAGGATGCTGCATCACTTTCCTTAGAAGCTTTTACACTAAGCTCCATGGGAGTTTCAACTCCTTTATAATCTTTCATGCCAAACTTTTCTAAGATGGATCTAGCATACTTAGATTGACATATGAAAGTAAAATCATTATTTCTAGTGACTTCTATTCCAAGTGTAACTTTTAGAAGTCCTAGATCTACTATCTTAAAGTCACTAGACAAGGAAATTTTTACATCTATTGTGCCTTCAAGATCATTTCTTGTGAGAATTATATCATCAACATATAAAACCAAAATAATGATCTTACCATCATTACATTTGTACTACAATGATGGTTCATAGTAACTTACTACAAATCCAATGGAAATAAGAAAGAGTACCATGCTCTAGGTGCTTGCTTGAGTCCATAACGACTCTTGAAGTTCTCCAAAAAGCACACTTTGTCTTCTTCTCCATCTTTGATGAAGCCCTCGGGTTGGCACATGTAAATTTTCCTCTTCCAAGAATCCATTCAAGAAAGCATTTGTCACATCAAGTTGAAAGAGCTCCCATCTAAAAAAAGTAGCAAGACATATGATCAATCTAATGGTAACAAACTTTGCAATAGGAGCAAAGGTTCGGACATCTTGGATCTCTGTGGATCCTGCTTACAAAAAACTTGTCTCGCTCATAGGCGGACTTCTATTCTGTAGTTTGTATTCTGTGTATATCTATCTCCTACTGTATGTATCTTATACATTTAGAGTAGCACACCAGATTAGATAGACTAAATAATCTATAACTAATCATGGATTACAAGAGAGGTGGGTTAGGCACGACCTAACACTCTTCTGCTGAAGTCATCTATCAAATCAGGGGTTTTTGTACTTCTTGGTACTTGCATGATCTTCCTAATCTTTTGGAGCATGAAGGTCGAAAAGTGTCGCAAAGATTTTTGTGTCGCTTTGAGCTGTTTGACTTTCACGTCGTCTGACTTTCTCCTACTGTATCACAAAAAAATTTCCTTCGTGAATTTTTTGCATTCGTGTCACTTTGTCAGGGTGTTTGCGAACATTTTTGTTTCGTGTCTTTTTGTCAGACTGAGGGCTGAAGGCTAGCAAAGCTTTGGTAATAGAAACATTTTGTTTTTTCAAATTGCTTCTTCAAAACAAGTTGGTTCTTCAAGCATAGTAGTCAAGAAATAATAAGAGGTGTGTAGTTGAGAATCTTCTCTTTGCTTCCCTTTGTCAATGTAAGTGAGCCTTGATGGCTCGGACCTCATCCTTGTTGATCTTCTTGGCTCCTTTGGACCTTGAGCAAGATCCTCTTGGTCAACTCCTTGAAGCTCCTCCTCGGCCATTGCATGATCATTGACAAGATCAGAGTTGTTGGAAAGCTTCTTCTCCTTGATATTACATCTCTACTTACAACAACTTTTTTGGAAATAGGATCAAATATCCTATAAGCTTTATTATTTTCACTATAACCAACAAAGATGCCTTTGAATGAGGTAGCATCTTCCTTTTTCCTTGCTTCTAAAGGAATGTGTATATAACAAGTACAACCAAAAAGTTCCAAATCACTAAGATTTGGCTTTTTGCCATACAATGCTTCAAAATGTGTGATTCCTTCAATGCCACTATTAGACATTCAAATTGCATAGAAAGTTTGCACATAAAAATAGCTTCTCCCCAAAATGAAATAGGAAGAGATGCATCTAACCTCAATGCCTTAGCACACTCACATAGTGTTCTATTTTTTCTCTCGGCCACTCCATTTTGTTGAGGGGTGTTTTGCATGTAAATTCTCTCCTAAAAGCACACTATGAAGCTTTTCTATGCTAGGAAGTGGATCTCGAATAGCAAATGTTTGAGCTAGATTAGAGTACTCATTCCCTAATCCATTCAAAATAACTTGAACTAACTCATTGTCTTGGATCTTATCACCTATAGAAGACAACTCTCTATTCAATGATTTGATCCTAAGAACATAATCTTGGGCACTTTCATTACTTCCTTTCATGATTTGAAGGATTTGGTTTCTTAGCATGAGTATTCTTGAAGTATTATTGGATTCATAAATAGACTTTAATGAATCCTATGCCTCTTTGGCCGAGATACAAGATAAAACTTCTTTTAGTAGGTCATTACTTACATTCATTTTCAAGCAATGTAATGCCAATCTAGATTTCTTCTTGTATCTTACCAATTTTTGTCCATCTTGAGGTTCTTCTACCTCACCAATGAAAATGTCATAGAGATCATGGAGTACTAGCAAAGACTCCACTTCCAAATGGCATAGTTAGTGGATGTGAGCCTCTCATTGGCTTCAAGAAGAATCCACCCATTGATGCCATTTTTTAGTGAAAAGGCACTTGAAACTTAATATAGTTTCACATCTGAACCTAAGATGTCTTCTAGCAAATTGAAAGCTTATAGACCTCACCCTACCATTCTTTGAACAAATCTAGAATGATGGAAATATAATTTTTAATCTCACTTGCAAAATCACCCATTAATCTATAGTTGTTTGGCAATATTTCTCTCTCAATTTCAATGCACACTCAAAACATCTGAGAATCAGATTTAATGCACTTGAATCAAGCTTTAAATCAGTTATATGATTGATCTAGACCAAGAACAAATCAAAGCAATAGAAACAATGCATGAGAAAGCCTGAAAAATGCACTAGATTGACTAGTTTTGGGTGTATGATGGTAATAATGTACCAAAATTATATTTTACTATTCAAAATAGGTGTTGTATGGCCCCACATGTGGAAAGTACACTTGCATTGGCTCTAGCTATTCAATCAAACTCGCCACCTCAAGATTAGTTAGTTTCCAAAAACTTACTAAAACGCTCTTGTACTTGGCTCTGATACCATGTGAAAATATAGAAAATAAGGACCAAGAATGGATCACAAACAGATCCACAAGAAAGATTGGGTGTTAGATTCAATTGATCTACCAATCTACACAAGATTACTACACTTTAGATCAATTTTCCATCAAAAAATCTAACAAGAACAGTCAATAATGATCAAAACTAAGGCCTATTGGTTTCAAAGGTGTGAAGACCTGTACTCGTATAGCTCGCAGACATATATTGAAGTACTAACAAGTTATAATGCTAAGGTATCACAAAACATCAAGACTAGCATTGAAATAACACAAGATATGCCTCCAAAACCAAGATTTCACTTCCTTGTTGATTATGGCCAAATGAGACTCTATATATACATGAGTGGGAGCTCGAGCTATTGCTGACTCAGTTGATCTAGCACGTGTGAGACTGCCAAGTCACCAATGGATCCACTAATCACATCAACTTGGCACATGGCCCATGATTTCCTTGATTTAAGCCACCTCCTTGATTTTGGGCAATTTTCCTAATTTATAGGAACTTGGATAACTATCTTCTACAAGTGCAAACTCGCATGCTATTGATATTTCCACACGTGTGAGAATTCTTCTACACATGGGAGATCACTCCTAATCTCATGGTATATCACTTCCTACCAATAAAATGATGCCAAGTGGCATATCACTAAAAAACTAGATTTTGGCCATTTTAGCCACTAGATTTCAAATAGAATAAAAAAACTCTATGGCTAATCTAAATGACATGATCATTTATTTCACACGTGGGAATAGGCTCCACACATGTGTAATGATAATGTATACATGGATTTTGCCTAGATTAAGCATGATTTTGACTATTTTCACAGATGGTTGCTAATGCTTGGCTTGATTGGTTGTCACAATATATGATTGGTTGCTCCTCAGCCTCTATAACTTGTAACTCCACTAAAAGCCTCTTCAACCACAAAACCTCCTTGGTTGTTGATGTTAATGCCTTGTATTCCGAATCGGTTGAAGATAGAAAAATTGTGTCTTTCCAACAAAGAAAGGTAACAAAAGCACTTGTGAACTTCCTATCCACCTTATCATCTGCAAAATCAGCATCCGAATATGCCCTCAAAGCAAGGTTAGATCCATGATACAAAATGCCAAAGTTCTTGGTGGCTGAGATGTACCTCAACACCCTTTTTGCATTTTTCCAATGACAAACCAATGGATTTTGCATAGATTGGCTTAGCTTACCTACACTATAACTTAGATCATGTCTAGTTATAGTAAGATAGATTAGAGAGCCTACAAGTCTTCTATATAGTGTGATGTCCTCAAAGAATGCTTCATCATGACCATCAAAGACTTTCACATTTTGCTCCATAGGAGTATCTACTCCTTTACAATCTTTCATTTCAAACTTATCTAAGATAGAAGAAGCATATTTGGATTGACAAACAAAACTCAAATATTTGCCTCTTGATACTTCTACTTCTAGTATGAAATGAAGAACACCAAGATCCACCATCTTGAACTCTTTAGACAATGTTATTTTCACTTCTTGTATACCATCATGATCATTTCCACTAAGGATAATGTCATCTACATACAAAATAAGAATGATGACTTTATTATCATTAAATCTTAAGTACAAAGAAGGATCATAAGCACTTACAACAAAATTTATACAGTTTAAGAAGGCATTCAACCTAGAGTACCAAGCTCTAGGTGCTTACTTAAGCCCATAAAGGCTTCCCATTTAGAAAGGCATTAGTCACATCAAGTTGAAATAGAGGCCAATTGAAAGTAGTTGCAAGAGAAATGATCAACCTTATAGAAACTAGTTTAGCAACAGGAGCAAAAGTTTCATCAAAATCTACTCCCTTGGTTTGCAAGAACCCCTTTGCCACTAGCCTTGCCTTATATTTGTTGATGCTTCCATCTTGGTTGTACTTCAATCTATAGATCCATTTGCACTCAAGTGGTCTTCTTCCATGAGGAATATCCACAAGCTTCCATGTATGATTCCCCATAAGAGCATCATACTCCTTTTGCATGGCATCCCTCCATTCTTGTGACTCCATATCATCTTCAAAGCAACTATCAAGCATAGATGTTAGAAAAGTATAAGAGGTAAGAGAATGAAGATCTTCCCTTTGTTCACCTTTGTCAACATAGGTGAGCCTTGATGGCTCAGCCTTCCTTCTTGTAGACCTTCTTGGAACACTCAGGTCTTGAGGTGGATCCTCAAGAACTTGATCACATGTAGGCTCCTCCTCAAATCTTGTAAGATCCTTGACATAAGATGGATTAGTGGCACTTTCATTCATCTTGTAGTAGTTACCTTCATCAAATGTAACATCTCTACTCACTAAAATATTTTTAGTGATAGGATTATAGACTCTATACCTCTTGCTATTTTCACTATAACCAGCAAAGATTCCTTTTATGAATGTAGGATCATCCTTCTTTCTTGTATCTAATGATTGAAAAACATAGCAAGTATATCCAAAGATTCTAAGATCTTTGAGATTTGGCTTCTTACCAAATAGAGCCTCGTAAGATGTTATGCCTCCAATGGGCTTACATGACAATCTATTACATAAGTAATTTGCACAAATAATGGCCTCTCCCCAAAATGACTTAGGTAGAGATGAATCTAGCCTTAAACTTTTTTGCACACTCACAAAGAGTTCTATTCATTCTCTCGGCTATACCATTTTGTTGACGACTATAAGTACATGTAAGCTCTCTTTTAATACCATTGGATTTACAAAACTCTATCATCTTAGTGGAGATATACTAAGACAATACTCTGTAGTAACGGAGAGAAAGAACAGAACAATTGCGCTCTGGATGTTCAATGATTACTGATTCATTGTAAGTAACCTCACAACTGATAAGTTGATGGGTATTTGTACAACTGGTTAGCTAATTAAAAGAATGGTTAATCTGTACATTACAAATTAGATTAATCTACTACGTGCTATTGTCAGTCGCTTTCGGACAGTATCTGAGTCCGTTGGAGATCTTGTCCGATTGTGATGATGGTACGGTTGAGTGCCCTTTGATCGACTCGACTTGAGAGTGATAGATGAGTAGCCATGAGCTCAAAATAGTTAAAGTTGCTGAATAGTTGTCGAGGCCGAATAGAAAATATTTGAGGTGGCATATAGTCGAAGTGGCAGAATGGCTGAGTGGTTGAGAGTCAAAGTCATCGAAATGTTCAGCGTGGCGAATGTCGAATAGCTGAGGTGGTCGGACACGTTCGTGTCGTCAAGAGTTTGTCACGAATTTCTTTGTATTTCTGTAGACTGTTAGAAAACAAGTGTAATTTTGCAAAATGTGCAACTGTACTAGTGAATGGATCTAGATTAGAAGAAAGATAGGGATGGAGAGAATAGGAATCCAACAAGAGGAATGGCTTGTAGAAGTAAAAATAGCTTCTACCTAATTTGCTACGTGTGTGTCACATGTTACTCATCTCTAGAACTAACTATAGAATTACTCGTCATAAGCCACTTTAGAATCATATGATAGAAAGATATAACTTTGCACTAAATACAACTTTAACATGTATTCTAATAATTTACCTCCATGTACAACACCAACACACTCCTTGTTACATAATAAATTTTGAACGTGTCAATACATGAGTTGAGTAGCCTAATCTCTTAGAACAGCTTCAGAAATATATCTTTCAAATCTCTCCAACTGACAAATTATGTCTAGTCCACAACTAGGTATACCAGATTCATGCTTGTTTTCTTGATAGACTAGGCAAAATCTTGAATTTTTTCTTGTCAATACCTTCTCCATTGGCTATTAATACGGACGTGAATTGACACATAACTATCAGCACCCTTTGATGCCACCCTTAGTGATCGTATCCAATTTATATGGAAGAATTTGCATGTGGAGGCTCGAGTGGAAACAATGGCCCTTCCATTATTTCTAATTTGTTTTAATATGTTCGCAGAAGATATTGTTTGCATGGAGTTCAAAGAATAAAAAAAGATGTGATCTTCTCTTGATAATGTTTTCATAGGTTTTCAAAGTTCAAAGATTTTAAAAAGATGTAATCTTAAACCTCTTCGAACACTCCTCACATTTATTCTTCTATCGAGCTCTTCTCAATATTGAAAATTCACTATCAAACATACATAACTCATATTAATTCCTCAATGATGTTGCTTCCAGAGTCTCAAAAACTTCTTTTTGTTACCATATCCATTCAAAATTATACGTCTCTTAATTAATGAAACAAGTTGTAAAACAATAGGTGAATAGATATATCATTGATAATAACTTGCAACTACTAAAACGTTTTTAGATTCAGAAAGGTTTTAAGGCCTTTGAGACTTCCTGACATTGTATTTGAATCGTTGCCAAAAGATTTTGAGCAAATAGCTTTCTCAAAGTGGATAGAATAACTTGAAAGAACTTTATTATTTAATGAAATCACTATATAATGAGCTCCAGAAATTTGTTAAACAAATTAACTTTAACAAAATTTTATATGTCTCGGGATCTCCTCTTTTGTACCAAAATATAAAAGAGTCAACAATCAGTTAAATTATCAATTATGTTCACCATAATTTGTAGTGAAAATATTATATCATCATTGCAATAAACTTACTACCTGTGGAGTTCATTATATTGACATTTGATTTATCCAACCTTAATAAAGTTAAGAATAACTTAGCTAGAATAACAATCAGTCACTCCAACTTTGATTGAAACACATTAAAAATGATTTCTACCTAATTACATTTAATGAAAATAGAGTTGTCAACTACTCTATTGCCTTGTTGTTCACACACAATATTCTAGCTATACATTAGTGTTAATGTGTAATAAACAATCTAGACGTAAAATATCTATGCTCAACAAAGCGTATAAAGTAGATGGAGAAGAAATCCAACAACAAATGAAATTCTATTATAGCAATATCCAATCACATATTGTAAAAAGATCTCTTCATTATCAGCACCTCCACACCCCGAAATGCCAAATGAGTACATTAATAGAGCTCATAGGTTAGCACTATATAAGATTTTTGATATTTATTGCTATTGGCCAATATTAACTAGAAAAGCTCGATATTGATATTCAATCAATAGGTTGTCAATAGCTCAAAACTATCAAACTTAGATGTCCTACGTTCTAGGGCTAAGTACTGGTACATGGCCTACTAAAAATAAGAAAATAATTGTTAAATACCTTTCTATAAGATTTGAACATTAGTGGGTCTCAACAAGAAACAAAACAAATCAAAATCGAAGAACTTTGAAAGATGTGGACTTCCAAACAACTAATACCCATTCCTTTATGTAGGAAATCTATACTCTTGTTGAAAAAATGTTGAAGGCCATACTAAGACAATGACGAGATTAACTATTCATGTTGAAAGATCAACGAAGAAATCTATTGATGATAAGGAACAAGGCTTGTTTTGTAATGTGATAACATGTTGAATCTCAAAAGCATGGCATTGACGAAGTTTTATTCAAATCTTTTCCTATCAACTTTTTTTGGTAGGATAGTCGCCTATCATGGAGGCCATGATGGGCGACAAAGACTTAGGGTTCATTTACAAGAAGAGTCTGAATGGATTACCACACCCAAAGAAGCAATGCCAAAAAAATGGCATTTTTTCCAAGAACCAAATTCAACAAGACTTTGAAGGATGTCGACTCCAAAGAAATGATGCCAATTTTTTTGTGTAGGAAAAGTGAGGCGCAAGGACTAAATGGATACCAGGACTTGACAAGGATGAATGTCTCATCCATCAAAAATACGCACTTTTTAGCAAAGGAAAAAACAAAATAAAACCGCGATACTGTTGCGCCTCGTTCTTCTGCTCCTACCGGTTGCGCGAGCGCTGCTTGATCGATCGGGGAGAAAGGGCCGTGAAGCCAAGCTAGCATCAGAGAGAGTTGTAAGTGGAGAGCTGCAGATTGGCTGGCGGAGGCATAGCGAAGTGATAATTTGCAGGATCAGTGAGGTCCATGAAGTGAAGGGAGTGGGGCAGGAGCGCAAGAAAGAAAAGGGAGCTTTAAGGGGGATCAGGCATTTGTATTCCACATCCTCGAGATATATTGCTTGCACATCAGCTGGCGAATATGCTCATCTCTTGAAAGTAGAAAAGATCGCCTGTTTTTTTTTCAATTAAAAAAACGTTCCGACCCAGTACGTTCTGCCCTTTTTGCTCGGAACGGGCTTCTAAGATTTGAAGCATCATGCAAGAAGGAGATCAAACAATTCACTGTTTTCTGATTTCTTTGAGGCTTACATAGTACACACCATAAACACACTTCATGATGGGTTTTCCTGCAGTCTACAGACTACCATTTCTATTGAACTTGTCGCTTGATACAGAATCCCATTTATTTATGATAGTTTGAACAGTTTGGATTTGGTAAAAAGCCCATTGATTGGGCAAGTTGAAGCTCGTTAAGTCCTAGAAGCACACAACAGCATTCTATGACGTACATTTTTCTTGAGAACCTAAGAATAAGTTTACATTTTTGAAGACGGAGATGAAGAATCACAATTTTGTCAGGAGTGAAAAATTTTAAGTTTTAGGGAACGCTTTCTGCTTCCCTTCCACGACTGAATTCTTGACAAGGTTTTCTACCAAAATAAAATAAAAAATAAAAATAAAAATACCATTTAAATGGAGGAGCTTGATCTACTGCTATGCTGAATGCAAAATAGGTATCGTGTCCAAGATCGATGCAATCATTGCCAAATGATCTTGTTATCAAATTTGTGATGCAATTTGCAAAATAGACACGCACATCTCAACAAAAATCTTTCATCTATTTCAGATTTCTGATGGACGTTCTTGGTGAGTGCTGAGTCATATGTTTACCATCTCCTTTCTTGACCAGAAGGAGATGAGGTTACACAATTTGTACACAGTGAAACAAAATCAAAAGGTTTAGGAAATGCTTTCGGCTTCCCTTTCATTGGTAAGTTTTAAACAATGTTTACATAGAATGCATATACTAATTGAAAAGAGCAGCTTGAAGTACTCCTATGCAGAATGGAACATGAATATCATACTCAAGAAAGATGATACAGCATTCACCTACACATTCTATCAGTAATGCGCATGGAGAAAGCTCAGAAATTTCTGTTGAGATGTGGCTCTAGTTTGCGAATTACAAGACAATTTAGCAACAAGATCGATAGCCAATGCTAAGATATGTTTGCAACTCTTTTCTTGATCAGAGGAGCAGAAGGTTTTCACAATTCTGTAAGCAGCATAGAAAGAAAATTACAATTTTTAGGAAATGCTTTCAGCTTTTCTTTGACGGTTGATTTTTCTACAAACAAAAATCATTTGGTCCAAGTGTTGCAGAGGTATTTACATAATATGTAATGTGCAGTTGCCTTTGAAGCTGACAATCCATTTAAATCATGTTCTGGAATTGCTGCCCCTCATCAAAAACAACATTGTTGCATGCCTCTGCTACTTTTGAGGCATCTGGCTGGAGATTCCTCATCGTACAAGGTGAACTATCTCTTCTTGCTGAAATAAATACCTGAAATAATTGCTAAGCCGCCAATAGCTAGTGCTACTGTACCCCAACGTTTCAGATAAAGAGAACGAGATGACCTCTGAGGAATTTCCAGCAAGGAATCAATCTGCAAACATAGATATAAGATGTTTTCCAAAACATCCATTTGTAATAATGGACATGATAGGAAAGGAAATCATGCAGTTAATCCTAGGTAAGCTGGAAAATGTCCTAAGAAGTGAGCAAGCCGAATCGCAAGTACAAGTACACTCAGCTTGCTTCAGATAACTGCAAAACAGAGAGCCGCCCACGATGGACAAAACACATTTTCACACACTGAAATGTCCAGATGTTCATAGGGGTTTTGATGAGACAGGCCGGGAGTTATCAGCAGGTGCAGATGAGCTGGCTTGACAACACAACATGTGGCCTCTGCAATAGTCCCATAAACAGATAACGGGATAAACTTTACCTATTTATATAGCTGAAGCACAGTTTGTGAAGAAAACAAGCATAACATGGGGGTGCACGAACAGGGTTGGGGCTCCAAAATGATAGAGAACTTGATTTAAATCCCTAATCGGGGGAGGAGAGAGAGAGAGAGAGAGAGAGAGAGAGAGAGAGAGAGAGAGAGAGAGACACGCGCGCACGCACACACACACACACCTTGATGTCCTTTCCCCAATTCCGTATAATTCCAGGCATGTGGCCTTTGCCAACAACAACAACAATGGAGGAGTGATGTCGTGCAACTTTTTGAAGAATTGCTGTCATAAATCTGCACATTGAAAGTCTTCTTAGCTTGAAAAGAGGAAAATAACTAACAAAAAGACTTTCATTTGACTAACCAATCCAAGCAACACTTCCAACATAATTTTTCAGCCATTATAGGCAATTCAATCAACTACATATTGGCCCATAGCCTCTTTGCCACCTAGAATATTCCCAAACACTACATAAGCAAATTGTGATCTAAATTTCCAAGACAGATGAAGACAAGGAGCATAAACATCACCACTGACAATTGAGACTGCTGAAAGATTGAAAAAAAACTCATTTCAAGGTTTCTGTTTTGGAAAAAGAAGACAATCCGACGTTTAGAGCTTTGAAAAATCAAGAGCCTATGCTACGTTACGAAATATATAACAATTTATCATTCATACATTCTACAAACATTTAGCATGATAAACTGCCTCGATATACAGTGATCCCAACTCAGCGCTGACTTCTAAGCTATAATGTCTATGGCACAATAACTTACAGATCACGCTCATCGACAAGGGTCTCCATCAATGTGGGAAAACTTTTGCTCATTTCTTGTATCAAAAGTGTAATCATGTCCGAGTCAGACATCTCCTCAAGCTGCAATTTATAACCACAGCAAAGCCACAATTATCAATACCAAACTTCAACATTTAGCACCATACTAACTTTTGCATAACATCTTTGTCATTCACCAAAACTTCAAGAAATCTGCAAACATCTGATCTCTCGTTAAAGACAAGGGCAGGGCCAGAATCGTGATTCGGATCTTCAAATCTCTATTGAAGCACTTTTCAATCTATTTAGATACAAGGGTGAAGCATAATCGCCACGCAAAACCCCCCATCAAAATTAACTATCTATCAGTATGCAGCTAGGTTAAAGATCATGAGCAAGGTTCACTCAAAAGGGGGGCTTTGTCTTCAGTATGTGTTCTTGAGTTGGTCTAATTGATTCTATCGCTACATGGCTAGGAAAAGATCCTAAGCAAGGCTCCCTCAAAGAGAGCTTTGTCTTTGTGAACCCATTAGTAAAATTGCCTTAATGTCTTGCTTGAACTGTGAACGTACCAATCGTAAGTCTTATTACGCCTGCTTTGTCTAGTTTGCGTGATTACTTAAATGCAAGCAGATGTGCAGGTCAAGAAGGGATTTTCCTTTTGAAGATTGTGTTAAAGTGTCAAGGCAACACTCTAGGAACACAAATGGACGGGTAACTTAGTGGTAGAGCACCCCTCCGAAATGGGGGAGGTCCTAGGTTCAATCTCTAGTTCAACCACACGCACCAAGTGTAAAAACTTTTCTGACATGGTATCAGAGCAGGCTTTTTGGTGAGAGAGAGAATTTGCAGGGTTGCAACCAGATTTTTTGGAGGAGCTGAAGCTGCATGTGGAGTCAACATTGTCAGGAGGACAATACCGATTTTCTAAGAGAAGATTTGGAGGCTGATTGCTGACTGGCAGCAGACCTCATCACTGACCTGAAGCTATCAAGATCCCAGACCAAATCGCTGATTTTGGGACAGACCTGTTCGTTTCTACAGTCCTATTCGCTGGCTTTCTGACAGACCTGTTCGACAGACCTGATCGCTGGTTTTCTGACAGACCTGTTTATTTCTACAGTCCTGTTCGCTGGTTTTCTGACAGGCCCATTTGCTGGTTTTCTGACAAACATGTTCACTGGTTGTCTGACAGACCTGTTCGCTGGTTTTCTGACAGGCCTGTTCGTTGGTTTTCTGACATACCTATTCGCTGGTTTTCTGACAGATCTGTCCACTGGTTGTCTGACAGACCTGTTTGCTGGAAGTGGAGTGTAGCAGAACCTGTTCACTGGTTGGAGTTGTAGATCTGCTTGCTGGTTGGAGCAAAATCAGATCACTGACTTGCAAAGAAGATTGCATAGTTAAAAATCAGGTTGTTGGAAGTTGCTATAGATCAGTATTATGGCAGGGTTGAATGATGTTGTGTTGCCGGAGTCTAGCAAGCTAGATGGAACGAACTACTACATAGGGAAGTTCAAGATGCAAAATATTCTCCAGGATCAAGAATGTTGGGAAATTGTCACAAGTGTTAAGATACCTCCTACCACTGACAGGGAGTTGCAGGAGTATCAGAGACGTAGAAGAAAAGCTCATCATATCATTAATTTGTCCGTTAGAGATATGATCATATCTCATATCAGAGATACTGCTGGACCCAAGGAGGCTTGGGATATACCGAAGAACTTGTATGAGACGGTGAATTAGTCACGAATCTTGTTCTTGACTAATAAGCTACAAACATTGAAGATGGGTACGGGTGAATCAGTAACGGACTATTTTACTCGGGTGAAGGATCTGAGAGGGCAACTTATTGCGGTTGAAGAAAGTGTTCAAGATTCAGTCTTGGTATCCATTGTGCTTAATAGTCTAACTTTGGCTTATCAGAACTTTGTAATAATGCAATCGTTATGAGAAACGAGGCCTTCTTTCGATGAATTGAATGCCATATGACTACAAGAAGAAATGAGACGACAAACTATTGTCAACAGGGACGATTTCAAGGAACAGGCATTCCTGGCAAAGAAGCAAGAGCAAAGTTCCAAGAAGGGTGGAAAAGGGAAGAAGAAGAAGAAGCAGCAGCAGCTAGATATGGAGGAGAATCAATCAAATCAACCAGAAGATGGGAAGAAAGTGGTTCGAAAAGGAAACCGCTTTATTTGAGGAAAATCAGGACGTCATGCAAAGGAGTGCTAGCACAACAAGCTCAAGAAAAAGCAGGACAGGAATTTTGCTGAAGAAGAAGAAACATCTAAGGCAAAATTGAGTGCTTTAGATCTTGAAGACTATGAGTTGTTTTCGGCATCAACATCTTCTGGTGGTGGCTTCTCGAAGGAAGAAGACTATTGGTTTATTGATTTAGGAGCTTCGAAGCATATGACACCTAGGCGAGAGTGGCTATCTAATTTTCAAAAATTAGATGATGTGTCAAATGTGAAGTTGGGAGACAACTACACATATGATATAAAAGGAGTTGGAAAAGTACAAGTTCAACTACCTTCAGGGAAGATTGGTGACATAAAGGACGTGCTTTATGTACCAGGAATTAAGAAAAACTTACTCTCAGTATCAGCTATTGCTAAGCAACACATGGTGGTGCAGGTTGATGAAGAGCGGTGACTCATCAAGAGGAAGGATAATGAACTAGTAGCTGAGGGCATACTTGCAGGGCGGTTGTACAAACTTCAAGCTCAGGTGGTGGATCATCATGCAAGTGTTGCCGATATTGGATCAGTGAGTAAGTTATGGCACGAAAGGTTCGGACATCTGAATTACAAAAGTCTACAAGTCTTGAGAAAATATAACATGGTTACAGGTTTACCTCAAGTTGTTTCTGATCACAAGGTTTGTGAAGGTTGTGTCTTAGGCAAGCATCATGTGAAGAAATTTTCGCCTAGTACATTTAGGGCGAGAAATGTTCTAGAACTTGTTCATACAAATTTGTGTGGGCCTTTGAGGACTCAATCTTATGGGGGAGCAAGTTACTTCATGGTGTTTGTGGATGACTATTCTAGGAAGACATGGATCTATCTTCTGAAGAATAAGGGTGAAGCGTTCAAGTATTTCACATGGTTTAAGACACAGGTGGAGAAAGAAACAGATAGACAAATCAAGATACTCCGCTCGGACAAAGGGGGAGAGTATATTTCTATTTCAGGTGTTTTGCAAGGATCATGGTATCAGAGCCATGGTTGTGGGTGTGGCCTACGCAGGCAATAGCTAAAAAAAGGGCTATGCCTTGAGGGGGAGTGTTAGAAAGTGTCAAGGCTATAGCCCTTGCACAACACTCTAGGAACACAAATGGACGGGTACCTTAGTGGTAGAGCACCCCACCGAAATGGGGGAGGTCCAAGGTTCAATCCCTAGCCCGACCACACGCACCAAGTGTAAAAACTTTTCACAAACTGATACCACGACAAGAAGAGAGCACGAACATGGGCCAAATTTCTCAGTTCTGTGCTCCACAGAAAAAGCAGTAGCTAAATGGCTCAATGTTGGTAAAATATTGGATGGTTGGCCAATTTAGCTACAGCCACTTTCACTTGCAATGGTGCCCATCAATGCCACAAAGAGTCAAAGGTTGGAAAAGCAATCTCAAGACAAAGCAATTGATCTTATTGCATGACTATCTTCAAAACTGAAGCTCATTGAAGGTGAACACAAGGAATTTTTTTTGTTTTTAAATTGTAACCTCCAATTGGGTTTGTCCTTGAAGTCTTCCACCATGGTTGTTAGCTATCAACCTATCTATGGCTATCCGTTACCAACTACTTTGTGGACATCAACATCTCTTGCAAATCCTTCATGATTTTGTGGATAAAGTGAGTACTCTAAGGGCTTGTGCCAAGCAGAAAGCGACGGATCAATTATGGGGATGTGAAGCTTAAGTTTTTCACGAGGACAAGAGTGCTTCAAGCAACACCAAGGGACAATTTATGCTTAAATCAGCTACGATAACAATTGACTCTCAACCACCAAAGGCCAGGTCAATGATTACAAGAGTTTGGCT
Source organism: Diphasiastrum complanatum (assembly GCA_029204225.1). Lineage (NCBI taxonomy): Eukaryota > Viridiplantae > Streptophyta > Lycopodiopsida > Lycopodiales > Lycopodiaceae > Diphasiastrum > Diphasiastrum complanatum. The sequence continues at coordinate 29,371,703 of CM055109.1, read as the reverse complement.
CAAAGAAAACTCCTCAAAGGTCAAGTGAGAAATACATTGTGGAGTCTTCACTCATTATTGGAGTACATAAATAGAAATTTTTTTAGAGGCTAAGATCTCTCATAACCTTCGTTATAACTCTTTTGTGGATAAATGACTCCTTGGTGTAGCATAGGAATATAAATATTTAGCAGTTCAGATATCTCATAACCTTCATTGGAACTCTTGTGTGCATAAATGACTCAATGGTGGTTGCAAATCATTCTTTGGTATGGAAACTTCATGCAAAAAACAGGCGTTTGGACTTTGGAGATGCAAAGAAAAAAAAAAGATCATTACTTGAATCATTGGTGGCATTGGTCCTAAAATATAGTTGTGAGATTTGGGGTGACAGCATATCACGTGCCAAATGGGCTTAAATTTGTTGGAATTGTGCATTAAACAAAAGTTGAACAGCCACAATTCACACAAACATATATAAGAAGTAGAACAAAATGAGGAGTCTTCTCTCTCATAAAATAGATGAATGTCATAGAGACTATGGTCTTTCCCTCAAGATCTCACAGCTTCTCTCACTGCTGGATAGAGGGAAGGCCTCTCTTATTTATACATACAACAATGAGAGAGATGAAAAGCTAAAAACCCCAATATGGGCTACCCAAGAGTCAAACACCAAAGGTCATGGGAGTTATAAAAACCAAGAGTCTTGGCATGAAGTGCCAAAACACACTTAGAGGCCTCTTTTAGTTGGGTACTGAAAAATAGGGACAGCCTTCTAATTTGAAAAAGAAGGTCCTTAAGTCATAGCCCCCCCAACTCCTTGGGCCCCTCCAAACTTGTAAATACGGACCAAAACTTAAATTTTGGTCCTTTGGTCCTTCAAACCAACTTTAAAGGCAAAATCCCACAATACATTGTTACGAGAAGTCATGTCCACCAAGCTTAGAGAAGGCTCGGAGTATGTGCCATGGAAAACTGGATTCTTGGCAATCTTGAGGCAGCTTTCATTTTCACACATTATAACCATTGCTCCAGATTGTTGATCATCAATCTCTTGAAGAAGCTTTCGTAACCAGACGGCTTCCCTGGTTGCTAGTTGAGCTGCCCGATATTCAGCTTCAGTAGAGGACAATGCCACCATTGGCCGTTTCTTACTGCTCCATGAGACCATAGCAGAACCCAGGCAAAATGCATAGCCTGAGATGGACTTCCGAGTTTCTGTATCTGAAGCCCAATCAGCATCACACCATCCCTTTAGAATTGGTTCCTTCACGTCATTATTGAGCCCAAAGTTGTAAGTGCCCTTCAGATATCGCAAGATCCTTTTAGCAGCCTTCCAATGACTCTCCTTGGGATCTTGCATAAATTGACTGACTACTCCCACAATGTGTGATAGATCAGGTCTCATAATTGTCGCATAAATAAAACTTCCGACGAGACTCCTGTGAACTTTCGGTTCATCCAAGGCGCGTGTCAACTTACTACTTGTGTGTCAGTTGCCTTTGCATCTAACATGTTATATGTTTCCAAGAGCTTATAGATAAATTTGCTCTGTGTTAGGAATGTACAACCATCACTTCTCCAAACCTCAATTCCCAGGTAGTAGTGGAGGTCCCCAAGATCCTTCATCTCAAACTCAGCAATTAGTGAGTTTTTCTCACTTTCAATGAGTTTGTCACAGCTACCTGTTAGGAATAAGTCATCCACATAAATAATCGTAAGAAGAATCTCTCCATCTTTTCTAAGAACATAAAGAGAGGAATCAACAGTGCCTGCCCATAAAATATTCATTAATTCGAGAGTTCCAGGCTCTAGGTGCCTGCTTAAGACCATACAAAGCCCGATGAAGGCGACAGACATGCTCTTCCTTTCCGTTTGTAACAAAGGTAAACTTCTTCTTCGAGATACCGTTTAAGAAAGCGGTCTTCACATCCATCTGTTGTATACTCCAACCATAGTAGGTAGATAAAGCAATAACCATCTTGATTGTGTACATTTTGGCCACTGGTGCAAAGGTCTCATCATAGTCTATTCCTTCACGCTGAACATATCCTTTCGCCACCAATCTTGCCTTATACTTTTCTACTTCTCCCAATGAGTTGTACTTGATAGGGATGAGCCAACAACCTCTTGAGGGATTAGGAGGGAGTCAGCTGCTGAACCATTCCATGAATTTTACAAAAATTTATAAGTTCTGTAGAGATAAACTCACCACCCATGTCTAATCTGATTGACTTTATCTGCCCATTATTTGATTCTCTACATAAGCTTTGAATTCCCTGAACATTAAGAATGCTTCAGATTTGTGCTTTAAGAAATAGATCCAAGAGAAACGGAAGAAATCATCCATAAGCACCAAATAATAAAGGTTTTTTCCAATAGATTCAGTTTGAGTAGGTCCCCAAAGGTCCATGTGCACCAATCCCAATGGAGATTCTGCCCTATTTGATCTTTCTGAATGTGCCTTCTTATGGTGCTTTCCAAGAACACACCCTTCACAGATGCCCTTTAGTTATGTTATCTTTGGAATACCAGTGACTATGTTCTTGTTATACAAAAGTTAAAGTGCATCATTATATAAGTGTCATAACGTTGATGCCACAAAGAATTACCAACATCCTATGAGTACCCAGAAACAAATGCACTTTCATTCTTTATGAATTTAAGTCTGTATAATTTATCTAATCCCTGAATTCCTTTCGCAACCACTGTTCCGGAAAAAGTTAGGATAGACAATAGTCACCGTAGAATTTAACTTTTTAGCCTACATCTGTACACTTCCCTACACTTTATAGATTCTTCGTGAGATTAGGGATGAAGAGAGCGTCCTTGATTATGCAATTTTTACTAGAATCAGAACATTTGAGATTAATGTTCCCCTTACCCAAGACTTGGTGAGTACTAGCCAGAGTTGCAGCGCGATTCGCGAATCGCGATTCAGAATCGCGATCCCGATTCGCGATTCGGGATTTTCCCAGAATCATGTAGAATCGAATTTTTTTTTTTTTTTTGAAATTTTTTTGTGCAATATGGGTATCAGATGAAAGCTCTGATCGAGGGGAGTATGATTGTGTAGTTTGCCGACTGTTTCAGGTGCAGGATGGTCCCTTTACGCTAAAGCTGCATCCGATATAAAAAAAAGAGAACACATTGGGGCATTCCCAGCGAACATAGCAGGAATCTCCCTTTCTCTGATTCTCCCTCTCTCTATCTCTCTCTGATCACGATTCACAACAAACGGAACTAAAACCATGCTGAACAAAAACCTAGCTGAATCATTCTGAACTTTAGCCTTCAATGAAACAACCATACTCTCTCTCTCTCTCTCTACAACCATAAATCATAAACCATAAAACCGAAGTTACTAAACTAAAACCACAAAGAACAATACTGAATCACGACAATGCTGTGAATAGGATCATCATAATATATAATATCGGGCCACATGGCACCAAAAAGGGGTACAATGATGTTCCATGAACGTAATGAAAACTATATAACTAAGGCTCGTCAGAGTCATGGTAGGATAAATCATCCGAATCTGTGGACTGCAGATCCCATGGGTCTGCAGATGAATCGGAACTGGAGGGAGCCATATGCCGTGGTGTGGCCTTGGCTCTGCTGCGTGCTCTGGATCCCTGCTGCGTGCCCTGGCTCTGGACCACCCCCCTCTCCCTGCCTCTACCTCTGCCTCTGCCTCTGCCTCTCTCCCCTCCTCTGGCCCCCATCTGGCTGCCCCCAGCCCTGTGTCTACTTCGTCGTGCCTGTGTGTTAGGTGGCCGTAACCCTACGCCCTGGGATGGCCCTACCCACTGTGATAATGCCCGGCCGACGATTGCCTGTGATGCTCCACTCCTGTCTACAAAAAGAGTACTCAGCCCCCCCCTCCTAGAACCTCTAGGTCTCCCCCTAGGCCTACGTGCAGGAATGGCTGGCTCCTCCTCTGTCTATGCATCAGGGTCCACCAGCAGGTCAGCCAGGTCATCCCCCTGTGCCTCCGCCCACATCTCCTCGTCCTCCTCTGTATCTCCCTCAACCACTCCTCCTCCTCCACATAGTCTGCCCCGAGCATCTCTCCACCCTCCGAGACCTCGTCATCTCCCTCCTCAGCCCTCTCCCTCTGCCTCTCTGTCCTCCTCTGCCGCCATAAAGCCCGTGCGTCAGCCTGTGCCTGTCTGTAGAGCTCTCTATGGATCTCATCATCCATCTCCTCCTGTGTGGGTGGTGCCCGAAGAGCAGCAGCTATCGAATCCACCAAGCAAGTGTCGGGGTCCACCTGCAACCAAAAACAATACATTGTTGTTAGGCAGGTATCCTGCAACTCACTGCATATTTTGAAAGCAAATCAATTCATCAAAGCGAAGGGGTGATGATGTGACTCACCTCGAGCATCTGACCCTCTCCTCGTGTGCGCCTCAGCATACGGCCGTTGGTGTTCACAAACACCAACCGCCTACACTGCTCGATGGACAACCTGTTCCTCTTCTGCGTGTGATACAAGGCCCAGGTGCTCCAATTCCGCTCACAAGCTCCTGCAGAACAGTCCTGTGCAAAGACTCTCTCAGCCAATCGCCTCAGGTCACCTGTGCTGCGCCCGTGGATGCACCACCATGTAACGGGCCTCAGCTGATCCTCCCTCCGCCGACTCTGCTCTCCATCGAAAGGAAACTGGAAGCGCTCAAATGCGAGCAGCTGGCTTGCAATGTTTGCCAGAATCGGACCTGTTGGCAAAAGGAAAAACATGGCACATGTAAGACCCCTCAAATTCAGACACTACCAATGAGTACAATACTGCAGTAACATTGCTACCAAACGATTTCTCACACGTACCTGGTCCAGGCCATACGCGCTCCGTGTACTCCACCCATCCCCGGTGCAGCTCCGCATCGTCCCTCTCTCGTGTAGAGCGCCACAAGGGGTACAACATGTGGGCTACGGCGTGGATGGGTCGGTGGAAGTAGTCCCATCTGGCCTCCCAGATGCGTGAGATCTCGCGCCTCCTGCAGCAGACAAATTACAACAATCACTAAACCATAGCATAAAAGAAACGCATCAGACTCGAGTGAGAAACAACAAACTAGACACTAAAGAGTCATACCTATGCTCGTCCAAGGCTGACAACAAAATCCCCTCGCCGATGCGCTCCATGAACTCGTAAATGAGACCGAGGGTGCACCCCTCACGGTCTACCAGACGCAGCACTCTGTAAATGGGTAGTAGGATCCCACTAATCTCCTCAGCAGCTCTCCAGAACTCGTCGCCGTACATAGTGGACTTGAAAAATGCCGAATGGGGGAGGTCTGTAAAGTCCCGAAAGGCCACGCTGGAAACCATCCACCGCAATGCGTCCTTCACCACCACCAATCGCTCTAGCACCAAGAAGTAAAACGCAAAGCGTGTGGGTGCGGGCTTCTTCAGGTTTAGGGTGGAGAAGGTGCGGAACAGGGCCAACACACGCCTCTTCCTGATGACAAAAGTGACCAGGCGCATGGCCGTAGAAGTGATCTGCAACACAAACACCCAGTAAAAAAGTTTAGACAGTAGTTGAGATGTGGTTAGCAGCATCGAAGGAAGAAAGCATAGCAAATAGAACAAACTATACCTCTCTGATCCATGGAAGCGCACACAGGTCATGGATGAGCAAGCCTATGCAATGTGCAGCACAGGGTGTCCACACAATGTTGGGGTCCTCCCTCATCATAATCTCGCCCATCTGCTTGCAGTTCGAGGCGTTGTTGGTGACAACCTGAACCACGTGCTCAACTCCGATGTCAGCAATAACATCTCTAATGACCTCCCATATGAAATCGGCTGTGATGGCGTCACCACCTCGAGTGGCATCCACGCCACGTAGGAATACTGTGCCAAGCGGGCAAGAAACCAAGACATTGATGACGGATCGCCGACGAATGTCGGTCCATCCATCACTCAATATCGTGCATCCAAACCTGCCGCAAAACACCCATTAGCTACATGCAAAAATTACGGCACCAGTAAATCCTAAACACATGCAAAGAGATTACAAAGACAAGTTACTTACTGCTGCCAAGCTGAGCGAATGGAACTCAACTCCCGCGTGATGGTCTCCTCCTCCTGACGAAGCAACCTCCCTCGTAGTGCCTCTCGCCTGGGAGGTGTCCATGTAGCATCCACGGCCGCCATCTGTGCACAGAACTCCCTGAACACCCAAGTGTCAGCAACAGCAAAGGCAATGCCGCACTCGTAAAAGAACTGGCCACACAGTCGAGTGCAACGGGCCTGCTGCTCTCTCTGCCAGCCGCATCGATCAAGGGTCTGCTGCCTGGGCCTAACCCCTCTCTGCTGTGTATATGGTGCTCGTGGTCTAGCATGCCCAACGGATGGCTGATCTGTGGGTGTGTCACTCTCTCTGGCAACATCTGCCGAAGCATGTGGTGCATCTGCTGCCGAGGAGGAGGGTCGAGAAGCACCCGCTGCTGCTGAACCAACATGCTCATCTGATGGTCCTGCTGCTGCTGCGGATGGAACTGAAGGTGCTGTACTGGGCCTTGCACCTGAACCATGCTCTGCCCGTGCTGTACTGGGCCCTGCAGCTGTACCATGCTCTGCCCGTAATGTACTAGGCCCTGCACCTGTACCATGCCCAACCCATGATGTACTACGCCCTGCAGCTATACCATGCCCTGCACGTGATGTACTGGGCCCAATATCCATGGTAGGCCCTGCCTGTCTGCTTGTGAGCCCTCCTGCATGCCTACCTGTGGCTGCTCCTGCTGCCTGTCCCTGTCTAGAACCCTGTGATGCAGTACCGGGCCCGTACATGGTAGACAACCTCTGCAGATCCTCATCAGAAATCCTGGGGCAATCAGATATGCCCAATGTCCGCCCATCTGGCCCTCTGACCCGCAGCAAGTGAGCCCTAACCCTGGTGAGTGATCCCGTGAAGTGACCACCGCAATGCAAGCATCTCCATCTGCGGGTGCCTGAGCCATGGTGTGTGCCCACATCCCCGTCGATAAGCTCAACCTCGGCCCAAAGGCCTCGGTCCCGCACTGGCATTGTATCAACACAACCCTAAACCTGCAAACAACAAATAATCAAGCAAACGTTCAGTAGAAAAAAAAATACATTGCATTGAACAACATTACCGAGCTCAAATAGAGCTCAAAATACCAGAGCATACATCAGAACGATTCCAGTTCACACATTATATCAAGTGCCAAAGAAGAACATGAGATTAGGGCGTGGGATAGAATAATTTCTGTATGAGGGATTACAGGCGACTGACGTTAGTGTCGAAGTCCGTGCAGGCATAAAGGAGTGCAGTGTGGGCCTAAACCGCGCCCCTAGCAGATGTTTGCACGATGGTCCACGCCTAAACCCTAAAAAGTATGGAATCAGGGCATGAAAATTGAAATTTGTGATACGGATGTAGACGGGCGGAACGGAGGTTATAGGAGTCTGTGCAAGCATGTGGAAATGCATTCTAGGCTCAGACATCACCTCACTCGGTTTCCAACAAGCCATTCTGTGAAAATGGCCAAAATACACAAGCATTTGGAATGTGGTGTTCAAATCTCGCTAGGCGTGTCGTGACGGCTGAAACTGATGCTGTAAAAATCACTGTGGGCGTGAAGAAAGGTGGTCTAGAGCCAAACTACGCTCGATTTGGTTGCCTACAGCTCAATGTCAACAATTGCAAAAGTTCAAGCCTACACTTACCAAATATCGAAAATTGGTCGTTTCGCTCTCCACGAAGCTCAGACCCACCCAGCACCGTGCACACCAACTCCGTATCGTCGAGTAGATGCCTGCCAAGTATTCACTTGCGAAGGTTGGACGCCCACAGCTCTCAGAAAAGAAATTTGCCTCCTCCACTACTGGCGCGGTTCTGTGCGCGAGGAGGAGGCCGAAAATCATGTTTTTTAACGATTCTGTCCACGAAACGCGATTCCCGAATCGCGAAGCTGGCGAATCGCGATTCGCTGCAACTATGGTACTAGCATCCCCTAGTACGACCCGGCTTTCAGCACTAGGGTAGTGAACCAATCTTCATGATAACACATGTGTGAAGTGGCTCCACTATCTATTATCCAAAAATCTAATTCTTCTTCCTTGGTTACTAAAGATAAACCATTAAACTCAGAAGTTAATTCATCAGGGTTTGCCACGTCTTTTTGCTTAAGGCTTGTGCCTTTAATGCACTGGCAGAGAGTTTTACTCTGCATTCGCATTCATCTTCTGTATGACCTCCTTTTGTACAATAAAAACAAATCTTACTAGATTTAGGACTAGAAGAAGAAGAAGTTATATTCGTTTCAGATTGATGCTTCTTTTTCTTCTAGTCCTAATCTAGTAAGGTCTATTTTTATTGTACAAAAGGAGGTCATACAGAAGATGAATGCAGAGTAAACATCTCTGCCAGTGCATTAAAGGCACAAGCCTTAAGGCAAAAAGACGTGGCAAACCCTGATGAATTAACTTCTGAGTTTAATGGTTTATCTTTGGTAACCAAGGAAGAAGAATCTGATTTTTGGATGGTAGATAGTGGAGCCACTTCACACGTGCTATCATGAAGATTGGTTCACTACCCTTGCAAGAAGCAGTGCTGAAAGTCGGGTCGTACTAGGGGATGCTAGTACTCACCAAGCCTTGGGTAAGGGGAACATTAATCTCAAATGATTCTGGTAAAAATTGCATAATCAAGGACGCTCTCTTCATCCCTAATCTAACGAAGAATCTATTAAGTGTAGGGAAGTGTACAAATGCAGGCTACAAAGTTGAATTCTACAGTGACTATTGTCTAATCCTAACTTTTTCCGGAACAGTGGCTGCGAAAGGAATTCAGGGATTAGATAAATTATACAGACTTAAATTCATAAAGAATTACGAACATCCTGTGAGTACCCAGAAACAAATGCACTTTCATTCTTTATGAATTTAAGTCTGTATAATTTATCTAATCCCTGAATTCCTTTCGCAACCACTATTTCGGAAAAAAGTTAGGATTAGACAATAGTCACTGTAGAATTCAACTTTGTAGCCTGCATCTGTACACTTCCCTACAATTAATAGATTCTTCATGAGATTAGGGATGAAGAGAGCGTCCTTGATTATGCAATTTTTACCAAAATCAGAACATTTGACATTAATGTTCCCCTTACCCAACACTCGGTGAGTACGACCCAGCTTTCAGCACTGCTTCTTGTAAGGGTAGTGAACCAATCTTCATGATAACACGTGTGAAGTGGCTCCACTATCTATTATCCAAAAATCTGATTCTTCTTCCTTGGTTACTAAAGATAAACCATTAAACTCAAGTTAATTCATCAAGGTTGACCTCCTTTTGTACAATAAAAACAGATCTTACTAGATTTAGGACTAGAAGAAGAAGAAGAAGTTATATTCGTTTCAGATTGTTGCTTCTTTTTCTTCCGACATACTTTTTCTAGGTGACCTGCCTTTCCACAAAAATTGCACCATTTCCTCTTATTTTCCTTACTTGGAGTTAAGGTTTTAGAATTAGAGGTCACCAATGCCTCATAAGGCCCCCGTGTCTTACCATAACTTTCTTGTAAAGACTCCTCTTGTAGCAAAACATCTGCAAGAACCTCATAGGTGATCATTGAGCTCATTGCCATAACAGTTGTTCTAACTCCTCAGAAAGACTTCGGAAGACCATTCAACAATATAGGTATGAAATCTTCATCCAATATGTTTTTTCCAGCTTCTTTGAGTTCGGTCTTTAAGGAATTTAAACGTGTGAGATATTGGACAACTATTTCAGAACTACTCAACTTAGAAGTCAGGAGCTTTTGCTAGAGCATAAAACATGGTTATGTGAAGGCTTACCAAACATGTTCTGCAATGCCCCCATGCCTCCGATGCTGTCTTTGTACTATGGACCATCGGCAATAGGGCATCTACTACACACAACTTCAAAACACTCAATGGTTTCCGGTTTTTCCGACTTTGTAGTGTGTTAGGAAAATTAATTGGAGAGTCAATAGGAGGTTCAGAAGTAGAAACTTCCTATGCAGTAGACTGCGAAGCCGAAAGGTTAAATCTGGGAATCTCAATCTAAGGTCCTTTTCCGAAGTGTCCTCGTCTTCGGAACTTCCTCCAACAATAATGTACTCAATTACCTGTCGGCTTCTGAGCCCACGTTGACGTACATCAACAATGGCCTGAGGTTCAGAGGGTACAAAGCATGTCAGGTCCTCTAACCAAAATAGCTTATCCTATAGAGCCAATTCATCCTTTCCACCAAGTCGTTCCTTTAAACGAGTATGACTGATGTGGAAGACTGTCAGACACCCTCTCTGATCTTCTCTTCTCCTGCACATACAAGCATCACATTACTTCTAACACAAGATGGAGCTGGCTGCCTTGTCTCCTCCCAGCCTTTGCTGCATAGATTATGATGATGAATGCCTCTCTCTAGGCTCACTTATATACAATCCTCAAGCACCCCTTAACCCTGACCCTTCCTAAATCTCGACACATGGCCAACTCCATGCACAGTCGACACTTGCCACTTGGCAGTACCCTGACACATAGGCAAGTGAGTAGGCTGACATGTGTCACTCATCCATTGGACCAAATGTCCCAGTGGGCATGTGACACGTGTCATGTTTGACCGGTCAACGTTGACATGTGTCACTCATTCACTGGACCAAGTGTCCCAGTGAGCATATGACATGTGTCACGTTAACTAATCAACTCCTACTTTTTAGGAGGTCAGTCCAGCCACTCCGAATTAATGACCCAGTACCCTATACCCAAGCAACATGCAACTCTGAGGCTCAAAAACATCATTAACAACTTTATTTACATTTCTGTTACAAAGGTCACCACAGGCCGATGACTTAGCCATTTCTGTATTTACAAGAAGTACATCTATAAGTAAAAACAGTAAACAACCGGGACAGGGAAACAACCTAAACAACTTTTCCACAAAAAGCTGAGCAAGTTCAAAAGCTTTGACAAACTGCCTAGTTGGAATGAGTTGTGCAATTTTGGTTAGTCTGTCAACTATAACCCAAATAGCATCATTTTGTCTCCCTGTCCGAGGAAGCCCAACCACAAAATCCAAGGAAATACTATTCCATTTTCTTTCGGGAATTTTCAAAGGAAGTAACAAACCAGTTGCCTTAAGCCTTTCAGCTTTATTTACTTGGCAGTGTCCACACTTGCGAAAAATTTACAAATTTTCCAAACCATTTTGCTGGTGAACTATTTGAACAAAAAATAATTTAAATTGAGTCAAATTGATTATTAACTACAACCTCAACAAAATCATTCCAAATCACATTCATTACCTGAACACTTGGTTTTTTTACTCACTTGCATTCCTTATTGGTTGCCAGACAATATATCATAATTCCCATGATTTCCATTGTGCGCAACCCCATTTAATGTTGTCTTAGAATAATCGAGATGCTTGTTCAAAGAAATACCCAGTCATTCAGCTATACGTTACTAAAAGAAAAATATTTCTTGTTCAAATGCAAGACATGACTCACTTCAAGATGCAAACTAGCTAACATATTTTTCAAATGTTTCATGGTGATAACCCAAACCTTCAGCAATCAAGCTTAAGCCTCAGCTTAGTTTTTCAGTAAAATCAGTTAGAAGAGCATAACCTTGCAATAAAAAATAATTTAGCATATGGCTCACAAACAGAAATGTTTTCCAACAGATGCTTTGCATGAAAATTTGAGAGGCTAACCAAAGTCTTCTGACAAGTAATCCTGGGTGCTCAATTTTATTTCTGAGCATTGATGTATAACCACAGGTCTATAAATCCTAAGTATTCATACCATAGATGCACCGCGATTCAGAATCGCGTTTCGGGATTTTCCCATAATCGTTTTTTTTTTTGAATTTTTTTAGGCAGTATGGGTATCAGATGAAAGCTCTGGTTAAGAGCATTATGACTGTTGTGCTCAGTTTAAAATACAGGTCTAATTTGCTGTAGGCAATTCAAGGATGGGATCTGGCATAGAGTTATTTTCCTTTAAATGTACTTTTGTTGGAGTGGAATACTGACTGGAAGTTGGCTGATGTGTGGTGCCTTTGATCACCAAGGTGATTCAAGGTGAATTCCAACTACTTGCTCCCTTCTGGCATCTAGAGCCTTCCTGCTCTTGACAGCGATTAATTTTTCACCTTCGCATATTACATGGATTAAATTGGAGAACATTGGTGTTAGCATTCTGAGCTCTCTCCTGTGATCCCAGACCACTTATACCCTCCGTCAAGTTTCCGTTGGCTTGGTTGTAACCCGAATCTTCTTTTTTCACTTTTTTAAGATCGATTCTTTCAACGATTCTTTGCAGCGAATCGCGATTCGATGCAAATATGATTCATACATACTGTACGTAAAGCTGAAAAGCAAAAAGCTTATATAATTTCTTTTGGGAGGGAAGATTTACATGAACTGTCAAAGTATATTCATATGAAGATCAGCCAAACTGGTCAAACTGCCTGTAAGCTTGATCTCCACAAAGATAAATTTGTACGGGCTGTGTGCCACAAGCTTCTTTTTCTAATCCTTCAAGAATGGAGCAAAACTGCTCTCAAGGAATGAACTTCTTCCCAAATCACACATGCTTGTATGAATGTTTACAGCTAAATTTTAAAAAAAAGATCCTACTCAGTCAGTAATGTAAGAATAAGTTTCAAGAATTCAGGCGATCTTGGTTACTCACCATGCGGTTGATATCTTCCACACTTGGTAGAAAAAAGGCCTGAGTAGATAGTGCAAATATCAGCTTGATCTTGTGCCAGATACTCATCCTGGCCCACGTCCTGCGTAGTGTGATCTACAACAGCAAATGAAGAACTCAAAGACATGTTTACAGAATATTGTTGCCTCACAAAATAAGTACTCCAGCTAAATACAATAAAAGAATCACTTGTCGGTTTTTGCATGAGTTTTCTGAATTATGTGTACTAAAACATCGTAGAAATGAACATAACCAGGAAGTCCTTCAACTACTTACACAATCAGACAAAGCAGAGGATACTCCAAAATTGCTGTGCCTGCTACATGCAGCAAAATACCTTTTCTAACAAAGAGGATATACATATAAATGTCTTCTTTTGATATGCTTCAAAAATCAGGCCAAAACCATTGTATCTCTACCAGCAGTTGCACAGATTTGGGAAGGCCAAAAGCCCCATGCTCACACACCGTACATTCTCCAGAGAAAGCAACTTAGAATTTAATATCTGAACTATACGATCAGACCTATCTTTTCCTACTCCAAGCTCGTGTTACCAAGGGTTTCTGAGCATAAGCATTTCCAATTTCTCCGATATTGCCGGATCTATGAAACGTGTCCACAATCAACCCTCTAATGGTTTGCTGATAGGTCTAAGATTTCCTCTATTGCAAATGTTGTCGCATTATCCAGAGCAATTTGCATGCTCAAACTTAAGATAAATGGAAAAGCAACAAACATGTGGACTATTTTTTCCAAACATTTCACACTTCAAAAATTTGGTTGCTACCTTGCTGTTGCTTATGTGATCTACAATTTTCACTAATTAAGCAAATATATAGGGAGAAGGCAGCAAAATTTTTGAGCTTCATTTGAAATGACTGGTGCATCGAACAGAATTGTTTGATTGGCTGCTAAATAGCATGAGGAAGAAGATGTTTGATGCATTCACCTCAGTACTATCACTGGACTTTAGTAGTCATAAAATTACTTGTCGCAACCTTAAATGATGACAATTTGAACATTAATGGAATGATCACAGAATGGAAGTGTGTTTTAGAGTATTTTTTTATTCTGGACCACATCGCTTCTAAAGTCTAGACACTGCCACATATCTGAACAATATGACAACAATGTAACCAGGATAAGCTTGTAATGGAAACTCATTAGTGCAATTGCCATTTAATGTTTGGCTTCTAACACTCATACTCCAACTCGAGGCTTGTGAATAGTTTTTCAACTTTCTAACAGAATATTAGTTGATGATTTTCAAACTGCAATACCAAGAAAGAAATGCACAGACGCCTTTCTTCTTTGGAAGAGCAAAATGCTACGAATTTACTTTGATAGATGAAGTATGCAAGTTGAAGAAAAGAGGATTCTATCTGGGTTTACAACCTCTTTCACAGCTCCATACTGCAGCTTCATTCATGCATCAAGGACTTGGCACTCTTCTCCAATGGCCACCCCTCCTCCTTTCCAGCAGTTCCTGATGCTTTATGTTGTCCTCCCTCACACCAGCAACAATCTCTCCCTCCTGACAACCTCTTCCTCCTCTTCCCTGACTGTCTTCTGTAAAAGAGCCTCCTCTTCCAATCAGAAGTTCCCTTCTTTACTACTACCCCTTAGAAAGTTTTTATCAGAACCTCCCACCATATACTTCAGAAAGAAAAATGTTCTAAAATGTTCTGTTTGTCCTCCAATAAGTTGGTTAGGACTTTATTTCCTCTCCTCGAGGTCAAGTGTTCAAGTCCAATCTACTACACAAAATGTTTGGCTAGACTTGACTTTGATCATTTTCTCCAAACTTGTCAAATATTTAGAGAATTACTGGCCTCTCTCTGCATAAACTGACAATTTTCAGTCATGTCACCAATAGCGACAACTTCCTAACCTCTAAGTAAAAGGCATCTGAAAGAAGTCCAGAAATATACCTGTTAAATGTCATATAAAGCAAGTGTCAAAACAGAGCGATATATACCTGAACAGGACGATCACCTAGAGTTACTTTTGCCCCACATGCCAAAGCCTCCTCATATGCAACCCGAAACTCTGCTCCTGGGAATACCTCCAGCTTATTTGCAACCTAAAATAAAAAGATCAATAAAATGGTGATACCAGCTACAATTGTTATGCATATATTATAATTGTTATGCGTATATGCAATACAAGTCACAAGTAGATAATGAAGCAGATGATGACGAGGACAATGAGTCAATTACAGAGTAGCATGAGCGATCAAAATTTTCAGGGAACGGAGTTCAAGAGTTAACAAGGAGTAGTAAATCAACCTTTGCCAAAAACCAACTGTAAAGAATGCCAAAAGGATTCATACGTTTTTCTCTCCACATCTCTAGCATATCACGAACAGTGGGCACCTGAAACAAGCTTCCATGCATTATTCAGTACCTACTAAAATAATTGGAAGGATGGCATACAACCTGTATCGCCTAAGACAAAATGGGACAAGGCAAGAAAGGGTAACTGCCAATGTTTTAAGGAGTTATCTTTTTCACTACTATGATGTGAGTACTCATTTCCCTAATCGATAGATGGAGCATGTTATTGCAACTTTGACAGCCAGGCTAGCATGAAATTATTTTCCAGAATCTCTCTGGAGCTTGAATGTATCTGGGCTTTTTTGCCCACCTTCAGGTTCTGAGGCGTCAGAATGGCCACCCGATTTGCACAAAGCTCAAGAAAGACAACCTGGGCCAAAAGAAGCAAATTTCAAAAAGATACTAAAAGCTCAAGAAAGGCAAAATAAGAGTCGTCCAATAAGAAAATCTTCTGATAAATGACCAATGCATTCAAATACTCTTGAAGGTTTGGGTAAAAACACTGGATTATAACCTTAAGAGAAAAACAACTAACTAGAAATAGACAAACTATCTCACCTAAAGTCTGAACTAGGGAGCACCTGTGGTTTCAGGTGGTGGATAACAGCCTGAACTTCTTTGCATGACTCCTGAATACAAACAAAACAAGGGCAACCAATACAAAATAATAAATCAGATCAGGTGCTAATATTAATATTTGCTAGAAGCATTCTCATTCTCCCTTCCCCCCCCTCCCCAATTCCTGAATGTTTAGTATGGCCCAAGGGGTGAGCTAGGTCGAGCTAGAATTCTAGCAGGATCATTTCTTGAAGACAGATACAGTAGGTGACTTCTTCATGCCTCAGTATCTGGACTCGGGACTATCAGACAAATTCAGGTTCAAGTCTCTGTGCACCAGTTGAATGTAGAAACAAGCCATTTCCATATAATTCCTATAAAAGGCAAGATCTACTTGCACTATGAGGGAGGTGGAGACTTCATCTTTCAGTGCCTGGTCTCTTATGGGATCAAGGGGGGACACCGTAGTCTCTTTCATCCAAGCATGCTGCACTCCTTGAAATTATGACGATCCACGTTGGGTAGCTCAAATGATACGGGGGAGATGCTTTACATGTAGTGAGATTTAGGAAGGTCATTACATATATTTGAGGATACCCAAAGACTCTAAAGTGATGCGTACTGAAAAGCATTGCAAGCTATTTACAAGGTATTATGGACCTTATCAAATAGTAAAGGGAGTCGAATTTAGGTTACAAATTGAATCTTTTTGAGGAAATTCAAGTTTCCTTGATATTTCATGTAAGTTGAGTTTAGATGAAGGTGATTTACTTGTTTCTAACGATGAGTTGGGCTGTGTTGAAAGGTTTGACCAGTACCACAAGTTTGTTCAACATCCATGCTATTGTCAATCCTGAACCCTAATTTTGATCACTATTGGTTTTTGTAACTTCAGCCTTTAAAGTTCTTAGAAATTAGTTCCTGAAAGTCCACAGTTCAAAGTTTGCTTCTGATTTTTACCACATGCATCATCGTATGAGTGATGGATGACATTCACATTTAGTGGCACATGCCCCTTGCTCACAAGTTACAAGTTATTAGTCATTACTTCACACTATGGCAGCTGGCTAGATATGTCATCAATCATCATTCAAATTATATTCAACTTGGATGCTCGTTGATGATTGGCCAATGATGAACGATTAAGATTGCTGATAAATCGTACCTCTTATGTCCTAACAGCAGAGGAGTTTTTGAATGTGCAGATCTAAGCAGGAGATTTGCTTTGATATATACATATGAGTCCCAGCAATTTTATCTTACTAGAAACCTAACCACATTATCAAGACTCTGACCATTCTACATCACTAATTCAATAACATGTTTTGAAATCATAAACAAAATTACATGGTTGACAATCATTATCTGATGTAAAAGAGCTAGATATTGCAATGATTGCAGCCAGAATGACGACAAACTGAAAAGGAGAAATTCTACTAACACTGGAAACTCACAGGTCCATATCATAACTGCTGCACACATTCCAGAATGCGTTCCTGGAAAACCGATTAGGGTTTCCTGGAATGTGCCTGTTTTTTAGATTTCTTTTGTGGGTTATTTATTGTTTTGATTAGTTTATAGTGTTTGTGAGAAAATTTTGAGCTTAAAAAATCAGTTTCTATTGATTTTTTTGCCAGTCTAGCATTCCAGAACGATCACTTGCAACGGAACTCATTCTGCTGCAACTATGCTACATATCCATTGTCGAATAGTTTTTAATCTTCAGATGAGCGCTTCTGATGAGCATCACAATCCTGTGAAAGGTCCATACAAGAACCACACAGGACAATCCACAAGATTAACGCCAAAAGTTGTCATTTCTAAAATTGTTTCCATAGAATGATGCACAGGATGGATTTAATCAAGAAGTTAAAAGCAGGAATTTTGTTTAAATTAGTGTGCCTCATTTTATTGAGATTAAGAGTATGTCTATACTTTCCAGCAATGCATATGACTTTTTGCTACCCAATCTTGAAGCCTGGTGCCACACAATGATTGAAAAAGAGCACGACACTTACAGCTTCCAATTCCGCTTAAACTTGTTTATGGGAAACAAGACATAAAGATGAAGACAACAGGTTAAAGTTCTTAAACGAAGGACTACTGATTTAATCTGACTAGAAAACGGCCTGAAAACAGCTAATTCAATCAGATATTCCTAACGCCAGTTCGTTAGAGAAATTTAAATAAAAAGTAAGAGCTTCTTTCATCTTCAGCATTTGGAGTTGTCGAGTTGGTCCTTAAACTTGTCACATATTTCACCAAAGATCTTGACTTTTCATATGTTTCACCACAGATATCCTAACAGTGTACAAATAATAATAGTTCAAGACCAAAACCTTGGAGACGTGAGCAGTTCCAACTATGTAAATGGAGCAGGTTTTTTCCGGAGAATCCCACGTGCAGTTCAAGACAGTCGTATTTTTCCGCAAATCCGCAGGTAGGTCCATCAGGGACCTCTCTGACTCTGTCCCGTTTGAAAAAAGGGAAGGTAATTCCTCTGTCCCTGCACCTTTTCCATTCGCCAAAGCGCACTCAGATACATCTTCCAGTTCCGGAACTTCTCGAGACATCGCCTCTGTAGCATGCACCCTGTCTGCCAACAGAACGGTGTCCTCAACTATATTATCGTGTCTGGATGAAACACGAGAGTCCTCGCAGAATTCCGGCTTTATAATATTAAATTCGCTACCACTATCACCAAATTGTGCCTCATTACAAGAAGCTCCGACTGCATCCGCACATTCTCTAAGCTTCGAATCCGACTCCCTGGCACTTCCTTCCGTGACCACAAACTCGTTTCTCATAATATCACGGCTTACCATATCACTACTTTGGATCATAGCGTCATGGCATACCAAATTATGACTAGAATTATCACTACTTTGGATCATGATATTATGGCATGCCGAATCATCATCAGATTTCTCACTACTTCGTATCGTTACATCCTGGCATGCCAAACTATCATCACACGTACTAATAATTTGCATCATAATATCATGGCATAACAGATTAGTATCAGATTCAACACCACTTCGAACCGCGTCTGCTGCTTGTGGATCATCATTTAAGAAACCTTCACTGCCTGCAGCACATTCTTCATGGAAAGATGCCGGAAAAGCCAGATCCGGAGCTTGTGCGGATTGATCGTCTGCTGAAGCTTCAGAAAAGGGAGATCCGTGATCAGCAGAGGGGCTTGCTGTCGATGGATCGTCGTCGATCGCCATAGCTTCGTATAAAATATAGAATCGATCGATCGATCGAGAGAGAGAGAGAGAGAGAGAGAGAGAGCGAGCGATCTCGATTAGATATCTCGATGCCAAGAAATGGAGACGAAGGTCACGTGCCCGACAAAATAGCCTGGCCGGGCCCCATGGCCCTTGTTGGCAAGCCTTTGTGTCCCAACACCCTTGCCTCTCCATCCCAGTGTGTCATGTTGCCTTCCAACCACATACAGTATTGCCTTTAGTGTGCCTTTGATGCTAACACATGCTCCACAAATGAGCCTTGACACCACCCACCGTCACGATGTTAGATCACATCCAACGAAGATGGTTGCGACCACCTCGTCATACCTGGTGTGCTAGCTCACACCTGGCGAGTATAGTCAGTGTCGACCATGCCCAATGTTTGCTCTCATTGTACCTTTGGTTGTTGATGGAAACAAGGTTTATATTGGGGGCATTTTACTATGTATTCTAGCAAAGGTTAAATTCTCTTAAAAAAACTAGTTATCTCCTTGAAAGAGATAAATGGCTAGCCCGCAAATTAGGGTCAATGTCCATGCTAGCAAGGACGATACCTTAGCTTATTCAATAAACTCTGAGGTTATGTGCCTTAAATGATGTTGACTCTAGGCTATATAAGCATGTCAAGCCTAGAGAGAGACATAATTCTTGGATAAGCACTTCCATAAGACAATTGAAAGCTACTGTGCAAGTCTGTGAGTTAATCTTGCTATGCCATGGAAAAGTAACTATGGTATCGGACATAGGCACCATCAGCAAGAGATTAGACTAAGAGATCGAGGAATTATATGGCTTGGGCGGTCGCTCTTAGATGGAGAACCTATGGATGGGTGAAAAGTTGATATTGCAATTTTGGAGCTTGCATGTTGGTCCATGGAGATGGCACAAAGGAACAAAGAGACATTATAACTAGGTTGTTAGATCTTGAATTTTTTGTTATTTCAGTTGGTATCAATGCTAGGTGTGCTTTGGACACATTAGAGGATTTTGGAGACTTATTTGGTTTAACTGTGCACATACATCATGATCTTTAATACCTCCAAGACCTTTATGCAACGACGGGTGTTCACTCTAGGGGGCCAACCACTCGAGGTGGTATCCTCTTACACTTATTTGGAGACTTCCTTCACTGGTCATGCGTTTAGTATGAGACACGTCGCCACAACTAGACTACATAAGGGTCATGCTTCATTGGTTACTCTCAAGCGTTTTTGTTTCAGGAAGCACATTCGAGATGCCCCGTCTAGCTTGATTAACTATGCAAATCTTGTACATACTAGATTCCACAAGTGTGGAGTTGTTCCCACGTGTGAAGAATAGGCCTAGGTAGATTAGATCCGAATCATAGGTGTTAGGTAGGTCGTTTGGTCAAGATTCCTAAAGTCTAGAACCTAATTCCTAAAATCAAGGAAATTGGGTGGTGAACTACCAACCTTTGGTTGGCATACCTAATGATTAGGTAAATTAGAGATGAGTAAGAAGATCTACAATTGACATGGCACCTGAAATTCAGCCACACTTGCTCAGCTAGCCTCCATGATGATTTTTGATGTACTTGCTTATTGACGAGCTCATTATGCAAATCAAGGTTTTGGAGTCCAAAAGCTAGTCTTGTTTTTTCTCTCTTGTAACTTGTTTTTGAGTGATCATAATGCAATAAACTCTTTGAAAACATTAAACTCTTTTAACGGGCCATATAGGTACTGTAGTTCTCATGTGTGAAGTCCCCTTTGTGTATTATCACCTTCTGTTGATTGCTCTTGCTAGTATCGATCAAGATTGTGACTTTATCTCAATGAATTGGAGGTAGATGATCAATGAGATAGATCTAACTATGCAATCAATCACTCTTGAGGATTGAAAAAGTCCATTTTAGGTTCTTTATTCTCTGATTTTAACATGTTTCCTAGTGTGTAGGGTCAACAAACTTTAGCAATTCGTATTTGCCAATATTGTTTTGTTGATATTTGTGAAAAATACTAGTTTGGTTGATCTAATTTGACAATTTTGAGGCCAACATGAAATTTCAACTTAGAGATAGATTTATATTTGTCAATAACGGCCTGAATAGTGTTTTTACTATTTTTGGCAAGTACATAAATGGATGAGGTCGAATTTGGACCCATTCTAATTGGCTAGATTTCATGCATTGCCTCTAGACTAGAATTTCTAGGTTATTTGATGAAGTACGTTACCATTTAGGACAAGTTTAGGGAAATTGGCCGAATGGCATTTTAACAGCTATAAATAGCAGTACCTGCGTGGAGACCATATCTTTGTATTCTCATTTTATGTGGAGAATTCATCTCTTTTGATTCTATGTCCATCTCATGTGTATTTCTCAAGATATCCTGATTTCTAGTGTGTAGATTTTCAATTCTATGATTGATCTTGCATCCACACGTGTGAAGGATAGTAAGATGCTACTGTTGTACGGACAGGGATAGTAACATACTATATTTTTATGCTTATGATCAGATCTTAGTGATTTATGCAATTCTAGCATGTGTAAAGTGATGATTTCTATCTTGTAGCTAGATCCATCAAGTGTTTTTTGGATCTATAGTTTTTCACATGCTATCAGAGCAGGTTGCAGGCCAAAGTTGGTGGATTTTACAAATCTAGAGGTGGATTTTGTTGGAAGAAGGAATGACTATTTGATAAGTCGAAGTCTATGAATGAACTTAGTCTATCGAGCGCAACAAAATAAACCTTCTTTCCTATGCATAACTACATCTATCCATAATTGAACAAAGCTATAATGACATAAGTCACGTTCAATCTTTTAGCAACTAACTTTGAAATCATTAGTACTAAAGTGATTTTGTAGCCAAAAAATTAGAGTGCGAAGTGATGTATAGAATATTACAGAGTTGAAGTATTCAACAAATCAGACGCATTAGGGGAAGTTTGGATTCAAAATGGGCCCTTTGTAAAGATGCTTTTGTTGACTTCACATGCTTTAAGCCTCCGAATGGACCAATAATCTTATAACATGTGTACCACATTGTAACAGTGCTCACCGGACGGAAAAAG
The DNA here is from genome assembly GCA_029204225.1 of Diphasiastrum complanatum. Taxonomy (NCBI): domain Eukaryota; kingdom Viridiplantae; phylum Streptophyta; class Lycopodiopsida; order Lycopodiales; family Lycopodiaceae; genus Diphasiastrum; species Diphasiastrum complanatum. The sequence goes on along the minus strand of CM055109.1, from coordinate 29,349,833 downwards.
TGTTCAAGTTTTTAAGTTACTTTTTATTATTTCAAAAAGTTTTCTCGGGCAAAATAAATATTTCATTGGACAATATGTGCTGTCTGTATGTTAAATATCTGCCTGGATAGTTTAACCAGCGTTAGTTTTCCTAAATCATAGTTCTCTTGCATATTTCCTCCTTTGAAAAGCACTTCGAGGGGCCCCATGCCCTTGAAAAAATGTGCAGTTGGAGCTTGGAATCGGCGGCCTTCACTTCTCCTTTGCATTTCCAAGTGACGGTGTGAGAGGTTTCCAAATAGTCTAACTTCTTAATTGTAGCCCCAATTGAGACAAACATGGTGCCATTAGAAAGAGCTCAACGAGAGCTTTGCAACGGCAACCTACATGAGCTGGTTCTGAGTTACAGTTAAAAAGTTATAGGCAGTCAAAGTTCGCATAAAATCCCTCATCAAAAAATATATATATTTCAAAAAAATAACTCTAATATGGATTCAGCGCGCGCCCTTAGGGTTTGAGACCGCTCAAACCCTAAGGACGCTCGCTGAACCGATATTAGAGTTCTTATTTTTTCATTTTTAAGGAAAGAGCTTGACGAGAGCTCTGCAACGGCACCAGAATGATCTAATTTCGATTTAAGGTTAAAAAATTATAGGCAGTCAAAGTTTTGGCGCGTTCAAAAGTTATAGACAGTCAAAGTTTTGGCGCCAAAACTTTGACTGCCTATAACTTTTGGACTGTAAATCGGAATTAGGTCATTATGGTGTCGTTGCAAAGCTCTCGCTGAGCTCTTTCTTAAAAAAAAAAAAAATTGAAAACTCTAATATCATTTCATCGCGCCCTTAGGGTTTGAGACCGCTCAAACTCTAAGGGCACGTGCTGAACCGATATTAGGGTTACAATTTTTTTTTTTTTAGGAAAGAGCTCGATGAGAGCTCTGCAACGGCACTAGAATGACCTAATTTTGATTTACGGTTCAAAAGTTATAGGTAGCCAAAGCACCAGAATGACCTAATTTTGATTTATGATTCAAAAGTTATAGGCTGCCAAAACTTTGGCTGCCTATAACTTTTGAACCGTAAATCGGAATTAGGTCATTCTGGTGCCGTTGCAGAGCTCTCGTCGAGCTCTTTCCTTAAAAAAAATAAAAATAAAATAAATTGTAAATCTAATATGGGTTCAGCACGCGCCCTTAGAGTTTGAGCGGTCTCAAACCCTAAGGGCGCGCGTTGAACCGATATTAGGGCTATTTTTTTCAATATATATATTTGTTGATGAGGGATTTTCTGCGCACTTTGACTGCCTATAACTTTTTAACCGTAACGCAAAACCAGGTCATGTAAGGTGCCATTACGAAACTCTTTCTAATGGCACCATGTTCGTCTCAATTGGGGCTACGATTAAGAAGTTAGACTGTTTTTAAAAATAACCTGATATCGATTCAACACGTGAATGGCATGTTTGACCAGTCAGATAGCACATCTACGCGTTGAACCAATATTAGGATTTGGAAAGCTCTCGCACCATCACCTAGAAATACAAAGGAGAAGTGAATGAACACATACTAGCACAATTATGCCCGCCGGTTCCAAATGTCAATTGCACCATTTTGCAAGGGCGTGGGACCCCTCGGAGCGCTTTTCAAAGAGAAAAATGTGCAATATTATCACAATTGCTTATGGAAATTAAGACTACATGTTAACCATATAAGTTGGGCGGCATGCAGTTTTGGAATCATAAAAAACGCACATAGATGTTGCCGGAAGTTTTCTCTCTCTTGTTAATCTTTCTTTATAGTCAAACTTCTTAAAGGGCCCATTTTGAGCCCATATTTTCCCTAATGAAACAATAACAGATTTATCAGTTACAAATAACTACAAAGAAGCATACATTCTGACATGATATTAAACGCAATAAGAAGATAGATTGATTCAGTAAATAGTATGTACAAATTAGATTATGAGAGTACTCTAAACTATATTTGAGTAACTAAAAACTCGGTCTGATGCACTTCCGCTAATAAGCAGTAAGCGCTAATAGCAATACTCAAAATAGAAATCTGTAAGAAGAACTAAACAAAATTACTACACTGCACTCCACTATGTAAGTCTTTGATGATCAACTATTTATACTAAAATAGTTTAAGCTTATCTGGTAGGACAGCTAATCAGGTCGTAGATCGCAATTGGCAGTTAGCAGTAATGCATTGTCATCCATGTAGTTAGGACTTCTCAAAAATTTGCTTGCAAAGTAGTTAGGGCAAGTCTTTAGCTTCATATCAGGTGGATCGGTAACTATCATCCTATGACGTGTTCGACTCCTTTGACTTTTGTTGGAGTCATCTGATATGTCGGAGGTTGTTCGATATGTCGGAGCCATTTGTTGAGCGATTCTCGAGTATTCCTGCAAACTGTGTAGAAACACGAATAAAACTGCAGAACTGGATAGTGAATGGATGTAGATTAAAGATCGATTAGTCGGATGAATCACTTCCGATCGTAGAGTAATCTAACAATTTAAGAGCATCATAAATTCTACGTGGATTTGGAGGTGTTTTTAGCTCAAAATTTGCATTTTCAAGGATAGAAAGTGGATCTTTGTGATCCTAGCATCATTTTAGGTCAAATCACTTTGAGTAGGCCGATTTTTTAAACCACTTACTGGAATGTGGAGACAAAAATTGATTATGATTGTGGATGTTACATTCTATTATATGTCATATCAAGATTCTAGCTTTTGCATATAGATTTTGCTTGATTTAATATTTTGCATTTTTGGAAAAACCCTAAAATTGATAAGATGTCTTGATTTTAAATTGTTCAACTTTTTCAAGAGTGTGTTTCAATGTTAGGTGTTAGCAAAATTTCATCATATTGTGTTTAGATCTATTGTGATCAAGAAATCAACTTTCTATGTGCTAGGTTGCTAGAAGAGAGAGAAAGAGAGACTATAGATTGTTTCCAAATCTTTGTGATTTCTTCTTGAGTTTCATTTGTTTATTTTCAAGAAAGTGCTAAGCGCATTGGAACAGGTTCAAAGAGAAGATCAGATCATTGCAACATGGCAACCTCAAGTGGCTTCATGTTGGAAGGCAATGATAGGCTTATCTCAACAGATTATTTAACTTGGAAGGTGAGAATGGAATCTTTGCTAGAGATGAATGATTTGATGGATATTGTTGTAGGTGTGGAGAGAGTGCACAACATCAAGTGAGGCTTGGGAATCTTTGAAGAAGGTTTATGATTCCAAGTCTACATCTAGTGCCCTAACCCTAAGGAGACAAACTTTTCAAAGTCTTCAAAAGAAGGATGAAAGTGCTCGTGTTTTTGTTTTGAGAGTTAAAGCTTTGAGTGATGAACTTGTATGTATTAGTGAAAGCATTAAGGATGTGGAGCTTGTTCAAGTTGTTCTTAATGACTTGTTGGATGATCATGCTAATTTGGTTCAAAGTTTTGCTATTCAAAAGGCATTGCCAAGTATGGAGGACTTGCAAGAAATCTTGGTGAATGAGGAGTTTAGGCTTCTATCAAGAGGAAAACTCTCAAGTTGGAGAGGAAAAAGCTATGTTTTCAAAAGGCAAGTTCAAGGACAAGAAAAGCAAATGGTCAAAAGGGAAAGTTAAAGGTTAGCTTTTCTTGGAAAGAAGAAAGATAGATCCAAGCTAAATGTTTCTATTGTGGATTCAAAGGAAATTTTGCTAGTGATTGCTTCAAGAAGAAGAAAGATCAAGGTGAGAAGCAAACCAATCTAACTCTTGATGAAGATGGTGTTGGCTTTGATGGTCAAGTGGAAGATCTCTGATCCTATGGAATCAGATAATTAAAACACAATGGAGTTCGTGCATGAACTCTAATTCACTCTTCTCCACTTGCATGCATTCATCACAGATTGACTCATCATCATTTACGTGAGCTATCGTTATGTATATATACATGGAGCAGTTACAATGACTGCGTAGGCAACAAGCATGAAATAGTGCAATTACTGAAAAGTGTTAAAGTGAAGTGTGACGTGGTTTGCATCTAACAAGGCAGTATGGATGACGTGGAATGCGAAGATCTTGTATTCGAACAAGGTCGAAGAGGATGTAGTCGAAGATCTCGAACTTGAAAAGTTCGTTGTCGATCCTGCTTCTGCTCCAGCTGTGTTCAATTTTAGTAGATAAAACTGCAATGTTGTTGTAGAGAGATAGAGTGTGTGTGTGTGTGTATATTTACATAATGTACTGGTGTTCAGAAATTGAGAAGAACTCGAATGATTCGTGTTCTGATGATGCGAATACAAATGAGTTGAATTTTGGTGAGATGGAGTGATGCTTAATTCCAACACCTCCCAGCTTAACTCCTAGGATTCTGAAAATAAATTGAGCAAGCTACATAATGTAACATGCTTTTCTCTTGACAGAGGCTTAGTCAAGATATCAGCCAACATATTGTCAATAGGACAGTAACTTAATTGGACATCTTTGTTCTGAACTTCCTCTCTAAGAAAATGAATTGAACTTCAATGTGTTTAGTTCTAGAGTGAGTTCGTGGGTTCAGAGATAGAGCAATACAGCTCTGATTGTCACAATAGAGTATAGTTGGACTGATTTGAATGATCATAAGATCCTGAAGCAATCTTTTGAGCCAGATGATTTCCTTTACTGCAGAGGAAGCGGTGACATATTTTGATTATGTGGAGGACAAAGAAATGCATTTCTGCTTTTGATTGTTCCATGAAATAGGTCCTCTTGCTAGAAAGCATAGATAAACAGAAGTGGATTTTCTCGTGTCTACATTACCAGCCCAATCAAAGTCAAAATAAGTAAGTAATGTCAAGGCATCCTCTGTATTTTCATTATAACACAAAGCATAGTGCTTAGTGGCTTGAATATATCTTAATACTCTGAGTAGAGCCTTCCAGTGAGGTAGGCCGGGATTGGACATAACTGTGACAATGTGCTGACTGTAAATGCTAGATCAGTTCTGGTGCAGACCATGGCATACATGATCGATCCGACTATCGACTAATAGAAGTAGTTGCACATATGTTTCTTCTTTGCATCAGTCTTTGGGCACATATCCTTTGACACTTTAAATCCTGGGTCCATAGGTGAGTCTATTGACTTGCAGTTTTCCATGCCATACCTGTAGAGTACACTGGTTAGATACATTTATTGACTACTTCTCGTCACTCTATCTCTATTTATCTCGATTTTCAGAAAGTAGTGCACAGGGCATGAATCAGTCATTTCGATTCCTTCGACAAAGTCTTTGTCTCATGAAGTAGCTGATTCGAATTGCTGATGATTAGTGATTCATCAACATACAGAGCTATTATGACATAGTTTGAGCCTATGTGTTTGAGATAAACGTTAGAATCAACAGAGTTCGGGATGAAGTCATGTTGCAACAAGAATTGATTGATTCTATCAAACCAGGCCCTTGGAGCTTGCTTTAGCCCGTAGAGTGCTTTCTGCAAATTACATACTTAATGTTCTTGGCCTTGAAAGACGTAACCTTCAGGTTGATAGATATAGATATCTTCTTGTATATATCCGTTTAGAAAGGCAGTATGAACATCCATATGGTGTACTTCCAGATCTTCAATAGCTGTGAAGGCAAACAAAAATCAAATTAATTGAAGTCTTGCCACTGGATTATATGTCTCAATGTAGTCAATCCCATAGGTTTGTTCATAACCTGTGATGACTAGACGAGCCTTACATCTGGTTGTAGAACCATTTGGATTGAGCTTCAGCTTGAAGATCCACTTAGTGTCGATGATCTTTGCATCTGCAGGAGCTTCGACAAGCCGCCAGGTCCTATTCTTCATCAACGAACTGTACTCAGCATGTGTGGCGGAACGCCAGTTATCTGCATTCAAACTTGACAATGCTTCTGTTACTGAAGTGAGTTCATTGTTGTTGACCTAGTAAGTTGTAACTAAAGTCCATTTTGCCTTTGCTTTTCGTCATGACTCGTACATGTGTTGCTTTTGTGTAGCTCTTCCTTGGGTGAAAGACATCTTTGATATTGCACGGTTATGGGTGAGGTTTGTCACCAAGAAACCAAAGGTCCTCACAATTTTTAGAGGATTCAAGAATTTGGAGATCCTTAAATCGGCTCCCACAAGGTCTGAACTTTGAATTTTATTTTTTGATGATAGATGTCTCATTCTCAATGCTAGATTCTAAAATATGGATTTGGATTTTAAGGTTTAAACTTTAGAACTTAGCAGCTAGAGCCTAGCTTAAGCCTTATCTGGATCTTGATACTTGGCACTTGTTTTGATGTTGAACCTTGATGCATTGATAATTATTCAAAATGTGTGAAATTTGAATTGTGCAATGTGTTTAGGTTTGCATTCATATCTATAGTCTTAGAGCGACTCGTAAAGGTACAAGACACCGTCAAACAGATGGTTGTTTCTACCCTATGGGTACAGTGGAGCGGATCAACAGAACATCGTTTTGTCATCAGACTTTTGGAATGAGGCAAGATCAATTGTTGTGGATTGCAGCCACTCAACACTGTTCTACGACTCATAGATAGAGAGGGGTCCACCATGGGACTTCTCTATGAGTTTATAGATAGGTTGGATGAGCAGCTCGATCGATGCATTGAGTTGAATTTTGCCAAGTATATACTATAACTCCTTGGCCCTTCTAAATTCTAATGTCTTTCTTAGTGTTGAAACTTATCATTTGAATCTTGGTACTTACTACTTGAAGTCTTGAAAGTTGCAATTTAATTTTTAACTTTGATAATTCATGAACCATTTGTAATTTATGAATTTGTGTCACATGTGACACAAATGAATGACTAGTCGTGGATATTTAATTAATTTAAAAAACTTTAGGTAAATCCTGACGAGATCAACATCGCCAAGGTCCTTGATTTACCACCTAGGTCAGAGGAAGAGGGGAATATATGTGCCCTCTTGCATCGCGAGTCTATTGCACGATCCGATAGGCTTGACTCTTGAGGCTTGAGCCTTGCTTGATAATTGAAATTTGATTACTTGACTCTTGTATTTCAATCAGCTTTCAAGATTGTAATATGTACTATCTAGATTCTACTATCTAGGTCACCTCTTGGGTCTTGAGTCTTCAAAGTTCAATTTTGATAATTAAAATTTAATTACTTGAATCTTGTATTTCAATCAACTTTCAAGATTGTAGTATGTACTATCTAGATTCTACTATCTAGATCACCTCATGGGTCTTGAGTCTTCAAAGTTCAATTTTGGTGAGGATGATGGTGATGAGGAGGGAGAGGAGCATGTGCATGAGGCCCAGGCTAGGATGCCTCCCCCAACTAGGACCAAGAGAAGGGTTACCTAGAGATATATTATAGCCTAGATTCTACTAGCACATTATTATGATAGACAGCAGACCACAGTTGACTCATGAGTTATGACTCTTGATTCAATTCTTTTGCCATTAATTGTTCATTGTTTAGCTCATTTTGTATCATATGTATTATTTGTGACATGCGTATAGTTTGATACCAGTTATGGAGAGGACTCGGCTTACACTGATCTTGTTGATTGATGGAAGGTTTTACTCTATATTCTAAATATGCTTTTTCAGGAGCATTACGATCTGCAACTCTTTCACTATATAGATCATAACTTCATTGTACGCTCGAATGCTATTTGATTTTGCTTTCAATGTAAGTTGCAAGTTGCAACTTTCAAATTTCGATTCAAGGTTCAACGTTTATCCAATGTACTTAGCTTACTAGTAACTGCTCAGTGCTCACTACTTACAATTAGTAATTACTAACTACATTGTAGTAGTGTGTAAAGGCTGCTGTTAACTGATGATAATTGATGGGAGACTGGAGTATCATGATTCTAATTTTTATTTTCTACGAACAGTTAAGTTGCGAACACTAATTTAGTTTCATCTTTAGAAGCAACAACAAACTTTCAAATGCATGTTTAGTAGCAATCTAGTTATAAGATTTTAGAAACATTTGATATTACTTAACATGTTTTCTAGCATTACATCAGAACAAACGCAAAAAAAAAAAAAGATTTGCCGATTCTTTCGGGTCGGGCCCGGTTCAGAGCTACGATTCATGTTGATGCTTATGATTCTGAAAAGGTTGATTCTGAACCGGGTGGAAACAGTATTGTCAAGCTTAAACATTAGTTGTAAGTCTATATAATCAAGCAAGTTCTAAGTGGATGCTTTGGCAACAAAAAAGGCCATGATATTGTGGTTGCAAGCTGTGGTACTTCCAATATGCATAAGCAGTACAAGTTTAAATTGTTGGAAATTTGTTAATGGTCTTCAGCATTCCATTCTTCATATTTTGTTCAATAACTCCTCAGGCCATCGACAGCATGTTTTTACCTTGTTTTCTTGATAAGCTGAGTCAATCTTCCTTGATGCTCTTCTGGTGTAGATATGCTCAAGTTTTTAGAGGACCTGTGTACGGGCACTTTTGGGAAAGGGTGGGGGAAGAGAGAGAGAGAGAGAGAGAGAGAGAGAGAGAGAGAGAGAGAGCTGCGTATCAACCACAAATTGTGGTTAAATCTAAATTCTAAATTCAATTATAAGACCCAACACAAAAGCATGGGTCTAATGTGAAGTTACAAATCTTAATAGATAAAAGTGCAAAGTTATATCTGATATTGGAGAACCTTGCATCACACAAAAGCAGCCAGCTAAACACAGTGGCACTATTCTGAACTTCCTGAAGGCTCTGCGCTGAATGCTCCACTGCCACCCGATGTAGAAGTCGCTTGTCCAGAAGTCCCAACACGGGCCCTCTGAAGCTGTCTCATCCGGAAAACATCACGTGATGCAGGTCGACTCTGTGAAGTTAGACTTTCTTCTTGGTCTTCTTCTTCTGTAGAGACAGTGAGTGCATACCATTGAATTTGATCAAAGTGGATAATTATCAATAACAAAATAGAATCCAAAAACAAATTTACAATGGACAGAGTACACAAGACTTTGTTGTAAAAAACATCCTAGAACTTACTCTCAGGATCTTTCCTTTTTGATGCATTAGATTGCTTGAAGGGTGGTATATCTCCATGACCTTTTGCATCAGATGCATTAGATGGTAACCCTGTTGCTCCATCTACCACTGTATGCCCCCGGCTTACAACCGATAATTCGCTTGCTAATGAATTGATTACTGCACTTGTTCTGGGGTTGCCAATGCGTTGAGGAAATTGGGCTTGTTGTGTAGCACCTTCTGATGGAACAGATGGTATGTCTGCTTGCAATAAGATGGATAATACCACTTCTGTATCTGGATATGGCCCTGCCACAATGAAGATAAAAAGAATAAAAAACTTTACATATTCAATATTTGAGCTTCAAGATGCTGGCACAGCACCATGACTATAAATATTGATTTTTCAATATAAAACATTCTTGAATGAGAAAGACATAAAGAAAGAAAATATATATATATATTGATGTCTTTTTGGTACCCAAAGGCACGTGAGAGAAAGAAAGAGACATACCATTCACGGGAGGCAGACGGCTGAAGAAAGAGCTCAATGATGGAGGCAAAGAATTCAAAATTTCGTCTAGACCTGTAAGGAAATCAGAAGAAAGGTGCTCATTAGCAAAAGGGAAGCTGCCCTGCCGACAATTGGAACATGATCCCAGGAAATATATGTTAGTTCTAATGCCAATCATGAAAACAAAGTAATAAATCAAGACAAGATATTGACTCACCTGCAGAAGACATGATTCCAGGAGGCAGAGGACCTTGTGCAAGCTGATGTTGCAGCCCAAGTAGAGATGGGCCAAATGTCATACCAGCTTGAGGCCCCAAAGTTGAGAAACCCGATACAGGACCAATTCCTGACAGAGGTACTTGACCAGGTATTGGACCACCTGCTAGCCAGCCAATAAGCTATAAAATCATTAGTCTACAATTATTACTGATAACGTTCATAACACAGGCTTTATTACATGCATAGTTTTCAGCCGCACGAAACATCAGAAAAATCCCCATGTCGTCTGTGTATGAAATGTGTTCCGTTTCATACATACAGAACAGAACACATTCCTATAATCAGATGCATAAACACATTCCATACATATGGAGTGGAACGTACCCAAATCAGGTTTCTATGAGTACATGCATAACTACATTTCATGACACACCCAAAAAACAAACCCCAATCGGATTTCTATGATTACATGCATTAAATAGATATCCAGAAAGTCTTATGACATGGCATTCAAGATGTTTTACCAAGTCCCTGTTTGGGATCATATACAATCATCTGGGCTAGATCAGGCCGAACAATATGTCCTCCTGGAAAAGAAGCCGCTAATCCTTCTGTTCCAGATGCAGGTATGGCTCGCTCATTACCTGAAACATGATCCTAAGCCTTAAATTGAACTGAACTACAGATCAAAAGCCCAGGTCAAATGCAAGTTTCGAAAGTTTAACAGAAAATCTGGCTGTGACAGGGAAGAGATCAAACCTCCCATTCCATTGCCTGAGCCAGAGGTAAGAGCCTGTTGTTCTGTTTTACCAGATAATCTTTGTGCCATCATCTGCTAACAGAACCATTTGATAGTACTGGATTAATGGAGAGGCAAATGAATATCCGGACGTTGCAACCAAGATTAGGAAAAGGCTGAAACTTAAGCGACATATAGCATTGTGTCCATTGTTGTCTAATTGTAACAAATATCCGAAGCTATGGACATTTCCAAGTACTTCAAGGACAAATTGATGATAATTACAGTACAAGAGAAACAGAAGAAAGCAGAGACAAAATTGAGGCAGCTAAGATACTTCAGCAAGTCTGCACACTCACTCACTTCATACAGACCTGTTGACGAACAAGGTGATCGAGATCACCAGATGAACAGGGCCAAAGGTCCAAGAAGCGATAGCGTGTTATGAGCTGCTGAAGAGAGCTTTCAGCTGCAGCAACTCCATCATCTCCAGTTTGTGATAATGCCTCTTTTCTTCTCTGTTCCACCTGCAATCAATGAAAGAACTAATAAGTGACATAAGAACCCATGGTTGGGCAGTTATCTGCAAGCCTGTGTGTGTCCTCATCAAAAGATTAGCAAGATTGCTTGAGGTTCAACAAGTGCTTTTGCACATATCACCTTCATCAGGATTGCTTGAGGTCTTTTGACAGCACTTGTTTTTTACTTGGAACCACATTTGGCATGAAACCGCAACAATAATGCAGGTTTTACTCACCGAAGAATGAGGTTATTGCAATAACATCAAGACCATAAACACTGGCTCCAACGACAACTGATGGCCGAACCAACCAATTAAAAAAGGTGAAACCCATTATTATTTCACAGCATCAATCCTTCTGACATTGAGCTTTGAAGATAGAATAGGTTTTTTTTATTTTATTGGCATTTTTGATATTTGAAACTTACGTGGTCGACTGAGTTTTTCAGATGATGCTTTTTACAGAGATCTGTCTACAATATATGTAGTCCTCGTCAATTATGCTTACACATTTGATTTGGTCAATACTTCTGTTAGTTGACCTCCCAACCTCATCCTTACAGAGTACTTATGTTACCTTTAATTTGGGAAAATTTGTGAAAGGAAAACAAGGCTCAAAGAATCTCTCTTAAATCACTAGAACTCTTTGAGAAAGGAAAACAAGTATCTAGGAACAGCTACTCGGATCTTTTTGCAACACAATTCAACATGCAAATGCTTGTAGCAAACAGTCCTCAACGGCGGGATGTATTCACCATCATTGGATACATCTGAAGATGACTTTTAGCAATATGTACTTGAAACAGAACAGTTATACTTTTTTCCCTTATTTTAATTTCATCAAAGACAAAAAGTATGCCTTAACCATGTCATAGAAGCATACCTTCAACATGCTTGGGATGTCACCATAAAGCTGTTCAAAAGCCATAAAACAATTCCAGACCTGTAACATCACAAAAATTCAAGCTAACTTGTGAACAACAATCCTGGCATCCCAACTTGAGTTCCTAAGCATATTGAGTGTGTTCGACAAAATTGCCATAGCATTCCAAGAAAATCTTCCAAAAACCTACTTGACTTAAGTATAAGCGCTATAGAACGTATCAAGGCAAGATTATCAGCTGAACAATAAAATAGACAGCAAACTTTAAAATTTCATGGCAATCTCCTATAAAATGTCAACAATCGAGAATATGCTAGTTTGCAGGCCTTCATACAAAAGCAACACTGCTAAAGCCTCTTCTACAAAGATGCCCAGAAAAGTCTTCTACAAAGACCTCTCAAGAACTGTCTGCCCATGCGTGGTATGGTCTGGTGCTGTAGACTGCTTGGGTTGGGATTGCACACCCAAGTTTGATCCCCTGCCCATTGCGTGGGCACAAACCTACCAGGGCCAAAGGTCTGTTGAAAATTTTTACAAACGATCTCTCAGGAACAAGAATCGCCAATTGCCAAATGACGATATAGTCTCTAGAAGCAACTTAGGGTTGGGCGCACTACCAGATGTTTGGACCCCAATAAATGATCAAATGCCTGACAGTGACTGAACTAGTTGCCAAAGATATCAAAAGGGACCCATCGCAATTAAGAAGTACTTTGCCGCTCTAAGTGAACTACGAGGCCCAAAGTAAGCTAGAGCATTCAAGAAGACCCTAACCACATATCCATAAATCCTCGGCACTGATAACAACACTGCCTCAATAATTGATGAAAACAGGAAGCAGATAAGAATGATACACAAAATGCCAATTTCTAAGAGAATACCATACACATGCATATACTGAATAAGTAGCCACAAATATTGATGTCAAGGAAGACCTGGCAAAATGATATAGGCCATCTCTGCACAATGCCTTGGGCTAGGGACCTCTGGCTTACTATTTGATATTGTAACTTACACCATCAGCACTTGGGCTCCTATTTGCCATGGCTTGGCATTTGCTCTGTATTTTTTATCGTGATCTTATTGGGTCCCTATTAGGTACGCGCTGCCCTACCAGCCCATGGACCCTTCTAGGAATACACACACGTATGCGTGCGCGCAAACACATATAGACATCAATGATGTGTAATCAGTACGTAACTATTTTAATGCTTAGCTCTTGGCCTAGTTAGCTTAGAAAGCTCATTTAGCATCAGTAGCTCATTAGATTAGTACATTCAGCTCAGCTCAGATCAGCACATTATTTGTGAAAATCGTCAATCCTTCCACCAATTATAATTGCTCTTTAATTTTCTATCCGTATATTTACAATCTTCTCTCTATTTTCATTCCAATGTATTACATGGCAGTAACTTAGTTTGAGAGCACTTTCTAGCACAAAGGGGTTCGGGGTCAACTTCTATAGAGTATAGATCCTCACTTAGGTGGAGCCCTTGGAATGTCGAGCATCAATTTTTAGTTTTGGGAAGAACCCTAATTTTTTTTATCTTGGCTCTACTTTTCTTTACAGTAGTCGCAATTTCATTCTGATTGGTGGATCTTTGGATTACTCTCTTCAAATAGCTAAAAATCATATATTCTTTTGTTCAACCAGCTTCCTGAAGTTAGGGTGCCAATATATCCCAGTATTCTAGTTTGTGTCAGTGTTGTCATATTTATACTTGTTTAGGACTTTCGTTGAGATCTGTCTACACATTTTTCCTACAATAAGATGCCCGTTATGCACTTTCAATAGCTTGATTTGATACCCGGAAGTTGACACGCTAAGTTTCTATCATTTTCATACTTCAAAAGGATCGTGTGTGATTCGGTTCTCTGTGAAATGTTCTTATCAAGGTTCTAATATGGTCTTCTATTTCTTAACTTCATTTCCATGGTGTTTTTAGAGATTTCACTTTTTTTTGTGTCTTTGTGCTGACACTTGATGTATCTACAATGTCCCATCTTTCAATGAATTGAAACAAATGGAAATCCCCATGGTGTAGGGTGTAAGAATGGGCATCATAGTGTAGATAAGGAAGAGGCACATATAATTGGAGGCATAGGTAACAATGAAGTAGTGTGATCAACATATGGAAAAGAGTGATAAGGTATAGGAAGCACTGATAAAGACCCAAAATAATTGACAATTGATGTGAATAGTGGTGTTGTGATTGACATATAAGAGCGAGCGCCCAAACCATATGGTCCAATGTCCAAAGCTATGTTTCATGGATCTGCATAGGAACCAATTTGATGAAGTTCTATTTCTTCTTTGAGGGTAAGGCAATACTAAGCCATAGGAAGCAATAAAGTGCAAAGCCAGTGAAATTAAGTCCCCTATTCCTCATATGATGTTAAGGAAAGATAGGCATCTTGACTTTCAGCTAGCCAGCTTAAATATGGTAGTTGGTTGGTGAATTGAATGACAGTTTTTTAATCTCTTCAGAGACGCATGTGCCAAAGTGTTTTCTTCTTTCTTTTGGCTCCGCGGGCATTGCCAATTTTCAAAAAGGTAGTGCAATGGGATTCAAGTTGCGCCTTCTAACTATATAAAAAATTGCAAGAATTCTCTGATTTGAAGTTGCACGAAGATCTCAAGGGAACAGATGTCTAATAATGCACAATAAAGTCGTATTGATGTCAAGTCTAGCATAGTGCCAGAACATCCCAAAAAAAACCAGGGACAATCTAAAACTCGGCTACTGAGTCCAAACAATCAAAGTTAGAGCTGTCATCAAATTTCTTATAATCTAAACTTGGTGTTACAAATGAAATTCTTTTCAGTAGAAATTAGAATGTGCAATCAACTTTTGGGGTGTGCAGGACTCTGTCTTCCCTCTTCAGGTTCAAAACAAAAGACAAACTGGTGTACCAAACCATTGTCAAGTCCACAGACAAGCACATGATCAAAATAAGATATGCTTAATGTCATGACATTCATGGATTACAAAGTTTCTATACACATGCTCCTCATTCAACTTCAAATCAAGAAACAGCACTCATTCTCCCAGAATAGATGGAGTTTAAGGCAATTGTAATCAAATCAACTCACCTCAATAGACTCTTCCGGCGGCAGCACACTAAGAGCCCGCTCAAAAAGTACGCGGACGTTACGTTCATCATTCAAGCGACAAAGAAAGTCTGCATATCTGCTTGACAAAAACAAAGGAAGCATCTAAACTATGTAACTTCCACTATATCTCAGGAATATATTCTTTACAACAAACTACTGGGTTTTATTCAAAAAATCATAGAAGGTGATTCAAGATTGAAAAGAACACACCAGGAGATTCTAAGATCAACATGTGTCAAAAGATCATAGCAAATAAGAACTTACTCAAGCACATAAGCTGGCTCATGGATATATTTTTTAAGTCCTAATTCGAAGATAGTGCGAGCTGCCTGCATCCACCAATCCACAGCAAACAGCAAGCTTGAGGAAGAATGAAACTATTCCAATTCAAGAGCATCAATGTATAGAAAAAATAAGTGCATATTTCATTCGACAATATTTGTGATAAGGATCACTACTCTTAGTAACCAAGTACCAATAATGAAGTGTTGTTGGGGTTTGAGACACTTGGGCACCGTAGTTGACACTTCTGCAGTTAAGGTTTGTGCCATAAAACGTGAAGAAAAACATCATTTGAGCAAAACAGATGCACCAAATCTTATCGGATCAAAGTGAACCATAGCATATTGCAAAGAAAAGCTGGAGGGGTTTCCAATGGTGTCTTCGCATGTCACATGTAGTGATTAGAGACAAGTTACCGGAAAAAATGCTTTTTTGAGGCAATTAGCCATCTAAAACACTACTCGCAAGTTGTTCTTACAAACTAAAGCAACTGCATGAGAAGGGGCTAGGGGGTAGGGCCTACTTAGAGGAGACAAACTCCCATAAATTACATCCTACTCCTCTCTCTAACCATCCTCTAAAACCCTTGTCTTGTCACACTGTGTCTGTAGCTTCCACCTACCACCAAAATCTATGATATTTTTTGTCAACCTTCTCCACATTTCCCTTTTATCCAACAAAACCAACGATACACTTTCCCATCTGATCCTAAGCTTTTTCCCTTTTTCCAGCTGCTATACTTCAAATACCCCTTCAGCAATGCCATTGCAGCAAATTAGTATGGTTTCTTGACCATTGGGATGGGCGACCTATCTAGAAAACCACATGGGAGGCTATGGACGTGTTTGCTTATACACCTTCTTTACAAGAGCACGCTCATACCCTAGATGCTACAGGTGAGGATACTTCAACCACCAGTGCTTCTATTGAAATTTTACCACCTACTATTACTTATTAAAGACGATTATGAAGATCTTTTGCAAGATGCTGCTTTTCTCAAAGTTCAACGAATTAAAAAAGGCGACACTACAAAAAGCTTGTTGATCATTGAACTCATGCAGTTTCCTTTCGGATGCTGAGTTTGTACAAAGTTCAACTTCAGTTTCATTTATAAGCCCACATCGAGGGCACTGCTTTTGTGTGTGGAAGTGTGAAGGACATATACATTTACCAAGCCTTTTTATGTCTCTTCAAGGGCATCTACCAGTTGGGCACAATATTGCCCTCCAAAACACTCTTGTTTTTTGAATCATGCAATTGGGATTTTCTTGAGAGTTTTCTTTAAAACTCTCCAGAGGACTAAGGATCAAAGACATGCATTTACTACTTACATTTTTTAGATGCTTGAGCTCTTTGTGGAAGAACTCGATTTTGTTGCTTGTAGGGCTTTGTCCATGATTATTGGTGATGATCTTCAGTATTCTTTAAAGAAAATCGTTCGTTGCTCATCGATTGTAGTCATTCTATGCTTTATGTGATGCAATATTTCTGAGTCTGTTCATAACTGATGTATAGCTTATTGTTCATTGTGTAAGTACATGATTCTTCGTAGTGAAAGTATTTATAAGGTGCTCAGTTCTGTCTCGAAGCAATAAATATTCTCAAAGGAGGAGAGGGGAGGGGTTATATGTCCTTGATAGAAGTGGCTGAAATTCTAGGCTTCCAGCCTATGAATGTGAGAGTCTGTCTCCAAGTTGTTGCACATAGTGTTGTAGATTACAACGTCATTCATTGACGTTTTGCCCATATTTAACAGCACTTATACTAACACTTCAATGGGTCAAAAACCAAAAAATGCCTTGAAAACTTATGAAACAGTTTCAAACTTTCATTGAGATCCATTTTGATTCAAATCACTATAAAGTATTCTCTGTTGGTTAGCTCAATCAAAAGGTTTGTAGAATCTTGAAGGCAAAATTTGAATCTTTTCATGTCTGGCAAAGCCAACAATTGATTTCCTAGCAAGCACTAAGCAGTCATCAGATTTGCATTTTACAAGTAGGGTGCCTGAAAGTCTAGCCTTAAACTCCTATTGGCAACCCAAAAAGTGAGTGCTAGAGACTCATGGCTCAGTTGCCATCTAATAAATTGTTACAGTTCTATGATTTTTTGTGGAAATGGATCATTGATTTGTCTTCATGTCGGTAACTCTCTTAAGGGTCAGCCTTCATCTTATGATCATGATTTGTATGCTTAAAAAGAGGATTGCTGGAATCAAATCCTCCATCACTTTGTCTTGTTCACCTGCTATATAGCAAGATTTGTGCTCATTTTCACAACTACTTGAGCAAGTTCCTATACACAATTACTTGATCTCGACGTTTCTTTGTAATACTTTTACATGAAAAATTGCAACTTTTGCTCCTCCGACGTTTGTGGACTGATCACTTGTTCAACCATCTTCATCTATCTGGACCTGTTCTTGTTGGGTTCAAGGTACCCTTTGCCGAATGTTCAGTATTTATAACTCATGCCTTTTATCACTATGGATATTTTTGTATTCCTACTAGCACCAACACTCTGTGATGTAAACTTTTACAGGGTGCTCATTGTTCACCAAATAATGACCCTGTCAATTCTAAAAAAAAATTCAGCCTTATCATGACACATTTTTATTTGCCTACTACCAAAACATTTGTCCCAACTTATCCATTCATGCACCTTCTGTGTCAAAATCAGTACTCCAAAGGCAAAACACAAGGCATAACTACAACATGGACCTGTACCGCATTGACAATGAATTGACATTTCTGCGCATTCTACCATGGGTTTGTCAAGGACACAGAGGTCATGAATTTTGTATGGTTGTCGTGGGCAAGTTTTCTAAACACGAACATTTCATTCTAGTTCGTACTACTATTACTACAGATCGGTGTGCACAATTACTCTTACTGAAGATCTTTCAGCTGCATGGTATTCCACATTCTATTCTCATTGATAGAGGACAGAAGATAATACAGAACAGAGTTGATGTGTGTATTACATGTTCAAATGTCCATGAGGTCAACATATCATCTTGAGGCAAATGGGCAATTAAAGGTAACTGCAATTCTGAGGACTACTTATGCCACTTTGATACTTCATTTAGCAAGGATTGGAATCAGCACCTTTGCTTAGTAGCGTTTAACTATAGCAGTTCAGTTAGCAGAAGCACGTGTATTTCATTTCCCTTATTGATTGCCTGATGTGAAAGACATTATTACTAGAGCACCTTCAATACAAATTTATCTTGCATCTACATTTTTCTACTTTTGTAAGTATTTAGGAATCTTGCATTTGGGCTGAGGTGGGCTTATTGGAGGGGATGAGATCCGTTACATGGGTTCTGGAGCACACAGGTTGTGAGTGGTGCTTCCAATGTGGACATACATATTTCAATATTTCCACGAGGATGAAAGGAAATTTGCATCCTATGGCAAGGCAAGATGGCCACACCCTCATAATTACGACAGGCACGCAGATTTCTGAAGCACACAAGATCAACACACAGCCTCATAGGGTGATTTAGGGTTCAGGTTCACAGACCAGTCCCCGGGGCTATGGGTATGGCCAGCTTGGGTCCATTGGCTTATGCTGATAGGGATCTTTCTACTGGCTTAGTGCAAATTTGTGCTTCTATCCAAACCAACACCATCAAGAGTTTGGCTCTCCAAGCTATCATCATTATCGAGTGCAGTACAATGTAGAAAGTCAGCATGGGCAGAACCTTTTCAGCTGGATTCAGAAGGGGATGTGCCTTCTCAGGTCAGATTCAGCAGGGACAGAGACTATTAGGCTTCAAGTCAGAGGTGCAGAGCCTTCTCTGCCTAATTCTGACCATATGAGGACATTGGGAAGAGCTGAAGCAAGTGCAGGGCCTTATCGATCTCATACAGATGCAGGACCATCCTTGAATGCCAAGGGTGCACAATCCAGAGTGAGAGCCAGGACAATCGGTGGTAGGAAAGCCACCATGCCTGGCCTGTGGCCAAGGGAACTATAGGAGCAGGCTGCCAGGAAGACACAATGACTTTTTTGAAGTACTACATAAACTTTCATTGCTTGACACTGCTATCTCTGGAGACATGAGAAGTATTGCCCGAGAGGCTTTGTGCAGCCATCACTTGCAGGACGAGTTCAGATGCATCACAACAAGAACTTACTAATTCTATGATAGACTTTATCACTGGATGTGTAGAAGGAAACTACAAAAGAACAAAATTGAAGATTCTATGAACGACAATATGCAGACTGACCTTACTCAGTCAACAATATTCATTTGCAAAAAAAACATCTCCAACCTTTTCACTGCAGCTCCTATGCACAAGTTATCAAATTTACCATTACATTCATTTATAACAAGATTTTTTTAAAGGTCAACCATCAAGCAACAAAACTGACAGTGAAAATATAACTATTACTCGCTTTCAGGATTGATTCTGTAACAATCATCACTTGATTTACCTACCTGCCCAAATTAAGCAGATCCAAACTCACAGAAAAAAATATATCCTGAAAATAGCTAGAGGCTAAAAATGGTTCATTACCAAAATGAAGCTCAACTCTTTCTTTTGAAAGACTCAATCTAATTGATAAATCAATGAGCAGGTGGACAACAACATCAGGATCACATGAGTTGAAATTTTTCTTGCATACAAAATGAATCTTAACCATCTCTTTAAAAAGAATGCAGTACAGGACCTTAGGGTCCTTGTCGATACAGAGGACCATAGCAGCTGATGCAACATATACGTGATAAGTACATGCAGGTGCTTTCCGAGCTTCAAAGAAAATCTTGCGAGCCCCTTCTGAACCCTCTGTCCTCCTTGTAAAACGCATGTACTGCAATGCAAATTTGAGCCTCAATAAGGATAGAAACTCTATTGTTCAGGAGACGATACCAAGTGAAAAAGAATCTGGACAATTACTCATGTAAGTTTTACTACTTTTGCTACTGAAACAAACATCTTGCCTGGATGTATGCTAAAGCATTTGCTGTGCTGGAATTCCTTAGAAGAGATTCGTAAACTCGTTTGGCCTCCTGTACAGGAACAATTTGACAAATGGCTTGTTGAAGAAAAAGTGGACATAGATAGATTACACACTTATCATAAATCAGGTAGACCGTAGAACTAATGAAATTGGAACTCAGCAATCATTGCTACATAATAAAGCCTAGAGAAAAGTGCAATAATCCTATGACCATAATGAAAAATTGAAAAGCTACTGTTAGAACATGAAGAACTCACAACATTGAGGCACTAAGTGTGTGGCAGTGACCGCAAAGTCACCAACTGTCAGCACCTTACACTACAACACAATGGCCATGGGTTCATTGCCTACCAAGAAGAAAATGATAAGCATTCAAAAGCAAGAAGCTGCTCCATCCTGTGTTTGCATCATCTATATGAAGAAGGTAAAACCATGGTACATGTCTCAAACATGAAGGTACAAGCCTTGGAAATATTGGTTATGATATTTCACCTGATCTGTATATAACTTAATAATAATAATTTATTTGTTGACCACCAAAAGATGAGTAGATTGTGCTAGTCAAAAAGATTAAAAACTAAGAGGAATAAAAGGATTGGCAGTGCATAATGTACTAATCTTTGTTGCCTCAAAACAGATTCTGGTGAAATGATCAAAGATGAATAACGTCATCCCTGACATGCACAATATCAAGTTGAAAAATCTTTTGAAAAAAAATTGAAGCAAAGTTATGAACAAAACTAACAAAGGGAGATAATAGAATATTCTTAAGTCTATTGAGACCAGACGTCTATGGAACCAATCACCAAACAGTGATAATTCTCAATAAGTTCATGCAAATGGCAATACCCTGACACAGGCATTACAATAAGGAGGCTCCTAAACTCGTCCATAACCAACATGTCCCTCATACCAGATGTCGCATGCAGCGCAGGGCCACATGCACTCCAATTAGCTTAGGAGGCCAATCCCAACAGACTACTATTGAGACCTGGTGATAATCGCATCACAATTATAAGAACATCACTATGGGATAGTGAGTCAGTTAATACCAGTAAAATTTCTTTTACATAACCGAGCCTTTTTATGATTTACATTTTACAGGAGGTAGGTACGTTTTTTTTCTTTACAACATGTAACATTTCCTCCCCGTCAGTTTACTGTGCTTGTGAAGTCAAAATCAACATACAAGGCATGAAAACTCTACTAGGTCTTTCGGGTAGCATCATTGAGAGGTCTTCCAAGACACACGATCAAGGACTAGAAGAGCAGCTGACTCCTAAAGCATCTCTCTCTGTCCAATGCTCTCAGATGTCATGTGCAGCACCTCCCCATGCTCTTGCAAAAGAACAAGTCTGTCTGTCGAAAGGTGAAGCTCTTTTCAAATGAGAAACATGAGAAAGGGATGAACTTTACAGTTTTGAGTTGACTGTAATTTAAAAGTTGCATTTTTCTTTTGTCAATTTTGAGAGCCCAGAATATCCTGGAAATAACAGTTCTTCATGATTTGGAAAAAGACCATCTCCCATTTTTCGAGCTCACTTAGTGAGCAATTCCGATCGTCATTGTCGTGGCTCGATCCATCGCCTATCTCATGTTAAACTTACCCCTAACTCAAACAAACTTTGCATCTTAGGTAGGAGTTTCACCACACTAGGAACTTTTCGAGGTATGTCCACCATAGTAGGACGAGTTGGCCAAAAAAAACAATTAAGCTCAAGACAACTGGATAGCACTTTTGTTTTTATCAAATTAAATAAACTTTCATACCAATAAGTGCCCTTCCCATTGTTAATTCTCAAGGCATATTGAATAAATAACTCAGCCACTGCAGGTAAATCCACCTTCTTATGTATTAGAATATAGTCAGCTATTTTATAATTCTATCAAATGTGTATAGAGCAGAAGGATAATAAAGTCCACAAAAATCGTCTCCCAAGTTCCATCTGCCTTCTGAAATATATAATGGATGCAACGGCCACACACCCTTTCAGCATAAATTGCCCGAAGCTTTAAACAAAATATAATAGAATAATGTACAGCTTCATTAGCTTTAGGCTACCAAAAACCATATAGGATCAACTTATACCCCTATCTACAATAGGATGACTGGCACTAGGGTTGTCATGACAACATGCAGCTCTTCCTTCATAAGGTAGAATTGCTACATAGATGCCCATTTCGGAACAGAACGCATCCATAATACATTCAGACCATGCACTAATTTTCTTCTAGTAAGTACTGTTTTTTTTCCCATAAAAGTGCAGATCGAGTAGGAGTAAACAAACAAAACAGAAAAGATCACAATAATTGACACACATACAGTACAATTCTTACGGCCATATTCGGTTAAAGGACCTGGAATAGTCCTAATATGGTAGACCGGCCCTCCAGTGTTCGAGATTATTGGTCGCGCCTAGATTTTATTCCACATCGAGGCCTGTTGGTGACTAACGACCTTGAGAGGACCCAGACACTCTAATTGAGACATATGGAGTAGTGCATGTATATGTGAATGGTATAGGCAGAAGGTATGCATGTAGAGCTGTAACCTATTTATAGTTGACCTGCATGGGAACTGCATGTAATCATGCATAGGATCCTACTCTCTATATATTGAGGTAGAGATTATTCCGTCGACGACTTGGTCTAGGTACCTGTTGAGCTCTTCTCCTCTGGCTGTCACATTGGCATGGCTTGGGGGCTAGATCCAGGAGGGGTCTAGGTTTGGTTGGGTGGTTTTGCTCCACAGTCTCTCTTGTGTTTTCCTATCCTCATCTTAGGGGTTTACCCTAGTGGTCTTTACAACAATCATTTGCAATGGCTGCATGAATCGCTCATTTGTGATGGTTGCATGAATCTCACATACAGTACAAGCATTTGCAATGGCTCATTTGCTTTGTTTGGTTTGTAAATTTTAACTTTTGCAAAAAAGGTGATGGCTGCATAAATCACTATGAAAAACATCACAGTAACTGACCGGATTCCAGAGTACGCAGTAATTGCAAGATCACGGTGGAATTATAACTGATGGATTCACTGCTCATTGGGGGATTCATGTTTCACGATTGAGCTTACAGATTATGGGAGGCAGAAAAGGAAAAAATAAAAGATTTTTTCAGGTTTTATTTATTGATTTTGCAAGACATTTTGGGGTGACATAATTCGTCCTCAACCTCCTTAGAATGAGGAACTTCCGGATCTCAGCAAATCAGCCTCAATGACAACGAATGGCATATAATACATTCTCTGATATTGTTTTTTTACCACACAATTCTCATT
Source organism: Diphasiastrum complanatum (assembly GCA_029204225.1). NCBI lineage: Eukaryota > Viridiplantae > Streptophyta > Lycopodiopsida > Lycopodiales > Lycopodiaceae > Diphasiastrum > Diphasiastrum complanatum. The sequence continues at coordinate 29,326,369 of CM055109.1, read as the reverse complement.
TCTTTGCTGGAACATATGAAATTCTCAAATTACTTGAGCCCATCAGCTTGCCATGCTCTCACATCTGGATAATATAAAGATATTCCAAAGCCAAGTCAGACTCGTATGGATGATGCCTCCATACTTTCAAAGCATGGACTATAGAACCATCTTCAAACAGATGTGAGCCAATTCCAATGCAGTTACTTCTTAAGTGTTGCTCAGAGATGCATCATTTTACTTAGTTTATCAATGACAGCTTCCATAGTTCTTCTGGCATTTGAACATCTATGTATAGACATGGTCTATTGGTGTAATCAATTGCTGCAAGTCTTGAATTTTATTTGTATAATACAATTCTTCATAGTGGACCTATTTTTGCAATTCAAAGATTAAAATGAACATTAATGTTTGCCTTTAGAATCTCGATTCAAATTTTAAATCACGATTACTGTGGACGGCTATGTACATGGTTCCACATATTGTTTGTAGGTCAAAGCTAATAACTAGAAACCAGATGGCCTCCTTCAGCGATTATTGATTCTAGCGGCTAAGACCACACTAATATGGACTTCATTGTATAGTCATCACTGACTTAAAAGGGGCTCATTTCAAATCTTTGGGGTGTTTTAGGAATGTTCTGGCTATAAAGTTTCTCCCTTGTACCTATCCACTGATGCTAGCATGCATATCACTTGTCTCAATAGATCACAGATCCCAATTATGCTACTTTTCTAGAGAATTTAGTAGTTTCTTTTCAAATTATAAATGTTTTTTGCAAATCTTCAAGGGGTTTTTTGAATCTTGGGGTGTCTCAAATCTTATAGGTGTTTTAGCAAAAAAAAATTACTTAAAAACAATATAGTTTCCTCTTAAACTCGTATAAGAAACTCACTTCAAAAATTTTAAATCTTGATAGCATGCTTTCCAATCGACTTAACTATAATTATGACTTGTTGAACACATTCCTTGCAAATTAGTGTTCATGTGAAATTGCACAAACGTATATTGCCATTGATGTTGTCTCCTTGATATCTCCTTTTGTATATCAAAGTTACTCAATAAATTGCTAACTTACAGAGGCTCCTTCTTCATATCAAGGTTCCTTGATACATTGCTAACATATACCGGGTGATGTTGCATCTTTTCAGCCTGCTTCACTCGAGAAGGCTGTGACATCCTTCAAGAAGTAGTATTTATGTGTGATTAGTGTTCAACAGGAGGTACTGGATAGTGTTAATGTGAATGCAATGAACTCTTATGTGGTAATAGATGCTTGAATTCATTGTGCATGGTTTGCTACTTTTACTTTTACATGCTTCTGGTCCTTGTGAATGATGGAAAGAGTAAAGAATTGTGAAAAGCATGTTTGAGAGAGATTGCGAAGAGAGGGGTGCTTGTAAAGGAGTGCTAGAGGTAATGACTGCTTGCTTTTGGTTGAATGTAGTTTGCAGCAAAAGTTGAAAATTAAAATAAGAAATTGAATGAGCTAAAATCCTCGTCAGAACAACACTTGTACACTATACTACAGATTGACAAGCCTAAGAATCAATTATATGCTTTCATAAGCATAGTGAGAGGATGCTTTCAACAACATGTGTGTCAAGGGGAGAATCAAGGGGCCTGTGACTGAGTGATTGCAATCAGTTCAGATGAAGAAGGATGTGTGGAGTGTAAAAGGTGTATTTTGGCTACTATGGGAGAAGGGGCAGATGGCGCTGACTGATCTGTTATTGTGAGCAGAGAGAGAGAGAGAGAGAGAGAGAGAGAGAGAGAGAGAGAGAGAGAGAGAGAGAGAGAGAGAGAGAGAGAAAGAAAGAAAGCAAGCTTTATTAATGTCTTTTCCTTGCCAAAAGCATATAAGGCTAATGAAGTACATGTCAAGTATGTGGTAACCATGGGAGCATATAAAAACGTCTCCAAACTGTAATAAAGAAAACATCTAGTATGTGAGAGTATGCGCATAATAATCATATGTATCTATGGTAAGATGTCAAGGTTGTGATGTTGCTGCTGTGCGAATACCGTAAAAAGATGTAATGCAAGCCACATAATGGGAAAGAACTGGAGCCTGTCGGCGTCATCTGTGAGCATGAGCACGTGCATGTGTAATAGTAGTAGTACGCCTCTGCGTAGAATGCCTAATAATCCTGGTAGTAACCTGATGGTGGAGGTACACTATCTCTGATCTCTATGAGCATGAGAGCGGCCATCATCGTCGTCGTCATCATAATCATAATCCTCATCCTCAGGCACTAAATCACGCGATCTCCTCCTAGTAAAGAATGAAGTAATCAATGGCTGTGAGGTAAAATGCTGGGGTGTCTCGTATAAATCTCTCCGTAGTATGGAAATCTCGCGTACCATCAGAGCGACACATCGTGGGTCCTCATAAGCTATGAGAGAGCATATAGTGGTAGGCATCTCTCGGAACAGGCAATGATATCGCCCTTTGATCTCATAATAAACAAGGCACCTAAAGATAAAGTGCTCCTCAGACTCCACCTCACCTAGAGAGCATAACTGGCAAATCCGCTCCTCTCTGGGAATACCATGGAACCTCCCAGTCTCAATAGCTAGTTGATGAGAGGACACCCTGAGCTGCCCCAATGTGAATCTAAGGCAATGTGACAGTCCCGAGTCCAAGTAACGTAGCATGACCGGGGTGTGCGATAGAGGAAGTGTCTGATATACTAATGTGTGCCTGAGGGGAGTCTGTGATGGAGATGCCAAATGACACAAGTAGGAGGTGAGAGGCCTGAGAGAACCATGATAACCTATAGCCCTGATCATGAAGACGTTGTGAGAAGGATAGTGCAACCTGTATGTATCGCCTGTCTGTCTCTAGTAACGCCTGTATCCTCTGTATAGAGTTGATGAGCTAAAGAGCTGCCTCGATTTGTATAGGTGGAACTGCAAACTCGGCCAGGAGAATCTCATGTGGAACAGAAGGCTTCGCTCGAATCAACCGAGCTAGCATGGTGGTCTATAATCGTCAGAGACTGGCCAAGTGCGAAAAAGGGAGACCTATACACCATGTCTCTGCCGCATATAAAGCCGTGGGGGTAACAATGGTATCAAAGAGGCGACACTTCCTGTGAGCATCCTGGATGGACTTCGGAAGCAAAATCGCTCCAACTGAACAAGGGAGGCATGTCCCTTCCCCAGTCGAGTGGTAGCGGCTTGTCTCATGCTAAAAGTAGGACCTGAAGGACCCTTAGGTATGTGTAGGAAGGGACCACCTCTAGAACCTGCCCACCCAAAGTAAGCTCCTGTCGCTGCATGAATGCTCTCGAAGTGTTGAAGACCATAACCTTGGTCTTCCCAATGTTCACCCCTAGGCCCCATCTGGTGCAAATTTCATGCAAGCAATCCAATTGTCGCGCAGACCCTCTCTGGTCGGTGAGACCAATACCACATCATCGGCATAAAGGAGAATAGCAATCAAGATGTCACCAAGCCTGCAACCAGGACCACCACCCTGTGTAATGACTCTCCAACTCATCAATATACAAGCCAAAGAGGACTGGTGAGAGGGAACAACCTTGCTTCACCCCAATAGTGCTCCAGATGTGATCAGATATGCCACTGCTATGCCGGAAACAACCCAGGACACGCTCATAAAGTGCCATCACAGCAAGAACAATGTCGGTGGAGAAGCCGAGGTCTCCGAGTCTTTGGATGAGCAATGAGCGAGGAACAGAATCAAAGGCTTTCCTGAAGTCCACAAAACAACAGTAAACCCTCTCTCTCCTGTGCTTAGCCTCGTCAATCAAGGCTCGCGGTGTGAAGATGTGATCTGTAGTAGAATAATGGGCTCGAAAACCAACCTGACCCATGGCATGTAGTCTCCTAGTCTCCGCCTCTGTCACAACAGACTATAGTATAGTACCTGAACCTCGTCCACTAGAGAGAGAGAGAGAGAGAGAAAGAAAGATTTTTTAATGTCTTTTCCATGCCGATAGGCATATAAGACGAAAAAAGGTACATGTCAAGTGTGTGGTACAGTAGGAGCGTATGAAACATCTCTGTAACAAAAAGGAAACGAAATGCCAATGTAGTATACTATGAACATAAATTAGGTCTAAAATGGCTCGTATGACATGTAGAGTTCCATATCTCGTTTTGTCCGCCATGTCGTATCAAGCCCTTCACTATGGTGGCCTAATGTGGTTTCAAGAAAACGTTTTGCTTCTTCAATGGCATTTTTGATATCGACAATGCCACGTAACCAAATATTGAAAGCTTTGCTGCCCCGAAGTCTTTCCTCCGAGAGAGTAGTTGACGACCGAAGAGATGAGTGCAGTCAATGCGTCCATTTCTTTCTTCGTTCTATCATTTGCCTCTATGAGCTCCGTCTTCAAAACCAGATTTTCAGCCTGCAGATCCCCCATTTTCAACTTGATTTTGCCATTTCCTGATTCCAAAAAGTTTACCCGTTGTTGAAGTTCCCTCAGTTCCTGTTTCCCTCCATAGGTTGAGAAGGAGTGTAATCGTGAGACAGATGAGTAGAGACAGCTGCTGGAAACGGGGTGGAACTGCTATGTGTCATGTTCTGTCCTTCGACAATGTTGTCTTGGTGAGGTGGCAGCTGAGGTTCTACCTTGGATGTGGAAGCGATGACCTGCAACGGTTGTTGATGACTTGCTGAGGAAGAGCAGGGTGGAGCCTGTCCTTGTTCTGTGACCTGTCCTGATGCGGCCATGGCGGCCTGATCTGCTTGAAATGGTACAATGGAGGTCTGTCTCTGTCCAGCGATGGAGGTCTGTCCAGCGGTGGAGGTCTGTCCAGCGAAGGACTGGCCTCCAGCGATGGAGGTGGAGATGTTAGCAGGGTGGGGTGGAGAGCGGGGGGAGTTAACTCCCCCAAGCTGGTTACGTGGAGCCATAGCAAAGGTGGGAAGAGAGAGAGATGCTTCTGTTTACAGCCATGGAGATGAAAAAAAATATTCCAATGCCTATGGTCATGAATTCTTGGAATAAAATAAGCAAATCCAACTGAAAATTGCTGACTAAAGTTCAAAGTGGAGTTGAGCAAAGCTTCCCTTTATGTCAAGTGGGAAGGCTTTCAAATAAGACACCAGCCGGATGCATGGTTCCGAGTCGATTTGAATCGACTTGGTTGAGAAAAGATATTTCAAAATTCGAATTATTGTAAAGCAAAACAATTCAAAAGAAATTCAACTTTGCATTTTTTCTTTAAAAGGCTCAAATTTTCACCAAAAGGGTAGCAATCTCGATTTGAATCACAAATCGATTCAGAATGTTTTGAATCACAATTCATTGGAACTAGTTGGATGAGATAGTGGACGTTGGGAGATTCTTATAATCAACTCAACAGATGACTTGAATATTGTGTGCATCTGATTTAAGCCCCAGAAACTTTGTAGAGATACAGTGGCAGTGAAACGAAGCAACGAGAACTTAACAAAACACTTGAAGAAAGTAATACCTTGATACTGCCGCGGGCTTCTTCAAACTCAGCATAGGCATAGTATAGCACTGTTGTGTCTACAAATCACAAAAACATCTTAACGTTTAGCCTTCGAAAGGACAACTCTCTTAAATTCTGGATTCATCCACTGGAAAATTAAATTGCGAAACAAGCTGAACAGGGATTTCTGAAGTTTAAGCTAAAGACAATCCTAACAAGCATCTGTAAAAGAACATGTGTTCAGGCAATAAGAGTTCAACAAACTATTCAGATAAACCCCTTTCAATCGAATCTTATCAGCATAAAGTTAGAAGTTCCATTCGGGATATGAAAGGCTTGGCCTCATCATAGACGTACAAGGCAAAGTGCATGGCAAATCAACTTAGGGCAAGTAAACGATCCAGTTAAGCTAGTCGCCGTTTAGATAGCTTAAAATGTATGCCATGTACTCTGCAAGGAGTTGGAAATCTAAACTTCATATAATGAATAAAAAAACATTAAGGAACTAATACCACGTAACCTGAACTGAACAAAGAGTAGGCCTAAACCTGAAGCTATCCACAAAATGGTCTATCAGCGAAAAAAACGACACAGAAACCAAGAGAAAGAGTTATGAAGTGCTTGTTGACACAATCTCTTCCTCCTATAAGACCAGTCTTGACACAAAATTTCTATAAATTTTATGTGTGTTTATACATATTCGCACATCTATAAATATTACATTTTAACAAAATTCCAATACCTCTTCTTGAAGGACAAATCTGGTACGGGAAAAAGATGCTAAGAAACCACTTTTCCTAGAAACTTAGATTGTTGGCACTTGACACACTTAACCGGCTCGGCAGCTCGCAATGCCTAGACTCTGAAGGGCCTCCAACTCTCATGAAGATGGGCCATGCATCCTTCTAATGAGTTGTTTACAGAACATGCCTCGGTCATTACAAGATTTCTCGTGAAGATGGAGCCTGTCATCCAACAGATTGCTATCTTCTGTTTTCCTTTGTTTCTGAACGCGTTTGATATGCTACAACCAGTACATACTCCTGAGTACACCAAAAGACATTCCACTGTTGCAAAGTCTAGCTCCCAAGAGCTAGCAATTCTAGTCTCAAACTCGTCCAAATGGTCCTCCTGAGTTATTCTCCTCAACATTTAAAAACATATTTTTTAAATTTTCTCCTTTGGAGATGGCTAAAATACTCCAGTCAAGGGTTCTTCTGGTTCTTTCTTTTACAGCATCTTTTTTTTTTACTCGCATATCTCACAGGTCTACGGGTCTGCAGGTCTTATTCTAGAACTGAGGAGATGTCAGGTCTTACTTCTTAGTTGCCCACTGGACTTATCCTAGAAAGAGTTTCACCTTCAGTTTATTGTTTTTTTACAATATTTTGATGAAACAGTGACTTTATTCATGTCAGTCTTTCAGTGAATACAGTACAAAGCTTTTGACATCTTGATGCTCTTAGAAACTTTCTAAGACTTTGAGTCTCTTAATCAAAATATTGAACTAGTTCAAGATTGTCCAAGGATAGCTCTTCATAAGCAGGTAATTTGCCCTCAGTTGAAATGCTCGTGGCACAGCTTTGATATCAATCAGATAACCTATTCAGTGTAAATTGCGCAATCTCCCATTCATTAATTCTTTCGCCAACCGCTATTGGCTGATCTTTGATCTCTTTGATCCGCAACAGATGTTCTGTAATAGTTGATGTATTCACGGTCTCAATTACGATTTAGGCATAATCCCTAGAGTGGGCCTGGATGACTCCTTTAACAAGCATAGGTTCATGTTCTTGAGCATTTTAACAACTTCAAACATACATACTTGTTCTGTGCCTTTTAGTATACAATGTACTTACGGAACGAAAAAGGAAAAAAGAAAAAAAAAATTCCATATGTGCCGTCCATTTGTACAGTACAGAACTGTTAATTTAAATATAAAGATATGTTAGCATACAAGTAGCTTCTGTTAGGTGTATCATTGACACATGATTATGTATGAAACTACGAACGTAATCATCGGTATAGACTACACATTTATGAATCATATATTTGTGAGACACACTCTACATGCAAGAGCCTACACTATGTAGCATGGATGGAGCAGAGTGCATTCTGCTACATCCACGTTCCAAAACACACAAAAAAAAATTATCAAAGGAGAAGACATTGATTGTTGGAAATTTTTTGATAGTTTAGTTTGAAATGTATAAATCATACATATAGGTTTTTTAGAATGTATAAATCATACTCGTACGAGTTCACACAATTAGAGTTACTGGGTCCCAAGAGGATTTGTCCATACAACTTGGCCATTGGCTCTGTAAGTCTCAGATGTTATTAAACAGTTCTTGTATAAAAACATATAGTAATGCTAAAGATGCTTAGAAACATCATAGTCAATAGTTGTTGAATGACTAGCAAAAGATCCTATCTATACTAGTCAAAAGCCCCTTGAGGGAAAACTTCCAAGAAACTGCCAATTAGGGTTATTGAGGCCCAAGAGGTTTGTCCCATACAACTTGGCAAATGGCCTCGTAAGTCTCAAATGTTAGTACAATAGTTTTTTGTTCTCATAGCATCCCCATCTATACAAATTGGGTGATAACACCAAGAGATGGAAGGCATACATGGGAAGCGTAGAGATATATAACTAGAAGCTAAGCACAAGAGTCTGCAGTGGATGATAAATGCCGATCTTCCGAAAAACTACTAGTATGGAAATGAATATCAATATTAGTATTACATTCTTTTTAAGAATAATAATAAAACATTATTCTAATTTTAATGAGTCCCCCAAAAAATTTCAATGAAAAGCAAAAGAAAAAATTCATAAATCTTTTTTGCGTTCCAGGAAACCGTTACTCTCAATTCCAGATCGCTTTCCTAAACACATTTCAGAACGGAACATGCATTTATGTGACAATAGTATGTACATCTTAGAAACCTGTTCCAACCCTTTTGGGGCGGAATGTACTATACGTTCCGTACAGCACGTTCCGCCGGAATGTACTGGGTCGGAACGTTATTTTTTAAATATTGAAAAACAGGTATTAAAGCACCTGCCGGCCGCATGTTCCTCCTTTTTGAGGGATGCATCTTGATATGTGTAAATCTTGTTGTACCTATTTATCTAGTCAGAATCAAGCTTCTTTAAACCTGTCACTCATCAAATAGAAGCTGAATTGCACAAATTTATCCCTCGAACCTGCCATTCATCAAGTCAGAAACAGAAGAGAACACACTCAATCCTTCCTACAATACTGACACGGGGTAGCGATCTGCTGTGGGCGCGATGCAACCTGTGCCAAATCTTAAAACCTCTCCCTCCTACAAAAGCCCATTCGTTGTCTATCTTCACAATGCAGAGGGCTTGGCTGCGATGTCCATTGCAGTAAGATCAGATGCAGATTTCAATGTGGCTACAGCGATGGATCTACTTTGGCAGAAGACTTTTTGTCCGACACTATCACAATGACAGGGACAGATGGAAAGCCTCCAAAGTTCACCAATTTCTCCTTCGGCTGTGCGCATCAAGCTTCTGTTAAATCGGAAGAATAGGAGGCTTGCTTTTTGCTCTAATCGTGTGTTAAAAGAATACGTATCTTTTTAAATCTTATTTTGGTCAAATTCCGGAACGGAACGCGTTCTGGAACGAGTTCCAGAGGGCTTTTTGTTCCGGAACGGGCAGCCGTGATGTACATTTACTACATATCTTGTAGGCTAGCCACACAGTGTATATAATATACTATAAACTATCAATTTAGAATACACACTATATCATAGTTGCAACCCGAGATCTAGAACACAATCCAGATCGCATTCCTTGAAATAGGGTTAAAGTTTTCTGGAGAGCAAAAATCAAATTTGATATTCTTTTGCTTTTTCTTAAAAAATATTTGAGGGACTATATAAAAGGGTGGTAACAACATAAGACTATTAAACGATTGCGTATTGAGGGAAAAGCCCTTTTGGAATGATGAACTATTGCAAGTAATTATCACTCTGATGCTAGCTGGGTCCCAAACTCATGGATGACAAGTGAAAGTAAGGATGAATTTGTGAAAGACAACTTATTGGCCTACTTTATGAATAAAAATGGATAGATGAGCTAATCTTGCTATCTGAAATTTGGATCCAACATGTGATTGAAAATCAACGTTTTTTCCTAACATTTGCTATCTGGGTCGCATATTGCCGATGATTCAAGACGTGCTTTTTGGATTGTTCACTGCATCATGAATTCACTGCTATATGCACTATGTCTGCATGCGCCGTAAACAAATTGGATAAGAGTGTTTCTAGTTGCAATGAAGACCCACGTTCAAGTTCCATCAAAGAAGGATATGTGGTTGTACTCAATTACGCCCATTCATACATATAGACATAAATCTCTATACATAGTCCACACTCTGTTAAGCATATATAGTTAAGAAAATTATATAGCCCCATAATTGCAGCATGCATTCTGGAATGCAATCCTGGAAATTCTATTAGGGTTTCCCAGAAAGCTGCTGTTTTTTTAATTTTTTTTCTTTCTTTTGAGGTTTACATTAATTATTTGCAAATGTTTTAAGGTTTAAGAATTTTAATTTTCAGTGAATAAAAGATCTTTTTGATGTTTTTTGTTTGACTTTTTAGTGTTAAAAAAAAATTAAAAGTGTTCCGGAATGCTCATTCCACCATGTTGATGCAGCAGAACATGCTCATTTCATAATGTAGATGCATAAGATACAAAAAGTTTGAAGAAAAAAACATCCTAAACCAAAGGGAATTATGGTAGCAAGATTAACAGCTCTTCTATGAATCTTAAGAACAATTCAAGTAAAGAAGACAGCACACCTGGCAAGGCTTTCAATGCTCGCTGAAAAACTACTACTGCAGAGTCAGGTGAGCCGTTTTGGGCATGCCACGTTGCATAGTCATACCATACATCTGGATAGTGGTACAGATACATGAGGCACTACATCACCCAGACAGAATGAAACTCGGTATATTAAATTTGTGTTTGAACTTTTCATTGAAAGTTTCAAGGTTCTCATCATTGTTAACATACAAAATTACAAATCATCATATATTAAAGATATCAAGGTAGACACTTCCTATATTAGCCTTCTGTTAACCACAACAGACTCTGTTTGTGTTGAACAGTGGACCATTAACATGCAGGGTTCTACATATCCTCCATCATCTCAACACTCTCAAAGTAGCACAAAAAATTACATTCCTACCTGTTCATACGTAAATGCAACCCTTTTTGTTAATGCAGAAGGCTCCAATCTTTGAGGATTTGCTCTGTTGACATTTTAGAAAAAAAACACCAATTGATAAGAAAAAAAATAAGTTCTTTATAGAAAAGAAAAGAAATAGGTTACCCCTGCTGTACCAGATTTACTTCGATGGTGATCAGAAAAAGCCTAGATCGTTGTAGTGATGCTGATTGTGACAGTGTCACAACTATGGAAATTTTCATTAGTGCTGCCTTGGTAAACTACTTGATCTAACATATCCCCATGTCTTGTAAATTCTCAGGTATCTTAACTCAGGGGTTAAATGGACAAAAAGCTATATCTGCCAAATTGTCACCCATATTTGTAAATGAGATAAGTCTCATTCAGTAATAAACTTCTGACCAGCCTGTTCAAACTCCATACATATTAAAGGCCAGAAAAAGGCTTACTTTTCAAATGCTAGTAGTTGCTTCCATGCAGTTAATTGTTGTTCCTCCTGCACACAAAAGCACCAGCAACTTGTGGCAAAAAGTTACAAACTCATGATAACATGCCAAAAATATTGTGAAAAAGAGCTTAAATTTCCTTTCCCAAACAAAGGAATGTAAGCTTCTCAATGAAAATTGAAAGCCCTGATATATTCCAATCTGATCCATGAGCCATTAGGAGCATTCACAAGTGGCGGATCATTATGAATACTGCAAAAGTCATTGACAAGTACTTTCAGGACAAGCTTTCACGGTTGACCACAATCGCATTTCCAAGACTTGCAGGTTGCACATATATTGCAGTTTAAGGATATGAGCTACAAAAAAATTTCAAAAAAGGCTTGGAGCACACGAAGGTAAGTTGTGCATAAATATTTCTCATCAAGCTGCTGCAAATCATTTAGATCCTTTCCTTCCTCCCCTTGCATTTGCTAAGAAATCAATCAAATTTCTTGGTTTCCTAAAGGATAAAGAAATTCATCAGGTTACAAAAGCATTTCAAGTGCTAGTTTGTTGGAACAAACACCTATATTGAACAATGCAAACCACACACGGTCATGATACAAAACTCAAATATAAGTCTTTGCTAACTGGCAACCAAACTTTTATAGTAAGACGAACAAACTTGTTCATTTCTACCACGTGATAGAATTTAAAAAACTAGAACCTTCACATTAAGAGATTTATTATAAAAAGTTCTGGGGAAAAATATCTGAGAGCCGCCCTACAAAGGCCATGTGAGGAAGAGCAATTTGAAGTTGTGATTATGCTGCACAGGTGCATACTAACTACAAGTGTCGTAAGGTGCATCCTTACTGTAAATAATCCATGAAGCACACCAGGTGTGCTACAAATTTTCCATAAGCTCATGACAACCGTAAACCAAGCTTATATGACAAGTTACAACCTTGTGTGATAACAAATATCTACCAGTTTTACCTGCCCATTCTACAGGTCTAAATAAAAAAGTTGATGATGAGATATGAGATCACCAGCTCCCAGTTTTCCAGAAGTTATTAAAAAATAATTTGTATAAAGCAGGACCAATTACATATAATTAGATACTTGGGTCTCAGAGGAAAATTGAAAAGTTTGAGGCTGAAAAGCAAAATATAGCCTGCTGAATGATACAAAAATCCAGGCCAAAGACCTGCATGTGCACTGCATGTACATAACACTGATGTTTTAGCAAGAAAAAACTTACACATGTACCATTGATGTGCAAAAATAGCACATGTTTTTGATTAGGAATAGTAAAGATAATATTTGCTCACATAGAAGTAACCATAAATATATTTTCACTCTGCTTCCATAGTTTTAATGCATTTGCCCATGTTGACAATCACTTAAAAAGAAAATGGACTGTGAACTTCAAAGGGATATGAAAAGTGACTCTTGAAACAAATTAAGGTGGACTCAGAAACTTTTCCTCAATGAACGAGTTTGGAGGAACTACCAACTAGCACAGTCCCAAAGATATCACACAAACGACAGCTGGATCACTTAAACTTCCTCATAAGCTGACTAGAAGAGGCTAGAGCCTAAAATTCTTTCCAGGAATATAGGACTATCGAGTTGTGGAGTAAGGAAGGATAGTTGCCAGGTTCTTTGTAGAAATTCCACATCCAAATTCAATTTCCAAGAGAGGAACAATCATCTTGGTGGTATTCGTTGTTGGAGAACGCATCCGCCATGATCTAGGCTAGCGGATTTCGTTGTCACCAATAAGAGTTGTATCACAGCAACCTATCGACTTATTTTTCTTTCTTCTTCACAGCATCAGAACTTTGGAGCTTCAAACCAATAGCAGAGAGAAAACCACTAACAGTCTCATTGGCTGTTACAAATCATGAAGTTGTTCTCCATGCTCCCTACTGCTCGCAGTGATCACTCTTAAAGGAATGAGTTGGACTAATAAGCAAGTGCAATTAATCACAGCAACCAGTCAAGATGTGAGGATCCCAAAACTTGTGAGCCTCATCAGGTTTATATCAGTAGAGACTCTATTAGAGTGACTAATAGAGAGCCCAACAGATGCATCATGGGCTCTTCATCATGTCCCAATGCATGTATACTCAAGTGCTTTATCTCTTGATATGGAATCTCCAATCTATAGCTCAAGCGTAGACGCTGACCATCCTATCCAAACTACAGGGCCACAGGGGCTCCATCAAATTGATCGGCTCCTTGCCAAGCTTCATGTCAGATTCAACCAGCTTAAGGGTCACCCTGTTCCTTGCTGGAGTGGATAGCTCAAACACCTACCGACTGGAATAGTTAGCCAGTGGACACAAACTTGGCTATACCAAACCGCAACAGCCAGGTCCATCTCAATCATTTCTTTGAGGCTACTTACCCATACAAGCTCATTGGATTGCCACATATCTTACCTCGGAGTAACTTTCTGCCACCTGAGTTATCTGTCAATACTGGTACATCCTACATACAGTAGGTTGGCCCACCCATAATAAGGCCATTGAGGCCGTTGAAGGTCTTCTTAAATATTGGGCTGATGACCCTCTATATTTTCAAGCACTTTTCTTCACTTCAATCATGACTCTTATTTTACACCTCAATCCATATTGCAAGTCGTTTGGTAGTTTTTTTGGCTTTTGCTTCTAAAACCACATGGCCTTCCCCTATCCATTTATTTCTTTTATTTCCCAGTTAGCTTACCAGATTATAAATATATATATATATGCTTGCTTTTACTGTTAAGCTATAACACAACTGATCTACTGTTAAGCTATAACACAACTGATCTTAGGTCTGATGCTATTAGGTTCCAGATTCACCTTGTTCACAATCACTTCTAAGTAGCCTGATCACGAAATTAAGCTCGTGACTTGCAATACATTGCTTGAGACCTCGCATTTACAATGTCTATATGGTTTCCCATTCATAGAAACTGTCCCATAAAACTACCTTGCAGTAAAAATTCTAACATTTTGTGCATGCATATCGACATAGTGCCCATAGATTTTGCTTCACCTATTTACACCTTCCATGCAAGCAATATGTGAAACAAATTACACGTTTAATGTTGTCTCCCCAAGCAAAAACCCCGAACCTAACTAAATATGTGACTTTTGCTGATTCTTGCAGAATACATACAGACATTACTGTAATGGCTGAGCATGCAGAAGTCGACGCACTCAAGCTAGTGCAAAGTTAAACTAGATGATATTGCCTTTCAACTGAGAGAACAACATGCCTCAAGGATAAAAACTACACAGAATAAAACAAACTCTCACAATTATATTGAAAGAAAGATCAGCTAAGATTGTTAAATAAGTGCAAAAAAAGAATAACAGGCACAGTTTAAAAGGCGGAACTTGCTTTGATAGAGCCTGTAGGAGGCACAGCTAGCATGTTTTGATCAATACGCTCGCAAAACTTCTTGCGCTCCCTATAAACAGCCCTCGCACTGAAGTGCTTAGGCTGGTACTCTGCCAAAAGACCTTTAGCCTGCATAAACACCGAACTTTATGAATTTTATAAACTTATCGTTGCCTAGATCCAGCTTTCCACTTCCTTGAATCGAAGCTCTTTATTCTTCGAATAAAAAACAGCTCAACAACCCCGAGGTCACTCCAAAAATTTCACTATCTCAAGTTATAGATCTTTCTTGGTCCCTTAGGTGGTCTTAAACGCTTGTAAGATGCTAAACTGAAATAAGCACAGTCGGCATTAAGTTCTTTATCATCCATGTCTAATTAATCTTGTACATTCCATACCAACACAACCACAACAGCTAGAAAGAGAATGAAACACAATGCCGATAAGCATGCAGAGAATCCATAAAATCAATAGCATACATCATGAATAGACACAGAAGATTTTGAATTTTTTGAGCTTTCAATTTTATTGAAATTTTTTGTGCTACATCTGTGTAACATTCACTGCTAAGCAGTGACTTCTAGGACGAACAGCCAACCAGAGCACGGCTGATAGAATTTTCAAAATTTTCATATTCCTTCCACAACTGCTCCACGTGATGGATCGGGGCCAAAATAGCCTTCTGGTAGGCTTTGCGTACTGAAGTCATCCGCTGTGAATCTTCCTGAGGTGCAGTAACCTGGTACACATCCCCAAAAAGCTTCAATATCCAAAATCAGCATGTTACATTTCTCTACCATAAATCTAAAATTATTGATATGTTGGCAGTTGTTTAGATTGACATCCAGATTATTCCAATCAAAATCTCAAAACGAGTGACTAACAAGTTGCCCTTGCTTGTGTTTTATATTGATATAGTTTTCTTGTATAGTGCAGTAATCCCCACAACAAATTCAACAGCATCAAAATCTCAAGCTTCCAGTATTGTATATTTAATGTCCAAAAAGCGATCTTTATCAAAAGCCGACTAGGAACTTCTCTTGATCATTGTCACAAAGAGCTTAGTGCAACTCAAACACAACAGTCCAAATCCCCACTTCCACGAGTAATCTCCAATGACCAAACACTCACTTCAAAATACCCCTCGAGGTTTTCCTTTCAACACATGCACACCTATTCAACATTTCACCACTGGTCACACCTGGCACTCAAGAAAACTTACATTTGCATGTCCAAGGAACCTGTAATGACAACCTTGACAATAATAAGAGAAAAAGATAACTTGCAAAATCAGCATGCACTTTTTGATCGTTTTTCTTATTTCTCAGGCCTGCATTAAGAAGGGAATATCCTTATTTGACCCACCGGAGCTGTTCTCAAGAAAGCAATATATTCCAGCCACATCGGTCCTGCCGCTATGTCCATGCCTGTTGGACAAACAGATGTCAATATCTAATTCCAGAGTGTGATTTGAGTGACACACAATCTGTATTCATTAACAAGCCATTATTGCTGTCAGAAAAACCATATTTTCTAAGTATTAGATCCTTGTGAACGTACAAGAAATAATTAGTCAAAATTTCCTTTGTTTTGCAAGATTAGCTAACCGGCTGTCAGACTCACGACACAAAAGTTTATATTAAAGCTTGGTGAAATTGATTTCATGTCTTACAATATTTTAACCTTCAAATGGTAGAACTGTTTGACATCTGGAGCATATGGAAATCTCAAGCTGCTGCTTTTTATTTGTTTGATAATTTATTAGTTTTGGAACTCAGCAAGGTGTTGTTGGACCATAGTTCCGTAGCGTACGAAACATTGTTCTGTATGCATTCTATGTGGAATTTCAAATATTTCTTTTGGATGTATTTTGAACTTAAAAATCAAAACAATTTGTTTTCAAAAAACGTTCATTCCATACATATGAGCTGGAACATACGCTGCCAAAATGTATGGAGCGGAAACTTATGCTTTAAACATATGCACAGGAACATGCACATGTGTGCATGTGTACAAAACACAACCACAATGCATATGTAAATGTCAAAAGCATAGGCACAATAACTCTAGGCTGCTCATCACACCTTACAAAAAGGCCACCCACAAAGTATAGCAGCATTAGCTTCGAAATATGTGTATTGGGCAATATATCGTAATCTTTTAGCTTTACAGTATTTAAGAGGAAGGAAGTGATGACAAAGTTTTGACATGCAAGTGCGCCCTTCTCCAGAGAAAAAGTAACACTTAGAATTTGATTGAATAGAAGCACAAAGATGTGTGAAGTTAAAAACGACAAAAATTTCGATCAAACTGCCCAGCATCAACATACATGTTCCCATCACAGTTTTGAGGAAAAGAGAAAGGAGGAATGCCTGAACCCCCAAATGGGAACCTTTCAGTGGGGAGAACGGGATAGGGGGACATGACATCATCATGTGAACGATGTGACAATTTGATTCTTAGAGCTAGCGTTGAAATTATAAATTTACTGAATTTATATTACAAAACATAAAAAACTTCAGACTTAAGGGGAATGCAGCAGAACACCCCCCCCCCCCCCTCCCCCAGCAGAGGCATTTGCGCACATCAAATACATTTTTTTTTGTGTTCCCATGGTGGAACTCTCATGGAATGTTGTTTCCACGTTCCCTAGTGAGGTTATGGGGTTCCTTGCAACTATGGCCCCCGTGGAACAAAGACTTATTTCCTTGATAAAGAGGTGCCAATGTTACATTCTCACATACAGGTACACATGAAATACTGCAAACCAAGCCAAATAACATACCAATGCGACCAAGCATGAAATCATACGCCTTTTTCGTTTCATCACGCCCATCCTGCCCTTTGCTATCATTAACCTTTCGGATGAAGCGAATGTAGCATTTCCTGTATATAATTTGAACAGAAAAAGATCACCAATACAGTTCAGATGAGTGTAGCAATCAAAAAAATCAAAATTCATGCTCTATAAATGAATAGCATCTTGTGCTGTTGGGTTCATAGCCATCTCAATAAGACAAAAAATGACCAAAAAGTCAACATTTACTGAAAGATATGTACATCTGACCTGAGAGAGACCAAATATACTTCATAAATGAAGACCTCACATTTGAACAGTTGAAAAGTGGAGAAGACCTTGAGAGATAAACGTGACTGCTACATGCTTAAAACAGAGATCATATTGTTCCATGGGAAACCTAATTTCTTGCAATTAAATTGTTAAACATCCATTTTCTCTTTGTTGACTATTGTACTGCCAAGTGTACAATATGCACCAGTGCTCTCAAAGATTGGTTCTTGGGTACTTGTATATTTTTCTAACCTCAAACAAGGTGAAGACGACAACATATTCTTAAAACTTGAAAATCAATGGGAAATGCTACTAATCAAAAGAAAAATTGCAAGACATATCAGAGCATCAAAAAGAAGTTTGAACTTCCATTCCTATCACAGTCGACAAATGGATTTGCCATAGATTTCAAATTGGCAAGCACATGAACTGTTTTATCGGCATAGAATCAAAAACTAAAGCTGAATTTGAAACTAGCTGAAGATGCCCAATTACAAAGCCCCGTGAATCAAAAGGTAAGACAAAAGTTATTTCTCAAGCAGAGCAAAATCCATAACCAAAGTGGCCCATATCAGTTGTTGCAGTACCACCATTAAGTGGAGGAATGGCACTATACTTTATAAATACTGTCCACAATCGACTGTTTTCCTCCCGTGATTAACTTCCGATCTCAATGATTGGACCTCCGTTTTGAGTAACTTCAGTTCACAGGCAAGAAAGTTTTCGAAGGCTTTGGTGGTGGAGTAGTCCACCGTAGAAAGAAAGGCACCAAGAGGGGCAGATGGGGTATGTATGGTAAATGGACTTATTAATACTCGCAGTTATAGATTTTAACAAGCAAGCATCTACTGAAAGAGGCGACACTAAAATAAATGACATGAGAGCGTATAGGAGCATAGTATGTCCTGCTGCTACTATAGAAAGATGTGATACGAGCTGCAGCATGAGGTAACTCAAGTGGTCGTTGACGTCGTCTAGGATGAGATCTCCTCGTGATAGGTCGGATAGCTCAAGCTGCAACATGGCATCCTCGTCCTCATCATTAGACTTGGAATCCTGTCGTGATCTTCTCCAAGAGAAGAAATATGTAATCTGAGGTTGAAGGCTAGGGTGACTCTGCTCAGTTGTCTGACATAGATCTCGTCGAAGTAGGAACGTCTCACGTACCATAAGAGCAACAAAGCAGTAGTCCTCATATGCCATGAGCGAACGTAGTGCAGTGGGCATGTTGCAAAAAAGGCAATAGTATCTCCCTCGGATCTCATAGTATAGAGGGCATCTGAAGATAAAATGCTCCTCATACTCCACCTCACCAAAAGAGCATAAATGTCTTATCCGCTCCTCTCGGAATACCATGGAACCTCCCAATCTCAATAGCCAACTGATGTGATGATACGCGGCGCTAGCCAATGTGGACTGGAGTCCAAGTGTTGTGGCAAAACTGGGAACCCTGATATGTCTACCTCAATGAAGTGAGTCTCATAATAATCGGGCTTAACCCCCAGCTATCGTCTCCATGTACGATCAAGATAAGCCCTATATAAAAAGCGTCTGATAAACTGGTGAGTACGCAAGGGAAGATCCGTGATAGAGATACCAGATGACTCAAGGAGGAGGTGAGTTGCTTGTTGAGAAAACCATGACAACCTGTAGCCTTGATCATGGAGAGACAGTGTGGAAGCAAGTGCGATCTATGTATATCTCCTCTCTGTAGCTGAAAGTGCCTGACCTCTCTGAATATATGCGATAAGCTAGAAAAGTGCATGTTTCTATATAGGTGGAATAGCAAACTCGGCTACAAGGATCACTCCGAGCATCCTAAATGGACTTTCGGAAGCAAAACCGCTCAAGTTAAACAAGGGAGGTATGTTCCTTCAAGTCGAGTGGTAGCTGCATGTCGCATGTTGAATGTAGGACCAAAAAATAGTATTTCCAAGTAAGTGTATGAGGAGACCACCTCTAGGGGCTGCCCATCGAGAATGAGCTCCTAACATTGCATAAAAGCTCTAGAAGTGTTGAAGACCATAACCTTGGTCTTCGCAATGTTCACCCTCAAGCCCCATCTGGTACAAAAAACCTATAAGCAATCCAACTGCCTCTGTAATCCCTCTCTAGTCGGGGAGACTAGTACCACGTCCTCTGCATAACGAAGAACAAAAATCAATCGCCACATCTAGAACCAAATCCGCCACACTATGAGATGACTCGCTCCAGCTCATCAATAAATAGCCCAAAAAGAACTGGTGAAAGAGAACAAACTTGCTTCACCCCAATGGAGCTCCAGATGTGCTCAAAAATACCGCTTCCATGTTGGAAACAACCCAAGACTCTCTCATAAAGAGCCATCACAGCTAGAAGGATGTCAATGGAAAAGCCAAGATCACGAAGTCTCTGAATGAGCAAGGAGTGTGGGACAGAATGAAAGGCTTTCCTGAAGTCCACAAAACAAGAATACACCTTCTCTTTCCTATTTTTGGCTTCCTCAATCAAAGCTCGGAGAGTGAAGATGTGACCAATGGTAGAATAATGAGCTCGGAACCCTACTTGGCCCAAGGGTAATCTCCTGGATTCCGCCTCTAAACTCACCGTGGACTGAATAATGGTACCGTATAACTTCGCAAGAACATGCCCAATCACGATAGTACGACAGTTACTAGAAATCATGGGATCACCATTTTTGTGGATAGGGTGGATGATGATGGTGCACCACGAGGATGGGAAGCCAGAGACAACGGCGGAGTAGAGAGAGAGAGAGAGAGAGAGAGAGAGAGAGAGAGAGAGAGAGAGAGAGAGAGAAGAAGAAGAAGAAGAAGCTTTATTAACGTCTTTTCCATGCCAAAAGGCGTATAAGACGAACGAGTACATCAGATAAAGTGGAACCAAGACGGAGCAATGTCGTCAAACAACATAACAAAAAACCAAACTAACTAAGAAGAGGATAATATCCAGGATTATATGGTACAAAGGCCATATACAGATTCAACTGGCATCTCTTCAGTGCTCTAACTCTCTCACTAACTCTGAACAATCTCGGATATCTCATTAATAGCAACAGGTTTAATATCTACAAAGCGAATGATACCATCCCTGTAGATCAATCTCTTTCCATTCGTTACAAGAGCAGAGCGCCCCTTGCGGAGCCTAGCTAGTGTCGCTGGTCTAAAGGAGAGAAAGGCCCGGAGAAGAGAACACCCAGATAAGTGTAAGACGTCACTATCTCTAGTGGTTGTCCATCATAATAGAACATAGTGTCTCTCATATGTTGTCTATTGGTGTTAAACACCATAACCTTCGTCTTACCAATGTTCACCATCAACCCCCATATCTGACAGAAGGTATATAGGGCATCCAGATGTCGCTGAAGTCCAGTAGCCGGACTAGATAATAGAGCCACGTCATCTGCATAGAGAAGAATAGGGATAATAATATCTGCTAGAGGACAGTCGTCTCCACCTTCTTCCCGAATGATCCGCTCAAGGTTGTCAATGTATAGGGCAAAAAGGGTGGGTGATAGAGGACATCCCTGTTTTACTCCGACCGTACTATGAATATATGAGGACCATCCCTCACCATCACAAAAACGTGCCAAAACTCTCTCATATAATGTAGTGATAGCAGCAATAACCTCCTGTGAAAAGCATAGAGAGAGAGAGAGAGAGAGACGGGGGAGAGAAAGAAAGAAAGCTTTATTAATGTCATTTCCATGCCAAACGGCATATAAGACTAATGAAGTACATGTCAAGTATGTGGTAACCATGGGAGCATATAACGACTCCAAAACTGTAATAAAGAAAACATCTAGTGCAAACTAAGATAACTCAGAGAGAGAGAGAGCGAGAAAGAAAGAAAGAAAGCTTTATTAATGTCTTTTCCATCCCAAAAGGCATATAAGACCAAAAGGAGTACATGTCAAGTATGTGAAAACCATGGGAGCGTATATAAACGTCTCCAAGAAAAAACTATGATGCTATCATCTAGTCCTGTCCTGCTGGTGCTAATGCTATAGAAGGATGTAATACGGCCTGCGACATGAAGGGCCACTGGTGGTCTCTGACGTCGTTTGGGAGGATGAAGAGGTCTCCTCGTGATAGGTCGAGTAGCTCGAGCTGCAACATGGCTATGTGTGGGACACTGTCTCTGGTCTCTGTGGGCAAGTAGGTCATCATCATCATCATCGTCACCGTCATCAAATCGTCCTCTCCTCCTGGAGAAGAAAGAAGTGATCTGAGGCTAAGAAACCTGACTCTGCTGGGCTGTCTGATACAAATCCTGTCGTAGTATAAACATCTCTCGTATCATGAGTGTCGCGCATCGGGAATCCTCATAAGCTATGAGCGATCGTAAGGTGACAGGTGTGTCTCGGAACAAACAATGGT
Organism: Diphasiastrum complanatum; assembly: GCA_029204225.1. NCBI lineage: Eukaryota > Viridiplantae > Streptophyta > Lycopodiopsida > Lycopodiales > Lycopodiaceae > Diphasiastrum > Diphasiastrum complanatum. Next base: position 29,304,453 of record CM055109.1, on the reverse strand, counting down.
ATCTCCCTCTGATCTCGTAATATACCGGGCACCTAAAGAAAAAGTGCTCCTCTGACTCCACCTCCTCTAAAGAGCATAACTGGCAAATCCACTCCTCTCTCGAGGTACCCTGGAATCTACCAGTCTCAATAGCCAACTAATGTGATGATACGCGGAGCTGACCCAATGTAAATCTGAGGCAATGTGATAGTCTCGAGTCCAAATAATGTGGTAAGACCGGGAACCCTGCTATGTCAAGCTCAATAAAATGAGCCCAGTAGTAGCCCCGCTAGCTGATCTAGTCTCAAGTCTGTATACGGAATCCCATCTGTATCCTGGAAAAATAGGTAATCCTCTCTCCTGACTCTCATGAGTCTCCATAAAGAGCAGTAAATCTCTGTCAGTGATGAAATCGATCAAGTCGCCAGCAATGGGAGATGAGTGTAAACCATCACAGTTCCATACTCCAATCCGAAGATGGTGTGGATGGGGCCCCGGGGCACTCCCAAACCCGGGGACCCCAAATCCCTAGCACTGGGAGCTGCTAGGCGCGCTGTCAAGAAAATGCACTCGTCTATCTCGGTAAATAACTCGTTTGCCAGACTCACGGACTGCTTGAAAGGCCTTACACCTCTCCTCTACCTGGATATATGTGAGGTCGTCGTCCATATCGATAGTGGTACCACGTAGCTTAGTTCTGCACCACAAAGCATCTCAGCGGCTCTCAAGGGAGGTGAAACAAATAATGAGTGTGGCTGCATCTCTAGTGGTCCTCCATGCGGTGTCCAACCCCTCTGTCCTGTGCCCGAGAGTGATGTCGAGAAAGCGTTTAGCTTCAGCCAATGCATCCTTGTGTATCTAGAACTCCACGAACTCTAATATTGTGGGCTTTTTGGTCTCGAGATTTTTCTTCCGAGATGGTGGCTGAGATAACCGAGGAGATGGGCGGGCTAGGTTTGGTGCCCTTTTTCAAAACTGATGCCCAAGAAAGGCCTCTTCGTGTTGCTTCTCAACTCCCGTAGCATGTTGGTGGTGGATTCCGAAGCTGCGGCCTGTTTGATTCCGATGGATTCGAGTGAGGCAACCTTGGACTGCAATAGCTTCTTCTCGTTGATCAAAGAAGTAACCGTTCCTTTCAGCTATGTAATTTCATGCTGGAAATCTGCCTTGAATTGATCAATCTGCCAAGATGAAAAAAGTTCAGTTGATTTAGAAGGCGTATACGAAATATTGGCTGTAGACTGTGGTGCTGAGAAGGAGGAAGAGTGAGCAATGATGTCATCGAGGGGGTGAGGTGAAGTGGCAGCGAGGGGGGGGGGCTGGAATGACTATGAGAGGGGGTGGGGGATTAGCGAGGGAGTGAGGTGGGGGATTAGCGAGGGGGGGGGTGGGGGTGGCAGCGAGAGGGGGTGAGGAGGGTGGATGGGTGGAAGGGTCAGCGAGGAGGATGGGTGAGGGGGTGGCAGCTATAAGAGAGGGATCAGTGAGGGGGAGATCGGGGAGGTCAGCGAGGGGGGGGGATGGAGCAGCGAGGGGGGAAGGGGAGGGGGCAGCGAGGGGGGGACGTGAAGGAGCAGCGAGGTGAGCGAGGGAGGTGAGTGAGGAGGTGGCAGGGGATCGTGAGGATCTATGAGCAGGGGCGCGAGGAGGAGGAGGGGCCATGGTGTTGGGAGAGGGCGGACCAAGGCAGGGCAAGGGCAGGGCCTAGGACAGGGCAGCAGCCATCGCTGGAGGAGCAGCCATCGCTGGAGGAGCTGGAGGAGCAGCCATAGAGAGAGAGAGAGAGAGTCGTCTTAATGTCTTTTGAGTGCCACAAAGCACATAAGATCAGATAAGTACATCTCAAGTGTGATAAATCCGCGTAGGAGCATAAATATAAGCACAAATCTGTTCTATAGTAAACCAAAAAATGTCACAATCAAGTTAAACTTTTCACTTTCACTACTAACAAAAGAGACATTCAAATCATGGCAAATGAGGGATCAAGACAGAGAAAATTGCAAGGTTAACTTAAAAGGTTCCAGAAGGGCACATGGTACTAACCAAAGTTCAATATGAAGACAATTTAGCAAACATCGGCTAAAAATGTGTTTGGCAGCATCATCACTATTTGTGGATATGTGAGCTTCAACGTAGGCCTTCCAATATTTTGCCTGATGGCATAAAGCACACAAACAATCTCAAATTTTTTGATTATGTCATTAAACTAGATTAGCGTACTTTAAACTGTGAGAATTGCTAAGCCTGCACTCTTCACATCTTAAAATAATCATGCAAGTGCCTGCGGTCTATATTGATATTACAACTTAAACCAGGATACATTTCAAAAATCAAAGAGAACTCTGTTGAGTGAGTGACTCATGTAAAAAACATAGCAGCACTTCCCATCTAAACGGGCCCCTAGCACGGAAATTTTTATAAGCCGGTTTCGCGAACTTTTTAACACAAATACCACCTAAAGTTATAAATTTCAAAGACGGGTAGCAAGAGTTCTAAAAAGTGTTTTTATCCATAAAATTCCAATGTGCTGAACCTGAAATAGACAAAGCAATTAAGTTCAAGATTCATGCTCTGGCCATGTCTCACGACCAAATAAAACTGTTAACAAACATATGCAGAAACTATATATGATGGAATCGATGGATAGAAAATATCAGCGAAACATTATATTAATAACCAACATAAGCGGTAGAAACACATACTTCATCGCAATATCAATTTCTGAATCTTTGTTTTTTCTTGTTGATAGAGCCTTAACATTGGCACTTTTATGCAACACCAAAAACCTTGATTTTGTCATCGATCCCAGTATATGATGTTCATAGTCTCTTCCCTTAGCAATCAGACATGCATTTGACAAGCTAGCACATAATTTAGACTGCACATAAACTGCTTAATCCAACCTTTAAAACTTGAGTGTTCCTTGTCCAAGTATTAGTAAAATACACTATGAGGAGGACTTGCCAGCATAACAGGCCTCCACAGGAAAGCATATACTTCGTTGGCACACATGTAAGTTTAAAGCAACACTCTAAGGCTCATCTGAAAGACAATGCAAATACCTCAACTCACCTGCCACCTACATGAACCTGTGATGATAATGTAAAGAGGACCTCAATGGACTTCAGATTAAAGAAAATGACATCATATGCAAGCAACTGTTACGAAATTAATGTTTTGCCGAGAATCTGGAAAATGCCCAGGCTACAAAAGTTTACACTACATCCAATGTAGCTAAGACAGTCATGGAGCTTTTTGATGAATCAGACTGAAAATGGCTTTTAGACCGCTAGCTGGTAGAAATGTTCCACCACCATATGCAATCACACATAAAAACATGCTTTTCTCAAGAAAAATCAAATGTCATAACTCTACAGCACAGTGTGTTGCCCTTTCAACAATCACCTGCAGGAGCCTCCGCTGGCAATATGTTGTTGAAAAGGCCATGCTTGAGGTGGCTATTAGCTGCCTTCTGTAGAATTCTCCAGTGATAACAAATACTAGAGCGATGCCGCAAAAGCGCGGAACGAGCTTGCATGATATATATATATATATATATATATATATATATATATAGATAGATAGATAGATAGATAGATAGAGAGAGAGAGAGAGAGAGAGAGAGAGAGAGAGGGAACAGTCAACTGAATGCTATTGAAAAGACAAAGCAATATGTAACTAGAACATTCAACAGAATCAGTGATTGCATAAAGCAGCTAGTCAAAGTTGCAGCAACATAACTGAGCTAAACATACAAGACCAATAGGTACTTACTGCAGTTGGAAAAGTTGCCAGAAGCTCCTCATACAAAGGTGCCGCCTCAGAAATAGGCCTCGCCTGTGACAGTTTGAAAATCCACAAAAGATGCAAAAATCAGTCGCATGCACAAGTTAAACTATGGGTAACAAACAATTGGCAAACTATCCTACTACCTTACAAACCAGGGTAAAACGAGTTACCTACTGAGTAGTGAAAATGTCATAAAACAAGATAGCACCTCCTGCAAACAAGGTGAGGAAAGAACCTAATGGTAAAATAAAGCTTCCTACTAAGTCACGAAAATGTCATAAAACAAAAAAAGCACCACCTGCATGTTAGAAATTAATGTTTATTTGCAGCCCTCCTGTTGGTTTGGCCATGCCTGCGAGCTATTTTAGGGGCAAAAAAACATGTAGGGGGGCACACTAGTTCTAGAATAAAACATGATTTTTCACTTAGAAAATTAATAAGGGTCGTTACCCGAAATAGAGAGCAACTAATGTAATCAGCTTTTTGCTTTTTGTTTTTAGCTTTTTGCTTTATGCTTTTAGCTTTTGCTAAGGACTAGAGAAATTATATAAGGAGGGCTGGCGCCCCACCTCCATTCATTCCATTGTAGAGAGCTATGCTCATTCTTCAATTAATGTAAGTTCTCTTTAATCTCTCAAGTTGATCTTGATTGGTGGTGTGAGTGCTAATATGATTAGTTCACTCCTATCTTGAATTTGGGCATCAAATTCCAACATAGTATCAGAGCTGGCTTCTTGATCTTGGAAGCTATCAAGATTCTCCATGAGGGAGAGATTGTTTTTGCAGGTGTGCAATCGGATTATTGAAGGAGCATTAGTTGCATGTGGAGGTGACTGGATCGTCGAGAAAAAGTTGCTACAGATCAGTATTATTGTTTGACAATGGTAGGATTGAATGATGTTGTGTTACTGGAATCTAGTAAGCGAGGTGGTACAAACTCTAGCATGTTCTTGATCTTGAATTTCCAGACACTAAAATTAGTGCCATCAAGCCTGTTGGCTTCAGTCAGCATGCTCTGAAAGACTAGTCATAACTGGATAGGAATAATGCACATAAGGTAAACTGGGGTTTGCACCCAACTAGGTTATGCAGCCACTTGCTCAATAGCCCTCAACTTCTGGATTTGAAACTATCCCCCTGTATGGCTGCCCTAGCCCTTTTCCAAGATCCACTCAACGCTTCCCACTAGAGAAATCGCCCTCCTACTGCCTTGGCTGGTTCAAACAGGTGCTGAAAATTCTGTCCCAAAATAAAAAAATCATCTGGGTCAAAATACTCCCCTTGCCAACAGTACTCCAACGGTCCAGATAGCCTAGACATCTGATGCTCCTACAGAGAGGGCGCCCAAATTTCAGGTTGGCTGATCCTGAACTTTCCCACATCACATGTACCACAACCTACTCTGATGCCCTGTTGTAATCCAAGGCCTAGCTATGGAGTATCTTAACAACATAGAAAGCACACTATGAAAGCTTCAAAAAACCAGTTATGGAGTAGAAGACAAAAGGAAGAGAGAGAGAGAACTCTAAACTCATTCCAACAGAATGATTATTGAAAGAGTAGGACGGCATGGAAACCCCTCAAGGCCTATGAGGACTAGAGAAGCCACAAATAGCATGGAACATAGAGGTGGCGTCTTTCCTATTCTAGCTCTAGACGCACATGGGTGGTTTCTAGTACACAAGCACAGTGACAAGGTGCTCCTTTTCTACTAGCACATGGTTATTAAAAAGTCCTCAAAGAGTACATGTAGGAAATCAAAGTGCCAAGATCCTTCTAACATTCAAGAAGAGGGAGAGGGTTAGGCGCCCTTAAGGAGAGAGAAAGTAGTAGCAATGCTTGAAAGGGAATGAATTACAAATGAACACTAGGTACATATAAATAGGCCTTCCAAGGGCCTAGACTCTTCCAAACCCTAAGTTCTAGAACCTTCCAAGACCCACTTCTAATTATAGGGCAACCCCAAAAGTCAAGATAGGGTCCCTTAACATAATTAGACTTTACTTGGACCCACGAATTACTACTGGACCAAAATTGGGTCCAACTCAACTAAAACTGACTTAACATGGTCTAAATAATAAACCTAACCCATGGTTACACAAGTCTCGACCTTTTGGGTCAAAGTAACCTATGGGAAACTAACATTATCATTTATTACTTCTAACACCCTCCTTAAATGATAATGTAAAAAACATAACATGACATGAAGTATGAAAAATTGCAACAAAAATGCAAAGTGTTGCATGCTGCCCAAAACTCCATGTAGCCGAAAAAGAAAAGATGTAGCTTGCTGTCCAAGCTTAATGCCGCCAAAAAAAACTTCAGCTTGAAGTAGTCGAAGTAGCCAAAATCTCAGCCCCAATCATGCCCGATGTAGAAGAGATGTAGAATACGAAGCGCAGTAGCATCAAGTCGAAGAGTGAAGACAAGCATGCTCCATCCAAAGTAGGTAACCAAAAAACCAGCCACAAGCCGAAACATGGATTTGCAATCCATCAATGGTTCCCACATGATTCCATAAGTCTTCTTACCACAAGAAACATAAAGAAGAGTATGATACTCTTTTACCATCACATCCTGTCGAATCTTACTATCAATGATCTGCTCACCAACACTAGGTAAGACAACACCGTTATCATAAGAAGTAAGCATCAAAACATGAAAATCAGCATAAGGTACTGATTTTGGTGAGGCATGTGTGTTTCCTCCAAGGTAAAAAGATGCTTTGCTATCCCGCAAAGACTCGGACAACCAACAAGAGGCTGTAGCAGGCTGTCCAACAGCCACAAAATCACAGACACTTCGCTCTCCAAAGTGTTCCAAATGTGGACCTTGCTATCCAAAAACCTTCCGCAGGCCGTTCCCGATGCATAATAGGATGCTCACGATGTAACATAGGCTGAAAATGATCAATAAACCATGGCTGAATCTGGTGTCCACCATCTTCAAGAAAAAAACCAACAGCTTGCCACTTTGAACACTCAAACAATCCAGCAACACGCCACTTTGAACCAATGTACTAATTGACATGATTTTTTCTCCTCCTCCATTAGTACAAAATGGCTTCAAAGAATGCTTGATTTCAGCCTTTTCCAAAACATTATCTTGAGAAGCTTGCTCATAAAGCTCTTCACTAATGCATCCATCATTTGCAACAAGTGGCTGAAGAGCATTTACCATACCAACATTCCAATGCAAACTTGTACTTGTAGAAAGACAATGATCAAACTTTGCATGACTTTGCTCTTCTACCTTCAAAGAGGATGAAGTAGAGAGAAGAAAGCATGATGATGAATCCTTTATTCGGTACATCTTTAAAAGTGTTTCCCAAGCACTTTTAGAGGTCTTGCAAAATCTCAAATGATATAAGATAGATCTTGTTACCGATAAAATCTTGATCATCACGTCGATGCAAAATCTCAGCTTGCAACTCCATGAAGAATAGTTGGTGTCATCCAACATATCTTCACCTGAACAAGTACGAATCGCTCACAAATCTCTTGCCATAAGAACCAGCCAAGAAGATAAACTTTTTCAAACCCTAAATGTGCCCTAAAAGACACAAAAACCAGCAAGTATCAAATCTGACAAATCAGCACCGGAATGTGTCGAAACCACACATTAGATGGATGTAGGAACTCGCCCTCCTACAAGCCTTGTGTGCTGAAAATTTCAGCCTAAAATTGCATTACAAACTCAAAAACCAGCAAGCAAAGAATCAGGTTAGCCTCCAACAAAGCTTTTTTCGGAACCCTTCTTTCTTGCCAAAAAGTGTGAACAATACACACACGGATAGGGCTGTTGCAACAGCCTACAAATGGTAATATGCTGTCCAATTTTCAGCCTCGGAATGTGATCGGATCATCACAAAAAAATTAGCGCCTTCTTCCACACCTGGAAACAAGCAAAAAGAAGCGGATCTTCACATTGTAAAATCAGCAAGGGTGCTGATTTTTCAGCCAAATCAGAAGAATAGAAATTGCTTGTAGATGGGCGCCCTCCTGCAAAGGAGCAAATCTGAAAAATAGGGCAGCAGCGGACCAACGGAAGTAGGATAAACCTACACGGATGTGGGCGACCTAAAAGAACCCCCGAAGAAGATAATTAATGGCACCTTCCTGCAACCTGAAAAATCAGCAAACAACAACTTGAATTTTGGGCGCCCAAAATCCTGTTATCTTCTTTGATGTGTGGCGCCCTCCTGCAAAACGGAAAAGAGTCAAAAAAACGGATCTTCACTCCAAAAAATCAGCAAAGGTGCTGAATTTTTGTGATCCCTAAGTGAAGACGATCTCTTTTGGTAGGGCGCCCTAAATCAAGCATAGAAGATCCATGGCTATGATACCATGTAAGAAATCAAAGTGCCAAGATCCTTCTAACATTCAATCTCCATACACAAGAAGAAGAGGGAGAGGGTTAGGCGCCCTCAAGGAGAGAGAAAGTAGTAGCAATGCTTGAAAGGGAATGAATTACAAATGAACACTAAGTACATATAAATAGGCCTTCCAAGGGCCTAGACTCTTCCAAACCCTAAGTTCTAGAACCTTCCAAGACCCACTTCTAATTATAGGGCAACCCCAAAAGTCAAGATAGGGTCCCTTAACATAATTAGACTTTACTTGGACCCACGAATTACTACTGGACCAAAATTGGGTCCAACTCAACTAAAACTGACTTAACATGGTCTAAATAATAAACCTAACCCATGGTTACACAAGCCTCGACCTTTTGGGTCAAAGTAACTTATGGGAAACTAACATTATCATTTATTACTTCTAACAGTACACGGGTGGCTAGCCTATGTAGCTCAACTATATGTTAATGTAGCAATTCAACTCAAAAATTGACCACGACATACAAAGAAAAAAAATCACAAATAACAAGCGATTATATGATTATTGATAATTACTCTTACTAATTCCTCTACAAATGCATGACTCATGCATCACCCTCAAAAATAGCATCGCAAGAATGGGAGAGACGTACGGATGCATAATTGGATCCATACCATAATGCTATCTAGATATTACTTAGGCCAATAATCTTGTACAGGATGTCTATATGGGCCATGGAACTGCAACTGTTATTTCTCATCTGGTCATATAATTTGGGGCCTTCGACCTGTCATTTATTACAGACGCATATTAGTCCGTTTTGAAGCATTTACAGTTCATTCTTTGACAAGTTGTATCTTAATTGCAACTAGATTGGAACCTATCAATTCAAATCGAGAATTGCATCAAGCATTGACGGTTCAAAATAAATTTGAAAGATAAGAATTGAGAAAAGTATCAAAAGAATGAACATTCTTGCAAAACAGAAAAGGATCATGTGCTCTCATCATAAATTAGCCATTAAGAACCTTGACGGTACATCTCACACATTTCTGGCTTCCAAAAAACATAGCATTCCGTGCTCCATCTGAAAACAAGCAGTACAATGAGCTGCTTCGTTGGGGTGAAAACTTGGATGAAATAAGAGTTTATTCCATAAAAGTTTCATGTTCTGGCTAGGAGTAAAATATATCTTGAACTCTCGCATTGAATCAAAAAGATGAAAAATCGTTCAGCACCTTCCAAATCAGGATTGTTTGAAACTATGAACTATTTTATCTTCATTACAGTAAAAATATAGGCTAAATGATAGGGTTTCGTTGTCTGTTCAAATCCAGTTTCCAGCTTGCTAACCATCTAAAATCATGGAAGCCTTTGTAAGTGGCAATGATGATTATGTTCTAAGTGTTCAAGTCTAACATTCAGGTCTCAATTCAAAAGCATGTTTTGTTGGACTTCTATACAGGAGTTCCTTTATTTGGGAGCATGACTAAAAGGATGGCCGTATCTGATTTGCTGTCATAGGTTTGGTCCAAAGTTGTTTTTGGCTTGAAGATTTGGGACCCACTCACCTCTGAATAACAGTGACGAGACCCATTAAATTTGAGAATGGGACTATTTTGCAACCGCATCTATTTTCGCATTCTCATATTCTTTAATTAAGTGATCTTTCTTAATTAAGGTCTTTGTGGTAGATCCCTTGTACTCAAATTTTCCACCTTAGAGGTCAATATATGGCTTGGAAGCATGAGGCATAGTTCCCTGATGTTCAGAACAAGGTCAGAAGAAAGCCTATTTCTTTTTTTATACAAGGCATGGCTCTCTGACATTTGGAATGAGGTCCGAATGACCTTGTTTTGAATGTCGTTTTGAACATTATGTTTGCATAGTGGAGGATTTTATCTTTTGAGAAACCACGAATTTTTTCTTAATTTTTTTGAAGCAAAAAAACTTCAATAAGTAGTACTCACAGAACAGACATTCATATAGAAAAACTCAGACAAAATAAAGACCATACGATGAGCTTCTAGACTCTAGAGCGATCGAATCATTAACAAACATTACGTATTGCACCCTAGTTGGACTCTACACATTAAAACGACAAGGGCCATACACAATTTGCACAAACCTATAATAGAAAAGTTTATACATACTTGAGCTTCGCTAGCAAGAGTTGTCCATGCATCTATATCATATTTGTAAGTGTTGATCCGCTCACGTGCATAACGCCCCTGGAGATTTTACCCAACATCAAATCCAAAACAGCAAAAACCTTTAATAACCTTAGAGTCCAACAAACAAGTGTCAAATAGATCAAGTAGTGCAAGATGCACCATGCACCATGCACACAAAATTATACAATATTCTTTTACTGCCACAATCTCAATACAGCAGAAAAAAGAGAAAAAGAAAGCTTGCAAGCATATGATCAAAATCACAAAGAACTAACAAAAAACAACCTACCTTCTCGTTCAATGGCGAGCCAAGCCTGGCAAGTGTTTGACCATGAGGTGACATGACTCCAACTTCCTTCATGGATTGGCAATTGGAAAACCACAATCTCCGCAGTCCTCGACAAACTCATTACTCTCAAACGCAACCTTTGATCAACTTTATTAATAGCAAAAATGGCGCCAAGCCAACGGACATGATGCGAATTTCTTTCCTACGATGTTTGGCAATGGGAGGAGTCCCATCTCCAAAGAGATTGGCACAATCATTACTCTCAGTAGAAGCACCCGAGTGCCACTTTGAACAATGAACGTATTTCTAGTGTTATACTCTAAACTGGCAACAACAAAAGGGCCAAAATCCTTCCCTTCGCTGACATTGCGTATCAAATAATTATGCCTGTTTTACCACCATAAATCACACACAAATTAGGTTGGATGCAAAGCATATAAGTCTCTCTGCAATGATAATTCAACACTCAAATACAGCAGATGAACGAAGCACAACTGTTGACTTTATGGGCTTCATCAACGAAATTCATTTTAAACAAAAGAATAAAGGTCTCAATTTGGTTTAAAATCTAAAAAACAATAATTGTACATTTTTCTAAACGTTTGAACTTTGCACTTTCACCAGAAATTTTGCAATAATGTTCGAACTCCAGTGCTCAAAATATTGCATCATACCAGCAATTACTTCGAAAATCCACTTTCCAGAAATAAATCCCTTTCCAATAAATCACAAGGTAATATAGTGAAAACGTATGACGAAAATTTCGCAAAACATAGCAAGAAGAGATGACATCCCATAAAACGAAAAGAATGTTAATAACTCACAAAACATAGAGAGACAAAGTGAAAGAGCTTCACTAATCAATATAGAGCACAAATGTACAATGGGATGATGAAGCTAAATGTCCTCCAAAGAGACAGCTTAATCTCGGACTAATAAGCCTATCCTAGATTTGTGTTAGATCTAAGCTACTCAAATTATGTTAAGCATGATGCCCACTACTGTATTTTCTAGTCCACAAATCCTGGCTAAGTCGAGGTCAATAACGAAAATAGTCGTTTTGAAGTGATGCTACATGGCTTACATATTCATAACATGGTACTTGCATACAAGAACTTGCGTTGTTCTTATCTATGCATAAATAGAAAGAATTTAAAAAGTGATATTGGATTAATTTATGGGCTATATTGCATGAAATGTATGAGACCAAGACTATATTGTTGAGCTCTTATTCATACGAATTCAACTTTTACTTCCAAGCAATAGTGCATTTTGAAATTGTCACTAAATGATGCATCAACAATTGGACATCATCCTTATGACAAGCTGATTAGTTGATGCCTTTGGTGATGATCTTTGACACAATGGTCGCTCGAGAGCTTTAAGCATCTAGCCACAATAGGGATTCAGCTTGTCAGATACTGCCATTGCAAACTTTATCACTTTACAACAAATCGATCAAATAGATAATCCATAATTATATTGTCAACAAGCCAGAAACCCTAAATGATGACCAAGAGCACACCCTTTTTGGCACAAGAAGCTCTACTTTCTATGGTCAACTTGTGCAATAATAGCTTAATTACACATGTTAATTTCATACGAGTGACTCATCTCTTCAACTTGAGTCAAGCAATTGTCATTATGTTATGTACCCATAAGGGCACGTAATGGAATATCTAAGGTGACGGTCTCATTCTATGGGACAAAACGCTGGTCTGGAGCTATAGGTCAATTCGGTGCCACGTGTCAATGTCCTATTGCCGTGAGGTGACCCTTTTTTTGGACCAACGACAGTGTGCACAACTGACACGTGTCGTGGTCAGGCGTGACTCCTTTGGTTGGAGGTGACCCCACCTGGGCTATGTATATAGAGGTGGATCTCCAAGACTTTTTCATTCTCTCGAGAGAAAATTTGTTAGAGATTTTACTTTTCCTATACAAGCCATAAGTGCCAAGATCGTTTGAGGCTATTGAGCCCAAAACAACAACCAGTTTACACACTTATGTTCCAATTAATTACAAGTTTATAACATAAACGTAATACAACCTAGACTATAGGGCATCATTTGCCTAGATTATTTCACCCATACCAAATTTGTTAGGCCAACTTTGGTGTCATGTGTCGACGTCCCAAGAAAAGTACATTGACAGGAAAAATTATATCAAACAAAAGCTACCAGCTATTACCAAAGTTTTCCACCTACAAACTTATATTCTTCGGATACAAGTGTAGCATAGCAACATTGACTCCAAAGGCTACATAAGTCAAGAAACTTGTTTCTACAATTCAATCACAATGAGCACCACCTTAGTTTTGGGGCATTGGTGGTTTTCAAATATGTCGTCTCTTAATTTCAATGCCCAAATGGAAATGTGCCTCACCAAGATCTTTCATTTACAAATGAAATGCCAATCAGGATTTAACATCCTATATCATTTTCTTGTTGTTACTCATAAATTAAATATCATCAACATATAATACCAAGACATTGAAATGATCAACAACCTGCTCCAAGTAGACACGGTGATTAGGTTTGTTGTGTTTAAACTTTAAGCATAGCGTTTCAGAATTTTACCAGTGTTTCTCATAAACGGTTTTTTTTTTTTTTGTGGGCAATATGGGTATCAGATTAAAGCTCTAATTAAGGGCAATACATTTGTATAGGTTGCTGAATGTTTCGGGTAAAAGATGGTACAGTTCAAGTCCATTAACTCCTACTGGAGGGGTGAAAAAAAGATTACATTATGTTTTTTTTTTCTGGCCACGTTTCTGGTCCAGAAACGTGTTTGCCTAGAAACGCGTTTCTGGGCAACTATGGTTTAAAGCTTATTCCAACATTTGTGAATCAAACTTTTGATACCAATTTTTTTAACCTACACACCAAGTTTTCCTTACTTTTTGCCTCAACACCTCCTACTGCGATATGGAGATTTCTTCTTCAAGGTCCCGATGAAGAAACATTGTCAATACGTCTATCTATTCCACCTTAAGATCCAACTTTGACCCATCTTCATCAATCATAGCCATAGGCCTTTTTCTTGACACATCAATTTGTTGCTCCTTGTCCACTACAATATCTTCCATCTTCAACTTCCAAAGCTCATCATTTGAACCATTAAATTTCTCAATCTCAACCATTGCATTGCTTGCCATTTTCTTAGAACAATAGCATCAAGGAAATCGTTGCTATGTGACAAACTTCTTCTTCCATGATCTTGCAATTTATTCGTCACTTGGACGATGAACTTGCAAAGTTTGTTATTTTTAGCTTTTATTGATATTTTTCTATCACCATATGAGCTACATAAGCAGTCTTTTTTGGCAGCCAAATAGTTTCAAACAGTCTATTTAAAGCAGCCCAATGTCATTCCCTACTTTCGTTGATTTTAAAAAAAATTACAATTTTTTTTATAAAAATGCGTTCCAAAAATAATGATGAATTAGGTCATCCTCCAAAACGGAACGCGTTTCAAAACAGGCATCTATGAGCTAAACCTTGCTCTAATACTAGATGAAATAAAAAAAAGACACAAAGAGAAACAATGCTACACTAAAATCTAAAGAGTTCAAAAAGGAAAGCTCAGTAAACAAGACAGAGCATATACACAAAAACAGAGATTTATCTGGGGAAACCCATGAGGAAAAAATCCAGTAAAAACGGATCATGATGGTATTATGCTATCCCGAGCATGACGGTATTATGGTATCCAAAGCTAAAGTCTCATTACAAATATGAAAAGCCTGAACCCTAAAGTTCCACTGCTTCTTAACCGCCTCTGTGATTACGGAAGCCCAAAGACAAGCTTGCCTAAAATGGCACCTAAACTTCGGCTGAAGGCTTTGCCCCCCAAACCCCCAGCTGGGGGCTTCGCTCCCAGAACCCCTGGTCAAGAGGGACTCCATGCTTCCCGAACTCCCCAAATAGGCTGGGTACAAAGTTTGTGTGTATAACACCTACAAAGAGTTCGACGTACTAAACATAGCATGATGGATATTAGGTTTTGGAAAATTTAATGCTTTCCAATTTCGATGCTATACTCCGTCTACAACCTTGCAATGAACTACGAATAGTCTAGATGTTGTTGGCAGGCCTGATCTTTCGACTCCTTAAACACAAGATTAGATGCGCTGCAGCAGCAACACAACATACATTATTCTACATTTTGCATCTCCCATACCAGTGATTTTAGTTGAAGTTTATAGTCTTCTCATTCTCAGCCTATAGAACCACAAACCGCAAGTCATAATTATAAACAGCAAATCATGTAGCTTACTAAGAGAGAGCAGCGATGTTTCCTCAGCTTACCTCAACTGCAGATACGCTTTTTAACCACCAAAGTTTCATCGCCGTTGCTGAGAGTGATGCTCTTCATAAGAACAATCATCCTGAGGATGGGAACATTCCAACGCTGCCGGCAAGAAGCCAGTGTGAGCAGGCAGAAAAGACGCAGGGCATGAAACCACTCATCGCACTCATGACATCGCAGTGCCAGACGTTTCAATCCTGTCCTGCTCTGAAAAAGAAAGACAAAGAGAAAGAGAAAGATATTGCGATGGCCATTCTGCTATGGCGATGGAGATTTATGAATGTTTTTCTGAATGATTGACTAACTAGAAAACAAGGAAGGAAGGAAGAGAGAGAGGGAGAGAGAGAGATATGACAACCCTAAAACAGCACAGCCCTAAAATCCACCCAAATTAAGAGGTTGAAAAAGACTAGCCCAAGAGACATCCAAAGCCAATCAAAACTTGCCACATCAGCCTTTCGAATCACCCCGCCTCACATATCGCTCTGGAAAATCTCAGCGCCGACCTTACGACCATCCAATTGGGCTATAGAGTTTGATGTGCATATGGATGCATCGAAGTATGCGTCGCTTATATGCAGGATGTCGTCGATGATAGCCAAGATGGGACTTGATTGGGAGAGAGAAGGTCTCCGTGCGCGTTATTTTCGAGATTGGCAAGCATTTTTGGAGTTGGGGGAGCCACTAAGACCGTTAGACCGAACAGGGTTGGCTCAGTTAGTTAGCTTGGCATCCAAAGTTATTTTGGTCCCTCTTTGGAAACCAAAAAGCTATGAAGGTCAGACCCAATGAGGTTGGCTGGGTTGGTTAGCTTGGCATCCGTTGGTCCCAAGTTTGAGCCTCCCCTTGGAAACCAAAAAGCACTACGAAAGTTAAATACATCCCAGGGGATTGGTAGTTAACTTGGCATCCAAATTTTATTAGGTTTCTTGGAGGTGCGAAAAAGGTAGCCATGAACGTATTTTTGTGTAGGTGTGAAAACGGTGGCCATTATCCAAAGATTAGAACTTGATGTACCATGTCTTTAGGTCTAGTTCATGGAAGTGTTGAGTGCATGTGGGCACGAGCCAATTTGCAATTCTTAGAAATGCCCACATCATGTGGCACCCCTAAGAGATAATGTTGGTTATGATGGTAAAAGAAGGGTTGTTTCTAAACATGGTGAGACATCGATGCCCTTCAGGTTTTTTGAAAACCCTAAAATCCATTGACCTACAAGTGTCGATTGGGTTGGCTACTAGCCAAAATATGATTTGTTTGCTTGGCAATTGGCCCATAAGCAAATCATTAGAATGTTTGAAGAAAACAACCTAATACCAGTGCTTGGAAATCTTCATCTAAATTAGAGCTTAAGAAATAAATCAGAAGTACGTAAAAAAAAAATTCCTACAATGAGAATGTTGGTGAGGCCACATCACTTTTAAGAGCTTGCGGTACATTCCAAAAGAGGCAAGGTTATCTATTTAAGTTTAGTCAAATCTATTCTTCTAATTCCAAGCTTTCAACACATCCACCTCAATAAGTAAAAATCAATCGACAACAAACTACCTTTGATTTTTATCAAAAATAGAAACCTAACACTATTTGCTCTATGTGCGCCAATATCCAAACTCTTGCCAAATTTCTCTTTGAGGTTAGAAACACTCCCAAAAAAATTTCACACATCTACCACAGTCGGTGCTATACCTCAACACATCCATTTGTTGAAAATCAGACAATAATGGACCTTATGACGGATTGGATGCAAAGCTTTTAATGGCTCTATCAATTACAAGACCTAAAATTGATCTACCATCAAAAAACAAGCAAGAACCATGATTATACAAGCGTTTATGACCAAATTCGGCTACACACATGTGAATGATAGCTTGTTGTATGGAAATAAGCCTGAGCATAAAGTTCTAACAATGATTACTATATTAGATTACAAAAAATACAAGACAAATGAGAGAAATCTTTGTTTTGTGCAAAACTAGCTCTATTTTTCCCTTGGATTTCTCTATATATCATGATGGAGTATTTACATGATGGAATGAGCACGACCTGATATGGCATCTTTTCACACATGTGGGAATGTTGCGTGTACTGGCATGCATGCCACTTTTAGTGCCTCATCATCATTCATTGATTTTGCACCACCTAGACACCTAAAAATTGCCGAATGTCAATTTTTTACTATATTGCATGGTTTTCTACATGCATGTCACCAAAACTTTTGCATGAGTCAATGCATGTGTACTTTTCACACATGTGAACAGCCTCCACATGTGCGGGAAGACCTTATGTACATAATTTTGGCCTACATCAAGCTATTTTTTGCATAATTCTCACACCATTTGCAAAAAATTTCACAACAAGAACCTTCGATATTAAGTCTCTTCATTTTTCTCACCCAATTTTCAGATTCTTTGTGAAGTTGAGTGATTTGATTCATTTTTTTGTATCTGATTTTTATGTTTTCATAACTCAAACTCATTTATCCACCAACTAGCATTCATTCCACCATGCTCTCTAACATCATAATTTTCTTAGATCCAACCTCAATCTGCAAGTTTTTCTTCTTGGGAGCAACAATAGTGTGAGTATTTCCACACAATGCGTATTCGCACAAAACCACCCACAAATGGCCATTCACATACTATATTTTTGCACAACTAATATTCTCCCATTCGCGAGAGGTAGAATATATTCATAGTAACGATGACAACTAGACTCCTTTACTAAGTTATGTATTGAAGTCCAAGTTGAAAATAACATATACGTAGTAAGCCCAAGTAAAAAATTAGCACAAGGCTCCAAGCATTCACTTATTGCACACAACAATCAAAATACGAGCTCGTGCAACAATTGGGATTCAAATGTCCTCCTTTGTCCTATTTTGAATGGTAATTGGCCCAATCGACATATGAAGGTCGATAGTAATCAAAACTGAGCTCGACTCTATGTCCTAAGTTGATATCGTTTTTTCCTATCAAAATTCTAATTTTTTTCTTTCTGCTACACCATTCAACTTTGGGAGAATGTGCCAAAGCCATGCTTCACATGCATCTCTCTCCAAATTGTTGCCACTATTGTCTATATTCATAATAGATGCACTACCAAGAGTCTAAAAATTTAAATTCCCACTTAAGTTTGGATCGAACAAAAACCATTTGTCAAGAGATTTTTTTATTGCATAGCTTATGCTCATATTCCAAATGAGCTAAGAAAGAAGCTAGATAACTCTAGCATCAAAACCGTCTTTGTTGGCTATTCAACTATTAATATTATAGGAAAGATTTTTGTGAGCGGGGATGTCATCTTCCTTGAAGACCAATTTCTAAATTTTAAAGATTAAAAAAATTATATCAATAGAACCTTCAAATTATACTAATGTACTGGCTTCAAGAATTCACTTGAACAAGAGTAAATGAATGGATTTTCAAAATTAAATGCAAATCTGGTGGCATTATTGATAAAAGAAAAGCTAGGTTAGTATCAAAAGGATATTTTTAAATATCCAATGTTAACTACTTAGAGACTTTCAACCTTGTAATCATATTATCTTTTATAAGATTATTATTATCTTATGTAGCTACAAAGAACTTGAAAATTTATTAAATGAATGTGTAGACGGCTTTCTAAAATGGAGTCATTGAAGAGGACATCTACATGCATCAGCCTGAAGGTCATGAGTTGAGTGGCAAGGAGCATATGGTGTGCAAACTCCATAAGCTCTTGTATTGAATAAAACAGTCCCCATGAGCATGGTTTTAAAGGATTAATACCTTCTTTATAAATTGTAATTTTATACCAAATTCTTCTAATTCAAATGTTTATTATTAGGTCTTAGGAACTTTCTCCATATTGTTATATTGTATGTTAACGATACATTGTTTTTTTGGCAATGACATCGAACTTATTAAACAAGTTAAAACTATGTTGTCAAAATAATTTGATATAACAAATCTACGAGAAAACACT
Organism: Diphasiastrum complanatum; assembly: GCA_029204225.1. Taxonomy (NCBI): domain Eukaryota; kingdom Viridiplantae; phylum Streptophyta; class Lycopodiopsida; order Lycopodiales; family Lycopodiaceae; genus Diphasiastrum; species Diphasiastrum complanatum. The sequence goes on along the minus strand of CM055109.1, from coordinate 29,285,614 downwards.
CGAATCCATAGAGACAGAATCAATAGACTGAATTTTATAAGTCAGCAAAAATATGTTCAAAATTTATTGAATGATTATGATTTTCAAAATTATAACCTTTAAATTTTTTTCAATGGATCTAGGTTTTAAAACTATACAAGGAACAATGCTCTCACACACTGAGTCAATTCATTTAAGATCTTGGAGTAACACATTAGAAGACACTTGTTTAAAGTATTTGTAAGCTAACAAGGACTAGTGCATTTGCTACAACAAACCAAGAGTAGAAGATTGTCATGTTTTGTAGGGCTACATAGATGCAAATTGGGCAAGAGACATGGATACAAGGAAGTCTACATCAGACTATGTCTTCCTACTCAATAATGGACCTATTTTTTGGAACAGTAGAAAGCATACCTCTATTGCCTAACGAGGGCTCGAGAATGGATGGCTTGTGCAAAAATAGATTTTTGTCACATTGCACATTTGAGCTTATAGATGGCCAACACTTATGCTATTCATGTAGTGAAATAGTTGCGAGAGACACGAGGCTTGCAAAACCATTGTAAGATTCTTTATTCACTATGTGCATTGTTTTATATGCATATTCAAAGACGAGGCACGTTACATTTTGGAATCAGACCACTTGAATTTCCAACCACATGCCATGAAGAAGAAAGCAACCCTACCTGAGATTATGGAACGTGCACGCGAGATATGGATCTCCTTGGGACGACCCGCTTACATCAAAGGAGTGAAGTGGATAATGAAACAAGTAGATGTATGGCCTTGTTCTACCAAGGTCTCCGTGGCGTTGTGGGGAGTGTAAATGTCGGAGCCCTAAACGGAAAATTTCCATTAAAAAGTCTCTACAAAAAATTTGATGAGTATACTTTAATCTTATTTCGTTCAGATAAAGTATTTAACAACTTCTTGGAGGTTATGAAATGTTATGTAGCCGAGTACTTGTCATATGATGAACCAGACTTCACCATGCATAAAGTGAAGAACATGCCATTGGTTATTCGATGGTTCAGAGTATTACGGTTCCTTCCAAATCCGATATGTAATCGTGTTCTCAAGAAACTTTTGGAAGGTGAGTTGTACTTCGGTAAAAGAAACAAAGAAAAAAATATCGAGGTGGGAGCAGCTAACATCGTGAAACGACATTGTTGGATTTTGTAGAGAGAGAAAACTCGACATTGTTGTCAAACTCGGTGTATTTCTGTAGACTGTGTAAAAACACTTGTAATTCTGCAAACTGTATAAAAACACGGGAATTCACAGAACTAGATAAATTGACTTTGAAAATCCATTTGCAATCAACTACGTTTATGCTAGCAGGTAATTCGACAATCGTCCATGTCTGATTCTTGATAAGAGATGAATACTCTTTATCCATAGCTTCTTTCAAAACAACAAAATGCACGATTTTCGACACAAGGTTCTGACAGATTCAAAAAAATTTCATAATCCGTCAGAATCCGACATAATAATACGTCGGAATCCGACACAAAATTGCCAAAAAAAAAATTGTCGAACTTTTTTTTTTACAGACGTCGGATTCTGACGGCCAATAAAAATGTCAAAATTCGACATCCCATTTCAAAGACTGCCACTTTTTAAATGGATGACATCACCTGTCCATGGGGAAAAAAAAAAAGCACAAAGAGAACGTCGGATTCCGACGGATAATACAGATGTCGAAATCTGACATCCGTGACCGAATTCTCAAAGCCGCGTCATTTTTCTAGGGTTTTCTTATTTTTTATTCTTGTAGGAGATTGTTGGAGATCGGCTTTTGGCGCTTCTTCTCAACTCTATCAATTCCATTTGTCTCAAGTACGATTCTTTTGTTTTGTTATGTGCAACTAAGATTTCTTTTTTTGTAACTTTTTCTTGTACATTATCTTCTTTGTATTGTATATCTTGTGTAGTTAGACACAAATATGTGTCTTAGTGATTTATGATCATGAGCGAATGAGAGAGAAAGAGAAGAATGTGTGTGAGAGACATGAGAGGGAGCAAGAAAATATAGATAGAAGAGTTTGATTTAATATTATGTTCTTTGTAAATTTTAGGGTTTAGATTTAATGTTATGTTCTTTGTGAAATAGTGTGAGACTGAGAGCTCTTGAGGTTTGAATGAAGATCATAACCAGCTCCACTATCAAAGATGTAGAGCTGCCACTTTTTCTCACTAATTGATCCAGTATGGCTATCTTGTTGCTACTCCTTATCGAGCCATAAAGGGTAATCTATTGTTGCCTGATACATGTAAAATGAGATATCAACTAGAGAAAGCTAGTGAAGTGTGCTCGGTATGATTGCATTTCTGTTGAAAATCAGAACTCAAAATGAACTTTGAAGAGTGCCATTGACTCACTATCTTCATTGGAAGCTTGAGATATCTTGGCTATGGGGTGCTTAATTATCTCTGCTCTGTGAGTTAGAACCTAGCCCCAAGGATCTCCTAAGAAGTTAGTCAGGAGTCCAAGCACCTTACGGCTTGGGCAAATCCGTGTCATTGAGGAATTGAACGTTGACTTCCAAAATACTGAAGGATTATTGCTGATTTTCAAAAGAGAGTTGAGAGATGTGATTATTAACATCGCTACCTCTATAATACATCTGACCATTGCTGCTACTACTTTGCAAGCCTTCACTATGCTTATGAGTATTAGATATGAAGGAAAGCCATTACTAAGCTAGTTGTCAGATCAAAGACTCAGCTAACTGAGCCTTCACGACCATGAAAAGGGAGCTTGCAACTGTTGTCTAAAGCTGATCTATCAACGACCATTGAGAACTCACTGATTTATTGTCAATGGGAGCCCTCATGGCTGTTCTAGTTGAGAGTAGTTCTGTCCTAGCACAGGACAAAAGCAAAGTGACAAACATAGAAAAATCAATTGAAGCATTCATGACTAGCACTTCTTCTCTTATCGGCTACATGCATATGCACTCGTAAATAGGTATGGCTTTATCTATTTTTAGTTCATTTCATCTATGTCATTTTTTGTAATCATTTATATTTCGTATGCACTTCGAATTCCTGTCAATTGGAGTATGTTTGGTTTTTGCCACGGTTTTCTTTTTGCCACGTGGACGTCGGATTCCTATGGTCCGGCCACGTGGACATTGAAATCCGACATCCACATGGCAGAAAAAAAAAGTGAATTTTTTTTTTCAAGTTTGATTTTCCACGTGGACGTCGGATTATGACGGCCAAGCCACGTGGACGTCGGATTCCAACGTCCATGTGGCAGACAAATTTTGTTTTCCACATGGACATCGGATTCCGACATCCACGTGGCCGGGCCGTCGAAATCCGACGTCCACATGGCATGTTCTTCGGCTCATCTATACCGGCCGGTTGCCGATTTTGGGCTTGGCATCGGATTCCGATGGATTTAAAATGTGACAGATTTCGACGACCTTATAGCGATGCATTTTTCGACGCTCGCGTCGATTCAAAAAAAAAATTAAAACGATTTCACGTCGAAAATCACGTAAAAGATCGCAGCAATTCTTGTAGTGTTTCCAGAGATCGAAATCGGGCTGACTGAGTGCCTCTTTGACAATCATCGGCTCGTGAACAAGGTAGGCTGCAAACTCGTCGATATGCCTGATGGGTAGTTCTTGATGATCTTCTAGGGAATAGAGGAAGTTGATCATTTTTACCATACTGTAGTTGCTTAATTGCAACATCATCATCTTCAGATTTGTCGTTGATATGTTGTTCGTCAAAAGTAGATGAGCTCGGACCTTCAATGGGAATAGTCGACTAAAGAACCTCGAAGTTCAATATGTCGGAAGAGTCAGACAAGTCGGCTACATGGGCTTTGCCTTTTCCCTTTAGGTTGATAAACTGATCTTTGATGAAGATGACATCCCGACTAGTGAATATCTTCGACTCGATAGGATCGAACAAGTTGTAAGCTTGATTTGAAGTAGTGTAGCTGATGAAAATACATTTAATACTCTGGAAGTCAAGCTTCTTCCCGAGATCATGAGGAATCCACTCATAAGCAGTACATTCAAAAACTTGTAAGTTTGATAAAGAAGGTTTGGTACTTGTCCAAACTTCGAATGGTCTTTTGTCTGAGAGACCTTTAGTAGGACATGTGTTCTGAATATAGGTTGTTGTTGAAACAGCTTTAGCCCAGAAGGACTTTGGAAGTGTAGCATGTGATAACATGCACTTTGTCGATTCGACTAAGGTTCTGTTCTTTCTCTCAGCAAGACCATTTGATTGAGGCGAATAGGAGGTAATGTATTATTGCTCAATGCCATTGTTAAGGCAGTACTTCTCGAATTCGATGGAGATGTATTCTCCCCCGTTGTCGGACCTCAGCACTTTGATTTGTTTGCCAGTTTGATTTTCTGCATGTTCTTTGAATTGTCTAAATTTGATGAAAGCTTATGATTTTTGTTTAATGAAGTAAACGGCTGTTCTTCTGGAGAATTCGTCAATAAAGGTAGTGAAATATTTTGCATTTAACAATGCAGGAGTTTGTATAGGTTCACATATATTTGTATGAACAACATTTAACAGACCTTTTGCTGCATGCCTATGACTCGATCTTAAAGGAATCCTAGTTTGTTTTCCAAGGATGCAGCTATGATAGAGAGGAAGGTTGACTTTACCAAAAGGATAGTCGAGATCAAGTGCTAGAGATTGTCTGGACATGTTTGAAACAAATGTATAATTCAAGTGTCCTAAGCGATGATGCCATAGTAATGCTTTGGTGACAAGAACAAAGATTTTTAAGGCTTGACTAAAATCAGAATAACAATGTGCCAATCTATATAAGTATCCATGCCTCTTGCCAAGTGCAAGGATCTTATTACTCCTATCGATAATTCTGCATTGACCACCTTATGGCCTAAATCTGTAATTCTACTTATTGATAACAGATTTGTGGAGAGTTTAGGGACATATAAGACTTTTGACAGTAGTTTGAATTGATCATGCTGGAACCTCAATCTTATAGTACCTTCACCTTCGATAGTGTGAGTGCTATCGTCACCAAGATGAACATACTTCTTTGTGTCGTAAGGCGTAGAGGAATGAAAAATCTCACGATGATTAGTCATGTGTTGAGTAGCTCTGGAATCCAAAAACCACTAATCATCCAAATTCGCATATTTGTCTTTGACCATAAAAGCACCTTCGTCCATTTCGACTTCAGAAGATGCTGTAACTATATTTTCTTGTTGATCAGGTTGCTTGGCTGCATTCTGTGCTTTGAGAATTCGGCAATCCCGAATCTCATGGTTATTGCATTTGCAATACCTGCAAACATCTTCTTCTTCGACGAATGTGGATTTGATGATTGTTCTTAACTTTGAGTCCATTTTTGATTCGATGCAGACTGCTTGGAGCTTTTCTGCTTCTGTCGTTTCGAGCCCTTGTTGACATACAGAGCATGAGATGAAGAGGTAGACGAAGTGTCTTGACTTCTTCGATTATCTTCTTGCAGCAACATAGTGATAACTCTGGTAAGAGTTAAATCTGAGTGTATCATGATGATCATCACCCAGTTCTCATATGTAGAGGGCAAGCTTGAAAGCAATGTCATAATTGTGTCTTGATTGTCTATGATTGATCTGACCGACCTATTGCAAGAGATTCTTAAACTGGTTAATATGATTATGAAGAGAATCATTATTCGACATCTTGAGTGTGAAAAATTTTCTTCGAAGATGTAACTTAGTAGTTACGTCTCTCACATCATATAGTGAGCTCAGAACGTCCCAAACTTCTTTTGAAGTTCTAGCTTCAGCTACGTGGCCAATCTGAGTATCTGATATATTGAGGATAATAAGCGTGAAAGCTTTACCATCCTTTGATTTTCATTTCGAGTCATCTGTGTCATTTTCAGGCTTCACTTCAATGCCTGTAACAACATCCCAAAACTTGTTGGCGATTAGCAAGGTCTTCATCTTAAATTTCCATAAATAATAATTGGATCCATTCAACTTGTCTGCGATAAGATCGGCTTTACTTTGAGAATCCATCTGGAACTTTAGACTGTCGATAATTCGATTGTCGTTAAGAGAAAGATATGTGTGCTTGTGGAAATCAATTCTCTGATACTGAAACAAATTGATTCGAACTGAAGAATAATTGATATCGCAAAAGATATCCTATATTAGAGCTTGTGCTCTGATATAGTATTACGTCTCAAAAAATCAACGCTCAAATATCATGTTGGAAAGAGGTGTGTAAAAGATAGGTCCAAAAGAATCGAACAAAAATAATTTGAACGACAAGAATAAAAACATATCATGCGCAACGGAATAAACTATCTTCCTCTTTCTCTATGCATGACTACGCCTATCAATTTCGAACAAAACAATAGTGATAGAAATCACGTTCGATCTTATAGTAACTAACTATGAAATCATTAGTACTACAGTGATTACATAGCCAAACATTAAAGCATTGAACTATCAGACAAATAATCAGTCACGAAGAACTACAGAAACACATACATTTTGAGATGAACCTGAACGCAATAAGAAGATAGTATTGATTCAGTATGAAAGCGAAATAGAAGTAAATGAATACAACAAGTTGCGGATCGAAGCCGCGTACTCTAAACTATCTCTGAACGGCTAAAATATAAGTCTGAATGAAGCTCAACTACTAATAAGCAGTAAGCGCCATAAGAACTAAGCTAGAATGCTCAAGAGTGTTCAAGCTCGCAAGCTTGAGAGAAAGAGCTAATTATTCAATACTTGATCAGAGATCGATCTAAAATTGATCTAATTATTAGATGTTGAAATATGAACAACTATTTATACTAAGCAATTAGGTCGTCAAATGCGGCTGCCAGTTGGCTAGAGTCTGCTGGCATTCATCCAGTTCTTCTCAAAAATTGTTTGTTGATAAGCAGTGACATTTGGTCGTAAACAGTTTGTTTGCATAAATGAACGTAAACTGTCATTCTGCATAACTGAGCGTAAATTGCCACAGGCAAAAATGCGACACTGCATTTTTACTCATAATTCCTGATAGGCAAAAAATGCGACACTACATTTTTTACATATAATTTTTGCTAGGTGAAAAATGCGACATTGTTGGGTTTTTGTAGAGAAAAAACCCGACACTATTGTCAAACTCCGTGTATTTCTACAGATTGTGTAAAAATGCTTGTAATTATGCAGAGTGTATAAGAATACAAGAAAATCTGTAGAACTGGATAAACAGTTGGATGAAAATTAAAAATTGATTAGTTGATTCGTAGGAAGGAGAATAATCCAACAATTGGATCAGAGCGATGACAAGCAGTACAAGAAGTCTTTCATCAAAACTTCAACATGAGATACCGCCTGCTTTGAGACAATGTGTAGAAGAAATAAAAGAAAAACATATGCAAAACATTCGACATGTTGACATTGGGAGCACTATTAGCACCGCCGACACTGGTGGCGGTTTTTTTGTAAAGCGAAGACCTCATAGGGCAATTAAGCAATTTGTTGCGAAGTCGATGAGTCCAATTTTATGGTCGTTCATGCATCTGCTTGGGATAGTCCAACATTGCATATATCCGACAATATCGATTCCTTGAGCTCCAACTACATCACATCAATGGTGCGCCATTGTCTAATGGACAAACATAAAGTTTGTGTCATTATATTATTTTTGGAGCAAAATATCAAAGAGGGGGTAAAAGGGAGCCTAAATTCAATGCACGACATCAGATTCTCTATATTTGAAGGCTATTACAAGTTGGCTATCCCTTTAAAACAAGGTGAAATTCGTGTGCAAAATTTACAGTCTATTTTTTTTGTTCTATACAATGAAAATGCACCAAGTGATGTGTCCCCTTATGTGCACAACAAATCAAAATTCTTGACCATTTGCTTTGGTGATGGAGGAAAACAAACAAAACACTTTGTTACATGCTCACCTGCGCAAAAGAACAGAGCAAAGCATAAGTATCAAACATTGTCAAAGTTTCAATTATTTTGTGTTAATTCTCTTGTCCATTTTTTAAAGTGGATATTGGGAAAGTCCAAAATTAATTGAGATAGTGTTTTTCACCTTTTAAATTATTTTATTTGCACCTAGGGCCTAAGTCACTAGGAAACAGCTTAAATTATTTAATAAGTGTGCTCATTGGGATGAGCTTATACATGCAAGAAGCAAGTGCCTTGCACGTATTATTCTAACTATACAGTTTATTGTGGTGGGGCCCAACGGGTAAGGCTTAGCCAACAGTAGCTTGAGTGGTGGGACCCACTTATTTATCTATGTAATAAATCTATTGTCAAACAAACAAACCTAGATCCCGAATTCCCAGAAATTGAGTTTAAGTGATTTCTTGAGTTGAACTAAGTTTTTTGGCCATTTTTTCCCTTGTTTGAGTTTGCCACACTTGTGAATGCCATCTGAGTTCGTCACTATCACCATTGGTCTTAGAATGTCCTTTTTAGTCATCTGATACCTAACATCTATGTTCCCCAAATTTGGAGGTGGGGGTGTATAAAAGGACGTGGGAATGAACTAAAACACTCATTTGCTAAGGAGATGCTGCCGAAATTGTTCTGAAAATTTCTAGCGTTCCCAAGCATATACCCAAAGCATTCTCATAGGCCATCCAAACATTTTCAGAGCTCACTAGCTAACAAATATTCTTGCTCTTTTTAGCTTCTGAACTCACTATTTTAGAAAATTTAAGTACTTTTTGGGCTTAAACTTATCACAATGGTGAAGGACGCTAAGGAGAAAGGCAAAACCGCAGTAGATCTTGCTAGACTAGCCAAGAAGATCAAACTTTCTCAAGATCTCGATCCAGATCTCACTATGGGAGCTAAAGATCTAGCCCCACATGCCTCAGATGAAAAATTAATGGAGGAGAAGCCTACACTATCGGAGAGGAAGCCATCTTTCAAGCTTTTCTCCCTACCACAGATACTTGAGGAGATCAGCTCACACCTCGGGACGTAGCCGAAAGGGGCCAAGAAAAGGATCAGCAGCTACCACAACAGATCACGGGGCACATGATACTCAAGGGGGCGAAATAATCATCACACTTCTAGGATGTGGGTCGCCAAAACACACATATACAACATACCTTGATGGATCCCATCCCCCAGATTTCTATCATAAAGGGCCATCTCTTGACGCAACAACCCAAGAGCAATCCGCACAGCCAGATAGCACTACGGGCCCTTAATCCTCAGACATTCTCGCAGTGCCAGACTTGGCAAGGCCCTAGAGAAATTTGATGTCCCAGTAGCCATCACCCTTTCACACACCCACGACCTTCTTAAGGATTTGAATTGACTGCTAAGGGATCAACTTCATCACCATCGCTTTGCCGTGACATAGAAACAAGCCAGGGAGGCAGCAGAGCTCCAGAACCAAAGGAAAGCTGATCAAGCCAAGCAACACATGACAAAGATGCAGCAAGAAATGGATGCCATGAGGGCCAACGTCCAATCCTATGAGGCCATGGTCCCTGCTCTACAACAATCGCAAAAACATCTCCAAGCCCAACTCCATCCAAAGAAGCAGAGGAAAGAGCATCAAGTTAGCGTAACGCTCATCAGCAAGGGTGTGCGGACCATCAAAAGACAATTGATTTCTATTTGGACGTTCCACCACTATCAGAGACTCTTCTCTTGTCTCCATAAAAAAGTATAATGCAGTCATCGCCAAACTACAGACCTGTAAAAAGATGCTGTCAGATTTTGAGACGAAGCAAGCCTAGTATACGGAATCTTTTATCGATGTAATAGGTAGACTGGAACCACAAAACGATGAGCTAGAAAAGTAGCTTGATGATTGGTTAGCAACTCAAGAACCTCCGAGTACTACTCAAGGATGACATAACAAAAGCATCATTTGAAATTTGTTCATCAACACCATCTTCATCAAGAGTTAGATTGGTTTTCTTCTCACCTTGATCTCTTCTTCTTGAAGCAATCACTAGAAAAATGTCCTTTGAATCCACAATAGAAACATTTCAACTTGGATCTATCTTTCTTTTTGTCAACTAAAGTAGAAGGCTCACCTTGATCTTGCCCTTTTGACCATTTGCTTTTGCCTCTTCCCTTGAAATTGCCTTTTGAGAACATAGCTTCCTCCTCTCCAACTTAAAATGTAGAAGATGATCCTCCTCTTGCTTGGAGTCTAAAATCTTCAGCTACCAAGACCTCTTGGAAGTTCTCCATACTTGGCAATGTCATTTGAGTCACAAAACTTTGCACCAAATTAGCATGTTCATCCAACAAGCCATTAAAAACAACTTGAACAAGCTCCACATACTTAATGCTTTCACTAATACATGCTAGTTTATCACTCAAAGATTTAACTCTAAAAACAAAAGCATGATCACTTAAATTTGCCTCCTCCCTACATGTATACTTGGACTCATAAACCTTCTTCAAGGTTTCCCAAACTTCACTAGATGTTGTGCACTTACCAAATTCCTTGAGAAGTTCATTAATCACATTCATCTTGATAATGTGTAGAGCTTTCTTTGCCCTCTTGTCATACCTCAATTACTCTTGAGGTGCCAAAGGTCTCTCCTCCACACCTCCAACAATATCCATCAACTCATTCATCTCTAGCAAAGAATCCACCCTCACCTTCCAAGTTGAATAGTTGATTGAGGTAAGCCTATCATTGCTTTCCAGCATGAAGCCACTTGAGGTTGCCATGTTGCAATGATTTGATCTTCTTTTTGAACCTGTTCCAATTCACTTAGCACTATCTTAAAAATTAACAAATGAACTCAAGAATAAATCACAAATATTTGGAAACAATCTAGCCTCACCTTTTCTCTCTTCTAGCAAATCCTAGCACATAGAATGATGATTTCTTGATCACACTTGATCAAACCACAATATAATGAACTTTTTCTAACTCCTAAGATTGAACCACATTCTTGAAAAAGTCTAGCAACTTAAAAACAAGAGATTCTATCAAATGTAGGGTTACTCCAAAAATGCAAAATATTGAATCAAGCAAAAGCTATATGCAAAAGCTAGAAACTTGATATATCATCTAATAGAATGTAGCATCCACAACCAGAGTGATTTTTGTCTCCACATTCCAGTAAGTGGTTTTTAAAATTAGCCTACTTCAAGTGATTTGACATAAATTGATGCTAGGATCACTATGAAAAATGCAAAAATAAGCTTGGTAGAGGCCAAAAATCTTGTATATAGGATAAACACACTTGTGTGGAGCCGGTACTAGAGTACTTGTCATGTACCATAATCATATATGTTGTACATATGATTTAATTCAAGTCATAGTGGCTAAAAAGACCAAAAACTAGTTTTCTAGATATATGACACATGGCATCAATCTATTGATTGCATGAGCCAAATACTTTTGATAGGTGTCTTATCCCATGTGTAGAGGACAACTCACACATGTGGAAGATCTCCATATAGTAGAAAATTGGACCAAAGTTTGATCCAAATGTCAAAATTGCATGATGATGACAAGGCATCCTCACGCGTGTGAGATCTGATGCATGATCAGTACCTCGAGCTTCAAGAAGTGTATATATAGAGGCATATTTGGCCACAATCAATATGAAACATCAATCTTGATTTTGGAAGCAATTTTGTGTAATTCTCTCTATTTGTCTACATTTGTTTTGATTGTTTTGAGGTTCTATCATAATGTACTTTATTTTCAGGTTGCCAGTCCATACTCTGACAAGGTTTCAAACGTGTGAAACCAGCAAGTACATTTACCTTCATAAATGATTGTTCTTGTTAAGATTTTATGTCTAAAATTGATCTAGATTGATCTTAATTTCAAGTAGATTAATAGATCAAGTAAATCTAACATCCAATCCCTCTTGAGGGTCAGATTAGAATCCACTCTTGGTCCATTTTGTACTTTTTCCACAATCACAAAGATCCAATTTCTATACTTGAAAATACAAGATTTGAGCTAGAAATACCCCCAAATCCACATAGAATTTATGGCGACCTCAAATCTGTTGGAGATTAAGCCCACAGTTGCCTCCTTGGAGTCATAACTTAGACAACCAATTTATTTGAAGGACGTCTACAACGGACTTCTGGCTGATCTCCAGCAAAGGGTAACCAAGGGCCATCATAATTTCAAGTTCAGATGTTAAGTTTAATAACTTGAAGTCATTGAAGACTTGGCCATCTTCAAGGACTTCCACAAACTTGCATTTAGAACAAGTATGCAGATTCACATTATTTTTTAATAGTCTACAGAAATACACAAAGTGTCGCAGTTTGCATTTTTCATACTTTTCTAAAAACTGCAACACTTACCTTTGACTTCTTCCGTTCAATTATTTTTGAAGAAGTTAACTTGTTCACAGTTCAGCAGTTTAACTTTTTCAACACCTTCACTTTTTTTGCATTTTTTCGAAAAATGCAAAGAGAGAGAAAATTTCAAAAGGTCCTTTATTTTTAAGAGTTAAACTACTAAAGACACCTTCGCCAACTTTTTAAGGACAGCTTAAACTTGTTTTAAGGGCACCTTCGACTTTTTCGTATTTTCTCAAAAAGAGCGAGAGAGTTGAACTGTTAAAGACATCTTCGTCTTTTTAAGGGCACCTTCAACTCGTTTAAAGGCACCTTCGGCTTTTTCGCAAAAACCCAAAAGTAGAGAAAATGCTGAAGGTTGTCTGTTTTGAACGAGGAACGTTTCCAGCCACTTCCCAAAATTTGCAAAGTGAGAGAAAACCACTTCACGTAAAATGCGAATTGAGAGATTTTGCAATGTCCTCGTCCGCATCAACGATCCTGATTTGTTGATCGTATATATACTATGTATAGTTGTCACAAAAGCCATATACTTCCAAGTACAACGGCTTTTCTGATTAGGTGACAACATTCAATGTAATTAATACATGGATGAAATCTATAAATAGATCATCCAAGCACAGATTATTGGTTGCTCCGTCCATGAGACGTATTATTTGAGCCTCTCAGTTAAGCCATCAATTTTTTGTTGAAATTGCTATTTGTATTGTGCTTCAGTGTAATATAGTAGCAGCAGCTTTTCTATCTGTGTATAACGTAGATGAATGCTTGTTGTGATTGAATGCACTTTATCGCTATTTGATCGCGCTTGTTTACTCACTCTGATCAGAACACGAACGTCTACGACTCCTCAATTTATGATCAGACGATGGCTGTTTTTGACGCCTGAGGAACTCATGATATCATATTGCTCTTTCAGAACCAAACTTCACATTGAATCTGATTTCCAATAATACCACACACAAACCATTTTTAATCTCTTCGGTGGACTGTACTTTTGTTTTTGAGAGTATGAGTTAATTTTTAAGATCATGTTGGGCAATTAGAACACTTAAAGATGTGATTACATTTAGAATAAGTTGTCTACTAGACTGTTTTTGCATCTAGCAGCTGATTAAAACGAGAGAGCTATTCTGCAATATTCCTGTTCTCTTCTCCGTTCATGTGCTTCTATCTCTATTTCTCCCATCATATTGGTATCAGAGCATAGCTCAAATAAACTAAGAGATTAAGTTTGTTCCATTTATATTATTGTTATCATGTCTCATCTTGGTAGCTCTTCATCATCATCCAACGAGACTAGAATCATTGATAAGTTCAATGGTTCCAACTTCTACATCTGGAAGTTAAAACTCCGGATAATGCTGATAGATAGAGATCTTTGGGATGTAGTAGAAGGTTGTGACCTGAAACTAGAAGATGGTGATCAAGCAAATGCATGGAAGATCAAATATCAGAAGGCCTTAGCATGTATCACACTCAATCTGGCCGACTCCCAAATATCTCACGTTACCACATGCAAAACCTCTAAGGATGCATTAAATTTGTTATCAAATCTCTATGAGACTCATGATGTAACCACTAGATTACATTTTAGAAGGAAGTTCTTTACTCTTGGCATGTCTGATTCTACTGCCATCACTTCTCACATCAAAATTTTCAAATATTTTTTGGATCAGTTATCAACTGTAGGATGTTCCATTCAGGATGATGATGTTGTTATGACCTTGCTTTCTTCGCTTCCAAAGTCGTATGAACACGTTGTGGTGATGATCTCCACACAACTTGACCTCACTCTTGAAAAGGTGATTGGTCATCTTCTTCAAGAAATGTGGAGAAAGACCAGTGGCCTGTCCATCAAAGACAAATCCATGGCCCTGTACACCAAGAAGAAGGACTATTCCAAGGGCAAGAATCAAGTGCAACAGCAACAATTGAAGCCTCACACTCGAGGTGAGCATGGTGGATCGCGCAAGAAGCTTTTCTGCAGATATTGCAAGAGAGCCAATCATGACATCAAGGAGTGTCGTATCCGGACCTACAACGAGGCAAAGAAGAAACAACAATAGCAGCCAGACTCCTCCAATGCGGTAGAATTCAAGGAGCAAGATGCACATTTGTTAATGGCTTACAACAACAACATCGAAGACTGTGATAGCTGGTACCTAGATAGCAGCGCTACCCAACACATGACCTCTCGCAAGGAATGGTTTATCGAGTATGCAGCTTACATCAGAGATCAATTCATCTACCTCGGAAATTCAAGCACCATACACGTGGAAGACAAAGGAGCAATGAAGATCACCTTAAGCAACAATCTATCTATTTGTATTCCTAACGCCCTTCATGTTCCTCAGTTATCAAAGAACCTGTTATCAGTCTCTAAAATAACTGATGAGAGCTACACTGTTACTTTCTCATATGAGCAGTGTACAATACTCGAGGAAGATACTACTCTGACTACATGCATTAGAATCGAAAATCTTTACGTACTCTCTAATTCAGTTGCATTAGCTAGTATCTCTAATGAGAATGTAAACGACAATGTTGTTCTGTGGCATAGTTGATTTGGACACGTGAATACAAGATCACTTTCTTATATGCATTGTAATAATTAAGTTGATGGACTGAATTTCCCTTCTTTATTAGATAGGAAATCTTTCTTTTGTGAATCATGCATCTATGGGAAACACTCTAGAAGCAAGTTTCCCAAATCACATTCCGTCAAAACAAAGCATGTATTGGACTTTGTACATAATGATCTTTGTGGTCCAATGCCAACTCCATCCTTAGGAGATGCAATCTATTTTATCACTTTCATAGATGATTATTCTAGATGGTCTACAGTGATGTTCATTAAGCACAAATATGAAGCCTTTGAATGCTTCAAGAGATTCAAGGCCATGGCTGAGACACAAACGTCTACAAAGTTGAAGGCACTCCAAACTGATGGTGGCAGCGAATACATCCCTAACAAGATGTCCGACTACATGGCTGAACATGGTATTAGAAGATAGTTCATCATTTCCTATTCACCTCAACAGAACGAGATTGCAGAAAGAAAGAATCGAACTCTTCTCAACTCAGCCAGATCCATGCTACATCAAGCACACCTACCTGCGAAGTTCTGGGCAGAAGCTATTGCCACAACCTATTACGTGCAGAATAGATCCAGCACCAAAGCCGTCAACAACAAAACTCCTTATGAATTTTGGCATGGGCACAAGCCCAATGTCAGTCATTTAAAAATCTTTGGTTGTATATGTTTTGTTCACATTCCTAAACAACTTAGGAAGTCATAGGACAAATAAATGTCATTGGCTATCCTGATGAACATAAAGCTTATAAAGTTTATGATCCATCCACCAATATAGTATTTTTGTCTCTAGGAATGTAATATTTCAAGAACATACATACTATGATTTCAAACAACCATTGATAAACGATGCTATGTCATTTCATCCTATTTTACGTAGCATGGATTATTTCAACGCCTTCTACAGAACCTACAGCTACAGCTACATCATCGCATCCTGGTCAACCAAACATTCGCAGATCCTCACAGACTTGAACAGTTGCTGAGAGGTATACACCTCAATCATTCTGGACTTCATCAGAAGAACCAGAGAGCCTAGCTGAAGCAATTAACTCCAAGGATGCTGTGAAGTGGCAAGAAACTATGGAAAGCGAGTAAAACTCACTTTTGACGAATCAGACTTGGACACTGGTTAACTTCCCCACTCACAAGAGAGTTATCGACAACAAGTGGATCTTCAAGAAAAATATCAACTCTGATGGTTTCATTGCTAAATGGAAAGCACAGTTGGTGGCTAAAGGATTCACTCAAGTCCAAGGAGTGAATTATCAAGAAATTTCCAATCCTATCATCAAGATGCAGTCAATCAGGTCTTTGATTGCGTTAGCAATCGTGAAAGACCTCGAAATGCACCAAATGGATGTCAAAACAATATTTCTCAACGACAATGTCAAAGAGGAGCTGTACACCTCCAACCCGAAGGATTTGAAGTCAAAGGCCAAGAGCACAAAGTGTGCAAGCTGCACAAAACAATCTACAGTCTGAAACAGGTCGCAAGAGCATGGGTCGATAGAATCAACTCTTATCTCATTTAGTTGGGATTTGCAAACAATTCAACTAACTGTAATGTTTATTCAAAGCATATAGGCACCAATTCAGTTCACATAGCTCTTTACGTAGATGATGCATTTATTTGACACTTCTCTACTACACACTACTAAGAGTGATCTGTCAAAGAAATTTGACATGACTGATTTAGGAGCTGTCAATTCTTTGCTAGGAATTCACATTACTAGAAATAGGCTTCAGAAAAAGATCTATCTTAGCCAGGAAACATATCTAAAAGGCATTTGAGAAAAATTTCATATGTCTGATGGCAAACTATTCATGGTATTACTACAGTTTGCAATGAAGGTGCTAAGATGTATGTGACTTTTATTGATGATTTTAGTAGATTTTGTTGGGTGTATCTACTAAAGAGAAAAGATGAAGTGTTTGATGTCTTTGTCAAGTTCAAGATTTCAAGGGAGGTCCATTTTTTTACAAAGATCAAGTGCTTGAGGAGTGACAATGGTGGTGAGTACATTTCTACCAAGTTCAAAGCATTTTGTGATGCAAATGGGATCAAGAGGGAGTACACAGCCCAAAGGACACCACAACAAAATGGAGTGGCTGAGAGGAAGAATAGAAACTTATGTGAATGAGCCAAAGCCATGAGGTTAGGTGCAAATTTTCCTAAATCCTTTGGGATCAGGCTTTGTTGTGTGCCAATTTTCTATGCAATAGATGGTTGAGTGTGGTATTGGATGAAAAAATCCCTTTTGAGATGTTATTTGGTAGGAGGCCGAGTGTCAAGTTTTTAAAACTTTTGGATGCATTTTCTATATCAACATTACTCTTGATGATAGGAAAACAAAGGATCCATATTCAAAGAAAGGTATATTTGTTGGTGATAGTGAGGTGAGCAAGGCTTACAAAGTTTATATTCCTTCAACTAAGAAAGTGGTCATAGGAAGAGATGTCATTTTTTATGAAGGAAACATTCCAAAAGTTTTTTCAAGTGGTGGTGTGGACATTGGATAAAACATTCGTGATGTGAATGACATTGTTGATGATACTTTGGATGGTGATGGTAAAGAACCTTCTTCAAGTCAAAAGCCAAGGAGGACATCAAGGCAAAAACAACAACCTTTGAGGCTCACTTATGATGAAAATGGTAAGCAAGTTTTTGGTGGTACAAACTATGATTTTCTAACCTCTTTTGATGAACTTACATGTGTAGATGAAACAAGACAAAAAAAAGGAGTGGATCCAAACAATGGATCTTGAGCATCAAACTCTTATAAAGAACAACACATGGAGATTGGTGGAACTTTCAAAGGACAAGAAGGCAATAGAAATGCAAGTGGATCTTCAAAGATGCATTTTTGAATGGAAATCTTGAGGAGAGTGGAGGCATCAAGATTGCACTCAAAAAGGAGCTTGAGGTGCATGATCTTGGTCTTTTTATATCTTGGGAATAGAGGTATTTAGAACTTCTCAATTTACTTTCATATGTCAAGAGAAGTATGCTAATTCTATTCTAGAAAGATTTCATATGGTAGATGCAAAGTCTATTGATACACCAATGGAGTCAAATGTAAAGCTCACTACAAGAGGTAATGAAAGATCCTCTGAGGACATTACTCTCTATAGGAAGCTAGTTGGTTCACTTATTTACCTAACCATCACAAGACCTGATATTATCTATTGTGTTGGGATTAAATCAATTTATGCATAGTCCTAGTGTGGAGCATTGGAAGCCAGACAAGAGAGTATTGAGGTACATCTTGGGTTCTAGAGATTTTGGCATCGTTTATAGAGGATTATCATCTAACTTGTTTGGATTCGGACTTTTCTGGAGATAAAATGGATAGGAAATCCATAAAAGCACACGTTATTTTTATAGGTAATGGAGCTATCTCATGGATGTCAAAGAAACAAGCACCAATTTCATTATCATCTAGTGAGGTCGAGTACAAAGCCTTGACTTCATTCACAAAGGAGATGCTTAATTTTGAGGCCAATATGAAATCTCAACTTAGAGATAGATTTATTTTTGTCAATAAAGGCCTAAATAGTGTTTGTAATATTTTTGAAAAGTAGATAAATGGATGAGGTTGGATTCGGACCCATTCTAATTGGCGGGTGACATGATTCTACATGGTTATTGTGACTCTGATTGGGCTTCTGATCCAATTGAAAGAAGATCAGTTTTTGGCTATGTTTTTATGCTGGCAATAGCACCATTTCTTGGAAATCCAATAAGCAACCTACAATAGCTATTTTCTCTTTGACGCTAAGTGCATGTTTGCTAAATTTGCTGTTTGTGAAGCTATTTGGTGGAGATTTCTTGATGAATTATAGGTAACCCAAGATTGTGCTACGGAAATTCAATGTGATAATTCAACTGTATTCAAATTGCAAGAAATCCAATTTTCATGCCAAGGCAAAACATATTGAGACTCACTACCATTTCATTCGAGAAAAGGTTAACACTGGTGAAGTTGATCTAGTTTATTGCTCCACAGATGTTCAGGTTGCTGACACTTTTACCAAACTAGTTGGTAGGGCCGTTTGAGTTTTTCAGAGACTCCATGTGTATAGATAAGAACAAATTTATCACTGAGGGGGAGTATTAGAAGTTTGTGAGTAAATTTGATTCTCGGGCACAGACCGACTATAATTGAGCACCACTCATTGTTTTGGTAGGACTTAAAGTCAGCCATTGTAAACGCCGCACTCTATTATAGATAGAACCCATTAAAAGTAGAAAATTCAAAAAAGACAAAAATATGTGTCGACTTAGTCACTTTTTGGCGGTTACTCTTTTGGGGACTTGAACCCAATTTCATGTATCATTTTGTAATATCATAATAATTGAGCTACTAACGAAGTAGAGAGAGGAGATTGTGTAGGCAAAGATTTTGTGTTCTATGTGATGATTGCATGCTGCTCATGAGCTATTGCTTCCACTATTGGTGATTGTTAAGTTAAGAGAAGGACTACTGATAGATTGAAGGTAACATGGATGGTTGCAAAGTGCGGTTGCCTTCCTATTTTCTCCTACACCTTATTGTCGTATATTTGTTGCTACAAGGGACCCTTATGTCTTTTTGGTGGGGCTATCAGTTTACACCCAAATTTCAACTACTATTTTCCAATCAGCCTTTCTTCTATTAGTCTATTTAATTAGCTTATTTTGTGAGTAGATCACCTACCATTGAAGTTAAAAGATATATTCTCACACCAATTTTTCATTTATCACAAAAAACGCTTTTGATATTGTGCTTGAATCAAAGATGTACAAAGATGAGGATGTTGAGAAGTTGGACACGTCAAGTGGCAAAGATGGTATAGTGAGAATTCCTCTTGATGATGGACCATTTTTTGATATTCCTGACGATGGGCAAATGGACGGACCCCATGATACCTTCACACAACCTCGGGACATAGGTTGGAGAAGTAGAGATAAACCATTTGGTTCTAAGAGAATCAAAGTTTCAGGTGACAAACGCAAGGAGAAGGATGTACCGTGTGATACATTTTCACCAGGAGGCAGATCACTTAATAGGAAGCTCCCCAAGTGGTTTGAGGATTGATGGAGAGTCATGACATGAATGACTTTCCTGAATCATCCATCCAAGGAGAGCTAAGAAGATTGACAAGAGAGAACACACAACCTAAGAGATATGAAGCAAATTATGCTCTTATCTAGCATCATTCAAAGCAAGGAACCTTCGACTTATGATGAAGCGAAAGAGGATAACATTTGGATCAAAGGCATGTAAGAGAGATGGAATCAATTGCTACACATGGCACATGGTGGAACCACTTGTTGACAAAAAATCCATTGGCTACAAATGGGTGTACAAAACTAAATACCATGCAATTGGAAGTATAATGAAGCACAAGGCAAGTGTAGAAGAGGAAAGAAGGTTTACTTGAGATCTATGACTATGTGGATGCAAATTGGAGAGGTAATTATGACGATCGTACAGCAACCAGAGGATATGTATTTAAGCTTTGTGGCAATTGCTTTTCATGGGCTTGTAAGAAGCAAAGTACAGTTGATTTGTCCACAACAGAAGCATAGCATAAGGCATTATGTAGTGCGGCACAAGAAGCTGTATGGTTGAGACAAATCTTGAATGAGATCGACATGAAGTAGGAAAATCTCACAACTATACATAGTGACAATTAGAGTGGCATTCAATTGGCAAAGAGTCCGGTGTTTAACATGAAAACCAAACACATCGAGATTCACTATCACTTTATACGTGAGAGGCTATTGAGTAGAAAAATAAATGTTGTTCATTGTAGCACAAATGAGCAACTAGCTGACATTTTCACTAAGCCACTCATTACAAAAATGTTTGATAAGTTAAGATCAAAACTTTATGTACTTAAAGTTTGTTAACTTTGATGTTATGTATATGAAAGAATAAAAAAGTAGATTTTACTTTTAAAGAAAAAGTTAGAATAAACGTAAAACTACTTTGCTACTGTAATATTGGTCCGGTCAGTGGACTAGGACCATTTGGCCTTGCCACGAGGCAAGTCAGTGGGACACGCATCCCATCAACGGCAACTTGGGCCATGTCTGGATTGCCAAAATAAAAAAACTATGTGTACAATGTTTTTAGTTTTGAGCAATATAGTTGCTATGTGAGCTTGGTGTGAGAAAGTGCTTTCTGTGTGTGTTATTGTGTTTGATGATTTGTGACCATTTTTTATGCAAATTTGAAATCTTGGAACCTCCCATCAAGTTTAACATTCAAATTAGCTATCATTATATGTTCTACCTTCAATTTATCCCGCTATCTAGTCTTTAATTATGTGCTAGTAGGGTTCAGCCATGTCATGACCATGAGCTAAGTTCCCCATAGGAATGATCAACGATATAATTAAAGTAAATCAAGTCACTGAGTGAAGTCAAGAATAATTGTTTTCTTAATGCCAATAGAAAAATCTTTGAATTTCTTGACAAATAGGTCAATTTTGTTCATTGTAGAATCAATTATTTTTTTGAGTAATATGTAAGTGCTTGATTCCTTGTCTCTAGAACTTTGAAGAAGTAGACGAGATAGGATTTCCTAGTCTTAGTCAATCTAGTTGACACCTCTTCATAGGCCTAACAATTTTATAGCTCAATCTTTTGAGCTCATGGAAGGAAACAAACTTGAGTAAAAAGGGTACATACGCATGTATAAAAACTCATAAGACATTTTATGATGTCAGAGTTTGAAAAAACTTGCTGGTTCCATTCCTATAGTTTGCTGGTTTTCCCGAGAACTGACATGATGTAAATAATATTCACATGAGTGTGCACAAACAGATTTATGGGCAAGACAGATTTGAAATCTAATGTATTGAAAATTTGAAAGGCTACTTGGTTCTAGGCATACAGTTAGGTGTACGGGTAGATTCTGGCATACTTGTTCAACGTCACCATCAATCTTCATCTCCTTCGTGTCAAGATAAATGGAAGTAAGTGGAACGAAGACTTTGTAAAGACCTGCCAAAGAAATTTCATTGTTGGTCATATGGCCAATTTATGATGTAGCATACAAGTATTGATGAATGATGAAGGAATCTTACAATTCGTGAGATTGTTGTGAGCATTTTTTTCACAGATGCTTTGTGCAGGGGAAGGTCCGTGGGTTGGGGGGCCTTCCCCTGTACATAACTTCGAAGATTGTTGCATTGAATTTTCTTGAGACTCAGATATGTATTCGTTCAGAGAATATTATGAGTGGCTGTTCCCAAAAATTAAACAAACTTCTAATAAGATTATTACAAGATCATGTGTTTTTATCCTACACATTTAAAGCTAGAAGTAGGCTTGGCATGAATACTTCAACAAACGTACTTGCAATCACGTATGTTCTCCAGACATACCAGTGATTATATCACTGTTCCATTTTGTAGAAGACCATCTCAATCTGGGCGTTTCTATATTTATTAATCCAAAAGATTATCATGGCAGAGTGCTCAAATGTGCCAAGTAGCAATATCAAAGTTTTAGTACCATTATCAGATGTGCAAAACAGGTAAATCAAAGCATCGTGATCATATATCTTCAACCACACATATAGTCTACATGATTTCTTTGTCCAAGAGGAATAACAGCAATAATCCAGATTGTGCTTTATATTTCTATTATCTGTTTACTTTTTTTTAGTTATCCTTCTTGGCCTTTTCAAGTACCAAAATACCTGCCATCTATATCTTCGGACGACTTAGAAACCTGAGGTTGTAAGAACGCTCCAAAAACTTGCATTTGTATATTTTCCACTTTAACGTTCTTGTCCACCATTCAGGTGTCTCAAAAGCATCCATATCTGGACATTAAAGTTGTATGTATTGTCACCGAATGCATTCTTCTAATCAGTCGTTTCCTCTTTGGCAAAAACCTCAACGAGGAATCCAAGTGATTTGAATGAACAGCATAAAGTTAGCTCCTACATTAAGGATCGGTGCACAAAATTCTGACTGGTAATCAAGAACGTCAAAATAATCCCAGAACAGCATTCCAGTGCTTCATTTGCCGTGCCCCAAGGAAATTAATCCTGTCAGCAGTACCACTCTTGGACGACATTGTCAAGTAGTACATAATCCCGGGCTCCATCGGCTGTCACAAACTACAATCTGCAGCCAAGATGGAAAGCCAGATAAAAACTCTGGTGCATGCGAAAAGATATAGATTCTACCAAGGGGAGTCACTCCCATACGATAACGAAAGTTAGACAATATCCTCAAAATACTTGTAGTTGTAAAACTTTAAGAAACTAAGCTCATCTCTACCACGTATAAAGTTAAGCTTACTTATGTTCGTCATCAATCCTAATGCTTTTTAGGGACCTAGTTACTGGACATCCTGTCCTCAAATTACTCGCTGGCAGGCTATCACTTCAAAGGCTTAAAATTCTAAGTATCTACCAGCATTTTCTAAGTGCGATAGTCTTAAGGCTTCGGCTTCTTTCCACCTTAACAACCTGCAGAACTAAAATTTTCCAGAAACACTGATCTATCTTCCAATTCGTGTGTTGATCAAGACTTCCATTCCTGTGCTTACGATAAGAAATTCGACTCCAATTAGACACACAAACGAGGACATAAAGAGACATGAAATGTAGCACTATGGTTCCCAACCCAAGTGATTGGGCTTAGATAACACCACCAGACAGCGGCTATACCTAGGGAAGCCACCGCCTTGTTTGGACCTTTTTGTACTATAACTTTGAAATGCAGATCATAGTCGTTGAACAGATAACGAAATGAGTGTACCGTGGTTGTAAATTCAAATACGCAGACACCACAGTTATCAGTGAATTTCTCCAGATAATTCCAGTTTAGTGCCGGCTTGAGACTGCTTGCAATGAGCAATGGCTCCTTGAATCGCATTCTGTATGTCGACCATTGTGGCGTAGTCAAGGGGCGACAGAACTCCACTATGGCTGGGCGAGGATCTTGAGGAGTTTATTCGACTAGTGGGAGTGCTTGAGCGTCTAGCAAATGAGGGCACTCTCAAACTTGCAGGTAAGAAAGATGTGCATGAAGGCTTTTTTGCATAAGGTGATTCTTTCACGAAGTAGTTGTCTAGAGTATTCGCTGAAATTGAGTCCTCCTCCGTCCAGGCTTGCTCACCAGTGGGGTCTGAGGCTTTTTCTCGCAAGTGCTTTAGCGGCTTCAGATACCTTTGCCACGAATCTCCTGGCTTTTGAGCTCCCTCATTAGAACATTTTTCGCTTGCCAATGCTCTGTAAATCCTTCTTGAATAACAAGAGAATGGAATCGTATGGTGTCGAGTTCCATGATTTGCTCGTCCCTTGGAATAGCGATCAGCACAGAGGGGAGATACAGAAAGGGAGCCAAGTGAAGTATTCTGAACACTGATACAAGGCTTGGCATCACTTACGTCAGTGGTCGGTTTTTGTTTGCCTTTGTCATAGACTTTACCCTTGGAAGCCTTTTTGGATCCAAAGAGTAGCTTCCATTGAAAGCCAAATTTCAGCCAGGAAGACTGAGCCTTCTCAGTTTTCCCGTTGGCCGAATTAAGAACTTCCTCCAAACCTTTGACATATCTCTCTCTGGTGTCCATATCTTTGCTACTGAAACAGGAATCCTGTGAGCTTCCATTTGAGTCTCGGCAGCTACTCTCCGCAGAGTCTTTATCACAAGAGTCCCAAAAGCTTGAGCTGCTCTGGGATCCACAGCTCGAATTATGCAATTCAACGTGGTCGAGCGGAGTATCAGAGCTGCATTTGGACTTGTTCGAGCGAAAATCAGAAACGACCGAGTCGAAGGAAGCGCAAGAGATTTTCTCTTCCTGAGCTCCGCACCGCTGGCCTTCACAGGGCGCAGAGGAGCATAAAGTTTGAACCATCTGCAACCGAGAAGGAAGAAGTAAAGGCAGAAGCTGACCTTTGAAGAAAAGCTGATCAGCAGATTCATATTCTTCTGGCAATGAAGACATATTAAACTCAAATTCAGGGGATTCAGAAGAAGTGGAGAGAATCTGGCTGTATGTCGTACTATCGCGATTACCGCTTGCAGATACATCCATATCAAAATAAAGCTCTTCCATCTCATCTACTAGCTTTTCATCCGTTACACTCTCCATTGCAGGGAAAGACGTAGAATCTACTTCAATTTCGAAAACTTTTCACACATATCACAGCTGCTTGGACATCCAACCCGTAAGCCGTATCATAACAAAGGAAAATGGTCTAGACTAGACAGAACTATCGGCTTTGCATCTCTACTTCCCGAGTTTCCTCGTCTTTGTAGTTTGAACTTTCAAACATCTAATTGTCAGGCAAGAAGATGAAAACATCTGATCTACAATTTGTTTCTTTAGGAACATGGGACAGAAGTAAGACATAACGAAGTGAGAGCTCACGTCGCACGAGTCACACCTGAAAGCAGCTGACTTGCTCAAACACGGATATATACAAAGAGTTGACACTTGAGGTGAAAGGACAAGGTACTAATGCTAAGAAACGTCCGTATCCACATTGAAATCTAAGCTGCCTCGCAATCTAATTCTAGCAAGAATAACTGGTTTTCTGGCATCAGCATTTAGCAGCTCATGGTAGTTAGTCGCAACAAACGCAACATAACGTTTGATAGAAAATTTAGATATTGCTTCGACACCGAATGGAACTACGTATATAAGAAGTCACGCGCTTGACATCATTTCATTTTGTTTTGAAGATCATATCCAGGCCATATCCAGCTTTCAAGTCTCCCAAGAACAGCTAGTAGCCCGGAGGCCACGCGCAATGACAACACTCAAATACGGATAGCCACTAACCAAGATTAGCAGAAGAGAGCCCATGTACTAGTACGTAGTATGTAGCAAACCGCATGTATCTTTGTAGAGACTGCATAAAAGAGCCGGGCTTCAGCCTTCATGTGTACATGCTAGCACTCAAAACTAAAATACTAAAGATATTTAAGCATCAAGGGTGCAAGAAAGCATGAGCATTGACAATCAGATTGTACATCTTGATACGATTTACCAAACATACTCATGATAGAAGATCGACGTTCCCGACCTCGACTACAAAATCGTCGTAGGCATCCGAGCCGGTTCTGAGAATGACTGCACCTTTGTTCAACCTTGGGGCTTGAGAAAACAAACAGACAATCGCATAAACAAAGTTGAAAAATCTCATATATTCTTATGAAAACAAAGAGACAGATGGCTATTCATGTGAAAATTAACCAGTGGAAAAATAATGACAAAAATTACTACTACACTGTTTGATAATAGGAGGCTATAAAGTAATCCGATCCAGTACTGGAGGCAGAAAAGGTTCCGATTCTTTAATCGAGATTAGACAGGGGACTCGATTCAAAACTTACAAGACAAGTTACAAGACGATTAGGACATGACGCTGTAGATAATGAAGGACAATTTCCCCCTCAAATCTGAACCCGTGAAATCGAAATGATGCACGGTCGCTACAGGTCGCTTTGGACCATTCAAACTGCCATGGACAAAAAAGCACAGGCACAGTGTAAGCCGTGCTACCAAAGTTTTCACCATAATATCAGTGCTCGCCAAACATATTTATCTAAACATATAACACTTAAATGAGAGCCATAAAACACTAGATAAAAAAACCTCTAAACTTGAAATTCAGCTAATGCTACCAATCTTTGCCAAAACATCACCGCTTTAAAGCGTTTCAACCCAACCTTAGACGAAAAAATCTATCTAACATTTCAATGAAATCCATAAAACACAAAAAGAGAACCTCTGCAATCGAAATTTAGTCAATGTTACAAATTTTCCCATAATGACGGCTCCTAAGTAAACTTTCAAGCCAATCTTATAAGTGTAAGTAAAATCCATAAAACACTAGGATAAAACAAACACCATTGAAAATTATACCAAAACTGGTGGATATTTTGGAATTGTTATAAGGACAACACTTACAACAAACATGGAAGATGAAGGAGATGCCAGTTTCCAAAATTGACCTGCAATATCAAATCAAATTATGCCATATCGCTGCACAATACGAGAATATCATTCGCAAACCGCTCCAGCACCCAATCTGGCATCGATTTCTCAGCAAAACTTGGTCGAATCCTTGGCTCGCTCACCTGATCGACAACCCCAAAATCCAAAGAAAAACGAAAAAAAAAAAAAATTGAACGAAGCCCATCGGCGATGATGATGATGGATCGGGATCGACAGACAGACAGTGCCTGTGAGACAGGAGCAGGAAAACAACGGCCCCAGTTAGCGCCCGCGCAATGACCGTACGCCACGTGTCAAGGTGAAACGTGTCGACCATCCAGAAAGAGGGCCACGTGGCGGAATCGGAGCGGTGCGGGGGCGGAATCTCGTAGTGGCTGCTGGGGCTGACGAGAGCACAGCTTTTTTGCCTTCCGTGGGCTGGATGATGAGCTGCCGGCAGGCTGACAGGCCAATAAATGGGGATGGTAAATGGGTCACGTACCGGCCGTCCTGGCGGGCAAAAACATGACCTGCGTGTGCAGTAACCACGTTCCCCACCAGGCATGTGGCCACTGCCAACTCTGGAGTTGGACATGTAATTTTTGTTTTTTAGGGCTCTTATCATGTGGCTCCTTCACCCAGGCAGCACATCGCCTTTCGGATTTCCTCGGTTCTCTCCAAACCCTAATTTTTGAGTTTTTCTCTCTGTTCAACCGTCCGTCTGATTTACGTCAACTTCTCGGGTGAGTGTTATCTCTGATTTACATAAACTTCTAACGTGAGTGGGTGAGCATGGAAAGGTGCTCTCAGGGATCTGATCTCACCCTAAACTTCAAAGCTTTCACATCTCCGTTTGGCCCTAGTGAATCTTCATCAAGTCAACTTTTTTCGTTTTTGCCCTCCAACTAATGGCTAGAAAATATAGTTATTTCCCGAGATACAACAAAAATATGAGAAAGTCCGAGATTAACTAGTAGAGATGTGTGTTTCTTCTGCAAGAAAACCAACCAGTTCTATCAACAAAAATTATCGGAGTTGGAGATCTAGAATGTATGTTTCTTATGTAGGAAAACAAACTAGTTCTATCAACAAAAATATGAGAGACTCATAGACTAACAAGTAGTGTTGTAAGTTTTTTTGCATAACAACTAACTACTTCTCTATGTATTTGCATAGAGATAAATATGTAAATGCCAAATACAAAAAGGTAGTGAGTCCAAAGAGCTTGTGGGGACAAGCCCAAGAGTGGATATTCATAGTTGATGGCTACAGCATAACCATTCATGTGTTTTAGGACAAAAAGACAAAATGGCACTCCGTGCAAGGTGAAGTTGAAGAGATTCCTTGCAATAGACAAGCTACTATAGAGTATATATTAACTCACTCTACATAATATGAGCAAGATATGTGTTACAACTTAGAACTAGGTGGGATGGAACCTATTAGATAGATAAGGGCTAGGTTGCAAATCTAGCAAGATTAGTTGGGCAAGAAAGGGTATTTGGAGAAGCTTGGAGTGGAGAGCGAGAAAACAATAGGAGAATATTTTAAGCTTAGCTTGGAACATTTTCATGGTTGTCGTGGCTTCCAAACACGTTCCTGGTCATCATGGGACCATTTAGTGTGGAAACAATTGGAAAGAAGAATTGCAGGCTCAATTCAATTTAAGGTGAGGAGCAAGGAAGCTTTTTATGGATGGATCAAAGAGAAGTTTAAAAGTGTATAGTGCCCAATTTCATATATCTAAGTAAGAAGAGCTTTGTATTTGAGGTGGAAAATGTTGCCTTCAATGTCATCGGGTTTGTGTCTTAGTATGAGTGTTGAATAGAAGACGAGAAGCATTTTTGCCTAGAGCAACATAAATTCTTGGTTTGATGGAGGAAAAGTGTCAACCATCAAGATTAAGGATTCATGAGAACCTGAACTTTTCATCAAGTAGGGCTTTGGGACAATATTTCCATTTCTACCAGTGGGTGAGTTTCACAAGGCAAAGGGAAAGTTGCCTAGAACATCCCTGCAATTCGCAACATCCAAAGTGACCAACGTTATGGTGTAGCTTAACACTAGCCTGAAGGATATCTTTATGTGTAGAGGAGGCTACATAACTAAGTAGTAATGATTGCTAAGGTTCGTATTCTAAAATGCATAACATAGTTGAAGCTAAAACGTCAAAAGGCGTTTGGGACATCCTGAACTCACTATATGACGTGAGGGACATAACTACCAAGTTACATCTACGAAGGAAATTCTTCACATTCAAGATGTCTGTTGGTGATTCTCTTCAACATCACATTAACCAGTTTAAGAATCACTTGCAACAGATGGCCGCTGTCGGATCAGTCATAGACTTCAAGCTTGCCCTCTACATATGAGAACTGGGTGATGATCATATGGACACACTCAGACTTAACTCTTACTAGGGTTATCACTATGTTGCTGCGAGAAGATAATCGAAGAAGTCACACCTCCACAATGGCATTGAGCAACAATATATTACCTCCTATTCACCTCAGTCAAATGGTCTTGTTGAGAGAAAGAACAAAACCTTAGTTGAATCGGCAAAGTGCATGTTATCACATGTGACACTTCCGAAGTCCTTCTGGACTGAAGCTGTTTCAACAGCAACCTATATTCAAAACAGATGTCCTACTAAAGGCCTCTCAGACAAAACACCATTCGAAGTTTGGACAAGTACCAAACCTTCTTTATCAAACTTACGAGTTTTTGGATGTACTGCTTTTTCGCAGATACCTCGTGATCTCAGGAAGAAGCTCGACTTCCAGAGTATCAAAAAAACTCCATAAGGCACTTTATGGCTTAAAGCAGTCTGCTCGAGCATGGTTTCAAAGGATCAATATTTTTCTTATTGATCACGACTACACACCTAGCTCTTTAGAATCAAACGTTTACTTCAAAGCAGTGCAACAGTCTTTTATCATTATCACTTTATATGTAGATGATACATTGCTTTTCAGCAACAGTACCAATCTGATAAAAGAATCTAAGACAATGCTATCTTTCGAGTTCGACATGACCGATCTGGGCAAAGCTCATTTCTGTCTTGGTATACAAATCCACAGAGACATAAAACAGAAGTTGGTCTACATCACACAACAGAGGTACATCTACAACATTTTAGTCAGATATAATCTGATCAATTGCAAAGTAGCTCTCTCGCCAATGGAGCTAGGACTCAAATTGTCAAAGGACCAATGTTCCCAAACAATTCACGAGAAGCAGCAGATGCATGAGTATCCTTACCATTCTATTATAGGATCTCTTATAGTACGCCATGATCTGTACAGACCAGACATTGCTTTTGCAGTTAGCTCTCTCAGTCAGTTTATGACTAATCCTGGTGTAACACATTGGATGGCTCTTATCAGAGTCATGAAATATCTTCGAGCCACTATGGACTTTTGCATTTGTTATGGAATAGTCGGCAACGACAAACTCAATTTCCTCAGTGGTTACACAGATGCGAGTTGGGCAAGAGATGTAGACACTCGTAGATCTACTTCTGAATTTACATTCTTCCTCAACAATGGTCCAATTTCCTGGAACAGTCACAAGCAATCTTCAATAGCTCTATCTTCCACTGAATCAGAGTATATCACAGCCTCTCAAGCTACAAAGGAAGCAATTTGGTTGAGAAACTTACTCTCAGATATTGGTCTGAACCAATATGCTCTGACGACATTATTTTGTGATAATCAAAGTGCCATTGCTTTATCAACCAACCCTAGATTTCATTCCAAGAGTAAACACATTGAACTGAAGTATCATTTTGTCAAAAGCAAAGTTCTCAACGAAGAGGTCAGATTGCAACACTGTAGAACACAAGATATGATAGCTGATATTTTTACCAAAGCATTAAGTTTGGACACACACAGAAGATTCTGTGTAGAACTAAGTTTGAAGGTCAAGGCATTCAAGGATTCAGATTAAGGGGGAGTGTTGGATTATTCTCCTTCTTACCAATCGACTAATCGGTTTTAATCTTCATCTGTTGTTTTTCTCTCACTTTGGCTTTCTCGTCTGTTAGGACTCTCGTGTAAACATGCAGTGTCGCTTTTCGCAATTTTCGCCTGTCAGGATTTGTGAGCAAATATGCAGAGTTGCATTTTTCACTTGACAAAATGTCGCACTTTTTTCCTTCTCCAAAGGGCCTCAAAAGTTGATGACTCTGGCAAAGCGTAGGGCAACCCTGAATCAGTTTTTAAGGCACTGTCGTATTTTTTGCAAAATCCCGATATTGTTGCCTTTTTGTGACAGTGTCGTCTGTGGCTGTTTTAGTTCATTTTTGCAGGAAGTGACAGTTTGGTTCATTTATGCAGACAAAACGTTTATGGCCAATTTCGGCGCTTATCAACAATCAATGACAAGGAACCGGATGGATGCCAGCGGATACCAGCCAACTGGCAATTGCAATTGACAACCTAATTTCTTAGTATATATAGTTGTTCATTTCCATACAATTTTCAAGTTATGAAGAAGCATTTGAATAGTTAGCTCTCTCTCTCTCAAGCCTGTGAGTTTGAACACTCCTGAGCATTCTAGCTCACTTCTTAGAGTTGTTTTAGATATTGCTATTGCGCTACTGCTTATTAGCATTGCACTTAATTCAGACTTTCATCTTATCCGCTTAAAGATAGCATAGACTATGCGGCTTTGATCTGCAACTTATTGTACTCATTTATTTCTGTTTCGTTTTCATACTAAATCAATACCAATTTTATTGCCTTCAGCTTCGTCTCAGAATGTATGCGTTTCTATAGTTCTTCGCGACTAATTATTTGTCTAGCGATTCGCGAATGTTTCATGACAAATTATTTGTCTGATAATTCAATGCATTATTATTTGGCTACGTAATCACTGTAGTACTGATAATTGCAAAGTTAGTTACTATAAGATCAAATCTGATTTCTATCACTATTGTTTTTGTTTGAAATTGATAGGCGTAGTCATGCATAGAGAAAGAGGAAGATAGTTTATTCCGCCACACACAAAAACTTTTCTTTGTAAACACTATTTTTATTCGTTTATTTTTTAGTTCAACCTATCTTCTGCACACCTCTTTCCAATAGGTAGAAGTGGATCACAACTCTTCACCATGTTGGACGGTAGAGTGTAGTAGAGATAGGCGTTGAATTGCTTTAGTGCCGCTATTGTGCTTTGATTGTCACAATAGATTGTTGTAGGAAGTGGTTGTGCAAGATTGAGGTCTGCGAGCAGTTGCTTAAGCCAGATCGCCTCTTTGGTTGCATTTGTGACAACTATGTATTTGGATTCTGTTGATGATAATGCAACTGAGGTCTGCTTCTGACTGTTCCACAAGATTGGGCCTTGGTTGTATAAAAATACAAATCCAGAAGTTGATTTTTTGGTGTCGACATCTCATGCATTTGTGTAGGCTTCAAGGATATTGGCAGTTTGGTTGCCTCCATAGTAGATGTTGAGAGTTGTCATTTCTTGAATGTACTTCATGACCTTTGTTAGCACTTTCCAATGAGCTATGCCTGGATTTGGCAGGAACTGGCTGAGTGTACTGATCGAATATGCAAGGTCTGGTCGTGTGCAAATCATTGCGTACATTAGTGAGTCGATGATAGATTGAAACGGGTAGCGCTTCATCTCCTCCTTTTCTGCCTCAGTTTGAGGAGACTGTTCCTTTGATAGCTTTAGTCTAGGTTCAAGTGGAAAGAGACTGGGTTTGTAGTTGGCCATTCCATACCTTTCTAGCACTTGTTGAGATATCATTGCTGACTGATGAAGATCAGTTTGCTGGGTCGATCTCGTTGAATTTGCATTCCGAGACAATAGTGGACTGGACCCATGTCAGTCATCTTGTATTCTTGGGCCAACATGCATTTTGTATTCTTCATCAGATTCAGATTATTATTGAATAAGAGTGTATCATCTACGTAGAGAGTGATGATGATGAAGTAATCTGATATAGACTTGAAATAGACATTCCAGTAGCAAAGTTTGGGATGAAACCATTCTCTATCAGAAATGTGTTGATCTTTTGGAACCAGGCTCTGGGTGACTGTTTCAGCCCGTAGAGCACCTTGTGAATTCTGCATACAAGGTGTTGTTGCTTGCCATTGAGTTTGTATCCCTCTGGCTGTGTAGATTTTCTCTTTAATGGTTCCATTGAGAAGAGCGGTCTGAACATCCATATGATAAACTTCGAGATCTGCTGCAGCTGCAAAGGTAGACATCACCTCAGCAACTGTGTTTGGTTCCTACACGAAGTAGCAAGCCGGATCATCCATAAACCTGGATGGAGGCTATCTGGACATGTTCGACCTTCTGGTTTGAACTTTGGTCCTCTGATGTGGGTTGACTCGTGAGGTTCTGACTCATCTTCTGAGTCAGCGTCGAGATTCTGCAGTTGAATCTCTAGATAGGAATTGACTGGTTGTTCGATTTGTGAGTTGGAATTACCAGTAGCTTTCCCTTTGTGGTCGAGAAACTGATTTTCCATGAAAATGACATCTCTACTGGTGAACGCCTTCTCGGTATCCAAATTGTAGAGCTTGTATGCCTTATGATTTTGGGAATAGCCGATGAAAATCGTTTTTCTGCTCTTGTCATCTAGCTTTCTTCTTAGGTCCTCATGGATCTGAGCGAAAGCGATGCATCCAAACACTCGAATATGTTTGAGTGATGATTTTGATCCTGTTCACACCTCATAAGGTGTCTTTCCATTCAGGGTTTTGGTGATGGATCAATTCTGTAAATAGGCGGCTGTAGTAACAGCTTCTACCCAGAACTTCTTTGAAAGAGGGGCATGGGCCATTATGCTCTTGGCACTTTCAATGAGTGTCCGATTCTTCCTTTCAGCTATACCATTGGACTGAGGTGAGTAGCTGGTTGTGTATTGTTGAAGTATCCTGTTGGCCTTGCAAAACTCCTTGAATCCTGTGGAGATGTACTCTCCCCCTCCATCTGTGCGTAGAGCCTTGATCTTCCTCTGGGTCTGGTTCTCTGCAGACGCCTTGAACTACTTGAAGAACTTGAATGCTTCGGATTTGTTCTTCATATAGTAGGTTGCAGTCCTTCGAGAGAAGTCGTCGATGAAGGTTAGGAAATAGAGATCTCTCCCTGTGGAAGCAATCTGCATCAGGCCACAAATGTATGTACAAGGTCAAGCAAGCTCTTGGATGTATGAACTGAGTCTGAACTGAAGGGACTTCTAGCATGCTTGTTGCGTACTAACTTTATAAGTATTTGGAATGCCCATAAAGCAACATGTAACTTGTGTTTCCAATCTGATCAGCTTGCCTCAATTGTTTTTGTCATAATATTGCATAGAATTTTATCAGAAGATTCTACTTGGCCATTGCCACTCGGATAGTATGGTGTACTAAACCTATGGATCACAACAAATTCTTCCGTTTGGCACTTGATTGTTTCGTTGACAAATTGGGTACCACAATCGCTCACGATCTCAATAGGACATCCAAATCAAATAATAATATTCTCGTACAAAAATTTGGCAGTGGATTTCGCATCGACAACTCGCACAACTCTTGTTTCAACCCATTTGGTTATGTAATTTGTCACTATAATGATGTATCTAGCTTGAGTACCTCATGTCGTAGTATGTATAATACCAACATAATCAAGTCCCCACTTCTCAATTGGTACGTATGCTAACATTGGATGCAATGGTTCATTATTCTATTTTGTTGGTCGACATGCACTCTAACAAACATCACAAGACTTAATGTACTTTTTTGTATCCTTATGAATCGAAGGCCACCAAAATCTTGATTGTAAAATCTTACAAACAAGAATATTAGTTGCAAAATGACCTCCTCCCATTCCATCATGTGATAACATGATTAAATCAGGTACTTTGTGTGGTAGAATACATCTCCAAATAGTATCAACACCTCGTCTATACAACTTTCCAACGATTAATTGATAAGGTTGTGCTTCAGAAATCAATCTTTGTTGTTAAACTTTGGACAATGCTTCATTAGGTTGACCCATCATCAAATATTCAACAATATTTCTTGTCCATACGAGTACTACTTTCACATAAAATAATACAGCATCTGGTAGTTCATCATCTTCTGGATTAACTGGTGATAATTGTATTCTTGAAACATGATTGGCAAGGTAATGCTATTGAACCTTTCAAACCACAACTCAAAAATCAAACTCAGATAATAAAAGTAACCATCTTGCAATACATCCAGTATTGCATGTCTTGTTCACCAAATACAACAAAGGCTGATGATTGGTATAAAATGCAAAGTGTGTTGCCATCAAATAATGTCGATATTTCTTAACATAAAGTATCATAGCCAAAGCTTCACACTCAGTTGTAGAGTAATTACTTCAACATCATTGAGTTGACGACTAGCAAATCTGATAGGGAATTCTTTCTTATGTTCATCAGGTTGAGTTAAGATAGATCCAATAGCATGTTTTGATGCATCCGTATGCACATGAAATTCTATAGTCCAATTAGGTGTTCGTAATAGGTAGGAATACCCTTTAAATCTTTGTAAGACCAAGCAAAATAATCCTGATACTTGACCAACAAGTTTCTCAAAGCATCGAATTGATTTGTTGAAAGTTGTGCTCTAACTTGGACTATTTTCTTTTCTTCACCTTGTTTAGCTAGATTCATAGGTTGCGTCCTAGCTGGTCCATCATAGACTTCTTGCATTTTTGGAACTTCTTCCTTAGGTGCTCGATGAGCTTTTGAAAGGATAATGACTACATCATCCAAAGTATAGCTCTTGAAGTGCTCCGACATATCATGTTGTACTACATCGACTTTTTGTTGCATGTCCTAGGCTAAGGACAAAGACCCAAATCAATCAAGATCAGTAGTTAAGGCCCCTCTTGAAACTTGCTTTAACTTGTTGCCTTCCACCTTAAGTAGCTCTCCACATACATCTACTTCCCATACTAGCACAAGCAAACAAAATGCAAACACATAACACATAGCACAAGAAAATGACATTTGAACTCATAATAAATTCAAACAATTGCTTGTCAACCCAAATAAAATATGAACTTTAAACTCATTACTATAAATATTGATTAGAAATATCTTGAATATGACTTGATTTTGAAAGAATGTACACCAAATCTAGTTTTTTGACTAAACAAGTTTTGTTGTTTTTAAATTTAAAACTTTGATTCACTAAAACTAAACAAACAAAATCTAAGGATTATTTTGATTTAGATATTTGTGATATCTTTCTTGGAAATTTGTAAGGGATGACACTTTTTACATAATTGGTGGAGGATAATCTTTTTATAATATATAAATTATTAAAAGATATAACTTTGTCTTCTAAAAGAAACAAATGGCCACAAAAAAGGTAAGCATTAGAGATCATGTTGAGTTTTGGAAAGCAAGCATGTGCATTTATGTCATTCATATTGCTGCAATGAAGCATGATACAAGTGTGGTATCTAATTCTTAGTGGCATCCTAGGCTCACAAACTAGTCAATTCTTGTCTTTAAATTGAAGTATTTTAATACTTAATCATATCCCAACCTCAATTTGTAAATCCCTGACTTGTCGCTTCTTGTCTTAGACATTCTTAACCAAGCCAAACAACCATGCCACCACCAACATTTAATATGTTTAAAACTTGGCATTGACATCAATATGATTGAAAGGTTACCGATTCTATTATGAGTGTTTGTGGAAGAGCCATGAATCACCTTTACACTATGAAAGGTGGTACATGTTTTAAAATGAGTGCCTCTCTTTTCCTATGAAGTTTCAAGTGAAATAAAACATCATCATCATACTTTTGTTTGTAGAAAACCTATGGTTCCAACTTCTTTGAGGCATAAGCATGAGCACTAGAGTATTTTATTTCGTGTATTTTAAGTCTTATGCCTATAAGTCTTACAATAAATAATTGCTAATTCAAAGCCCAAGGTTATATTCTAACAGCTTTATGGTGACTGTGGCCCTTATTGCATTGGATAATTGTGTGTCAAAGAGCAATTATGTCAAATTTCTTTTTATATTTTAAACAAACATGTTATTCCTTTTTCCGAACTCCAACCTTGTAAGTAGATTGGATGAGAAAAAAGTGTAGCATGTGCACTTTAATTAGGATAAGAGACTTTGTAGGGCATGATTGGTATCTACATTTTGTTTATGCCCTCTAGGCCCTTTTCCTTTTTTGGTCTGTACATTATGAAACAAATTGCATTTCATCAACTAAATCAAGATAAAGAATTTTTAGTAAGTTGCAACTCACTAGCTAGATGTTTTCTAAAGAGATTTCTTTAATGCATATACAAAATGTAAATATGATAATATTTAAACATTACGTTGTGTAATGTATAAATCACGATGATTTATGGTGGACAAGGTCATATCATTCGACATCCTTAAAATAAGTTTTTATTTTCTCTTGAATTAGTGATTAAAAGTATCTACAAATAAACATAGCTCCTCATTAATTTTGGGAGAACCACAAGGAGTCGTCAACTTGATAGATTGAAACTACAATTGAAAAAAGTGAAATGTCCTCAATCACCAAAATTCTTCAAAAGTTCCTTTGAAATAATGGCCCTTCTATCCTCAACTGGACATGATGCCTTCCAAGATGGGTGGCTTTCGTTTACTTGACCCCTCTATTTATTCTCCCACTCTTCTTTTTCCATACATTTACTCTAATTTCTCGTTGCCTTAGCCTTGGGCTCTACTCTTGGCGTCTATTCTCCATATCATCTCCTCTTCTCTTGGTCTGGACTTCTTTCCCTACTCAACTTTGCTTGCATTCATTGTCTCAGTTCTAAATTATTGTCTCCTCTTTTTGATGCTATCAATAGGGTTTTACTCACCATGAGGGATCTCACTAATTGGGATGGTGGCAATGTTGTTGCCCCCCTTGAACCTTTGTAGTTTTATAAAGGAGTGTATAATTTTAAAGTATGAAAATGAAACCAAAAAACAACTTTAGTAGCAAGCCAATACCATTGACACTGATTCAACCCAAGAGAAAGAAGATGATGAAATTGCATTCATGGCCAAATCAAAAGAACTCCAAGATGATCAATCTTGGTACTTGGACTCATGAGAAACTAATCATGTGTGTAAGGGAAAGCTCCTCAAGATCTTGCTTACAAGACAAACACAAAGTCTAGAACACGGTGGAGCAGAACCACCTAGCCAATGAGATGCCACCGATCAATCTCCAGTAACATCACCCTCAAGCCACGAGATGGGATGCAGTTGTAGATAGAGAAAGCTGGTAATGAAAACAAACAAATGGAATGGTAGGAGGGCGAGTTCCTACTAGGATATATGGACCCTAGCAACACATGTGCATGTGCCCATGCCAGCCAGGAATATCCCAAAAGCACTTTTCAATCCTATTGATACTCCACACATGCATATAGTTGTCCTAACCCATGCACTAGCTCCACTAATGTGTTTGGGCTCTCACAAGGTTATTAATTACATTACTGGCCTAGGTCAAAATAACGAGGTGTAACCAATCATCTTGCGTACTGGAGTGTCGTGTATCCAAGTCTAGGATGATGTCGAATCCTATATGTAGGACGCGAACATTACATTTTTTTCCCCTTGAATTGCATCTGTCATCATAAGTGAAAATTATAAAAGTTCTTCTTTATGCTTTCAACTCTCTCCCTTCCACATAATCAAGCACTCAGAGATAGCATGATTTCTCAATTTTTTATCTATGGTTCTAAGCACTTTCTTAAATTCTAGAGGTACACTAAGATACAAATATTCTAAATGGGATAAATCCTCATCAGATCCAACTATATCACCTTCATGTAAACTTAATTTTAACCAGCTTACATGAAACATTGAATGTACAATAGATTTTTCTTTAAGATCTAGTTAAAAAAGAACCAATATTTCCCTACAACCTTGAACCATCCACAAATTGGGTGGAGAATTTATAATGATTCCCAATACATAATAACCTAGAATCTTTTGAAATGCTAGGATATACCTAGTCATCAACTTTAAAATCTCTAGGAGATCACTTAAAATCAGCATCATGCTTAGCTCTATCTGGAGCACTACGGATACTATCCTTAGCCACTTGCAGCATTTCTTGCATATCATGCAAAAAATTCGCAACCTTTTGGATCTTAATAGAATTTGTCTCCACATTAACCGGAGATCTAGGCTGAAAACCATATATAAGCATATTTAAAGGACTGTTACCTATAGTAGAATGCTTTCATCTATTGTATGAAAACTCAATCAGAGGAATGTAATTTTTTCAATGAGATTGTCTGTGAGAAACATATGTTCTCAACATGACTTTTATCCTCTGATTAGTTATTTCCATCTAGCCATATGATTTAGAATCATCAGTAGAACTAAACTAAGAGAAGTTTCCAATTAATAGAATATTGTTGACTAGAATTGACCTGTGAACTTAGGATCTCTATCACTAACAATGTCACTCAACAGTCCATACAGCTAAAATAATCTTTTCACAAAGATCTAGGATAATTTAGAAGCCTTAATGGTTGACTTAACTGGTATGAACACAGCTGACTTATTAACATGTCCACTACAACCCAAATAGAATCATTTTGTCGTTGGGTCTTTGGAAGTCCAACTACAAAGTCCATCGATATACTCTCTAATTTCTTATTAGAGATACCCAATGGATGCAACAAACCACCAGCCTTAAGGCATTCAGTCTTAGCTAGTTGATTGGGCTTGTATTTAATCATGTATAACTCAACATATGGATTGAGTTTTGGCCAATAAAACTCTCTTTTGACCAAGTCAAGAGTCATATATATACCGAGATGTCCTACACAGGGTATGTCATGACATTCAAACAAAATCTTGTGTTTGAGCACATCGACCTCTGGTATGCAAACCTTTCCATTCTGAAATAGCAATCCATCTCAAATGGTAAACTGTTCTACAATATTCTTGTCTTTCTTTGTTAGTTGAGACCCCTGTGAACTCGTCTCATCACTTCCTCATTTTTTCCAATTCGAACAATTTTTCTAATACGACAAAAATAAAATCATTTTTATATATTCCTTTGATCAAAAGATATAGATCCATAGAAATCTAGGTAAAAGACAATTCATTAAGTTCCTTGATTCAACTAAGAGCATCCACAACCTGATTAGAGCTGCCTCTTATATAATGGATTTCATGATCAAATTCTTGCATCAATTTGGCCCATCGGGCTTTCATACCCCGAAGATCATGCTGATTACAAAAGTACTTAAGAGGCTGGCGATTCATATACAATATAAACTTATTATCATACAAGTAGTGTCTCCGGGTTTTAAGTGCATGGATAACTGCAAATAATTTCTTTTCCTACATAGTATAACGCAACTAAAGAGCAATGATTATTTTGCTTTCAAATGCTAGTGGCCTATCGTTCTACAATAGAACCGCTCCAATCGCAATATCACTGGCAAGCGTCAGTTTTCATGATGTAAGGTAAATCTAGATCCGTAATTTGTCAAAAAGGAGCCGAAACAATCAAAGTCTTAAGTTTCTCAAAACTCTGATTCAGTTCTTCATTCCATACAATAGGTAGACTAGGTTAATTCCTCTATTTATTTTTGTTAACAATCTCTTTTGTCAGATCATTGAGTGGTGCCAGTACTTTAGAGTAATCCTCAGTAAATCTCCAAAAGAAAACCATAAATCCTAAGAATGATTTAACTTGCTTAATAGTTTGTAGAATCGGCCAATCAACTACTATCTTGATTTTATCCTTGTCAATCTTGATCCCATAAGCAGTAATCTTATGACCGAGATAAATCAGCTCATGCTTAAAAAATTCACACTTAGATTACTTAGCATAGAATAACTCCTGTCAGAGTTTCTTCAAGATAGTTCTGATATGTTCTATGTGTTCTCTAGAGGTCTTACTGTAGATGTGAATAGCATCTAGAAACACTACCACAAACTCCCCCAAATATGGACGAAACAAATTGTTCATCATTTGTTGGAATGCTGGAGTGTTCGTTAACCCAAAAGCCAACACTAGGAACTCATAATGGCCAAATCTAGTACGAAATCTAGTCTTTTGGACATTTTCTGATTTAATTCTTGATTTGATGGTACCTTGTCATGAGATCAATCTTAGAAAAGTATTTAGCCCCACCCAAACGATCTACAAGATCATCCATCCTGGCTAATGGATATTTATTACTAATAGTCACTTTATTTAGCCCCTTATAATCTATGCACATCTGGAAACCTCCATCCTTCTTCACTTTCAAAAGAACAACAACGCCCCATGGTGACTTACTGGGTTGTCTATTCTCAGATATGATCCATTCTCAGATAATTTTCTATTTGATTTGAAATATCTATCTTCTCATTTAGAGAGAACCTATAAGACTGCCTAGAAATAAGTTGACTTTTTGGAACTAACTCTATCATGTGGTCTACTGACTTAGATGGAGGTAAACCATGAGGTAATTCTAATAGAAATACATCTTTCAATTTAATTATGATCTGATTTCTCATTTCTTGTTCATGATCAAAATTTACTGAGCTAAGAATTACTGAAAATTCACAACAATTTAGATACACATCAGCAAATCCACAATATGAATAACAAACATTGAACAAATTTCATACTGTGAATAATCAAATAATTCCATTATATTAACTGTAGAAACTCCATCCAATGGATGTACAACATTGCTACCAAGTAACTTCCTTATCACCCTCCTTGAAAGTGATAATATGCTTTTCAAAATCAATAGCTAGAAAAGGCAATTTATTAAATAACCAATCATAACCAAAAAATTAATCTATACGGGCTAGGTCTTAGACATGAAAATAATATTGAATTTTCACTAGGAGATTTGGCACTTTCATGTTCCAAGTCTCCACCTCTGCTCTTGAAGCTAGATAAACTTTGTATTTATGATTGCTGGCTTCAGTTGTCAGGCTAATTTCCAAAGTTTTATCTTTACCACCAGTTATTTCGATCTTTTGTGTCGTAGGTTTCTTCCTTTCTGGACAAAATATCTAAGCTCTTACTCCCCATCTTGCAGT
This sequence comes from Diphasiastrum complanatum, assembly GCA_029204225.1. Taxonomy (NCBI): domain Eukaryota; kingdom Viridiplantae; phylum Streptophyta; class Lycopodiopsida; order Lycopodiales; family Lycopodiaceae; genus Diphasiastrum; species Diphasiastrum complanatum. The sequence continues at coordinate 29,243,761 of CM055109.1, read as the reverse complement.
TCACGAACTTTTGGTAATAATCAACGTCATCGGTAATAACGAAAACTTTATTGAAGACTTCTGCGAATGTTTCTCAAGTCATGAGTTTGACTGTCAGATCATGCCACCACGACGACGCCTTGCCGCGTAGAAACAACACAACGCCCTTGATCTTTTTTTCCTCAAGAACACCATGTAGAATAAAATAACTGCTCCACTTGATGAGCCAGTCCTCCACAAATTCTAGTTTTTTCTCTTTCTTCTCCCCCGAGTAAGTCTCAAGTTGGAATCCGAGATTCAGACATAGGGCTCACGCAATTTCAAAGGCTCACAATCCACCACAAAGACAAAAGATATGTCGTTGTGTTCAAATTTGCATCCTCATCCTTCGCATGCCCAAGTATTTGTGAGACTCAATTGTAGTGCCATATATGTGCCACTTGTATCAGGTGTCTCGAACAAATTCACAATCCACGGCCACACAACCCAAGAGTCATTTAGAAAGTTTTTAATTAGGACAAAAGTGTCAATTCCTCCACATGACATCCAAAGATCAAATGATGTTGTAACAGTTACACAACCAACCAATAAAGGGAGGGCATAGACCTTTCCAAAGTTTTGGCAACCATTTATGGTATCACCTCCTCCACAAGTTGGTGACAAGAAGGAAATACTAGATGATTGTGCTGTCTAACAGAGAAAACAATGATTACTATAAAGTACTAACTTGGTAATGATAGTGAAGAACTGTAGATTTCAAGCAAAAGCCAAGACTACAATACAAGATTTATGGTTTTCCAACTATCAGGCTGCAACAAAGAATCCAACAAATGTTTATGGTTAGTCCAACCATTTTCTGTAGAGCTGGTCACTGATGGCAAAATCAACAAAAAGCTCATAGTAGGTTCAAATGATGGCTGGCTAATGATAGAACAAACCATATAGCAATGGCTCTCACTAATGGTTAGTCGTTAATGGTCGCTCACACACAATCGCTAACGGTCTACAGATACAATCATTGATGCTCGTTTATGGCAGATCCACAATTGCCAATGCCTTGCACTTGATGCCACCAGATAAATATTAAGTTTGTGAATATGAAATGGTCAATCTAAACTTTTTATCTGTTAATTTAAGACAACATCTTCCTGCTATTTAGCTCTTTGCACTTTTAGAACTTCATCTCTTCAGGTTTTAACAGGTAGTCTAAAACTTAACCTGTAAGTGTTTCAAGAGATATCACGGACAATAACGAGATAACTATATTTCACACTTTCCTAAATCATTGATGGCTTATGAATCTTGATCTCCAAGGGAGGCTTGAACCTGAGGCGAAAGAAACTTTGGATGGCAAGAAAACGACTTGAGCCAACCCCATCAAGTAGTTGATGGCTTATGGTAGGTCCAATTGATGGTGCTCACAATCACTAATGCCAGGTGTGGTTGATGGTTGATGGCTCACTGATGGTTGATATATTTTATGACTCGTTGATGGTTGATAGCTCGCTAGTGGCAAGGCAAGACTAATGTTGATTCATCAAATGTCATACACTTTCAATCATAAATGGACAATGGTTGCTCCAAGGATGCATTGGCTGCACCCTAATGAGCTTTTGGCAGAAATAGGTGTAGGCAAAATGATGAAATGGCAATGAGAGCCAATGGTAGCTCCACTGAATAAAATCTCCACAACACAAGCATTTGACGAGGAATAAGCAATGGCACAATGGAAAAATGACAATAGAACCACCCAAAACTAGTGTTGGCAACACCAAATACACCTCAAAAAGCTGATAAATCACCAAAAAGAAGTGATGATAATGGCAAGAATGGGCTACTACACCAAAAATGCTTCTTGGTTTCCAAGGGGAGGCTCGAACCTGGGACCAAAGAAACTTTGGATGCCAAGCCAACCAACTGAGCCAACCCCGTTGGGTTACTACACCAAAAATGGGCAAATGACAACCAAAAACCGTAAAATTGGTCATGGTAAATGGTATGGATTTGAAAATGTCACTTTTCAATACAAAGTTGATATGTGATTATCTTCCATTGAAGAATCAACCATGGTAGATTACAAGTGAGCAATGGCCAAAGAAGTTATGGTGTCTCAAAAATTTGTTGGCCCATTACTTATTTTGCTAAATGATCATTCATTAATTACTCCCTCGTCAGAAAATGATTTTTGGATTTTTGTAGGGATAGTTAATACCAATAAGAAAATGTTTTTTGGATTTTCAACTTCAATCTAGTGCTTAAAGGGACCCCATGGTTCTCAAACAGCTTTTACAAAAGCCCATACCAGATGGTTCTATATAGAAGCTGGTTCTTAAAGAATAGCTTACCCATCAATTAAAGTCTCTAAAATTGGGTTACAAACTGGAAATAAATACCAATATACGGCCAACAATGGGAAAAACCATCTCTAAAAAGGAACAGGTTTTTACCAACCCCTGCTTTGAAGAGGAGGGAGAGGTTAAAATGTTCATTTCAAAACATGATCGTTTGATAATTTATTCTCATACTTCATAATCAGCTACAGACAAAATTTCTCATGTTAAGAAGAGCTTGCTTTTAATGAAAGGTTCATGAATGCATAATCTGCACAATTCTTCAAGTAAAGAACGCAATCTATAAACTAGTATACTCTTACTACATTTTCGTAACATATATCTAAGCCAAAAAGCCAGAGTTTAAGCTTACTTGTCCATATTTAATTATGGGTAAAAGAGAGGAAGTGAATTATAACAATTCATTGGATGAATTAAAACAAATCATCGAGTCCCATGAAGCATTTGATTTTTTTTGAAGCAGTTTTGCAACATACCATGTTAGCGTTATGCTCTCTTATAGCATTTGTGATAGTGGTAGATGTCTTAAATAGGGGACACTTGTCAACAAACATAATTTTCATAGATATTATCAAAAAGAATTCACGAACATTTAACCATATTATGAAAGAACACTATTGTATGCATTGGTGCTATTTAAAAGCTATTAAGAATCTCTTATGGACTCATTTATGAATGACATCAACATAACATGTTAATATAGGAAAACGATTTTAATGCCTAACAAATCAACAACCAAGAGACAAGTTTTTCTTAGTGATACTTCCATTTTCATTAACAAACCTTATATCAATAAGTACACAAAAGAGGAACTTTTCTCTCCTCCACTCCATGAAATTCACTTATCATAGAACATGGTTAAATGCTAAGGCCAAAGTGTGAAGCCATTTATAGATTCACCTACAATGCTTCCATGATCACTAACATCTTTGTAGGATTGAAGAACACCATGCTATTGCAACCTTTTGTTCTTATTGCAAAGTTTAACGATGTCACCCTCTAAAATAATGTTGTCTCTATCGATTTGATCAACCTGCATCATGACAATGTCGAATGTTAAAAACCATTGAGTTAGAACTATTTTTTCAACCTAGAAAAGGACAACAAAAACACACTTTGTTGATCCATATGCATAATAACTCTTCTATGGATTCAAAAATGCTTTTATAAGCAAGTAAATTTCATTGGGCATACCTTTTTGGTCAAGTGTGTCTTAGATGAACGTGTTCAAGAAACAGTTTTGCCACCTAACATCACTGGTATCATCTGTCACAATAAGATCGTTATCTATTTTCTAACTTTAATTGACAAATTCAGAATGAAAAACTCAACATCCTTTCTCAAGCCTACTTTAAAGGCTTTAGAAATATTTATGCACTTACAACACATGCTAAGAACCAAACTAGCGAGAATCCAAAAATTCTAAGAAAAGACTCATGGTGGTAAGTTTGTATCAAGCGAGTTAAAGAAAATGTGTGAAGATTGTGGAGTCATACATCAAATAACTACTGCGTATTCTCCCTAGACAATAGGATGGTGGAGATAAAGAACAAAACTCTAGTTGAACGGTATTATGCACGTTTAGATACTCAAAACTCTGCCAAAGATTCTGGGGTCAAATAGGCATCTATGTTACAAATATACTAGAAAGACGTTCAATGGAAATATGTACACCCCAAGAGAGATCGAGCCATGTAAAATTCACAATACATCACTTAGTTACCCGTTCTGGAACGGAACGAGGTCTAGAATGCGTTCCGTTCCGGAACGGGACTCCCAAAAAAATTAAAAAAAAATATGTTTACTTTTACAAAAAAAAAAAACATGTCCTGAGAGTTAATAGACAGAACGGGCAACTAAGCCTTCTCTACTTTTGGCTTCCATTTGGGATTGGGTTCTAGTTCTATAGTTGATCGCAGTTCTATGCATTATACTTCTACGGGTTATCTTGGTTGCAAAATTCCTTCCATCATAAAGGCTTCTGTGAGTAGTGGTGATTTCTCACTCCCACCACTAGGAGAATCCACAGATAGATCCACATTGTCCAAGATTCTCCTCTCAGTCATTTGTTCCACCTCATTCACAATCTCTCTTGCAAGATTTATTGCATGCACTTGCTACGCGTATGCAATCTACATTGCTGATTACATATAATGATTGCACTACAACCACTTGTATTTCACCTATTCCCTATTCCACCCCATCTATCTCTATTTTACGATCGCCCGAACTGAAAATTTACTGTGAGGATAGTTCTGAATCTCTTCTACCTTAACCAAAACACATTAGCTACAGTTGGATCCTAAGCCTTCCTAATACAAATTCCAATTTCATATAACACCATATAGACAAGAGAGAGAGATTTAAAAAAAAAAAAACGTTCTGACGCGGTACGTTTTGGAATGAACGGTACGGTATGTACAGTACGTTCCGACCCAAAAGAGTCGGAATGGGTTTCTAAGATACATTATAGAAGGACGTTCGTTGTTTGGATACATTGCATATGCCCATATCCCCAAATAAAACCAGTCCAAGGACTAAGAGAGTGTAACGTGACTCACTTCATTTTGGAGTCTGAAACACTAAAGAGAGTTTGGAACAAGTAGGAGGAAAGAGGTTTTCTCATAAATTCAAAGTACCACGTGAATGCTATGAGAGAGCTCACATACATTTATGGAGATTGGAATAGCTCGAGGTAGAACCACCTCTCTTTTATTTTCTTCCACATTTAAAAGTGATAACTAAAAAACTAGTGACATTTGTCACTTTACATGAATGCATTTCTACCACTTTTACCAAGTGGCAATTTCTAAACTAGAATTGTCCAACTCACTATGCATGTGTCCAATTCACTTTGTGCATGCCTTGCATGTCACTTTTTGGATCACTTACAAACTTTGCATGTGATATGCCACGAGTTTCTCTAAGCCCATATATGCATGTTGTAATTGACCAACTAGACATATGAAACCATGTAGCTCGAGTTTCTTCTAGGCCAAACTTGGCATTTACAATATGCAACATTACATACACATAGAAAAAACTTTACCAAAGCCTAAAGTCAAGATAGATGATTTTTCATTTTCAACACTCCTAAAAAGTATCTATATTGACTTGAACATGGATCTTGGAATTAATCCAAGATTGACTCTATGCTTGATGAAGTAATCTTTGCTCAAAGGTTTGGTGAGCGAATCTACAATATATGATAATGTGTCGATGTGCTCCAAATAGATTTCTCCTCCAATGAGCTTCGCTCTCACAAAGTGATGTGCAACTTCGATCTGTTTGCTCCTTGAGTGAAATATTGGACTGTTGGCAAGGGCTTCTACTGAAATATTGTCACACATGATCAATGGTAGATCATTCTCCTTGATAGTGTTTAGCTCCAAAAGCAACCTCTTGATCCAAAGCACTTCTTTTGTTGTAGTAGTAAGTGCCTTATATTCAGATGAGAGTGATATGGTATCTTGCTTTTTAAAAAACCAAGATATTAAATTTCCTCCAAAGTATGACATATGCACTTGTAGATTTCCGATCTACTTTATCACTAGCAAAATCCGAGTCAGAATAGGCAACAATAGAAAGATTTTCACTTTTGTATAACAAACCATAATCATAGGTTGAAGATATGTACCTAAATACTCTTTTGGCCATTTTCCAATGATGAATAATAGGATTTTGCATAACTTGGCTCAACTTATGAACACTAAAACTTACATCAGGCCTAGTTATGGTAAGCCAAATTAAAGAGCCTATAAGACTCCTAAAAAGAGTGATGTCCACGAAGGATCTTTCATCACCTTTGTTAGAGTCTTTTACATTTTGCTTCATAGGGATATCAACACTCTTACAATCTAGCATATTAAAACTTCTTCAACATTGAAAGAGCATACTTAGATTGACAAATAAAAGCTTTTTCATTATGGAAGTCAATCTCTAATCCTAAGATATAATGTTTTTTTCCAAGATCTTGCATCTTGAATTCTCCTCCAAGTGCAATTTTAGTTTCCTCAACTAAATTGATACAACTTCCACTTAGAATTATATCAACAACATAAATTAGAAGAATGACAATATTACTAGCATAGAACTTGATATACAAGGAAAGATCAAAGTTACTAAGATTGAATCCTAGTGAGATAAGGAAAGTGTTAAGTCGAGAATATCACGATCTTGGTGTTTGCTTTAGTCCATAGAGACTTTTGAAAAGCAAGCAAACTTTGGTCTTGTCTTGGATGAACCCAGGAAATTGTTCCGTATAAATATCTTCTTCTAGATATCCATTTAAGAAAGCATTTGAGACATCTAGTTGAAATACTTGCCATTTGAAAAAACAAGCAATAGATATGATGATTCTTATTGATACCATCTTTGCAACAGGAGCAAAAGTCTCTTCATAATCAAGTCCATAAACTTGGGCAAAGCCCTTTGCACAAAGTCTTGCCTTATATTTGTTGATTGTGCCATCTTGATTATATTTGACTCAAAAAAATCATTTGCAACCAATTGTGTGCTTGTTGGATGGAAGATCCACAAGCTCTCATGTCTTTCTCTTGAATTGAGTGCTTCTTGTACATCCTTCGGCTCTTTATGTGAAATAAAATATGCATAATTAGTGGAGTTGAGTTTCACTTGTTTGCCTTTTTCTCCATATGAGAGCCTCTTAGGCTCGGATCTATCTCTTAGTGATCTTCTTGGTGAGAAGACTCTAGGTGACTCCTCAATTCTCGGCCACATCCCTTCATGATAATCTTCAAGAGAGATATTATGAGAATCTCATTGAGAATCTTTGATCTCGGCCTCTTCAAAGATGTATTTTTGACTCTCATGAAAAATAACACTCTACTCTCAATTGTAATTGAGGTAGAGGGAACATAAATTCTGTATGCCTTCTTGTTGGATGGGTATCCAACCATGATCCCTTTGATTAAATTTGGATCATCTTTTTTCCTTGTTTCCAAGGGTACATGAACAAAACAAGTACATCCAAAAAGTCTAAGGTGATCAACCTTAGGTTTCTTCTTGAATAAAACTTCATATGGTGATCTTCCTGCAAGTGTATTATGAGGTAATCTATTGCACAAACAAATTGTACAATTAATTGCTTCTCCCTAATATTCAATAGACAAAGAAGCTTCAATTCGGATTGCTTTAGCACATTCACATAGAGATCGATTTTTTCTTTCAGCAACCCCATTTTGAGATGGGGAATAAGCACAAGAAAATTCTCTCTTGATTTCTTCAACCTCACAATAATCATGGAACTTATTGAAAATGTATTCACCTCCTCCATCACATCTCAAAGCTTTAACTTTAAAAGAAAACTGTTTCTCAACATAAGCTTTGAAAACTAGGAAGTGTTCAAACACCATAGCTTTTGAAGAAAGAAGGTACAACCAAATATATCTTGTAAAGTCATCAATATAAGTAACAAAACAGGTAGCACCACCAATACTTTTTGAGGAAAAAAAATGAACATCCGAGTGAATTGATTCCAAAGGATGAGAAGTCTTAATAGACGACCTTTGATATGGCTTTCTATGTGATTTTGCAATAGCACTGGCTTGATATCTTTGGAAAGTAACCTTGGTAAGCCAATAGCCTTATCATTCTTGATCATAGAAAGCATAGATTTGTAGTTGGGATGTCCCAACCTTCTATGCCATAACTCCTCAGACGTAAAAGCAATTTCACAAAAATTTGCATTTTTATAAGCCTTTTTAACTTAAAGATGCCACCATATCTAGATCCATTAGCTAGGATCTCATCACCTTTCTTAATAAAGCAAGTATTGGCATTGAATTTCACATCACAATCACAATCAAGCAACTTTCCAACACTATTAAATAATTGGAGGTACTTAGTCTTTCACTTGGTTCTAAGGGATATCCTCCTATAAGTGTCATATTGTAAAGACTTCTTGTTATTGGACAATTATATGTTTGAGCTTGTTCCAAACAAACTAGATGTTGCTACTCCCTTTCACTATAGGAATTTTCAAGGGTATACTACCAAATCCTATGTGAAATCTTGTAACTGAATTTGAGATAGTTCTCAAATATTTCACCAAAACAAGATAAACTAGATCAATCTCTCAAAATGAATTGAAGAGTATAGACAAATTTTGATTCTACTTTTGGCACATGTGTAATGCTTCAAAAGACAACACTATTGATTCAAAGAAGGCTCGATGTGTTCAAGAACTCAAAACTATGTCTAGATCTCAAGTTTCTTGTATTGATTACTCAAAAAATGGATTGTGAATCAAGCAAAATTTGAATTAAATAAAAAAATGGTCACTCGGATTTTGGTAAACAGTTTTTTTGCTTGAATTGTACTCAAAATTTCCTACACAATCAATGATTATAGCATGCAAAGCTTAATTTGGCTCTGATACCATGATGAAAATCCAGCAAGTTCACATATGTGGAGAACAATTCTAAAGTGTGAATGATCTTGTTAAGCTTTGTCATTAGCACATAATCGAATTCTAGATTGACTATCAAGATCTAGTACAAAAATTTATGACCAAAGCACAATCTCCTCCATGAGTTAGAGAGAGAAAAAAAAAATTCAAGCATAGAAGGTGATAGATCCAAATTGACATGGAATAGCTTCAAAGCTTGGTTCTTCATAAAAAAATTATGAGAGAGCTCACATACATTTATGGAGATTGGAATAGCTCGAGGTAGAACCACCTCTCTTCTACTTTCTTCCACATCTGAAAGTGATAACTAAAAAACTAGTTACATTTGTCACTTTACATGAATGCATATCTACCTACTTTTACCAAGTGACAATCTCTAAACTAAAATTGTCCAAATCACTATGCATGTGTCCAATTCATTTTGTGCATGCCTTGCATGTCACTTTGGATCACTTACAAACTTTGCATGTGATATGCCACGAGTTTCTCTAAGCCCATAATTGGCATTTCTATGTCTACATTTTATATGCATGTTGTAATTGACCAACTAGATGAAACCATGTAGCTCGAGTTTCTTCTAGGCCAAACTTGGCATTTGCAATATGAAACATTATATACACACAAAAAAAACTTTACCAAAGCCTAAAGTCAAGATAGATGATTTTTCATTTTCAACAAATGCCATAGCAAAAAAAATCGACTTCTTACAAAATATTAAAGAATATAAAAGACCTCAAGAAATCCACCGCTAGGAAAACCCTCAAATAGCAGCACTTGAGGTTTACAAATAACCCATAGAATAGAGATAATGCTCTAGAAAGCCACAAGACGAAAATAATCATCCTTCATATGTTGTCGAGGAAAGAGACAAGGCAAAGCAAGGCTATCACATGCAACTTGGAGTTGCCTTTCCACAATCATCAACATTCAAATCATATAAGCGATTCAGGTAACTGCCTTAAAACATGACTTTGAAATGGTTGAATGAAGGATGAAGACATAGATATAAAGCAAGGAGATAAGGAGATTTACCTCAAGCAAATCTATACACAAATTATATGGAAAAGGAATAGACTGAGAAGAATGTGGAGTCACAATCTCAGCACCAAGTGACAAACTTCTACAGTCTGAAAGCTTTGAAACAAGAAGTGGGACATAACAAGGTAGCATAAATTTCAGCACACTTGGCGGTAGTGACAATTCTGATTTGTAATTGCACGGGGATGATTGCCTCCTACTAGATATCCTCAAGAGTAAGTCATGTTTGTTGGGGCTTTTTCTGCCCATTTTTTAGGCTGCTTAAGAAACAGAATGGGCAGCAGTCTGCGACGCACAGTTTTTGCTTTTGAGAGGTTGATTTAGTTTTTGACTATATCATCTCCTGCTCTTTTAATACTGGGCAAACTTCAGATGAATAAAAAAACCCTTGAAATTTAAAATAATCTTATAGAGCCAATGTTTCTTTGTTTAAAGCCTTATTTAAAAACACTATGAAGCACTCAAGCCTCGTGCAATATCCCAACTTGTTCCGTGACCTTAAGATTTGTTGCTTAGAGAGTCTTAGAAGTATCCATATTGATAGCAAGAGCCTACCTAAGTGGGAGATAGGTGATGTCCCTAATAAAATGGAATGACTTAGGCATTTATGCCCCTCCCACTAAAAATCTATTTTCCGTCTTTTAGAAGCTAGCTTTCCTCTATTGCCTAGATCAACCATGGAAAGAATCCCCCTTAAAATTTATGACCTCAGCATTTTGCCCCCTCCATGTTGCTCCTCGGCAATTTCTTCAGCTTTTTGCTTTACTTTGGGCACCTCATATTCAAACCTCAAACACTTTGCATCCACCCTCTTGTCTCTAATCCAAAAGTATAAGTGAAATGCTTCTTCCGTCATTCCCCATTCCTCTCCTATCATCATCCTTCCACTTCTCTCCTATTGTCATTGTTCCACTTCCCTCCTACTACCATACTTCCAATTTTTGAAGAAAATGAAGCTTGTATCCCACCATCATGCTTCCATTCCTCAAAGAGAAGGAAATTTCTCTCATTCATATCATATCCCACCTAGTGCACCCAGATTTACAGAATTATAGACATCTACAGAAGCATTGTGTGACTACACCCACACATGAGAACCATCAAAAGTTACAATTTTGATATGGTTGTTAATACAAAATACGTGGTCAATTCTAACTGAATAATATTCACTTTTGGCATGGGAGACTTCATGTTTGAGCTGCAATCAGTGTCCACCAGTATAAAGTTCAGCTTCTTGTAATTGCCCATATGCTCAATCAAACTCCTCTATAATTGAAACTATTTTCTAACTACATACCAGAAACTTTGGAGGAATGAGCTCATACATGGCTGCAAAATGTGTGACTTTGCCCAAAAACTATATGCATGTGATATACGATAAGTTTTCACAAGAAATTTCAAACTAAAATGCAAGAGTTACCACTGGGGAGAGGTCAGATTGAGAACATTTACTTTTCTGGTAGATTGTAAAATTTACCTCAACCGAAGGGCTTTGACTCTATTGAATTGAAGAGATCACCCTCAAGGTGACACAAACTGCAAAAGCGAACACAAGGCCAACAATTTTAGGCATTATTTCTGGCCTACCGCATGAACGCTTTGCACCAAGCCATCGCCAATCTCAATAATGTCTCGTAAAATGTCATCAAAATCAGAAGCATCATAGCCATTCACAATTCTCTTTCGCTTCCCATTAACAGCCTGCCGACAAATGCCATTGCAAAAACCAATGAGTATATGGCTACAACATTGAGATTAAACTCGCACAAACAAATATTATACCAGAGTATTTCATGAAATTGACAAGAAAAAATCCCACCTTATAATGGGCTCCAAGCTTTTTGAAGGTCAATCCAATACAATCACTCCCAATGGCATCATACCATATACTGAAAACTTCTCCATACTTCATCTGCAGTTCAAAACAAAAGCAAAATAAATGACTAAAACTCATCAATTCAATTCAATTGTTCATGTATCGCATAACATGTTCCGCTTACCTTGATCTCTTGTACAAACTCTGACACCGGGTCAAACCCAATTAGCAATTCCTTTTGTGCTTCTTCAAGGCCGCGTTTCAGGATAGATAATGGTAGAGATGCAAGTGGCTCTTCGTCGTAAGGCTTTGCAGAAATAGCAGCTGCATAGACACACAAGCTTAGAGATTCCATTTTTCCTATTTAAGAAAACCCAGGTTGCATACTTGAAAAAGAGGAAGATCTTGCATTTTCTGCTAACCTTCTGCTTCAATATCAGCAGGAAAGAGAATGCGGTTTGGGAAAGGTAACGCCTTCCTTTGCAAACGAATCAGAAGATTATAACACTGTAGTGGGGTTCGAAATAATGACTGCATTCATCAAAATCATACTACATGTTAGCTATATGCAAGGTTGCAGGACGCATTTCGGAAATTCCCATTAGGGTTTTCCGGAACGTTTTTTTTTTTTTTTGGATTTTTTTTAATACCAATATGGGTATCAAATGGAAGGTTTTTTCAAGGGCAGTTCATTTATCAAGTTTGCCATCAATTTCAGGACCAGTGTCACCGTTAACTTATTTTTCACTATCATATCATTTTCTACAGTTACCAGTGTTGTGTGAAATGAAATCATGTGCATAGAAAATTGAAAGCATATTGAATCTCTCTCTCTCTCTCTCTGAAGTAGACCATGCTGGAAAAAAAACCATCTACTGAAATAGACCATGCTGGAAAAAAATCATATCGAAACATGATTTGTATCGAAACACAAACCGATAGGACACAATGTAAAAACATGAAAATATATAATGTCGTGCTCAAGGCCAAAAAAAAAATAGAGTGACGTCTGATAAATAATGTCTCATAACACTAACAACTAACAATCGTCCTCTAACTCAAAGTCTAAGTCATCAGTGTCCGTGGAACTGCCAAACAAGGAATCTGTAGATGACGCTGAGGGTATCATGTGTCGTGGTAAGCCTCTACCTCTGCCTCTGCGTCCGCCTCTGCCTCTTCCCTGTCCCCTACCTCTCCCTCTCCCTCTCTCTCTCCCTCCTGCCCCCTCTTGGCTGGCTCCAACTGCTCCTCCTCTACTACTCCCTCCAGGTCGCCTTCTCAACTGTGATCTCGTACTCTGGGAAGGCCCTATAAACTCAAAGCCGACTTGGCCCTCAACTGCCTGTGAAACTCCAGTCCTCTCTACAAACAAGGCCCCCAGACCCGCCCCCGAAATGTCTAGGTCGCCCTCTACGTCTAGGTGCAAGAACGGCTGGCTCCTCCTGTGTCTCGGCATCGGGGTCTACGAATAAGTGCTGCATGTCTCCCCCCCCCTCACGCTCACCCTCATCCTCTGCCTCTGTATCACCCTCATCCATCCACTCCTCCTCCTCGTACCCATGCCCAAATCCCTCTCCATGCCCCAAAATCTCATCATCTCCATCCTCTCCCATCTCCTGACGTCGAGTTGCTCTCCTGTGGCGTCGTGTACACCGTGCCTCTGCATCTGCCTGCCTATGTAGCTCCTGGTAGATATCATCCTCGACCTCCTCCTCCGTAGGTGGCACCCGAGGATCAGCAACTGTCGTATGTACCTTGCAGGAGTCAGGGTTCACCTACAAAAACAAACTTGCATGGTTAGCAAACCTATGCATTTGTCAATAAATTCATTTGAAACGCAAGTACATCAAGCAATACTAGTAAAGTCACTAACTCACCTCGATCAAGCGATCACCCTGCATGCGTGTGCGTCTCAACATGCGTCCGTTGGTGTTCACAAACACCAACCGCCTGCACTGCTCAATGGAGAGTCTATTTCTCTTCTTCGTGTGATGGCTGGCCCATACACTCCAGTTCCGCTCACAGGCGGAAGCCGAACAGTCCTGTGAAAGGACCCTCTCTGCCAGTCGCTGAAGGTCAGGCGTACTGCGGCCATAAAAGCTCCACCATGTGACAGGTGCCAACTGGTCCTCTCTGAGCTTACACTGCTCTCGATCAAAAGGATACAGGCCCCACTTGAACTTGATCATGTCTCGCTCTATGTTCCCTAGAGTCGTGCCCGTTGGCAAAGGAAATAGAACACGTGTCAGGACACAAACCAAAGCATATGCTAATACAAACAACTACACTAGCTAGAATATTTACAATACCTGCGTCGGGCCATACACGCTCGGTGTACTCCACCCATCCTCGGTGGAGCTCCGTGTCGCCAGGACGTCTGGTAGAGCGCCACAATGGGTGTAGCATGTGGGCCACCGCATGGATGGGTCTGTGGAAGTAGTCCCACCTTGCCTCCCAACGTGTGACATTGCAAATGGTTAGGCATCTTCGAAAACACGAGCAGAATGAAACTGAAATAAGAAAGTGATAGGAGACGTACCTATCCTCCTCCACGCCACATCTAAGAAGCGCCTCGCCGATGTGGTCCATGAACTCGTATATGAGACCGAGAGTGCACCCCTCTCGGTCTACTAGGCGCAACACATAGAAGACAGGTCGAAGAACCTCTACAATCTCACTCGCACGTGTCCAGAAGTCCTCTGCAAAGACTATGGCCTGGAAGAACACTGCCTCTGTCGTGCAGTTCCTGAACTCATCAAATGCCTCACTGGATACCATCCTCCGCAAATGATCTCGCAAGATGCACAATCGCTCGAGAACCAGGAAAAAGAAGGCAAAGCAAGTCGGTGCTGGCTTCTTCAGGTCCAACCGAGAGAATGTACGGAACAATGCCAGCACGCGCCTCTTTCTGGTGACGAACTTCACTATGCGCATGGCCTGGGAGGTGAGCTGCAAGACAAACATTAAACAAAAAACTGTTAGGAGCTAAAAGAGGTTAGGGGCCTGGAATAATTTACAGGTGCAAAATGCTTTACAAAGTGACGAAAATTGTACCTCACGAATCCATGGAAGTGCAACCATGTCCTAAATGAGAAGGTCAATGCAATGTGCAGCGCACGGGGTCCACACAATACTCGGGTGCTCCCTCATCACCATCTCTCCCATCGATCTGCAGTTCGAGCAGTTGTCTGTAACGACTTGAACCACATGCTCTGCCCCAATCTCCTGCACTACAAAGATCACTGCCTCATAGATGAACTCGGCCGTGATGGCTCCACCAGCTCGAGTAGCATCCACCCCTTGTAGGAAGACTGTGCCAAGTGGGCAAGACACTAGGATATTGACGACAGATCGCCGACGAGTCAGTCCATCCATCGCTCAATATCGAGCATCCATAGCTGCAAAAATACAACATTTCTTAGACGTGCACTTGCAAACACTGTGGTAATTTCTAGATTGAAACAAATGAAGTGGTAAAGAGTAGCAAAAAATTCTTACGTCTGCCACGCTGTGCGAATGGAGCTCAGCTCCCGTGTGATGGTCTCCTCCTCCTATCGTAGCATGGTCGTGCGCAATGTCTCTCTCCTCGGAGGCCTCCATGATGAATTAGCTGATGCTATCTGAAGGCAAGTGTCTCTAAAGATCCAAGTGTCTGCAACAGCAAAAGGAATGCCACACTCATAGAACAGCTGGCCAATCCGTCGGGTACATAGGGCATGATGATGTCTCTGCCATGCACCTCGGTCAAATGTCTGTTGCCTAGCCCTAACCGCTCTCTGCTGCACAGAGGACTCTCCTGGTCTAGAACGCCCACCAGAAACAACAGATGGGCGTGCTGAAGGTGTGTCTGACTGTGGAGCATCGCCTGCTGCATCGCTGCGGCCCTCTGTGGCATGATCTGACTCTGTAAATGGTGCGTCAGCAGCTGATGACGACGCTGGACGAGATGGACCTGCGGCTGAAGGAACAACTGGACGAGAGGGTGCATGTGTGCTGGATGCTCTACAAACATCCCCCCCCCCCCCCCACGTGACTAGGCCCTGCCTCTGCATGTGTGCTGGATGCTCTAGGAATATCTCCCCCCATGTGACTAGGCCCTGCCTTTGCATCTGCTCTGAACCCTGCACCTCTACCATGTCCCGAACCTGCTCTAGTCCCTGCTCCTGCCACTGACCCACGAACAACACTGTGAGATGGTCTCAAAGGCTCAAGAGATGCACCGTCACGCCCGTATGTGTCCATCAATCTCTACACCTCTGCATCTGATATGCGAGGGCAAGTGGATATGTCCATCCCCCGCCCATCTGGCCTGGTGAGTCGTAGCAAATGGGCCCTAACCCTGGTAAGAGAACCAGTAAAGATGCCGCCACAATGCAGGCATCTCCATCTGCGGGCACCAGATCCCTGGTGCGTAGCCACATCCCCCACTGTCAACTCTACCTCTGACCAAATCCCTCTACCAAGGACCGGCATCGTGTGAATCTGTCAATGTATCAGATCGTGTGACTCAGCCAATGTATCAGACCTGCAAAAGAGGAAGCAAACAATCACATGTCAGTATTCTGTTGGTAGCAACAACAATCGGATTGTTCGCATTCAACCCTAAACCCTAAAATGCATGTGGTTTGGGCCCTAACCGAAAACATTATCTAGAAGCGATAAAAACCAAAACTAACAGCACAGGCATGTTTGAGGGCATGACGAAACACAGTTTGGCCTAAAATTGCACCTCAATCAGATGATTATGAGCTACTTTGCAAAAAGAGTCAAAAACACATGGAAAAGGGGCATGAGATTCATATCTTTTGATACAAGCAAAAATGGGAAAAACTAATAGCATGAGCATCTCTGTGGGGTTCAATACAGATGATTTGAAACCAAAAACCAGTTCATTACGTTGCCTACAGCTCATTCTATGAGCTACCAAGGTTTGAAGTCAAAACTTACCTAAAATCGTTTTGAAGACAAACGCCGCCACCTCGTCGCTTCCACCGTCCTGATCACGCACAGATCGATGCCCCACGCTGCCCACAATCCACGATCACCTCCTCATCCTTGCTCTTTCTCGCTCTCCAACTCTGAAAATGCAAAAAATTTTATGTGGGCCGCGGGCTGCCTGCTCGCGGCCCACATAAAAAAATTTCAAATTTTTTTTGCGTTCCGGGACCGCGTTTCTGGTCCCGGAACGCCAGCGATCCGGAATGCGCTCCTTCCGGATCGCGATCCGCTGCAACTGAGGCTATATGTCACCAAATTTTTTCAGGCATTAATATACAGAATCTTCTATATCGCATAGTTTCAAAAAATCATGATTCTTTAGGCCTCGAATTGATTCAGAATTTGAACCTTAATTTTCATCCATCGAAAAAAAATTGAAAATTTGAAAAGGCCCCTCACCCTTCTTTACAACTTTTTTAAAAGCTCTGAAATTTTTTTGGTTTTTCAAATCATTTGGCAGGAGCTTGATCCAAACTTCAGAAAAAAAAATAATGTTTTGAGTCTCCTCAATTCGAATCACCTGGGAACTATGGCTACTAATAAATTCAATGAAGGAGGGAAGGTCCCTATTATGTCCCTGACTAGATACTAACTGGAGTGGAACTTGGGTCAACTCAGGATCAATCTAAGGGATCAGCTTATTCTGCACTGTGACTAACAGTTCGGTCACAGTCCTGCATTAATTGCAGGGTGGTGGAGAGTTGTATAATACATATGTCTCCACCATTCTATCTTCCTCACCATTTGATTGCTTAAGCTGCTCCACTATCAGCACAGTGGAAGTGCAGAATATGCTGATACCAATTTAATCTGAACTATGATCAGAGTTGGAGCTAAATCAAGAACAGTTGGTGGATAGTTGTGGACATAAATGAGTAAGAGTGGGAGTCAGCAACTGTCAGCTACAATACCCCTAGTTAGTCAGGAACGTAGCACTGCCTACCCTAGGAAGTTTATGTCAAAATTTGTCAACTAGTTTTCTACATTTCTACATAGTTTGGCAATTTGGGTCTATATGAGGCCAAATATGCAAATAAAGTGTACATGATTGATTCACACGTGTAAGACCAGTACAAATGACTATTTTTAGGTTGGGTCCAAGTTTATTTGGTTACTTATTAAAAGTTCATTTTTAGCTTTAGCTTGGCAATTTTGGCCAATAAGGCTAGTTGTTGATAAGGTTGGCTAAACTCATCCATTTGGAGGAAAGAGAGTCTTCATTCACTACTATAAATAGCAAGGTCTACGCTGGAAATAGGTTTACTATAAAGTATTTCCATTTTGGATGTTTTGCATATAGTTTCTACATAGCAAATGCTAGTGAGTGTGCCATCAAGGGCATTGGTACAATTCCAATTTCAATTATCACAAATAGGAATGTCAATGTTTTCATACCATCAATAACTAAGAATCTTCTTAGTGTAAGTCAAATGCTTGACAAGGGTCTAGAGGTGGAATTTGTTGAAATGCTTGCTTGATCAAAAACAAAGGAGTCTTGATTGAGGGAAAAGGCAAGGTAGATTGTTCAAACTTGATGCTTGTGTTGTTGCTAACCAAGATGGATTTGTGGCAAGGGGGCAATTGACAAGTCAAGAGGTTTCGCATAAGAGGATGGGGAATCCCAACTTCAAGGCTTTGGAAATGATGGCAAAAAGAGAAGTAGTCATTGGTCTTCCTAAATCTCTTACAAGTATCAATCATGTGTGTGACCATTGTGCTTTATCTAATTCACATAGACTACCTTAAAATAGATCTACCTCAAGATCTAGTAAGCCCTTTCAACTTGTACATTCGGACATACATAGTATGAGTACAATTAGCAATGGTGGTGCTAAAATGTATCACATTTATCGATGACTTTAGTGAATTTACTTGGGTATATATCTTCTAAAGAGCAAAGATGAGGTGTTTGACATTTTTGTGATGTTCAAGAATGCAAGGGAGAACCAATTCAACACCAAGATCAAGTGCTTGAGGAGTGATAATGGTGGTGAGTACATTTCAACCAAATTCAAGCAGTTTTGTGATGCCCATGGGATCAAGAGGGAGCTATCAAGCCCAACGACTCCATAACAAAATAGAATGGCCGAGAGGAAGAATCGAACTTTGTGTGAAGGTGCCAAAGCTATGAGGTTAAAAGCCAATCTTCCTAAATCCTTTTGGGGTGAAGCCTTGACATGTGCAAACTATCTTTGCAATAGGTGGCCAAGTGCACCATTGGATGGTAAGACACCTTTTGAAGGGTATGAGGCTGAGTGTCAAGTTCTTCAAAATCTTTGGATTCACTTGGTATGCCAACATTACACTTGACGATAGGACTAAAAAAGATCTTTCTTCAAAGAAGGGCATTTTTGTTCGATATAGAGAGGTAAGCAAAGCACACAAAGTTTACATTCCTTCAACTAAGAAAGTGGTCATAAGTAGGGAAGGGAATGTTCCAAAGGTTCATGTTGATGGTGGTGTTGTGGATGGATCTAATATTCTTGATGATGTAGATGGTTCTTTGGATGATGGTGATGGAGAGGCATCTACAAGTCAAAACCCAAGGAGGACATCAAGGCAAAGGCAAAAACCATCAAGGCTCACAAGGAGCAAGCACATTGAGGTTGCACATCACTTTGTGAGGGCAACATGTTTCTTCAAGGGAATATGTGGCTGATATCTTCACCAAATCGTAGGGAAAAGACTTGTTCATTAAGCATAGAACACATCTTGGTTTATGTTCTAAATCTATGCTAAAACTAGTTGAAGAGGGAGTGTGAAAATTTGTCAACTAGTTTTCTACATTTCTACATAGTTTGGCAATATGGGTCTATATGAGGCCAAATATGCAAATAAAGTGTACATGGTTGATTCACACGTGTAAAACCAATACACATGACTATTTTTTGGTTGGGTCCAAGTTTATTTGGTTACTTAGACATTAAAAGTTTATTTTGTGCTTTAGTTTGGCAATTTTGGCCAATATGACTGTTTTAGGGCTAGTTGTTGATAAGGTTGGCTAACTCATCCATTTGGAGGAGAGAGTCTTCATTCACCGCTACAAGGGTCTACGCTGGAAATAGGTTTATTAAGAAGTATTTCCATTTTGGATGCTTTAGTATTTGTGGTTCTCCTCTACTTGTGAGTAGAATACATGTTGTAAGCTTGATCAATCTCTATTGGAGAGTGGTAATAAATGATATTTTGCTGTTGTACGGCCTATTTACAAAGAATTACTTCAAATCAATTCATATTTTGATTTGCTTTCGATTGAGTTATGTTGAGTAGATCTTGATCAAATTGTCCATTCTATGTGTAGAATTGTGTAAGATTGATTTTTGTGCATCTTTTATTGTGCCTAGATCTATGTTTAGGATAAGTTTGGATCTTAGATTTTGACGTATTATGTACCAGGCTATATCTATAACCAAACTAGCTGAAAGGATGCATTGAGAATATATCTCAAAACACATTAAATGCAGAGATTTGTTTTGATGGCAACTCTTAGCTGATGCTTAGACCATAGCCCCTTCCAAGATATCTTGGGCACACATATCATTTGGTACTTAAGGGAAAAATGATTTCCCAAGTACAAAACAAGTAGATATGTACACGTATTTTTTTCACTTAAAAATCTTTAAAAAAAGAATGTGAGATCTTTCCACCTTGCATGCAAAAAGCGTACAGTACAGCATCGCAAAATTTGAACAAACCCATTTTGAACGATATGGAACTATGGCTTAGACTAAACTGGAAGAATACCAGTGCTCGGAGTAGATAAGAGATGACAGCTGAGCCTCACTCTTCAAACAAAACATTATGCCTTTCATTTTCAATTAGAAAACTATGTACCTGCCATCTGTTGGCATCTGCAGTGATATTACCATTGAGCAGTTCTGCGGAGCTTTTTGCATACGCTACCATCCTTTTTAACTCCTATCGAAGACAATGAGAAAATTACTCAAAACCTACTTTTGCAACTCAACCTCCATGCCGAAGATTAGGAAGAACAGAAGCTAGCTATGCTTTGAGTCCAAAAAAGTCGAAACCTTTGAGACTACATCTCATGTTCCTGGGGATACAAAAGTATTACAGACTAAATAAACCAATAAGCACTAAGACCACCCACCAAAGATGAAGGTGAAGTTCGTGTCCAGGTTGCGGACTCCAAATCGTATGGTGTGGCTATGTACATAGCAGGCCCAGCAATATCATCTTTAGTTGGTTGGGATGTACGGGCTCCAGTTTCCTGCCTGGAGGCATCAAACAGAGACTAAAAAGACAAACAGTCTTATTGATCTGTACCATATAACACCAACAGGACTCATAATCAGAAACTAAACTTCAGTTCAATTCACACTTTCAAGAAATGCTAAACCAGAGGAAAAATCCATTACCACTATGTTTAGTTGTTGCTTCACATCAAGATCTCTGTTTACATCAACTATAAGTGGCACAAGAGCCCAGTCATGGTTTGCAAGTAGACGCAAGAACCTGTTGACATTCCATATTACAAAGATGAAACACGTGTACAAGCTGGTTAGATGGCAAATGAAAGACCGGATGGTGAAACATCAAGTAATGCATTTGATATTCGTGTCTTCCAAAAGTGAGAATCACTGATGTTCAACATTTTCACTCTTCCCTCCCACTGACGTTGTCCCTAAGAGTTAATATAGTTATGAAGCAGCTTCAAAGATAGATTCAATATTCTCTTCTACTTGCCAGAAAATTTTTGCTCCAAAATTCATGCAACGCCCACCTAGGTACCTGAGTAATCCACTGATACGAGAAACAGGAGGGGAAAGAGGAAATGGCCTTAGGAACAAGTATGCCACCAACAACTCAATAGCTTCTTCAGCAAGTACTCCTGAGAAGAAATGTGCAGCTACCCAACGTTTTGCAAGTCTGCATTCAGGAAAATGGACACAGTTTATTTCAAAGACAGGCAAGTGGCAATACAATGGTTCTAGAACTGTTTTGACCTTCTGCGTAAACCACTATCATCTACAGATGTGATCTATGCAACACAAGCATAATGGGAAGATTCCTTGATAGGGAGTCAGGTACTACCATATTAGAATTGAAATAAAACCAAATGTAACTGATTCTTTCACTCTTCGACTAGACAATATAGCTTTCCAAAAAAATCAAATGAACCAACACCCTATCTAAAACTAGACTTGCACTCTGTATAATCTACAGCCATTCCATATGGCATCTCATATAGTACATATCAAACACTAGAGTACTATCTTAGCTTTCTATAATATTTGTTTGAAACTTTTTTGATGATCCCTTTGGAAAGCAATTTAGGAGAACTTTATGACATCGAACTTAATCAAGCAAAAAAAAAATAGCAATTATAACTAGCCTCTATATCACTCAAAATGTCTTTCCAAAGATGAAATGGAAAAAGGAGTACAACATGCTTCTGCTCAAGATGTTTGAGCTATATAGAGGAGTGCCATGGAAAAAGAAGTGCCAATTTGCTAAATGCACTCTGCTTTTGATGAAGAATAAAAAGTATCGCACTCCTTTTTCCATATCCCTATGCAAAGCTCGAGACCAAATCTTTAACATAGACATCTCACATCATATATACTAGCAAATTTTTTTCCAAATTCATGGTTTGGTATCTTCCTCCTCAAACCCGCTTATAACAGGCAGCCCGCTGATAGCATGACAATAATGTATACTTCTCTTTGACATTTAAAATATATTCAAATTTACTTATTTGAGAAAAGGATCATTTATCTTAGCATATTATGCTCCACCACACCCTCACTTACATCATCTTCTTTGTGCATGGGGCACGGTTGTGGGTTAGGTGTCTTCAATGTTCGAAATGAAGAGTTTCAAATGCCTGAAATAACACCCCACAGTTTCCAACACCATGTGCATGTGTCAAGGCAAGAAAAACCATGTTCAATAGCAGCTGAGTTTCCAATTCATCAAGCATCAAAAAGATGATGTCTCCTGCACTTTCAAGAACCTTCTAGACACGGAAACAGTCCGAAAAGAAAAGGTGGGAGGCCATGTAGAAAAACTGGTTGTTCTATATGATAGTCCAAGGTAAAAATTGCTCAATTAAACAAATCTGGCTAGGACTACTGATTCTCCCTATAAGAAGGTAAGGTTTCAATGTGTACATTCCAATTTCCAACATTTTGAGCTATTTTTCCTGATTATTTACTTGCTCACTCTTTTTGGACAGGTCATAACTGCATGTGTTTTGTAATGGCAGGTTGGATGATTTCAGGGATGGGATAGTCTGTCACAGAGGTTGGAAAGGGAATATCTGAACAAAAAAGAAAGGAGAATAAAACCATTCTATAACAGGAATCCTTGCAACAATCAGTTGAGAGTCTTCTCCTATCTTGGATTTTGAATGTTATGTTTAAGAACGTTCAGAATCGGAACATAGATTGAGCAGAGACATCTTGTATAAGATCACAAGTGCAATTTACTCTCAAAGTGTGTAGATGGAAAATAAACAGAAGTTTCGTAATCAAACCTGGTTGACCATCCGAGGATCGACACGAACAATTTATCCAGTTTCCATAAATTTAAAATCATTGTATTCTAAATAGATTTGAAAAGTCTTGACCGAGATATTGAATTTTGAACCAAAAATAATGACGACAACCGAAATTTGAAATGAAAAAAGGAATTTGGAAAATTGATTTGAACTGATTGAAATAAAACTTTTGAATCTCGATGCTTGGGTGCGATGTTTTAGATGAATGAAAACTTGAAAAGTAGCTCGTCATGGCTCTTTGTTATATAATATAAACCTTACCTTACTGTCGGACTATATACTGGATAGAGTCCCTGCAGACCATAGAGCATGCTTGAATGTACACTTCTGAGAAGCAGGTCTTTCTTGGGTTCTAAAAGATATGGAGCTGAATTTTGATTTCCAGAAAATGATTTTCCTGCAAGTAAATTTGTGCAATGAAGGTTACAAGAATAAAGCAACCCTGGCCATCCATACTCTTTACTGTGATAAAATGGCTTATGCACAATTTCAGTCTACCAGGATTTTGTCTCAACAGAGTAGGATCTTTTTCGTAAAAGATCCTGATGCGAAAAGCAAAGCCTTGCCATAACAAGTCAACAGCATCTTCTGAGGCTATTGAGGGGATACCCCATTGCTTATGGAAGCTGCAAAACCAAAGCACGCCAACTCCCTCAGGAACAAACTGATTACAAGTTCGTATATTCTAGTTTCAATACGAAAACAGGAACTTTCTTCAAAACTCTCAGAAAAAAATATTTGAACTAATACAGGTTTCAGAAGTCAATAAATTTTTAAGTTTCTATCTATATCAGAAAAAGCAACTAGTACCCTTCAGCAATTCTCAAGCTAAAAGCCAATTTAGTCTTCTGCAGAGCAGCTTGATCACTAGGCCACTTTCCTGATCCTTCAAGCTGTATATTACAGTCAGAATCAATAAGATAGAATACTTGACAGGAAAAAGGTTCAAGAAGGTACACCTTCAACACCATGATTTGCAAATTTGGTGTATCATATGAAACTTTTGATATGATTGGCAATACATACATACTTGTATCATAATTTCTAATGGGTCCAAGCACGCTGGAATAGGATGGCGACGGATAGTCAACTTGCTACCTCCCCTTGCCAGTACATGCGGCTCAGGAGGAAAGACTGCAGCATGCCTAAAGTCTGCATCCGAATCATGAATTACATAACAACAAAGAATGGATCAACAGTAAAAGATAAATAAACCAGACCCTATAAAGCACAAATCTTGCATGAGGACATAAAGATCAAAGAGATTCAAAACTAGAAACAGGAATAGCACAGGTCAATCAAAATCAAAAACTTAACAGACCTGAACTTAAAGGCTGTACACTTGAAACTTTTAAGGGAATGTTTTCCAAGCTTCTGAGATGTTTTGAGAGAGAATCAAAAGCATCAAGCAATTTAGGCATGCTGACAGCTGGATCTGGTGAGGATGCAAAATACATCAAGCCACATTACTTTATTAATTTAACAATCATCGTACAAAGAAACAACTATAGAGAAAGAGGAACAAAAGGAATCCAATGATCTCTTGCGATGCTTTATGTCAAGAATTTCTGTCCATAGTAAGTTCCATACACCTATTCCTACCTCGTCCATTTTGCCAAAAGGAGAAGTCCAACTGCCCAGCAACAACTTCGATGTTGGTAGGTAGTAATGACAGATGTTCAGCCAGTACATGCTCCACAATCTGCTGCGGAATTAAATGCCTCTTCCAAGGTTCGCACTCCCAAGCTGTTCGTCAGAGAAAACCAACTGGCTTGAATTCAACAAAACATGAACTCAGCTTTATTGATTGAAGCCATAGAAGTGGTACCCACCTACAGTTTCTGAAATCTTTCCGTCTTTGAACCTCCGTAATTCAGCTTTTTTGCCCCAAAAAGTGCGAAATTTTCTTGCCTATCATAAATCATGATGCAAGACATGAGGCAATGATCAATCTCAGCTGAAACAGAACTAGGTGAAATTAAAAGCAGAGAATATACCATTGTAGGATTACCTCTTCTTCCATATCTGCACTAGGTCCAATATCCACCATTCGAAACGCAGTCTCGAACGAGCTTAGTAGAATTCCAACATTGAGAGGTTCCTTTCCAAGATTTGTTAAACCCTAAAAGTACAAACTATGGCAACTATAATAACTAAAAAGATCTTGCTTTTTGCTAAGTCCATTCTAAGAAAGGTATCCACACAGCCAATTCTAGTAAAATTTCCAACTTCATTCTTATTTGCACAATACAGTTTAAAATATACCTGCTTAAGACTCCAGCCTGAGGGTAAGGTTCTGTGAACTGCTCGAACTAATAGAGCTCTATCACCAAAGCCTTTGCGGATAAGATCTTCAACATTTTCCTCAAATAGTTTCCATCTGCCATCATCAAGATAGCATGGACCAGAAAGAACTTTTGAAAAATCCTGAGGCTTCAACCTACACCAAAAAGAATGCCATTACCGTTTTGTCTAGTTCTTCAATAATATTACAGAAGAAAAGAAGAACTCATGATTTTTTTTAGGCGCTTTTCTAAGAAGCTCACTAGGTTAAGTAGGCGACATGTTAGAACATTCACTACAATAATTATGAACAATAATTATGAACCAATATAACTATGTAGATACATATATCATCGTCTCATCAAGAGGCATCAGTCCAAACAAAGTTGTGATCCCAACTGGACGGGATACAGCATGTGGCATTGGGCACATCTTGGCAAAGAGACCATCGATGAAGCTCATAGTGCTGTCTAGGCATGAGTCGTCGATGCCTATCATCCCTCCAGCTGATCCTGGTGGCCGTATCTGGATCATCCCGAATCTGATTCTGAGACTGACCCCATACTAGGGAATCACCTAGAGAAAAAGAATGTGATCTGAGACACCATGAAAGTGTGTTGCTAGCAATGATCAAATGTGATCTGAAACTGGGTGGCACTCTCGCTAAGTGGTTGCTAGCAATAATCACTTATCTGAGACAACTAGCTGCTCATACCTTTCGACTGAAGTCCTACTGTACCTCTTCAAGAGTGAATAGGTTCTGTAGTTTCTCTCACAAGTGGAACACTGGTCTCTTTATCCCTAGTATGCTCATCCCAGAATAAAAAAAAAAAGAAACAGAAATTTGAGAAGAACTGAAGCAACATGTAAATGACAAAATAACCGATGGCTTATCTTATGCTTCGTATGTCTGGCATGCGCATAAGAGGATAGGCTCACAATTCGCAATTTGGCAGATCTGCCAAGAATCTTGACCAAAGTTTCTTCCAAAAGGTGACGAACTGAAAAATAGGGCTATGAGTGGAGAATACATGGACTTAGTGATTGAAATGGTTTGCCTTTATAGACTACAATGAATTATTGTCTACCGGATGAGGGGTACAAGGACTGAAATGTTCTTTTTTTTTTAACTTGACATTAATTGAATTGCATAGTTCCAGATAATTGATATTCACACCTTTTTGAACCGATTCGAGATTCGATTAAAACAGTTGGGAAAATAAATCAAAACCATGAGTGTTCTTGGAAAAGACATTGAAACCAAATTGAAATCGATTCAAGTTGAGATTTGAATCAACTTGTAACTATGTAATTGCTGACTGACTACACTAGTCTATCCAAAAGAGGAGTAGAAAAAGAACATACACTAGACATCAGTATGAGATCTTAGGGAGTAATGAATGATATGGTGATGTCTATGATATTTATCATTAAAAATGGTCACTCTCTCACAACACCTATTCGTAGTGTGTAGATCCCAGAATACCATACTCTTCTTTGCATCTATCCACCCTCTTCTCATGTCGAATATGCAAACATGGATGGCAACTCAAACTCAGTAAATGGTACAACCGATTTGATATATCTTCATGCATTCTACTTTCCCAATACATGCCTCTTGACTGCAGGAGACAAATGATATTCAATGCATTTTATCGAGTTGCAGGATCCATGTCCTATTCTAAACCATGATCTTCTGCACCAGTCAAAGGCTGTAATTTTAGCATCCTTATCCAACTCTAAGTAGGAGGAAATTCCAAGCCTCTTGATAAATCATCGATAGAACCACAAAACTAGGCAGTTGTTGCTCCCTGTGTAAAGCAAGAACACCTATACACATTTCATTTGTTGATGATATATGTTGCCTCTGATATGACAAGAGTATTGAGATCAAAGAAAGTTCTATTGATTGTGGCTAACAAAAGGGAATGCCACATGATGGTCAATAATACACATTAAATATTCCATGCATTTGAGATAATACAGTGATGCTCCAAGATCCTAGTTCCACTGAGGAGGTTAATGCTCTCTTTTGTATCTCAAGAAACTAAGCTTCGTAGGCCAAAAGAGATGAACCCACGGACTGGCCTTCCATCTCTACAAGATGACTATGTTTTTATCCTCAGCCCATACCTCCAAGGAATCACACTTTTAACATTTGATATCGATTCAAATCGATTTGCAATTTGAATCAGATTTTTGCAAAAGAATTTTTTTGTTTCCTGATTAATTTGATGTTTCCATTTTTTTAAGGGGTTTTTTTTACGTTCGGCACAGGTTGATTTGAACTTTCAAAAAAACACTTGAATTGATGGGAACTACGCCTTGACCACCTAATGTGACCCAAAATAAGGTTCCACATGGATCTTTAACATCTTCATCATCTGACATGGAACTGTGTTGATGCTTTGGGCCATAAAGGGGCCAAATTTCTTCAGAGGAACAAAATGAGTGATAACATCCATCTCTTTCACCAGACTTTTTTCCAGAACAACGACCAAATGCCCAGAATAAAGGCACTGGAGAAAATCTGGCTCATTATACAGTGAACTATGAACATAAAATGCCTATAGGCTATAATATTTGGGGCTCTTGCCCTCTAAGCCTATAACAAACGCTACAACCAAGCCTTTGATTCTTTTCATGATTGGCTATTATGGAATCTGTAGCTATCATCTAGCCTGCCATCAGTCCATAAACAACCAAAGGCTCAATAATATTTAAACCTATTATTTCTCGAGTGTTGCCATTTTGTGGTCTTATATAATGCGAGGACATGCTAAAGATAACATGGTATTTAAAAAAGATAATTACCATGGTTGTAAAGCATTAGTGCAGGTCAAATCTCCCAAAGCTGTAAACCTAACAAGGTAGTTCCAGCCATACACAGAGCTAGTTCCAAAAAGCATACTGAATGTCAAAATCTTCCCATGTTGTGCACAGAAGGTAGTTTTATTTCTTCTATAATGAAACAACAAAATTGAAAAATTAACTTCTTTTGGTGCTGCACATATGGAACAAAATGCACATGATCGGGAACACTTGCAACAGGTATCACTGACTGGTGGATTAGAGATCAAAAGATGATAGATAACAGAGAGGAGTTTTAAGTCAAAACCATCAACATTTAGTGTCCCATTTATTGGCATGGCCATTTGATCTATTTTGATACATTGGAGAGAGTGCATATACATCAAAGTCTTCATTCAAATAGAGGGCATCATACCTCACATGACAGTCGTACTTGGCTGAAAAATCTACAGGCACCATGAACAATTCATTGAAGCCACTGTCCATGCTGGAATCCTTCATAGCAGCAAGTGTTTGCACTGCCTCATGCTTTAGCTGCAAACAATCGATTTCAATGAAAATGTTCTCAGCTCTGCAATTAAAACCATATAGCTGAGCAAGTTCTATTATAGTCATTGCCTTGTGTACCTCTTGTAAAGAGCTGGCAGTCATACGAGACGATAAATTCAAGTATCCCGATGGATTGCACCAGAGAAATTCGGATGTCTGAGCATGCTTCTTTTTCATCTGGAATAGGTTAAAGCCAAATACTCTGTCAAATAACAGCCAAGAAAAAACAAATTTACTCCTCACAAATAGGTCTTTAGATACTGTGGAAGGCTGAGGCATACATGAAAATAATTGATGAATTTAGTTTCATACGGCATTAGAGCTCAAATATACACACCTCCAGCAACTTGGTTCCATCCTTATCAAGCCCCATAAAGATCCCAGTATGTAAGAAATGCTGATTTGCTGCAGCAAGCAAAAAGATCCGATAAATATGGGCATTCAGCATGTCCATAATTATAGAAGTAGAGCTAAAATTTCCCAGTTGAATGCAAAATTTACACCATGCTTTCTCTATGAAGAAGTCTGTTTCCTAGCACTGAAGATTCTTTGATACAATTGAAAACAGCTCGTGTGGAGAGAATTGAAAAGCTGATGTATGGAAAGCTGGAGCAAAAGCTTCAGAGCAGTATAGCCACTGCATTACCATTTTACTTGAGCTCTATTTTCCCACTTGAATTGCTTGACCTTATCACAAACTGGACTGACTGAATTCAATCAACTGAATGTAACCCACATCTAAAAAACTGAAAATCAAATCACAATCATTAAGAAGGACCAGATTGGAGGACCTAAAGACTCCATTGTGACCCTGAATATTTGCAAGCTTGTCATATGCTTGGTTACTCGTTGACCACCGGCAACAGTTGTAAGGTGGAACACAAACATTGACATCAAAAACCCATTCAATCCATCTGGGTGGCTGTGGAAGTTTCTTTGTTGCAACCACACCTGAAATCACAACCATGAACTCACTGTGCCGAAAATATCTGCACCAGTACTAATGCAAGAAATAGATACATCATTTATTGAATGCAGTAGCCAAACTTAGAGTACAAGAGAATCATGTCATATACTTTAAGCAGCACAATGGCTTCTCGTAGACTGCTGGAAGTTGAGAGAGTAGAGTTTAGCATTTTATTATCCGTCTCAACAAACATGTCTTCAAGTATACTGGCGTTATAACAGGGAGTAGCTTGTAAAGAGCCTTCCAACCTGGCAAGCATAAAACAAGTCACTTGTACAGATATCAAATTTGCAATCTTCCTGTAAAAGTGATTCACATTGCCAGTAAAAAATTGCATTGTATGAAGCTTGAGCTATTGCATCATTGTTTCATAGTAGCTTTTACTTCCAAGTTCCTTGTTCAACTTAGAGAAAAAATTGCCAAATATCCATCTCCGTTTGTAGAGAACACAATGGTATCACAACTTAAAGCAAGAACAAGTCATTAGTTCCATAGTAGTACGGAATTCTTTCTGTATGTATCAAAAACACTTCGAAAAAAATCCACCGGAATATTTTATTTTGCATCAAAACAAATCAAAATCTTTTTGACATTCCATATGCAAGGAACGTGATACATTCCATACTAGAAGGTATGAAATGGGTATCTATGGAATGAGTGTTCCTACCTCTGCAAAGACCACAATGCATGACCCATAGATGCCTGTCTCATACCTATTTAGGGGGTACATTTCATTTGGGACAAAATCGCTCCTTAAATACAGAAAGAAATAAAGCATTCTCTATTTTTCAATAAAAATACCATGCTACAAAACTATGGCATGAGTATGGAATGGGTATCTATAGAATGAGTGTTCCTATCTCAGCAAACCCATAGATGCCTGTCTCATACCTATTTCGGGGGTACATTTCATTTGGGACAAAATTGTTCCTTAGATACAGAAAGAAATAAAGCATTCTCTATTTTTCAATAAAAATAACATGCTACAAAACTATGGCATGAGTTCAATGTTGCCCCCCTCTTAATGACTCATCACCAAATCAGATTCATCAAAGACTTAATCAGAGCAACTGGAGACTAAGTGCTTGGAAGGAGGTAGCCAAAAATTCAACAATCATTGGCTGGTTAGCTCTGGAGAGCCAAATACTATCATTGATGCTATAACTGCAAATGAAAATTTCAAAGCACCCGTTGAATTTGGCTTCTCGAACATTGTTCCTATTGGAAGCCAGCTTTGTCTTGTCAAAAACCTCTTCGGAAATCGTTGGGATAAGTCGCAATGCAAATTTGACTCCAGCAGCACTTTCGTCTGTCCCTGCAAAGAAGAATAATTGCAATACTTTACACCATACTTTTCATTACGAGAACTTGAGAGGCTCAACCACTTTCATGTGATGACAAATCTCACACTGAGAAGGCAGAACAATTGTGCACACCCCATTGCCTAACAATGATTGAATAAAAATCTAAAATCAAACTGGAAAAAAGAGACTTTTCTTTTTTCAAGCATATGCGAGCTTTCACATAAAAAGTACATCTTTGTGCTGGTTATTCAAGTTACAGTGAAAACATTTCCTGAAACTAGGATGAATTCAAATTAAAGAAACAATTGTGCTATTTTGGCATATGATACTTCATAATGAAAACTTGCATAATAAAATTTGTCATAGGAGTGAACTAACCCCACCGTGTATCCATCATAACTAATGAAAATTGTCTACATGAGTTTTATCTTTTGAAATATTAGTATATTTGTTTTAGATGATGTTAGGACGCCTTTTCTTAGAATTCAGACAGTTTTCTTTTGTGGAATCTAGTTAGAGTTTTCTTGGCCGATGGAACAAAGCATAGGGCATCTCCTAATGTCTGTGTCATTGGGAAGAAGGGTAACATGGACTCCTTGTGGCTCCTAGAACAGCGTGGAAAATCCAGCTCAGTGCCTAGAGATAGTGCACATGGCATAAAAGACTGAAAACTAACAGCTCCTTGAAGCCAGCACTGGAGCCTACTGATTGGGTAAGATATCTATTTGTGACATTGCAATGTATCCAAATGCAATGTCATAAGTTCAAGCTTAAAAAAAAAATACATGCAATGAAAAAAGTCGTAGGATCTTTATCGAAACAATGATATAGAGTTCAAAAATAACAATGTTAGTTGCTATTTGCGTTTCAAAAAATTTCCAGGGTCTCTTGGGTAGACCTAGTGCTGACTAAGAAGCAAATGACAATCAACAAGGAAATTTTGAAAAAAAAAAAAAAAACAAGGACTATCATACATAATCAAGAGATATCAAGACATACACAAAATACTAGAGACAGTGGGCTTCTTAGCTCCGCACAATTTTAGATTCTATTATTAACAATCTTAAGAGTACCAAAAGCTGACACACGAAAGACAACCATAAAAGTCATATAATTCGAACTTTTTAGGGGTGAGATATTAAAATTGAAATATTTTTAAACTGCCACCTTAAAACAAACCAGATATTTTGCTATAGACTCCAACTAATAACTTCATATAATCATACAAAGCTCAAACTTCAAAAGACTTTGGTCATGGAGCCATACAGACACCACAAAGTAGCATGAATATTTCTAAAATGGAAACTCGTTAGCTGGAAAAAAAGATGGTCGTGTAAGTACTCTGGATTAAGGAAACTTGCTAAATGTCTAATCAGCATGCAAAACACAAAATAGCCACAGCTTTGCTACTTTTGTACACCTCATGCTGCCACAATAAGACTAGTCAATCATGCAGTTAGACTCGAGGCTAGGACTTGACAGAATTATACATATTTGGCCTCATCAAGCCCAATGGCAGCACCAAGCTTGCTACATGGAAGATGTCACAAGCAACAATAGTTGCAAACAACTGTAGAGGGTAAGCAACATGACTGAGCTTCTATAGGATGCGAATAGGAATGCAATATCAAGGTGCTTGTTTTTGTGTTTGAGTGCTCCTTTTTGTGCCAAGCTTGAGATAAACATCTTGTCCAATGACACGCTATATATTTGCAGCATCTATCCAAGCTCGTCACCTGATCCACTAGCTGATGTCCAAATGATCTTCCTCCCAATCTTTGATCACTACTTAAGGACCTTCCCTATTATTTGTAACGCTGTCGGAGTTGATCAACTCTCGACTGGCTCTCCAAGTTTCTGACCATCCATAACTCTCGCAAATCCCTCAATAGTCAGCCACATATCCCGTCTCGGTGCAGTAGTCAACTTAATCATTCTGGCTAGATACTCATCTTGACCAACTGTTTTCTGATAACAATCAGTCTCAAAACCATATCTGTGACTCATCAAGGCCAATATTTCATAAGCTTAAGCATGAAATCAATTCATTGGCCTTCTTAACAAAAAACAAAGATCTGCATTGGTCGGCCCGAGCTTAAAACATCAGCACTTTTATTACATTGCAAAAGTAAAGCTACTTTAGCAAAGGAAAAGTGTAGATATGAATTTACTTATTTTTAGACCTATGTAGCTATTCACATGGTCAACAAAGGTTGAAACCCCTTAGCATTTCCATGGATTTCTTTACTGGTTCTACCAAAATATGATAGGACATTATTTGGGTGATACTGGATAGCCTAATGGAAATGGAAACATTTGTCTATGTTAGAAGCACTGTAAAAGCATCAAAATTAGCTCAAGTATTCGTTGAGCAATTATAGACTTTAGGGTGATGTGATCAATGATTGTCATGATAGTTGCAACTAAATTCAAACCAAGTGAATTTGAGTTGAGATTCATAAATATTTTGAAACATTAGAATCAAGCAAATTATCAAAAGAATAAAATTCATGGGAAAGATAGCAAGGATCATGTGCTTTTCGCATGGATTGCAAAAAGGAAACCCTAAAGTCACCTTTAAAATATTCTCTAGCTTCCTAAGGCTATTGCAATGGATGGTATGTTTCAAGAACTTATTTGAACAGATTTCAGGTTTTGGCTAGGAGTAAGAAGAAAATTTGAATCTTGCAACAGATTAGAAAGATTTTAAAATATCCTTCGAATTAGAAATTGTTGTGACTATGCTTGTGATGATTTGTCCATGACATTTTTGGATTTAATATTTTAGAAACTGGAGAACACGCTAGGTCTTTGCTCAATAGAACATCCAAAATATAATGGTCAAACAAAGATGACTAATGAGTTTATGGAGAATATACATATGTGCCTCGTCAGTAGACAGAATAGGAAAAATAACTTCCATTGATAGATTTACTTACAACAGAAATAAGCATTCTACCACTAGACACGCTCCATACTACTGCAAGGGTTTCAGCCAAGGCCAGCCACTTTTGTTGAAATGGGAAGGATAAAGTTGCGAAAGGCGAATAATTTTTGGCAGGATATGCAAAAATCTTAAAGCATATACTGGAAATTGTCTATAGACCTCACAATCAAACCAAACACATTGGGCCTTAAAAAATTGCTCGAGTATTTCAATGAAGCGATTGGGCATATCTTCAAATCCCAACGAAGTCAAGATTCAAATGAATTGCAGGCTTGAAAGTGTCACAAGCTATCTACAAGGCACTACAGGCCATTAGAAATATCAGAGGGCTGACAAGCTGGAACTTCTGGACAAAATTAGAGTGTTTCCAAAGTTTCATGTAAGCAAACTTACGACCAGTCCACAGAGAAGATCTTCAGTTGCATAGGAGGATGAATTGGGCTGAGTTGAGGACATAGCCTACACTGTTCCTTCAAGCCCAGGACAATAGCAGATAGCAGAAAGGTGGCTGACTGGCACTTGCTCTGATTACTTGATTGATTGTAAAGAATGGTCAACAGATGATGATTCTTGGGAGAACATTGAAAGCCTTAAAAAGAATTCGTCGTACCTCATTTCTCGGGAAATAAAAAACTTAGGAAGTATTACACTACGATAGTAGGTAGACTACCCCCTGTGAAGGGAAGCCTAGGGAGGTTACACTCTACATGGAAGTTAAAACTTGGAGACAATTGCAGTTAGACTATGACTAGAATGATAACCGGGCTTGATAAGTGGACACCTAGACTGGACATGTGGGAGCAGTTGCATGACACGTGTGCATGACATGTTGCCTTGCGGTGTGGCTATTTAGTGAGTGTTAGGACATTAGGAGAAACATTGGAATCAGTTGTGCTCTCAAGATCTTCTAGATTACGTGCAGCATCTCCTTCCTAAGGTGGGCTATGGTAATGTGGACACCACACTACTGTGAATAGGTTGGTGAGGTTAGTGCAATCTCCTAAGCAAAAGGGTGAACACAGGTATATGTTATATGGTAGGGGGGAGATTACTATGTCTGGTACTCTGACGGATTCTGGTTGATTGGCATGATCTATGTAGGTGTGATTATGTGAGGCGTTCACAGAATTAGCTGAAAGTTCTTACTCCATCAGCAAGTTACACAATAGGAATCAGTGCTGGTTCAATCATGGAGCTCTAGACTTCATCAAGAAGCTTTTGGTTACAATGGAGTTGATATGCTGCTAAAATTTATGAATCAAGGAGCTTCTTACACATTGATGCTCATTTGAAATTGGACCAGCCCACTGTTACTTGCTAATCATTTCAGCCAACACCATAACATTCTGGAGGTAAAATAGGGTTTGAATGACGGTGGGTCTGGAACACCTTGCAAGTTTGACAAAGCCACACCAGAACAGTCTAAATTTGTCACACTTTTTCTTGCATGTTCATTTCTCCTTGGAGCTTTAGATGCCGATTAGATCACCATGCAATTGAGATTTGTCTATTACACATAAGAATTGTGAAAAAGTCTGGCACAAATTAAATCGATTTACATTTCTTGTACAATTTGCTTCTTACTAATCAAACCTTAAGGGGCAGGAGCCACTAAGATATAATTGCCAAGAACTATACGTAGGACAACATAGCTATCCATCTCAACAGCAGCCAATCAATTTACAGGAAGACATGATTGCACAAATGCAAGAGTCAGCAAGACCATACCTGTAATGCAGGAAAGAGGATTGTGGATCTCAGAGAACCATTGATTTTGACTTCAATTTATTTAACAGCCAAACATTACATGCATGTCATGCTACTTTGATAGGATCAAGCAGAAACAGAAAGACCAAAAGCTACTGTGTTGCGCAAAAAGTAAATTCAATATGTATGACAACGAATACCTGGATGCAAAATCAAAACTGGCTTTCGAGCATCGTGCTGGAAAAATGCCCACTCGACTTGTTTGATGATGGCAGAGGAACGAAGATGTTTTTCAATCATAGCAAGAAAAAGACTACGCTTCACATGGTAGCGGTGATTCAAATAATCTTTCTCATGAAAGCAGGTCTGCAATTTGCAGTGAGTCACAACTTAGTTCCAGATCCTCTGAGGAAATACTACCAAACCATTGCTCTAAAAAATGAAACTAGATAAAACATGCTTTAAAGCAATGAACCATCAGCAAGAGCCAAATAAATTCTGATTTTGAGCTTTACACAGTAGGTTCGTGCAACAAGCATAGCTGTAAAGCAATAGATCTTTTAAATTGTGTGTCTATAAACCATCGATTGAGATAAACCGTATTCATTTGTTTGATTGCTGGTTTAGACTCAGGTTTCTAGAGCCTTGATGTGTATATGAAAAACTTTCAGATCCGAACTTAACATATCTTAGAATACTAAAGTATGGTGCTCTACTGTCAGTAAGAATTTGACTCCACCCTTGGAATCTCTTCGTCGTTAATGTGCTGTTATGATACAGAAATATCCAATTTTCTTGTTGCAGGTCTGTTAGTCTTGACTTGGACGAAAAAGGAACCATCTGTTTGCAAATCAAGCTTCAGTCCAGTAGTTTCTATATTACCTGATACGGTTGGCTTTTATCCGTTCTGGATGGTGAAAGACAAACTTGGTGATAAGAAAGAAATGTTTATTGAAAAACTCAAATAATCAACTTTCAATATCAAAGATGTAAAATGGAGCTCCTTTGGAGATAAATAACAATCTTTCACATCTATTTGACAAAGGGCACTGTCAAATATAACAATTTGGATAAAAAGAAGAGTTCCATGCTATGTTCCATACATTTTAGAATGCTCGGTCCCAAACAGTGTCTAAAAACACCTCCATAAACTTGAGGTACTCTCTTATTTTGAAGTGTAAACGTATAAAATTCACATGACAAAAGAAGCTAAGCTTGATAGACAAAGTCTAATCCTTACCGAGATATATATCGTACAAAGCTTGCTAATACAAGACAAATTTCCTGAACACAATTAAAGTGTTCGCAAGGAATTTTTAAATGCGATGAGATGAAATGAATACAAAGCATGGATCATATTAAAGCTTTGAGTAACTTGCCTTTGGAATGCGGACTGCCAAATCAACAACAAGGACTGGCTTTACAAGTGCTTGCAAGGAATAACTCCCCACAGTCTCTACTGATTCTATTTTCTGAGCGAAGAACTTGGCTTTTTTAATAGGGACTCCCAAGTCCTTAACAAAGGCTTTTGCATAAGTCCAAGGAACCTACATGAAGAGCAAAATTAGCACTTGGTATCATAATTTATGTGATGTAAATAAGACTTTTTCACATTATAACAAAAACAAATTAAAGAATCCTAAAACTACATCAACCATATGTAAGAAGCCTGTTGAATACCCAACTATAAAGAACAAAGTGAGCCATCCATTTGCAAATGCATTTTTCTTGCCACACAAATTACATAAAAATCAAATCTGGTCGATTAGTCACTATGTTGGGACCCTAACCAATTCATACTCATGTGAGCTAGTAAACCATGGAGGTTTGACAATCCGTATCGAGTTCTTCATTCGGCAGCTTCTACTGGGAGTGTTTTGAGATTCTTTTGTGAGAGAAACTAGGCAAAACAAAGTTCCTTTCTAGGAGAGCTTACAAGATGTCGCTGTCTTTTGGTATTAAAATTATGTATCAAGTTTCACTATCATTTAGCAGTTTTCTACTCTTCTATTCCATTTTTTGTCTTATCTCGTGGCTGTGACCAAAGGGAAGATTTCACTGACGACTGTGACCAACAGGAAGATTTTACTAATGACTGTCAATATCAGGACTAAAATGATGATTTTTAGCTTGACCAACACTATAAAATTTCAATAAAAATTTCAGTGATGTCCAGCAATATGAGGATCAAAATAGCAGGTCGTAGTTGTTGGATCGAAGATGATTTGATTGAAAGAAGTGATGGTCAAAATGATATGTGGTCTAATGATTGTAGATATCAAGGTCAGAATCAATTCCAATATGGTACTGAAGACCAGTCTGAAGTAGTGAGCGTGGAAGAGCAGTACCAGTGGCAATGTGAAAGCAAGGACCAACATGAGCCTATGGATCAATTATTAATTTTGAGGAAGTGGCGGACACTATCATTATGGTGCAGAACGACATCTCAATCACCAAGTGATAATGAAGACTGTAATGTTGACTATGCAACATATGAAGAACCATATGAGAGTGAAGATAGTGATGAGAATGGAGAATATTCTCTTTTTATCTTACTACAGATATTATTGGTCCTTGTCATATGCATAAACCATTTTTTTTTTGACACAAATGGTTTTAAGGAGGGAAAGACTACCGGTTTGGCAAGTGACAATTTCCAATTCTTATGCCAATTTTGTGGGAAGTTTATTGGAACCAAAATCAACAACAATGGGCCGACATTCATAAAGATTCCATTTGATTGGTAGCATCCAAGATGTAGTTTAAGGAAGAAACAGACATCAAACGCTATCTACTTGACCTTCAAGATCACCTTCATATTCATGTGGAGCAATCACTTCCTTCAGTGTTATGCATTGGATCAAGGAAAAAGAGAGCAACAATGCAATTCAAATCAGAATGACTGAGTACCTGATTTGTGGCAAATTCCGATGTCCGACTCAAAGAAAACTATTGCCCAATTTCTTGTACATGACCCTTTTGCAAGAATATGATGTGACTTAGGAATCCTCTTCAAGCAATGCAAATCTACATTACGGACGGAGTTCCTCTAACTAGGAAAGACTTTCCTTGCTATTACCCGTCGTCCTGATGTTTTAGCTTCCTAGAAGGCTTGACGTCATTCTTCAGCCTGGATATATGTGAGGTCGTTATCCATAAAAATCCGTGTATCTTTCAACTTGGCTCTTTTCTGTAGAGTATCTCTACGACTGGTAGGTGAAACAAAATGGATAATCAAAGTGGTATTATCCCGCTTTGTTCGCCATGTTGCGTCTAGGCCTTCACTAGTGTGGTCCAGAG
This sequence comes from Diphasiastrum complanatum, assembly GCA_029204225.1. Classification (NCBI taxonomy): domain Eukaryota; kingdom Viridiplantae; phylum Streptophyta; class Lycopodiopsida; order Lycopodiales; family Lycopodiaceae; genus Diphasiastrum; species Diphasiastrum complanatum. The sequence continues at coordinate 29,204,758 of CM055109.1, read as the reverse complement.
TGGTTTCAAGAAAACGTTTTGCTTCCTTAATAGCGTTTTGGTATCAGTAATGCCGCGTACTCTAATGTTGAGAGCTTTATTTTCACGGAGTCTCTTCCAAAAGAGCGGCTGAAATAACTGAGGAAATAGGAGCAGTGGGTTTATTACCATTTTTTAGTACGGCTGCCCATGACATAGTTTCCTCCTTGTGCTTTTCGATTTTGGCTTCCAATTCTTTGAATCGATTGGCTGATTCTGGTGTCGCATTGGTTTGGTTCTGATTTCTTGCTTCAGCACATCCACTTCTCTTTGTAGCATCTTGTTGGCTTCCTTGAGCTGCGACATTTCGGTCTTGATCAAGTGCAACTCCACTTTCAATTCATGGAAATTGTGTTGTAAAACTCCCGCATTAGCGGTAATGTAGGACTCAACTGCCTTCGAGGGTGTGTATGGCTCTTTAGAGCATGGGTAGGTAGGTGGGGGTGTTGATTGAACAGATGAAGGAAGACGGGATGGGGAAGAGTAGGATAATGAAGAAGAGGGATCATAGGAGGGTGAGGGAAAGGAATATGAAGAAGGAGATGAAGAAGAAGAAGAGGAAGAAGCAGTGGAAGAAGAAGAAGAAGCAGTAGTACAGAGAGGAGGAAGAAGAGGGGTAGGAGATGAAGGAGGGGAGAGAGGAAGGGCCACATGCCACACTAAGCAGTGAGCACTCTTGAGTCTTGTGACTCATGAATTGTCCAGGGACTTGTCCTGGGATTTGAACTTTGAAGGCTGAGTCCTAACTTCCTAAGTAGTAAGTAGTAAGTCCGAAGTCCAAAGTCGGGACTTGGACCTGAATCCTGACTCTTGACTCCTTGAGGCTTGTGTCAGAATCTACAAATTCTAGATAGGAGTTAAGTAATCATATTAGCACTCACACACACCAAGACCAACATAAGAGAGAGAAATGAGCAAAGCTGTATACAATGGAATGAATCTATGGTGGGGAGCCAGCCTACTTAAATACTTTCTCTATAGCTTGTGAAAAGCCAAAAGCAAAAAGCAGAAGCTAAAGGCAAAAACTTCATTGCTATTATTGTTACCTATTTTGGGTAAAGACCCATAATGATTTACTAAGTTCTATCCTAGAACTAATGCACCCACCTATATGCATGAATAACTATATTGACTCTAGATTTTACTATGAATAGAAATGGCCCCTATAATAGGCTATAGCACGTAGGCATGGCCAAACTAACATTAGGGTACAAATTTAATGTTTACTTTGTTATCTATTACTCCTAGAAATTCTCTAAACTTCTGAAACTTTTCTTTGCTAAGTCCTTTGGTAAAGATATCCACAACTTGCTCTTCTGTAGGCTCCACTCCCCTAAAAGTAGATGGATCCTTGGTTTCCAACTAGCAACATTGTAGCCATATAAGCAAAGTGTACATCCCCTCCTTATGATGATCCTCTTGTTGATTCTCCTATCGATCCTGATCTTCATGTTGCTTTTCAAGTCTAGCCAATCTCCTAGTTCCCTGTGCACTGGACTCTCCCTGTTCCAAAATGAAACTATCCTTGATAGTTTCATAGTACCATCCAGGCAACCTTCTAATATTTGATGTAGGATGCTTCTTGCTTGGTGAAGTGGGCGGTGAATAAGTATTCCATGTACTTGATCTCTCCTTCCCTTTTCCTTTCTCATCAATAGTCACTCTAGGTACTTGGATTGGTGTAGGCGGTACATGTGCTGATTCAGGCTCCTGTAATGACTCGTCACACAAAATAGGAATTCCTCCATCTTGTTTCCTATCATAAGATATCTTTGTATCTTTATCAGATCCATCCTCATCAAATATCACATCCATGCTTATGATGACTTTTTTACCCTCCAAGTCATACAACCTATATCCCTTCTCTTGATTATCATATCCAAGAAATAAACACTTGGTCGCCTTTGAATCCAATTTGCTCCTTGAATTCTTAGGTATGTGAGCATATGCAATACTTCCAAAAACCCTCAAATGACTCACATCAGTTTCTGTCCCGTGCAAGCTTCCTCTAGAGTCTGATTCTCTACAACCTTTGTAGGACTTCATTTCAAAAGATAAACCGTTGTCTTAACTACTTCACCCCAAAACATATTTGGAAGATTCTTACTTTTGAGCATACTCGCAGTTTCCACAATAGACCGATTCTTCCTTTCCGCAGCTCCATTTTGTTGAGGTGTGTCCGTACTTGCGAATTGTCTCTTTATACCATGATCCTTGCATAGTATCTTGATTTTTCTATCCGTTTCTTTCTCCACTCGTGTCTTAAACCATGTGAAATACTTGAATGCTTCACCCTTATTCTTGAGAAGATAAATCCACGTCTTTGTAGAATAGTCATTAACAAACGCCATGAACTAACTTGCTCTCCCATAAGACTAAGTTCTCGTAGGACCACACAAATCTGACAAGTTCTAGAACATTTCTCGCCTTGAATGTACTAGACGGAAATTTCTTCATATGATGTTTCCCTGAGACACAACCCTCACAAACCTTGTGATCAAAAACAACTTGAGGTAAACATGTAACCATGTTGTATTGCCTCAAGACTTGTAGACTTTTGTAATTCAGATGTCCAAATCTCTCGTGCCATAACTTACTCACTGATCCAATATCCGCAACACTTGCATGATGACCCACCACCTGAGACTGAAGTTTGTACAACTTTCCTGCAAGTATGCCCTCAGCTACTACTTCATTGTCCTTCCTCTTGATGAGACACCGCTCTTCGTCAAATTGCACCACCATGTGTTGCTTCGCAATAGCTGATACTGAGAGTAAGTTCTTCTTGATTCCTGGTACATAAAGCACGTCCTTTATGTCTCCAATCTTCCTTGAAGGTAGTTGAACCTGTACTTTTCCAACTCCAATTATATCATGTGTAGTTATCACATCATCTAGTTCTTGAAAACTAGACAGCCACTCTCGCCTAGGTAGCACTATATACTAGCCCAATCAAATGAAGTGAGACCCGTGCACCGTGCCTCTGCTACATATAGGGTTGTGGGGGGGGAGGGGGGGGGTAACGATAATATCAAATACCTAACACTTACTCAGGGCATCCCAAATAAATCGTTGAAATCAGAACCTCTCTAGCTGGACAAGGGAAGCGTGGCCCTTCCCAAGTCTAGTGGAAGTTGCCTCTCTCACGCCAAATCTAGGACCAGTAAAGAGCACCCCTAGATATGGGTAGGATAATACATCTCCAATGGTTGTCCATCAAAGATGAGCTCATGTCATTGCATGAAGGCCCTAGATGTGTTGAAGACCATAACCTTGGTCTTCGTGATGTTAACACCCAATCCCCATATGATACAAAAAACATAAGATTGTCTAACCATCTAAGTAAATTGTCTGTAGTCATGGAGACTAGAGCCATATCCTTAGCATGAAGAAGATCGCCAAGCCTACAACCTACACGACCACATAGACCAATAACTCTATCGAGCTCATAAACATAAAGTCCAAACAAAGAGGGTGAGAGGGAGCAACCTTGCTTCACACCAATGGTACTCCGTATCTACTCTGAAATGCGAAAAAAACCAAGAACTCTCTCATAAAGTGCCATCACCGCTAGAACCATGTCAGTGAAGAAACCAAAATCATGCAGCTATTGGATGAGAAGGGACCATGGAACGGAGTCAAAGGCTCTCTTGAAGCCAACAAAACAATAGTAAACCCACTCTCGATAGCTCAAAACTTGTCTAGCCCGATGCATGTAGTCTCCTGGTCTCAGCCTCAAAACTCGCTATCGATTGAAAAATGGTCCCATTCGCAATAACTCACTATTGATTGAAAAATGGTCCCATTCGCAACAAATGCTCGATCATGATAATACATATAATTAAGTAGAGATCATTGCTTTTTAATTTTTCAAGTCTTTGTCACCTTTTAGCAAGTGCAGTGTGTGATACTTCCATGGTAATTGGTCAATAGGTGGTAAGTGCTCAATAGGTGAAGATTTTAGGGTGTTTTTTGTTTTTTGTTTTCAACACTTTTTGAAATTTTTGTACAGATCATCATAGACTAGACTACTCTCAACCAATTTCACCACTCTTGTTGCTTTCTTTACCTTTGTCCTAGCCTTAAGCCGGATTGGAGAGGTTAATCAGTTAAGCTTTTCTAAGATCCAATCTGAGTTGTATTTGTCCTTAAGAGATTTGTGTAAGACTGATAGGTACTTCGGTCGTATTTGGCTAGACGTCTTGGCAAGTTCTTCTAGATCTAGTGATGAGCTTGGAATGCAGGATTCCAAGATTTCTCCTCGGGACAAGATACAGAGGAATGGGTTGCTTTTCCGGAATGGAAAAGTTTGTGTGCCAAAAAATGGGGGATATAAGGGCCCAGATCCTGCATGAATGTCATGACAGCCCGTGTGCGAGGTACCCTAGCGCTCAAAGGACACTTGACTTAGTAAAAAGGAACTTTTACTGGCCAAACTTAAAAAGTCAAGTGGAGGCATATGTTCGCAAGTGTGCGCAATGCCAAGTTAATAAAGCTGAAAGACTTAAGGCAGCTGGTTTGTTAATGCCCTTGGAAATTCCCAAAAGGAAGTGGGAAAGTATTTCCATGGACTTTGTGGTTGGCTTGGATGGGGAAGCAAAATGATGCCATTTGGGTAATAGTTGACAGGTTAACTAAAATGGCATAGTTCATACCAAGCAAGCAAACTGTCAAAGCTTCCGAACTTGCTCAGCTTTTCATTGAAAAGTTGTTCAGGTTGTTTGGTTTGCCGAATGACATTGTTAGTGATCAAGATCCTAAGTTCACTGGCAAATTCTGGCAAGCGGTCTTTGAGAAATTAGAGACCACTTTGAGTTTGGGGTCATCAGATCATCCTGAATCCGATGGTCAGACAGAGAGGACAAACCAGTCTATGGAAGATATGCTTCGGTCACATTTTTCCATAAGACAATCGGATTGGGAAAGGTACCTTCCAATGATTGAGTTTGCGTATAACAGCGTAAAGCACTCAGCGACGGGGTTTAGTCCATTTTCTCTGATGTATGGTTTCCAGCCTAGGGCTCCCATTTCAGTGGGCCTCAAAGGCCTCAAGGTTAAAGCAACAGTAGATTTCTTGCTTGTTGCTCGCGAAAACATAAAAACGGCTCAGGATAGAGCCCAGTTTTACACTAATCAAAAGCGACTACCAAGGGTCTATGAGGAGGGGGCTTGGGTATATCTTAGAATCCCAAAAGATTCTAAGGTACTAAAGATTGGAAAATGCCCTAAGTTATCACCTCGGTATGCAGGACCATTCCGTATAGTAAAGAAACTCCATCGGAATGCCTATCAGCCGGAGCTATCTCAAGGTATTAAAGTCCATCCTGTTTTTCACATTAGCCGTTTAAAGGAACGACTTGGTGGAAAGGATGACTTGATACTTCAGGAGGACTTAGTTCAGCTGGAGGACCTGACATCCTTTGTACCTACTGAACCACAGGCCATTGTTGTTGTACATCAACGTGGACTCATGAACCGGCAGGTAACTGAGTACTTGGTTCGTTGGAAAGGAAGTTTTGAGGATGATGATACTTGGGAAAAGGAATATGACCTTAAACAGAGGTTCCCTAGTTTCCTTCCTTAGATAAGGAATTTTTTAAGGAAGAGGGAATGTTAGGGACCCAACTCCCTTGGGTCCCAAACCCAGACTTGAGACTGGATGATGACTGGGCCTGTAGACTTGACCTATGACTCATGAACCTGCATGGTTGCCACGTGTCATGATCTAGGTGTGCACATGGCTTGGAGTCTCTCTCCTTGGAGGTATACAAGGGGAGGAGGACTCATTTGCCATCCATTCTATCTACCTAGGAGGAGGTGGATGGAGAGCGTGTGCACGGCCAGGATGTATGCTAGCGTGAGGCAGGAGATGGCTGAGAGCCTAGGTGGTGGTATGGGACACCGTCTAGGACGGAGGTCAGATCCAGCATGATACGGTCACAGGCCAGGGCATGGTGGGTGGACCCGGATTAGGTCCTACGGCGGGGTGGAACGTGAATCGTTCGGTCTCTTGTGGTTAACCGGCACCTGGAGGTTTGCAGTAAGTAGGGATTGTAACAGACATACACACTGAGGAGGGTGAGGAAGGGCTGCAATTACAAGGCCCTAGTATTTTCCAATATGCACGTAGAGTTCAATGCTAGCCTAGAGATCCAAGCTCAAGCACGGGCATAGGCAAAGGCATATCATTGAGTGGTGTAGGGGAACAAGGAGGCCAAGTTTATGCTAGGCATTTTTCTCTAGCCCATACTAGGGCTCTTTTTTCAATTCATGCATTACTTGGTCTAAGGAGAAGATCCTTAGATTTGTACTTAGTTGTGGTGTGTGTCATTTTGAAAAATCGCAATTTACTATCCTAAAACTAGTAAGTTTGTTGATCAAGTTGAAAAAGTACAAGTTATTGATCAGGGCTTCATTGCCTATAGGGTAGCAACATGCTAATGCTTGATGAATGTTCACTAACCAAGCTCTAACTCTTTGTTCTTCAGTCGTGGATTTTTTATAATGCCAAACTAATAATTCTAAACGTTCAGGCTTCAAATCATCACCAATCCATCGACTTTATGAGTTTATGGCAAACATTAACAAGAACATTCTTTGTTATTGGAGGGAATTTAGACATTCAATACGTTTGAAACCCTCATATTTGTATTGGGTTAATTACATTTGGATCCCTTGAACAATATGACTACATTGGCACCCATTCTTGACTTAATAGCCACTGCCTCAGAGCCCCAATCAATCAAAAAGGCGAGCAGCCATATATAAGCTCCTGAAGCTTAAAAACACCCTGTTACTCCTTCATATGGAAGCTTCTTGGTCAGGGTTTTAAGAACTTTTTTGTAGAAGACCTTTGTAGCAATCAATTCCTGGTCTTGGTTTTGAGATATTGATGAAGGATCATCAACTTTATAAATTTATAGCACTTACATTTTTTTTCCCCAATATTATCTTATATGTGTGTTTGCAATCCAAAAAAAAAAAAAAAAAAAACCGCCCATTGAAGAACACTTATCATGCAGAACTCAAACAGATTTTGTCTCTTTCTTGCATCGCATAGACATTCTTCCTCAATTTTTGCATCTCCAATGCCGTATCTTAACTACCTTGTGCTAGTTTACATATGCAATAATGTAGCTTTTCCCATTTCTCATATCCCCATGTCTCAATCGTCATTTCTCATTTTCCAAAGGATCTCTATCCAGCTTTCTTGGGCTGGGAAGAATCCACATTCATGTTTCTAAGGAGAGCAGTACTTTCATCGTCAACCACAGACTTTGAATTTTTCTTGCATCCAGACCATTCTGATCCCGTCTTTATTGAGGAAAATTGAAAAGAAACTCTTCACTGCTGAAGCCAATGAAAAATTAAATTTGTTTGATAACTTCTTAAGGAACTCCAGTTAAGAAATTGCAGAGAAATACAAATCAACCAAGCGCAACAAAACCCAAAAACAAACTGATCCTTCGGAGGCCTAAAGCAATTTAAATTCATACCTCTTGGGCAGGTATCTGCAGCAAGAGCTCTCTAACTGCACGAACCACATCCTCCACTGCACTGGTATTGTCATAGTCCACCTGCACTTCCCTGAGCAGCTCCTTCACTTTCAAAGAAGCTAGATGAGGAAGAGATTCCGCCATGTAGCAGCAATATTAAACTCAGCGACCCAAAAGTAAAACCTCACAAATCAAATCAATGCAATGGATGATTGTAAAAGCATGTGAGCGCTGCTGCAGCAAATCAAAGAGACTAGGGAGGCAAGGTGTGGGGTTTTAGAAGGATTTATGCAGGGTTTAAGTAGGGCTCTGCCGACTTTAGCTTTCCTTCTTTGTCTTTGTAGCCCCACAATGAAGCTAACAGCAATTGTAGGCTGGTTTTAAGCTTCTGTAATATAACCTTGAACCTCACTTTTGCCCAAAAGCTTTAGTGATGGAGCCATTGTTGCCGCAGGCAGCTCTGAAGACCAAAAACTGAAGTGGCTAATTGCAATCACCATCCGATCATTCCCACTCCCTTATGGCATGATCCAAAACAATTCGATCTCTTTGTAGGAGAAGCGAAATTTGCTGCTTGCAGCCAATCGATCCGCCCTAAAACCTCTCCAAGGGTTTAAGGATATGGAATTAGGGTTTTGAATTAAAGCTCTTGATTTGGGGATTCTCTTGTATCTTGCTAAAACCCTAGCTATGTGGATTTGGTGGGTTATACCATGTGGACCAATGACCCCTTGCTTTTCAATTTTTTTCCCAACCCGCAACACCCTCAAGGGGTTAGCAAAAAAGAGCACTTCTCACATGGTCCCATCAAAGTGTATAGATACAGATCCATATCTGGATCTGGGTATAGGGACACAGACCGCATGTCAGTCTTGGTTCTAGGCTCTTGTGAGTGGCAACAACACTTCTCGAGGCATCGAGCACGCCTCCACCACCCCATCTCAGTCCTAGTTGGAAACCAATTTCAAACAAGGACCATTTTATATATTATATTGTGGTTGCATAGCAAAGTTTGGATGCAGGCAACTTATTGACAACATTGAGAGATTAAGGAAGAAATATTTGCATGCAAGGGATTTGAATGACCAACCAACATGCTAAGCATTTTGCTAGCCCTACTAGTAACAAGTGGCATTTCTAGATTGCATCATGCTGCAACTAGCTACGCAATTCTAGCCTTGCATGGAGTTGAAGAAACGTTCTATTGACACATTGTAAAAGTTACAACTGGCTACGCAATTCTAACCTTGCATTGAGTTGTAGAAAACAAGGCTATTGACTTATTTGTAAGAGTCGCAACAAAAATCAAGAATGTTAAAAGCTTAAAAAAAATGTATCTAAAATTGTTAGAATTACAATTTGCAAAAAACCAAGTTGTTGTAACATATAGCATAAGAACAAAGAAAAATTTGAAATTAACAAGCCAAAAGCTTAATTGGCAAGCATACACGAAAGGCATGTAAGAAGTGTATTATGAACAGAATTATAGGAGCTTGCGTCTCTTTAAATACCAGTATGCCTTTGAATTTATAGGATTACATCTTAGTTTGTTGTATCCAGACTCGCTTGTTGATTTGTAACGTCGAACAAAACCTTTCGATTGTGTTAGCTATTTTTCTATCTTCAACAACATCTAAAGCTTGAACATGAAACTGCTCATAAAAAGATCGGTCCATATAATAGTGTTTTCTCATTTTTTTGGGTGGTAGCCTTGCATGCTGTTGCAATCGGCGTCGTAGATTACATGTTTGGCCGATGTAGACACCATGGGTTTCTTTGCATTCTATTTTGTAGATTGAGTATTTGATCTTGGACGTTTTTTTGTTGATGTTGTTTCTTGCAAGCGGAAATCGTATTAGTTTAATGGAAAGCTTATAAATAAAGAAGAAGATCATTGTATGGTTCAAATTCACCTGCGTACTGGATGCAGATGGCAATGCCGATGGAGAAGTTTCTTCTTGCAAGAAATTGTGTATTAATATGTAATGAGTTAAAACGGTTACTTATAATCACATATATGGAAATGTAGATGGCAACACACACTTACTGGGTTAGTAATCATTGCAGAAACTTCGCCTTCGAGAATCTTCAAAACCGTGTCAATTTGAATCGGGCCATCTGTTAGCTTTGTACCGTCATCTGACAAGTGGCCCAATTTTTTTCCCAAATCCATTGTGATTGCGTTCAGTTCGGCACGACTCATGTCTTTCCAATCATCAATTGAAATCTTGTAGTCGAAGTAAAGATTTCTCGTTGTGTAGTAGTTCTTATTTAACATAGCATCAAAATGTTGTATTGCTGGTCGATTTGTTGTGATTGTTGCAAGGATGTTTATGGAGAATATGTTATATAGATGTTTTAAAAACCCTGAAATAAGAATGGCATTTCAAAATATGTATTTAACATTCATAGTTTTTGTACTAGGTGATTAAAAATGGACATTTAGAAAAATAGAATGTTATAAAATTATAAAAGAATAAGAATAGAATATACCTTCAATTGGATCTCCATGATATTGATTGATGTATTGACCTCTTTTGTGCTTCTTTTGTTCAATGAATCTGCTTAGAGCTAAATTTGTTTGGAAGCCTTCCTTGTATGTGTTTGGATCAATACCACAGGAGTTCAATAAGAACATTTGTTTTGTTTCCGTGGGTGATGGTATTTCAGGAGAAGTTTTTGAAGAGGACACCTCAGCTTTCAATTTTCGGAATAACTGAAACAATGAATTTGATATTGTATTTATTCCGAGAAGGGACATTTATGAGTCCAAAGTGGAAATGAAATTTGTATAATTATCGCTTTTGGATCATACTCAATTTTGGATGCCATTTCCTTTTCTGATAATCTGCAAATATTAGAAAGACATATTTAAAAATAAAAATAAAAATCATACATGAAGACAAAATAAGTGGGTAGAAAGGATTATAGTACATCTCTGAAGATATGACAATATTTTGGATATTTATGTTTCAAACGGAAATCAATATCGGTTGGAAATGTTCTTTCCCTGCAACTTTGCCATGGCTCTTCTGAACTAGCCATTTTTGATTGGTAGCTTCATAATTGTATCGTGCAGGCTACCTCCATTAAAGTACGGGAAGATAGAGACCAAAGGAGGTTGTCGTGTATGTCCAATACTCTGCACAATTCCCATGTGTGCAATATCAATACTAACCTCTTGCGCGAAGGATTTCAATCTATCTTGTCGCGCACCTTTGTATCTCTTTGTGGCAAAAACAACTCCTTTAGGAACAAAAGATATTCCGATGATTCCAATTTTAAAACAGGCTCCAAATGTACCAGATCCTACTCTTTCTTTCCAAACAATTGCATCATTTGGAATTCCCACTGATAGAGTGCATTCGAAATTCTTGACACTCACTGCTAGTCGTGTAAAATATGTTTTCTTAAACTCCATTGATGAATTGTCTCCCACATGTGAATGACATTGATGTTCTAATCGCATTTTTTTTTATAACACAATTTGTGACTCAATGTGTTAGCTCTTTTATTTTTTTCTTTCTGTATTCTCCACAACTTGTCCCAACATTCTAATTTAGTTCTGTCTATCCCCGAGGGAACTTCATCTCCCAAGTCTTGAAGACACTTACTGACATTTTCAATAAAACTAAAAATATTTTCTGTGACTTTTTCTTCATTGGAGTTATATTTTTTACACGCCGCTTGAATTATTTTGTTTGTAAGTGCTCTCACACGAGCCTCATTACAAACAACTTCTTGTAACTCCGTGTTGTTGAAACCACTTATTAATCCGCAAACCGATATATGTAAAGATCTCAGAAGAATTTTTCTTTGGTCGCCCATAATTCTGCGGAAAAACCTAACGGTTACTAATGTCGAAATATTGAATTTATAATAACAAATTTGATTGCAGAACAATTGTTAAAACAACAAATTGCATATAATAAAAAATCTTTTTTACTAGTTAAGAATAACAATTTACAGACCCGACCTCGTAATAAAACCCACCTCATGAATCACAATTAAGTTACTACAAATCATTAAAAAATTAATGAGTTGATAATATCAGAAATATGAAATTACAAGCATCTGTTGTGATTGAAATATGAAATACAAAATTGAAATGTACTAAATCACATACAAACATAAAAACATATACTAAAAATGTTAAAATTGAAACATTTATATAATCTCAAAATCTTTAAGCAACACAGTCATAGAATGCACACAATTCTTAAATAATAAACATGCAACAGACAATCATGATAATTATGCATTCATCAATAGCACCTATCCAAATGAATGGCCATGCATCAAAAATGAATCGACAATTATCAAGCATACAAAGGATTACTGGAAAGATTTGAGAAAAAAAATTCTTTACTCATCAATAATTTTTGCGAAAAAATTTAACGGTTACTAATGCCGAAATATTGAATATACAATAACAAATTTGATTGCAGAAAACTATTAAAATAACAAATTGCATATAATAAGAAATCTTTTTTAGTAGTTAGGAATAACAATTTACAAACCCAGCTTCGTAATAAAGCCCACTTCATAAATCACAATTAAGTTATTACAAATCATAAAAAAGTTAATGAGTTGATAATACTAGAAATATGAAATTGTAAGCATGTGTTGTAATTGAAATATAAAATACAAAATTGAAATGTACTAATTCACATACAAAAATAAAAACATATACTAAAAATGTTAAAATTGAAACATTTATATATTTTTAAAATCTTCAGGCAACACAGTCATAGAATGCACACAATTCTTAAATAATAAACATGCAACTATAGCACCTACCCAAATGAATGGCCATGCACCAAAAATGAATCGACAATTAGCAGGTATAGAAAGGATTATTGGAAATTCATGAGTAGCACCTAGTCAAGTAAATGGCCGTGCACCAAAAATGAATTTAGAATAATCAGAAACTGAAGAGTTTTCATGCAACAAACAACCATGGTAGTTATAGATTCATCAATAGCACCTAATCAAGTAAATAGTCGTGCACCAAAGATGAATCAGTAATTATCAGGTACACAAATGGTTATTGAGATTCATCAATAGCACATAGCCAAGTGAATAGTCGTGAACCAGAAATGAATTCAAAAGAACCAGGAATTAGCAACTAACCATGCAACAAACAACCATAGTAGTTATACATTCATCAAAAACAGTTAGGTAAATGAATAGTTGTGCACCAAGGAGAAATCAGTAATTATCGACACAAAAGTGGTTATTAAAAATTCATCAATAGCACATAACAAAATAAATAGCCACGCACCAAAAATGAATATAGAATAAGTACAAACATGGAAAAGCGATATTTAAAATTAAAAGTAGGAAATTGAAAATCAAACTACGTTGGATTACAAATGTGTGCAAATATAATCGCCATCAATAAGATTAAAAAACAAATATTAGAAAGCAAGAGGATTAAAAAACCTTCACAAAATATCATGAAGTATCCTAAGTTGTGTTAGAATCTAATAGAAACACGATCCATGTCCTATTGCTCAATACATATGGCAATCTACAAGGCACAACAATTTTATCTATTTATGATTATACAAAGCTATGTGATTATGTTGTAAATTGAATTTGAATTATATGTGTTTTTTCACACTTCTATGTGATCTAATGATACATACATTTGTAATCCTTTTGCATGTTAAGATGTGAAAGATACGGACAATCATAATATATCCATTTTAAAATGATGAAATAATGTCGATTGGATGCGAACAGCCTTTTCCACATTGTTAGTAGTTGTTATAAGTTAGAAATGTTAGTATTCTGTTGTTGGCATGTTGCCATGAAGAGGTGGCAATTGTCCTCTTCAAATTTTTCATGTGTGTTGCTGTCGCGACTTCAATTTCAATCAGAATGTTTGTAGTTTCAAAACGACATACATCATAAATTCAGAAGTCACAAGTTATAAGGAAGGTAACCTGAGCAGAATGGAAAAGATCGAATCTTATTTGCGAAGTCTGAAGACAGATGAGCCAGTTGATTTCTGTAAGATTTTGAAAGTTTTGTAGGAGTGTTTTCCAACACCCAGCTAGCAATGATTCTGCTCTCCCAACACATATAGGATCCTCCAACAACGTTTGATTTTCGTAGCAATCATCAATGATTTTGCTCTTTTGTTGATGATCTAAAATCATAAAGGATCTTGGGTTAGAAAGCTAGCAAATCATCAGTCTTGCCAATGTAGAAAAAGCAACATCTACACTATGAATGAGATAAAGCTGACAACACAAGAAGTCAGTGAACAATTCCTCAAAGTAAGTGATTGTTCCTATGGAGGTTCAAAACTTGCATGCATTTCAAACAGCTAAATTCTGGAGATAAATTTCCACTCAAGTGATTTTTATGACGTTGAAGTTCTAGAATCTCTGATCAATTTGAGAGGGATGAAAGGATCGTCCCCGTGATATCATTATTGAAAAGCTCAAGGAACTGCAAGTGTTGTAATTTATCAAACTCTGGAGAAATATTACTTGTCATAGTGTTTTAAGAAATAGAAAGAGCAATAACCGACGTGCCATCAAAGATTTGAGGATGAATTCTTCGAGCAAGTTGTTGTCTAGAAAGAGCATTTCAAGTTGCTTCAAACAGCCCAACTCAGAAGTGAGCCAGCTAGTTTACTACTGTTAAGAGTTAGTAATGCAAAAGGGAGGTACAGTGCAGCTTGTCTTCCACAAGCTCTGCCTGGACCCAGCTCCATAGCGATCTACCAGCATCTATCTTTCATGAACTATCCTCAATCCGTGAGGAACTTCGTCGTACACAAAGACATTTGTTGGACAACACGCGCAGCTCACACAAGGAAGGTGTAGCTATGGAGGCAGTATTATCAAGCAAAATCAAGAAGAATAAGGAACACTTCTTAGCACATAGCTGCTAGAATTCACTGAAGATCGGTGTCTGCCTCTGGGAAGGAATCCTTCCTATGGATCAAAACCATGGCTTCCTCGATTGGCCATCTTTGCTACCTGCATAAAGAGCTGCTAAAAGAGTATATGAGCTACACTGTGGGTGATCTGTGTCCTGATGATTGGGCGCACTAGGCGCTAGCGCAGAAGCTTATGGTAGTGAGCCTCTCCCCCAGCGATGTTGTTTTGCTAGAGCTCTAATCCAGTACTCCAAGCGGCTCCCTCTACCGATTTCCCTTTGGTCTTGCCCACTGGTGACATGGTGCGATGGACACACTACTCTTGCAAGAGCTTCGACTGTATAAATAGAAGAGCGAGAGAGAGCAAAGCCTTTGCTGACTGTGCAGATTGCTTTGAGCTCACTGGGCCACAAAGAAATCGTTGGGCAATTCCCCATGACCGCCATGACTTCATAAAGATCAAGCAAATTCTGGAGGACAATTTGCATTGGGCTTGATCTGGGCAGCGGCAGTGGCTTTGCAGCTGGCATGTTTGAACACAATGTCACGATCATCATCTCCACCCTCAATATCAGCGGCCCCTTCAACGAGTTCGTTGCACTGAGATCGACGCTACCACCCATCCAATCTGAGTCCAAATGCAACAGCGAATTATGAACCGAACAATCATGCTGGTAGCTTCCGGACAGCATGTCTACATTGCAAAATGCAGTATGAATATTATAAGACGTATCTGAATTTCAATCTCAAATGCAATAAATGTCTAAATGTTTTTGTAGCAAGAGATATACATAATGCATCTATAAATGGTATGAATACATCATTTGAGTATCCAAATTCTCATGCCACTGTGGGTGTACTCAATAGCCTCAGGGTTTTATGTTCTATCCGAGTGTCCATAACTCGTTCGGAAGCAGTAGTTTTCCAGGCTCTTGTGCTACTCGGGTTGCAACAGCAAGTGCAGTTCCAAGTGCTACTACAAGAACGGACACTATGAATAAAGTACTTGGAAGCAATAGTTTTTCAGGGTCTGATATTGCTCATATTGCAACAGAAAATGCAGTTCCAGGTGCCGCTACAGGAACGGACACTATGAATAAAGGAGGTCACAATTTTCTAGGCTCTGGTTTTGCTCAGGTTGCAACAGGAAGTGCAGTTCCAAGTGCTACTACAGGAAGGGACACTACGAATGAAAGAGGCAGCAACTTTCCAGGCTCTGCTACTGCTGAAGTTGCAACAGGAATTCCGAGTGCTAGTATAGGAAAGAACACTATTAATAAGGTGCACTCTAGCCGTAAGGTAGAAGACTTCCAACGTCGAAAAAGATTGAAGAAAGCTACACCTCATGATGAAGATGAGTACGAGCATGAAGAAGAGTATGAGGAAGAGGTTAAGAAGCTGAACAAATTAGTGTCAGACAGCCAAGAGGGCCTACATGATGCTGCTATGGAGTGTGAAATTCGAAGATTATTGATAATAATTTTGATGGTAGTGATGATGGTCTGTTAGCTTTCCCACGTTCAAGAAGAGGTAAAGCTGATGTACGTTCAAGAAAAGGCGAAAAGTTGTTACCACAATAGACAATTCTCTATCAGGTAACTGGACCTCCTCGCAACACGATCTCTTCAACTGTTCTGTGTAGCAATACCTCTTCGCAACACGATCTCTTCAGCAGATGCAAGTGTCTGTCTGAGCAGCAAGATACAGGTTGTGCTCTGTCTCAGTGTCTTAGCAGCAAAATAGAGGTTGTGCTCTGATTGTTATCACTTATCACCTTATCACGTGCAGCATGATGGGATCACGATGACCACATAATGATTCTTGTGGCCTTCACGTGGCCTTCATGTGCACGTCCAATAATATCATTAATAAAAATGTTTTGCAAAACTGGGAAATAGCTTTTGTCCCCAGATGAACGTGATGCTAACACGTCATCAGTTGGTGAAACTGTCACAACATAGCCTCAATGTTGCAGGGCCAACAAACGGATGCCACGTGGATAGCCTCAACGTTGAGGAAACGTTGCTCATGGCATAGGCTAGAATTGGGAACAAGGCCAATGGCAGTTCAAGCATATTCCAACATAAAGATAAGACTCAAACATGTAGAGAAGCTAGTGTATAGATATTGGTGGGTGAGCCTCCAAACTTGTCAATAAACCAACTATTATCTCCTATACTCAAGTTTGTATTTTGGAGGTCGACGTGCTCTACACTCAAATGGATATATTGACTAGAAATTTATATCTATATTTGTACTTGTTTATTTAGTTAGTTGATTATTGTGTATGAGTGTATTTATCTATTTATATTTATACTTGTTTATGATTTCATTTATACAGGTAGTGAAATCTATAAGTATTTATATTACCATTTATATGTGTATATTATATATAACAAAAACCTAATTTACCTCTCATAGCCAGTTGTAACATTTCTTGCATATCTGCAAGGAAATCAGCTGCGACTTGCACTCGTAGGTTTTTCATGCCAACACTAATTGGTGATCGAGGTTGAAAACCATACATAAACATGAAAGGACTGAATCCGATCGCCGAATGTTTTGCATTGTTATATGCAAATTCCACCAGTGGAAGGTATTGTTCCCAATCAGACTGCCGATGGCCCACATATGCTCGAAGCATATCCTCCATCGTCTAATTGGTCCTTTCTGTTTGACCGTGTGATTTCGGATGATCTGTAGAACTCAAACTTAAAGTTGTTTCCAACTTTTCAAATACTGCTTGCCAAAAATTCCCAGTGAATTTTGGGTCACGGTCACTGACAATATCGCAAGGCAGCCCGTACAGTCGAAAAAGCTTCTCAACAAACAGTTGAGCTAGTTTTGAAGCTTTAACAATAGTTTTCATTGGGCTAAATTGAGCAAACTTCGTAAGTCTGTCAACAATGACCCAAACCGAATCGTGGCCCTTCCCTGTACGTGGAAGTCCGACCACAAAATCCATAGATATATTTTTCCACTTTCCGGTAGGAATATCTAAAGGATGTAATAGGCCTTAGCCTCTCTGCTTTATTTAACTGGCACTTAGTACATTTAAGTACATAGGCCTCTACCCGACTTTTCATCGTAGGCCCCCAAAATTGCCTTCGAACTAAGTCAAGTGTTCTTTGTATAACCGGATGTCCTGCGCATGGACTATCATGACACTTATGCAAGATTTGGGCCCTTACAATGTCATTCTCCAGTACACACACCTTTCCTTTACGAAACAAAATCCTGTTTTGAATTAGGAAATCCATTTCAGTCTTTCCCTGATTCGAGGAATCTTGCAAACCTGAATCGACCCCCAAAAGGACTTGTTGCCAATACTTTCCAAAAAAAGGATCGGACTCATATAGTCTTTGAAGAGACTGAAACAACTCCGGTTCTATAAAGCACAACTGATTAATAACCGGTAACCGACTCAAAGCATCCGCTAGAGTATTTTGACTTTCTTTACAATAACGTATAGAAAAGTCAAAGATTTGCATCAGCTCAACCCATCTAGCTTGCCTCCCCTTTAAATCTGTAGCATCACAGAAATATCGAAGAGTCTGATGATCCGTCAAAACTTCAAATCTGGCTCCTTACAAATAATGTCGTCAAATTTTCAAGGAATGAACAATTGCAAAAAGTTCCTTCTCATAGGTACAATACCTAGACCGAGCAGAATTGAGTTTCTTGCTTTCATAAGCCACAGGATGTCCATCCTGCATTAAAACAGCTCCAATAGCATAATCACTGGCATCGATCCTAACCACAAAAGTCCTATTAGGATCGCCAATGATTAGTTTCGGTGCCGAAGTGACACTTTTCTTAAGCAACTCAAAACAATTATTCATATCCTCCGTCCACACCACTAGTGGACTCTTAGCCCTCCGGCTTAGCTTCTTATAGCCTTTCAAGGCCTGGGTAAGGGGAAATGCCAATCGAGCAAATTGGGGAATATGCTGACGAAAAAATCCCACAAACCCCAAGAAAGACTTGATTTCTTGAACTGTGGTGAGAATAGGCCAATCAATAACCCTCTTGATACGATCAGCCTCAATCTCCACCCCCTTATGCCCCAAGTAGGACAATTCCTTAGCAAAAAAGTCACACTTAGACTCCTTGGCAAAAAGCTTTTCCCTTCTTAGAATGTCCAAGACAATCCTAAGATGCTCTTTATGTTCCGCCAAAGTCTAGGATATCATCTAAGAATACCACTACAAATCTTCCCAAATATGACCTAAACAAATCGTTCATCATTTGTTGGAAAGTTGCCGGTGCATTGGTCAAACCAAAAGACAACACCAAAAATTCGTAGTGACCAAAGCGAGTTCGATAATGCATATCTGATAGTAGCCCAATCTTAGATCTATCTTGGTAAAGTACCCAGAACCACCAAGATAGTCTATTAGATCATCCATCCACGGCAGTGGATATCTATTCTTAACGGTTACCTTGTTCAATTTCTTATAGTCGACGTAAAACCTTATAGTCCCATCCTTCTTGGCCACCTGAACCACTGGTGATGCCCAAGGAGACTTACTAGGTTGTACCCACCTCTTTTTCAGGTAATCATGTAATTGACTATTTACCTCAGCCTTTTCCGATGCACTCATCCTATAAGGACGCTGTGCAATTGGAATTGCTCCAGGTATTAGGTCAATTTTATGATCAACTGTCCTTTTTGGTGGTAAACCTACAGGAAGGTCTAAAAAAACATCATTGAATTCTTGCCTAAGTTCATTATAGGCTTCAAATTCTGTAGTGTTCTCACTGGGTATATTCATGGCATTTATGTTCAGTTCTTCATCATTGCAGCAAATGATATCATTATGAAAACATAAATAAACTTTAAAATCAAAATTCTTCATAATAGAATTAAATTCCTGTTTAGAATAAGGGTTAACATTTTTAGTGTCAACACTTAAACTAGCCTTGATCTTAATTAAAGAATTCTTATGCATAAAAAATAAAGATTTCTCAACAGAATCAATTCTCAATGACTTGTTCTTATCAAAATGCCATCGTTGCCCAAGAACAATATCTACATTAGCTAATTGAACAGCATGGAATTCTAGTTTTTCAAAATAATCCTGAATGTGCAATTCTACATCAGGAATAATGAAATCCATCAAATCGGAATTACTTCCCGATGCCATTGTCACACGGTATTTTTTCTCACTTTTTCTAGTAGGAAGGTTTAGCGTCTGCACCAAATTTACATTAATAAAGTTATGAGTGGATCCTGTGTCAAAAGAACATTAACAACTTGATCATTAACTTTACCTTTAATGCAAATAAGGTCATTAGGACCAAAAACTAAAGAACTAAGGAAACAAACATCCATCTCATTACTTCGAGATAGATTACCTGAGGTTGAAGCTTGTTTTTTGACGCAATTACGTGCAAGGTGACCCTCGCCATTGGACTTGAAGCACAGGTTCTTCTTACGAGCTTCAGCTTTATCATTGCCACCTTGATAATTTTTAAAGTTTTTCTTGATTTTCTTAGGATTGTTGGAATTGGGATGTGTTTCACTAACAGCTTCCCTATCCTTCCTCTTAAATTGAAAACCTTTTTTCTGAACATTAGGCTGTTGACCCCTAGGTGGCTTAGGTGTGTCATCAAAGTATTTTACAGCCCTAATAGCATCTTCTAGGGTTTTTGGATGGTTCCTACGAACATCCACTTGATAATCTTTTGGTAACCCATCAATGAACATTAACATTTGTACCTTAGGCGAAATGTCACTATAAAGTGGATTCAGGTACTCATGAAAATCTTGAATAAATTGTTTCAAACTTGTATTCATGGTTAGATGACTCAACTTTTGGAAGTGTTCATAGTCATCTAAACGCGGTAGAAAATAATCCCTAAAAAGCTTGCAAAAATCATCCCATGTACAAGGTTGATTGCCCTTTGCAACTAAGTCATCCCACCAAACTAAGGCTCTTCCTTCAAGGAACATGGTCACAGTGGATAACTTCTCAAATTCAGGGAATTGGTTCATGGCAAAGTATTTGTTCCAAACATTTAGCCAATAACTTACCACTTGTAAGTTCCTATATTTCTTCTCCTCCTTAAACACTTTTACAGGAGGTGGAACTACATGCTTCTTCTGATTGGCTAACCTAGACTCTAAGTCTTGGTTTCTTTGATTAGTTTCAAGAAGCTGCTTATTAGTGGCTTGAATTTGTTGGTATAAAAGTTCAAGAGCTTGTGCCACATTGGATGGGTTTGATAGATCAAATGTTGGGTTTTCATTGGTTTGATCCATTGGGGTTGCTTGTGTGTTTTCCTATTATGCAAATACAACAAGTGCTCAAATTAAAATGATAGAAATGCTTATTATCGAATTTTTATTATCTTCTTTGCAGATCTTGCAAGACCTATATACAAACTGACCGTTGTTCCTATTTGGACAGTTGAGGCGTTAGAAGCCTTTGAAAAATTGAAAAAAAACATTAGTTTCAGCACCGATGCTACGTTCTCCAGATTGCATGATTGGATTTCATGTTCACACTGATGCTTCAAAATATGCTATTGGATTAGTGTTAACACAGTCAGGTGAATACAAAAAAGACTATCCCATACAATTTGCAAGCGACAGCTTACGGATTCAGAGAAAAACTATTCAACAACAGAACGTGAAGCATTAGCAAAGATTTTCTCTGTAAAGAAATTTCAACATTATCTTATGGAAACGCACTTTGCAATTAATATGGATCACCAATCGTTATTTTACTTGGTAAACAAGACGTGTAATACAGGGCGTATTGCAAGATGGTTACTGTTATTGACCGAATTTGACTTTTGAGTTGTGGTTCAAAAGGAAAAACATCATTATCTCACTGACCATGTTTTAAGAATCGAATCCGCACCAGTTAATACTAAAGTGGATGATGAATTACCAGATGCTGCGTTATTCTATGTTGAAGCTGTACCTGAGTGGGCAGCGGATATTGTTGAGTATCTAATGCTAGGTCAACCTAATGACTCATTGACAAAAGTACAAAAGAGAGAATTGATTCATAAGGCTCAACCTTATCAATTGATTGCGAGACAATTGTATCATCACGGAATGGATGATATTCTTTGAAGATGTGTTTTACCGCATGAAATACCTGAATTAATCATGTTTTCACATGATGGAATGGGCGGAGGACATTTTGCTACAGATCACTGTTCGCAAGCTTTTGCAATCAGGGTGTTGGTGGCCTACACTTCATAAAGAAACCAAAAGTTATGTTCTGTCATGTGATGTTTGCCAACAAGTACGATGTCCTACACGACAAAATTATAAACCCTTACATCCGGTTTTATCACAAGCACCATTTGAGAAATGGGGCCTGGATTATGTTGGTCCGATTCATCCTGCGACAAGAGGATCTCAAGCTAGATATATCATCATAGCAACCGATTATATGACCAAGTGGGTTGAAGCCAAAGTTGTTAAAGTTGCTGATGCAAAATCTATAGCTAAGTTTCTCTAAGAACACGTCATTATTCGATTTGGATGTCCTACTGAGATCGTCAGTGATCGTGGTACACACTTTGTTAATCAAACGATAAAGTGTTTGTTGGAATACTTTTTCGTTATACACCGGTTTAGTACTCTGTATTGTCCCAGGGGTAATGGCCAAGCTGAATCTTCCGATAAGATTCTCTGCACTATTATGACAAAAACTGCTCAAGCAAGTCGTTCTGACGGGGAACATAAATTGCATGCAACATTATGGGCATTCAGAACCGCTTATAAAGGAAGCACGAATCAAACACAATTTCAAATAGTTTATGGTCAAGATGTCATCATGCCAATTGAATTCTTAATACCATCTCTATGCATAGCAGCAACAGAGCGATTAGATGATGATAAATCTTTACAACATCATCATGAAGCTTTGCACAAATTATGTGAAACCAGATTGATGGCAGTTCATGCATTAGCAACAGAGAAAGCCCGCCGTAAGGCATGGCATGATCACCGATTACACAAAAAGGACTTGAAAGAAGGAGATCTAACATTGATGTATAAAACCAGGTTAATCAAGGAAAAATTGAAGTTCATAGGTGAAGGTCCGTATAGAGTCAAAGAAATATTAAACTATGGAGTAGTTATTCTTGAATATTTGGATGGAAATACTCCCATGAATGGCAGCCCGCAAGTTTTGGCAGTCTGCTCCGCCAGTTCAGTTAGCATGATTGCAGATTATGCTTTTATTTTGCTTGTTTTTCAATTCAATGTTTTCACTACTTAATTGATATTTTCTTTTGAAAAAGACAATACGAAAAAAAAAAACAAAAAAAAAAAAGCCAAAAAGGAAAATGTATAGAAAGACTGATGAGCAAAAGTCAGAAATGTCACCAGATCATGTGGAAAAAGTACAAAAAGGACCAAGAGTGGATTCTAATCTGATCCTCAAGAGGGATTGGTTGTCAGATTAGTTGATCTATCAATCTACTTCAGATTAAGATCAATCTAGATCAATTCTAGACACAAAATTCTAACAAGAACAATCATTGATTGAAGGCAAGTGTACTTTATGGTTTCACATGTGTAAAACAGTGTCTAAGTACGGACGCCAACCTGAATAGAACCTCAAAATAATCAAAACAAATGTAGAAAAATGGAGAGAATCACTCAAAATTGCTTCCAAAACCAAGATTGGTGTCTCACTATGATTATGGCCAAATGTGGCTCTATCTATACAATAAGTGGGAGCTCGTGATACTGATCATCCCTCTGATCCCACATGTGTGAAGGTGATTTGTCATATGATGATTCATCATGCAAAACTGACACTTGGACAAAACCTTCTATTTTGAGCACTTTTGGTCCATTTTCCTTCTATATGGAGGTCTACTTGGAAATCTTCTAGAAGTCAAAATTCGTCTACTTCAGCTTATTCCACACATGTGAGCTATTCTCTACACATGTGATATGACACCTAACCAAAATATGTGGCTCATGCAATCAATAGATTGATGCCATGTGTCATATGTCTAAAAAACTAGTTTTTGACCTTTTTAGCCACTAGAACTTGAATTAAATCATATGTACAACCTATATGATTATGGTACATGACAAGTACACTATTTTAACACGTGGGAACAGGCTCCACACATGTGTAATCATCCTATATACATGATTTTTGGCCTCTTCCAAGCTTATTTTTGCATTTTTCACACTCCTCAAAAATCTAGCTTGATGGAAAACATGATGATCTTGAACTTGACTGCATGGGCTGAATTGGTCTTTGTTGGTTCAAAAGGTGTGAAGATCGGCCAATGGGCTTGATGTTGATCTGAAATCACCATATCCATGATAGTGCTTCTTTGATGTTGACATCTTTCATGAACTTGAGAGCTTTGCACCATCCTAGCACCTCCAAAATTGATCCCTTCCAAATTTCATGTAGATGCTTGACCTTGAGGCTTGCTCCTTCTTCATGTGCATTCTCCTTCATGAGAAAATAAAGATTTCTTCCTGATTTATTAGGATTACAAAGATCTAAGATCATGTTACCACGATCTAGAGAATTAGACTCATCCAAATTGGCAACACTATGCATGCTATAATAACTAAGTGTTTGCATCGTATCTTCATGCTTGTTTACCGTGCTAATCTCAGATCCAATGAGGCTAAATACTTCATTATGGAGATAAGTGTCTCTAGAAGATGATTCACTTACTCTTGTAAAGAGTTTACAATTTGCCTCAATACAAATTTTCAAACTATGAGTGAACAAAACACTTTTGCTCTTACATGACTCAAGAGCATACATTTGATGAAATAACCATTTGCTTTCTAACTGATTTAAAATCAATTTCAACCTTTTAAGAACATCATCTATATTCTCAAGAGAGACTTCATACTCAACTAGTATGGCTTTACTCCAATTTTGAGATGCAATGATCTCACTAAAGCAAATTGATTTATCAAATGACATAAGAGAAGTAGGTATGTGATGTATACCACATGAGATATGCTCCTCTTTCCCTTGAAATGTGAGCCACATGGACTCAACCATGTTTCTTGAGTTTCTTTTTGGAATCACAACTTGAGAGATCTCTCCTCCTCAATCCTTGGCACACTTGAACCTTGAGATGATTCTTTAAGATCCTCTTCATGCTGCTCCTTCTTGATGGAAATCCGAGACCTCCATGTCTCATAATGATCACAACAACTATGACCACACAATATGCACTTCCTATGATTAGCAAAATTACTTATGCTAGAAACATAAGTCCAAAAATCACCACAACTTGGCATGATTTTTCTAATATTGAAATCAAAAGGCATTTCCATCTCAATAAGGCTAACTACTTGCTTATGGATATAAGTGTCCACTTTGGATGCTTCACTTATTCTCATAAGAAGTTTACAACTTGCCTTTAAGATTGAAAACTTACAATTTTCATCTTTATGAATGAACACATCATTCATGATCTTATTGAAACCAAAAGATCCTACATTATGAAGATATTTCCATTTCCTTGACTTCATAACTAATGTAAGCTTACAAGAAAAACATATTTTGCTATCTTTTAAGGCATCACACTCAACTAGTATTGCCTTAATCCACCTTTGAGATACAAAAATCTCTTCAAAGCAAAATGGTTCTTCATAAGTTGACATGAGAGCATAAATCAAACTATTTTCATTTTGTGATTGCTCCTTATTCTTGATTGATTTCTCTTGGATAATAACAATAAGTTTGAACTTGTCCAAAGTTCCAAGCAAAATACTTTCCAAGGACATAAAATAAAAGTTACTTTTCAAGGACATCTATCTTTACATCTTGAACCAAACAATGCAATTCCAAATGAAAAATTTCAAAATATTTGACATGTGTTGTGATGGACTCTTGAAGACAAATCTTGCAAGTCCTTGTGAGACTCCAAGCCTCATTCACCTTTCCACAAAGGAAACACCTTTCCTTGGACTTGTCCTTCTTGTATTTGCATTTTGAACTAGAAGCTCCATCCTTCACCTCGGCCCCCTTGCTTTGGTTCTCCTTGGATGGACTGGTCTTCTTTTTGTAGCATCTTGAGAAAAAATATCCTCCCTTGCCACAAAGGTTGCACTCATGATCCTTTCTTTCCTTCTATAGGATGCCACCTATTGATGCCATGTGAATAAAAACCTGCGATATGATTCTACAAATGTAATTTGTGACTTTCAAGAGACTAGATTTGAACATCTTCAACAATCTAGAAGGATCTCCAAAAGATCTAGCTCACAAACCTAAGAATCAATCTTCACAGTAATGACTAGATCACTTGGAAACAAAAGCACACAATCTTTGAATCAAATCACTAAAGAAATCAGATCTAATCTCCTATTGGACTCATCAAATACCAATGACTCTTTCTTTTCAAAGTTGAAATGGATATGAAAAAGATTTGACACCTAGATTTTCCTTTTCACTTGACTAGTTCTCTCAACACTTGAGATTCTTGAACAAAAGATGGGTTTTGTTTCAAATACATAAAAATCAAACTTAATCACTTATTTTGGACTCACTCTTGACCCAAATAATCTCACACTTGAGAATTAGAATGATTTTGATTTGATTTGACAACAAACTATACCACCAATTTTTCACAAAGCTTAAAAAATTACACAACTAGAGATTCACAAATATCTCAACCATGCATGAATACTCAAATATGGACTCCTCCTCATTCTAGACATCCAATGGGATCTCAAATTGACCCTCACACTCTCACAAAGAAAGTTGAATAGAACTAATTTGAGTTTCATACATACTATGTCAATTTTTGCTCAATAAATTGATTCAATCACCCCTATTGGATTCCACCAATTACTCTACCTCTTAAGACTTGGAATGAAATTCAAAATCAAAAGTGGTGATTTTTCTCAATAAGATATTGTGCTTCAAAGATCTAATGCCACTTAGAAAGATTTGATCACCTAGGAAGAGACAAACTCTCCACCAATAACAACACATAATGAGCTTCTAGATCTTGCCCTCTACAAAGGAAGGAACTCTTAGAAAATTGGATCTCTCTCTACACATTTGCCATAGACACCTTAATGACTCTTTTCAAACCTTACAATCACTCAAAAAAATTGAGTAGAGTTGAACAATGTGACTTGGATCTCAATCTCTTTTCTAGAACTCTCAATTTAAGCCAATCTATGTCAAATTCTACAAAAGATTTGCGTAGATGCTCTATATGCACTAGAAACTCTCAAAGGTTTCACTTGGAGGACAGATCCAAGGATGTTTTCTAGCAAATTGATGCTTCTAAACTTGACCCTATCACTCTTGAACAAATCTAGATTGATGGTACATGGATTTCAACCTCTCACCTTGCATATCACTCCTTAATCTATGATTTTTAGCAAAATCTCTCTCAACTTCAACATGCACTAAAAAAATCAGAGATAATCAATCAATGCACCCGATTCAAGCTTCAAATTTAATTTCTTGCCTGATCTAATCCAAGAACTAATCAAGGGATTAGATTCTGTATAGAAATGCTTGATTTTGCACCAAAAATCACTCAAATTGAGTATGTGAGTCAAATTCTACAAATTTTTGAAATTTCTCAGCCAAAACCGGAGCTGTACGGCCTCACACGTGTGAAAAGGGTTCCTACATCCCACAACAAGATCTAGACCAAAAGTTTTGAGGATAGCTATCAAATCCAACTCGCTACACAAAATTTGACTAGTTTCCAAAAAACTGCTAATTTTGGCTTTGATTTGGATTAACCCTATCAATTTCAACAAAACCTCTTGTACTAGGCTCTGATACCATGTGCAAAAAGTACAAAAAGGACCAAAAGTGGATCCTAATCTGATCCTCAAGAGGGATTGGTTGTCAGATTGCTTGATCTATCAATCTACTTCAGATTAAGATCAATCTAGATCAATTCTAGACACAAAATCCTAACAAGAACAATCATTGATTGAAGGTAAGTGTACTTTATGGTTTCACATGTGTGAAATAGTGTCTGAGTACGGACTCCAACCTGAAAATCAAGTACACATTGATAGAACCTCAAAACAATCAAAATAAATGTAGAAAAATGGAGAGAATCACTCAAAATTGCTTCCAAAACCAAGATTGGTGTCTCACTATGATTATGGCCAAATGTGGCTCTATATATACAATAAGTGGGAGCTTGTGGTACTGATCATCCCTCTGATCCCACATGTGTGAAGGTGCTTTGTCATATGATGATTCATCATGCAAAACTGACACTTGGACAAAACCTTCTATTTTGAGCACTTTTGGTCCATTTCCCTTCTATATGGAGGCCTACTTGGAAATCTTCTAGAAGTCAAAATTCGCCTACTTCAGCTTATTCCACACATGTGAGCTGTCCTCTACACATGTGATATGACACCTAACCAAAGTATGTGGCTCATGCAATCAATAGATTGATGCCATGTGTCATATGTCTAGAAAACTAGTTTTTGGCCTTTTTAGCCACTAGAACTTAGTTTAAATCATATGTACAACCTATATGATTATGGTACATGACAAGTACACTATTTTAACACGTGGGAATGTGTAATCATCCTATATACATGATTTTTGGCCTCTTCCAAGCTTATTTTTGCATTTTTCACAATCAGGAAAAATTGGAGAAAAGCATTTTCAGGAATCAAATCTTTATGGAAAATGACTTGGAAAACTACTTTTTGGGTCGTTTTGTGCACATATCGTTCTAGAATTGTTTGCCGAGCTTTCAGAGACAAGATCTACCTCAGATATACCCATACTGAGTTGGGCAATTGTTCTTTTTACCAGTTGTTAGATGTTTTTATCTTAGGCGAATGTTCAGTATCATTCCATTTTGGGAACGTTCGCCGATCATCTTCCAACACTGTTGCCGACATGCCAAATGGACTTAAAATGTTAAATTTAGGTCGGTCATAGGTTCAGATCCTCAAAATTTGCATTTACAGTACCTAGGCGAATGATGGCCTTAGGCGAATGTTGAACCTTCGCTAGATCTACAAAACGTTCGCCAGACTGCTATTTTTGTCAAAAACCTTCGTTGAGAATTTTGGAAGCTATTTTCACAGTACTGAACAAGCCTGCAAATTTTGGTCTAGAATTGATCAGCCAAACGAGTATTTTGTATAATGGACCCTCCAAATTCACCTATAAGTTGGCTGAATTCGATTCATTTGTCACTTGTGCTAGCGGAGCTCTTGAAAAAAAAAAATTCACGACCAAAACTTTCTGCCAACTTTTTTCTACCTTTTGATATACACTCGCACTTACTGTCCAGTCACCATGTCTTCTACTAACACCTCTCAATCTCCGAAATACTTCGTTCATCATGGTGTTCCAACTGCAACGAACATCATGATGCTCTTTAACGCAAACATGGTGGCTCAATGGATGACCCTTGTCGGACCTTTGCTCATGTCAATGGGAATCTATGAGCGTGCCTTCTCTGGGAAAATCAACATGCATTTTATTACTATGGCTTTTAGCATGTGGACCGAGGCCAAGTCTAAATTTTATGTCACTTTCCAGAATATCACACACAAGGTGCGTGTGACTAAAGCCGCCCTTGCTACCATAGGAATCACATCTGGTAAGGAACCATCTCCAAACCATAAGCACACCAAGAACGTGATCAAGCCGTTCATTGACACCTCCGTCGAGTTCTACTGGACTCATGATAGGTATCTCCTAGACTCTATCCAAGATCCTATCATCTAGAGGCTACATCCCGCAGCCCAGCTTATGAACAACAACATGATGGTTGGCAACCTCAGGAAGAATGAATTTCCTCACAAATCCTACACCATATTGTCGACTCCAACTACAAGATAGGATCTAGCCCCCTCGAGCCTTATAACTGGTATAAGACAGTTTTCGGAGAGTTGAAGAGGGCAATCAAGGAAAACACCAAGCAACAATTTGCAGCTGGCCCTCTCCTCTCTCTATTATCTACCTCTTACCTGGAGAACAGGCTTCGTGGGTTTGTTGCCGATTTTGTGCTGTCAATTTATGAAGAAGAACCGACAGAGTCATCTCACCATGCATCTACCTCACCTAGTCATCGTCGTGTCCGTAGCGAGATCGCTATTCTTGAATTGCCTTCCACGTCACGCTAAGGACTCGGCAGACATCTTCAGCTGCGCTTTCACCCCTCATTGCTATTCGCACTGAACTACCTGTTCTCCCTGCCTCTGATGCTTCCCTCACCTCTGCTTCCTCTCAAGGACAGTCTGTAACATTGGGGCTACCATTCCCATCATAGCTACCCAGGCCGCCTCACCCCCAAACACAAGAGCAGTATCACCAAATACTCAGTATTTCATCGAAATGTTCGATGATTCTGACCCCCTTGGGGCCTTAGAAGTTTTTGTCATGCCCCAAAGTCCAGCACCCTTTGAACTCCATTCCCTCGCAAGAGGATTCTAGACTGTCCATGATTCAGAAAATATTTTTGAAGACACTTTTTAGGAGAAACCAGAAGAAACCTATTATGTGATAGCCCTCTGATAATGCTTTGGTAAAAAAATTTGTTGCCATAGAATCTATCCTATAGTAAACCAATGACAATCCTTGTTTTTCACTTTTTTTCTGAGGTAGTGATACTTGATTTCAATATGCTTGTACTTTGAGAGTGAAATCTCGGATTTAGAAAAAGTGCGATTGTGCTTTGATTATCACAATATATGGTTGTGCAAGGTCGATATCTACTAGTAGATTTCTCAGCCAAATTGTCTCCTTGGTAGCATTTGTGGCAGCTGTGTATTCCAATTCAGTTAATGATAATGCTATTGAGGTCTGTTTTCATCTGTTCCATGAGATTGGGCTTCATTAAATAAGAACACAAACCCAAAAATCAATCTTCTGGTGTTGATATCTCTTTCCCAATCCGCATATGTATAACCTTCAAGAATGTTGGCAGATTGGCTACTTCCATAATAGATGCATAGATGTTTTGGTGCTTGGATATATTTCATGACCTTCATGAGTGATTTCCAATGGGTTGGCCCTGGATGCGATAGGAACTGATCGAATATGCAAGGTCGAGTCGAGTGCAAAACACTGCATACATCAGTGAGCCGATAATGGAGTGAAATGGGTACTACTTCATCTCCTCCTTTTCTATCTCAGTTTGAGGACATTGTTCCTTTGACAGTTTCAAACCAGGGTCGAGTGGAAAGAAGCTCGATTTGTAGTTGGTCATTCCATATTTTTCCAACACATTAGTGAGATATTGTTGTTGATTGATGTAGATCTGTCTGCTGGATCGATTTCGATGAATCTGAATTCCAAGATAGTAATTGGCTAGACCCATATTAGTCATCTTGTATTTCTGAACTAGCATGCATTTTGTATCTTTCAAAAGATTCAGATTGTTATTAAACAATAACGTATTATCTAGATATAAAGTGATGATTATGAAAGAAGTCAAAACCGACTTGAAATAGACATTCGAGTCTGCTGAGTTTGGAATAAAACCATTCTCGATTAGAAATACATTTATCTTCTGAAATCATATAGATTCTTGTGGATTTTGCATACAAGATGATCCTTACCCTTGATCTCATATATTCTCTCTGGTTGCGACATGTAGATCTATAGAGTCTTGTTCAGAAAATCTGTTTGGACATCCATTTGGTGGACTTTGAGATCGGGTGCAGATGCATAGGAGACTATTAGTCAAATTGAAGTATGTCTAACAACAGGTCTAAAAGTCTCTAAATAATCTAGATCTAGAATCTGTGAAAAACCATTGGTGACAGTCTAGCCTTGTATCGATTTAGTTTTCCTTCAGCATCATACTCTGCTCTAAATATCCATTTGCATGGAATCGGATTTCGATCCTTTGACAACTTTGTTACAGTCCATGTTTGATTCTCTATTAGATAATCGAATTCTGTGTCCTTCATGGCTTTCCATTAATCAGCATCTTAAGTTGACATTGCTTTGATACAGTGCATGGTTCTTGCACAAAATAGCAGACTGGATCATCATAAATCGGGATGGAGACTGTATGGATTGATTCGATCTTCTTGGTTGAATTTTGATCCTCTGATGCATTTCGACTTGTTTAAAATCTGACTCACTATCTGAGTTTGCATGGATTTTCTGATGTTTGATACTGGGTTCGGAGCTGGTTTCAACTCTGGGATCGGGATTTGCTGGAGCTTTCTCCTTGTGGTTGAAGAATTGATCTTCCACAAGAATTTCGTCTCTACTTACGAACAATTTCTGTGTGTTTGGATTGTGGAGCTTGTATGCCTTGTGGTGTGGAGAATAGTCAATGAAAATCGATTTTCTACTACTATCGTCTAGTTTTTTTCTTAAATCAGCAGGGATTTAAGAGTAAGCATTACATCCAAAAACTAGAATGTGCTTGAGTGAGGGTTTTGATCCTGTCCATACCTCATAAGGTGTTTTGTCATTTAAAACTTTTGTAATCAATCAATTCAGTAGATAGGCATCAGTCGTAATAGCTTCTGCCCAAAATTTCTTTGGAAGAGAGGCATGGGCCAGCATGCTCTTGGCACTTTCAAACAATGTCTGATTCTTCCTTTCAGCTACACCATTGGACTGAGGTGAATAGCTAGTTGTAATTTGTTGGTGTATTTCATTCACCTTGTAGACTTCCTTGAATTCAGTGGAGATGAATTATCCCTCTCCATCAGTGCGTAGAGCCTTGATTTTTCTCTATGTCTGATTTTCGAAATATGCTTTGAACTGTTTGAAGAACTTGAATGCTTCATATTTGTTCTTCTAAAAATAGGTGACAGTTCTCTCGAGATAAATCATCAATAAAGGTTAGAAAGTTAATGGCTCCCCCTATGAAAGCAGTGTACACAGGCCCACAAATGTCACTATGTACAAGATCTAGCAAATTTTTAGATGAATGAACTGAATCAGAATTGAATGGTTTTCTAGGATATTTGCTGATAATACTGTAGGGGCGTAGACCTTCTGTAGTTGTAGCCCTTCCGCTTGTCAACAAGGGTTAGAACACTGGCTGGTGCCTAACTATGTAAAGATGCAACTATTAGATACTTCTCTACTTTCTGCCTTAACTCTACTCACCGCTAACACTACCCACCATTAACTCTACACCACTAACTAACATTCCACATGATTTTAGAGAGAATGTGAAGAGAAGAGTAGAAGAAATAGAGGGGAGAAGAGAGAAAGGGAGTGAGGGTCGAGGTTAGCTCAATTGCTCCTTATGCTTGCTAATGGAAAAGCATTCACTATCACAACCAAAAACATGTAAACTAGAAGCAAATAGGAAGCACAATCAAAAGGCATTATCAAGTAGTGAATAGCAATTGAGGATGCTTCTCCCCAAAGTTTGATAGAGTTTCCTCCTTCTCAATAAACATGAGAAATAGAGTATAAATGGTGCCTTGGAACCAGTCATGGTGGTGAGTCATGTGTTGTGTTGCTCCCAAATTCAAGTACCAAGAATTGATATCCTGCAGTTCTCCAACTTTGGTCATGAAGGCTGCTTCATCTTCCTCTTGTGGCTAGATCGAGTGATTGGTAGTTGTAGCATTTGATTGTTGTTGGAACTACTTCCTTTTTTCATTGTTTTATTTCAATGTTATGCAGTCCTTAATGAGATGACCAGTCCTCTTACAGTATTTACAGAATAGTTTTTGTCTTGGCTAGAATGATGAAGTTTTTGAATTCAATCTAGATTGCATGTTGCTATTTTTGTCAGGATAGTGTGACTTTGTAGATCGCTTGGATCTAATCTTCTGATTTCTCTTTGAGAACTTACGGAGTGATCCTGAACTGGAGGAGTATTCATTTCGTCTAATCTCCTCTTGAAGTAGCATCGAAATGACTCTTGATAGAGTGAGATGATACTGGGTCAAAATCACCATGATACAGGTCTAGAAAGCTTCAGGTAGACTCGATAGTAGAGTCATTACTGCATCGGAATTTTAATGATTGAGCCGCTTGCAGTCATCTGCTCCATCAAATTTGTGAATGTGTTGAGATGGCTCAAAACACTGTCTACATTAGACATTCTTAATGTAAATAATTTATTCATCAAATGTAACTTGGATGTAACATTTCTGATATCATAGAGGGTTGCTAGGATGTCCCAAGCATCGTTAGCCGTCTGAGAAGCTCAAATATGGCAATTTTGAGAGTCTTTAATGTTCAGAGTAATCAAGGCAAATGCCTTGCCATCCCTTTGTCTCCATTTGGTGATGCTGGTTGCATCGACCTCAGGCTTGAACTTTGTGCCATCAACCACAGTTCTTTGGCAAGTAGTACGACTTTCATCTTAAACTTCTAGATATGATAGTTCCCTCCATTGAGTTATCAATCAAAGATGAACTAGAAGACAAAACTAGTCTGGTGAAGAGAGCGAGATCACTAGCAGAAATAACGATATCAAAATACTACTAGCTATGCACTTTCAAAACGTTGTCTTGGTAGAAATAAGACTGGCGACTTGCATGAAAATGCAGATTACTAAACCATCGACTCTGATACCATGTCAGAAATCGGTGGGTGTAGTAGAAATGAGTTCTGACACAAGGTTGGAACTTAGTATCTCATTAGGAATCGGAAATCGGCGGCTCCAAGGTAGAGGTCCATAATTGAAATCTGGATCGAGATACTAGCAATAGAAATTTACAACAGATAGTTGTGGATTGGAAGTGTGTCAGTGTAGCAGCAAGAATCAAGATGTAATATAGTTTGTAATAATGCACAAATGAACAAAATCAATAGTGTGGACAAAATTGCACTCTTTGATTATTCAAAAATAGAGTACACGATTTCGACTCCACGGTTCCAGAGGGCTACGAGGAAGAAGACATATTTGAAGAAGGAAAACCACGGGCACAAGCTCCACGCCAACCAAGGACAATACCACCAGGTCTTCCTATTGCTACCACCTCCACGACAATATATTCTGGTGACGCTCTCGGCTTAGTCTCAAGCCTTGCGCAAGTGATTCAATCTATGCTGGATAAGAAAAAAGAAATGGAGTAGCGCATATTAGATATGGGTTCCGAAAATGCACTTATTAGCCAGAAAGTCATCCAGCTGGACAAAGAGTTGAAGATTTCCAAGCAGCATGAAGCCAAGTATGAAGCCGAGATGAAGAAGGCACAACAATCAGCTGATTGCCTCAAAGATTATGTCAGTACACTATAGAATGCACTCATAACAACCCAAGACCAAGTAGACCAGGCAGTGTAGGAAGCAAAGCAACAAGTGCACTTGCTTCAGGGTCAACTGCAGATGGCTAAACATGATCACACACGTCTTCAAGGTGAATTGGATGCGACCACTCTTGAGCGTGATGCGTATCTTCAGACGCAAATTTCTGATCATCCAATAACTCTGACAGAAATCGGATATTTGTTTAAAAAAGTTGAGACTTATAAAGTGGCACTTCAAGGATTCCAAGGCCGCTTTGACAAATTCAAGGGTACGGCCTTAACTGAGTTGGCAAAGGCCCCGAAGTAGAAGAAGTTCAGCCAGTTCCACAGGCAACACAAGCAGGTCCATCCACTTCAGGGACTAGACCATTGTTCAGAAGACCAATCAGCGTCGAGGAACAGATCTAGATCTTCTTAGTGCAACATCCCCATGGGTCCTTGCATGGTGGTTGGGTCATTAAGTTTACCGGCAAAGAGTTGGATAAGCTACTTGCATTGGGAGAGCAGTCAGACCTAGAGAACTACAGTTTCTGAGAAAACTCCATAATCAATTAGGAGTTATGTGGCCAGCCCTCGCCAGTTGCGCGTAGATCCATACTACGTTCCAATGCCACGAAGGAATAAGTGGAAGGATTTGGGATTGGCCATGGACAAAATTACCATCCATACGCTGAATTGGCCAATAATCCACCAACCTTATAGTTGGGAAATATCAGTGGATTTCCAGAGAGCCCTACAAGCATACCAGTGGGAGTATGTCCACTCTCCCGATCCAACAGTGAGGCAATCGACATTGTTCACAAAAGATCTAACTCTACTAGCATCCGTTGCAACACGATGGGATGATTGCCTTCTCACTTTGGCATTCGATCCGAATAAACCAATGGTGTCAGATAGTATTAAAGATCAGCTGCCAGTGGCAAGATTGTATTTCCATGCTATCATGATGGGAGGCTCCTGGGAATCTCAGTTGATAGCCTGGACAACCTCAAAGTGGATTGCCAAAACCCATCGTTGTTTTTTGCCGCACAACCTAGATCTCAACACTGCCCGACTTGACTTTATGGAGAAGGTGCAATATCATTTAATAAAGATACGATGCGATGCAAATAAAAGCCCATAGTAACTGCATCTCGCAAGTGTCGTGGGACCACCACCAGTTTTGGTGGGGGATACTGTTGGAGGTTTTGTGGATCCCAAGGAAATCCTAACCCTAACTAATAAGTGAGAGAGATTTGGCACCCTGTGTGTGTAAGTCCAACCCGATGATCACATAGTTATTTGAATAGTTACAAGTCAATAAAAGGACTTTAGGCCTTTTTGCGGGACTTTTTATGTCGTAGGGCCTGAATGTCAAGTTAGTGAATAAAGTTGGGACTCCTGTCAAAATTGGTTCAAATTCAAATTCAAATTGGTTCCCTCCAATTTTAAATGGTTCCCAATCTTTTTTAAATTTGGATAGTTAGGGAGGTAGAAATGGACCAATAGCATTTTGAGGCCAAGGCCCTCCTCTTTGCTATAAATAGGGGCAAACTCAAGTTTGCTACACATGTTTATATCCTCATTTCAATACAAGCAGATTGGTTCTCTTATGGAATGAATTTGTGAATGTCCTTGCTCTCTAAGTCTTTTCTCCATTTCTCATGCTTTTGTTGTGTTTGATAATTGTTGGTCTGATTGTATTTGGAATTGCTATTTCTTATACTTTTTGTGAGAGAGAAAGGGAGAGAGAGAAAGAGTAAGCTATCTTCATTGTGGATCGTAGTGTTAATGGATGCGTAGTGTTAATGCTTAGGGTCAATGGATGTAAGAATTAGATGTGAATCTTCCATTCATACTGAAATCTGAGATATGCTATCACTTTATGGGAACGAACCTACGCGTGACAACTAACTTCATCTCCTTGATGCTAGATTGCTTAGATCTTGGGTTGAGGATAGGCTAGGAAAGAAACCCACTACAAGGAAATTCAAATAATAAATCAAATTCATAACAAGGCACAAATTCGAGCTCAGCTTCATCAAAATCAAAATTGCTTTGTAGATAATAAAAACGGACTGGACATTTGTTGGAGCATTGTCAAATCTTCAAATCAAAATAGCAATAACAACAGCAGAAAATTTGGATGTTGGAAAAGAAGTCGATGAAGCAGCATTTGTGGCAAATGGAGAAAGAGAAGATGTCAATTCTTGCAAAGGAATGTCTTATTGGGCGATAACAATACTCATAGTATTGATGGTGCATGCACTCTCAAATTGTCATTTCCATATGGTACTATTCTTATTTCGAATGTCCCAAATCTTACCAAAAATCTACTTTCTATCAGTAGAATAACTGATTTGGGCCATAAAGTCAAATTTGATTCAAATATTTGTTTGATATTAGACAAAAGCAAAAATGTACTTGCACTCGAAAAGTGGCATGGCAACCTTCACAAGCTTAGTCATTTCAATGCTTCAACTATTCAAGCTCTATCTACTTCTACTTTGGAAGATAGAGATTTATTATGGCATAACAGATTGGGTCATGTCAATTTTACTTGTCTTAGAAATATGTTGACTAAATAGATTGTTCGAGATCTTGATTGCGATAATATTCCACATTGTATAGTTTGTCAAAGCTATATTCTAGACTAGAATGCTAAAACTCCTTTCAAGTCTGATTTACTACACAAATCCAAAGGCGTCTTAAATATTGTGGACAGAAAGCTGAGAATCATACTTCCAAGAAGATCAAGACAATTTGGACTGATGGTGGCGGTGAATTCATTTCGACTGAATTCAAAGACTACTACAAAGCCCATTGCATTCTTAGTATCCCCCCATCTATTCTCCACAGTCGAATGGAGTGGTTGAATGTAAAAATTGTACACTTGTCGAATGTATGAAAAGCATGATTCTATATGCATGTTAATCAAAGACTTTCTTTGGCAGAAGTTGTCTCGACAACTGCATATCTTTAGAATTGACTTACGACCAAAGTCTTAGTCGACAAAACACGTGAAGAGTTGTGGACAGGTTCAAAACCATTGGTAAGGCATCTTTGAGCTTTCGATTGTATTGCTTTCACACAGATTCTAGCAGAACTTCAAACGAAGCTAAATTCTACTAGTCTAAGTCTATCTTTGTTTGATACTCTTCGAATCATAAAGCTTATAGGATTTACAATCTAGTGACTAAGAAGATTACAGTAAGTAAAGATGTTATCTAATATCATCTCTTGCAAATGGATTTATCTAGTCAAGTACAAGGTCGATGGATCAGTTGATTGATGGAAGGCAAGGCTTATTTCCAGAGGATTTTCTCAAATCTTGAATGTTTATTATTTGGAAACTTTCATTTGCAACAATGGTAGATTTGAAAATTCACTAGATGGATGTATAAATAACATTTTTACATGGTGTGATCGAAGAAGACATTTATACATCTAAACCCAAAGGCTACGAGTTGGAGGGTAACACCCATCAGGTATGCAAGCTTCGAAAATCTGTTTATGGGCTTAAACAATTGTCTTGTGCTTGATTTCATTGAATCAATGAATTCTTTATTCAACAAGGCTTTATATCAGATTCAATTTATTATAATGTCTATTACAAGCCAATAGATTCATCTTTCATTATCATTGCATTATATGTTAATGACACATAACTTTTTAGTAATGACAGTTGAATGTTGAAGGCTGTTAGAAAGATGTGATTGAAAGAATTTGTATGACAAATTTAGGGGAGGCCCATTTCTGCCTTGGTATATAGATTTTAGAGATCATGATCATAGATTGATTTATATCAGTCAACAAAGATACATTGACGACTTGTTATTCAAACATCAAATGGCCGACTGCAAACCAGCCAAAATTCCAATGGATCCAGGTTCAAAATATTCAAAGGACCAATGTCTCCGATCTTTCGAAGAAGTCGAGCAAATGAAATAGTATTTGTATCATTCTATTATTGGCTCTCTCATGTATGCCATGGTTTATATCAAAGCTGACATTGCTTATTTAGTTAGTACAATTAGCCAATATATGTCGAATCTAGATTTCATTCATTGGAAAGCTCTACTTAGAGTTCTTCGATATTTAAAATCGACACAAAATTATTGCATCTGTTATGGTGGAAATTTGAATGATGATTTAAACACCCAAATTAATCTTCTTCAAGGTTTTACAAATGCAGATTGTGTTGGAAATGTTGACAAGAGAAAATTGGCATTAGGTTATGTCTTTATGTTTAACAAGGGTCCTGTCTCTTGGAACAACAAGAAGTAGAATTTGACTGTATTATCTTGGACAATGGCCAAATACATTGCTGTGCACATGCTGCAAAAGAAGCTATATGATTAAGGCATCTATTGTTGGACATTAATCTTAGTCTATTACAAGCTACTTCCATCTTTTGCGACAATCAGAGTACAATTGATTATTCTAATATTTTATGGAGCAGAGTTCATGACAGCGAATATTTTTACAAAGACACTGGCATTCGACAATCATTCTAAGTCTAGCAATATGCTCAACTTAATATTTTGATTTTTGGGAGTTCACATTAAGAGGGAGTGTGATATTTCATTTTTGAAATCATTTGTATTGTGGAACCATTTTATGTATAATTTATAGTTTTATTCGCATTGTCGAGACAATGTCGAAGGTATTGAGACCATCTACAAAAATACACACATTCTTGAAATAGTTTAAAATTCGAGAGAATATCGAATAAAATTTGAATCGACCAAAAGTTGGTGGATTGTCGAGTTTTCAAACTCGATTGAATAGTGGAGCCTATTTGCTATATTTCAGTTCCAATCCTGAATCCCCACATAGCACCTACCGTGTGGATAACGGTGCATTCCGTTAGGGTTGTGTCATCAGAAACTATAAATAGATCAGTCTAGTTTTAAGTTGATTCAAGTTGTTCAAGTTAGAAGTTTTTTTTCCCTTCTCCTCTCTGTTTCGCAAAAGGTGTAGACTGATTGTTAACAAGCTATCACGCTTACAAAATGTGTAAGAGCAAAATTTATAGCAGAATAAGATGCATTATTATTATAGTG
The DNA here is from genome assembly GCA_029204225.1 of Diphasiastrum complanatum. Lineage (NCBI taxonomy): Eukaryota > Viridiplantae > Streptophyta > Lycopodiopsida > Lycopodiales > Lycopodiaceae > Diphasiastrum > Diphasiastrum complanatum. Next base: position 29,165,140 of record CM055109.1, on the reverse strand, counting down.
CAATCAAAGTAGACAACAAAAGCATTTAGCTACTGTAATTCAATATTTAGCACCACATACTACTTCCAACACCACACACTTTTGTTTTGTTCTATTGTTTTTGTTACTCATGCTTATTATGATCCAAGTCTCTGATTTTTTAATACTGTCAAAACACGATCTAGTTCATCATTCATTTTTCACACTTGTGAATGATAGTATAGCTGTATTTGTGATACCAGTGAATCTATTTTGTAATTACATTAACTTTCGATTCTACTATCAACTATCCTAGTGGATAATCACCATTGAATAGTTATTCGAATAATGCATAGCTTATTTTTCAACAAGTTCAAGTGCTACTATTGTACTCCCTTGATTTGGCGTTTTTGGTGTAGATGGAAGAAAATTTGTCGTTAGATTGGTGGTCTGTTGTTTGGTGGAACGAACGGCGGACCTTGGTTGAACATTGCCCATTATTGACATTGGAGTTGAATGAAAATTGTCAACCTTAGTCTTTCTCTTTCTCTTGTCTTGTGATCTTCAATGCTGCGTGACCGTGCTTGCTTAAGAACCTTGTGCTAGTTTGCCACCAAGAAATCCACTTGTCATAGGTACCCTTTATAGTGCAACATCTATTGATTGTTGCAAAAGACTTGATATAATTCGGTTGATTTCTTCTGGTGCTTAATGTTTGATTGATTCTATCAAATCTATCTTCTATGATACTATTATCGATGGATCCTAGGGTGACTCTATGCATTTTGTGAGCAAAGAGGAATTGCCATGTTCTTCAATTATCTCAAAGCCTAGTGGCACTATGATTTTTCTTTTGTAGTGCATCTTGAGTGGGGTGGATGCCTCAAAGAATCAAACGAGGAATTTACATAAAATCCAATTGCCTAGGCATCTATCCACAAGTCAATGCCATCTCATCATGGTAGGAGACAAAAATACATCAAACTAGTCAAGCTAGAATTTAGCTTGATGAGACTATCCTAGATCAATGGTTAATATATGAATAAAATCAACATCATTTTCAGGTTTTTGATGTGTGGAGTGAGTATGATCACTCATCATGAAAATGGTATGTTTTGAGCTCCAAGTTCTCCAGTGTAGCAAGAGCTCAACAAATATTGTCTTCAAGATCCAAGCTTTGTCTTCAATAGGTTGTCGGATGAACGTCTTGGGCTAAAAATGAGAGTCTCCTCCTCAAATTAATCATGAAATTAGTAGCTTTTTACAAGATTCAACTTTGATATACAACCAAAGTTTGGAATGCCACCATCTTGACTTCATCCAACAAAACAATGAGCTCCAAATTGTCATACTTCCAATGAAGATATTCACTCCTGGGGAATCCAAGAGTGAATAGGTCACAAGATGAGGCCTTCAAATATTTCTTTGAAATTCCAATCAAAGTAATAATAAGCACTATATCATCATCATCAAATATAGGATAAAAAACAATGTTCATACTATCGTCATCGAATGACATTATTAAAGTTGACATATTTTCTATCAAACATAAAGTAAGATGAGTAAAGAGAGATATGAAGAGACTTTCTTGCTGCTCATTTATCTATACTCAAGCCTTCATAGTGATGTAAATTCAGGTCTCTTTTGCCTTCAAACAAGTGCTCCTTCTCAGTTCTTCCTTGATGTCTTGTTCTTGTTGGATCTCTCTCTCTCTCTCTCTCTCTCTCTCTCTCTCTCTCTCTCTCTCTCTCTCTCTCTCTCTCTCTCTCTCTCTCTCTCTCTCTCTCTCTCTCTCTCTCTCTCTCTCTCTCTCTCTCTCTCTCTCTCTCTCTCTCTCTCTCTCTCTCTCTCTCTCTCTCTCTCTTCCTTGTCTCTTCCATAGACCTTGCTAACAGGTTGAAGGTGAGGTTCCACTCCTTTGGGATTGAAACACCATGTGACAAGTGAGCTATGGGTGTCATAACCCCTTGTCTCTTCCATACACCTTGCTAACACATTGAAGGTGAGGTTCCACTCCTTTGGGAATGAAACCCCATGTGACAAGTGAGCTATGGGTGTCATAACCCTAGCTAACTTCTTTACTTAAGTACATCTATAAGGTTGTAAACTTAGGTATACAAAGTCTATCTTTGCAAACTCATTCATTTGTTGTTGCGCTACCTTGATATGCTCTTGATTAGCTTTCAAAATATCTTGCACGTGTTGAATTTGGTCCATTGCTACTGAAGCTACAACTTTAGTTAAATCCAAATACATCATAGCAATATAATGTGCAAAAAAGTTTCATGCTAATTGATACACGTGGAGTGGTGAGATAATAAAATTTAGCTAAATACAACCCATTAGGGCCCCTGTTGGACTAAAAAAGGGCCTCTTCACTAATTATTATTAATGTTAATGATGACACGTGTACCAATAAAATATTTACAACTGAGAATAAATGGTCCATATGACATGGAATATTCAATGGTTCAGATTAATCAAGTGTTCACACACATAGTACACCTCTAACATTAACCCTACGTAAAGCAATAACTATTCCTACAAGTTAACATCAACTAGACCCACAATACATAGCTTGCAAGAATAAGTAAACCTATTACCAAGACTGCACCATCAACTAGCTTGTCTATCTAGTAGCAACCATATGGTAAGTGAGTCTAGTCCTTATTTCAAATTTTGAATGTTCACAAGTTTGTATCTCTCTCTCTCTCTCTCTCTCTCTCTCTCTCTCTCTCTCTCTCTCTCTCTCTCTCTCTCTCTCTCTCTCTCTCTCTCTCTCTCTCTCTCTCTCTCTCTCTCTCTCTCTCTCTCTCTCTCTCTCTCTCTCTCTCTCTCTCTCTCTCTCTCTCTCTCTCTCTCTCTCTCTCTCTCTCTCTCTCTCTATACTCAACAAACATTCTATTTTTTTCATTTTTGTTCACCTTATCTGAAGCTCTCACACACTATTTTGCATATCCTACATTATCATTAAATCTTCCATTATGGCCTCCAGTCAATCAAGGAAGCCCAAAAATCAAGTAGCTTCCATTGTTGCACACATCAAAGATTTCAATGAGCATTGGGTGCCTCATACATTCTCAACTTTTGATTGGGTTTACATGCAACCCTCAGGCAAAGGGACTCACAAGGTTGCAAAGAGGAAGCGAAACAACCAAGACTACCATTGGAAAGGAAGGATCCACGATTTCAAGATCGACCAAAATGGCGAAATACCTTGCAAAAATGCAACATGTATACATGTGTCTAGATATTTTATTGGATGTGGCTGTTGCCGATAGAAGCATACAGTCACATTGTAGGTCCCACCTCTTTTATTCTCATGTACATATTATGCTTGAATTATTATTATGTCTTTGTAATGGAAAATAATATTGCATTAATGCCTGGTGTAGATGTCTTTCCTTCAAATAGCTTCAATTGGCAAAATGTGAAATCCTTTACTGGAAAATTCTCCGCCATACATGCCAAATATGGAGAACTGATATACGGTGGGTTGACATCCTCTGCTCGTATCAAAATGGGCATTTTCTTTTACAATCACATGTACGAAGTTCCAAAAAAAAACTTCGGCCATGGCATATTAGTACCATTATCTAAGCCTATGATCGATTCTCATGAGTGGCCATATGTTGACCAATTGACTATTGAATTAACAAAGAGGCAACTTCTCAAAGAGATTATTGGGAATACGAAGCCAACATTCAGATCCAAATGAATCTACACTAGCATCTATGTGCCGATTCAGCCCCTATACTTGTTTTCCCTTGTCTTGGCTGGAGCGGCATGGCAGTATCTTTCATTGGTGGTGGTGGAGTCACCTGCCATATTTAAGGCAGTCCCCTTTAGGAAAACAAACACCATGTGAACTTGGAAAGCAACAGAATCATCATTGTTGGATAACATAGTTGTCACATGGGATTCAAAGGAAGTGGAGCACAAAGGAGATTTAATAAGGAGTAAGCTCTCTCGTCAAACAATGACCATAAGGTATCATATTTCACATCAAACATGTTCCTTAAGTTTCATCTATAGGCGATATAAGTTTGCTCATGGCCGATGGGACGCCTTGGACGTTGAGACAAATCAGCAAAGTGGAATTATCCATACATTTGCCCCACGATGAAATACGAGAAGTTCATATCAATAGTGAGTGTAGCCTAGAAAATCTTCAGCATATGCTTGGATTCAATTTTGTTGATGTGCCAACAAATTTTGTCTTCAATCTTAATGGACAAAATGTCAGCCCCTAATTAAAATCACATTCTTGAAGTTTTATTGGCAAGTTGATTAAGAAGTGATCGAATGCAAGGACTTACTTATTCCATTCTCACATACTAAGATAGTCATTCGAGATACTCGACAGGAGAAACTCCGATGTGGAGTACAAAGGCAAAGGAATTGAGCTTGCAAAAATCTAGGAGCTTGATTAAGGGGCCGAGGCAAGTTTGACCCAACCAAATACTTTTGTGCTTTCGTTATGTTTGATTGTATTCATTATACTCATTTTTCAATAATTTGAACCAAATGTAGGACGTAGTGGAGATTGATGAGTTTGCTATGTAAGGCGATGTTCAAACAAGAGCTGACGTAGGAACTCTGGATAAGTCTATGGCCCACTACGTTAGGATGTTGCCAAATAGCTTTATTTTCTACTTCAACAATGTTGGAGGGTTTGGAGATCTCAAGTCAACCCTAATCCTAGTTAATAAGTGAGAGGGATTTGGCACCCTGCATGTGTAAGTCCAACCCGATGTCACACAATTATTTGATTGATTAGTTAAAAGTTAACAAAAGGACTTTAGGCCTTTTTGCGGGACTTTTAATGTCGCAGGGCCTAAATGTCAAGTTAGTGAATAAAGTTGGGTTTCCCTCCAATTTTGATGGTTCCCACACTTTTTTAAATTTGAATAAAAAGAGAGGCAAGATTGGACCAATAAGATTAAGAGGCCAGGGCCCTCCTCTCTACTATAAGAAGGGACCAACTCGAGTTGCTCCTCCTGTTCATTTTCTCATTTCAATAAAGCAGATTGGTTTTCTTCAGAAATGGATTGATGAATGTCCTTGCTCTCTATCACTTTTCCTCCATCTCTCATGCTTATTTGGATTTTGCTAATTGTTGGATCTGAGTGTTATTGGGATTGTATGTTATTATACTTTTGATGAGAGAGGAAGGGAGAGAGAGAAAGAGTAAGCTATTTCTATTGTGGATGTGTAGTGTTAAGGGATTGTAAGTGTTAAGGGATGTGTAGTGTTAAAGATTAGGGTTAATGAATGTAGAGATAGATGTGAATCCTCCATTCATGTTGAAATCTGAACGAACTGTCGCTCTCATGGGAACAAACCTACGTGTGACAACTAACTCCGTCTCTTTGATGCTAGATTGACTAGATCTTGGATTCAGGTTAGGCAAGGAAAGAAATCCACTACAATTTTGGTGCCGTTGCTAGGGAGCTACACCAATTTTTTAGTTTACAGCATGATTGTTGCATGGTTAACTTGCATTAGGCATCTTGTCGTGGCATGAATAGTGTTAGATCTGCATTTTAGGGTTAGTTCGGGATTGATTTTGCTTGATTTGAGTGGATTGGCTTCTTTGAAATCTAATTTGATTAATTATAGGGAAAGCTATTTAGATCACCAATCTTAAGATCCATTTGAATCTGAGATATCAGAGAAAATAACAAAAATCGGTCAAATCTGTCAAATTGGTCAAAAAAGAGACAAAAAGCGTCATCAGATCTGATAACTTTTTACCCTCTTTTAGGAAACCTTTGCCAAGTTGCAAAAGCCTTTGGTTTTGTTTACAAAACCTTCAGTTTGAAGGGCGAAGATTAATTCCCAGCAGATTTTCAGAAACATCAGAAAAACCGTTAAAAATATCAAAAAATAGTCAAAACTCTAAAAATACAGAAAAAGAACCTTCGCCCGATTCACTGTGCTTAAGTGTGATTTAGATCTATCTGTTGCCAGGTCGGCAAAGAATAATACCAAAAAATAGAAAGGTTTTCAGAGGATTAGTTGTCATATTATCATATTTTTGCCAAAAAGTCACTTTTTTGCAAAAATATCATAATCACTCTTGAACCTTCGCCAGAACATTCGCCGAGATTTCAAAATATTCTATTTATAGTAAAATGCTATTTTTGAGTTTGGCGAAGATTCTTCTTGATCATATCACAGAAATTCTTGAATTTTACCCTCGTCAGACAAAAACTATAATTTCTTGTGTCAGAAACCTTCGCCCAATTTTCCATAGTTGTATCTGTGTCAGATCCTGCACCTAAGAGGTCGGTAAAGGTTATTTTACTAGAAATTGCTAGAAAAGTGTTCAGAGAGTTTTTTTTTTTTCAAAATAGCACTGATGAACCTTCGTCGAGACAACCTTCGCCTAGTGAACCTTCGCCAGTCCTATTTTAAGTTTCTGATTTTCCAGATGAAGTCTCTATCAAAATTTGGATCAAATATGATATAATCTGATTTGGATTTTGAGAGATTTATCATTTTTGAGAAGTATCGATTGATCGAATTTTGAAAAGTTTTTCATCATATAGAATCAGATTCTTGAAAAGTGAAATAGATCTAGTAGATCTAATCTGAGAAAGTTTTTTGAAAAATCTAGATCCAATCTCATTATCTATTTGATCTAAATTTGCGAAGATGGCTGCCCCTGGAGCTGCTCCACAGGAAGTCAATCCAATTATTGTTAGAAGAGCACTCCGATTGGATCTACCCAAATATAATGGATTAACAGATCCAGTTAGATTTCTTCAGATCTATGCTGAATCCTATGAAGTCTATGGTGAGATTTATCCTCAAGATAAACTTAAGCTGTCCTATGGCCTTAACAGGCGCAACACAAGATTGGTACTATAATCAAGATGAAACTGGGCGTACAGATTGGGAGGTTGTTAAGTGAGCCCTGATCACACGGTTCAAACCACGAAAGTTTATGGAAGACTCTTTCCTACTTTTAAGTAAAATTAAAATGGGAAAGCGAGAAATGGTTCGAGATTACATTGAACGGGTGAAACATCTTAGATCTGAATGCGAACCTGAGCTGATTAACAAAAATGCCATGATTAGGTGGTTTTTGTCAGGTCTACCTAAACGGATCAGACGTGAGTTGAGACACCATAATGAGTATGCACTCTTGCAAAATGCCATGGACGATGCAATTCGGGAGGAGGATGAAGATTCAGATGAGGAGCCAAATATCAGTATGTTGCCTTATACAACAGGGCAGACTACTACGACATCCACCACTATTGCATCAACGAATGCCAATGCTACTGCAGAAATGATGCTCAATGAGTTCGAGAAACTTAGGAAGAACCAGCAGAAACAGATGGAAAAGTTGCAGTTGCAATTTGACGAGAAGATCAAAGCATTGGAAAATTTCCACGGGGAAGCAAACAAGGAACCTGAAAATCTTGCAAGGACTTTTTCTACCAGGAAAAATGTTTGGTGTTCTATTTGTACAGGAAATCACACAGTGAACGAGTGTCCTCAATTGAAAAAACAAATGGAAATCAATGTTTGCCATCTGTGTAATTCACCGGATCATGAGACTGCTTTTGCCAACTTCAACCCTCGAATAATGCCCAGATGGGATTTTGAAAACCACAGTATGGAGGTAATCCAGCAGTAAGACCACGACAGTCTGCTCTTGGATACCCGGAACGTTTAGCTTTACCTGCCCCACCAAAGCACTCCGCTCCTCCAGCCAATTTGATGGAACCAAAACCTTACGGAAATGCTGAGCAATGGAACTATAAAAATGATCAAGCAAGTGGATCTTCAGAACAATATGCCATTTATGCTGCTGCTCAACAACAAGCCTCCAGAAATTGGACCAGAGCACCACTCGGATTCTTTGCATGTGGAGAAAATCATAGAGTTGCAGAATGTCCAAATAAAGAGAAATTTGTACCATTCTGTTGTGACTATGGTTATGGGCATTGCTATAAAGGCTGTCTAGCAAGACCGAAGCCACCACCAGCTACAACACCTGTAAATTTGATAACAATCAAGCAAAGACCAGTAGCTCGGAATAAACCAAGCGCACCCTTGATGGTGGTCACCAGAGCACAGAAGCAGAAAGAACCAATAATGGATCCAGTACCTACTGATTCTATACCATTGAATGATATACCAACAACATCAGGAGTCTATCCAAATCTTAATATAAAAAAACGAAGATATCATGATATGAGACAATGGATCAAACATCTGCAAGAAGAAGAGGAGCTTGAGGCTGCTAAAGCAACAGTTGAAGTTCATTCTTCACCATTGCAGCCACCAAGAAATTTACATACAGATATGAATAATCAGTTACATCATCTTGAAGAACCCTTCAAGATGACTGTACCAGAAGCACCGCATACAGAACTACTCATGAACATTTTGTCTAGCAAGATCAATATTTTATTGGGAGAGTTCCTGAAGTTGGTGCCCAAAGCAAAAGAAGTCTTAGCGCAAAAGTTAGCTCAAGAAGAACCAGAAGTCCATCAGGAGCCACTTTTTTGTGCTGGATTTGAAGAATCTAACGAAGTACTCCATGTTGGAGCCGCTTGGGAAAGTGAACAAAAGAATATCACTCTACCGATACAGCATAGACAATTTCCTAAAGAAGTAGCCATGATAGATGAAGGTTCAGGAGTTAACCTGATTTCTACAAAGCTATGAGCAAAATGGGGCCTTACAAAGATTAAGCCTGTTACTTTTGCTCTTAAGCTAGCTGATCAAACGACAGTTCATCCACGAGGAATGGTGGAAGATATACCTGTCAGAATTGCGGGAGTATAGTTTGTCATTACTTTCGTAGTAATGGACTTATCAGAAGCGCCAAATGTCTACCGAATTCTATTAGGACGTCCATGGTTACGAGTTGCGCAAGCAATTCATAACTGGGGTACCGGAAAAATCACTTTTGAAAATTGTGAACGCACAGTTAAAATTGATCCTACAACTTGGACTATCAAACCAGTGGTTCAAAAAGAGGATGACAATTCGTCAACAACAGATCTTACTTGTGATTGACCAGAGAAAAATTTGGGAGTTCATTACGATTCTCAAACGAATACTATCAATTGGAATGAAGCTCTTGCAACAATTGACTGTATAGCAGGATATGTGTCAACAAGATAATCAATCAGATTTGAGCGAGATTTCCTTATTAGATCGAACTTTGGATACACCAATCAGGTTTCCACTGAATGTGCTGAATGTAGCCTAGATATCAACGGAACCTATACCAGATCCGATTGAGGATGAACTCATTCCTGTGAGTCATGCCTTGACTTATGATGGCAATGCAGAACTTACGGATGAGCAGATTCTAAATCATATGGATTCGACCAGATTTGGAGTGCATAATGTTCCAGATGAACTCACAGTAAAACCACCCAAAGCAATTATATTAAAGGAAGACATGATCACATGATCGATGACGAAGAAACAAGCTAAGCAACATTATAATACGGTCCTGAAATGGGAAAATCCCCCTCGCAAGATTGATTCAGAGGAAGTGCCACCCTTATTGGGTAAAGGCAAAGGAAAAGTTGAGGATGATTCTTCAAGTCAGATTTCTAGTAAAACATCATCGTCTAGGAAGTCTTCACCTATGAAAAAAGATTTATCATCTCAAAAGTCATCACCTCCACGATCAGTTCCTGCTAAGAGGGCTAAGCGAAGATCCAAGACAAGTCCTTTCAAAAAAGAACAAACAAATGTAGTCCAGCATGGTATGCCTGAACATTTTAAACGTTATACGCTGGATGATGTGGTTATCATGTTACCTAAAGCACATCATGAACCTGAAGAACATATGTTGGAATCTAAAGAGGTTTACGATGGCCCAGCTAGGACGCAGCCAATGAATCTTGCCGAACCAGGAGAACCAGAAAAGATTGTACAAGTTGGATCACAACTTACTCCTGAATAGTATCAAGCACTCTGATTGTTACTTATTAAGTATCAAGATTGCTTTGCATGGACTTATCAAGATTTAAAGGGTATTCCGACATCAGTGATTGACCATACCATACCTTTAGTATTTGATGCAGTTCCAAAGGTTACAAAGTTGTATCGCTGCAATCCTAATGTGATGGACATGATAAAGAAAGAACTTCAGAGATTGCTTGATGCCGATTTCATTTATGAGATCGAGCATACCGAATGGATTTCACCGATTGTCATTGTTTCTAAGAAAAATGGAAAATTGCGGATCTGTGTGAATCTCAAAGCATTGAACAAAGTGATGCGAAAGGATCACTTTCTGTTACCTTTTACTAAAAGCATTTTGGATCACCTTGTTGGAGTGGAAGCTTAAAGTGTCCTGGATGGATTTAGTGGTTACAACCAGGTTAAGATTGCACCTGTCGATTGCCATAAAACTACTTTTGCAACAGAATGGGGCACCTATGCTTACAAAGTAATGTTGTTTGGACTCTGTAATGCACCAAGTTCACTCCAAAGAGTAATGCAATTTGCTTTTAAAGATTATCTGCAAAAATTCCTTGAAATTTACTTGGACGACTTGGGAATACATAGTACAGATACAGACCACCTGGATCGATTGGAGAAAGTATTTGAAAGATGCCGCAAATATCAGATTTCTTCAAATCCGGAAAAATGTCAGATATGGGTTTCCCATGGAGTTGTGCTGGGACATGTGATATCAAGACATGGTATTTCCACGAATTATTCTAAGATCAAAGTTATTGTGGAATTGCCACCGCCAGCAACAATTAGTGGAGTTTACGTGTTAATGGGTCATGCGAAATACTTTCGAATCTTTATTATCTTCTTTGCGGATTTAGCACGACCTATATACAAACTGACTATTGTTCCTATTTGGACAGTAGAAGCGTTAGAAGCCTTTGAAAAATTAAAAAAAGCATTAACTTCAGCACCAATACTGCGTTCTCCAGATTGGACGATAGAGTTTCATGTTCATATGGATGCCTCAAAATATGCCATTGGATCAGTTTTGACGCAGCCAGGTGACTATAAGAAAGACTATCCTATACGATTTGCAAGCAGACAACTTACAGATCCAGAAAAGAATTATTCAACAACAGAATGCAAGGCATTAGCCATGATTTTCTCTATTCGAAAATTTTGTCACTACCTCATGGAAACGCACTTTGCATTTTATACGGATCATCAACCGTTACTTTACTTGGTAAACAAGACATGCAATACTGGATGTATTGCAAGATGCTTATTGTTATTGACTGAATTTGACTTTTGAATTGTGGTTCGAAAGGGCAAGCAACATTATCTAGCCGATCATGTTTTGCGAATTGAATCTGCACTAGTTAATACTGAAGTGGATGATGAACTGCCAGATGCTGCATTGTTCTATGTTGAAGCAGTACCTGAGTGGGCAACATATATGTTGAGTACCTGATGCTAGGACAACCGAATGACTCCTTGACAAAAGTACAGAAGAGACAATTGATTCATAAGCATGAAGTACCAGATTTAATCAAGTTTTCACATGATGGCATGGGTGGAGGACACTTCTCTACAGATATTACTGTTCGCAAACTTTTACAATCAGGTTGTTGGTGGCCTACTCGACAGAACTATGAACTCTTGCATCCGGTTTTATCGCAAGCACCATTTGAAAAATGGGGACTGGATTGTGTTGGACCTATTCACCCTGCTGCGCAAGGATCTCAGGCCCAATACATTATCGTCGCAACTAATTATATGACCAAGTGGGTCGAAGCCAAAGCTGTCAAAGTTGCTGATGCAAAATCTACGGCCAAGTTTCTATATGAAAATATTATAATCAGATTTGGATGTCCGATCGAGATTGTCAGTGACCGGGGTACACACTTTGTCAATCAAACAATAAAGTGTTTACTGGAAGATTTTTTTGTTATACACAGATTTAGTACTCCCTACTATTTCAAAGCGAATGGCCAAGCTGACCTTCCAATAAGATTCTCTGCACCATTATGACAAAGACAGTTGAAGCGAGTCGGTCTGATTGGGAACATAAACTGTATGCAGCATTATGGGCATTCAGAACCGCTTACAAAAATAGTACAAATCAAACACCTTTTCAACTGGTTTATGGTCAAGATGTTGTCATGCCGATTGAAGTTTTAATCCCATCCTTATGCATAGTAGCAACAGAACGATTAAATGATCATAAGTCTTTACAACTCCATCATGAAGCGTTGCACAAATTATGTGAAACCCGACTGATGGCAGTTCAAGCCTTAGCAGCAGAGAAAGCACGCCACAAGGCATGGCACGATCGTCGATTACACAAAAAAGATCTGAAACCAGGAGATCTGGCATTGATGTACAAAACCAAGCTGATCAAGAGAAAGTTGAAGTTTGCCGGTGAAGGCCCGTATAAAGTGAAGGAAATCTTGAACTATGGCGCAATAATTCTTGACCACCGATTTGATACTCCGGTGAATGGCAGCCGATTATGCAAGCTTTGGCAGCCTGCTCCGCCAGTGTAGCAAGCCTAATCTCAATATTTTTTTAAAAACAATTTTAATTGTTTTTCAATTTTTTGTTTTCAGTACTTAATTTGCTGAGATTTTTGGAAAAAGACAGTCAAAAGACAAAAGAAAAAAAAAGTAAAGCAAGAAAAAAAAAAAAAAAAAAAAAGAAAAAGAAAAAGAAAAGTAAAGCAAGAAATAAAAAAAAGACTGATGAGCAAAAGTCAGAAAGTCATCAGCATAGGCAAAAGGATGTACAGTAATTTTTTGATAGAAAACGACTTAGAAAATCACTGTTTTGGTCAGATTTGGCCTATATAGTACCAGAAACCTTCGCTGAGCTCTCAGACTGTACATCCACTCTAGATTTATCTAATTTAAGGTGGGCAAAAGTTTATGTCAAGAGAAAACCCAGTTGTTGAGTTAGGCGAAGTATCACTGATATGCCATTTTGGGAACCTTTGCCGAGCATCTTAACCTCATTATGAACCTTCGCCGACCTGCTAGATGATCTTAAAATGTTAAAATTAGGTTGACCATAGGTTCAGATTGTGAAAAAATGTATTTATGACAGTACCTGGACGAAGGACCCTCCTAGGCGAAGGTTCATCCTTCGCGAGACCTGGAAAACATTCTGTGCTCACGTAATGGCTAACACAGGGGCATGGAATTGTTGCCCTTTCGTTGGCATCCCCACTGGAAATAGGTTTAGATCTCCAGAAACCTTCGCTGAGATTTTTATAGCCTATTTTCATAGTACTATACATGCCTGCAAATTTTTGTTCCGAACTGGTCAGCCAAACTAATATTCAGTGTAATGGACCCACCAAATTCACCTATAAGTTGACTGAATTCGATTCATTCCTCACTTGTGCTAGCGAAGCTCTTGCAATTTTTTCTTGCGACCAAAACCTTCCAGAATTCCTGCATTGCTTTCTGATACACTTTTACGTGTTTTATGATCATCATGTCTTCTATCGATACTTCCCAGTCTCCACGCTATACTATCCATCGTGATGTCCCATCTGCAACGGACATCATGATTCTTCCTAGCACAAGCATGGTAACTCAGTGGATGGCCCTTGCGGAGCCGCTACTCACTGCAATGGGTATTCATGAGAGAGCCTTTTCGGGTCAAATCAATATGGATTTCATCACTCTTGCCTTCAGTATGTGGAAGGAAGAGAAATCCAAATTTTATATCACTATCCAGGGAGCCACACATAAGGTGCACGTCACTGAGGCCGCCCTTGCAGCTACAGGTATAGCATCTGGCACGCAGGCCTCACCCAATCATAAGCACGCCAAACAGACCGTCAAGCCATATATTGACCTCATCAACGATCTGCACTGGACCAATGATGGCTACCTTTTGGAAGCCATCACTGAACCTTCAATCCACGCTACTGCCCAGCTTCTGAACAACTTCCTGATGGTTGGCAACCTTAGGAAAGACCGCATCACATCACAGATCCTCCATAGGATAGTGGAGTCCCACACCAAGTTAGCCAAAGCCCCTCTTGAACCGCATCATTGGTTCAAGACTATTTCTAGTGAGCTCAAACAAGCTATTAAGGCCAATACTAAGCAACAGTTCACTACCGTCTCTTTATTGTCCCTTTTACCCGCTTCTCACTTAGAAAACATAATCCATGGCTTCCACTTGGATTCTGTGCTTTCGGTCTACGAAGAAGCACCGGCCGAGTCATCTCACCAGGCCTCAAATTCTCATAGTCGTCGTTGTCCATGCAGCGAGATCATTATTCCTGACTCACCTTCCGCGTCACGACGTCGCACTAGGCATACCTCGTCAGCTGCGCTTCCACCCCTACTGCTGTGCGCACTGAACTTCCCATTCCCCCAGTCTCTGATGCTTCCCTCGCCTCTGCTTCCATTCAAGGATAGTCTGTGACCATTGGGCCTACCATTCCCATCACAGCTGTCCAGGCCGCCTCACCCCCACACATTGAAGCCACCTCACCAAACACATAGTTCTTCATGGATATGTTCGATGATTCCGATCCCCTTGGGGCCACCAAAATTTTTGAAATGCCCCAGAGCCCTGTGCCCTTTGAGCTCCAATCCCCTGGAAGAGGATTTGGACATATCCATGAATCTATTATTGGTGCTGGAGATGTCAGCCAACAAACTCATACTAAAAATAGTCAGCCGCACTTCGGGTCGACGAAGTTGTAAAATCACCAAAACAGTTCGATGCCACAGTGCCTAAAGGGTTTGAAGAGGAAGACCATTTTGAAGAAGAAGACGTAGTGGCACCTATTCCACGCCAACCAAGGACAACTCCATCAGGTCTTCTTGTTGCTGCCGCCTCCACAACCATCGATTCTGGGGATGCTCTAGGTTTGGTTTCAAGCCTTGCGCAAGTGATCCAGTCGATGCTGGATAAAAAAAAGAAAATGGAGCAAAGAATCTCTGATCTAGGGTCCGAAAACACTCTGATCAGCCAGAAACTTGTCCAGCTGGATTGAGAGTTGAAGATTGCCAAACAACACGAAGACAAGGCTGAAGCAGAAAAGAAGTTGGCCCAACAACAAGTTGATCGCTTGGAAGAATACATCAACTCCCTGCAAAACACCCTGACAACCGCACAAGATCAGGTGGATAAGGCCGTGCAGGATGCCAAGCAACAAGTGCAGCTGCTGAAGGGGCAATTACAGATGGCTGAACAAGATCGCATGCGACTTCAAGGTGAATTGGATGCAACCACCCTTGAGCGTGATGCATATCTTCAAATGCAAATACCAGATCATTTGATCACACCGATGGAGTTTGCATATTTGTTCAAAAAAGTGGAGATATACAAAGTGGCCCTTCAGGGAATTCAAGGCCGCTTTGACATGTTCAAAGGAGCAGCTTCAACCGAGTTGGCAAAGGCTAAAGAGACCATTACCGCCTATGAAAAAACAGCCGTTCGAGTGTTAAAAGCCGGACCACAAATCCCCGTACCGGTCATGCCGCAATTCTCCCCTCCGCGCCAAGAAGCTGTACCAATGGATACAGGGGTTGATTTGAGCATGGACCAGAGGGGAGCTCCAGATATAGCAGACCAACTACCAACCATACTGGTAGTACAAGCGGGTCCATCTTCATCAAGGACAACACCTCTATTCAGAAGGCCCATCAGCGTTGAGGACCAGATCCAGACCTTCTTAAAGCAACATCCGCATGAGTCCTCGCATGGTGGATGGGTTTTGAAGTTTAAGACCTCCGAGAACGAGGCCGGCAAAGAGTTGGACAAAATACCTGCATTGGGAGAGCAGCCAGCATGGAGAATCACGGTTTTTGAGAAAACTCCGGAATCAATTAGGAGTTACGTCGCCAGCCCTCGCCAATTGCGGGTAGATCCCTATTATGTGCCAATGCCGCGAAGAAATAAATGGAAAGATTTGGGATTGGCTATGGACACGATCACCATCCATACGCCCAATTGGCCAATCATCCATCAGCCCTACAGCTGGACCATCTCAGTGGATTTCCACCGTGCCTTACAAGCCTATCAACAAGAGTATGTCCACTCTCTAGATCCAACGGTGTGACAATCGGCAATGTTTGCTAAAGATCTAACTCTGTTGGTGTCAGTGGCAACCAGATGGGACGATTGCCTCCCTCCTTTAGCATTCAATCCAAATAAGCCGATGGCCTCAGAGCAAATCAAAGATCAGTTGTCGGTTGCTCGTATATATTTTCGTGCGGCAATGATGGGAGGATCCTGGAAATCACGCTTCACATCATGGACAACCTCCAAGTGGATTGTCAGAGCCAACCGTTGTTTCCTGCCACACAATTTGGATTTGAGGAGAAAGTGCAGCATCATTTAATCAAGATTCGGCGCGATGCCAATAAAAGTCCCCAATAACTGCATATTGCAGGTGTCATGGGACCGCCACCAGTTTTGGTAGGGGATACTGTTGGAGGGTTTGCGGATCTCAAGGCAACCCTAACCCTAGTTAATAAGTGAGAGGGATTTGGCACCCTGCGTGTGTAAGTCCAACCCGATGATCACATAGTTATTTGATTGATTAGTTAAAAGTTAATAAAAGGACGTTAGGCCTTTTTGCAAGACTTTTAATGTCGTAGGGCCTAAATGTCAAGTTAGTGAATAAAGTTGGGTTTCCCTCCAATTTTGATGGTTCCCACACTTTTTTAAATTTAAATAAAAAGAGAGGCAAGACTGGACCAATAGGATTCAAAGGCCAGGATCCTCCTCTCTACTATAAGAAGGGACCAACTCGAGTTGCTCCTCATGTTCATTTCCTCATTTCAATAAAGCAGATTGGTTCTCTTCAGACATAAATAGATGAATGTCCTTGCTCTCTATCACTTTTCCTCCATCTCTCATGCTTATTCGGATTCTGCTAATTGTTTATTATCCTTTTTATGAGAGAGGAAAAAACAAAGTAGGATAAAAGGCTCTCAATGGGCACGTTTCTCATGTAAGAATGCTTTGAGATTTTTCTTTTCTTTTTTCAATTGCATATGAACAATTGTCCATTTGAAAGTCATCCGATTCGAAACATTCATCTTAGAAAAAATCAAGCAAATTGAGTTTTATGTGGTGGCTTCCCAAAGTGTCCTTAGTCCCAAGGTTTTCCAAGCACCTACATGCATGCATCGCTACATTTCAATGAAATGTGTTTTGATGGAAGTAATGAGAACACATCATAGAATGCATCTTACATGATGAGAGAGAGAGAGAGAGAGAGAGAGAGAGAGAGAGAGAGAGAGAGAGAGAGAGAGAGAGAGAGTGGCCACATGAAGCAAAGAGTTCCTAGCTGTGCAGCCATGATTCAGTGTTAGAAAATGGCGTTTGCCCACAGAGCAAATTTGTGAGCCATTTATTGGCATTGTAGTTTCTAGTTGTGACTGCACAACGGGAACTACTTTTTTGCACAACCAAGAACTGGCTGGCTGCGACACTAGTTCTTGGTTGAGCATCCATGAACTTGCTCAAGAAACCTTGAACTCATGGCTCAAAAAAAACCTCATGTGGGAGAGAGAGAGAGAGAGAGAGAGAGAGAGAGAGAGAGAGAGAGAGAGAGAGAGAGAGAGAGAGAGAGAGAGAGAGAGATGATATTTACTTATAATGCTTACATAATGGATTCTTTTTGCATCTTCTGCCCATTTTTGGGGCTCCTTAAAAAGCAAAATATGTCACTATTTTTTTCAAAAAAACTGATGCCAATTCTAGCCCATGTGCCAATCCTCACGCGTCAACCTACCACGTGGCATTTTTTGACTGGTAAAAAAAAAGTCGAAGTGCTGATTATGTTTTATAAATGACATGTGGAAAAGTCAAAGAATCCATTATGCAATGGAATGGGCTGGGCACAGGTCATTCTTCCCGGTAAGGATTTCCAAATTTTTTTTGGAAAGCCCAAATTTTTTTAGAAAGCCGAACCGAGCAGAATGTCCAATGTCGGCCCATTCCATAGTACAAAAATGATCATAAGGGTGTGTGTGTGTGTGTGTGAGAGAGAGAGAGAGAGAGAGAGAGAGAGAGAGAGAGAGAGAGAATCATTATTCTTATATTGCTTAGAAAAATGATGGCAAGTGCTTCCTTAGCAAACACTCTTGCAAATATGGATAGATTAAAAAATATAAACCTATCCAAACAAAACACACACACACACACACACACACACACACACGCATACATGGATGGATATAGATAACTCAAGAAAGAAGCAACCTATCCACCTTGGATATATTGATGCTGGGCAGGCAGTATTGATGGATGATGAGATCATGCACTGAAATTCTGAATTGACAAGCACATGCTGCAAGCATTGACCTCATGTGTCGCATGCACCTTTGTGTTTGTTCAAATCTTTTGAAATCTTGGAGTTTTTGCTTTATAGCTGTTAGCAATATTGCAAAAACAGTTAGTGATATAGTAAATCATTCATTGCATGATGGCATGAGGACTGCTGGGCAGCAGCAAGCAAAGTTGCAAACTCTCATGCAGTCATCTTTGAATTAGTGTAGCTACTGGCCAGCTGCTGATCAAAGCTTGCTGGACCTACGAGCAGGTAGCACTGCTGACCAGTGTTGGGAAAGCTCTGATTGGAAGATTGGAGTACTGTGATTCATTGTCAATGGTCTTGCATGATGGAAGTGAGATGATGTCAGGAAGAATCAGGATCAGATATTAGCAGGAGGACTGGAGGAGCTGGACCGCTGGTACTGCAGCCTGCTGGTGGGGTCACACCGTCTGGGGTGGATGCACATTGCAGCAGGTCAGATAGATTTGGGTGCCAGCAGAATGGCGATCCTTGTCTGTGGCAGATCTTGTGTTGGTGTATGAGGGCTTGTCGTTTCTCATGGAGTTTGTGGAGGTCATAGGATGACGTAATAGTGCATGAGTGGGAGCTGCATTGATGAAAATGGGCAGGCAGTACAGTGAGTAAGTTAGCGCTTGGGATTCGGGAAGACCGTCCAGGCAGGCAGGCAGGCAGGTTAGCTTGGAAGTTGGGAGTTAGCTAAGGAGGCATCTGCCACTGCCAGTTGCCACAGAGAGGATAATACTGTACAGTGCTGAGTGTACACAGTTACACATTACAAATTACAATTACAACAATTAGCAGAAGGCTTGCAATCTACAGGAGCTAGATTAGAAATCTGTCCATAACTCGGTATTGGAATTATGCATGGCAATTTACAGGAGTTAGATTAGGAGTCTGCCCATACTACGTAGTCCATAGCTCAGTAGTAAAAGCATGGCAAGGGGTAGAGTCTGGACTGTAAGTCTGTTCATAGCTCAGTGTTTGAAGCTGGCAATTTATAAGAGTTAGAATAGAGGTCTTTCCATAGCTCAGGAGTCAGGAGTCAGTAATGGAAACATGCATTGATGAGCAAAGAAGATAGAGATTTCTCATATGACAGGCCAGTTGGTACTCTATGTAGGAGGCTCTCCTCTACGTGGTAGTACGTTCTCTTCCAAGACAGCAGACACTGTTGGATTCCTCGTGCATTCAGCATGTAATGTGCATATCTCAATCGTGGCTGCTGTTCTGCAATGAGCACTCAAGTCAGAGTTATTCAAGAACTTGTTTCTATGTGGGTGAGAGGACCCACATTCGGCTTCTCCAAGAATGCTGTTGTGGCTTGTTACATTAAACAGCAAATGCATGTAGTTAAGAACGCAAGCATTGATGGGGATTGTAGTTCATAAGTGCAAAAACAAAGTGGTTAAGTTTATATCTTGTACGCAATCCCTTGTAGTGAAATTTCCTCTTACAAATACCACAGAAGTGATATTTTGATCAGTGCGGCAGCCAGAAAGGGGTTGATCAAAGCTAAACCCAATAGAATCCATACCTCCATGGTTCATTAGAGCTCCAATATGATCAGCGCAGGGGATTTCTATAAGGTGCTTAGTGCTATTGCCCCACTGTATGTGGCCATGATCCTTGCCTATGGTTCGGTAAGGTGGTGGAGGATCCTGACTCCTGAACAATGTGGTGGAATCAACCGTTTTGTTGCAATCTTTGCTGTTCCATTTCTGTCATTCCACATCATTGCCACAAATAACCCTTACAAGATGAACCTCAAGTTCATTGCAGCTGATACTCTGCAGAAAATTGCAATTCTGATTGTCCTGGCATTTTGGGCTCGCTATTCTCGGACGGGCACTTTGGAGTGGATGATCACTCTCTTCATGTTGGCTACTCTTCCAAATACCCTGGTCATGGGAATCCCCCTATTGGCAGCCATGTATGGTGCTCAATCAGGAGCGCTTATAGTCCAAGCTGTTGTGCTTCAATGCATCATCTGGTACACTCTGCTACTTTTCCTGTATGAGTTTAGGAGTGCCAAGGCCCTCATTTCTGAGCAGTTTCCTGACAATGCAGCTTCTATTGTGTCTTTCAAGGTCAAACCAGATGTTATGTCCCTTGATGGCAGAGATCCTCTGCAAACAGAAGCTGAAATTGATGATGATGGTAAGCTTCATGTCACAGTAAGAAGATCCACTTCATCTCAGCCTCACTCCCTGTCATCCCCAAGGAGGTCTACAGCACTAAGTTCTATGCCTGCCTTGACTCCTAGGCCTTCAAATCTCACTGGAGTGGAAATTTTTTCCATTCCATCCTCCCGGAACATAACTCCAAGAGAATCAAGCTTCAATCCTGCTGAATTCTACTCAATCTCGACCACGAGACCTGTAGGAAGCCCTTGCCGATCTAATTTTACATCCGCAGAAATTTATTCCCTTCATTCTTCAAGAGCTCTCACTCCCAGAAGTTCTGATTCCACTGAGGACAATTTCAAGGATGTGAATAGAACTTCCAAGGGAATCAACGGTGTGGGCTCGCCTTTCCCAGCTCAAGTTTATCTTTCAAGTGTAGGAGGTGGCCAATTATTCCAGCTTCAAAGTCACATCTCTCCAAGTCATCCCTCCCAAATAGTGTATAAGAGAACGGATCCAAGAGCCTCACCCAAGATGGATGATATTTCTAAGGATCAGATGTTTGTGTGGAGTACTAGTGCTTCACCCGTGTCAGAAGGAGGGCCACCACCTTCTCAGAGATCTGCTTTCAGTGCAGTAAATGGTGCTAAGCGAGATGATGACACAAAAGAAGTAAAGCTACAGATGGGAACTACCAGATTCCCTGAAGGCCCTCAAGGTGAGTTCAAAAAGTTTTAGTAGCTTAGAGTGGTTAACAGGGTGATTTTGTCTCACCTGATCCTGATTTCCATTGAGCTTAGGCTTCAATCTTTGATCCATCTTCAGGACTCCTTCATTCCATGAGAACCCATTACAATTCCAGAACGCCAATTTTAGCTTTAATCACTTGTTATTAGAATGCTTTTGATCTTAGGGAATAAAGTAAGGCTTAAAAGTATATTATTGTTCTTGTTTTAAACCATACTTTCTGTAGATTGTTGGCCTATTAACCCTATGCCTGTGGTCTATTCTGTACAATGAATCAATCCAATACCAAAGTAGTCACTTTGATCTGCCACAGTTGAGCCTGTAGAAGAATTTGCTTGGAGTTTGAATACTTTGACAGACATGATTTTCTACTTCAGAATTGGACGTTGATACCCCCTTGTGTATTCAGAGACTTTGGGATTTTTTTTTGGTGACAGCTTGCAAGGGGCCCAGAGATGGATACAATGAATATGACTGTGATGACTTCAGTTTTGGAAACAGAGCAAGTTCTGATGGAAGTGAACCTTTCTCAGCTGAAAAGGCAGGCTCAAGTCTTACAAAGACGGGCTCCAGTTCTACAGCACTTCATCCAAAGCTTCTAGGAGATCAGAGGAAAATTTCCTTGCCTCCAGCAATTGTCATGTCAAAGCTAATCCTAAATCTGGTGTGGAGAAAACTCATAAGAAACCCAAATACATACTCAAGCTTGTTAGGCCTAATCTGGGCTCTTGTATCTTACAGGTAAAAATGAAGGTGCAACCTATGTCAAGTTTAATGATTGATAAGTTATTTGGTTCTTCTTAGAATTGTCCAACACCGTGTTATAAGCAAATTTTCTCATTCTTTGAGTCATAAAACTTGACTCAAGTTGGAATTTTTCATCCTTCTGTGTATTGAAGACTTCTTTCTTTGCATAAGTGTAGGAAGATAAGCTCCATGTAGACCAAGAGATGAAAAGGATCTACTATCATTGAGTGGCTTGCATAATTGATTCTTATTTCTGTGGATATACCACAAAGCATAGCATGCTACAAATAAACATTGGAGTACATAGACATAAAGTATATTATGTCGATATGAAGGTTCAATTGTAGGCCTCATTATTTCTTATTTTCCTTGTTTTAGGTGGCATAAGAGCATGCCTGAGATTTTGGAAAATTCAGTAACAATTATATCAAATGCTGGCCTTGGAATGGCTATGTTTAGCCTGGGTAAGCACTTGTCTTTCTTGATCTCAATCTCGCATTTCCAAGCTCACGTGTTTCTTTGCCATCTTGACTGTTGCTCTGCCTTGGTGGTTGACCTTTGGGGTAAGTTAAACATGTGAACCTGATGTGTGGTTACATTATTCTCACTCTTATTGTCAACAGGACTTTCAATGGCATTGCAAAAGAAGATCCTTTCATGTGGTGTGCGTCTTTCCCTTTTTGGAATGGTTGTACGATTCATGACAGGGCCAGCAGTAATGGCAGCTACTTCTATTGCAGTTGGTTTAAGAGGAGTAAATCTTCGAGTATCGATAGTACAGGTATGTCACCCAACTTGTCACATGGGCCTTTCATTTTGTTCTTTCCTGGACCAAGTTTTGCTACCTTATCTCTTCTTGCAGAAGAAAAACCGGAACAGCATAGTAAAAGCACATACCTTTTTCAATTATTTCTGGTGATACATTACAGCTGGGTCAACTATAGTTTGCAATGTGAGGCAGCCATCTGAGTGGAGCATTGATTTCTACCTATGTTCCACCTGCACTGGTTGACATGAAACTTACTGGTTTCACATTCTCAATCATATCTGTCTTCCAAAAAGGAACGAGTTTATTGTGATGTTTGACCACGTGCCTTGAATCAAAGAACAATCAGAGAAGGCTTGAAGATGTATTTGTGACTGTCAATTACTGGATTTGCCACTGCTGCTAACTTTGTACAATTTATTTTTTCCAGGCAGCCCTGCCTCAAGGCATTGTTCCTTTTGTCTTTGCGAAAGAGTACAATCTGCATTCAGATGTCCTCAGCACCGCGTAATTCCCTTACCTTGTCTTTTTTTTTTTTGGTTTTAGCACCTGCATTCCTATATTTCAAAAACTAGTGAGGTCTAAAATCTATTTTTCTAATGCGGTGATAGATGTGTGTTCTTGCTTACACACAAGGTTTGCTGATCGATTATACTTTATGGAATGCAGGGTGATCTTTGGCATGCTGGTTTCATTCCCAATCACCTTGCTGTACTATATAATGTTGGGTTTGTGAGGAGCGTTGGCTTGTATTGGAATGGGTTGGTTAGCTTTATTCTGAAAATTGATCAGGGTTACAATTCTCACAACATTGCAGAACTACTTCAACAAGCAGAGTTTGCTGCCCTGACAATGAGCTACCCATATCTCATATCAAGCTTTTGGATAATCAGCTTCTGTCAGCAATTTTTCATACCAGCCCACTCACTATGTTAGCATCATTAGCATCTTGCACTGAAATTGTGAAGTGGGTTTGGACTCATCAAGCTACACGAGTAAATTCAAGCAGTTGAAGATCCTTGTGTATCCAGCAGATGGTATATGACAGTGTTGCTTCTTAGCTCAGCAAAAGTGTCGAAAACACAAAACAAAGAATAAGTGCTCATCTTCTCTGCTCAACCAAATATGCAGATTTGTATGATGATCAAATGCTACTTTTATTCTGTGGCCACAATAAAAAGTGTCATTTGATCAAAAGAAGCTGAACACCACAATCTGCAAAGGCTACTTATGTGTAAAGGGGGATTATTGTGATTTTCTTCACGGATTCAATGTGCTTCTTACTTGTGCAATCAAGTGGAAGAAGATTGTCCTACATCCCTTCCTTGCAGCACCTAGGTATAAACAGACTGTTGAATAAGCCTGGGCAGTTTTGAAAAGCTTTCAACTTTCTGCATAGTACATGTGATGTTGTTGTTGACATGGCTACAAATAGGCACTAGAAAGGAGGTTAAAACAAGGTGATGTGAGATGATCATGGGAGGCTCTGTCTTGGACAAGATATGTATTGCTTAGGGAGGCGAAAAGTGGAATGGCAAAATGATGAGTAATGGCTTGCAATTGCACAATAGGACTCCATAAAATAAGAAGGAAACAAGATGACACAAGCATTTTATTTTGTAGTATCATTAATTTCTTATAACCAGGTATTTTTTCATGGTGATTTTTGGGAGATCAAGTTCATCCAAACAAATTGCAAAGGGCATGTGTTAGGCTTGATGGCTTTTTGGGGGCGCAACTGTATGAGGATTGCTATGTATATAGTTACTCTTATTTTTTTTTGTTAGTGTAATAGTGGCATGTGTAGGGTGGCTGATGCTATGGTAGTTAAGGGTTTTTAACTTTGGAAAGATTGTTAGAAGTTTAAAGGTAAGAGTATGTAGGGTGCTGATCATACCAATATGCTTTAGTCATTTGGGATGACGAATAATCAGTGGAGCATTTCTCCAAATTTGGTCTACGTAGATGGTTATGAAGTTGTAATTTGTCCAAACATAGTAGGTTCTTAAGTGCTTGAGAGTATGCAGTATCACTTAAAGACTCCTAGAAAGATGGATGCAATGTGTGTTGGTAAGACTCGACGGATACTGTCTAAGATATGAAAGAAACTTGTAATGTTTGTGTTTGGCGATTAACATAAATCTACTATGAGTATTCCTTAACTTGTGGCTATGTTGAGTATGGTTGTTATGTAGCTCACAATTTTGTATGAGTAGTTGATTAAGCCACGCATTTGTGAGTATTAACTATCATGTGTTGGGAAACTACGGTTGGCTCATTACATCAATGTGTGTTGATTGAGCCTTGGAGAATTGTGCAAACTTCAAGATTGTTCTCTTGTCATTCCCTAAGGCTTGAATTGCTTTCTTAGATCAAATGTTTTTTCATGGCATTGCGATGTTATCGTTTTGAAGTAATCTTTTCAGAAATTGTTGTAATGCTTGAAATTATATTGTTATATTTGCATTGGGATTTTTGTACTAATGGCTTTGCTTTTGTAAAAATTATTTGTGGTTTTAATTGCCATTCACACGAGTTATAGAGATTGTTCCTTTTTTTTTTTTTGGTGAGGTATGGTATTAGTGTTTTAATTTATGGAAAGTTGAATTTGAAAGTCATGCTAAGAATTGTACATATATTTGTTTTGCTTGATATTGTATATAGTAATTGTATGTATGGATATTAATTTCATCTAGAAACGTTCAAGAACAAACGTAATCCTTGCAATTGTGACTAATTCTTGTCGGATGGATATAAAATGAAATGAGGAAGTTATTACTATAACATAAACACACAAAGAAAGACAAATATGGATAGTATTCTTTATTTATATATGAGCATAAATGTTACATGTAGTGCCTATATATACATTATCCAAAAACATACACAAACAAGCATGTTACAAAAAAGGATTTTCTATGCGATTGCTAGTTCCAATAATGTATGAGGTTTACTAATGCAGGCATTCAAATTTTTTCAAGATTGGTCTTTTTGCAAGGTTTGGAGCCTAGTAATGTTGTTGTTGATAGAACAATATTTTGAGCTAAAAATAAGAATGGATAGACTTAATTTCTACACATGCACCTAGATCTTATTGAATAGATACGAAAATGAATAATGCTTTGGAGTAACATGAAGTATGGAATGTACAATATTGTAGATATTACCAATATTTAGAGCTAGAGATAAGCAAAACTAAAGTAATTTACCTATGCACTTGATAGATATGAAAATATATGCAATGCTCTGGAGTAATGTGAAGATGCAAAATAAGATAGACACATGCTTTTTCTAATCTAAGCACAAATGATAAATGTGATAAGTTTATTATGACATCAAACAACAAAACAAATTTGTTTGTCATTCTAGGTCTTTGAATACAAAAACATATATGTACATGATGTATAATGCTACAAAGATGTAGAACAACACAGATGTTGAATAATACATTTATGTACATGATGTATAATATAACAAAAAATAACAATAACACAAGCATCGACATCGACTGATACATTTCCATTTTTTGGGTGTGTACAATGTTCTTGAATTTTATGTAACTAATTTTGTTTATTTAGGATGTATTTTAGTAATATCAATGTGCAATATGTGGGTAATCAAAATCAGACTAGCATAGACAATCATCTCTACCTATATATATTGAAACATCGTTCAATGAAACAAGTATATTTTATTCTTAAAATGAAACATATATGCGATCAATTAAAGACGTAATGTACAATATTGTAAAATGCAAATAACACAAACTTATGTTAACATTCAAAACTATCTATAGTTTGACACATGATTGTAAATAGCATGTCATTTACAATACATATGTAATTGTTTATAAATGTATTATTGATAATTTATGTAGCTGAACAATCATCAAATGTTGTCAAGAGTCATCCAAAGTCATGTCATCAAGATTTTCAAGTAGTTTTTGACCTTTGATTCATTTCTTGACCAACACAAGCCTAGCACTAATCCTGTCAAAAAAAAATCACTAGATTATCAATCTTAGAATATAATATATCCTTCTTTACTTCATCTTAAAAGAATCCTAATTTATCTTCTAAGTCCATCAATAAAATGTTAGATACTGACTAGTTGTATACATATATATACCACTTAAAACATATAGGTACTAAGTGGCTGGCGGCCTTCTTGTAGTAATTACACTTGGCTCTATCCTCCTTGTTCTTGAATAGATTCCTTTTGCTTGTTATATAAAAATCAGTTTCATCTCCATTGTAGTGGCCTTTGGAGAATAGATTTTTGTGCCTTGATTATTATTGGAGGAGGGTTGCCTTGATGCCTGCAAGGTCATGAGTATGGGCAACACTCCCAAAGGTAGAGGCAAACTGAGCATATAAGTCTAGTAGACTATGAAGCAAGGTGACTAGGACTTCACCCTTATCGCTATTGTACCATTTGATGAATGATTGCTTAAAGGTTGAAGAAATAATTAGCCAGAGATTCTCCTTCTATTATTTTAGCAACATTGGCTTCATATGTGATTGGAGCTAGATTACCTTTGTCTTCTCTTAATACATTGCTTGCATCCCCTTCCATGATTCTGTTGCACTATTAGCCTTGCTAACATGAAGGAGTTGGTTGTCATTTAGCACAAGCAAAGAGCTGAGAGAGAGATCTATGGTTCTGGGCAGTAGCTCTGTGAAGAGATGGAGAGGTAGTTTGTTGAAGGGAGAATTTTAGTGTGAAGGAAGAGAGAGAGTAAGAAGATTTCACATAGTCCCTCTTGGCAAGTCAAGACCAAACCCTTTGAACCCTTTCATTTTATAGCATAACAGGTAAAAGCAAAGTTGTATAAAGTCTTACAGTACCAGGTACCATAAAGCGAAGCAAGTTTTACGATACTCAGCTGTTACTTGCTACCATCCCACAACACAAAACCGCACAAGTTATTACAACGGGAAAGACATGTGTCATAGCCGAGCATTACTTGTTATCCATGTCTGAATCAAGATTCAATTACTTTATCAACTCAACTGCAATTACATAACATATGTCCAATCTTCCCATCCATGACTTACATTCCTAGCAATATGTTTGGCCCTAAAAACATAGCTGTATCAGGGAAGATGCCATACTGATCAGTATAAGGGCATAATGAGCTTATGAAGTTCATATTAGCATTCCACATACATAAGAAACCATAACATATTCCATAGAAGACAAGGAGTTATAGCTCAAGCATAGGCATTGGGTACCATGGCATATTTGTGCCATACTAGCCCCTTCAACTCTAGAAAGATCATTTGAAGTCTAAACACCATAGGGCTTGTGCAAATCCATGCCATTCAAGCCTACAAGAGCCAAACCTAGACAAAGCTCTAGCTTACATACAACAACCAATTTTAGTTTATCCAACATTCATGTATCCTATGACACTATCATTCCTTGTTTACAAACAACTCAAGTCATCAAGCGAATCAATCTTCATCACATTCTGAACTCCATAATCAAGTAATATCAATCCTAATGCATCTTCTTAGCATTTTACGGGCATTCATACCTCAAATCTTTATGTACCTGACATATCTAATTGCATAAACCCTAATATTAGGTTTACCTATACAAAAAAAATGGTGTTTTATAAAGAAGTTACGCATTGCCTTATACTTGAATCCATGGCGAAGAGATCTCTTGAGAACTACCCATCCTCCAATAGGTATGCGACACACCTTCCTTATATACTAATAATTACAATAAGACAATGATAGGTTAACATTGGAACTATATCTTTATTGGAAAAACTTCGATTTAAGAAACATAGTTTAGTTGGTTCTATCTTAGTATTGCAAAAGCACACTATCGTAAGTCCTATCTTTGTCTTAATTTACATAATATTGGTACATTCACATATGCTTTCTTCTACATCTCAATTTAGCAAACCCTAGAACGTGTTCTCTTGTTAAGCCATTACATTCACCATATGCCATATGCTTCAAGCATTGATTGGAAACAATGTGTCAAAATTCTTATGCCATTACCAATCCTTACTACGAAAACAACATGTAAGGAGTGTTTCAACTATCAATTAGGCAATGCGCCCATCTTCTTACACAAATGACCCTTACCATAATGCAAGACAAGAGTATTGTTGACGGCCATCTGCCTCTTTGAAGAGGAGACATAGCAGACCATAAGTTTGCTTACTATGCATAAGAATTGGGTGGAAAGGCAGCCATCATACATGTAGATGGAACTGCGGCCATCACTACATGCGACTTACAGAATCTCAGACTCACACTTGCCCAACCTATCTAAAGGATTAGTCCAACTATAGAATTACATCATCGCCCATGCATGTCATGCGAAACCATTCAAATATGTAGATAAGATAATGACATTATGTAATGGTAAAGTACAATCCTTAAGCTCAAGAGTCGACAATCCTTTGGATGTATTTGAGTCAAGGGTATCAATTGAGATTTCGACAATGGGTTGACAATCCCTCAAACATATTTAACTTAGGTAATTGATAATATGTTGAGCAAATTTGATTTGAACTTTGAGGTTGAAGAACTATGTGAACTTTCTTTTATTTCTACAGACAATCAGATCAATTGGGGTTTGAAGTGGAATTAAATTCCAACAGTCCTCCTTAGTTTGACTTCAATCACTTTATATAATCTTCAAATTTAACATCTTCTTAAACAAAAGATGTTTGTCCTTTGGCAACCATAGAACATGTTTAGCATTTACTTTTTCTCAAACAATGTAAAATTGAATTTTAGTGTGTTTAGTCCTGGAATGAGATCTAGGATTAAGAGCAAGTTGAACACATATAATGTTATCACAATAGATGATAGTTGGATAATTTTGTTTAGAGTTCAGATCCTGTAGAAGAAGTCTTAGCAAGATGGCTTCTTTGGTTGCTTGTGTTGCTGCTACGTATTCAGCTCTAGTTGGGGACAATTCAATCGACCTCTACTTCTTGTTGTTCCAAGAAACTAGTGCAAGCAATAACCATAAGTATAATTTATAGTATCTAAGTCTCATTCCAATCTAAATTAGAATAGTCAAATAAACATAGTGGAGTGGCAACATTATCATAATAGCAAAGGACCTGGTTCTTTGCTGATTGAATGTATGTCATCATTCGTTTGAGTGCTTTCCAATGTTGAGGTCCAAAATTCGACATGAATTGTGATAGTGTATTTAATGTATGTGTCAGATCCACTAGTGCACACCATTGCATACATCAATGAGCCAATAAGTGAGTGATATGGATGGTTTTTTATGTTTGAAACTTTAGCAGATGTTGAAGGACACATATATTTGCTAAGCTTAGGTCTTGGATCCATTGGTGAATCAATCAGCCTCCATAATGTATGCAAATATCTTTGTTGGCTTGAAAAAATTGCCTTTTTGACTTCATCTTGCAGGATTTGAATGCCAAACAAATAATGAATTGGTCCGAGATCTATCATATATAATTTTGTAGAGAGGTTCAGCTTGGTATCTCCGAATAGTGAGATACAATTGCTTGAAAGCATACTATCTCAACATAAAGAGCAATGATTATGTAATTGTACCATCATATTCAATGTAGACATTCAAGTTAGCAACATTTGAATAAAAGTTGAGCTATAAAAGGTAATCATTGATTCATTGGAACCAAGCCTAGTGTGTTTGTTTGAGCTCATAAAGAGCTTTATGAATGTTACAGAGTATTGATGCATGGTCAACCTCACAAGTCATTGACAAAAGTTCATCAACGAAGATTAATGAAGGCACAACCTTATCAATTGATCGTAAGACAGTTGTATAGGAGAGAATTTGATGATATGCTTTGAAGATGTATTTTGCCACATGAAGTCCCATATTTAGCTATGTTATCACATGATGGAATGGGAGAAGGTCATTTTGCAACTGACATTAAAGTTCGCAATATTTTGCAATCAGGTTGCTGGTGGCCTTCTATTCATAAGGATACTGGAAAGTTTATTCAATCCTGTGATGTTTGCCAACATGCTCGTCAACCGACTAAACAACACTATATACTATTACATTTGAGAGGTGGAGACTTGACTATGTTGGTCCTATACATCCAGCGGCACGTGGTACTCAAGCACGATACATTATTGTGGCAACAGATTATATGACCAAATGGGTTGAAGCAAGAGTTGTGCGAGTTGTTGATGCAAATCAACAACAAAGTTTTTGTATGAGAACATCATTGTCGATTTGGATGTCTTGTGGAGATCGTGAGTGATAGAGGAACTTACTTTGTCAATGAGACAATCAAATGCTGCTGGAATTTGGAAACCGAAAAACCGAGCAATCAGGTCGCACTATAGGAACTATTGAAATCCGAGTATTTCGGGTCAGGCGACATTTCCAGTTAGAGCTCAGTTGGAGATAATCTGTCGGACAAGGCTACTGCCTCAAACCACGATCAGCCATCCTTCTAACAACAGAGAGCCTAATCTATCAATGAATTTATGAACAACATATGATGTCTAATGACAGCGAAAATATATCTACTGATAAAATTGAACAAGCATCACAAGGTTCAAATATGGCACATTGAGCAAAAAAATTGTAACTCGTCTGTATTATCAAAATCGAGTATACATCAAAAATTTCTTTTGAGCGTTGTCTGTTTTCCAGATCAGCACATCGGCATGAGAGAGGTGTTCTCTTCTCACGAATGGAACTAGCTACTGCTAAAACTATCTCTCTTCCTTGATACGCGCCTCAGTGAGTGCTACATTTAGAACTATGTCTTTGTATATAATGTTATGCATGTCTATCCAGTACATATATCATACTGGATTAGATTACAAGATTTGATTAGCTAAAAGTTTAGTTAAACAGTCATTAAGCGATGGATCGAGATAGTTTAAAAACTTCATGCCCAAGTGGCTGAGGTCTGATAGTTCATCCATGCCCGATATGTCATCTTGGACTTAGCTTGTGGATGCCCGATTAGTCGACATAGCCCGATAGAGAGAACTGTAAGAAAAAATACTAAAGCTTTGAAAAATGTAGAACATAAGGTTTTTTCAGCTCCCTCTCAAAGCGATATTTTGCTGATTCCCAAGCTTGACCTTTGTCTTTCAAACAATGCCTTGTCTAGATGCTTCGTAAAGATATCAGCTACCATCTGCTTTGTCGATATGAAGGCATCGTCCTTTTCAACCGGATCCCTAATCAAGTGATACTTAATGGCCATGCGTTTCATTCTAGACTGAAACACTGGGTCTTTAGTCAGATGAATAGCTAATGTGTTGTCCATGTGCAGGATCAACGGTTTATCGGTGCTCTATCCTAGTCCCCCTAGGAACTGTCTGAGCCATGTCAGCTCATTAGCCATTTTGGCTGCAACAACATATTCTAGCTCACATGATGATTGGGTAGTTATTGTCTGCTTTCTGTTGATCCATATAACAGCTGCATCGGTTGTTATGGTGCATCATCCTGAGACATTTTTACTATCATCTTTCAGGGACACCCAACTTGCATCACTGTAGAATTCAATCTTGATTTCTGCATCTCGACAATAGCATAGGCCATAGTCCTTTGTGTTTTTCAGGTATTGCAGAATCCTCTTGGCAATTTTCCAATGTGTTAGACCTGGATTTATGTTGAATTGGCTCAATCTGAACACTGCATAGGCAATGTCTGGCCGCGTATTGTCTGCCAAGTACGTCAAAGAACCGATAAGCCTTCTGTAAGGCTTATGCTCCATTGCTTGTCGTGTTGCTTCATCTCTGGGACAGTCTTTACTTGTCAGCACTGTGCCATGGACCATTGGAGTATTTACTCCCTTGCAATCTATCATGTTGCAATTATCAATGATCTTCTGAATGTATCTTGACTAGTGATAAGATACAAGGCCAGGCTAGTTGCAAAACACTTCTCACAGAGGTATGACATTGACTATACAGAGACCTTTTCTCCTGTTGTGAAGCACACATTTCTATGCATATTGTTTGCATATGCAGTTGCCTATGATATGAAGATCCACATTGTAGACGAAAAGACAACATTCCTGCATGGGGAGCTGAAAGAAGAGGTCTACATGGAGCCCAACCACCAGGTTTTACCTGCAAGTCACTTGTTGACTATGCCTGCAAAATGCACAGAAGCATCTATGGATTGAAACAGTCCGCTAGCCAGTGATACAAGAAGAAGGATCACACACTAAGATCCTTAGGCTTCCAGCCTTTAATGGCTGACTACAACGTTTATGTGAAAGTCATAAACGGAGAGATCATCATAATCGGTGTCTATGTAGATGACACGCTGATTCTGTCACGAAGAGACAAGCTAATTGCACAGGTGAAGGCAGATATTTCGAAGCACTTGGTCCATACTTATGCTTGTAGACCCACTTACACTTGACAGTCTTTCGGTTAGCTAGTAGTGGCTCGAGAGCCCACACTTCGTTTTGCTTCATGGAGCGCATCTCGTCTTCCATGGCCTTGATCCATTTGTCCTTGTCTGGACTGTTGATGGCTTCTTCATAAGTTTTTGGTTCACCACTGAATCCACAAAATTCTTCTTGAGCAGAAGATGAGCTGTCAGGTATATATCTGACTAGTGCTCTCCTTGGAGATAATACAGACTCAACAATTGCCTTGTTTTTGACCTATCTGCTGACAACAGAACTTTGGTGTGTCATAGGTATTCTGGGCACTTCCGATATATCAGTCTGCTCGTCATCCAGACTATCATTCAGTTCGTCTGGAATTTGAACATCTTCATCTAGATTCTCAGGGTCTGCACCCTTTGTCGATGTGGGTAGGTCATAGTATTGCCTGTTGAGAGCTTCGTAGCTGATCGGATCTTCCTCAGCCATTATTCTTGTCTTGTCGAATTTGACGTCTCTAACAGTCTTCACTTCATTGGTTTGAGGCATGTATACTCTGTAATATGTAGAATGTATATCATAGCCAACCAAGAATCCTTGCTCCACCTTTTCGTCCAGCTTTTCCTCTTCTTATTTGGTATGTGTGCATATGCTACATATCTAGTATGTGTGCATATGCATATGTAGAATGTATATCAAAATCATAGCCAACCAAGAATCCTTGCTCCACCTTTTCGTCCAGTTTTTTTCTCTTCTTATTTGGTATGTGTGCATATGCTACACATCCAAAGATTCGAACATGAGCCAGATTTAGCTTGCTTCTCCACCATACCTCATGTGGGGTAGTGTGAGCAATGCTCGACTTGCCTATCCTGTTCTGCAGGTAGGCCACTATAGCTACTACCTCAGCCCATAGAGATCTTGATGCCTTGGAGTAGGCCATCATGGATCTTGCAGCTTCCATGAGAGTTCTATTTTTCCTCTCAACTACACCATTATGTTGTGGTGTATAGGCTGTTGTCTTCCTGTGAAGGATGCCTCAACTTTTACAAAAGTCGATAAATCGGTTGGAGATATATTCTCCTCCATTCTTATTTGCTTGACTTTCTTCTCCGTCCACTTCTCAGCCTAGTTCACATATTCTGTAAACTTATCAAGAGCTTCAGATTTGTTATGGATGAAGTACACAACAACGAACTTATTGTAATCATCAATAAAAGTAATATAGTATCTTGATCCTCCTACAAAGAGTGCATCAAAGGGTCCACAGATGTCTGAGTGTATTAGCTCCAGAAGTTTCGTCGCTATGAAGGAATCCTTCATGAAAGGTGTACGTGACATCTTCCCTTTGTTGCATGTATCACAGGACGTTAGGTTTGCATCTCTGATGTTTACTCTTGCGAATGCATTATTCTGGCTTGCTTTGTACAAGAGGGTTCATGTGGTATAGTCTCCTGTGCCACAGAACATCCATACACTCACGGACTTGATGAGCCTGCTCTGTCGGTAGGCATATCTTTAGGTGATACAAGTTTTCTCTTCGTCTACCTTGCGTGATGAGTGAACTGGAGCTGACATCAATCACATTGCATGTCTGATCTATGAATGTCACACGCATGCCTGCATTTGCTATTCTCGCAACTGATAGCAGATCTTTCTGAAGTGTCGGCACATATAGGACGTTGTTTAGTCTTTTGTCTCTCCCATTGGTGCTGAGCCAAAGTACTCCACTGCCACTCACGTCATGTCACGATCCATCTCCTAGAACGATGTATCTGGAGGAATCAATTTGTCAAAAGTTGACGATCATTTGCCTTGTCTCACAAAGTGCGACGTGGCTCTTGAATCAAGAACTATGTCTTGAACATCGGTTGTTGATGTAGCACATAAGCAATAGGACTTCTGCTAGCTCAGTCTTCAGCCATCTTTGAGGACTCGAGCTCCTCCATGTACAATGTGTTGTTTGTGCTTTCCTTCCTGCTTTGTGTCTTCTTGTTTCTTGGATTGTCATAGCAATCCACGGTTGACAATGTATGCACTCAATCTTTGGGTTCAGCCAACATTTATCCACTGCGTGGCCGTCATATTTGCATCTGTCGCATGTCTTCTTGTTGCCTGTTCTTCCCTTTCGATCTGCCTTCTTGAGTTCCCTGCTTCTGCTGGTTCTGATCTGGTTTGCTTGTCGACTCTCTCTTAGGATAAGGTTTCTTCTTCGACTGGTCTCTATTGCCATAGAGAGCTTGATCAGACTTGTTCTTGTCGTCATAGTGCTCTCTGGCTTCAACTTCCTCCTTGATGTCGATGACTGCTATCTCGAAGGTCATAGCAGGATCTTTAGCCAACAATGTCCGGGTTGTCTGGAACGATCGTGGTAAGAAGCGTAGCAGGTAACTGAGTTGTTTCTCTTGTGAGACTGCGTGTTCTGCTCCAGTGTTGTGTAGCGATAGGAATGGGTCCTTCATCTTCCTGATGAAGCTTGTAAGGTCTTTGCCATCCCATCTCAGATAGGTAAGTTGATCCTCTAGATCATTATCTGATTTCGTGACTTAGTTTGAACTTTGCTGATGAGTGTATTCCACATCTCTCTAGCATTAGAGATTGATGTGAGGTCAAGGGTAATGTTGTCTTCGATGGAAGAGGAGATGACAACTACTGCTTTGTCGTTCTTCTCTTTCCATTCTTGATGTTCTTTGCCTATGCTTCCTGGCATCTATATAACGAAAAGTATTTTTGAATGCCCGTAAGTACTCTCCAAGTATGGCAAGTCTTTTCATAAAAAGCAATTCATAAAATGATAGATACCAGTTACACCAAGTAGGGGAATAGGCAAAGCCCATAGGTATACCACAAACTTGTCTCCAAGCTTTGTTTCCAAGTCTTACAATGCAATGGTCAGTCAATAAATCATTCCATTGGCAAAGTAGTAGTTTGTCCATATGCTCCATTTACATTCCTCATGTCCAGGTTTTCATTTATAGACAAGAAATTTGTTCTTGCTAAATTTGAAAGCATACAATATTAATTTCCATATAATAGTCTTAAGTCCATCAGGGCCACTAAGAGGGATGTTTTCATAACATTTAAAGATGTCGGTAGACCACATAGTAGTAATTTTACTTGGCACGTTAAGATAGAATTCAGTGGATGAGTTGCACTGCTAAAATAGGTTGGTATCCACATTTAGGTAACTCTGGTATGAATTTGCCTTAAGGCCTGCCCCCCTCCATAAGGAGCGGAGATAGAATACCAAGAGCCCTAGAATGAAATGTGGCCACCTTTGAAAAGTAACAGTCATGTGCATTTGTAATCCATCTGAAGGTATTCTTATGTGCTTTAAAGGTACAAAGTAGATAAGGTAATTCGTCTTTTCCTAAAAGGTATTCTGGCAATATACTAGAAAACTTATGCTTAGTACTCACAATAGCATTATCAATGTCATTGATGCCATTTTCTGGAAAAGGAGCAAAATTCGGACTAGATAATCTTTGTAGCGCCAAATTTCTAACAAAATTTATGGACATGAATCAAGGATTATGTTGGGCCTTGTCTACGACATTCACATACAGATAGGTAGTGATCCAGTCACGTTCATCACTAGCATTTTTTAAATCTTTTCTAGTGGTGCTTTTACCATGAAGCCATCTATTTTTCTTTAGAAAGTTCAAAACGACAACCTTACAAATAAGGGCATGTTTCACAATACTATCATGATCCATATTTTGATAACAGGGTAAAAAATCAGCCAATTTAAACCAACCATGGTACAGTTCCAAAGCGACCTCATTAATATTGGATTGGCGTATAGGAATATGAATAAGCCCTTTATTCAAGTCGTTTCTTAAAATCTTACTGTCTACAATTCTAGTGTTCATAGAGGTAACATGCTAAAAATTTTCATCAATAAACTCTCTAAAACGTATATAATTCAAGCAAGTACAAGGTGGAAAGTTATCAATGTCAAACTCGCAAAAAACTTGAAAAGGCTTATACCATTCACGCTTCAAATGTGGAAAAAAGGTCCAGCCAAATAGAATATGCTCAAAGATCTCATCAATGTAACCAAAAACATGGAGTTAAGTTTCATAATAAAGTTTCTTAATGTTTATACTCTCAAAGCACCTCTTGTAATAATGTAAATGTAAAAACATCTTTCCTTCATCTCTTCTAACGATAAGTCTTTGCCTACCAACTGTACTGACCTCCAATACTCTAAAATTTTCAATATCTTCCTGCACATGGATCAATCACGGTAGAAGTTCGGCTTTCTGATAGGAAGATCGCCTTTCCCAACACCGCTTTGCCCCTCATTGCCTTTGTTAGGAAAGTATTTCCTCTTCTTGTTTCCATTGCCTGAAATGACTGAACTTGGATTATTCAAATTGAAGGACCCTGTTTTTCCGCTTGTATTTTGGAAGTATTTATCCTGTAAGGTAGAGAAGTTGGGTTTTTTAAGAAGGCGTTCTATTTCACATATATTTTTGGCTCCGCCAAGGTGTGCAAGAAGCTTGGCAGTAGGGTTAACAGAAAGTTCAATGGCAGCTTCAATCATATGTTGTCTGATGTACATAAAGGCAAGGCAGAAGCAGTCGCAATGGAGAAGCAAATACGAGAGAGAACGAGAAAAGGAGAGAGCAGGAAGAGTAAATCTTAGGGTTGTGTGATCTTTCCTTATATAGACAATCCAATACATCTTAATGCACTGGGTGCTCATTGTTGCACACTGTTAGATCGTATCACCCTAATGTGCACAGATCATAGCCATTCAAGAAACCAAGGTTTCCCTCCCGAGGACATAATTTAATTTTTTTTTTTAGTTTCTTTTTCTTTTGGGGTCATTTTTCTAAGTTTTAGCAAGGTAAGGCAATTAAATAGGTTTCGTACCACAAAGGCAAATTCCTTCCATGAAGCTTTGAAAGGTAGAAAAAAACGTAGTAACTACATAATAGAGCCCATGAGAGAGAGAGAGAGAGAGAGAGAGAGAGAGAGAGAGAGAGAGAGAGAGAGAGAGAGAGAGAGAGAGAGAGAGAGAGAGAGAGAGAGAGAGAGAGAGAGAGAGAGAGAGAGAGAGAGAGAGAGAGAGAGAGAGAGAGAGAGAGAGAGAGATCGTAGATTATAATTTCCCAAGGTTTAAGCTTTGAATTTTGGCTTATTCAAGATTCAAAGTTTGGGAATTTGAGGGGGATCAAGGGTTAGGATGTGGGATCCTGAGTGGGATCATGTGGTGGTAGACGTAGACATATACACCCCTCCACATTAGAGCACACTGGTTTCGGGTAAGGGTATATGATATCAGAGCATGCCCAAATGCACCTGAGAACTTGGAATCAATATTACCTAGAGAGGTGAGGGGTCGAATGCTTCAAGAGGAGGCAATTTCATTTTTCAATATCCAAAAATGTTTTTTTCAAACTTTGAAGTTTACTATTCACGTAAGTTGTAACTTCTAAGTCATGACTCATGTCAACATCAACATTGGTGGTTGAAATGCGAACATAAATTGCATGGCCATCCATATCTTGTCCCCCTCGTCCAGTTTCACATGGCATTAGCATCTTTATTTGCTATCGGTAGTGAAGGTGCTGATTTTGAAGAGGATATACCTAGCACT
This sequence comes from Diphasiastrum complanatum, assembly GCA_029204225.1. Classification (NCBI taxonomy): domain Eukaryota; kingdom Viridiplantae; phylum Streptophyta; class Lycopodiopsida; order Lycopodiales; family Lycopodiaceae; genus Diphasiastrum; species Diphasiastrum complanatum. Next base: position 29,126,566 of record CM055109.1, on the reverse strand, counting down.
TCATGTTCATATGTTGCGAGAGGTCAGGCCCTTCTCGAGGTCATAGTGCCACACAGAGAGGTGGTAGATAAGTCTTTACCCAATCATGGCAGCAATCACACGAGAAGAATGCAACCATTGCTACTAGGCGGTATATCTACTTGTGTGATCTTCCCTTCCATTTGGCCAAGACCCCAGCTTAGAGGGATATGATTCGGGCTATTTCTTGTATTGGTGTGTTGTGGCAAGGACCTATCATGGAGATGCTCAGGACCAAGCACTTGACCTCAAAGGTGGAGAGCGTCTAGAGAAAGTTGCAGCTCCCATTCGAGATTCATGGGCTAGGTATGGATGCAACACTCTTTTAGATGGATGGAATGATATCAAGAGCAGTCAGCTCGTCAACATATTGGTGTCTTCTTGCAAAGGCACCATATTTTGAGATCCATCGGTTCTTTGCGCCAGGAACTATTGTGACAGATGAGTATATTTTTGATGAAATCAAGAAGGCCATTGAGGAAGTGGGGCCAGAAAAAGTTGTGTAGGTAAATGTTTGAAATTTAAACTAGTGTTTTCAACTTTGTGTTTGGTTCAAGTTTGAAGTTTTAATTAAACGTTTTGTACCTTCTTGGACTATGAAGGTGATCACCACTCATTGTTTGGACCTCTTGATTGGAGATTGAAAAATTGCCATGGGTCAAGGAGGTAGTGGACATCGCTCGATTCTTGGTGAGCTTTGTCACCAAGCGACCGAAGGTCCTCTCCATCTATAGGGAATTCAAAGCCCCAAAGATCCTCCAGCCTGCCACCCCCACCAAATAACAGGTTTGCAAATTGCAATTTGTATTCATTTTCATTCTTTGTAAATCGTGATTCAAAAATCAAGTTGCCTAATTTTAATCATTAATGAGATTTTAACTTTGAATTATAAGTTGTCTAAACCTATGAAATATTCTTGCATATATTTTCATTGTCTTGGAGCGGCTGCTGAAGGTGCAAAATACACTTGGGCAAATGGTTGTTTCCAACCATTGGGTAGAGTGGAGCGGGTCCACAAAGGCCAAGTCCAAGAGGTTTGAGAGGATCATACTCTCTAGTCACTTTTGGGAGGAGGCAGAGTCCATTGTTATCAGGCTACATGTGCTACACACCATCTTGCGCCTCATAGACAAAGAAGGATCCACTTTGGGCCTTCTCTATGAGTTCATGTTTCTAGTTCTAGGCTCTAATTGAAGATTGAATTTTACAAACTCTAGTTTTTGATACAATCAAGATTCACAAGTCTATTGATAATTGTTCTAAAACTTTACGTTTTGACTCACACAAGCTTGAAGAGATAAAAGAAATGTGGCAAACCAGATGGCAGTGGTTCCACAAGCCATTACATGTTATTGTCCACATCTTGCATCCCCTCTGGGGGAGGATGGAGTGGCAATCAGATGTTGAACTGGAGGGCGGTTGGTATGACCACATTCAAAGGGTCTATCCTGATGTCGATGCGCAACAGACATTGCAATGCAAGACTTGTTACTAGGAGAAGTGCAACTTCTCGACATCCAAGAGTTGGGATGAGAGAAGGGAAAGAGCATCTAGCTTCATCAAGTGACGAGAGCAGTGAGGAAGAGGAAGAAGCAGCGAAAGAAGAAGAGCACCTAGCCTTGAGTTACAATGTCGGAGTAGGATTAGGAGGCGGCGATAAATTATAGAGATTAGATAGTAGATAGTGTAGCTACTAAGAACATTGAAGTTTGAGCTTTTGAAATTTACTCTTAAATGACTTTTTATGAGTTACTACACTTTTATGAATTATGTAAAGTTCAAATTGGAATCTAGATTGTTGAATGTTGGAATTTGAATGTTTTGAGTTCATACCTTTATAATTTCATTAGTATTTGTTTCATGATTCATCCACGATTTGACATCACTTGCAAGTTTACTATTTTAAAGTTCAAACCCTAAAAGTATACTTAATACAGGTCATAGGTGTCAAATAGCATTAAACACGTATCAGGTAAGCTTTAAATGGCTAATCATAAAAATATAGAATTTGGAATCTTTAATGCCTATACTTCAATCATGATATCTATAGACTATTATGATCAATGCATTATGCAACTATGTTTTTGGCTTCTCTGAAAATTTGAGTTTTTCGAAAAGGTCGAATAGGCTGATAACTTTAATTCTAACTATCTTATACCAACTCAATATCTGTTCGGCACATCCAAGTCTCATACATTCATTTCCAAAAATCAAGGAAAGTTTTCTTGTTGTTGCCCAAATCCAAACCCATGGTGATGGATGAGGCTGCAATTCCAGATCATCCTGGCAATTATTCCACTGCAATTTGCCAGCATATTGTTTCATGTCAACTGCCATGTCAGTTTTCAAAGAAATCAACCATAACATTAACTGGTCAAAAAGAAGCAAAAAGTGTGGAGCCAAGGAAATCTTGTTATAAGGCATGTCAAATTGTAACCGCTATATGAAGCAGTCTCTTATGAAGGCTGGTCCTATTCTCCAGCCATTTCATAGGCTTAAGTAGTAAGATGCAACAGCACTTATTGAAGCATACCATCTTTCAAATGAAAATAATAGAGAAACAAGGTGCATCTAATCTGGGAGGTATGTCAGCAAGCTCCTTCATGCTGCATAACAAATTTTGCAAGCAAGAGTTAGCCAATTAGGGGCGTAAACTTTCCCTTGAAACATAAAAGAGAACTCCACATTTTTAGTGGTTACAGCTAGTGGTTCAAGATTTGTTGTCTTCAGGAATAACAAGGTGATCCTTCAGCATAAATGACAGATCATGAATTTCTGACAAAAGCGTGTGAATATCTGGATATTGCTGACTTCCATCAACCTTCGGGTTGAGGCCATTGCTGCAAAATAACAAGAAAATTAGATATTTAGTAACACAATCATTTGTACATGATAACAACTCTGCTTATCTTGATGTTTAGACATCTGTTAATACAGGGTCAGACGCTAAATGGAGCTGATTTAGCTGAATAATTTGTCAACATTAGGATTGATTCACAATATTTAACATATCAGAGAAAAGCATTTATCAATCTTACACACCTCTCTCCATCAAGCGTTGGCCGTTTCGGTGCAACCTCTGGTAAATCTTGAAGCTTCACTGATGGTTCCCAGGCACCATGATTGCCATTGGCAAATGAGGCTGTGGAATTTGCTTCAAGAATTGTCTTTTGCAGGCCTCCTAGGTTTGCATTTGTTTCCAAAAACGAAGACCTACTTTCATCGCTTGTTGGCTGGAACATATCCTTCACCGTACCCCCACATACTTCTGTGTGTCTGTTCTCGTGTTCACTGTACTGTGAACTTGGCTGGAATGTGAGAAAATCATCAGAAGCAACTACCTGATTATTAATCGAACTGTTTGAAGTTGTAAATGCCAGCTCAGTTGAAGTTGTTGCAGAGGTCCATTGAACATCATCTTCATCCCAGGCTTCTTCCATTGCTCCGGAGCTCTCCCCTGTGTTTGTTTGTCCCAAAGCTGCCATGGCATCAAAGGTTTTAGAATCCACTTCGTGCTGACCTGTAAACAAGGAAGAACCTTTTTCTAACTCCTCGATCAAGAAAGAGTTTGCAGAAGACGGAATGGTGCTTGAAGATTTTCTTGCCCATGATTCAAGGTCAGAAAAGTTGTCCACGAAAGGCATAGCTTCTATTTCTGATTCAAGAGGTGTAATGTCAATCAGATCACTACCTTGTTGAACATTCCTTTCTTGCTCAACTTTCCCTAAGGGAAAAAAGCTTTCAAATGAATCAATGTTTGTTTCATTCCACATTTCCTTCTTGCTTGATGCAGCTGATGATGAGTGACCTGTACCAGAGTTGCTTGCCTGAAAAAGGAGGTCCAAATCATGTTTCAGACTTGGCTGCTTCCAGTTTTCTTCCCTCAACATCAAAGGCTTAGGAGCTGCATCAGATTTAACTTCTTTGACATTCAGAAACAGATCGTCCAGATTTTTAAAATTTGGTGTGCTCTGAACATCTTTGACCATATTTGAATTATATTTCTGTGTCAATGAAGAAAGCAAGTTGTCCTCAGGAAAAGATTTCTCGGGTCCTTTCAAGCCCTTTGATTTGGCCATTGGTGACTCATCCGATGCACCAGCCTTCTCAAAATCGCCAAATGAGCTTGAGTGTTCCAAAGGAAACCTGTCCACATTGATTGATGCTTGTAAATTGTCCCCATTTCCCCCAGTTGCGACGCTACGTGTTTGATTCTTGGATCTTTGATGCATGAAGTCCCAGCTTGCCTGCACTGAAGGAGATTCAGAAATAACAAATTTAACTGCTTTGTCCCTGCCTGCGCCTCGATCTTTATTGGTGGTCTTTGCGAGATCATTTTCCTGCCAGAGTTGTCAAATCAGGCCTATTTGAATCCATGTCCAGCACATGCTAACCTCTATTCGCTGCTCATAGCAGATTTGTACACAGAAAAACACTAATTGTAGTATCCATGTTAACGCTAATTTCTCTAGAAAGACCTTCATTATCCAAGTACATGACCTCATAATATGTAGATATTCCTTCAATATGATTTCAGCCAAATTTATGCATTCATCACGTCCTTTTTCACAGACTGACCACATCTTTACGGAAATTATGAATACAACAAGCCAACATCAATTTTAATTCTACCTCCTTGTTTATTCCACACCATGCTAAGGAGCTTGTCCATTTTCTAACCAACTAATCCTTGCACACGTCCTAGCAAAGATTGATCCCGTGAAGACCATAGCTAGGTATGCGTGCGAGGAAATTGCCTCCAATGGCATCAACTAGTGTAAGAGATTGTACACGTGTTAGAGATTGTTGATTCAATTTTTTTCACACTAAATTTCACATCTTTAATGGGTCACTGCAGCCCCTCTCTAGATGAAGAAATCAGAGCCACACCGTTTATGTGTAGGAATATGGTAATCAAAAGGTCTCCCAAAATGTTGCTTGCATCTCTAGAGAACATGAGAGAGCAACACTAATTCCTCTGGATTGTGCTAGTGATAGGCCCTCGTATAGCTTCTCAGAACAAACTACCACTCTTATATAATGAAATGACTGTGAGAATCATGTCTAGCAGAAGTTGTCCATTCTGCAATCGCTAGGTAAGCATGTGACATGGAACTTAAGTCAAAAGTGAAACAGAAATCCACAATTTAACAATATATCCTCCCACATGTGTCAATGATGGTCCTCAGAGAAAAAACAAGACTTTTATTAGAGTGAATGCTCTTGGTGAATGGATGATGACATGAAATTGTTGTGCCTTTGATTCTCTGCTAAAAGTCTTCCAGAAAGTATTCCCATAAATATGAATGATGATGTGATAGTTGTTTCATTGCATGTGTCACCAGACTTACGGATCAGGTGGATGATGTCAGTACACCAAGAAGTGGGAAGGCCAACATTGTTGCAACATTAAACATCAACCAGCAAGCCCAGACCATCGCGCCAGTGATTGGCAATGACTGCCCAGTGCAACTATTGCCATGCATTGCATGAGGCTGATGGTGCACACAACTTTATATGACATAATAAAGAATGCTGCAGAGGATTTTCCTACACACACAACAGAGGGCCATGCACACTGACTAGCACACACTACTTGGATTGTTAACCTTGGACATGGATGCATAGCAAAAGAGGGTACATGTTTTTCATAAAGAGCTTATAGCATTGGTAGATACATGCAATACACACTGTTTTATCAATAGTCATGTTCCCCTATACATTCCACGGTGTTGATTCTTAGCAGGATCACCGACTCATCCCTGGTAAGCGACTTGCTACGAGCCTGACAAAGGCCTATTGTGCAGCTCTTATATGTTTTCAGCTCTTAGATGTGTGCATGCCGCAATAGAGATGACTCAGAGCATCACAGGCAGGCAGTTCTTCCCAGAGACCCCCCCCGTGGCAGAGGGAGACCCCCAGGCAGGAGTGTACCACAGAGAATTCCTTCTGGCAGACCCAGAGGCAGGCCAGCCAAGAGGGGACACACTGATGATTTTTCTAGTTGTCTCTTGGCAGGCGTTGGCCCAGAGGAGTCCCAGATGCCTCCAGACTCCCAGCCAGACTTTGTATTTGACACCCCTGCAGATGCATCTGGCACGCAGAGGGATGATTTTTTTATCACAGACTTGTAGATACTAGTACACACTTTAGCATCATGTACAGTGGCATCAGATGAGATGTATATATTTTTTTACAGTATATTTGTGTCATGGCTAATTTATCGTGGTTGCTTACAAATGGTTAGCTCTGTGAAATTTGAATGGTTAGTCAGAAATGGTTCTCATCAACCGAGTGACAGTAGTGTATAGGTCTTCTGGTTTTCTGTAGTGAATGACACAATTTTGCATAAGTAGTTAGTAAGTTGTTGAAGTTCATCCGGGGGGGAACCGATCTCATCATAAGTCTTAGACATAGTAGTGTGTCAGTCTTGTGGTTTCCTGTCTTGAGAGCTTGTCACTCTTCTGGTGAGCCCTAATTTCCCCCAAAGACTTCTGCTCCTGAGAGCTTGTCACTCTTCTGGTGAGCGTTCACCTCTCCCCAATCCTCTAGTGAGCATTCACTTCTTTGAGACAGTCATTGATGCACCCTAAACCCTAAACCAGTAATATGTTTGCCATACAAACCATCATCTTCACTCGAAACCACTCTCAGATCTTTCTTTGCCGCTTTTTGGGAGCTTAGTTCCCAATGAAGGTTCGTTATAATTTATGAACTGCTCATTAGCCATGGTTGTTTAGTACTATCTCAGTTATGAGAGGCATGGCCCAGTGGTTAGGTCTGTTGCAAATTTTTTTGGTACTGTTTTCCTATTTTTTAACAGGAGGGGGCAGGTGGGTGCCAGACACCCTCTGATAATTAATTCCGGGGGAAAAACAGGGGCCATAAATTGCTTTTATTTTGCTTCTAGGATGGGGACAGTGTAGGCAGGTGCCTGTATTTTTGTTTTTTGCAAAAAATCGGACGTGTCCGGACGTAGACGCACCCTTGGCGCGTCCGCGTCCGCCATCCGCTTCCTTAGATATGTTATATACATATTTAAATAAATAAATAAAATAGCAAAAAGAAAAAAAAGGACGCGTCCGACCCCGGGTCCAGGGGTCGAACGAGTCCAGGTCCGCCGGACGCGAAAAGTCTGTGTCCAGCCCGGAGCCTCATGTTTTCAGGCTACTACCAAACTGGCATCCAGATTCCACCCAGATCATAGTTACAATGAATCTCAACCCAAATATTTTGAAACCCTTGTAAACCTTCTGCAATCAATGCCAAATTCAAATGTTTATTTTATTTCTGGCCATAATTGAAAATTTGTCTAAATATAGTTCGGAAGATAGCATGTAATGTATAACTTTTAAAAGCTAGGGAATGTGTGATAGGCAACCTTAAGATCTCTTATAGCAATCTATGCTACAAACACATTATCCTCCTATTAATATATAGTTTATGATTAATTTTCAAAACTTCATTCCCATTCACAACACCATTACAACAAAGCAATAAGCCTGCTTATTCCAATCGAAGACATTTTGTCTACAAGGACTTTCTTACCCCATCAACATATCAATTTTACTATCGGTCGATCAAAGATTTGCAAACTTGTGGAAATTTGCCCCAGTTTGTTTCTCCTACACAACAAGGATGGGATAAACATCTTAGCTTAACCAACCATAAATATAATACCTTTGTGATAAGAAAATAGGCATGTCACCTTTTCTATTGATGCACCAGCACCACCAAATATTCTCTTAACTCTTGGGAATATAACATTTGGCTTCATTCCTTCTTGATGGTAGAGAGCTTACTCCATAGTTACCAGGGAACGGGAATGAAATAGGAACGTGAACCCTGGGAACGGGAACATTTTCAAGAACTTGGGAACGTGGGTAGTCTGAAAAAAATTCGAAAACACTACAACAATTTAAATTTTTTTAGAACAAATAGAAACTTGAAATTTATAGCTATTAGCAATTTAGCATATGTAATTTGTTAAAAGTATTAGCCAAATGTTCAATGCAACAAACAATTTGCCAAAATTTAAGCAAAAAAAAAATTGATTTTTTTTTTATGCTTGGAAACACAATGGGAACATGTTCCCATTGCTTTGAGAACGATGCCCGGTGTTCCCCTTATTCCCCATTTCCTATTTTGCTAGGAATGACATTCCCGCGTTCCCTACTAGTAACTATGGCTTACTCACTAGTTGGGGGCCACTTACAGAGTACACAACAACAATAAAAAGACTGCTACTAATAAGTAGAGTACGTGAAGATCCTTGAGGGCTAAACTGCTTTTTTGGGCTTATAGTTTGCACTTCATTACTTTTTTTCATTCAAGGTGTCTCAGACAATGAAACTGGCTCCATACTAGTATGGTCCTCTTCGCATACTACAAAAACCTAGTCATGGTAGACATTAGTTGTAACTTACTACAAATGAGACTCGCAATATATCTCATGTGAGCTTGTTGCTATTAAAGATGATAAGCCACATGATATTAATTCACTTGCTAATACCAAGTGATGCCTTTTGTCGCCAGCTAGTACCCTTCAAGTGCAAGTCCACTATAGTCAGCGAATGTCAACACATCCAACATTTGATGTAATAGGACAACATGCCATTTAAAAGAAGCTACTTGCGAGCCGCCTATTGATGTATTTGCTCATACACCCTTGCTTCTAGACCAAGCTCGAGCACTTGAGGCTAGAGTTTTAGCCCTAATTTTAATACAGTATAAGTAGGACCAAAAACATTCACTCCATAGCTTATATTTTTTAATCATAAGTTCTTTGTGAAACACTCGTTCTTCTTCCCGGTGAACATCAATTGTTGACAATTTTCGATGCTCTCTAAGTATTCTTAGTTGGAAATTGTTATTTGACTCATCTTTTACGCACTATTATTCTTAAGTGATGTCAAGTCAATGACTGGGTTCATAACAACACAAATCCTAAGTGTCTCCAAAAAACTATAAACAAGATAATCTCGTCATTGGACTTAAAATGTGTGGTTCCTTGACTCATAAGCAATTGCTCTAAGAAGAGGGCCTAAATTCAATATAGCTTAGCTGATTGTTTACTAGATTGTAATTGTAGTTGGAGTTTGTTATACGATCATCAATATATTGTCCAATGAATGGGGAGCTTATCAAGAAAACCCTAATTTTCATTTTTTGGGCTCCAAGTTTCTCTATGCTGGTCAATATTAAATTTGACAACTTCATTCACTTGCACTCATCAAATAGCTCAGGGAAATTCCAAACTTCAAGTAGATCTACCTTCAATAATTAGGGCAATGAACATCCACATTCAAACTTGTCACTTTTTTTGCAATTTTGGTGTAGTTTTATAATCTTTATATCACTGTCGTAGTGCCAGCATTCCTGATAGAATTTACAGGTTGTCAATTGACAAGTGTCTAGAACCTAAGGTTTTGGCAGTTGATTGTTTTGAATCGTCCGCAAACTAAAAATCACATATCAACCAGACAGAGAGATCCTATCCTCTTGACGATTGGTATTGATTTGCTTGCTGAAAACTTTTAGTCACCATTTGCTAACGTGTTTGCGTCAAAGAACCCCGGCATTTTGCGTTCTTTTGCTTCATCATACGTGATAATTTGTTGCTGAAACTTTTATATTCAAAGGATGAAATATCATTGCATAGATATGCTTAAAATACTCAATGTCCTAGTTGCTAGTTTGCTGAATTGATACAGACAAATTTTCGACAAAGGAACGCGCCTGTGTGAACAGAAAATAGATCCGAAAGACAACATTGAAGCATGAAAATTACATAGGCAAGACCTTTACCACATCCTTGGGCGCGAGAGATTGCAAGAAGCTCTGAAAGGCGTGAGACTGCTTATACGAAAATTGAGACGATTTTCCGATCGCCAGAGGCTGCAGGGCGCCGCAGGCAATGCAGACACTTGTTTCAACTCCTCGGATCAACCGCGCTTTGCATCTTGAGCAAGAAAAGGCGCTCTGCGACCCTCTTTCTTTCACCAGATCTGCAAGCGCCTGCAATGGAGGCTGATCGGATCTGCTGGATGATGATGGCGAGGCGATCGTGATGGTAATGGCGTGCATCAATCGAGCTCCCAATGAATCGACGTCCATGGACAGCGCCATCACGTGCAGCCCAACTACCCCCGGTGGTAGGTGGGAGCCCAAGCCTTTCGATCCACCACCAACACAGACCTCGCTTCACATTTTGCTACGGATCTTCCTGACACGACTCGATATTTAAGCTCCCCTGTTGGATGCTTGCCACGTGGTAAACTGCCACTTGTCACCTATCGAATGACTACTCTAAGACATGTGGCAAGATCTGAACGGCTATGGGCAGCTCTTCGACTTGTCGACTCAACCCACGTATCTACTTGTCGGACATATCGGCTCCTCAACTACTCCAACTCATTTGGCCTACCTTGGGTGGTAGGTGGGAGTCACAGTTACATTTTGCTACAGATCTTCCTGACACGCCTAAATGTTTAAGCTCCCCCGTGACACGTGTTAAACTACCACTTGTCACCTATCGAATGACTGTCCTAGGACTTGTGGCAAGATCCGAATGGCTATGCAGCGCCCAACCATAGCATGTGGGAGGAACTAAAAAACACTAGCCCAAGATCTAGCTTGGGTCTTAAGGACTAGGGCTACAATTTTTGGTAGCTTGTCCACTTAGGTGTTGGACATGTGGCAAGCTTGTCGCTTGTAGTTTATCCAAAGGTTGCCATGAATGTAAAATTGGACAAAGAAAAGTGAAATAGTGTCTTGCTTTTTACTCGACTAGGAGAAACATCCATTGCCAATATCAAAAGCATGACCAGTAGTTGATCTTCTATCATCTATGCTACCACCCCAGTCAGCGTCCACAAAACCTTTCAGCTTCGGTAAATCAAATTGTCTTGAATAGACTAGACCAAGATCAAGTGTGACCTTCAGGTACATGTTCTAAGGTCAAGGGTTTGAAGACATGATCTAAAGAAGTTGCAAATTCCTAATGTAGAGCAATAAAGGAATGCATGTTGAAAGCGTAAAAGCCATAAGGTGAATTGAGATACTGTACAACTATAACAAAGCAACCATCTCACAGAGTATCTACATAAAGCCTACTGCTTGGTGTAAGTCGCTAGTTAAGACAGTTGGAAGTTTAGGTAGTGCAGGAAGCTGTGAAGCAGCCGTTCTGCAACTATGGCACGTCGAAGTATTGCAAGAGCCTGAGTGCGTTGTAAAGTCATAGAAACTCGTTGACGATAATAAGCCGTAATGATAGAAAAAGGTGAGGCACCAGGTCCTTGGAGTTTCGCTGCAAAACCTGCACAAGATGATAGAAAATCATCGAATTTCTTATGCAGGCACCCATATGTTTCCAAATCAAAAGGAATAAAGTCTTCTCCAGTGCGATGTGAATAATCTCGCTCTTTATCTAGAGCTGCATGAGAAGCAGCGGCACCCTGAGTAGTTGCAGCATGACGAAGGAGGTCAGGCCGCGAAGGATCAGCAACAACAACATCCCCAAGCGTGCGGATCCCCTCGCGCGACAGAACAAGATCAACTCGACGTCGAGGTGACTGTGAATCAGACACAAGCAAGATGTGGGTCTGCTCCCGGACAACATGAAAGCCGCACTCATGTGCAATAGAGGCCAATACGTCACGAATGGAATCATGAGTCGCAGTGCGCTCTCCGCCAGAAGGGCAACGCATGAGATGAGTGCCAATAGGATCAACAGGGTGACCAAGAACACAATTGTCTATTACTAAGAACATTATAAGAATGCACCAGTTTTAACTGTTGCGTCCACTTATAGATTCATGACACACTATGACAATGTTTGATTTGGAGCTCAATTGTGGAGTTCAACACATTCAAACTCTCCATGTTTAAAAAAATTACAAAATGGAAAAAAAAAGGCCCCTTTTTCATTTTGACAAAAGTTGCAATTTTCTTGCATATATCTCCTTTCAATGAAAGTTAAAGGGTGGTTATGAAGAAAACTTATCATTCTCGTCTTCTTGGACAGAATAAGGAAGGAAAGGAGGAAAACGAGGAGAGAGTGAGTGGTTCTCTATCCATAAGAGGTTTGCAGCAGAGAGACAGAGAGTGTAGATCATGGGAGAGTTGCGGTACTGTGTTTTCAAGCATTTGATTCCATTAATGATGTTTCAGTCTGAATCATTTTGATGAAAAGATACATTTTCTATGTTATTGACACCTAGATTTCTCATGTTTTCGAGAAGTTCTGATTGATATTTTATCATTCTTGGTGTTACTCAGTTTGCATTGATCATTTTGATGTAAAGATACATTTTCTATGTTATTGACATCTAGAATTCTCATTCTGGTTGCTCTTTTGTCATTCTTGTGATACTAGATTTCACTCTGAACGTAATTGGAAATGTGCTATTGAAATGTTGAACCTGCAAGCCATGAACAAAAATTTAGCCATATTTTGGTCCGTGTGAAGGCAAAATTCTGCCAAAGGTTTACTAGTTGTCTCAATATCTTTTGTAGATGCAGCAGGTTTACTAGTTGTCTCAATATCTTTTGTAAGATGTAGCAGGTTTACGAGTTGTCTCAATATCTCTTATAAGATGCAGCAGTAGACAATCGTGAGAAGCTGCTTGCGTGAACGAAATTAAGCAGTGTAATGAAGAGATGGCTGTCAGTCCAAATCTGTCAGTAGGCAATGTTCTGCTACTTGGAGATAGAACGCCGCTCATCCTTCCTAGCGGTCAATTCAGGAACTTGTGACATCTCAAATGTATGAAGATTAGCACAATTGAAGGTGAAGAATCCAGCCATGAAGATCTCTGACTCTGATTCAGCGTGAAGCTATGAACGTGACAGTCGTTTGTGTAAACCCTGTGGATCAAACTCGAAGCCACGGATTTCAAGAGAAAGATAGGTGGCTATCAGAACATTCTTCCGTCAGCCATTCAGAGGTTCAGACAGAGGTAGTGTTTATTTGTGAGGTTTTATCTTTCTTGTTCTGCTGTTGGTCATGAGGGAGTCAAAAGTGTATCATTTTTTTGCAATCACAAATTAGGTCTAGAATTTGCTTTTCTGAGATCCGATTATGGATTATTGTTCTAGTTCCTTATCGTGCTGATCCGATTTGTAATCGTTCCTTATCTCTCTAATCCGATTTTTAATCCACATCCATCCCTCGTTCTAATCCGATTTCTAATCTACATCCATTCCTCTTTCGTGAGAGAATCCCCTAGTGATTTTGCACGAGAGAACTAAGAGGAAGAAAACAACTACCAAAACTAGCATGTGCAAAGTGTGTGCAAAGGTGAGAGACACAACCCTAAAGTTTTCAAAAATTCAAGTGTATGTATGTTTGAGTAAAAGTGCATGAGCCACCAACAGTTTGGAAAAAAACACTTTTCAGAGGCTGAGACCAAACCTAAAGCAAAAGCTATGACCTTGACCTATGGGACAAACTTTTGAACTATAAGGTAGAATCTAAGGTTTTACTTGAGAATATACTCAGAGACCATATTTAGCCTTTGGTTGAAGTTTAAAGAACCCACACTAATCTTTTTATTGATTCCTAAACTTTAATTTGAATGGTTTTCAAGAATAACCCTAAATTTTAAAGGATGTCTTATATATCTTCTAACATTAAAAAGGAAACTTCATACACAGAAATCTGTAAAATCCCATTTTACAGTCTTTGAAAAATAACAGTCATAAAGAATGATAAGAGAAAACCCAAATTCTAAAAGTTTTGAGTATATTCCTTTATAAATGGTATAAATGGAAATGACTAAGAGGGTGGTTAACATTTTGTTTAAGATTGCTTTTAAGAAAATAGTAATACAAAGGGGTTTTGATAGAAAAAGGTGAATCAAAGCATAAGTAAGTTTAGAATTACAAAAATAATAAATAGAATCAAAATTCTAATTGTCCAGATTCTACTATTCTATAGAATATTTCTTATGTACACCTTATACAAGAGAAATGACATAAAACTTAAAATGCTCATAGCTTTCTTATAATAATTTAAATTTACCTTATTTAAAAAGCAAATTGCTAGAAATTTCATTCTTAATCCATCTACGGTATCTTGAAGTAATCTGAGCAGCTATATGGAAGTTATTAAAGCATGAATCCCATAACACAAAATCAATCTAAAAGTCAATGATAATAAGTCTTTACTATATTATTTCAAATCGTTGGAATATACAAGCTGAATATTTTTTTTCAATTATGTTGGAACATATAAATTAAAAGATTATTATAATGAGAGGGTCGTTGCTGAAAAATACAATGCATATGCCACTCTGATATTTTATTACTGATTGACAATCTAAAAATAAATTGATCACAAGTCATTATTGAGATAGACTCACCTAAACATGGTATGATAGTGACCATAGTATGTTGGAACTTTTGACAAATTTATGAATCAAATTAAATATTAATCTAAGCTTTTCTTGTAACCTATGTTCTTCAGCCACTAAGACTTCTTGCAAGTCCTTCACACTTGGCAATGTCTTTTGAATGACAACTTTGTACAAAATCAACATTATCATCTAGCAAACCATTGAGCATTACTTGAACAAGCTCTACATCCTTAATGTTATCATCAATGCATGCAAGATCATCATTCAAAACTTTGACTCTTAACATAAAGGTGTGAGCACCTTCTACTTCATTTTGGCTACTTTGGAAGATTTTCCTTCCTAGGGTTAGAACCCTAGATGTGGACTTACTTTTATACACCTTCTTTAATGAATTCCATGCTTTACTTGAAGAAGTGCATTTAACAACTTCCTTACGAAGTTCTTTAGTGACATTCATTTTGATGATATTGAGTGCCATCTTGGCCCTTTTATCATACCTCACTTGGTCTAGAAGCACCAAAAGTCTCTCTTCCACACCTCAACAATGTCCATTAGCTCATTCAACTAAGGATTTCATCCTCACTTTCCAAGTTGAGGAGTTGAGCCTATTATTACTTTCCAACATGATTCCACTACTAGTAGCCATCATATAAATGATTACTCCTCTTTGAACCTGTTCTACCACTCACATACTCTCTCTTTCTAAACTAGTCAAGTTACATATAGAATTTGATGAATCTTGATCAACAAATGATCAAACAATATAGATTGAACCTAAGATCTGAAAATTGATGACATACACATAATTTGGAGAGCTTATTACATTCAACCCTATTGAATCAACAAAAAAATATATGCAAAATAATTGACAATCTTAGTGCTCATCCATATAGGGATATTTTTTCTTCCAAAGGGGAGCAAAGCTCAATGACATCCACAAATGAAATTTATCATCCAATGAAGGAGATTAATTTATCCACACGAGGAGCATATCTCACTCACTAGGGAGAGTCCATGGAAAACATAGCTCACTCACTAGTGGAGACTGTTAATTTAGAAACTAGAACAAAAAATGTAGCTTGAATGTAGACAAACTTTTCAACAAATAAAAAGCTTGTTTTAATGAATCACATCAAAAAAACATAAATCTCATCCCTAGAGTATAAACAAATAATTTGTAAATGGCTCAAGATCACATAGATCCAACCACAACACAAACTTAGAAGAGATTTGATGAAAACAAATGTAGACAAATGCAAAAAATCATGGTAGATTGATGGAAAACCAGCAATACTATTAATTTTGGAAAACTTAGTATTTTTGGCCACCAAACTGCTCTATTACCATGTGAAAATTTAAGATCCAATATGATCCTAAATACAGATCTAGGTACAATAGAAGATGCACAAAAACAAATGTCAAATTTGTAGACAATTCTACATATAATTTATGTAAACAAGTTGTACAATAGCAACCATAATCTCCAATAAAGATAGAGCAAGCATACATCAAGTATTCTACTCATAACTAGAAGAGAACCAAATATGATGAGATAGTATTCCTCCAAACCTTCCAAAAGTGGGATGCCACTTAGGTTCTACGTTACTATTTATAGTTGAGAGTGATGACCCTCTCTCCTCTCTAGAACGGTCTGCCCGGGCTTATCCAAAACTTGCCCTAAACTAGTCATAATGGCCAGAATTGCCAAGCTAAAGATGAACTTTTGCAAGACTAAATGACTAAGTGAATTTGGGACCCAACTTAAAGATTGTTCATGTATCCTACCTTCACACGTGTGAGAAAAGCATGTGAAGTTTATTTACGAATTTGGCCTCATATAGGCCCAAATTGCCAAACTAACTAGAAACCTATAAAACTAGTTGACAATTACCGAACAAACTAAGTCGAGCATACGACGATGCCCCTTAGCATGAAAAGCTCAGAGGAAAGGGCGGTATGTGATAATGCAATATTTTGGAAACACGTAGAAGCATTCCCGATGGGTGTGTTGCGCCCCGCATCAACTACAAGTCATTGGAGGTGATGGCAAAGAGGCAAGTTGTGTTTGGTCTTCCCAATTCCTTAACAGTCATCTGTAAAAGGGGCATCACGAAAATGTGTAAGGTGCCTGACATACTTAAAATAGGATTCGGTATCAAATAAATGGTGACAGAAGGTCGTAGGGAGGAATCAAAGGCTAGGGCAGTTGTAGAGGCTGAGGAATGAGAGGGTTTAGTGTGGACTGCAACATGAGTTGAAACAGCTGTTGGAGGTGGTTCTCGAGTTCGATGACGTATGTGGGAGGTGAGAGGGGTGAAACAATATCCTTTTGAATTTGTCATCTACTCTGTGAGGTACTCCCCTATTGGGAGCCTTCCGCTGGTGCATATGTGACAAGTGCTTATGTGGCTCTAAAATCTTGTACTTTACTCTCCAGTAATGAAGCAAAGCGTGAAGACAATAGTGGGCCAGCTGCAAACGTATGTTTGGTGTTTAGTTTAATGGCCTTTTTAAGTTTTTTCAATATGGTATGATGTCACTCATATGGCACAACTATAGGTAGGAAGCGATCCGCTAACATTGCCAACCGCCACAAATTGGTTTATGAGATGCGTGACAGCTTGGACTACTGGATCTTGGATGACATTGATTGAATAATTATCATTGGTTTGGAGTTGGGCCACACGAGTGTCTAGGAAAGGCACGAAAATCTCATGAGCAACCTTGTGGGAGGGGTTTGAGCGGGTCCTCGAGACTACTCCTAGGGCTGCAAGGGTGGCTTTAGAGACCTGCACCTTGTGTGCTATGCCTTGGTACTTAACATAAAACTTGGCTTTTGGCTCGTTCCAAGTACCAAAGGCACTAAGTATGAAATGTAAATTTTTTTTGTTGCTAAAAAACATGGCTTCAATGCTCATTGCCTTGAGCAGAGGCTCAACAAGTTGGAGCCAACTAGCCACTTGTTCAATGCTAGCAAGAGCTAGGAGATCGTGCTCAAGAGGATCAATCCTCTAAACTAATGATCGTTTTGATATAGAGGTTTCAAAAGCAGTGGAAAATATGATTGCAAGTATAACATAAGTACACGGGTGTATACAGAAGGCTGGCTAAAAGTTCTAAAAAAAAAACTAGATATTTTTTTTGCAAGACCTCCTCCAGCATTGGTGCCAAATGAGTCGATTTTGGGCCTTATATAGAGGCTTTTTGGCATTGTATTAGACAAAGTGCTATTCGGCATATCAATTCTAGAAAAAAAAAAACTTGACAGGCCTCTTCGATACTATAAAACTAGCTATCATAAATGTCAATGGAGGTTCTGACCAATAGGAAAGGTTGGCAAAAGCTCTAAAAGTTAACCTTTGGCTAGCTCGATCTTTCACCTGAATACTATATTTAATGACATTTTTCTAGTTTAGCCCTCGCCCAATATACTTTTTGTGTTCTGAGTTCATCTGTCAAGTCAATGAAGGTTCATAATGACCCCTTGATGCTCGGCGAAGGTTCCCAAAATGACATAGATCTAAACCTTCGCCTAACAATTTTTTGAGGTCTTTTGATGCAAACTAACTTTTGCCCACTTTACTACAGCTAAAAAAACACTGTTTAGAATCAATTATGAGCTTGACAAAGGTTGGATTGACTGTTTGAATAAAAAATTAACCTTGCTAGTGATTTTTTATCCCTTTTGACTTTAAAAAAATAAAGTTTCTTTTCTCTTTTTCTGTTCTTTTGACTTTTGCTCATCTTTTTCCAATATTTTTTTTTTCAATGTCTTTTTTTCTTTAAAAAAAAGAATAATATTTAGTGAAAAACAACAAAATTAAAAAGAAAAGATAAAAACTGGCAGATTGAAATTTAAGTAGGAGAATCAGGCTGCCAAAATTTGCGTAATCAACTATCATTCACTGGTGTATCAAAATGAGTTCCATCAAGATGTTCCATAACCATTTCTCCATAAGATAAAATCTCCCTGACCCAATTTGGTCCTTCATCGGTAAATTTTCATTTTCTCTTGATGAGCTTCGTTTTGTACATCAATGTTAGATCTCCTTCTACAATAGTGATTGGTTGCATTGCTATCTTTATATCCATCAAAACTAGCACCTAGAATTGACACAATTTAAATCTATAAGCAAGATCAATCTAAATCAAAGTGTAAATGAGCAAATAGGTTTCAAAAGTGTGAACCTTAGCCTAGTGTAAAGACAAAGGCTAGAGAGTAGATTACTAACACTTATTAAAGCATTGAATCCACCAAAATGCAGAGAGAGAGAGAGAGAGAGAGAGAGAGAGAGAGAGAGAGAGAGAGAGAGAGAGAGAGAGAGAGAGAGAGAGAGAGAGAGAGAGAGAGAGAGAGAGAGAGAGAGAGAGAGAGAGAGAGAGAGAGAGAGAGAGAGAGAGAGAGAGAGAGAGAGAGAGAGAGAGAGAGAGAGAGAGAGAGAGAGAGAGAGAGAGAGAGAGAGAGAGAGAGAGAGAGAGAGAGAGAGAGAGAGAGAGAGAGAGAGAGAGAGAGAGAGAGAGAGAGAGAGAGAGAGAGAGAGAGAGAGAGAGAGAGAGAGAGAGAGAGAGAGAGAGAGGCTTGATGCAAAATCCTTAAGATTTCTTCAAATTGTTCTTACCAAATGAGCTCCAAATTGATATATACAAAAAGCTTGAGGCTTGGACTTGTTGGAAATGTGAGGTGCAAGGTGGGCCGACAGTTTTGAGAGAGACACATTCGAGCTATCTTAGTGAATAAAAAGCACCGTGTTAGAATAACCATTTACATGTTATACACCGATTTGAAGAACACAAAGTATAATTAAGATGCACGAATGTACATAAGATTGTTGTAAAGAAATCTATTTATCAGTATACAAGCCTAGAAGATCAACTTACAATTGAATGATAAGCTAGGTTAAGACAACATGAATGTCACTAGCTCGACAGTCCTCCAGACAAGATAGATCACTACATGAGAGTTTGATGATCTAGTAATATAAAACATTCATTACTTCCTGAATTGAACAACATAGTCATGTAATATACAAATGCATGTAGCTATCAACTAAAATCTTCACCATAGTGAATTACCTAGGCTATGGAATTTTTAAGTGGTTAATCTCAAGAATAGCCATGGCCATAGCAAGATACTTCACTTAAGAATAATTAAAATTTGTTAACTTGAATTGCACTCGTCTTGGACACTACCTCAAACGCCACTAGACAAATGTCGGTATATAACACATACCCTAGGTGAATAACAAAAGGTCGATTTCTAAATACCACTCTTGTACATTGCAAAAAAGAGGTGTCTTTTTCATGTATCTTCCTTCAATGGCTCCACACCCAATTATTTGTTGTACAAGTTTTGATTCAGATGGTGCTAATTGATTTTAGCTAGTATATCTAAATCTAATAAGGCATAAGCTTCAAAACGACAACCTCTCGAGTATGTCAATCAACAAGTAAGATCCTTGGGAAGAAATTGGATTAGAAAAAGCAATAGAATGGTATTCCAACATGCGATTTGATGTCATCCAATAAATGAATCGAAAAGCATGGAAACCACATCTTGATCAAGGGCACAGAGTCCCTATAGGCAATTGTGTAGCAAATGTATGTGTAAGTAGGATTTTTTTTTTTACGCTAGCACACATGCATGCTATCCTTTAGAGCTTCATAAACATTTTCCCAAAATAACGTATTCTTGAAGAATAGCAAAGTGTATTTTGATGGACCTATTTAAAATTTGATGACTAGTGAGGGTTTCAACAATGTATCAAGCCACAATGTTTATTAATAAAAAATCATGTAGTGGCATGAAAAGGGTAGCACACCATGTGCTACCTTTTTGTTGAATCATGGACAAAAAAAAAAGGAAATTCTTCACCAACAATTATGTTGAAGTTGTTTCAAATTTTTTGATTACACAAGCAAATATAAGTATTGCTCTGCTTTTTGTTACAAAAAAAAAATGCATTTATTATATCATCTATGGACATAAAGAATTCATTGCTTCTTTACTACATGAGCCATAATAGACAACATGAATGTATGTCAAATCGAGTAGGCTAATTGTAAAAATGTCCAAGCATGTCAATAAAGAGAGCATTAGGTTTTTTCATTTGAAAATGCTACAATAAAGTTGTATTAAGCTTTTCTTGTTAACCTGTGCTACTTCAGTTGTCAACATGTAATAAGGTGAATTACCAAATATGACCCTAAATAGACATGGCTATGTCACGAAAAGACTTGTTCTCATGAATTCAAGTATGGCACTTAGATCTCACTCATGTGTGATTAAGATGTCTTATGTTTTTAGGTTTCATAATTTCATAACAAATCAATTTTGAAAAAAGGCCTAGAACTTGAGCATTGTTAAATACGACATGCATAAACAAAAAACATTTCAACAACGTGAAGTTAGCATAACCTACATAACTCAAACGACATAAAGAGGGAATGGTAGATACAAGAGCTTGCATTTGATCACTCATAATGGGTACATTACTCAAATTGATTCTTGATTACTCAATCAGACATACCTTGACTATATGCATCTTGGTTTTCAAGGGGGCTTGAACTTGGGACCAAAGAAACTCGGATGCCAAGCTGGTGAATTGAGCCAACATCGTTGGATAATTATATGTAGCAATATTCACTAAATTATCCTGCTGCCACATTACTAGTCAATGGGAAGAAAGCCTAAAATTTTGCCATTATGACATAGGACACACATACATAAAGAACTGTTAGAACATCTCAAAATTAACATACTCTACATATTTTAAATAACATAATTCTAATTTTATAGTACAATGGATATAGGAACTTGTGTTCAATCACTCATAATGCATACACTACTCAATTTCCTTCATAAATGCTTAATCGGACATACCTTGACCATATGGATCAATGTTGACTAAAAAGCAAAAAAATGCATGCATTTTTTTCAAAGGCAGATTTTGCTGCTTCTTTTTTTTCTGCCTATTTGTGCCTGTCCGTACAGATTCCATACAGCTGCCATGTGGCACGCTTGTGTTGGTCAATCAAAGTCAAACCTACCTATTATGTTTCGTAATGTGCTTGTGAAAAAATTTCAAGTATCCATTACGCAATGGAAGGAGCCGGGCAAACGCCATTCTGCTCGGTTCGACTTTCCAAAAAGCTTTAGGCTCGGCCCCTCCGAGCCTTGTCCCAAGTTTTTTGAAAACTCTTACCGGGAAAAATGGCTTTTGCCCGACTCTTTCCATAATACATCAATAATACAACATAAACAAGTATAAGTTAAATTATGACGGATTATAAAAGCATGGATATGATCAAATATTATGGCAGAAGTGCAAGACTAGTCCAATTAACACAAAGGTTCAAAGGGTCATCATATCATGGATTTGCCCTAATACATGATCATATCTTATACCATGCCTAATGCTTACATGATAATGCTTGATATTAATTAATAATTTTGAGGCTTTGTTAGTTTTAAGTGATAAAAATATGGATCCATGCCCTAAAAATGATCAATTCTACATATGTCTTGTGACTTCGTCATGACTAAGCCCACCAGTAGAAACTAATTGTTGTAAGGATTGAGAAAATTGGACTATGTATGCTAAAAGTAACTTAAAAGAGTGATTTGTTTTATAATGTTTTTGAATTGTAAGACCTTTTTAGCCCAATGTACTCACTATAAATGAAAATGTTCAAAGAAAATCATATACTAGGATTCCATATACATATACTAAGGCACTATCACATGAGGTCCTACATAAAAATGGTGCATAATTGTTGCACATGCACTAGCATGAAGAATTTTTTGGACATTTTGGACAAGCATTGCTAGTTGAAAATAATTGAGATTACTAAATTTTTAAGATGTATTCCATGGAAATCCCTCTCAATAGGTGATCACACGAGAAAGAAAAACAAATTACCTTTACCTTGAGGGCACTTATAACCAAGACCAAACACCAAGCAAAAAATTCCACATTCTTTTGTCATGATTGTGTACACAGACATGTTTGAACACTTATAATAGATACAATTTCTTACCATAGATATCGAGTAGGAAAATAATTTCCATGTCAGTTATGTTACATTCTTCAAAAACCTCATGGCTGCACGAGTAAAAAAACCAATACCTACACGTGACTTTATAAAATCAGTTATCAAGAGTTTAAGCCAGCCAAATACTTGCAACAATTTTGTGGGCATTGACCTTCCCAATGTACATGAAAAAATCTCAAAAGCATTTTAATTTTGATAGCAATATCGTTAGGGTTTCCATAAATGGATTTGCAAGTTTTTCGTTCGAGACATCAACCATTGCAGTGGCTCTAAGTTGTCGCATGATACCAAATCCTTACTCATATGTATTAGGCAAGAGTCAAACAATGCTAATATCTCAACAGCAACACTTTGTGAATCAAAACATTGCTGCATTTCTAAAGCATATATGATCCTCAAAATAATGCAATCAATTATTTCTCAATCTAATCATAAGACGTACATGCAAACAATTTCAATCACGTTGAGCTCTAAACCCTAAAATAACTCCTTGTCCTATCAAACGTACAAAAATTGCATGCTAGTTGGAAATTGTGAAAAGTGTGTGGCTCAGTGAGGATGGATTGGAATGTAGCAACTATGTCACAAGGTAGCAAATTAATAAGCAAAGGATTTGATCCCAAGGCACTCCAAACAGGAGAGGACTATATGGAACAACATAATAATTTACATGGTCTGCATGTAAGCTGTTGGCAGGCTTCAATAAAGTGGTTGAACATGTCAACTACTTTGTAAAGTGGGGGATCGAGCCCACAATTTCTTTTCTGAAACAACATGCTACACCTTTTCCTAATGACAATGCCAAGTGGCAGGTATTCACAGTCCCATTTGATTTACATCAACAATTTGGTGCTACATCTAATGGCGTAATTTAACACTACCATAAGCAAGTATGAACTATAGTGCCAGCTTCATCCATGCAAGTGCACAAAAAGATATACTGATACTCTATTGATACATGTGATCATGTCGTAAATGGGCATATTTACTTCCTCAACCCTTGTAGATCAAATCTGAACTGTTTACACCATAATCTCAGTGAACCTTACGCCTGCGACTTCTCCACGTATTCTGCAAGAAAAATTTTAAGGGTTATTTCCACCCTGTTTAATTAACAAAGAACATCACCCTAAAACCTAGACCACTGACTTTTTATAACTAGCGTACCAGAGGTTCATCATCTGACTCTTTGTCATCCAAGGTTGATGTGGCATTTACATTGGCTTGTGTATTTGAAGTCCCTTCTGCAGTGGAAACACCTTTCACATCTCCAAGTTTATTGACATTGTCCGCACCAGTTGCTTCTCCAGGTACCGCTTGACTTTGAAAATCCTCAGTTGACCCATTTGAAGCTACTGAAGATCCACAGGTCGTACAGGATAAGTATATTTGATCAGTTGACTATGCTAGAAACGGGATGCAAAAAACCAAAGCAAGAGAGATCTATGGAGCTAAAATGCAATATTTAACTAAATGACTAGCGTGTCTATGTTCACTCCATTCCATGGTCTACAAATAAGTCCTTTATTGCAAACATTAAAAACTCTTCCCAAACATTTTGACTTTACCAGGAAAAATACTTCGAAATGTCCTATCAAACCTTTTCTAAATGCAAATGTTTTCCTTATGAAACCAATCAGTACTTCCAGAGGAAAATTATCTGACACAAAAACTTTACAAGACCATTTGCATGTATAACATTTCTCCCAAAATCAACATGCAGCCAGGAGCTGTTCTTTTGTATAGGGAATACCCGGTGCTATTTTCTGAAAAGATATTACCCTTTTGTATCACTCACTTAGCAGCCATGCTCTAGTGGGGTTTAAGGAATTTTGTTGAATTCTACACAAAAAAATAAATTTAATGGCCCATTCGAAACACATGTTCCTAGCTTTGTCAGAGAAACAGAAAAATAATGTGGAGCCCAACAGCACTCTACACCCTCTCAGATATTCTTATGCCTTCAGCTTTAACTGTTTCAAGAGATGTCTTGACAAGGGTTCCAGGATAGATTTAATACATCCATGATATTCTTTTCTTCCTATAAAGGAGTCTGTTTATTGCAGCCCCTAGCTGAAGGCATGGCATTTTTTCTACAACAGAAGTGTAAAAAATGTTCTAAAGAAATAGTTTAATAGTTTGTGTGCTCGTTTTCCACTATTGGAGGAATCAAAATCTATTGTCTGATAACAGTCTATCATGCAGAGTTTTGGACAAAATTGACTGTACAAATATGACCTGAAAGAAGTGGTGTAAAAGTACACCGAAACCCACCAGCACCTATAAGTCTCCCAAACATAAGTACCTGCTACTATAATTTCTAGTTTATCTAGGGAACATGAAATTCAACAAATTCATGATCTTCAACATGCATGAACTTTCTGTAAGCTTTTGAACTTGGAAAATCCAACTAAAAGAAAATACATCTGATGACTTATGCCATGAATTAGGCTCGTCAGGAGGTCTACATTCAGCTTCAAGAAATTTAAACCCAAAACACATACATGAATAAAAGAACCTTCTGTACTCAATACACCACTGTTTCACAGTGTTGAACCTTCTCTTTCATAGTGCCAGCCTTCACCAAACTATTGCTAGGCAAAAAATCAAGTAATGAGAAATGGATGTACTGAAAAGCAGAATACTCTGAATAATCATGTCACTATATTCACTAAACTTAATACTGATACAGGTTGAGTTAGAAATCTGTGACATGCTTCTCCAGCTGATGGAATGTTTTTACCCTTGGGAGGAATTTGAGAAGTGTTATCTTCATCAGCCTCCAACTCTTTTAAATGCTCATCCTGATTGGCATCCCTGGAAGAATAATGGCCATCATCAACAACTATTCACACCAACGTATGAAAATGCCATCTTACTACTATCATTTACATGAGAAAAAACTTTTCAATCATGCGTGACATTAGACTCTTTAGAGACA
Organism: Diphasiastrum complanatum; assembly: GCA_029204225.1. NCBI lineage: Eukaryota > Viridiplantae > Streptophyta > Lycopodiopsida > Lycopodiales > Lycopodiaceae > Diphasiastrum > Diphasiastrum complanatum. Next base: position 29,101,198 of record CM055109.1, on the reverse strand, counting down.
TTAAATAAATAAAAATATGGATACTGATAAAAAGAGAATGATAAGGTGTCCTGTGACAGAGATGCTTTGTAGCAACAAAATATATATCTATTTGGAAAAACTGTTTTCAAAAATGGTGTAAACACACAAAATTTATTCTCACACTGACTGTGTTGGAGGGCCTGACACATCACTTTCTCTTACTAAAGCATTGATGCTTGTTTTCTTTTTCTGCTTTCCATGTCTGTACCATCCAACATACGAAACAAAAGTTCTATGTTGATAATTTACTGATGAAGTTTAATGCAACTACTCTAGATCTGCAATGAAACTTGCCTATATTGACAATCCTTCAAGGTTCAAAACCATCTAGGATAACTGGTGTAAATTGGCCTGACCACATAGCTAATGACAAAAGTTGTGCACAAACAACAAAAGTACATCCAATTCCATCAATTTACATCATGACCATCCTCACAAAAATGAAGATAAGTTCATTTTTCCTATAGCAATTATCTTCATTTTTCCTATAGCAAGTTCTCATTAACTTTTAAAAAAAGAGCTTTTACGGATACAATCTACCAACTAAAATTGATCCAACACACACTTTAGTACTTTCTGAGTAGTCCTAAATGTCTACCAAAACGATGTCGGTGATAAAGAACACCACTAGATATTCTATGATGGGATATAAAAATCACCGAATATTGACATAATAATCTTTTTTAACACAATAACGGATGTCTGAAGTCTTTTAGCAAGCAATAACAACTCTTTCTCATGTGAGAATAAGTATTCGAAAGAAATAGTACTTAAACCCTAAACCCCAAACCTTGTGCAACATGTAAATACATTACTAGCCCAACACCAATTCCTTCAAAGCAATGACCTGCTACAAGGTCTCAACTAACCACATGGTGCCAACTTGAGAGACAAAGTGGCCACTCATTAATGATTAAGTCGTGTACGAGAAAGAACCAACTGATCTGCCGCACTATTAAATGATACATGAGCAGTGATTGGCTACAGGGGGGTATGCTTGATTGAAAATTGGAAATTGTTCAATATTTCCTTGTGGGGCATAATTCACACTAAGATCACTCATAACGTGTTTTGCCAAATCATAGCTAATAATAAGAATGACCAGCTGATGTCCTAGTACCTGAGCATTGCTACCGGTTCTTAAGGATATTCCTTCAGAACGAGTACGGTACCATTCCTTAGGAACGGTATTGATCTCTAAGAGACCGTTCCTAAGATTTCTCTCTTAGAAATCTCTCTTCCTGTGCGCTTGCTCTATCTTTCCTAAGCTGACGTGGTCTCTATTTGTATGCAACAACATATGAGACAGATGAATCATTGCATCTAGCAACCTGTTCAGATACGTATCAAAACTGCCATTCGTATGAACAGCTGTATTTGAACGATTCATATGAACAGCTGTATTTGATCGCATCTAGCAACCCAAACATCTGGCAACTTGCTGATCTGAAATCGTTCATTGTCAACCTGCTGATCTGAAATCATTCATTGGCATCTGAAATTCATTGATCCCATTGACCTAACAACCCGTTGATCTGAAATCGTTGCATTGGCATCTGAAATCTGGCATTCGCATCTGAAGACTGGCAACCGGAACCGTTCCTAGGAATGGTTTTGTTCCGTTCCGTGGATATATGTACCTGACTAACCGGAGTATGGATCCCGTAGAGTCTCAATTTTGCCACAACTTGAAACATTTAAGCTAACTGTAACAAACCAAACAGCACATGTGATCCTTGACTTGTTTGTTGTCCACATTTACGCAATGCACAGATGTCGGAATCTATAATCGGCTATGAATATTGAAACAGTCCTGTCAGCTACCAATCAGTGTTACCTAGATAGGCTTTTGGCATATCATGTCTTAAGGGTCCAAATAGTTGCAAGGATGTGAAACATCCAGGACGTGGTTTGAACCTCCAATACAGTATGACAATGTGAATGTAACCATGTTGCTAGAGGGTGGAACTCAACCTTCAACTTGCAGGTATGAAACTTAAATCATGTGAATGGCCAGGCTGCGTGACGATTGATAACATCTGGCATCTCAAAAAGCTACAAAACTGTAGATGAGTCACACCTCAGCTTTTGATAAAACTACTGAGAATTAACTAGCATAATGCAGATTCACCTCCAATCAAATATCGTGTCGTCACAACAAGCTTACGAGGTTTCTATTTGATTATAACATTGCATAATTATGACAATAGATTATGCAGCATTAAGGACAAAATAGGCATTGCCCTTGCACCATATGGAATGGGAGGGGTTTCTTTGAAATTCACATTCAATCTAGTACTGTTCCAAAAAGCTGCAGACTTATTACAACCTTCCCTGCAAATAACATGGCCAACTATAAGCATAAGTAGTTGCCTGAATACACTGGGTAAGCAAAATATTGGCCAAGGACATCATCCTCACATGTTAAGATAGGAAGGGCAACAAAATATGGTGATCAACAAACACTTCAAGGATTACAAAACATTGTACCAAAAAGGGAAAAGAAAGGCACAGTTTTTTAATATAAAAAACATTGACAATTATGACTGAGTTAATCTGTAAGTTGACCAAATGAGATGACCAATAGCAACACAGATTTAATTTTCTCTCAATATCCTAATGCAAGGTGGAGACCAGGTCAGAAAAGAAAATAATATCAGACTAACACACATTATGTGCATGTTGCTTGGACTTACTGGTTGGATGAAGATGTCAACAAAGATGGGGCTACGGCCACCAAATCCTGTAAATTTAATCCAGATTAGAACATGGGTCACTTGCCATTTATCGTACTGGAGCGAGAAGAATTATTTATGCAAAAAGATGCCTACACTAAGAAATTTGAAGGCTGGAAGCACAAGTCCATACCTTCTTTGCAGGTGAGATTTCAACAACAAGCTCCCATCTCTCCTTTACTAACCGCAATGTCTCTTCATCCCCATCATCATAAAGTACCTAAGGAGAACCAACATTCAGAAAATCAAAAAACTGACCACCAGACGCAACATATTCATCAAAATACTACCTGTTTAAATAGAAATGCATTTTCACCAATACAATTGATATTTTTTATTGCAAATCCCAAGTTTGAAAAAGATGACCATAGAAATGAGAACCCTTGCCTTATGTTTCTGCTTAGTAGGGTCATATGAAGTGACTTTTCCTTCATAAAACCTGAGATTCCAAACAGCCATCTTGGATTATAGCAGAGACCTTTTGCATACTAAACCCAAAAAGACCACTGAAACTAAACACGGTATAAAGGCTGGTGCAGAAAAACACCACTGTAGAGCACCTAATTTGAAACCATCAACTTACCGTTTATCAAGAGGCCACCAGACTCTGATTCTACACCCCACCAGCTTTTCACTTGCTTCTCTGTCTTCTTCATTCTTCCAAGAAGGACTCTACAAGCAATTATATTTGCAAGCGAATGATCATAAGAAACAATAATGTGCTTCACTAGCTTCAACGTTGTTAACCAGTTCACATTGAGCATGCTAAAAACCACAACTGACTAAACAAATACCTTATCCACATCTTTCACACTCAATTTCTTAGCAGATCTCCTTGGAGTTCCTCCAGGGCTCGACACTGGTTCAGCTGCTCGACGAGCTTGCAACAGCTGAACACAGATAGAGAAGACCACAAACTCAGCAAACTGATACTTCAAAATGAGATCAAACCCGCTAGATGAACGGACTCAGGAATAAGACAGATTTGCATAGAACTTTAGGATTCACAAACGGGCCAATTAAGTGATCATAGTACAAGATTCAAATGCATTTTTTCAATACGAAGTCCCTACTATCCGAAATGCACAAAGTACCGTAAGAATACATTTAGCAATGAGATAAAACCCGCTAGACGAACCAACTCAATCAAGCAAGACAGAGATTTGCATAGAACTCTATAATTCTGAAATGGGCCAATTAGGTGATCATAGTACAAAATTCCAATGCATTTTTTTGTTACAAAGTCCCCATTAGCTAAAAATGCACAAAGTAGTACAAAAATCCAATATTGCACATATAAAACTGAAAACACATGACCATATATTCCACACAGGCACAGATCAACGAGAATATTTTATCCAAAACTACCCCAGTCAAAATGGAGAAATCAAGTTAATAACATGATCTAGTCCAGAAACAGCTGCAAACTTGATACTGCAGGAAAAAACCTTACTACAAAACTTGATTTAACCACGCTTGCATTCCATTGAATCATTTAGTATGGCTTTTAAGTTTCACGTTTCCAATGACTCTTCCTTTGGCACTATTTTAGGCTATGCATTGTACCCCAGGAGATTCAGAGATTTCCATATAAATCCTTCATTGCAGATTACTTATTCCAGCCATAGTAGCAACCAAACGCGTTAGGAAGGGGTTCCAATGTATTCTTGAACTCAAGAAACATCCGTCCTTGTTAGAAGTTAGAATGTTTCAAAACCTTCTTAATTTGCTAAAATTTTCTTCATCAGGGTTTTGTTTGTTTTAATATAAAGAAGGGGAGGGGCGGGGGGTGTATTTTATTTCTTGCCTTCTATTATGGCCAAAAAAACAAGTGCTTTTTTGGTATTTAGATTCTTGCTTCCTCACATTACCTTCATGATAAGGGATACAGGATGTCATGGTTCTCCCAGGCATCCCACTTCCTCCTTGAGTCATTTGGTGTCTCCATTATAGAGCTCCCCTCAAGTAGTCATCAGTATATCAGACGCTTCCTATATCGGGCATATCTCGATCGTACTTGGGGGGCGACAACTTGGGGTTAAGCCCAACTATTACCGAACTTGTTTCATTGAGCTAGACATAGCAAAGTTCCCAGTTTTGCCACACTATTTGAACTTGAGATTATTACACAGCCTCATATTTACATTGGCATAGCTCCGCGTATCATCACATCAGTTAGCTATTGAGACTGGGAGGTTCCATGGTACGCTCCCATTGTTCCCACATACTTGACATGTACATTTACTAGTCTTATATGCCCTTTGGCATGGAAAAGACATTAATAAAGCTCTCTCTCTCTCTCTCTCTCTCTCTCTCAAGGCCATGCTTCCCTTGCCCATATGGAGAGATTTTAATTCCGTAAGCCTATTCGAGATGCCATGAGTAAGTGTCGGCTTTTTGACACCATTGTTTCTCCTACAGCCCTATATCCATCAGCTGTATGGAGCACTGGTTTTACCTCATCTGACTGGGCCAGTATCTCGCGATTACAGATCACTATGCTTTCATGCATGATTCGGGCTAAGCTTTCAGTTCCACACTAGATCATCCTTGCTGAGTTTGCGGTCCCGCCTATGTACCTTGATGCCCTACACCAAGTCATCACATATATATAGCGAGTCAGTGCATTCCCGTCTTCTGAGCAGAGATATACTCAAGCTGCTCTCATTTCATCTCAGAGCCTTCACAGTCAGGGCTACCATTTAGCTTGGTTCTCTCAGGCCTCTAGACTTGTTGGCACACTCGGTATCTCTATCACTGCACTTCCCTTTAATACCCATGACTACATCCGACGATTCATCTATAGAGCTTACCTTGATCGAGCCTGGCATGGTCAGTTGGGTGTCAAACCCGAATTTTATCGGCTTCATTTTTTGGAGACTGATGTATCAGGGTCCCCACTTCTACCACTCTACCTACGCTCTGGGCTATTACATGGTCTCAGATTCATACTGGGTCAGCTCCGTGTCTCTTCATACCAGCTTGAGATTGAGATTGGTCGGTTTCAGGGTACCCCACAAGAGGATAGGATCTCCCAGCTATGTTCCCTGGGTGCGGTGGAGACTGAGGAGCATTTTATCTTCATTTGCCCAACTTATTATGAGATTCGCAGGAGATACTATTGCTTGTTCAGGGATACACCACTTACTTTGCGCTCACTTCTTACCTATGAGGATCCATGCTGTGTTGCCCTTATGATCCGAGAGATGCTTCTATTACGACGAGATCTCCAAACTCTGCGTCAGACTACTCCAAACACACAGCTTCAGATTACCTCCTTTTTCTCCAAACGACGCTCACGACCAATCCCAGACTCAGACGATGATGCAAATGATGAGGACATGACTTCCCACAGAGACCAGAGGCAGTGCACCTCCTAGCATTACGCTATAGCCAGACCTATTCGTCCTACTACGAGGACACGTCCTTCCTACACTCGACAACAACAGCAGATCTCAGTTTCACTCCCCACTGCAGCTTGTATTACATCCTTCTTCAGTAGTAGCTGCCGTATCATCACCTCCAGGACATGATCTGCGGCTTGCTCCCATTATACATAGCTACTTCTCGCTTTATACCTTTTAGATTTAGTTAACATTGGTAATTGTATTTAGATCTATTTTATATGCTTTTCTTTCAGTCTCGAAGATGTTTTTCATACGCTCCCATGTGGTCCACACACTTGATATGTACTTATTTGTCTTATATGCCTTTTGGCATGGAAAAGACGTAAATAAAGCCAAAAGGGCCCAAATTAGAACTCACATGAAACATGTGAGTTCCCCCGTGCATTCTTAGCACCATTAGATTTAGTTTGTGTTAAATTAAATGGCTTGGATTAGAATCCTTGCCATTTTAAGTAACCAATAAGAGATCAGGGGCAGGGCCCTTCCCCAAGAATAAAAAGACACCTCTTGTACCTATTTTCCATGTTCAATAAGAGGACGAGATTATGTCCAATCGTGATTTGAAAATCCTTGCTTCATTCTCTCTCTCTCTCTCTCTCTCTCTCTCTCTCTCTCTCTCTCTCTCTCTCTCTCATATTGTCCACAAAGCCACTACTCAGAGACGACCTCCTTGGCAACGTCAGCAACACTTATCGAGACCAACTCCAAGCGTGATCCCCATTGCATCTTTCTTTAGTAGCAACGGTATTTAAGGACAAAGAGATGTACCATTATCACTAGCCTATATTGGCAGCCTGACCCTCGTACATTAGATGTACTTTATCATTGCAATTGTGGCACATATGCTTTTCTTTACTGTTATGGAGACATTTCATACGCTCCTGTTGTACCACACACTTGATATGTACTTTTTCATCTTATATGGCTTTTGGCATGGAAAAGACATTAATAAAATCTTTCTTTCTTTCTCTCTCTCTCTCAACGATGGTGTCCTAAGCTCCATCTCCGCCCAGCTTTATATGGAGCCCAGAAAGAGAGGGGGGAAGAGCTCCCCCTCCCACCATTGCTACAACAGCCTACCTGATCTTGATAATAACAGCCTACCCCCCCCCCTTCACAATACTGCATCTGTTTCATCTCCTCAACTATCACTACTGACTGCCACGCCTGGGACTCCCCAGGTGGGTGCCACTCTCGCCACAAGGAACAGCAACCAGCTTCTGCTGCCACTCCTGTATTGAGCTCCACCTCTCTTATTGCAGCTTGTATTACATCCTTCTTCAGTAGCAGTAGCATCAGTAGCAACATCACCACCATTTCTAAGACATAATCTGAGGCTTTACATGCATAGCTTTTTCATGTTTCATAAATATATTGTTTCTTTATTTGGTAGTATTTGTACTTAGATTTATATTAGAGACACTTTTCTTTTAAAGTCTCGGAGACGTTTTCATACGCTCCTACTTGCTCCACACTTTTGATATGTACCTATTCATGTTATATGCCTTTGGCATGGAAAAGACATCAATAAAGCTTTCTTTCTTTCTTTCTTACTTCCTCTCTCTGTCTGCACAAAACGGGTAAACAACCTTCCCGTTTGGGATTGGTTACCATAACGTTTTTTTTATACTAACTGTTACAAAAAGGAAAGGACAAAACTCAATTCAAGCGGTTTGTTCAAATCGGACCTTTTCGAATAGGGGATTCTTTGATCGAATTGCAATTTGAAAAAACATTGTTCCAACATGATCTTGACAAATATAACTTATAATAAATTGGCATAGGAGTTTCCAAGTAACAAGTCAGTAATTGGATTACATTTCTCAGGAACTCCCAGACTGGAGTGTGATCAACCTACATTTGCATTTTTTGCTTTGCATTTCAATCGAGATGTGGACACATTCAAATTGTAATCACCCAGCTGCTTCCCACAGCTCTAGATTTCAACTTTTTGTGAAAAAAATAATGATACATATGCAGGGCAGGTACACAGCGTGTCAAGCTCAAACTAGCAGTCAAAGTCCTTATCAAAATATAATCACAATTCCCTCTCTTTCCACAGTACCAATTTTCAATAACATTTTTGAACCTGAAGATCAGGATGTTGAATGTTCTGGTTCTATGCCATATACCTATGTAACAGTGATGCTAGAGAAGCTCTCTTGTCAGCAAGAATTACAAGAAAGATATCTCATCAAGGAATCTTCCCATAGTCTTCTATACAGTAACAATGATGTCAGGAGCAAGGTTCTTGTTATGTTGATGATAGGTAGTTAAGCAAATCATATTTGAAACTACACACCTCATTCAAATAAGATAGCACTCAAAACGTTCAAAGACAACAGAAAAAGATTTTAACTATAAAAATCAATCTGAACTTCTAACTACTATACTTTCCCATCTCACATTACAATAAAAAAATAATCCCAAAAACAAAAAACCAAAAAATGCTTACTTCCTTTTTGCGACCACTAACTGTTTCTTCAGGTCTTGTCTGTTCAACAGAGTCCCTACTTATAGATGTGTGATTATTGTCACTCTGGAATATATCCAGTAGTGTTCTCTGGCCACCCACACTTCCAGAACTGCCACGTTTTCTGGACAATGATCTTGAGGTCTGTACAGGTACTTCAGCCACAGTATGTTCCTTCTGCTCAGAAGAACGAGGTGAATGTACAAGGGTTTCACCCTCTTGGATCCCAATCTTTGAATTTTTCTTCGAACGGCCTTGTTTCCTAACCGGGGCGCCAGTCCCTTTATCTTTCAAAGCTCTTTTTCTATCTGAGGCCTGATTTTCTCGAGATTCTTTAGTAGGACGGCCTCGCTTCCGCTTTGTAGCCAACTTTTCATTCATAACACTCTTAGATGTGGCTTCCTGCAGATTGTCAGCTTCATCATCATGTGCCTTAGCAAATTCATCACTCTTGGATGTGACTTCCTGTGAATCATCATCGAGCGTCTTAGCAATTTCATTATCCTCAAGGGTCAGCTTCTGTTGTTGGGTTTTTTTCTTGCCATAAGCAAGCTTAGAAGATACCCCCAAATTCTCGATCTCCCTACTCTGAGCAACAGCTTCTTCCGTGCCATCTGCTTTATTTCTCTGACAGTCCTCCGCAACCTCATCTGATGAACTTTCGTCAATATTTCTTTTCGCTCGTTTCTGACCACGAGGACTGGAAGGCTGTCATCAAGCACACACAGAATTCTAGCATGATGAAAAACGTCAGAAAAATCGAAGAAACATGGTTCTTTCTAACAGCATTTGTTTGTTTCAGAATTTTGTCAAGGGTTTCAACCCGCCAATATATCAAGATTAATGCCTGACACAAAGGATTTATAGAACCTGTAAGACCTTCATAAATAGCTTCACAATGGCAATACATGCAGGTACTGCTACAACAATCAAACAATGAAGTTTTTTCAAAATACAATCAAGCAAACGTTCTCTGCTCAAAAAACTTTCAATTTTTGCATAAAAAGAAGACAGCCAAGTTTCTTTAACTTTTGGCAAAAACAAAACACAAGTTTCTGTGATTGTCAGTCATGCTTTTGTACTCACCACCTCTACATATGAGAGCTGTTGGCACCCAATCATAATACTATATAATATCCTAAAGGCAAAGATCGTAGAGAAGTTCATACCTGCGGAAGTCGAGTTGTTATTGCTGCATGGAAATGCACAAATACATCTTCAGTCAAGCAGGCTGGTAAATGACTTCCATCAATCTGCTTAAAGTTAAAAACAGTAGCTCAGTTGTCACGCAAGGGAGGAAAAGAAAAACCTTCACATCAAAGTTGTACAATCAGGGAAGACGTAGAGAATGGTACACAATAGAAAAAACTTTCCAGGGCATGCAATCCAGGAGTTAGAGCACTGCCACCTTAGGTGAGACATCGGCCAAGTCAGGAGCTTTGTAAAACATGCTAGGTAGAGGCACTTCTCCAGGATAAGCTCCTGAGTAAGACTTTTTACGACCCAAATCTTTGGCAAGAACAAGACCAATATCACACAGGAGGTGGATATTCTGCAAGTTTTAAGTATTCAACAACTCGGGTAAAAAAATGTCACATATACAGAGATTTGACTACATTCATCCTTTTGTGTACAGAAACCGAAGTGCATGAAAAAAGAGACCGTTGAAGTCAAGTGAATGCCCCATTTGAGGAAAATAACATTTTCAAGATAAAAGATCTCCGTACATTTGTTCTAGGAGTCTCTGTCGCATCTTCGGTTCTCTTGATTGTACGAAATATTTCCAGTATTGCAGGTAAGTTGTCAACTTCATCTTTTTTCCCCACTTCTCCTCGCCCATCCGTTTCTTGCTGAAGCAATGCTCGAAGGAAAAATGAAAGCTGACTGTAAAATTCATATCAAGATATTAATACAATGATAGCCTGTATAGAATGCAAGAATATTTTTGCCAACACAATCAATGAGCTGTTTCAAGATTTAATCCAGCACAGCACAAAGATAACGCGTCAAGATAGAGAACACCCATAGAAAAGTTAGATCAAGTACACCAACATTTAGTATCGCAGGCAACGCTTCCACAATATTCTTCCATAAAAGGACAAAATAAACTCAACAAAACTGAAATAATAGATTGGTAGCAAAGTCTAATGTTCGCTTGTGCAAAACCAGGAAAATAAATCGGAAAAGATGGCACAAATGGATAGAGAACTTGCACATATAATCTAATATGTGAATCATAGTTGCACTGGTGATTTGCAAATTGAGAATCAGATCGCGGTCCGAATCATGATTCACGATTCGCTGGCCCCAAAAACCAGCGATCCGGTGGTTTTCCAGCACAACGTTTTTTTTTTATTATTCAAAAATACATGCATATGGTTATCATTAGAAAGAAAAAAAGAAAAGACGATTATGATTCCACTAGTTTCGGGTCTAGGGCTTGGGGCAGTTAGGATTTATAGTTTAGGGTCAAATTCCGAGCAGTGGGGAAGTCCAATTCATTGTTTTTTGGCAAAAAATATATGCAATATGGGTATCATTAGATAGAGAAAAGAATTACGATTCCAGTAGTTTCAGGTCCAATTCCAGGCAGTTTGGTGAGATGCCAATGGGATGGCGTTTTCTTTTACTGCCAAAATTATGACCCAACTGGGATCAACATTCTATACACCTGATGGAAACTCCAATTTAGTTTGTATATAGCCTATGATCTTTTTATGTGCATGTTTGGGGAAGAAGAAGAAGAAGGGATAGCAAGTCCAAGTCTTTCAACAGTAAAGGTTCGGCAGCAGTTGTAGGAATGCACATGGACACATCACTGAGACAATAATTGTATGCAGAAACTTGTTCCACTCTCCAAAAAGTGATCTTGACTCCTATTCAATGTCCAACTGCCTTTTTCTCACTTGTGCCCTTTCTCCTCTGTGAGCCTCTGATTCCCTTTCCAGCTCTGATTGACGTTGCAACCTCCCTTTGGTGATCTCTAACTCTTTTCTTGCCAGCTTGAACCTACACAGATCCAACGCTCAGAAGGGAGGTCTACAGCGCACCATTTGCAACCAACTTTTCAAGAAAAAATCAAGCTTTTCCCCACAGCTCCAACGCTTATTTCAGAAGCCCTTGTAGCATTGAACCTACACAGATCCAGCGCTCAGAAGACAAGTCTCCAGCGCACTATTTGCAACCAATTTTTACAAAAAAATAAATCAAGCTTTTCCCCACAGCTCCAGCGCTGATTCTAGAAGCCCTTGCAACATTCATTTCAAAGATTTTTCAGCATACAAGCACCCTGATCCGCGGCCTGCTAGCGCCTATGGCTCCACGTAAGCATGCGGAAAGTATCTCCCCGCGCTCTCCACCCTGCCCTGCTGACCTGGACACCTCCAGTTCCTCAGCAGGTCATCAGCTCCATATCCAGTGCAGATCCTCAGCTGCCATCGCACCAAGACAACAGGGCGCAGACCGGTGCTTCAGGACAGCAGACAGCACACGGCAGTTCCACACCTTTTTCGGCAGCTGTTTCTGCTCATGTGTCTCATGATTACACTCCTTCCAAAGCTATGAAGGGATTCTTTGTCTATGAACTAAGCTGGCTAAAATAGGAATTGCGAGAGCTTCAGCAACAGATAAGCTCTTTGGAAACAGAAAACGGCAAGATCAAAGCGAAAATGGGGGACCTGCAAGCCGAAATTTGCAACTTAAGAGGCAGCTGGAGGAGGATAAAGGAAAACAGGACCCGCTCTAAGGAACAGCGGAATTGCAAGATGAATTGCAAGATTTCCAAAGATTGAAGACGGAGCTGCACCTGGTCAAAACCGAAATGTCTCAGCTCATAGAGGCGAATGACAAACTGAAAACGCATTGAAGCAAGAGCTCAGAACCCCACCTATTCTTGCTACACACCACAATCCTCAAACCGCAACAAGCTAAAATTGAGCAGCAAAAGGAAGAAACCATGTCTTGGGCAGCCGTGCTCAAGAAAGGTAGTAAGCCTACTGCACCTATCTCCTCGGTTATCTCAGCTACTCTTTCGGAGGAGAGATTTCGGAATAGCAAAGCTCTCAATATTTGGGTACGTGGCACTATGGAATGCCATTAAAAAAGCAAAACGTTTTCTTAAAACCACTTTAGACCACCATAGTGACACATCTGCCCAAGATTGGACAGCAGTATGATGCTGTTCCACTTGACTTTCAAGTTGTTGGATCTTAGTTGAAGTAGTCGAATGAGAAGAAGCTTCGATTTTGATAGCTGCAACTTCTTGCTTGAGATCATCGATAGACGAATCAAGTTTTTGAAGATGCGATTGCACAACATAGATCATAGCTTCAAGAGAGGAAAGTTTTTCATGATGGTTGTTGAGATATTCATAAGAATGTAACTGATCTGCGCGAACGACGAAGATCATAAAGGTTGGAGGCAAAAGTGGCGGACAAAACGAGATAATACCACTTTGATTATTCGTTTCACCTCGTCCATTACTCGTAAAGATGTCTTACGGAAGAGGGCTAAGCTGAAAGATACACGAATTTTCATAGACGACGACGTCACATATATCCAAGTGGAAGAAAGGCACCAAGCCTTCCAGGAAGGCAAGGCGTCTGGCCGATGTGTGATTTATTGAGATGGCTAGGTTCATTACACATTGATAGTGTACCTACTAGCTCCCGCCAATAGGGAGTTGGGGCCCCTGGGTATGGGAGCATCCCAGGGCCCCATCCACACTATCTGCGTATTGGGGTTTGGAATTGTAATGGGAATCATTGATTGTGATGATATGGAAATTACTAGGACCTCAGCCGACGCACTGGGAACTATCTCTAGTTACGGTGAGTATTTGTTGTAGCTAGGAGAAGCTCACGAGCTAGCCATTTAAAATAGCCTAGCCTGTTGGCCTAATTCGAGCAGATACACATGCCACCCTTATAGTGGTGGGCACAGTGTAGTTGACTTATCTCATGGGGTCACCATCCTTCATTCCATTGATATCACCCTTCAAGGTCATTCCCACTACTCTCTCTAATCACTCTTTTTTATCCTTCCACCTGGGCATTATCCCAACTTCATGATCTCCACATCGTCTCTTCATTGACCGTGCTCCCAGATCTACGTTCGCTCACCTCTACATTGCGACTTAACAGGAAGCCCTTCTTTCTCTACTCCATCACTTCCTGCATGATAGCTCATTGGAGTCACAGGCCCATTTCCTTGCCACCTCACTTCACACTAATGCTTCAGTATCCTTTCCATCCATGCCCCACCAACGAACATTCACACCAACTCATCCTGCTCAGCCTTCGTGGTTTGATGAGGAGTGTCATTCCGTACATGTACATGTTACACACACACATGCATACATGAACCACTTATTCTACCTATTGTTCGTTGATCTCTCCATCGTACACACTGCCGTAAAAAGCGCACCTATGAAGAACAAAAAGGGAAAAGCCTTGTCGAGACTCGATTCCCTATTTAGTTCCTCTACAAGCACCTTTTGGCGTGCATTTATCCCCCACTGACTCGCCCACTTCCATCTTCCCCCCGTCCACGTGAATTCACCTTCTTGGTCATAGAGGCCATTAAGAGAATGAAGACTCACCGTACTAGAGACATAGAAGACCTTGAGTCAGAACTGCTGATCCATGGTGCAGATATACTTTCGCCTATCCTAGCCACCTTGCTTAATTGTGTTGTCGTCCTCGTTTCCCTCAATCCTGGTGTACTAATATCATCCATCCCATCCAAAAAAATGGTGACCCCATAAATCCTGGTAACTTACGTACTATCATGATTGGACATGTCATCGTGACACTTTATGGCATTATCCTTCAGTCAGCGATCAGTTCTGAGGCTGAGACCAAGAGACTACACGCATTGGGCCAGGCTAGTTTTCGTGCTCACCATTCTACCATAGATCATGTCTTCACTCTCCGAGCTATCATTGAGGAAGCCAAACATAGGAGACAGAGGGTTTACTCTTGCTTTGTTGGGTGATGGCACTTTATGAGCGAGTTCTTGGATGTTTTCGGAGTGACAGTGGCATCTCAGAGCATATATGGAGCACCATTGGGGTGAAGCCGGGTTGTTCCCTCTCACCTACACTATTTGGACTATATATTGATGAGCTTGAGAGAGTCATTGAGCAAAGCGGTGGTACATGCTGGAGGCTTGGGAATATTCCGATTGCCATTCTCCTATTTGTAGATGATGTAGCTTTAGTGTCCTCGACTAGAGAGGGTTTACAGAGGCAGCTGGATACTCTCCATGATTTTTGCACCAGATGGGGCCTCAAGGTTAACATTGAAAAGACCAAAGTTATGGTCTTCAACACATCTAGGGCCTTCATGCAGCGACAAGAGCTTATTCTTGACGGATAGCCACTGGGGATTGTGTCATCCTACACTTATCTTGGGGTTCTTTTCACTGGTCGTATATTTGGTATGAGACATGCAGCTACAGCTAGACTTGGGAAGGGACATGCCTCCTTGGTCCAGCTTGAGCAATTTTGCTCCCAGAGATTTATTCGGGACGCCCTGAGTACGTGTTGGTTGTTTGACACTTTTGTCTCCCCCACAACATTGTACGTTGTAGAGGCATGGTGTCCAGGGTCACCTCAGTTGACTGGGCCAGTATCTCACAACTACAGGTCCTTATGCTATCACGGATGATATCGGCTAAGCCCTCCATCCCAAACCAGATTATCCTAGCAAAGTTTGCAGTTCCACCTATACAACTTGATGCCATCTTTCATCTCATCACATATATACAGCACCTCAAGTTGCTTCCCATGGATGCACAAAGATACTCACAGGCGGCACTCACATCATTTCGGCACCTTCATAGTCTGGAATATCGCTTGTCATGGTTCTCACGGGCATCACGTCTACTTGATACCCTCGACATCTCTATCACGAACCTCCCATCGGGCACCCCCGACTATATCAGGTGTTTTCTCTATAGAGCATATCTTCACCGTACATGGTAGGGCCAGTTGGGGGTCAAAACCAACTATTACAGGACTCATTTCTTGGAGATGGATGTTGTCACCGTGCTGTGGGGACACCAGTTCTACCACGCTATTTAGACTCTGGATTATAGTGGGTCAGTTATGAGTCTCATCACATTAGCTTGAAATTGAGGTTGGACGTTTCCATGGTACACCCCCCCGCCCCCCCCCACGAGAGGAGCGGATCTGCCAGATATGTTCACTGTCTGAGGTGGAGTCCGACGAGCACTTTTTATTCAGATGTCCAGTCTACTATGAGATCATAGGGAGATACAATTGCCTTCTTTGAGATGCTTCAGTCACATTGCAGTCCCTTATAGCATATATGATATGATGATCCACGATGCGTTGCACTTATGGTCAGAGAGATGTTTTTACTACGACAGGACCTATGCCAGTCACCAACTCATCCTGACATACAGCTCCAAATCACATCGTTCTGCTCCGCAAGAGATCGCGAATGGACCTTAGCTCGGATGACAGTGGCAATGACAGTGACTTTTCCCGACATATAGACCAGAGACGACGTACTACACATACTCATGTTATCTGCAGAGCCACTATTCAGAGACGACCTCCTTGGCAACGTCAGCAGCACTTATCAAGACCACCTCCAAACGTTATCCCCATTACATCTTTCTTTGACAGCAGCAATATTTGAGGACAGCGAGATATACCATTATCATATTGGCAACCTGACTCTTTACATTAGATGTACTCTATCATTGCAGTTGTAGTACATATGCTTTTCTGTTCTGTTATGGAGACATTTCATACGCTCCCGTTGTACCAACAAGATCAAGCTTTCTTTGCAAAAGGCAAAGGCAAAGGCAAGTGGAAAGAGAAGCCTTCTTTGTTACTTTTATTGATGACCTTTCAAGATTTACATGGATTTATCCTATGAAGGCAAAATCTGAAGTTTTTCGAGGAGGGGAATATGCCTTCTATGATGTTGCGCCCACTCATGTCATGAAAGGGGACCTCCCCCATGATGCATATCTTGAAATATTTCCAGATTTGGTTTTGCCATCTAATCATGAAAATAAGGGTCAACTTCTAATGGACAGCCCACTACTTCTTCAATTTTGCAGCCCATAGTTCATCAAGAAGAACCTATTTATGGTGAAGAGCAGCCTGTTGAAGACATTGGACAGCAAGGTCCAAGTTCGGAAAACATTGGACAGCAAGGTCCAAGTTCGGAACACTTTGGACAGCAAGGTCCAAGTTTGGAACACTTTGGATTTGGAACACTTTGGACAGCAAAGTGTTGACAAAGGTAAGGTTGTTGGACAGCCCAAACCAGTCCCTAAATGGTTGTTGCAGACTTTGCAGGACAACAAAGTGGATCATTTCTATGAAGGGAAGACTAGTGCCTCTACTAAATCAATAGAATTTGCTGATTTTTCTGATTTTGCCCTTATTTCTATTGAGGATGGTGCAGTAGAACCTGTTTTTTATGAGCAGGCCAAAGGAGTAAAATGTTAGGAGGATGTGATGCAAGAAGAGTGTAACTCATGAAGAACCACACTTGGGTTCTTGTTGATGTTCCACATGGGGTTGGAATCTTCATCTCTCAACAACGATACATTGAGCAGATGTTGAAGCAATCTTCTTTTTTAAAATCACCGCAAGTTGATGCATATGATGGATGCCTTAGTGAAAAGTTTCATGCGAAACCTTTTCAATTAAATGTTTTAGCAAAGGCTAAAAAATTCAAGCACTCTTTGGAACCGTTTTGTACTAATCGAGAAGGGAGTCAACATGTGTCAATTAGTACTTTTGTTCAAAGTGTTAAGAGCGAGCATTCGTTTGGAGAGAATTATTCATTACTTGAAGAATCTTCTATGTCATCCCATGCCTCTTCGAGGGACAGCTTTGATGACACCATCGTTGATGCATCTCTTGATAGTTTGCCAAATTTTTATGATGAAGACGTTGGACAACAGGTTCAGTCATCTTCTTTTGGTCATTTACAACACATTTTACATCATGAGCAGTCCATTATGCTTCAGGAACAGCCTGCGGAAGATTATGAACATGTTGGGAACACTTTGGGCAGCAAAGTGTTGAACAGCCCATAACAGTTCCTTGTCGACTATTGGAGACTTTGCAGGACAACAAAGAAATGTCTTACTACGAAGGAAAGGCACACGCCTCTTTAAAATCAGTACCTCTTGCTGATTTTTTTGGTTCTACACTTACTCTTCATCATGATGTTGGTACATTGCCTATTCTATGTGAGCAAGTCATTGACGGTAAGGTTTGGGAGGATCTGATGCCAAAAGAGTTTGGTTCACTTTTTTATTGTCCTTATGGTGAAAAGTTTTTTCGAATGATGTGGGAGCCTATGATGGATTACAATTCCATGTTTCGAATTATTGCCGAGTTTATGTTGGTTTCCTACTTCGGATGGAGCATGCAAATCCTCACCCTTTGACTTGATGCTTCATTATTACGCATTCTTTTCCTTTTATATGTTGGACATGATTGGGGATGAGATTTCGACTACTTCGGTGCGAAGTTTATTTGGCGACATGAAGTTCGGACAGCAAGTTACATTTTTCTCTTTTGAAAAGTTACTTCATGTTATGTTATGCATTTCCATTTAAGGAGGGTGTTAGAATGTAAATGGAATTGCTTACATTACCATAGGTTACTTTGACCCAAAAGGTTGAGAGTTGTGTAACCATCGTCATATTATATTAGGCCTACTAAACTTAATGTTAGCTAAGTTAGTATGAAATTAACTTGGTAGGGACTCATGGGTCCACTAGGCCTAATTGTGACATTAAGTACCCCAACTTGACATATTGGAGGTACCTTATTCTTTCTATGTAACTTATAGAAAGTTGGATAGCCAATAGTCAAGTAGTTGGCTAGCCAATAGTCATGAAGTTAGATAGTCATCTTGGACTACATATATGTGTGCATCCCATTTGTATGAAACACTTTTGTAAGCAATACTAACCATTCTCCTTGGCTGTCCACGAGTTTCTACAAGAGGGTTTCTAGCCATCTCTCTCTTTCTTTTGAGAATGCTTTGTGTGATTGAATAGTTAAGATTCTGGATTCTTAGGCTTCTATTTCCTACAAGGCATGCAAAAGACATTAATAAAATCTTTCTTTCTTTCTTTCTCTCCAAGTTTCTCTCCATGCCTCACTCTGCATTATGCGCTTTCCTCTTTCCTCAAGCTGAATACATGGGTGATAAATCTCTCTATTTACATCCCTATTCATGGGCTACTCCTTTCTTGCCCCACTTCCTTCCAACCTACAGATGTCTTCATCTTGCCTTTCCCCACGTGCAGGGACTAACCTGTTTCCAGCAAAGCAATCATCTTGACAACTCCATGTATGGGCCTCATTTCCTTGAGGCATGCTAGATACCTAGTTCCCATTAAGAAGTTTTGTTATCTCCAATCCTTCAACAACTGTTTGTTCATTAGAATTGTTATCTAATGCATTTCTCTGGATCCAGAGGCCAAAAGCAAATTGGATGCAAGAGCTCATTTATTAGCAGCAAAATTGCTGTCCTGTTTGGAAGAACCTCCAACTTGTCTAATTTCTGTGATGGTGCAAGGCTCGGAGAACTTAAGGCGCTAGATGACAAACCAACTTCCCTCATGAGTATCATTGATCAAGCAAAAGAGCTCACCTGTTCTTGGTCGGTGGTTGTGGTACCTGCAATTTTCATCCCCAGTCTGCTCAAGTTCAAATCTTGTACACTTGAGTGCTTAAGGAGCTCTTTTCCTGGTGGACATTCAGGAACATATGCCTGACTCTTACACCAAGATCCATGAATGGACCTAATTTTTTGATCTTTCATGCCCATTTTATCTCTCCTTTCTAATTCTCTCAGGAGTTTATCATCATCTTCCATTCCAGACCTACATGTCTTCACACCCTTTTTGTCTTCTTTCTGTTTTTATTTTTTCTGTGATTCACTGCAACCAATCGTAATTCGCAGATTTGTGATTCCCGAAACCCAAAGAATCATGATTTGCCCCACAAAATTCCAAAAAGCTGCAGCATGCCGTAAGGCCAAATTTTAATCTTCTGAAAGGCCAGAAGTTCATGATATGAAGACGGGTTGAAGGGGCCACAAAGTTTGATGTTGAAGAATGGGCTGCAAGGCCAAGAGATCTGAAAACGAAACATCTTCAACGTTGAACACAAATTGTAAACATTGAAGTCTGATGGTCTGAAGTTGAAGCATGAAGTCTGATTGGTGCCATTTTCCTCAACACTAAGCACCCGCCCAGTGAGGAGTGTATCACAATTTTTGCCCCAGTCTCTCAAGCATCCATATCATGGGCGGACTTCAATCGAACTCAAAGGGAGGCTGGAGGGGAGGCCTTCACAAACACACCAATTATTGGGTGCCAAGATTGATAGTCTTTAAACGTGATTGATATCTCTTATACGAATTCCCTTATCTCTTGAGTGTTTTGTATTTTTGTATTTTAGCTACTGTAATCAACTTTGTTGTAGTGTAGTTGATAAAATGCACATAAAAATGGCTTGAAAGAGCAAACTCAATCGAATGAAGTCCAACCTTGCTCATCCAAACCTTCAAACATTTACATATGGTATTTATACTTAATGAAAAAAAGACTGAACCTAAAGAGGATAACTTTCCAAAAGCAAGACTTTATAGTCTTCTCTTGCCACTTTGACCCCAGATGCAATGATGCAGCCCAAATTACATATCAAGCATAATGTGAGTAGACCAAGCCTGAGAAAACCTTCACAATCTCTTAACCTGTATATTGAAAGAAAAAGAACAAAATGCATCAAACAATGCCTACACTTATGCAGATCCAAATTCCATCTTACCGATAGAAAGGCTCAAAGACACTTGCATCCTCCGGTGGTTCATCGGATGCAGGAAACGAAGGATGATGAGCAAGAACATGGAGAAGATATACTAGAACATATTCAGGATGGTATGGCAAGAGGTATCCTTCCACTTGTACAGAAGCTGAAACTTGCCGTAAGCGTGCTTCACGGCGAGAAGTCTCAACAAACTCTGCCAGGCAACGCTTGGACTGCACACAATGAAAGCTGATTCAAATGGACTCACCACATTGAAAAATGAAGCAAGTTTACTTAGAAGCCAAGCATCATACAAAGAATAATATAAACAAAAAGCTTCTCACATGTGTCAGAACATCCTTGGCAGAATCCGCAGCACTTAATGCAAAGGTGCTAGCATATTTGTTAGAAAGGGCATGCTCTCTTAAATACTGATTAGCTTTCAAGAGAAACTGTCGGCGCACTTGAACAGAAGGATCCTGAAGAAACAGATATAACAGTTAATACGACAATATAGCCCGTACATATCAACAACACATAGCACAAGGAGATTACAAAAGTTTCCATAATAATCAACCATAACTTTGAGAATGGTTTTTCAAACTAGACTAAATCAAATCTGTATTCGAAAAGTTACATATTAAAGCAGAAGAACATCAATCACTCCAATAAAAATAGGTCCAGATTTTGGAGGAAAGTGAATGTAAAGCTAGTAATGAATGTAGGGAGATGTTAACAAAATGGATATTTTAATCTCCTCTCAATAACAAGAAACAGATCTTGTGTTCAATGGCAATTTTTCTTAAATTAAGAACTTTTCATTTATAATAGAGTTTATAAGTAAGCCTTCAAATAGAAAATTGATTTTCCCACCAACACACAGAAATTTCTCTTCTGGAAATCTAAACCACCTACAATCAAGGTTATCAAAGTTTTCAATAAAATTTAGAAAACTAGTATCTCCAGCTATCAACAAAAATTTCCTCTTTCTAATGAAAACGAGAACACACAGGATCAGATGGTCAAAGACACTGACTTGTCCACTTCGCTGTTTGAATCTAGGCAGCGGATTTAATATACAAGAAACTAGATTGAAGCATAACACTTTCAGACATCAAAAGTGAGCATACCCCAATGCAGTCACAAGAAAATTGATTCAAAATGTTTACTGTGGTATATTGGGCATTGAAAATCTACTCCCAAGGTGAATGAGGTGCTCTACAAACAAATTTCAAAAGAATTGGCTCTGATTAACTAAACACCATGATAATAACACAGAATGACATAGAACTCCTAAGTTGGAAGAGTTCCTGGGGATCTAAGAAATGAAACTGGATCCCAACAAACTACTTCTATCCACTTTAAACAAAACAAAACCAAAAAAAAATAGCACAAAATAGCACAAATTGTAGATCTGGAATTTTTATTTCTTAAAGCATTGTCTGTGAACAAGATCCTCACCTGTGCAGTCAATACTGTCAAATGAAAAAGTTGTGCGGGGATCTGCAGGTCCCATTTTCGTGAAAGCCTTAAAACACCTTTCGCAGCAGCAAGGCGCAAATGTGCTTTATCGATTTCACTGCACAAGCACGATTCACTTTAATTTGTGACCATGAAACTCATGTCTCCTCAACATTCCAAAAACAGAAACAAACAAAATTTGTGCTTTTACACCATTGTGGGCAAAGGAAGAAGCATTCACCTCGATTGAACATCTTCATGTATTTCACCAGATTGCAGAAGTTTCAGCAAAACACCACACAAACCCTTCAGCCTCTGCCTTAAGTGTGCATCCTTGTTTGGAAGAAAACTTTTAACCAAAGTCTTGATACCATAGATCTGCATAACAGAAAAAATCTAAATCAGAAAGAAAAACTGCAAAACAGAAATAGAATCCTTTTTAGACTACTATTAGCAATTGAAACATGAAGAACGAAAAATACTTCACAATAATTTGCATTTTCTCCACCTCCAATTTTAATGATTGCAGCTTGAAAGCAAGTACCAATTATAAGCATAAGCTAGACTATAAAATTTAAGTAGCCTTCACAATGATGCTTTGATTGACACCATCCTATGAGGTAAGCAGCACTATTAAGCAATCGCCCACTAGGCGATAGCATAACATTGTGTTAAATTTTTCCATCAATCATACACACCGGAATGGAACTTACGAATGGTTCACATGGCAAACCCACCTTTAAAAGTGTTTCCTTGCTTTTGCTCTCCCAATTTGACTTTTTCTCCTCCAAATTAACCTGAACCACACCAGCAACGCAGCAGGATGACAAAAATTGTGAAGAATGATCGATTGCAACAAAGTCATGCCTCTTTTGATGAGACAACCAAATAAGTCTAAGCAGCACTTACAGAATTTCGCCGAAGAAGATTGCGAACGACGAAGCGGATGATTTCATCTTCACGGGTTTCAAAAACTGGCATTGCATTTTGAGCAATGCAACTCAGAGATTGTAACTTTGTTGCAAGATGGTTATTGTCCTCTAATGAATCCACAAGCCTCTGGAAACAACAAATTGTAATAAGACGTAGGCTAAAATAACTGGCAACACCTCAGAAATATCATAATGACATTCTAGCAGTGATTGACAGGTAAAAGTAGCCAACGCTTACGCCATATAATACAGAAAGAGCCTTCAAACCGGAGTCTGATGTAGTTGCTGCAATCGCAGAAACAGCATACTTCGCTTGCTTGCGGCTCCCCTCCAAGCACAAGTTCTCAAGTGTCAAATCTAATGAACTGCAATCACAGTATCGAGCACAAGATTACCTTGAGAGAGAATAACGTCCAATCTAATAGCAACTATTAGCATGGAAATGGAAGAAGTTCTCAACCTGGACACAACCATCACGTCATCCTCCCAAACAAGTGCAGTAAAACAGTGGCTTATAACGTCATGATTCAAGAAAATTTACTAGAGAAAAAAGAAATGGTGACCAGAAAAACTAGACTCAACATCTTAAGCATCAGAGGCAAACAAAGAACCTTCTAAGATAAGGCAGATGATGGTATGAAGAAATTTTTGCCTAGTACATTCAGGGCGAAAAATGTTCTAGAACTTGTTCATACATATTTGTGTGGTCCTATGAGGACTCAACCTTATGGGGGAGCAAGTTACTTTATGGTGTTTGTGGATGACTATTCTAGGAAGACATGGATCTATCTTCTGAAGAATAAGGGTGAAGCTTTCAAGTATTTCACATGGTTTAAGATACAGGTGGAGAAAGAAACAGATAGACAAATTAAGATACTTCGCTTGGACAAAGGGGGAGAGTATCTTTCTCCGGAATTTCAAGTGTTTTGCAAGGATCAATGTTATGGCCATATTCGGTTGAGGACCTAGAATAGTCCTAATATGGTAGACCGGCCCTCCGGTACTCGAGATTTATTGGTCACGCCGTGATTTAATTCCATGTCAAGGCCAGTTTGTGACTAAGAACCTTGAGAGGACCCAGACACTCTAATTGAGACATACGGAGTATTGCATGTCTGTGTGACGGATATAGGCAGGAGGACTGCATGAAGAGATGTGATTTATTTATAGTTGACCTGCATGGGGGTTGCATGGTTTCATGCAGAAGGCTCTACTCGCTATATAATGAGGTGGGGATTCTCCCGTCGACATATTGAGTTTAGGTCACCAGTTTCTCTCTTCTCCTCTTGCTTCACATGGCATGGCTTGGGGGCTAGATCCAGGTTTGATCTAGGATTGGTTGGGCGGTTTGGCTCCATAGTCTCTCCTATTGTGTTCTCCTATCCTCGTTTTAGAGGCAATCCTTTAGGGTCTTTACATTGGTATGGTCTTGGATAGGATGGAGGCAAGCTCTACATCGGTTTGGAAGTTGGGAGCACTTGGCTTTACATCCCAGTTGAAGTGCTATTTTCTCAAAGAAATTATGGAGTTGAATTCACAAATTCCGGTTGAGAGCATGCTTGGCCAATATGAGGGTAGAATGCTCTTCTACATGGTCAGTTCTGGTAATAGATGCTAAGAATTAGTGTGAATTCATTCTTAATTCTCTGTTCTAGTCGAGGAAACTTTCAAAGGTGTGAATGATCTGCTCAATAGCTGGTTTTCTGTTTGGTTAAATATTAACAACATGCTGGACCATAATATTCTAGTTTTCATAGATAGATTGATACTACATCGATCTATCCAGTTTGTGGGGACTGTTGGCAATTTGTGACATGATTCTACTGATTGCATGTTGAGGATTAAGACTTATTATTTTACAATCATAACTCTCCTAAGAACATGCATGATGGAAATATAGGTGGATGAGCAATTATGTTAAAATTTAGCAGAATGGAAGCTATGTTAAGCTGGTAAATCAGAGGTTGAAGCTTGATGTGTAACTCTGTCATAAAATGCTCGTTGGTCTCCTTTCAGACTCGGTTTTGAGGTTTGAAACCCTGAAAGCTGTTGGAAGTCATGAGACAGCTGGTTTCTGCCTGCTTAGAATCGAAAGAGCTGTGGCTGATCTTTGATTTCTGAGAACAGGGTTGATGAATGTGTCTTAAACTGCTACTCGGCCTTCCCAGTAAGTCAGGTCTGCTCCATAATCGTCTGTTGAATTCTTAAAGATGCATCTGCAGGATTATCCTTAATGAATAATCATGTATCTTTTAGCTATATGCCATAAGAACGTGAGGACATTCCTGATGGAGGGAAGCGCCTGGAGTAAGAGCAGTAAGAGACATTTGAACGACCTTGAGACAGGCTGTGAACGTGGACAGCAGAGGATGATGAATATTGGCCATAAAGCCAAATACCTTGCTGTGGGAAAGGACGAAACTGATCCTGTTTCCTCTCTTTCTCCCTGACGCGATGGTGGAAGTGCAATTCAGCCTCCTATCATGCTTCTCTCATCCTTGAGGCCTGCGGCTGAGAAGCCTTCTCTCCAGAAAAAGTTGCGGCTGGTTTGAATCTCTGGTTGAAGCTCTCTCTCCCTCTCGGATGTTGTTGAAAGGAAGCCGGCCCTAAGACTTCTTTACTTTGAAGAAGATAGGGTTTGTGTTTTTGTGAGGACCTATGGCCTTTTATGTTTTAAAACCTTTTGGTTTGGGCTTCTAGCACGCTTGTGCAAAGTGTCTTGAGCTAGTTTCATGCGTGTGATGAATGGTTGGCAATTTGGAGGAATTGGCTGACTATTTGCATCAGTGTGGTTACATACCAGTGGATCAAGGCTTGGAGAGAATTTTAGACAAAGTGTGATGGTTAATTCTT
Source organism: Diphasiastrum complanatum (assembly GCA_029204225.1). Taxonomy (NCBI): domain Eukaryota; kingdom Viridiplantae; phylum Streptophyta; class Lycopodiopsida; order Lycopodiales; family Lycopodiaceae; genus Diphasiastrum; species Diphasiastrum complanatum. The sequence continues at coordinate 29,075,495 of CM055109.1, read as the reverse complement.
GATCTATTGATTGAGTAAGAATTCAAATCAGTGTTTTAAATCTCTTTGCTCCAGTATTTTAATCGAGAACCTATGGATCTCACAGATATTATTTATCTAGTGGATTTTGTTCTGCTACAGTTTATGGTCTGCAGATGCTTGAGTACAGTTCTTCATCTCCAGTTATCATAGGAGATAGACAAGTCTATTAAGATGAATGAATGCTATTTTCTTGCATTTGGTGCTAGAAACAGGAGCATTTAACTCAAAAGAGTATCTGGGATACTCAGAGTTGAGTTTTAATCATTCTATATCTTAATGATTCTCCTAGAGATTCTAGTTGAATGAATTATCATATCTTAGAATTGAATTCTAAGGATAGTTGTACTTGGAAGCTTATGAATTATTTGCCAATAATTTCAGACTGTCATTATAATTATTATATTATTTCTTTAACTTTAGTCTCCTGAGTTAGGTAATATTTCACTCAGTTGGTTCATGTAAGTGTTATACATGAAGGTGATGTTACTAACTTGTGTTGAGCGTAAATTTATCGCTTAGTATATTTTTTCAGACTTGAGTTGTATTCCAAAACAGAGACTAACAATTGGAAAATTGATTATCTCTGAGTACTTGTTTGATATGAAAGTCACACTAAGGATAGTGGTTTCCTAGGTTAATATTGAAAGTTAAAGGAACTGTTCCTATTATTCTTTCTTGTCTTGCGGAGCTTCTAAGGATAGAAGCAAATTAAGGAGGGAAGAATGTTACGGCCATATTCGGTTAAGGACCTGGAATAGTCCTAATATGGTAGACCGGCCCTCCAGTACTCAAGATTTATTGGTCACGCCGTGATTTAATTCCATGTCAAGGCCAGTTTGTGACTAATAACCTCGAGAGGACCCAGACACTCTAATTGAGACATATGGAGTATTGCATGTTTGTGTGAGGGATATAGGCAGGAGGATTGCATAAAGAGATGTGATCTATTTATAGTTGACCTGCATGGGGGTTGCATGGTTTCATGCACAGGACTCTACTCTCTATATAATGAGGTGGGGATTCTCCTGTCAACATATTGAGTTTAGGTTACCAGTTTCTCTCTTCTCCTCTTGCTTCACATGGCATGGCTTGGGGGCTAGATCCAGGTTTGATCTAGGATTGGTTGGGCGGTTTGGCTCCATAGTCTCTCTCCTATTGTGTTCTCCTATCCTCGTCTTAGAGGCAATCCTTTAGGGTCTTTACAATCAAGGTATAAGGAGACAATTCGCAAATACGGAATCTTCCAAATATGTTTTGGGGTGAAGCAGTTAAGACGGCGGTTTATCTTTTGAATCAAAGTCCTACAAAGGTTGTAGAGAATCGAACTCCAGAGGAAGCTTACACGGGTCGGAAGCGAGATGTAAGTCATTTGAGAGTGTTTGGGAGTATTGCTTATTCTTATATACCTAAGGATTCAAGGAGCAAATTGGATTCTAAGGCGACCAAGTGTTTATTTCTTGGTTATGATAATCAAGAGAAGGGATACAGGTTATATGACTTGGAGGGTAAGAAAATAATCATAAGTAGGGATGTAGTCTTTGATGAGGAATCAACTCATGAAGTTACAGAGATATATTTTGATAAGGATCAAGATCGAGGAATCCCTATATTATGTGATGAGTTATTACAGGAACCTGAATCGACACATGTATCGTCTACGCAATTCAAGAACCTAGAGTGACTTTGGTTGAGATAGGAAAGAGGAAGGAGAGGTCAAGTATAAGGGATACTTATTGACCTCCTACTTCACCAGGCAAGAAGCATCCTACATCAGAAGCTAGAAGATTGCCTAGGTGGTACTATGAAACTATCAAGGATAGTGTTATTATGGAACAGGGAGAATCCAGTACACATGGAACTAGGAGATCAACCAGACTTGAAAAGCAACATGAAGATCAAAATCGACAGGAGGTTCGACAGGAGGATCATCATGAAGATGGGGATGTACATTTTGCATATATGGCCACAGTATTAGAAACCAAGGATCCATCTACTTTCAGAGAGGCTGAAAAAGAGGATATTTGGAGGAAAGCTATGGATGAGGAGTACGACTCAATCATGAAGAACAAGACTTGGAGACTTGTTCAATTACCTACAGGTAAAAAGGCCATTGGATGCAAGTGGGCCTATAGAACTAAGTACAAATCAGATGGTTCTATAGATAAACATAAGGCAAGATTGGTGGCAAAAGGTTATGCTCAACCGGAAGGGATTGACTATGAGGAAACTTTTGCACCAGTTGCTAAGTCTACTACTATGAGGACTGTTTTATCATTGGCAGCTCAGTTTGGAAGGGATATTCAACAAATGGATGTAAAGAGTGCATTCCTGAATGGATTTCTAGAGGAAGAAGTCTACATGGAGCAGCCAGAGGGATACATAGTAGCAGGACATGAAGACAAGGTTTGCAGGTTGGACAAGGCACTATATGGACTTAAGCAGGCACCTAGGGCATGGTACACGAGGATTGACACATACTTTGAGGAGCTTGGCTTTCAGAGAAGTAGTTCGGAGCATACACTTTATGTTTTGATCAGGGATAATCATATTGTTATTGTAGTGATGATATGAAAGATCTTGGTTCACTACAATATTTTCTTGGGATTGAGGTATGGAGAGTAGCACAGGGACTATTTATATCTCAATCTAAGTATGCTCATGAACTTCTCAAAAAGTTCAATATGTCAGAGTGCAAGGCTATTTCTACACCATATGATAGTGGATGTAAGCTTACTAAAGTTGAGGAAGATCACGATGTAGATGAGACGTTATATAGAAAGCTTGTTGGAAGCTTAATCTATCTAACTACTACAAGACCAGCTACTGCTTATGTTGTGAGTATGGTTAGTCAGTTTATGGCTAAGCCTAAGCAGATTCATTGGAAAGCTGCTAAGCGAATACTCAGATATATCCAGGGCACTTTGAGATTTGGTATTCTCTATGGTAGACAGGATGATTTGAAGTTACAGGGATATGTGGATGCTGATTGGGCTGGAGATGCGAAAGACCGAAGATCTACTACAGGTTATGTTTTCTATCTTGGTTCTGGTGCTATCTCTTAGAGTTCAAAGAAGCAACATACTATTGCTTTATCATCTACAGACGCAGAATATCGAGCTACTACAAGTGCAACATGTGAAGCAATATGGTTGCGAAGGATTCTACACTACATATGGTACAAGATTCACCTACGGTACTTCAATGCGACAATCAGAGTTGTATTAAATTGGCGAAAAATCCAGTTTTTCACAAAGTGGAGCTTATCTATTGCCCTACGGAAGAACAAGTTGTAGATATATTTACCAAAGGTCTTGGCAAAGAAAAATTTCAAAAGTTAGAGAACTTCTAGGAGTCATAGATAACAAAGTAAACATTAAGGGGGAGTGTTAGGAATTAATGTTTATTTGATATCCCTTAATGATGGTTTGGCCATGCCTGCGTGCTATTTTCAGAGGCCATTCTATTTATAGTAAATTCGTTTTTTAAGGCTTATGCATGTAGGTGGGTGCACTACAAATAGATTAGGATCTATTTAGTACTTAGTTCATTTTTGGTTCTTACCATATGTAGGTAGTATTATTAGTAAATAGCTTTTGTTATTTTGCTATTTACTTTAGGCTCATTAGCTTTTATCAATCATTAGAGAAACTATATAAGAAGGCTGGCGCCCCACCACAACTATTCCATTTAGTTCTATTATGCTAGAGCAATTGCTCAATTCTCCTACGATCTGAATTCTCTCTATGCTTGGTTTTGTGTGAGTGCTAGTAGGACTAGTATCTCCATCTAGAATTTGTATCAAATAATATATACTATTATTATTGTTCTGTATGCATCATGGTAATAAGATTAGCAGGTCAAGCACGAGGTGGCCATTTCAAAATCTTGTGTTATTTCAATCTTACCTCAATCAACATACATTTACACAACTTTTTGCCCCTTTACAAATGGCAGCTTTGCATTCACAAGTCATCTCCAAACATAGTGTAAGTGAGAGAGAGTAAGCATGGCTGCATAACATTCTGTAGCATAACATAGGAATGTCACTCAGTAAGAAAGTCCTAACGACTCCCTAAACGGTCAAGATCTTCCAACCAGTAAGCCATTTAGTTCATTTGGAACTGAATGGCTCCCTGAACAACCAACATGAGGGAGGAGGGGATAGAATGGAATGGAGGGTGAGAGCATTAAGCAAGGAGCAGGAGCCGTAAAGGCAGGTAGCAAAAAGAGGTGCAAATAGGATGGAGAATTGAACAGGAGCCAAGAAGGCATGGAGCACCGAATGATTCGGAGACCGTAGTGTAGGACTAGATAATACTTATCGTGAAACCACCATGGACAATATTGAATACCTGCTTTTAACTAGTTTGACCAGAGGGGTGAATTTCAAAGTTCAGAGTGGAGATGAGACTGTTCCATGGAGGGTCTTCGTAGCTCTAGAGTTCCTTTTGCTGTCTCTAGAAATTCTAGATTGAGACTAGTTGAATTGCATGTTGAGTCCATTTTTGCTGATACTAGAGAGCAGTGTTATAGGCTTATGAGACACATGTACTAGAGCATCTTTTTATTTGACACAGGCTCTTGAACAAACTCTTCTGATTAATTCATGTTCTTCGCCAATTGGCACGTACCTGATGATTATTTGAAAATGCATAAACTCAAATTCCAGTTTTGTATGGGTTGCCTGACATATTTCCACCACGTATGCACTAGTTTTTTTCTGAATTCGCTATATATGTACAATCAATCTAAGAATATGACTTTGAAACAACAATCTTTCAATTGCTGTTTGCAGTCTTCAAAAGTATTACCATGTAGACAATTCTTTTTCAAATGCTCAATAAAAAGAATGGATTTTGGCCACCATACGTAGTAGCTAATTCAAACACTAAAAAACAACACATTTTGACCAGATTTCAAACTTGATCACAAGAATTTACTGGTATTATGGACCAACTCCAGGAGTGCTTTAAGAACAGAAGATACAAATAGCAGCTTACTCAAAACAATGCCTGACAAGATAAGGGCCCTCAGATTCAACCTGCCAACATCTGTAATTCGGTCACGTATAGAGCTTCCTGCCTTTGCCAAAACATGCACTACACCTTCCTTTACTGCGTCGTCCCCATCCTCTCTGAGCAGACTAAGCAAATCATTTTCTGCTCCATCAACTAACACAGGAAATAGACCAGAAAATTCCTGCACTCAAGTATAAGAAACATTAGCAAGAAAAGTATCAGAAAAAGAAAGAGGAAACTATTTTCTTTTACTTTGTAGATAAAAACGCAGTTCACTCTAATCCTGTGACCTCCAGTTTTTGTTCCTGGCAACACTCCTAAAAGCTGAAGTCACGACAGGTCTAAGAAACAGTTATGCAACATCAATTGAACTCATAGTTAGAATCAGCTCAGCAAAATCAACATCTTGTGAGAGAACAAGCAAAACTAAAAAAATTCAAAAATCTACTTATGAGTGAAATGAAAGACCATACTCAGTCAATATGGTAAAAGAGGAAGGCTTTCCAAAACCAGGCTTTATACTCAGCCTCTGTGGTAGAAAGTGAGACTGTGTCTTGGTTTTTACTCGACCACACCAACATCAAGGTGCTAAGGTCGGATGGAGGCGGAGAATACATCTCCAAAAGCTTCAAAGTTTGTGATCAAAATGGCATCAAGGACGGAGTATTCATGCCTACACACCTCAACAAAATGGTATCTATTTGTGAAATTAGAATATATCCAATTTCACGAATTTATATAGAGAAGTCAGTGATGTCATAACTCATAAGGTAAAGCTTAGAAACAATATTCGAGCAACGCAAAAAGTCCAAGAATCTAAGTCAAAACAATAATATAAAATTCAATAAACAAATCTTAGCCAAACCGCATTGCTTATGTCTCATCAGTACCCAAGCATAAGCTGCTAACCGGGTTCTAAGGATCTGGATTCTCTTCGGTAGACCCAGTGTTGACTAAGAAGCAAAAGACAACCAGTAAGAAGAAAGAAATAACAATAATGATAATAATTCAAATAAAATGAAACTTAAAATTTAAAATTTATAAATCTGATTAAAAATAAAATAAAATAAAATAAATAAGAAGAAGGATCATAATATGTATACGAGTTACCGAAACAAAGACAAAATACTAGAAACAAAGAGGGCTCCTTAGCTACCCACTTTTCTGGACTCTATTATTAATCATCTTAAACATACCATAACCTGAAAAACCAAAGATAAAACCAAAAGAGTCTAAAACGGTTCAAACTTTTCTCATGATTTTCTTAAACGAGTAACCCTTATGGAGTAACAAAATGATTAGCTTGCTTGAGTGGTTTACAAATTCATCTCTACTAGTGCAAAGACGAGAAACCTGTAGAATTGAGAAGTGATCACTCCATTTTTAACAGGATCTGAAGTATTTGAAGAAATATGAGGCATGCGAATTATGTTCAAGTTACTATATTTTGGCTGCAACCTTTTATCAAAAATACCAACCAATAAACCTGATCTAGCCTGGCTTATAGACAGGTCTAAAAAATTGCACTTATCATCACTAGTTGTACAATTAAGTTCACATGAGTATAGATTCCTCCACCAAAAACGTTAGGGTCTTTATATAGAAAACTACCAAAATTAAGAAGATCAGGAACAAATAAGCCATCAACAATCTTCTAACATGAGTTAATCTATGCAATAAGATGGGACAAGTACCACAAGAAACTAGTCTTTGTATATATTCAAATTCATAAGAGAAAAGATAAAAGTTAGGTAGATCAAATGCACAATTAGTACCCATAGGAATATCTATTGTTTGTTGAAAAAAGAATCACCTAGAGAAATATGCAAGTTATCCAAGAGAAAGTGCAACCAAGAACAAAAATCTTCAACATCAATTATTTTAGTAAATCTTTTCTTCTTTGAATTGACATCTTGATTTTTGTTCTTAAGCCAACAAAACTCAAAATGCAAAGCACTCTTTTCAACTTTTAAAGTTATAAGAAGGACAAATTTTTTGATGATATTTTATTACACTCATAGTTGAAAGAGAACAAGCGTTATATGTTCCCACTACATAATGGACTTCATTCAATAACGAATCCATATAGAATTTCTTGCAAACGCATACAAAATTATTTGAGCATTTATCCACATACGAAATGACAAAACGTTTATGAAGCTTATAAAGAACTTCCTCCACATTAGAGAATGAAGTATGAGTATTAGAAGATGGGACCAATGAGACTTTTTCCAAACTCAAAGTCACATAATTTAGAACTTTAGCTTTCCATTCTGATAAGAAACCATGCACTCCAAAAGATTCTTCAATATGGTAAATGAACTTATTAATACTCAAAGTTATAGATTTTAGCAAGCAAGCATCTATGGACAGAGGAGGACGAAATTTAGTGCCTTTAGAAAAGGACTCTTTCAAAAACGATGAGGGAAGGGTTGATGTATCTGCAGTAACAATATGACCTAAAGAAGGATCACAAAACTTCAAATAAAAGGAGTCACCACAAGAACAAGGGCTACTAAGGACATAGTTGCACAGAATCGCGTTTCTGGGAGGAGACGTTTCGGAAACCACGTTTCTCCTCCCAAAATCACAAAAAAAAAAAAAAAATTGTTTTTTTTTTTGGAAAAATAGCTTATGGCTGAGATTTTTTTAGGGGAAAAACGAGCATTTTGCCTCTCAGAAGTGCAGTAGATGGGTCACAAACAGATCTTATTTTCAATAGCTATTTGGTTGTTATTTGCTCTGGTTTTCAATAAATGCTCAGGGGGTTCGGGGGGCGGTAGCCCCCCGAGAAACAGGGGGTCCGGGGGGTGGTAGCCCCCCGGTGGGGGGTTTGGGGGGCAACACCCCCCAACGGCAGGGACCATCTGTGACCGTAACAGATAGGCTAGAGGTTAGTTTTGAATTTTTATCCTTGACAGAACCCGACATGGATTAATGCACCTGAACTGGACCATCCTGCACCCGAAACACTCGGTAAATTACACAGTAATTATGCTCTTAATTAGAGCTTTCACCTGATACCCATATTGCACAGAAAAAAACCAAAAAAAAAAATTTGAAAAAACGTTTCTGAAAAAAAATTCCATATTTCCGAAACGCGTTTCAGAAACGCAGTGCAACTATGATTAAGGATAGACAACTTTTTCTTTCCTGAAAGATTCCGACCAATATCAGCATAATTAAAGGCTTTTTGTCCGATAGTTTTAACATATTTCCAAGCAAGCACTGGATGATTCCAAAGTTTCTTCAAACGAGGAAGAGCATTCATAACTTCAGACTTTCTCATAATAGAGCTCAAACTAATTTTTTCAAGATATGAAGCAAAAATTGTGATGAGTAGACCTTTACTAGAGGTAAAACATTCAGTATTAACATTAGCTTTGGAATTTATAAAGTGACTTAAAAGAATTTTAAGTTTTTAAAAGTGAGAATATGAAATACATCTAAAGTATAGAGCAACCGAAACAGGTTCTTAGAATTGTATCTATTAAACATATCGAAGGAGAACTTACCCAAAGACACAACACGATCGAAATAAAGTAATCTCCTTATGTAATCTCTATAAGCAAACGTTCTAGACATAGTTGCAGCGAATTGCAATTCGTGAACCGCGATTCTGAGTGCGAATCGTGAAAAAATTTGAATATATATATATATAATATATATATATATATATATACACATATACTACAAGTGATTCAAAATCCAGACACACACTTACATAAAAGATACGAGTACTTAAATCTCATGGAAGTACAGAAACTGGTTAGACATTTCAATATATCATATATCTTTCACACCTCACTTATCAAAGGCCTTTTAGACTTTAATTTAATTCTGAAAGATTTCATCTTATCTTCCACAGGTAGTCTACAACTAAGACTACAGTCACCCTTTACAGTGTTCACGAACAGTTGACACTACTGTCCAATCACCTTCAAATAAAACGCAGTAGAAAAGTCTACATGGGCAGCCTTTACATAAAATAACTATCGCAAGGATAACTTGCACAGCGATGAGAATTGAGAACTTGTGAAACATACCACAAGCAAAGACAAACTTGCTGCGACGAGCTCCTTATTCCCTGCAGCATTTAGGGACTTTACTTCTTTTAACACTGCAATGACGTGCTCTTTCCCAAAAAGCAAGAACGAGCATTTGGTTGCCAGAATTCTCATAAACTCATGTTGTGGATGCTTTTCACCAATTCTTTTCAGCAAATCGACCTACATAGCACATAACAAAAAATTGCAAAATTCAAGCCTTATAATTTGACATTGATCCATTTGTGCAGAACTTACAGATGTGAAAAATGCACAAATAGATTAAAACTCTTTCTCGCTCGTCAACGAGCAAACCCTATTTAAGAAAGGCTCGCATTCTGCTATGCTTAATGCAAATCATACACGTGCAGCTCGACTTTGATCAAACGTAGTGCCAGGCGTCAAGAGTAGCCCAAGTGCTTTGAAGATATTGTTGTCCTTCATTTGGAAGAGCTTCTGAAGGTTTTCCTCAGCTTTCACAGAATCCACAAATGATGCTGCAATGACCTTAGAAGAAGCCTGGATTTTTTTCTTAAGTTCCGAGGCATCTTCCTCCTGCTGCACTCACCCTTCAAGCATCAGTAACAGCTTGAGTATCAAAAAAGGGACCTTTGCTACCAACTTCAGCCCAAGAAAACAGAAAAATTGGAATTTCAATTTGAGTTGCTTATAGTAACTACTGACTACGAGAAATAAATGCAATCACATGAAACTACTTAAAGCATCCCAAAATTATCGACTACCAAGAGCGATGAAAAAACACCTGATCTTATGGAATCTGAGACATTTAAGAAGTACAAATGCTACAGATTTTTCCAATGAAATCCATTGGAAACAACACAGCAACAAGCATTTTAAATTTGAAATGGAAAGCACATGATGATAGAATACTCTACACGTCTGTTCCTTAGGTTTGATGAGGAATTAGGAACTTCATGTGATAGGTTTTGCTCTTTAGTACTAGCCATCATGACCATATCTGTCTTTCACCACCAGAGAATTGATTTATACTCAACAACTTGGTCATCAGATTAAATGTGGAGGTATCTTTATACATGTGACCTAAACTTACTCATGGGAGGTGAGTATATATTTAACGAGAGCAGAGGATGTCATCGCGAATAGTTCATAATATGCCTGAAAGAGTTGATGATCTCTGACTTTGTAAGTAGGCCGGGCCCTCATGAAGAAGACATCGCGTGCTTTTCTTATTGATATCCAAAATACTATCCAGCTCTATAGATGCAAAGCAATCCAGAAAGAGTGGGGAACAAGCGTACAAGAATGCTTTGGTACTTTTGCCACTTTTTTATAAAACGTAAAGTGAAAATTATGTTCTCTTTTATTTTTTATGAAGATTTCAGGGGGTATTTAAAAGCTGAAATATAGTGCTTGAAATTGCACTAAACATAAGGTTACAGTGCTTTCAAAAAAGTACTGCTCACTCCAAGAATATGTGTGAGTTAGCAACTAATAAGCATATTAACATCTACTATCAAAGTAGACACAATTTGCGAACTTTCAACTATAGCAGAATCATGAACTCAGACAGCATTCTGCATTAAGAGAACTAACTAACTACTACATTCATAATACAATGAAATTGACATTGGATAGGAGCTCCACAGTGTTTGTAAAAAGTGGTTGAAAGTTTAGATTTCACACAATGCATACATAATAAACCCATAAGATTATAGAGAATACAAAAGAGAACGGATACACAAATGAGTACCTTGTCTTATACGAAAGAGACTGGCTGAAAATCTCCCCAATATGGTGCGTTGACTCATATATGGGGTGACTCATATATGGGGCCAAGGGTGCAACTCTCTCTATCCACCGTGCGCAAAATATAGTAAACACCTCTACTAATTCAGCCGCTTGCCTTTGAAAGTCCTCGTAAGATCCAACACTCTGGAGGCAGTCTGCTATGGTATGCCACAAACTCAGAACTAGTGGCCATCCTGTGCAGCTAATCACCACCATCACCAATTGCTCTAGTACAGTGAACCGTAGGTTTCTTCTGATCAAGATGGTTGTAAGTACAAACCATGGTCAAAGCATGACACTTTCGTGTGACAAGAGAATATATTTCAGCTCACACATTAGGGATGCAACTAGTAAGTGCCGACTCTTTGACACTATGGTAGTCCCCTCAGCATTGGACCAAGTTACCTCTTTGTTTACTTCACGCATGGGGCTCTCAGTTCCAGGTATCCAGTACGCTTGGCGCCTCCAACATGATCCGAAGGTATTATTTGTCAAATTCAAAACTATGGACGACCGGCAGACAAGTCTTCGTGCGCGTCGTACTCTCCGACGCTCTCAGATTTACATAGATGATGACCTTACTCACTGCCAATGGTTACAGCGTAAAACTATTATTCAGGAGGCAAGGACAAAACAACAGCGGGTGGTATTTACAAATGGCAACCCTCGCTCTTTCTCCAAGCGTCAATAGGAAGTTGGGGTACTCGGGCATGGGAGCAGCCCAATAGCCCCGGCTATCGTCACATCGGTTTTTGGAATTGCGGCGGCCTCTCCACCTCTTCTACAGCGGCTGATCTTGACACCTATCTATGTTCGGCTGATTTTCTACTTTTTGCAGAGACATATGAGTCTTCCACACACCCACTTCTGCACAGTTCTGGTTTTCAGTGGATTTTTGCTCCACGACCTATGCTACAGGGCAGGATACTTCGGGCCTTAAAGCCCGAACCTCTTCACGGCAGTCAGAGTTTTATGACATCACCGACCAGCTCCACGTTCATGCCCTTGACAGCGATGACATGGGAGTTACCAGGATTTCAGAGGACAGCTTGGGACCTACTACCCCTTACGGTGAGCATATGTTGTAGTTTGGAGAGGCCCATGAGTTGGCCATTTACAATGGCCTAACTTGTTGGCCAAAATCCGACAGTTATACTTGTCACCCTCACAGTGGTGGACATAGTGTTGTGGATTACCTCATGGGATCACCATCTTCCATACCTCTCATCTCTGATTTTTATGTATCTCCCACCACTCTCTCTGATCACTCCTTTCTCTCCTTCGCTATCGGCCGCCTCCCACCTCCCCAGCCATCCTCACACCCCCTGCTTACTCGGGCACCCAGGTATACATTCAGTTCTCTCTATACAACAGTCTACTAGGAGTTCCTAACCTCCTTGCTCCATTCCTTCCCTCACGATAGTACAGTTGAGACTCAAGCTGCCTTTCTTAGCATTCTCTTCATACCGCTGCTTCCCTTGCTTTTCCATCTAAACCCCATAAAAGCATAGGCACCCGCTCCTCATCGATATGACCACACACCCCCCGTGGTATGATGCTGAATGTCGCTCTCTTCATCAGCTTGTCACCCATGCCCGCACTAACGATCCTCATCTCCTCCACTCCGCCAGGCGCTCTTACCGTCGCACACTCCGCCGAAAAAAGCGTATCTGTGATGACTCCGAAGGAACGCGTCTTGTTGATCTTCTCTTCAGTTCCTCTTCAGGCGCCTTATGGCGTGAGTTTATCCCTCGTGTTCCACCACCCCTCCTGGATGACCTTCGCATATGGACCGAATATGCTACCAAACTATATACCATACCCACTGACACACCCATCTCTATCTCCTCGCGCCCCTCTGAGTTCACCTTCTTCACATTTGACATGGTACTTACGGCCATCAAGAGAATGAAGTCCCATAAAGCAAGAGATATCGAAGACCTTGAATCTGAACTCCTAACCCATGCTTCCGACCTCCTTGCTCCCACACTAGCCACTCTCCTCAATTCCGCCGTTGTCTCTGGTTTCCCCTCATCCTGGTGCACCAACATCATCCACCCTATTGATAAAAATGGTGATCCCATGATTCCTGGTAATTACCGCACCATCATGATCGGACATGTTTGCACAAAGCTCTATGGTACCATACTCTAGTCTGCAGTGAGTTCAAAGGCGGAATCTCGGAGATTACATGCATTGGGGCAGGCAGGTTTCCAATCTCATTATTCTACCACTGACCATATTTTTACACTTCGAACCTTGATTGAGGAAGCTAAGAACAGGAAAGAGAGAGGGTTTACTGCTGTTTTGTAGATTTCAGGAAAGCCTTCGATTTTGTACCACGCTCCCTGCTCATTCAGAGACTTCGTGACCTTGGTTTCTCCACGGGATATTGTTTTAGCAGTGATGGCTCTTTATGAGAAGGTCTTGGATGTTTCCGACATAGCAATGGTCTATCTAATCACATTTGGAGCACCACTGGGGTGAAACAGGGGTGCTCTCTTTCACCGGTTCTCTTTGAGTTAGAGCGAGTCATCTCACAGTGTGGCGGGGGTGGCTGTAGACTTGGCACCATTCTGATTGCTATTCTCCTTTATGCAGCTGATGTAGTACTAGTATCTCCGACCAGAGAGGGTTTGCAGAGGCAGCTGGATTGTTTATAGGGATTTTGTACCAATGGGGGTTGGGGGTGAACACTGCAAAGACCAAGGTTATGGTCTTCAACACTTCTCGAGCCTTCATGCAGCGCCAGGAGCTCATCCTAGATGGACAGGCCTTAGAGGTAGTTTCCTCTTATACCTATTTGGAGATACTCTTTTCTGGTCCTACCTTCAGCATGCGGCAAGCTGCCACCACCCGACTTGGGAAGGGGCATTCCTCTCTTGTTCAGCTTGAGCGGTTCTGTTTCAGGAAGCTCATCCGAGATGCTCACAGTAAGTGTAGACTCTTTGATACTATTGTCACCCCCACAGCCTTATATGCAGCAGAGACATGGTATACCGGCCTCCCTTCATCACATTGGGCCAGCATTTCACGATTGCAGACCACCATGTTAGCTCGTATGATTCGGGCGAAGCCCTCCTTCTTGCAGAGTTTGTCGTTCCACCTATTCAGATATATGCCGCGTTCCAGCTTATCACATACATTCAGAGAATCCAGGCTCTGCCCGATGAGGATATGAGATATACACAGACAGCACTTGTTTCCTCACACTTTCTTCATGACCAGAGTTATCGACTATCATGGTTCTCTCAGGCATCCCAGTTCCTCCTTGAGTCATTTGGTATCTCCATTACCGAGCTCCCCTCCGGTACTCATCAGTATATCAGGCGCATCTTATATCGGGCATATCTCGACCGTACTTGGGGGCGACAGCTTGGGGTTAAACCCAACTACTACTGGACTCATTTTATTGAGCTTGACATAGCAGGGTTCCCGGTCTTACCGCATTATTTGGACTCGAGACTATCACATTGCCTCAGATTTACATTGGGACAGCTCCACGTATCATCACATCAGTTGGCTATTGAGACTGGTAGATTCCAGGGTACCCCGAGAGAGGAGCGGATTTGCCAGTTATGCTCTTTAGAGGAGGTGGAGTCAGATGAGCACTTTATCTTTAGGTGCCCGGTATATTACGAGATCAGAGGGCGATACCACTGTTTGTTCCGAGACACACCTGTCACCTTACGATCGCTCATAGCTTATGAGGATTCCTGATGCGTGGCACTCATGATACGAGAGATGTTTATACTACGACAGGATTTGTATCAGACAGCCCAAGCCACACAGGTTTCTCAGCCTCAGATCACTTCTTTCTTCTCTAGGAGGAGGGGACGATTTGATGACGGTGACGACGATGATGATGATGACCTACTTGCCCACAGAGACCAGAGACAGCGTCACACACATACCCATGTTGCAACACGAGCTACGCGACCTATCACGAGGAGACCTCTTCATCCTCTCAGACGACGTCAGAGACCACCAGTGGCCCTTCATGCCGCAGGCCGTATTACATCCTTCTATAGCATCAGCACCAGTAGGACAGGACTAGATGATAGCGTCATACCTCACTCATGACTGTTAGCAGTATACATGCTCCCACTTGTTTCTTTAGCATCACATCTATTTCAGTTTATAGCTTTAGCTCTAGACTTGCTACTTTTGTTATTGTTTTGGAGACGTTTCATATGCTCCTATGGTTACCACATACTTGACATGTACATTTACTAGTCTTATATGCCTTCAAGCATGGAAAAGACATTAATAAAGCTCTCTCTCTCTCTCTCTAGCTCTCTCTCCCTCTCTCTCTCTCTCTCTCTCTCTCTCTCTCTCTCTCTCTCTCTCTCTCTCTCTCTCTCTCTCTCTCTCTCTCTCTCAGATGGGTTGGATACTGCATGGAGGACTACTAGAGATGCAGCCACACTGATTATCCATTTCACTTCTTTGGACAGTCGCCAAGAGGCTCTACGATGCAGAGCTAAGCTACGTGGTATCACTTTTTTTCTGGATGACGACCTCACATATATCTAGGTGGAGGAAAGGCATAAGGCCTTCTAGAAAGCCGAAAAGTCAGGTAGCCACGCTATATACCGGGATGGACGAGTTCGCTTTTATGATAGTGCTCCTGACGGTTCACAGAGATAGGGATTTGGGGTCCCCAGGTTTGGGAGTATCCCGGGACCCCATCCACACCATCTCCAGATTGGAGTATGGAATTGTGATGGTATACACTCATCATCCACTGCTGGCTGACTTGATTAACTTCATCACTGGCCGAGATGCATTGTTGTTTATGGAAACTCATGAGAGCCCGGAGCGAGGACTTCCCACTTTTCCAGGATACAGATGGGATTTCGTATACAGACCTGAGACTAGATCAGCTAGTGATCGTGCATCTGGAGGGGTTGCATGCTTATACAAGGAATCTCTTCACTCGAGCATCGAGTTCATCCGGCACGATGAGCATGCACGTACATATGAATTCGTATTGTGGACCAAGATATTGGTTTGCACAGAGACCTTTTTGTCGCAGCATGTTACTTTCCTCCAGAGTCTTCATCTTTTACTGAGGGCATTGGCTCACCATACCATGATCTTTCTTTATATATCATCATATTCACAGAGCAGGGGCATATCTAGGATTTGTCCATCAAGAGTGAGCTCTTGTCGTTGCATGAAGGCTCGAGAAGTGTTGAAGACCATAACCTTGCTCTTCCCAATGTTCACCCCTAGGCCCTACTTGTTACAAAAGTCATGTAAGCAATCCAACTGCCGCTGTAACTCCTCTCTGATCGGGGAGACCAATACCACATCATTATGGGATAATAGGTCCTAAACTGTCCTCGAAAGTCCTGGTAACTCTCATCTCATCACTACCAAGGGCACGGGCATGCCTCCCTTGTTCAACTAGAGCAGTTTTGCTTCCGGAAGTCCATTCGGGATGCTCGGAATAAGTGTCGACTCTTTGATACCATTGTCACCCACAGCTTTATATGTAGCAGAGACATGGTGTACCGATCTTTCTTCCTCACACTGGGCCAGTATATTGAGATTACAGACCACCATGTTAGCTCGTGTGATTCGGGCGAAGCCTTCTGTTCCGCATGAGATCATTCTTGTTGAGTTTGTTGTTCCACCTATACAGATAGATGTAGCTTTCCAGCTTATTACATATATTCAAAGAGTCCAAGCACTTCCAAATGCAGATAGGAGATATCAGCAGATAGCACTACTCCCTCACAAGGTCTTCATGATCAGGGTTAGAGATTGTCATGGTTTTCTCAAGCATCTCACCTCCTCCGTGAGTCCTTTGGTATCTCCATTACAGAGCTCCCCTCAAGTACTCATCGATATATCAGACGCTTTTTATATCGAGCATATCTTGGTCGTACTTGGAGCCGACAGTTAGGGGTTAAGCTTGACTTCTACCAAACTCAGTTTATTGAGCTACACATAGCAGGGGTCCCAGGCCTGCCACACTATTTGGATTCAGATTTGTTACACAGCCTCAGATTTACATTGGGCCAGCTCCATGTGTCATCGCATCAACTAGCGATTGAGACTGGGAGATCCATGGTATTCCTAGGGGGGAGCGGATTTGCCAATTATGCTCTTTGGGCGAGGTGGAGTCTGAGGAGTATTTTATCTTTCGATGCCCTGTTTATTATGAGATCAGAGGGAGGTACTATTGTTTGTTTTGCGACATGCCCACCACACTATGATCCCTAATAGCATATGCGGATTCTCGGTGTGTTCCACTTTTGTTACGAAAGATGTTCCTATTGCAACGGAATCTAGGTCAGACATCTCAGCATATTATTCCTCATCCTCTGATTACTTCCTTCTTCTCTAGGAGGAGACGACGCGACCCAGAGCTTGATGATGATGTGATGATGATGAGGACGACATACCTATTCATAGAGATCAGAGACCGCGCACCATTCATAGCCATGTTGCTGCCTGAACCGTCAAACCTCTTCTGAGGAGATGCACTTCTCACATTCCTAGACGACGTCAGCTACTACCAGAGCTCCCCCATGCTGCAGCTTGCATCACATCTTTTTATAGCATCAGCACTAGCAGTACTTGATGATAGTGTTATCCTTTACTATGCTCCTACATATCTTACAACATGTATTTTCGTTCATAGTAGATGTTTCTTTCTTACTGTTTCGGAGACATTTTATACGCTCCCATTGTTACCACATACTTGACATGTACATTTACTAGTCTTATATGCCTTTTGGCATGGAAAAGACATTAATAAAGCTTTCTTTTTTTCTTTCTCTATCAAAAGTGAAACTTCTTCCCAAATAGCTACCTCAGCTAAAATTCAGCAACTCGAAGGTCAGGTGGAACAGCACCATATTGTTGTCCAATCATGGCAAATGTTCTTAAAGGTTCATCTACAACTATCTCTCCAACTTCGCCTTCACCTTCGTTTATCTCAGCCGCATTCACTGAGGGCCGTCTTCATGTTAGAGGTATTCTGAACTCCCAAAATGCTATTGAAGGAGCTAAGAAGTTTTTGGATGAAAATCTTCAACACCATAGCTGTAATACATCCTAACACCACAGTAGGGCAAACACTAACTCATCCACCCAACCTTGCCTACTCCCTGATATAGAGTAAGCCCCTCCTAGCCCAGTGTGAGGACTGGTAGCATGCTACTGCCAAGTGTCGGCCACGTGGCACTGACGTGGCCGACTGCACGTCGGGACCCAACTGGGGGCCCTATCTTGCTGACAGGGTCCCTAGGCTGTGTAAGGCCCGCCATGGCTATGGACCGTGCTGGGGCACACTACTCACACTGTCTTGCCCTGTTGGTCATGTACACTGGACACAACCCTGACTGTGGTATCTGACCTATCTGTGTTCCCTAGGGTTCGACACTGGTTATGAGCTCGTAACACTCAACCGTCTTGGTCCTCTAAGACAAAGTCTGGAAAAATCTTGCGAAGGACGCTGCCTCTTTCCCAAGTGGCATTCTCAACAGGCTGATCATTCCACTTAACTAGATATTCTCGGTATAGAGTATGACAAGTCTGCGTCTCTCTACTATCAAGAATCTCCTCTGGTTCATGTGGAGGTTGTTGAGGATCCAATGGGAGAACTAGAACACTATCCCCTACCAGATTGTCTGATTTGGTTAAGGCTTTTCGTAACTGACTTACATGAAAGACTGGAAAAACCTTACTGTTGTGTGGGAGTTCTAGTTCATAGGTGACCTCGCCTAGTCTCCTACTCATGGTAAAGGGACCACAATACCTTGAAGACAACTTAGCACACACTCCTGATTTGAGGGTTTTAGAGTCGACTGGGACTCTCAAGTAGACTTTCTCACCAGTGAAGAACTGCACATCCCGTCTGTGTGGATCTGCATAATGCCTGGCTCGATCCTGGGACTGCCTAATGCTACGCTTGCATGTTCTATCATCTGGTTTAGGTCCTCTAAAAAGTTTCTGGCTGCTTCAACTTTTTCTTGTTTAAACCCTACAGCTGTGGGTGAGCGTGGCTGAAAACCATACATCAGCATAAATGGGCTGTATCTCGTAGCTGAATGTTTAGTACTGTTATAAGCAAACTCTAATATCGAGAGATACTCCTCCCAATTTGTTTGCTTCTTGCTGACGTATGCACGAAGCATATCCTCCAACACTTGATTTACCCTCTCTGTTTGACCGTCCGTCTGTGGATGGTCTGAGGTACTCATATTAAGTTTAGTATGGAGATGATGGAATACTGCCCTCCGAAAATTTCCAGTAAACTTATTGTCCCGATCGCTGACTATGCCGGAAGGTAGACCGTACAATTTAAATAGCCCGTCTACAAACAACCTCGCTAACTCTGGAGCTCTAACGGTTGTTTTGGTCGGAATGAAATGAGCCATTTTGGTCAGACGGTCAACTGTGACCCATATAGCGTCATTACCCTTTTGGGTTTTAGGCAGGCCTACTATAAAATCCATGGAGATACTCTCCCATTTACCAGCTGGTATTTCTAAGGGATGCAACAACCCTCCTGCCTTTAAACGCTCTGCTTTGTTTACTTGACATTTCTGGCAACTGGTTACATACTATTGGGCCAGAAAAATTGCCTACGAAGAAGCTCATAGGTCTTCTGTATGCCTGGGTGTCCCGCACTAGGATTGTCATGACATTCATATAGGACCTGCTGCCTATAATCCTCTGAATTGGGGACACATACACTATCTCTATAGAGCAAGTACTCATCCTAAATGGAATATTGTTTCCATTTGAATCCTTGAGTCAACTGACCCTCAACCACTGGGGTTTGCTTGGGTAATACAGGCTCAGAATCCTCAACGTCATCTGACGACGTATACTCGGACTCATCATCATCCTCAACGGAAGTTGCCGTATTCTTGGATGAACTGGCACCAGCCCCGGGAACTGGTTCTGGAGTCTGTAACTGTCTGCTCTGGACTGAGTTCCAGATAGTAGAGAAGAATGCATCATGCTGGCATTTCCCTCTCAAGGACTCGAGTAACTCATTACGAATCTGAGTAAATCTCAGCTCGTTTATCATAGGCATTCTACTAAGAGCATCTGCTACTGTATTGAATTTTCCACGTCTATATCTGATAGACATGTCAAACTCTTGCATTAACTCTGCCCAACAAGCTTTCCGACCTGATAGTTTCTGTGGAGGGAAGGTCCTAAACTGTAGAGCCAATCTCTCCCGAGAACAATGTCTGTACGATCCAGGTGCATTATCTGAAAGTTTATTTCATCTTGGTACCCCTGAATACCAAGATTCAATTTACTTACCATAGTTTCCCATATTCTTTTATCTTCACCCTTAGCTAATGAAACCGTGTACCTATGCTGACTAGGTACTTCTGGTAGTTTAAGCTTTTTAACCAGGGTGTAGTTGATGAAATTATGGGTTGCCCCATTATCAACCATAACTCTTACTGACTGGTTACCAACTTTCCCATGCATACGTACTAGGTCATGCGGCCCAAAGCTGAAGGATCTCGCTAGCATTGCAGAGGTCAGCTGGCAACAGTGTTCATGATCTTCATGATACACTTTGATCTCGGAAGCTGCCGAGTCACTGGGGAAACATACAGTCTGAACAAGATGAA
The DNA here is from genome assembly GCA_029204225.1 of Diphasiastrum complanatum. Taxonomy (NCBI): domain Eukaryota; kingdom Viridiplantae; phylum Streptophyta; class Lycopodiopsida; order Lycopodiales; family Lycopodiaceae; genus Diphasiastrum; species Diphasiastrum complanatum. The sequence continues at coordinate 29,055,023 of CM055109.1, read as the reverse complement.
CTTGTTTTTTATCTTTCTTACCTTTTTTAGTGAAAAGCCCCTTCGGACACTGTCTGACTGTGTGTCCCTTGCCCATACACACAAAGCACAAACGTTCTTGTTTGGCTTTCTCAAAATCATCTGGTTTTAAGAGCTGTATGAGTGAAGGGCGTTTCTGAGGAGCTTCACCTTTAAATTTATCTTGGTTCTTTCTTTTTAAAAATTTCTTTTTAAATTGAAAGTCTTTCTGAGGAGGCTTCTCAGAAAGTGGTTGCTGTCTCGCCCTCTTCCTACCCACTGAATCATCATAGATTTGAGCATATCTGAGAGCTTGCTCAAGGGTAGTAGGCGAGTTTAAATGACCTCTACTTTATATTCATCTTTGAGGCCACGGACAAATCCCCTAATTTTCTAATAATCATCCATATTTTTAATCTTTAAAATTGCTTCTCGATACTGCGAGATATATTGGATGAGGGACTTATACATTACTGTTCTTTCCCAGGCTCTATCAAGTTCATTTTCTGGTAGAAATTCTCTTAGGAAAGCTTCTTCAAAAGCTTTCCATGACCGGGGAGTCTGCCCAGTCTCCTGGAGATTTAACCACCATTTATAGGCCATAGGCCCTAAGGAAAGATTGGCCTCAATAGCTTGCAATTGGTCAGTTTAAGAGCAGGAATGTTCTTCCATTTGCTGAGGAAGGTTTGTAGAATGTCTGCATTTCTATCCTTCTCTTCCCCATTAAAAGTAGGAGGCTTTAAATCTTTAAAAACACTGGGGTGAGACCGTAAAGTCTCACCCAAAACTGATGGAAGTGGAGAAGGGGATAACTGAGAAGTGGAGGGAAGACTTCCTTTCGTGGAACTCAAAATCAAGCTTTTGAGTTCAGCGAACGAGTCGTCCACACTGGACTTGAAATTGGCTAATGCCAACTTCAATTCATCCACTTCTATTACCAACTGGAGAAATTGCTCCTTGGTAACCAGTTCGTCGAGTTCTTCGGCGAACTGTTCCTGTTCTTCCAATTCCATTGGTTCCTTCCCTTCTCTGTAAGCCAAGGCTTCTGTTTCAAGTTCGTCGAAGCCTCTCTCCGGGGGTTGATCAGGTCCTTGAGGAGTGGTCATCTTGGAAACTGAAAGAGAGCTACCTTAACTTCTGAAAGAAAAAAAAGTCTAAAAGACTAATTTACAACTGTACAAGGGAAAGGAAAGATGACTTAGCTGTTTCTGAGGACTGTACTTCCAAAGAAATTACGAAGAGGAACCCTCTCAGCTCTTCCACCTAGAATTTCAGACCTGCTGTCCCGGAAAATCCCCATTTATGGCTCCAAAATAGCACCAAGATTTCCGGTTTCTTGAGTAGAGTTGCTCACTGCTCTGATTGCGGACGTGGGGCTCCAAAAAGCGAGGCAAAGGACCTTGAAAAGTATAAAACTTTCTGAAATTGAAAGCTGCCTACCCTCGCTAATCTGACAGCATCTGAGTTGGTCCAAAATCACAAGTTTGAAGCCAAAAAACCATTCCAAAATCTGGATTTTCGATGGCACCCTGCTCGCTGATCTGTGGCAAGAAAAGTTGATGCCTAAACCTCTGAAAATCTTGCAAATCAGAAATGAGTTTTGATTCCTTTCTCTTCCCACTGATATTATATGAAGTGGTGATCCCATGAGGCTTGATAATTAATGTACCATCATGATCAGGCATACTATTGCAAGCTCTATGGCACTGCAGTTAGTACAAAGGCAAAGAGCAAGAGACTATATGCTATGGGGCAAGCAGGTTTCAGGGCACATTACTCCACACATCATATCATTACCCTCAAGTCCATTATTAAGCAAGCCAAGCATAAACGCAATGAGTTTATTGTTGCTTTGTGGACTTCAAAAAAGCCTTCGACTCATTGCGGGACTTAGGCTTTTCCACAGACACCGTCAAGATGGAGGTTTAGGCTACAACCTTGGACATATTTTGATTGATATTCTACTATATGTTGATGATGTAGCTCTAATCTCACCCACTAGAGAGGGGCTTCAAAGAGACTTGGACAATTTATCTGCCTTTTGTACTAGATGGGAATTGAGGGTGAATAATTCGAAGACACATTCATAGCCGTATGGGTGAATAAGTGTCAAAAAGGCAGAGACACACTCACCACATCTTGTATACGTCGTCTGAAACAAAACCTTCCCACATTGACCAAGGAAGCAAGTCTTTTCCTTAGCTGACGTGTAGCTGCATACTGAAAACTGGGCCTGATGAGAGTATCCCTAGAAAACAAGAAGAAGATACAACCTCTAGAGGCCTTAAAATTCAAAGTATCTCGAAATTGTGAATACCATGCCACTCACCAATTTCATAAAAGCCAAAGGTCTACTGCATCAAGCAGATTTATTTACACAAAGCACCCATTCTCAAAGAATTTTTCTTCTCTCATAAAGCAGGGTAAGAATTAAGAATTGAATTGAGATACAGAACGGGTTTCCTAGCCTATTTCAAGAGAGAATGAATTTGCGACATGTCTTAAGTGGAGAACCAGCTCGGCAGAAGCCTTTGGCCAAATGTTACAAACAAATAAGTATGCCCACTTGTCAAGCGTTTCAGCTGAGAAGTTGACCTTATGCGATTTATTCTCTTCATATCTTTTCTCCTATTATGTTGTACATATCTTTCTCCCCCAAATTGTGCCTCACAAATAACATGCAAGTGGTCCCCAACCTATGAATTTTAATTTCCCCTTGATCGCCATGGTTTTATAAGTCAAAACGAGATCTCCGGATCGAAGATCTTTCTTTTGTAACCTGCGATCGTGCCTTGCTTTGCGTCTTTCCTTTTCAACTGCCAGTGCATGCACAGCTAGTAAGCATGTTTCACAGAGCTTATGCAGAGCTTCGTGGCATAATTGTAGAGATCTGGATTCATCAAGACGTTGCATTGTGGCAATCCTTAATGAAGGGGCCAAAAACTCCACTGGCATTACAGCATCCTGACCATATACCAATGGGAATGGGGTTTGATCAGTGCTCCCCTTATATGTTGTCCTGAATGCCCACTACTTCCATGATAAGCCCATTTCTTGTAGGAGATGTCTTCTTTTTTTGGATCCGCATCTTGTGATTCTATGAGTTTCCTTACAACTGTCATGTAGGCTAATTCCTTCAGAGGAACCATCATCTAATAAGTTATAGGCTGTTACTCCTATTTTTCCATCTTGTATACCCGAGTCCACCTAACTGGAATTCAACTTGAAAGTTGGAGGTGAGGAGGAGCCGTCAATCAGCAGGTAATTATTTTCTGCTGATGTTATTCAGGTTGTTCGAGCCACAACTGAATATATACAAGTTGAAAGTATTTTGAATGTTGATTTAGAAGTTTCTATCTCTGAATCCATTCAATGATAACGTTGACAAACCTCTCCTCCAAATGTTTGAATATCTATCAAATACCCTGCATGCAGCGATCAAGTTCCAACGATCAGTCTCAGCTGAACCAGCAAACAGTCTCCAGTTCACTCCACGAATTTTTCCTTGTCGTAACCAATGAATAATCCTGGCAATAACCAGTGATCTGATCTTACAGATCTGTAGCAAGAACCAATGATCTCTTAGTAACCTGAACCTACAATCTGCAAGAAAACGACTTCTCTCAAATCTTGGTCCTTAAATTTGAGGCCGATTTTGTAATCTCCTCACAAAGCTGCCACCGTTGTGAATGAAGATCGAAACTAAGAGCTGGCTAGGGACACCACCTGCACCTGCTTTTCTCCTTTGAAGATGATGGCCAAATCAATCCCTTATGAATTGATTCCGTTCATTGGAGTACCTCATTCAATCGTGGAAACAAATAGACTCATAGTCCAGCATCTTATCAATTGAATGAACATGGTGGGTTTTGTGCCATGAATAGCACAAAGATAGGGCAAGACAATGAGCCCACTCTAACACCGTAGGCTATGGTGGTTTTGGATCCCAATCCTTACTGTTCAACTATAGGCTCATGTGGCATAACATTCTGCATAGATGACAAGCAGATTCACGGAGACTGGAGTCCTATGGCTCAAAGGTGAGTCAAGAAGTCATCTTCAACATTTTGCTTACAGATAAATGTTTGAGAAATAACACTATACTATAGGTTACAAGTGACTATCACAAAGGTCTAGATGCAATAACACAAACTCTTCACTGTTGAACCTTACCTTTGACTTTTGACGCATTGATAGAAAGATCTGCATTTCCTGCTGCAATCTGCAATAACATAGTCAAACTAAAAATAAATAAATAAATTCAAAAACCTTGCAAGTTGCACATTAATATAGTCTATCATCCCCATAATTTGGTTATTCACCTCTTCTTCTGTGACAGCACCCTTTCTAAGGCTTTCTTATCATTTTTGTCGAAGTTCGAAAACATTGCAATCCAATGTTTCACCCTCTCCTCGACTGGAAGCTCTGAATGAAATAGCTCATCTGTGAGAACAATTTCGATACCTTGTGGTCTGCAAGGAGAAAGGATGAAAAATCCTGTCAAAAACAATTTCACTTAAAAAGGTACCGCATCCAAACACGCTGATTATGAATGCTAAAAGCAGTCTATGGTTATACAAGCTAATAAGAGATGATGTACCTGAACTCCTTGCAATCCTTGTCATAGCAGCACCGCAATATTTTACCAGGGATCCATTCAAACTCTTGATCTGGTGCAGCAGAACCCTCGTAGCACTTCGTGCAATACGTTGCATAAACTTCGGTGAGGTTCTGTAACGTATCTTTTCTCACAAATATCTACACAGTATACACGATGTTCAAAAATGAGCTGAGACAAAATTTAGCTCCTAACCAGAAAACTAAAAGTTTTCAACAAGTTACCTTTTTATCACGTAGGCGATCTGCAACATGTTTCATGACATCCATGGGCACCCACTTGAAATTAGCTTTTGCAAGGTCACATATTGCCTTCACAACGACCATCCGCACTTTGTCATCAAAGTCCAAAAGCCTTTCATTAAGTGCAGCTGTGACAAGGAACCATACAAAATTGGTTACAACAAACGAACTGCTTCAGATGCTTTAGAAGATTGTCAATCTCATATATAGCAACTATCTCAGGTAAAAACCACCAAGCTGACATTTTGCCGAATATCTTGATTTACAAAACCTTGCAAAGCCAAGATGACATTAATCTCACATAATATTTCTGACGCTTCAGGACCCATCGGATTGGCCATTAGACATTTTCTGGAACACTCCACCATGGCCAGGCGAACTTCCACTGCCTTATCAGTGAACCTTTTCAAGAATTCAGAAAAAAGCTGCCGATACTCTTGAGCTACATGTCTGCCTGGAAAAGAAAATAATCTCCCTAAAAGATCCACAGCTTTTAATCGTACATCAACATTGTCTGTCTGCACAGTCAATAATATCATAGAATTCACATCAAGACAAGAAGTAATGCAAAAAACTACCTCATCCTTACTGCCATCATAGAGTTCAGCGTGCCAAAAAACATTCTGACTGCTAACAGAAACAAAATTTCATCAGATTCTTGCACTTTGACATAATCCAACTAGAACTTCACATACTGAATCAATCAAAAGAGGTAACATAATTAGTAATCATTGGATTCTCTTCAAAAGTAACGACCCTATAGACTAACAGATGCAGTACTATTTCTAACTCTAAGCTAAATCAAAAGCATGCTATGTTTTCTGGGAAACAATAATGATGACTTAGAGAAATAGTCATCAACCAACCTCTACATGCAACTACCACTCCAAACTTGCCAATCACAAAAGAGCAGAAAACTGAGTAAACTCCACAGCACTAGGAAGCAAGGAACACCATATATCTCACCTTTTTTTTATGTACAAGCCACAGCTTGTTTAGGAAAACAAGGAGTAGTAAAATCAACAGCACTAAGAACCAGTCATACTGTCCAAGCAAAAGCCAGAGCTTGTATATTTTCATTCTTACTATCATTCATGGTACAATACAGCAAACTCTCCAATTGTAACAAACAATTGATATATACTTCAATGCATCAACAAAACCAGTTTACCATCTTAATTGTCCTTTTCTAGAACCCCATTGATCAACCTGGAAGAGTACCATATACAAGCGTTTTCCATCTTCTCTCATAGGAATGAAACCAGGACGAAGATCCTAATTCATCAAGAAATGTAATCTTTTAGATGCAAATTCATGAATTTTGTTAAAATATTGACCCTGATTTTCTGGTCATCCTGATTCAATCGATTTTTTAGTCTCCTTTTTAAACATTTATCTTTTCTTATTATAAGCGAACATAATATTTGTCCTCCAAGTTGACAACACAGTTACAACTTCTAAGATGGGTCACACACAAGACCTCTCCTCCACAGATATACCCATACATAGTCTAAGCACGATGTTCATCAACATTGTGAATGTTGTCAGGACATTGGTCAATCCACATGGCATCACAAGAAAGAAACTCATAGGTGAATTGGAGAGCATGATATGTTTCTATTCACAAGGTCCAAGATTAAAAATGTGCATACAGACACTAGGCCTTTTACCAAACTGGTTTTAGCATGGGACATTATGGTTTTTCATCTCACATTTATGAAGATTTCTCTGCTCTACACTAGTGGCTTTGCTTCATCTTTCCCAATTTCATCCACATTGTTCTTTCTCAACTTCATCCCATTCTTGGTCATTGACTTTGGCCATTCTCAATTCAACTTGATCATTCTTGTGGCAAGGCCACAATGCTCATAGATTACCTATCCATGTTCTGATTAACTTCATGACAAAAGTATTTCTTGATAGAGTCTTTCACCATGCAGGCTATTAATGAAACAACACTTTTTCCAGTCTGTGAAAACTTGCCTAGTGAGAGTTAACTAATTGTATTAGCACTCACACACACCAAGACCAGCATAAGAGATGAAGAGAGCTTAGATTATGCAAGAGTGAACAAAGCTCTATACAATGGAATGAATGTATGGTGGGGCACCAACCTACTTAAATACTTTCCCTATGACTTGTGAAGCCAAAAGCCAAAAAACAAAAGCTAAAGGCAAAAAGCTAATTGCTACTATTACAATCTATTTTGGGTAAAGACCCATAATGAATTACTAAGCAATAAAACTAAGTTCTACACTTGTAGTAGTGCGCCCACCTACATGCATGAATAACTATATTGTCTCTAGAATTTCCTATAAATAGAAATGGCCCCTATAATAGCATGTAGGCATGGCCAATCAAACATTAGGGGGGGGGGTACAAATAAACATTAATTCCTAACACTCCCCCTTAATGTTGACTTTGTTATCTATTACTCCTAGAAGTTCTCTAAACTTCTAAAACTTTTCTTTGCCAAGTCCTTTGGTAAAGATATCTGCAACTTGCTCTTCTATAAGTTCCACTCCCCCTGAAAGTAGATGGATCCTTGGTAACTGGTTTCCAGCACTGTAGCCATGTAAGCAAAGGGTACATCCCCATCCTTATGATGATCCTCCTGTCGATCCTAATCTTCGTGTTGCTTTTGAAGTCTAGTAGATCTCCTACTTCCCTATGTACTGGACTCCCCCTGTTCCAAAATGACACTATCTTTGACAGTTTCCTAGTACCATCTAGGCAATCTTCTGGTATCTGATGTAGGATGCTTCCTACTATTGAACTTGTAAACCTTGTTAAATAAATAGAACTTGTCACATGGTCATACATGGGTACAAAATACTTTGAGGCCCAAACTTAGGCAAAAAAAAATTAGTGCAAACTCGTGGGAGGCCCTCTTACATGTTGATGCCACATACCCACTTGAGTTTGGTAGACCCCCATGCACATGTGCATGGGGGAGAAAAAGTTAGTTTTCCACATATCTTAGTTTGCATGCGACATGCAAGATGCATGCATGACAAATTAGACACATGCAATAAGACATGCAAATTGCCACCTACCTTAGACACTTGGCAATAGCATGCCATGCCTTGTACATACATCATTTCTTATAAATAAAACCTCCACGATTTGGAGTGTGAATTCTGGGATAATCTTCCATTCTTCATCATTTTGTTCTCTTCTTCAACTCAGTTTTGGTAGTAGCTCGCAGGAGGATCTGATCTGTTGCTTGTTTCTCCCTCTTCCCTCATCAGAATTTGGTGAGAACAGTTGCAATCTGTTGGTTGGAGGAGGGCGCTACAAGTCAGGTCATTCCCACTTTGAATTCTGAGCAGATCTGAGCCAGGACAGCAATCAACCATTTGGAGGAGGGCGCTGGTTCTGTTTTGTTCAATCATTCATTTCTCTCTCAAATCTTATTAGATTTGCATGAGATCTGTTGCAAACTGATCCATAGAGGAGGGCGCTCCTTCTTTGATCTTCTCCCACTCGAATTCCACTATTCTGGAAGCAGGGCAGCCACCGAACAATCTGGAGTAGGGCGCTGGATCTGGTTTCCAAATTTCATCCTATCTCTTTCATAAATTGTCGGATTTGAATAGGATCTTTTGCTAGTGGTTTCTCTTGCATAGGTTCTTTCTTTCATAGTGAATAGAAGACATATAGAAGCTGATCAGAATCTGATTTTTCAGATCTGAGACACCTATTTGATGTAGCCAGCAAGTAGGGAATAGTCCACATCTTGGTTCATTCAATAGGCAATGAATAGAGTTCAAACAGGATTGAATTAGGATCATTCTTATGATCTACAGCTTGCTGTTCTATGTGTATTTCAGATGCATGTTTCATTCCTAGATCTGTTAGGCTCAAGTAGTCCTTGAAAATAGCATCTCTAGGGTCCTGAATCCAGATTTTGAGCTTTTCTAGCATTCTTTGTTTTTACAACACCTACCTGGTGAAGTAAGTATCCCATGAACTTGATCTCTCCTTCCTTTTTCCATTCTCATCAATACTCATTCTAGCTACTTGGATTGTTGTAGGCGGCACACATGCTGATTCAAGTTCCTGTAATGACTCGTCACACAAGATAGGAATTCCTCCATCTTGCTTCATATCATAAGATATCTCTGTATCTTTATGAGATCCATCCTCATCAAAGATCACATCCCTGCTTATGACGACTTTCTTACCCTCCAAGTCATCCCTTCTCTTGATTATCATATCCAAGGAATAAACACTTGGTCGCCTTAGAATCCAATTTGCTCCTTGAATCCTAAGGTTTGTGAGCACGAGCAATACTTCCAAACACCCTCAAATGACTCACATCAGGTTTTCGTCCCGTGTAAGCTTCTTCGAAAGTCCAATTTTCTACAACCTTTGTAGAACTTCGATTCAAAAGATAAACCGTTGGCTTAATTGCTTAGCGCCAAAACATATTTGGAAGATTCTTACTTCTGAGCATACTCCTCACAGTTTCCACTGTAGACCGGTTTTTCCTTTCCGCAACTCCATTTTGTTGAGGTGTGTCTGTGCTTTGCAGATTCTCTTTATATCATTATCCTTGCAAAACACCTGAATTTCGCAGAAAGATACTCTCCCCCTTTATCCGAGCGTAATATCTTGATTTGTCTATTTGTTTCTTTCCCCGACTGTGTCTTAAACCATGTGAAATACTTGAATGCTTCACCCTTATTCTTGAGAAGATAAATCCACGCCTTCCTAGAATAGTCATCAACAAACACCATGAAGTAACTTGCTCCCCCATAAGATTGAGTTCTCTTAGGACCACACAAACCCGTGTGAACAAGTTCTAGAACATTTCTCGCCCTAAATGTACTAGACAGAAGTTTCTTCATAGGATGTTTCCCTAAGACACATCCCTCACAAACCTTGTAAAACGACTTGAGGTAAACTTGTAACCATGTATTTAAATGATTTGTCGGAGACAAAGTGCTATGTGCAATGCCGGCAACTACCAATAAGCCAACCTTGCAGACCATGTCTATCATCTGGGTAGTTTAGAAGAAGCCACTGGAAACATGTGGGAAAGCTACCCAAACAGATCCCCACCTATTATAAGAAACCACAAACGCCTAAAAGTAGCTGGAACAAGTGATTCAAAGGATATAGACCATGAATACCATACATATGCCCTATTATAAGATGTTTAATAACAACCAAAATAGATGGTGGTCTATTCCTTCCTGCCTAAGTGCTTCCATCAAAAAACAAATTCCATGATTTGAAACCCACTATATTTGCATCATACTTTCTTGATGACAAATACAAATTCAAAGAAAGCACACCAGGTTTGAAATGCTCTTGTTTCTGTTGAATACATTGAAACATTTCAAGGTTCTATAATTTTACATGAATATAGTGAGAAAACGTTACCAGTATTTCTTGGCTCAAGTTAGGGATAACAGCCAATAGCATCTGTGGAGCACAACAGTAAATTTCATAGATAATATCATGATAATCTCCATGTAAGACACTATCAGGAGCCTTCCCTTCCAGCATGACAGATGTTAGCAGACGTTGAATATAGGTCTCCAGCTTTTCCGCACAACTCTGAACAACAGCAACTGCCAAATTGTGTGCGGCAGCAGAGACAGCCTGTAAAAATATATATTGCATCAGATTATTTAGGCACAGGTCTTCTTTTACTTTGTCATTTCCTGGACATGCAGTGCAGCGTACATGCTGCTAGAGTAGAGATAACTAGAAAACACAACCCTGGAAAAGGCAATATGCAAATATTCAAAGAAGTAAAACCATATGCATTGAACCAAACTCCTGGCTGAACACATCTTTAAGTGCGAACTAGAATATCAGCAATGGGCTAACAATATCAAAAAATATCGATGCATTCTCGTTAATGACTTGGGAAAAAGCATGAGCAACAGAAAAATAAATGAATGCCTTCATTGCAGTTAACTTTTATAACACTGACAATCTGCATCAAAGCCAGTTCCAGCTGTTGGCTTGGAGTAAACTATTACGGATGGGACTGATTCCTCTCAAAGCCATCTGTGGCGAAGGAGTGGAAGTATGAACTTATTATGTACCTAAGATATTGAACATCTAACGTACCTGAGATTTAAAGATCAAGTTCTATCAGGTTAGCACAAAAAAGTCTTCCAATCTTATCTGGACCATTCAATCACTGATGGCCAAAATAGGGGCACATGCAGTATCCAATCTTTATTGAAGCATAACCTGAACTCAGTATTAAACAACGACGTCCTGTTGATGCTCCTGTTTATCTCCATCAACTACACTCAATGGAGCCCTTCCGGTTGCTCTAAGCTCAGGTTTGGTTTTGCATGTGCTGGGAGGTCGGCCAACAGAACACAATTGCTTATGATCAAGATTGAAACGGCTTCATTTCAAAATAGCAGACATTTGGCATGATAAGACCATAAGATACAGCTGTAGGAACTCGCGTGTGAAATGTGTTGTCTACGTTGAAACTCTGATAATACGTTATGAATCATAATCATCCAAGTTTAAAGTATGTATCATCTCACATCACAATCCAGTGCACTTTCTCCTGTTCATGGATTGTTTGCCTCATCTTGTCATCTAACATGTTCAAAACCGGTTGACACATGTATTTGATCTTGGAGGTCCTAATGTGAGGAAATTTTGAAATGACAAATTCGACATCTTACTAGAAGCTTCTGAGTCACTTATACATGTCAGACATCAGAGATGTGCAAAGGCACGAAAAATTCACCTTTAATCCAGAACACTTTCTATCCCAATGGTACATGGTGTTTGTGATGCATCAACTCAAAAGCCTCCTCACATCAGCTCGAGCCTCGCAGTCTAGACTCTCGACAGCAGGCATGTTTCAAGGGTTGCCCAAAGGAGACTGACTCTGTTGGCTCTGCAACACATCATAGATGGAGGAGCTAGGAGTACTATTTGTTTAGGTGCCTAAAGCTTTTTAAGATTCAAGGAGGTGTTATTATCTCTTCCAAGACCACCCTCTCAGATTCAGATCTATCTTCTCCTATTCAGAACAGGAATTTTTGGCTGTCTATATTCATGAGCTACATCAATATGGGGCCATAACTACTAGCACATATAGACATTGGCTGTTCCCATTAGACCTACCTTCACCACTTTGAAACTTACAAACATAATACACTATAAATTGACATCTTGCACATGTGTCAAGTCAACTGCCTCCTGGAACAACAAATGACAAGCCAAAAAGCATAAAACTCTGAAAGGTATTTCATGGTTCTCATCACATTGCGGAAAAATTTGATTCTTTTAGAAATCATTAAAGGCGTAGAAGTACTTCAATATCAGATGAGTGAAAAAAAGTAGCATGACTTGAGATATGCTGTAGAAATGAATACTTAAATAGAAACCAAAATATTTCTCAGTGTGTAAGCAGATACATACCCTGTTATCTTTCAGCAGATTAGATAGTACTTGATCCAATAGGGGCTGTGGAATCTCGAAACTCTCTTGAAGCACCAATGCCATGATTGTCCTCATCGCAGTGAAGACATTTTGAGGATGGTCTTCCCTGAAACACACAAGATCTAGCAAATCACTTTCTAGACGGAATACTCTGCATAGTGAAAAGTAAAAGTAATAGCAACAAAAGGTAGCAGAACTGCCCACAGGAGCAAACTCTATAACCATTAATCAGGATCCGGAACATAAAAAACACTTTGAATCTACAAACAGCCACATCCACTTTTATCATAATCACATCTGGATTTCTTCTTCCCCTAGAGGCAAATAGCAGATTATCTAATGGATTTTCATGATAAATGTCCATTTTTTTATCTATTTTGTATAACATCTTAAATTTGAACAAATGGCCTAACAATTTTACAAGCTCTTACCTAAAACACACTGGCACAGGGACAAATCAGAAACAGAAAGTATATGTAACAAATCACATGAAATGAGAACGGCCAAACAAAAAAGATTTCATAGTTCAGAACAAAATTGAAGCAAAAAATTGAGATTTTACCAGCTCAAAATAGCACTTCTTCTAAATCTGGAATCCACCTCAAACAGGGGAGGATAAAACCAAGCAAGTGAGCAATATGGCAGGACAGGATGAAAGCTACAAGTGATAGTCTATAAATGTCATTTGGATCCCCAACTATGATAGCAGGTTTGTTACAAACCAACTTATTGTTAAGGATATACAAGGTCCCAAATATCTGTCTGTAAGTAAAACGTTTACCTAGTGGGGTTGGAGAAGGAATTGAAACGAATCTCTTAGCAGATACATAACTTGCATTTGCAGCAGAGCTGTTAAAAACTACTGCTTTTCAATGTAATTCAGAACTGCACACTTACAAGCAGAATCATAAAGTACGATGCCGTATCATCACAAGCGAAAGTAGACTTGTATAGCAAAAGTCAATGTGCGTAACAGCTTTCAGTAGATAACAAAAATGCATCTGCTTTCCAAGTCAACAAATTCATCCTTTGAGAACATATAGAGAACATTCAAAGGCAAGGCTTCGGTTCTTTCAAAGAGCACCAAACTGTTAAGGACATATCAACAAGCAAAAGCTTCAAACATGTATACAAATCCATAATGAGACACTTGGCAGACGAAGGAAAAAGGGTCCCACAGTTGTCCATGATATCAACCAGAAAATGCCCAAATGTCACGACTCGCAACATTTCACAAGAACTGGTTGAGAATCTCTCTCTCTCTCTCTCTCCCTCTCCCTCTCCAACGTGAAGTGAAAGAAATTCAGAAAAACCATGTCACAAAATAAGTTATTGCACCAACGTAAGCCAAGCGTAGGCTTTACCTGACTTTTGCGAAAAAAATTGTAAACATCTCATGGATAAGGTCGTCGCATTCCAAGTCCAGCATTAGCACACATGTTTTGACTTTGGCCACTGTGTCCAGAATGCTCACCCTTCTTGCAAATGCCGGACTTGCTACTTCATCAAGGCCTTGAAATGTACTAACAATAAGCTGGAAGATTTCCTGATGAATGGCATATTAAACATGATACATCAGGGACACGTAGCCAAAAGACAAAATCAAAATGACACAAAGACCATACAGTTATTGCTAGAACTTGCGTTTTAATCTCGCCTATCCCCAAAAGCTGGAAAAAACTGTCCTTTGGTTGAAATAAGCTACATAGTTCATCTGATGCTCAGTCTTACTATAAGAAAGCACAATAAGTAGAACTGTTTCAAATTCTTTCAGAAAACTCTACAAAGCACATTTCGGTAGAGATGGGTGGGGGTGGTATACTCGTGTGTGTGTGTGGGGGGGGGGGGGAGGGGGGGGGGGCGCCATGCGCATGAGAGAGAGAGAGAGCTTTATTAATGTGTTTTAAATGCGAGAAGGCATATAAAGACCAACGCCGTGCGCATGAGAGAGAGAGAGAGAGAGAGAGAATTAGAATTAGAATTATTATTATTAACGTCTTTTGGTGCCCAGGGGCACATAAGACAAAAGAGAGTACAAAATGTGAGAAGCATTGTCCGCATAAGGACTTATTTACCAATGAAAAGACAGTAAAACTAAAACTAAAATATCAATCTCTCTGTCTCTAAGAGAAAAAGTATCCAAGCTTGACCACCAGCTGGTGAGGGTACAAAGCAAGAGCTTAACCACCTGCTCCGCGGAGGAAACTAGCTACGAGCAAGCCGAAAGTAATGAGTGATGGTAGTAGTGGGTCGTGATGTAGGCTGGTGGGAGGCGTATGAAGATCTAGTAGCACTGGATCGAGCCGAAACTCTCTGTGTCTTCGATCTTCGGACGGGGACGTCAAAATCCGCAACCGAAATATCCACTCTGTCTCGCTTCTGGAAGAACTGAGTAATGTGAGCCTGACTGGAATCCATATCTGAGAGCGTAGGTAGAAGTGAAGCTCGTAAAATATACATCTCTCTCAAAAGAAGACCCACACATCTAGCGTCTGGATACTCGAGGAAGGAGCTCAACGTGAGGGGAATATCTCGGTATAAACAATGGTATCGTCCTCTAATCTCATAGTATACTGGGCAGCGAAAGATGAAATGAAACTCATCTTCCACCTCCTGAAGAGAACAGAGCTGACATATCCGCTGCAATCTGGGAGTGTCTGTGTATCTACCTGTCTCGATGGCAAGCTGATGAGAAGAGACTCGAAGCTGTCCTATACGATATCTCAGACCAAAAGATAGCGTCTGTGTAAGATAAACTGGAAGAATAGGCAAGCCCGAAACGTCCAGCCGTAAAAGATGTGTGCCATAATAATGTAGCTTGACCCTATCTGGATCAGGATGTGACCATATAGTGCGTATGTAGCTCCGGTAGATCTGCTGTCTGATATAAGCATGGGTTCCATTCGGAAGATCAAGTGCGGATAAACCCCAAGTCTGAAGAAGGGCTGAGACACTGCGATACCAAGAGTGCTTGGCTCCCTGATCCGCAATGGTACAAGATGAAGTGAGAGCAGCAACAATGTATCTGGAGGTATCTAGATCTGATACCCTGTGAAGAAAGGTGATGATCTGAAACATAGCACCAACAACTAATGGAGGAGAAGCAAACTCGGCTAGTATGATATCATGTGGTACTGAGGGCTTAGCCCGGATTATCCTACTGAGCATGAGAATCTGGATACGAGTAAGATCTCTCCATGTATCGCGTGATAAATCAGGGCACCAAGTCTCAGCCGAATATAGCACAAATGGGGAGACAGTAGCAGAAAATAGTAGGCATCTGGTAGCAGGATCCTGCACATAATAAGTAGAGCAAAATCTCTCCATATGCACAAGAGCGGTATGCCCCTTGCGGAGCCTAGCGGTGGCTGCTGGTCGAAAAGTGAGTAGCGGACCAGAGAAAAGAACTCCCAGATAGGTGTAGGAGGTCACGATCTCAATCGGTAGCCCGTCATAATAGAAAATCACATCTCTCATATGCTGTCTGTTGGTGTTAAACACCATAATCTTAGTCTTCTTAAGGTTAACCGTCAATCCCCAACGCTGGCAAAAGTGATGTAAAGCAGAAAGAACCAGCTGCAGAGGATGAGAGGAGAACCACATCATCAGCGTACAAGAGAATGGGGATAATAATGTCTGCTAGGGGACAGCCCTCTCCACCTTCCTCGCGAATAATCCGCTCGAGGTCATCTATATATAGTGCAAAAAGAGTGGGTGATAAGGGGCAACCCTGCTTCACACCAATGGTAGAATGTATCTGTGAGGACCAGCCACTACCATCTCTGAAACGTGCCAAGACTCGCTCATATAAAGTAATGATCGCAGCAATAGTATCCTCTGAAAAGCCAAGTGAAGACAGTCTCTGGAAAAGAAGATGTCGTGGAACAGAGTCAAAAGCTTTGCGAAAATCCACAAAGCAACAGTAAATTCTCTGTTTCCGATGTCGAGCCTCCTCAATAATGCATCTCAAAATGAAGATCTGGTCTGAAGTAGAATATCCCGGTCTGAAACCAGCTTGACCCATAGCGTGTAAACCCTCAGTTTCAGCAAAAGATCCAGTAACTGTCTGTAGTATAGAGCCATATATCTTAGCCAGAGTGTGGCCAATCATAATGGTGCGGTAGTTTCCTACATTCATGGGATCACCTGCCTTGAGGATGGGGTGAAGGATATTAGTACACCACGCCGTAGGAAAACCAGAAGTAACAGTTGTGTTAAAAACATGAGCAATGTAAGGGGAGATGAGATGTGCTATGGGCTTTAGGAAGTCTACACTTAAGGAGTCATAGTCAGTGGCTTTATTTAGTTTGGCATGTTTAATGGCGTTTTCAACCATGTCAGGGGTGAAAAGTGAGCAGTGGTCAGGTCTCGGTGAGAGTGAGGTAGGAGGAGAGTCCGTGGTATATAACTCCGTGGCATACTCGATCCAGGATTCGATGGCTATGGGGGCCAATGTTGAAGAGTGTCTGGTGAAATGTTTCCAGAAAAAAGAGGAGGAGGGTGAATTTAAAGAGTTGATCATTTTTTGGCAGAGTGATTGTAGGTACTTGATCTTCTTTGTTCTGGTGGTTCTATGATATTCTTTCTGGCATTGTTTGAGTGTGGCAGGGGAGTGTGACCTGGCATATGTCACATGATTGTGAAGAGAGCGGCATTCTGCATCATACCATCTGTTGTGAACACTTCTGTGAGATGATGTCGTTTTGGTGGGGAAGGATGAGGAAGCAGCAGCTAAGAGGGATGTAGAGAGAAAAGTGGCTTGCTGGTCAATTGGTGCCATGAACGGGAAGTTAGCGAGTAGTTGGGATAAGATTGTGGTGTAATTAGTGAATCCAGATTGGGTGAAAGGAATACGTTTATGAGTGGGAAGAGAGCAAGAAACTTGCAAAGAAGAGGTTATGTGACCAAGTGAGATGTGTAAGAGTGAGTGATCGGAAATGGTAGGGGGTGTAATGGAGAAATCAGAAATGTGAGAGATCAAAGCAGGTGATCCAATGAAGTAGTCGACCACACTATGTCCTCCACCATGAGGATAGCATGTATATGCTGATGAGGAAGGCCACTGTGTGAGGCCATTCAAAATGGCAAGAGCGTGTGTCTCTGCTAGAGTGATCAACTGCTCCCCGAAAGATGTAGCTGGAGTGTCTGCATCCTGTGATACCCGGTCTAGCCCCATATCCAAAGGGTAAAGCCTGAGAAGATCCGTAGCTGCATGAAATTCGGTTTGTCTAGAGCTTGTGCGGGCGTTGAAATCACCTGCTAGTAAAATGGAACCCTGCTGAGAAAAGATAGCAATATCATCTGAGAGAGCCTGAAAAGGGTCCCCGCCAAACTCAGCAAACACTGAGGTCTGTGGAGCAAAATAGCATACAGCTATATAGATGTCCTGAGGTAATCCCAATAGTGAGCCAATAATGTGTAACCAAATATAGCGAGCGTATGGATCTTGTTTAACCATCTGAACTGTGGTGTCTCTGTATAAACAAGCTACTCCTCCAGATCCTCGACAAGTTTTTCCCCTAACAAATGGACGAAAAGCAGAATGCCAAGAGTACTCCTGTATATTTGGAAGAGGATGATATAAGGACTCATGAGTTTCAGCCAACAACAAAATGTCGCATTTTCTAATAAAATCAGCAAAGTCTCCGGCTGATGACGAAGATAAAAAACCATTACAATTCCAGAAGCCAAGTCTCAAATTGGTAGGGGATCTCGGGTAGCTTCTATATCCGGGGGCCCCTAGTTCCTATTGTGGAAGGTCGAAAAATCTCGGTTTCCCGTCAATAAAAACAACCCTTTGCCCTTTCTCTTTCGCTTCAAGGATAATCTTTTTTCTTGCCAACCATTGAGTATTTGTTAAGTCATCATCCATATAAATGAAAGTACCTTTAAGCTTTGCCCTAAGCCGAAGGGCAGCATTGCGTTGTGAAAGCGAGCGGAACTTGATAAACAAAACATTGTCATCAAATTTACTACACCAAGCAGTATCAAAACCATCAGCCACATGAGATAACTTGGAAATGAGCAAATCCGTAGCTTCTTCCAACGGTTTTCCACCATTGGCAATGCCTCTTACTCTAATGTTAAAGGCTTTTTTGGCCCTTCTGGCTTGTTCACCCAAAACTGTCTCCAAATCGTTTTCCTTCGGAAAAGATGAAATCTGAGAGTGATTACCTTGCTTAAGGATCGATGTCGTTTCTTCAACCTGTTTTGCGAGTGATGAGAGTTTGCTGCCCATATCATCCGGTTTGAAGAGTGCTGCCCACGTTTTCGTCTCCTCGACTTGTTTCTCCAAGCTATTGATCTTGTTGGAAGTCTCCTCCAAGGCACTTTTTTCTGCAATTCGTTGCTTAAGATATATATTTTCTTGCTCAAGCTGCTCCACACGTTCCGTGACACCAAAAAGATCCTTAGCTAACTTGCTATTTTCAGCTTCAAAGAGGTGTAGTTGTTTCTTAAGTCCAAGAATTTCTTGTCGGATAAAACTAAGATCATAAGCAAAAAGACTTTCGGTAGGTTTGGAAGGAGTGTAGTCAATGGCAGCCATGTTGACAGGAATGTCACTAGTTTCTATCACCGAAGACGGCTCCTCCATCACTACCGGTGATGGGGGGGTGTCCAACAGGGAGGGGGGTGTAAGAACACCCCCCTCTTTCTTAGGTGCCATAGGAGGCGGTAAGCAGATGGAGGACAGTGTAGACAAACGGCCAGGCGTAGCAGCGCAGTAGCGCAGACCAGCGCAGGGCAGCGTAGGGCAGGTGCAAAGGTCAGCACTGCAGCGCCAGCAGGGCGGACAGCAGCGCCAGCAGGGTGGGTGGGCGCGCAAGAGAGAGAGAGAGAGAGAGAGAGAGAGAGAGAGAGAGAGAGAGAGAGAGAGAGAGAGAGAGAGAGAGAGAGAGAGCTTTATTAATGTGTTTTGAATGCGAGAAGGCATATAAAGACCAATAAGTACATCTCAAGTATGATAGACATTAAAAGGAGCATATAAATGTCTCCAGTAAAACAAACAACTACTAGAAAAGAAAGACTCTCTACTCTGCTCTACTCTCATAGTAAGTAAATATGAGAGGTGATACAATAAGTGTGGATGTCCATGCTGAGAAGAAGTGTATAGATCTAAACTCTCTCAGCTAGGACGGCTGAAAAAGGATGTGATATGTGTGCTCAATGAAACCAGAGGATCTTGTACAGTAGTGATCCGCAAATGATGACTGTCTCATACTCTGGTGCTGACTGGGACTACATCTCCTAATAGATGCTCTCCCTCTGGAAGTCTGAACATCAGGTCTGTGAGGTAATGACGGTGATCGTGGTGTCAATCGATCTCGCATAGGCATATAAGATGAGGAGATATAACAACTAAGGGAGTGTAAGAACGTCTCCAAATAGCCAAAAACAAAAATACGAGAATCTAAAAACTGATAAGAGATTGAAACATCAGCTTTGTAAAAAATATAATGCAAGGATTATGTGCAGTCAATATATATATGCACTCACAGGAGCCATTGTGGTGGAACAGTTGATGACGACTTTGTCTCAAACTCTGGTGTCATCTTGTATGGGGTCTTTGAATAAGAGCCCTGCTGGTACATGTGGAGGCTTAGTAACATGGAGGTGATGTGTCATACACCGTCTCTAATCTCGATGTTGATCTCTCATAGAAATAGGAATTTCCTTATTGTTTGAATCTGAGTCAGTCTGAGCTCTTCTCCTGAAGAAGAATGATAATCAAAGAGAATTACTTTTTCTTTATGGATTTTGGGGAGATCCTTACATATTTGTGATAGCTTGGAAGATGTTCAAAGAGACCAAGGGAATATTCTCAAGGTTAAGGCAAAGGTATATCATGTCTACATTATTTGATTCAGGGGGAGTCAAAGTTCTTTGATTCAAAGGAAGTCAAGGAATCAGGTGATATGTTGCACTCTTGGTGGTCACACATACACTAAAGGGACATGAAGACTAAAGCAAGACATTGGGAAGTCATATGAAGCAGGTTCATATGAAAAGAATTGACATATGAAGGAATTCTACATCGACATTCAAACGAAGTTCTACATCAAGTAATGAAGACAGTGCGATCAGAGTTGATCATGGATTCTACATTAGAGTTGAGGATCTTCATTACATGGGCGTCATGGAGGATACATTTGCATACTCGTGCTATGCATAGTTCTTGACAATGTGAACATTAAGGGGGAGTGTTAGAGTTAATGTTCACATTAGTACCCCTAATATTGTCGTTTAGGATTAATTAGGATTATTGGGCCATGCCTGTGTGCTAACCCTTACCTATATTTAGTAAAAGTCTAGTTAGACTATAGTTAGACAAGTTTGAGATTCTAGTGCTTGATTTAAAGCGCAAGTTACTGCTATAGATAGGTGGTGTTAGTGCTTTTAACATACGTAGAGACATTAACTAGGCAACTGCTTTTGCTTTTGCTTTTGGCATAGACCTAAAACTATAAGAATGTAGTGTGGCCTACCTCATAAGCAATGGGACATAGTTGGAGTTTCTCATCACTTGTATTCTCTCTCATGTGTTTGGCTATTGTCCAACAACAATAGGAATCTTGTCTTGGGTTACTTGTATGAACAAGTCAGTTTTCTAACACACATTGGGTCACATTTGGTGTCACCTAACACGATAGTTGCTAGGCGCCTTATTTGATTGCCAACCCAAACCGGGAGCTTGCATTCCTACTTGTTCTACAATCCTAATATCGGATCTTGTATAGTATGTGACATGTTGTACTCAAAAACACAAGTGGAATGGATCCAGTAACAACATCTATCCCTACCTATTCATGTGATGATGCTTGACAATGATGTAGGTTTGTGTCCAAAGATGGGTGGAAACTTATCATCATATATTCTTGTTCTTTGGCAACAAAAGCATTTTGTGGGTTTATAAAAGGTGCCATACAAGATGATTGACGATCAAAGGTTTGTCATATACGAAAGGGCTCTACATTGACTCATGCATAGTATTCATCTTTTACCTTGTCAAAATATCGATTTCATTGACAATCTATGAGATGCACAAGAAACTAATGACATCATTTTTTCAACACATCTGCCTCTAACTATAAGCACAGCCTAGTATAGGAAGACCTAAAATCACCATTTGCAAAAAATAAAAGACAAAATTCCAGCATAGAATAAAGTCTTAATAAATAATCAAAAAGAGTATCAATACCTGCAAAATATCATCATTGTAAGGAGCATCTGGCGCCCGTATCCTCATGATCTCACTTAAGCATGTAGCAACTAGAACACGAACATCTTTGTCCTTGTGCTTTAAAATGGATGGCAAGATAAGAGCGTCCATACAAGGCTTTAAGGCCTGAATTGTGCTAGCTGATGAAGATTGCTCTACTTCAGGCAATAAACTCGCCAATTGCTGCAAAAGAAAAAATCACTTCAATTAGAAATTTCCTATAAAAATTTTAAGGTTGAAACTACAACAGAAAAATAGGTCAATGGGAGATACATAATACACATTTGAAAGAGATAATTGCATTGACCTTTAAAACAATTGACCCATTTGATGTTGAGAGATGCACTAAAGTTAACAGCTTCTGAGATATGTTCCCTTGACAAGCCAAGAAGCTAACAAGTTACTAGAATGAGACATTAGTTGTCATTCGGCACGTGTGTGTGTGTGTGTGTGTGTGTGTGTGTGTGTGTGTGTGTGTGTGTGTGTGTGTGTGTTCTCTTTCTCTTCCTTTCTCTTTTTGTATCCCAAAGTCTGCATGTTTCTGGTACTTTTACAATTCAGCAAATCTTAAATGATTTTATATGCAAGCTAATAACAAATTAAAAATTTCTAACGCTCATACTTTCCTCGCTTTAAAAATCATTGATGGTCTCCGCTATTGAATTATTCCAGCCTAACATGTTCTTCAAAACAAAGTCCACTTAGACATGAATATTGAAGGTAACTAGAAAAAAAGTAGATTGTTGTTCTTGAATGCAATAAGCTATCAAACTTTAACATCATATGCAAAAACAAACTAATAGAGGAATGTCATGAAAAGACAAAAGTCTGCTTCTATAATTTTTATCCACAACAATATAACCCACACCAATTACAATATTCAACCACCAAAAGTGAATGCACGAAAAGATGTGCAAAGCATTAAGGGTGCACGACAGAGGGAATTTAACGTAAGGGCTACTATACCCAACAAAGCATGGACTTTTTGTCATAAAAAGGAGGTGCAATATTTTTGCTATTGCACCAACAAAATAACTTACAATGAAGGATCATCCTTAAAGCGTGTTGCATACATCATATGGAAACGCACACAATCATTGTACAATATGCTAGCACATTCTAGGGAAGTTATGCTAATTAAATAATTATTATGTTCTCTATAATATTGATGCATATATACACAAACACTGTGCATACTCGCATGTATATGGTAAGCAACTTGTACTTTCTCTTCTTCGATAAAATTTTGTACTTTTGTTCTCCCTTTGATGTATGATTTCCACTTAGAGCTTTTGAGGTTGCCCATTCCACGTGTGGTTGTATTATCCTGAATCTTCTAATACTTGTTGCTCTTGAGATTTGTGAAACCTTAGGGCACCTATAATCAAATTCCTTCATAACATAGCCCGGATAAAAGCAACAATAATTTTGGTAGATCTAGTTGTATAGCAACATTGACTGAAAAAATACCATAGACTTGTTGTGTGCTTGTGTTGACACCAACACGGGCACTTGTTGCTCAAATTGGAGATGTGGCAACGAAGTCTGTTTATTCTTCTAAGTAGCACATGTATCTCTTAGGGTGTACCGAAACCGTCCCCAAGTAGAAAAGAGGAGCCGCTATAGTGATTAGACTACAAATATTGACAAAGGTTGAACCGTGTATTTTTGTTGCCAACGTAGTACATATAGAGGACATGCTTGGTACCTATGGTTTGAAGTCCCAAAAATTATAGCTAAATGTGATGAGAATATGTAGTTCAACCATCGTGTCGTTGGCCTTCAAGATTATTTGTTGGTGCAAAGTGCAAACTATGGAGTAGTGAGCAATACTTTGAAAAATGTCAACGTCTAACTATTGTCCTACAAAATTCAACAATGTGTAGCATTGTATTATTCGTGAATGAGCCGTCATTCTGAAAAACCTATTTGAGTGCAAAATTTGGATAGAGAAGCAAGCTACAAAATACACCAAAGTGTGTTCACACGCTGCGAGAAGGTGATAAAGAACTACAATAAGCCACTTACAAATCAATTGCTAATTTAGTAGGTCGTTCACAACTCTTTTTAAGGTCTTAACAGCTAAAGGAGGCTATTCACAAGTCATCTATAGATTATTAAAAAGGGTTGCAACCAAGGACAGCAATTTTATAAATTATATAAAAAACTTTGGATTGGATGGGATTGAGTTGGATCATAAAGCAAATGTTCAATTGTAAGTACACAAATTTGTAACCTCAAGTTAGTAAACATGGGACATTAAATTACATATTGCAATGTTCACATGTTTGAAATAAGTGTCTACAGTTTCAAAATAGAGTTTCTTTTTTTAGGTCTTTTTTTTTGGGGGGCAAAAATGTCTAAAAAAAAGTACAACCTTTATCAAGTTATCAAATTCATGTTATGTGATGATTTATGAACTAGCAGATTAGCAAATAACATGTTGACAGTTAAAGTCACACTAAGTCTCATTATATAAACTAGCATTTTAGTAAATCCTTTACCACTAAAGTTCTACCTGTAATTTGTGATGACGGATGATTCATATTTGTAATGCTGACAACTGTAGAGATTAATACAAGCAAATTTTTAAAAACATGGCCTTATCTCCACACCTAACACATCTTCCCTCACAAAATTCCATCCTTTAGTTGACGAAGAACTTCCCTTTCTAATAGATCACTTCTTGTTGCTCCTTTAATTTTCTTCTTCTTTGCTCCATTGAATTTGTCATTATGTCCAAATAGCATGCACCCTTTGGATGCTCATAGCAACTTCTTTTTCTTTTTTGTTGCAGTAGCAATAGTGTCTTCCAATGTCTTTGGATTGCAAATATCAAACTTAATTTCTATAGCGTAATATATATCCAAGTAGAACTTTCTTAGCTACTCAATTTCGAGAATGTTGATATCTCAAATTTTCATCATATAAGCTTTTGAACTCTCTAGGCAAAAGGGCTTGCTATTGTATCTGCTTTGAGCACTTTGCTCGCATGATGGCAATCATTCCAATGGATCTCATTGGTGGTTATCCTCGTGACGCTTTCCTTTTCAAATTGAGTGTGACACGTCATAACTTGACATTGTTGGAGTAACAATCATCCTCCTAGTAAATAGTTAGATCCATGATCCAAGCTACTAGCAATTCAAGATCTTTGTAACTATCATACTTAGTACTTACCGAGTTTGGATCATTCTCCTAGGTTTTCGTAGTTATTCTGTTTCTTTCAAAGAGGTGCAGGTTCTAGACGAAAGTGAGGATGCAATCCATTAAGGACTTCGGTGATGTTGTGAGCAGTCCTTTTTGAGAAATTGTCTTCTCAAGCTCTTTGACCTTCTACAACAAATGGTCAAATACCAATTAGATTGTCCTAACTCGTGCGAGCAATAGCGATAAGATTTCTTGAAAGTTCCTTGGGAGGATGATGACAAAATGTTATACTCATATAATGACTAGAATTATGGCCTGTAAGGTATGCACTAAATGCATATTTGCAAATGGAAAAAGGAGTTTAAGAAGTTCATAAGTTCCAAATTGCCTTATAGTCTATGTAAAGTTAGAATTTCTTGATGATGAACTTTCAAGAGATTTTTTAGTGCATGCCAAAAAAGAAATGTACGTTTGTGAAGTCAATATATCCCTCAAATTTTAGTTTTGCTACTCTCAACACTAAAGCTTGTTACGTTGCTACTATTTAGTTTCCAAAAAGGACTTTGTATTGCTTGCAATGCCAATAACAACATAAACGTCTCACTATTTTTTATGTGCATTAAGCATTAAAGACATGGTTCATAAACCCTACAAACAACCCCAAAAATCAATTCCTCATGATTCCAAATGCAGCGCATTCTATTCTCCAGTATGATGAAAAAACTTCCTTGTAACTTTACGGTACATCATGTAACGCAAAAGATCATAGCACTGGAATAGACACTTGAGAAGGAATAATCCCAAATAGAAAATTCATCGACAAAATAGGGTTGGTCGGAAAGAGATCCTACGATGACATTATGCTAACGATATAGCTCAAAATGTGATGACAGGTAAGGAATGTGAGCAACCTCGGCCTAAAAAACTATAAAAAAAAAGGCAACCACATGGAAAACAAGCCAACCTCGCCACTGTCAACCAGCTCCAAACAAATCATAAAGAACAAAAACCTTGAGCAGCTTGATGGAGGCATCTTTTGTGAGGGACGGCGACCCCAGCCTGCGGCCTATCTCCGCCAGCTGCAGTTCCCCCTGCTTCGACATCGCCCTCTTGTCCTCGTCTCGTCCTTTTGCTGTCGTTGCCTTAAATGAACCTAAACATCAGCAAGAACCCCATCCTTCGTCCTCAAAACCTCCAGCTACGTTTTATGAAAAATTATTTCCAAGAAGCCACCACAGTCGGCCGCGGCTTCAAAAAGCCTCCTAGCTAGGACCAGCGGCTATGGCGGCCTGGAGCTGGCGATGGCGGGCTGGATCGGAAGGGTTTGAATCGATGGATCGTACATCTGTGAACGATCGTCTCTCCTTTTGACCTAAAAAATAATACCAAAGAAAGAAAAGAGAGAGAGAGAGAGAGAGAGAGAGAGAGAGAGAGAGAGAGAGAGAAAAGAAGGAAAAGCGAAGGGGGCTTTTGGCCAATCAGAGTGGAGATAGCGTCCACGTCAGCTGCGTTCTCATCCACGTCAGCAGGCATTTAGAGGGGCACCTACCTACCTACCTGTGGGGCCTTTTAAAAAAAACTTCTCTCGCTGTGAGTGCTCATTGAAGTGTTTGAACTTTCATCTGTCAGATGTGACGAGGCAAAATAGACGTGTGGCATGTTGTGGTGGATCAAGAGGAGCATGATTTCATCAACTGCTACGTCGGTGTTTTTCATCCGACTGCTGGCTAATGTCCTGTAGGAGCTTAGTCACTCCCCCAACTCGGCCTGGTAACAAGCCTCCTCATAGAGGATACCTCGTACATAACTCGCTTCAAGATGTATCGTAAATCCCAAAGTAGATGCTCCCACCATCGTTTACGGTGTTCCACCCCCAATGCCCTAGACAAACACCAAGGTTGAGACAAAATCTTAAAGTGCTTCTAGGAAATCTCCTCCATATCATATTTAGAGCAACCCCTAAATGTCACAATTGTGTTTGTCCAAAAATAGACTTCATTGAACTTTACAAATGTGTAAAGTGCATTTATTATAAATAGAGAGTAATGAATGTATCTTTTGATATGTAGTATACAATTTATTATAAATAGTCAACATGGTTTTCTCAAACTCTATAAAAAATCGTCCCAGGGCTTACCCCTCACATGGCATTGCGCAAATAGCATTGCTAGGTTATGTATATTGTATACAAACGACCACTAGTTGTTTTAACACGTTGCAAAAAAAAAAATCGTAAACAAATTTACTTTTAACAATTTTCCAACAATGCTTTACGTCATCAAGGAAGGCTACTCGAAGAAGGCCTTCCCTTATGCATAAGTTCCTAAATTGTGACGTGGTCCTCAACAGCTCAACGAGCTGGACAAGACATGTTATTGTGTCCACAAAGGAGTGTTTGTGACCCTCAATGTCCAATGGGCCCAGGGACAAAACAAAATCATAAACAAGAGATACCAACTCGTCATCATGCGCATATTTTGGTTTTATAGATCAAGTAGTTGTTTCAATTTAAAGTTTTGACGAGAATTGAGGGCAATTGTTGTATGCAAACTTTTAATGACTCCACACTATAAACCAAACTTTTGGAGACACAATTGTCCAATTGTTGAGTGCTCTTTTAATTCCTAACGTTCACTTGGAAGTGCTCTTATTTGTCCCCTTGTATTTACATGTGAGCCAAGTGGAAATTGAGTCGAAAATCTAGACCTTGAGGTAAGGAAAAGCACGGTTAGTTGGACCCCAATTCATGGACTCTCAAGGTCTATGAAGATTGTCTTATGGGAGAAAGGTTTATGAATGTCATATGGCCAATGAAAATTGTGAAGAGTTCAAAGTTGAAATGCCTTGATTCTAGAGACTTTTCCCGCAAATTGAAAAGTTCTAAGCAATCATATAAGGGTCATTGAAGTTTTTTAGCACCAAGCAAACAAGAATATGTGCAACAACATGCATGAGCATAGATTTGTGATTAGCTAACTATATATCTATATCTATATAGTATAAAACTATTTTAGAGAGAGAATGTGTGAGGTGCCGTAAAAAATGTCACGCTTTTGCCGACATAAAAAGTCACACTTTGCCGGCAAAAAATGTCATCCATTTGCAAAAGGAAAAGCTAAATAGGTTTTAAAAAAATGGTTAAAAAAACATAGCTTCCAAAAATATATAAACACTTTTTGTGGGTATCTGGCCATTGCCAGTCATCGACGGGCACAAGCAACTAGTGTGTGTGTGTGTGTGTGTGTGTGTGTGTGTGTGTATATATATATATATATATATATATATATATATATATAGAGAGAGAGAGAGAGAGAGAGTGTGTGTGTGTGTGTGTGTGTGCGTGTGTGTGTGTAACATCTAAACAAAACGAGACAAATTCATTGTAATATAATACTACTCAAGATTATGTATAATTTGTAAATAGTTACAATAGTTAACCTACATAGCCTTAGTCCCTTGTCCTAACAACCCAACAATCACTCCAAGTCAAGGAGAATATGCTCACATGAATCTATCCACAAAAATTATCATGTTAGGACAACGGACTTATTGTGAGAACTACAAATGTCTATACATATTCTTATCCTTTTTATGACTAGTAGACGTTGTGGATTTAGGTGAGTCTCAAATTGTTCGATGTCAAAGTAGGTATGAAATTTAATTAGCGTAACGCTAAACGTTACTTTCAAAAAAGTGGATGAGCCACATGCAAGGCTACCAACCCATCACATGTTTCTAAGAAATAAGACACGACTTTTGTCCTTATATGAAAAAGAGCACATGTGGAGCTTTAAAGAGCACATGGATAGTTTGAGTTGAGCTCTTAAAGAGCACATGCATCCATATTCACAAGTACAAGAGATGTGGCACTTGGTAATCCATCTATGGTGCGATCTGGTATACACATAAAGCTACAAATAGAATACGAAACAA
Source organism: Diphasiastrum complanatum (assembly GCA_029204225.1). Classification (NCBI taxonomy): domain Eukaryota; kingdom Viridiplantae; phylum Streptophyta; class Lycopodiopsida; order Lycopodiales; family Lycopodiaceae; genus Diphasiastrum; species Diphasiastrum complanatum. The sequence continues at coordinate 29,026,426 of CM055109.1, read as the reverse complement.
GGTACTCCTTGAAAACTCTCTTCTTTGTGCCAAGTACAACTGGATAATCATATACCATAAAGCTACAAATAGAATACGAAACAAGGTACTCCTTGAGAACTCTCTTCTCTGTGCCAAGTACAATTGAATAATCTCTACGATCTAGGGGGAATGATTTTAGGCCGAGTTTCTAAAGCAAGCTTCTCTAGCACCTATTCTATGGTTGTATATGAATTTTTCCATTAGTCCACTGAGAATAGGTCAATTCATTTGTGAGTCTTAAAAAATAGCTCTTAGAGTCCTACTATTTCACAATTAAATATCTCTCCTTTTCCATTTCCTAGTCAAACAAACAACTAATTTCCAAATATAAAAACAAAATTTATAAACCATATGTGATTTCTAGCATGTATATCGGTTCGATTGTAGCATATCATAAAAAAATATCTTTTCTATGAGGATCTACAACAAGGAGAAGTAAATTAATATGTCAAATGCTATGTTGATTCTCAAAAAACTTGCTGAAGAATGTAATAGAATTTTTCTAATGAAAGTTAAGTTTCAATAATATTCTCCAAATGTAACTTTATAATCATAATGAGACCTTTAAAAAGCCTCACATGTATCAAATTCATGAGACTCATTTGCTTCATTAACTTGGTTATCATTATTAATTGTAGAGAATTGCAATAGCCTTTTTGGTATTCAACTATTTCTTGTGATGTCACACAATGACATGGTAGAGAACTCCCTTAATGTGATGTTTCAAGTTAATTCTTTAGGTGTTCATTTTTATGGTAACAATAATCAACATGGTCACATATTATATGGATGTCATTCACATAAGATTAACATTATAAGACAAAAAATTTATTGTGAAAACTAGGCTTGCACATCTACAAGCTTAACAAATGGCAACAAGGAATGTCAAACTTGTCTAGATAATTATATCTATTACACTTGTCCATAAATCATGTTCAGGCACAAATATAATCATAAATTTTTCAAATGTTTTTGTTTTTACCATCTATTGAGCTATCTATACATCGTAACATTATATAGTTGAAAATCCCTAATCGTATTCATCTCAGATGAGACTAGCTTATCAACTAGATAAAAGATTCATAGTCACTCCTTGTAAATATACTCTACAAGAAACAAAAATCAACATTAGATCCACATAAATTTGAATACTTTGTGCAACAAATAAAATAAGGAGTAGTCTTGAAAAAATGAAAGTGATATATGACAACATAGGCTATGTGCATTTCAAATTACACAAATGTGAGCAGCTTGTGTGATATCGTCCTTGAAAAAATCAGTTGTCTTTATACCTTTTTCTGCATGCAAGAGAAAACATGTCATGTAGTAAATGGGGTGATGAGACTTGCACACACAACATTGTAATCCACTACAAGACTAAATTCAACTCACTTTTGACTTCAATTTTCAAGAGGAAGTGTGTGAACATTTGTTCATCTTTTTCCACACAAACACAGAGGCTATTTCGTCACACTGACCATATTTGTCATCATAGCAAAGAAGTCTATGATCACATCCTCTTGTTCAGTGAACAAATCTATGATGTACCTACATTGAAAAACTTAATCAAGATTACAGTTATAAATCATTAATAGATGCATTCAACTATCCCAAGTTCAAACAATAGAAATAATTTTACTTTTTTAAATCAATTTTGTTAACTTCATAAATTTCATAATAGAAACTTCAAATCATTAAATTATGATGGCACAATTTTATTTTTTAGTTTTGCACAATTCATTTGACATAATCAATCTCTTTGAAACTTCAAGATTTCATTCAAGAGGACAACAATGGGACACCCAAAACCAATCCGGGACATAAATCCACGGGCTTCCAACTTGATGTAGAGTTTGTCTCCAATCCTATCCAAGACCGCATCTTAGCCGAGGTCTGATACCAATGTAATGAGCACTAGGAAAAATCCCTAATATGAAGATAGGATAACCCAACATGAGACATGTAGGAGCAAAACCACCCAACCAATCCTAGATCTAGCCCCCGAGCCATGCCATGTGAATGCTTGAGGAGAAGAGAGCATTTGATAACCTGAATCAAAAGTTGTCGACGGGATAATCTCTACTCCAATATATAGAGAGTAGAATCATGTGCATGAACTCATGCAATCCCCATGCTACCCAACTATGAATAGATCACCAATAGTCACATGTACATGTACTACTCCATATGTCTCATTTAAGAGTGTTCGGGTCCTCTCAAGGTCAGTGACACTCTCGTTGTTTTTAGGCTAGCACTATCCTTCGATTCTAAATTGTTCTTTTAGTCTTGTATATTAATAAGTAAATTTCTTACCATCAATCTTATATACATTTGTGCATCTTTAATATACTCTATATTATTCAAATCGATGTATAACATGCAAATGAATATTGGTGTTTCTACTATCTGATTGTGAATCGAATGCTAGTTATTTCCCTTGTGTGTCTTATCAATTGAGTCAAAGAGCAAATCATGGTTGTCCTTGACGCCCTCGAATTCTGTATCTATGGTTGTCTAAGACACCTACTAGCGCATTGATTAATCAATTGGTTCTATTTGGACAGATGATCAAAACATGGTATTCTTAAATCACTTAAGTCTTTTGCAACGCTAGCGAATGCGATAGTCAAACAATGTCTCTTGACACTTCAAATTGTCGTGACCTTTTACACCTCCTCTTTTTTCCAATTGTGGTATAAGAGCCTTTGTTAATTGTCATAACATTACCAATTATTTCTTTTCTAGGCACAAGGAGCAACCGTATTATGGAATTCAACTCATCAAGCGATTCAATGGCGATGACTTTCACATGTGAAAGTATTGCATGAAGATGATATTATTGGAGAAAGAATTATGGGATGTGGTCGATCGATCTTCAATCATGCCACAACAAGATGCATATTTCATTGCCAAATGGAAATGTAAAGATGGCAGAGCTCTTATATCAATATCCATGAATCTCAAGGATTCACAAGTATCGCATATCAGTAGGTGCGAAACATCCAAGCAAGTCTGGGTAACTCTCATAAGTCTGTATGAGACCCAAGATGTAACCATTGATCTATTTTTGTAAAATAAATTCTTCTCTTGCAAAATGTCATGAGTCAACTTCCATCACGCTGATCTCGAGACAGAGCCGGATTTAACAATGCGGGAGGTCACTTCAATTGCTCTCCAAGAAGAACTTCGAAGGAAGTCAACCATGTTTCTATGTCAAACAAATCGATCATGCTATATTCAAAGAAGAAGCAACACTTGAAAAAGACTGTTGTCAATACTTCAAAGTTAAATATTTAACATCCATCACAGTAGGAAAAGTCAAAAAATCAATATGCCAAAACCTTTTACAAGTATTGCCAGAAAAAAATTCATGATAGAAAGGACTATAGAATCATAGTGACAAAGAACCAATAGCCTCATACTGTAGTCACTGATGCTTCTGAAGACAAATCCAACCCAAATCTCTTCATGGCCAAATCGAACAATCGTTCAGATTCTAATCGTTGGTATCTCGAATTAGGTGCTATACACAACATATGACATCTCAACGATATGGGTTTACAGATTTTTCTGCGATATATCATGACAAAACATCATTAGTCTTGGAGACTCTAGCTTCTTTAGGATCAAAGGCAAACGAACTTACCGTCATATTCAATGATAGTTCATCTCAACTTACCGAGAATGTTTTATATGTTCCAGCCTTGACCAAGAACATACTATCAATTTGTTGAATTGTTGATCGAGGCCACACTGTCACATTCGATGCAAATCAATGCCTCATTTGAGACAACAAATCGAATGTTCTGGTCAAAGGGTATAGAGATGGTCATCTTGATACACTAACCCATGAATGTGCGCTTACTTTAGAAGGAAAATCTTCACCTACACCTTCATCAGACAAGAATATTATATGGCATCAATGCCTAGGACATCTTCATATGAGATCTATCTCATATATGTTCTGCAACAATCTTGTCAAAGGCTTAGACATCGACAAGTCCTCACCGAAACAATCTTGTGATACTTTGTATTTTTGGTAAGATGCAAGTTCAAGATTCTCAAAGGCCAAGCTCATAGAGCTAAAGGCATTTTTGGATCTAATTCGCTGTGATCTCTATGGCATGCAGATCCCATCATGCGATAGATCAATGTACTTCATTACCTTTATCGATGATTATTTTCGACAAACTACTATCATGTTCATCAAAAACAAATCAGAAGCATGTCTGTGTTTTCAACAATTCACACGACTATCTGAAACCCAAACAGGAAGGAAGATCAAAGCTCTATGCACAAGTGGAGGGGGAGAGTTCATTTTGAATACTATGAATGACTTTCTAAGTGAATATGAGATTCAGAGACAATACTCTTTGAGCTACACCCCTCAGCAAAACGGAGTAGCCGAAAGAAAACATCAAACTCTTGTGGAGTCTACAAGATCCATTTATGCTAAAACCCCATCGGATCTAATGAAGAAATTCGACCAAACCAGTACCAAGGCTATATTTCTTGAATATCCATTAGATTGTAAGGCTTACAAGGTCTTTGATCTAGAATCTAGTAAGGCACTTATCAGCAGAGATGTAGTCTTCCTAGATGACAAATTTCATGATTTCAAGATGAAGAAACATAAAAATATTTGCCAATATCGAAGACTACCCGATTTCGATTTCATTCACTATTGCACCTTGTCATTCTTCTTCTTATTTGGATCATGATGAACAACCAAATGTTTGAAAATCTACCCGAATGGTGCATCCACCAAAGATAAATACTCCTCAAGCTTTCTGGACAGCAGTAAAAGAGCCATTCAATATTCATGCCGCACTATCGAATGCAGATTCTAACATGTGAAAACTAGCAACAGATAGTGAATACAATTCACTAACCAATAACCAAATCTGGACTCGTTGTCGAATCACCAGCCAAAAGGAAGATCATTGATTGCAAGTGGATCTTCAAAAGGAACAACTTCAATGCCTTGATTTCGAAATAGAAGGCAAGACTCGTAGACAAAGGCTACTCACAATTACTAGATATCGACTATACAAAGACCTTTAGTAATGTCGTCAAAGCTTACTGAAGTGACTTCGCTCATCTTGAGTGTGAGGACCTTCTTCCTCAAAAAGAGACGAGTCGGTACATGTGAAGTCTTGTAGATACTTGTAAAAATATCCCACGCTTCTTTGAGGGTGGTGTTGTTGATACATGAGAGTGTCCTTCAGATTTAAGAATACAATGGCAAGTGCTTTGCCATCCTTTTCTTCCCATGTTGGAAGCAGTTCTGGTTCAGCTGGTTTGACAATAGAACTGTTGACGTATCCCCATAGCTCCTTCTCAATTAAGATCATTCTCATCTTGAATTTCCCCATGTGGAAATCATCTCCGTAGAGCTTGTTGATTAAGCGGATCTTTGAGGTTGACCCTTCCATAATGATCGAGAGACAGAGATTGAACACAAACGAAATATGAACTAGCTTTGAAAATAAGAACGTATAAGTTTCTTTCTATGTCCTAGATTCTAGTAATCCAAAAGAGACCCAAGCTTTGATACCAATTATGTTGGAAATGTATATGGCTCTGATGAATTATCAGCTCTGATACCACTCTGTGGGGAAACTTCTGAAACGAAGTCCCAACCACCAAGAGAAAGACAATGAATACTATGAAGAACAAAGATAACTGTGTTAAGGATAATCATGGATTACTTAGAGAACGGAGATTAGAGAATTGTTCAGTTTGCGTTGAATATGATTATTAGTGTAGGAGTCTTAGACTACCATGAAGAGAGATTGCAGAAACAATTGGGCGTCTATGATAGCCATGCAATTCTCTGATACTTATATTTTAATACGAAAAAATGTAAGTACAATTAGGCGTCACAGCCATACATTTCTCTATTATGATACTATTTCAAGGGAAGAGTGAGAGTTGACATTCAACAACAATGCAAAGAGATGGAACAATAGCAATTTTGTGTATTAAAATTGTAGTAACAATGATCAGATTACAATGCAATTGCACTAATAAGCGCATGATCCTACTTACATAAACAAAACAATAGCTATTGCTCTGAATATTTTATCTCTCTCTCTCTCTCTCTCTCTCTCTCTCTCTCTCTCTCTCTCTCATCATTAACTCTAAGGAGTCAGCTACTGTGAAGACCCATTTTGGTCATTTGATCTCTAATGGAGTATCTTCATGCAGCCTCTCTTACTTCTCCAGTCGCTCATTTACTTATAGCAGCTGGTAGATCTTGTGTTATTTTAACTATACAATTACAAGATAGTTTAACAGTTGTTTAACTGACTTATTAGGACAGTCGTTATTGGAGCATGAAGACGTAGACAATCTGTACTTGGAATCCTGTATAAATCTGCAAAGTGTCACATTTTTTGCATTTTTCGGGAGAATTGTCACATATATGAAAGTGCGTAAAATGGACTAAAACTTTCAGTGAACACTTTGTCGCCTTTTTCACAAAACCTTTAGTACTTAGAAAAGCCCGAAAGTGAAGTGGAAATCTAATAGCTAAAGATAGAATTTGATCTCATTATCCTCGATTAAAGCCAAATATATAACAGCAACACAAGCAACTAAGGAAGCCATCTGGCTAATGCTTCTTGTACAAAATCTGAACCTTTAACAAATTAACCCAACTACCATTTATTTTGACAACATCAACTTACTCTCAATCTTATATTTCATTCTAGGACTAAACATATAGAAATTCAATTTTATTTTGTTCGAGAGAAAGTATATTGAAAACATGTAGAGCTAATTTACTATTCGACAAATCGTATGATAGTTGATATCTTTACCAGGGGTTTGCCTAAGTATAAGCATCTTTTGTTTAAGAAGATGCTAAATTTTAAGATTGTCTAAATGCTTGAAGTTGAATTAAGAGAGCGTACGTCAAACGACAGTTGACAATCCTTTGATATTCAGCAATCCTTCGATAGTTGACAATCCTTCGACTCAACAAATTTTCACCAGTCAAAATATTGATTGTTCACTCCAAAAGTGGTTCGAATCTAATGGCAAACTAATGTCTCGAACTACCATTACTACTATTGGAACTTCACGCCAGCTTTATTGAACTCCCCCAAAGGCTGACGTGTAGTAGAGTAACTGCATCGCGTGTACATATACAAAGTTAGATGCACATGCTCATTATCATCAAAACAAATGTACCGATTTATTTGATCAGAAGTATCGCACCAACAATAATCTTGTTATTTTAGCCTAGTACTATCGTTCAATTCTAAGTTGTTCTTATGGCTTGTATAATGATAAGTAGATTTCTTTACATCAATCTTATGTATATTTGCGTATAGACTCTGTGTTTTTCAAATTGACGTATAATGTGCAAATGAATATTGTCATTTCTACTATCTAATTGCGAATTGAATGCTCGTTACTCTCCCTGTGTGTCTTATCAACTGAGTCGAAAAGAAAACTACGGTTATTCTTGACGCCTTCGAATTATGTATCTATGATTGTCTAAGACACATACTATGTTATGACCATATTCAGCTAAGGACATAAAATAGTCCTAATATGAAGCACTATTATCTACGAGAAATTGTGGGCAGATTTTAGATTATAAGTAAAATGGATTTTCTTTAGCTTTTGAACTTGATCTCTAGAATAAAGGATTGATTTGCCTAGCATTTCGATTTATAACTTAATGTATCTTTGGATTCTAAGTTAGTACTCCTGTATAGAGACAAAAGCAATTAAAGAAATGTTGCGGAAAGATCAGATCGAGGATAATAATTCTTGGGTAAAATTTGAAAGCCTAAGGAATAATTTAATATCTTTTCTTCCTTGTTCGAGGACAGAACCTGTTTAAGGGAAAAAGAATATTACAGCCATTTTCAGCTAAGGACATGGAATAGTCCTAATATTGTGGACCGACCCTCCGGTATTCAAGATTATTGGTTACACCTCGATCTAATTCCATGTCAAGGCCAGTTTGGGACTAATACTTTTGATCAGATAGATAGGTACATCTATTTTGATGATAATGAGCATGTGCATCTAGCTCTGTATATGTACACGATGCAGTTAATCTATTACACGTCAGTCTTTTGGGTTGATCATTTAGTAAAGCAAGAGTGGAGTCTTGATAGTAGTAACGGTAGTTTGAGACGTTACCTTGCCATTAGGTTCAAACATCTTCATGATAGTGAATAGTCAATAGTTCAACTGTCAAGTCGAGGGACAATCAACTATCGAAGGATTGTCGATTGTCGAAGGGAGGTGTCGACTGTCGTTTGACTTATTTGGTTGACTTGCAATAGTGTCATGAACTTGGCTTGAACTTGTGTGTATTTCTACAACTTCTTCAACTATAGTAGGTTCCCGAGTAAATAACCAGGTCTATGACTTAGTTGAAAATACATGAAAGAGACTTGTACTTCCCTTGTATCTCTCTCCTCATTTTCCCTCGTATCCTTGTTGCCAAGCCAAACTTATGCCACATGAATATGTCGTGTGATAGCGTATATGGCACATGGACCCTCGTTAGTGGCACATGGACCCTCGTTAGTGGCACATGGACCCTTGTTAGTCTGCAAAACATTTATCATGCTTGTAAGTGATTTTTACATGCACAAAGTTGGGGGAAAAAAGAGAAGTCAAAGTCTTCACCTCTCTTGTCACCGGACCCCAATCATCATAATCGTGTTTTCTAGTGATGTGGTGTCCTCTTGCTCCTTTGACCTAGATGGTTGTCTTTGGTCACTTGTGTTGGAAATTAAGTCCACCATTGTCTTCTTGGTGAATGACTAATTTCTATTTCAAGATTTTTCCTGCACGTTTATTCATCGTTGATCTAGGGTTAGGTGAAACCAACTTTGGTTCCACGTCTACTCATCTAATACCTGCAAGAATCACAGTTTAGACAGCCAAATTATTTGAAAAACATCTACAACAGGCTTTTGGCTAATCTCCAGCAAAGGGTAACCAATCCTATCATATTTCAAGTTCAGATGTTAAGTTCAATAATTTGAAAATCATTGAAGACTTGGCCATCTTCAAGAACTTCCACAAATTAGCATTTAGAACAACTCTACAGAAATACACTAAGTGTCGCAACAATCTATAGAAATGAACTATGTTTTTAACAGTGTCAGCTTTTCCCGAAATGCAACACTTAAGCATAGTTCACTAGTTCAACTATTTTTTACAGTGTCGGCTTTTTGCGACAGTGTCGACTTTTTCGCACTTTTTTGAAAAATGCGACACTTGCTTTCAACTTTTTCCTTTCGAGCCTCCCAGTTACGTCATCATTCTGGTTGTAGTTGCTATTTTGTTGTGCTTCAGTGTAATATAGCAACATCATGCTTTTCTGTCTGTGTATAACGTAGATGAATGCTTGTTGTAATTTGAATGCACTTCATTGCTGTTTGATAACATTTGTTCACTCACTCTCATCAAAACACGGACGTCTACGACTCCTCAGTTTCTGATCAGACGATGGTTGTCTTTGACGCCTGAGAAACTTGCTCTATCACATTGCTCTTTCAATCTATTTCAAAACTAAACTTCTAACTAAATCCATTTTTAGTAATACCACACACAAACCATTTTTAATATCTTCGGTGGACTGTACTCATTTGTTTTTGTGAGTATGAACTAATTTATAAGATCTTGTTGGGCAACTCTTAAGCTGTGATTATACTTAGCATAAACATTCCATTAGACTGTTTTTGCATCTAGCAGCCCATTGTAGCGGGAGAGCTATTCCGCAAATATTCCTGCTCTCTTATCCGCTCATGTTCTCCATATTCCATTGCCCCATCAGATTGGTATCAAAGCATAGCTCAAATAAATCGAGAGATTAAGTTTGTTCTATTTGTATTATTGTTAACATGTCTCATATTGGTACTATTTCGAAGAAGTTAAACTATTTTAAAGAGAAAAAAAAATCTCGACAGTCGTCTATTTTCAACGAGGAACGTTCCAGGCGCTTCCCAGAATTTGCAAAGTGAGAGAAAGCCACTTCACGTAAAATGAAAAGTGAGAGAATTTGTGATGCTCTCGTCTGTGTCAACATTCCCTGATTTGTTGATCATGTATAGTTGTCACACAAGCCAAATACTTCCAAGTACAATGACTTACCTAATTAGGTGTCAAATATTTAATGTAATTAATACATGAATGAATACCATAAATGGATCATCCAAACACACTCTACGTGATGCTCCGTCCAGGAGATGAATGATTTTGAGCCTCCTAGTTACGTCATCATTCTGATTGTAACTGCTATTTTGTTGTGCTTCAGTGTGATATAGCAACAACATGTTTTTCTATCTGTGTATAACGTAGATGAATGCTTGTTGTGATTTGAATGCACTTCCTTGTTGTTTGATAACATTTGTTCACTCACTCTGATCAGAACACGAACATCTACGGCTCCTCAGTTTCTGATCAGACGGTGGCTGTCTTTGACGCATGAGGAACTTGCAATATCACACTGCTCTTTCAATCTATTTCAGAACTAAACTTATGACTAAATTCATTTTCAGTAATACCACACACAAACCATTTCTAATATCTTCGGTGGACTGTACTCATTTTATTTTTGTGAGTATGAACTAATTTATAAGATCCTGTTGGGCAATAGAACTTTAAGCTGTGATTATACTTAGCATAAACATTCCATTAGACTGTTTTTGCATCTAGCAGCCCATTGTAGCGGGAGAGCTATTCCACATTTATTCCTGCTCTCTTCTCTGCTCGCGTTCTCCATACTCCCTTGTCCCATCAGATTAGCATCTATGGCGATGTGTTCAACCATAGGTGGTTCTCAGGTAGCTTTCAACTAGCCTTCTATATACACCCTTGTATTTATGTAATACTTGCAATCATGTCTTCCACTACTTCTGAAACCTCCATATCAAACCGATCTTTAGTTCAAAGGATTGTTCCTCTCGAGCATGATCTCCTGGCTCTTGCTAGCATTGAACAAGTGGCTAAATGACTCCAACTTGTTGAGCCTCTGCTCAAGGCAATGCACAACTTTTTAGCAACAAAATAAATTTGGATTTCATAGTTGATGCCTTTGGTACTTGGAATGAGGCAAAAGCCAAATTTTATGTGAAGTACCAAGGCATAGCACACAATGTGCAGGTCTCTAAAGCCACCCTTGCAGCCCTAAGAGTAGTCTTGAGCTCCCACAAGGTTGCTCATGACATTGTCATGCCTTTTCTAGACACCCGTGTGGCCTAACTCCAAACCAATGATAATTATTCCATCCCCTTGCAAAAACATGTGAAGCAACCGCAACCACCGAATCTGACAATGCCCTTGTCGATTTTCACCTTGAGAGGCCCCCTCCTAGCGTCCCTTGAGCTTGGTTAGTTCGAACTTCCAAAAAGTTGAACTATTAGACATGAACTATTTCACCATGTTTATGGCATAACGCGGCACCATGCTTGGCTCTCTCCTGTGGTTGGTTTCCCTCTCTCAATTTCTGCCAATTAACAGTTTCACGACGCCTCATTGCAAGTTTTCCGCATCTCCTAGATTTCTCCAATGCAATTCCACCCTTCACTGCTCTAACTCAGCTCATCAACAATTCTATCCTTGGAGCTTCGGGTTCAGTCATATGAAATTGTTCTTCCTGATGCTGTAGTCACATGTTCACATCTGATCTGTGTGGTGAATCTTGTAGTGCGATCGCTTATTGATCTCTTCTTCGTCAAGTATTTTGAGGTGTTGTTGGTGGTTGTGCAGCTTGAGCAGCTTCCCTAGCTTGTGTTTTTTGTATCCAATGCATGATATTCTGATATGGCTTTTGCTCTTCCTTCACATTAGGAAAAGGTAATTATGCTCCTCTTGATGTTGAAGGTTAATTAGTTGGCACTAGTACAGAATTTCGTGAAAATGAAGCCCCCTCTTTTCAATTTGTGCTCGCCTAACTGCCAATACTGAAAAATTAGGACTTGGAGATTTTCTTGGTGTAACTTGGTGTGGATGTGTATTCGTGCCTATTGATTGAACCACAATGTACTTCAATGGTGCGCTTGTGCTAGCTCTCAGTAAATGATTTTTGTAACAATGTCCATATCCACACTCACGACAGAAGGGTATATAATCTCCTTTGTTTGGACATTCAGCAATCCTATATCGTTCTCCGCATACATAACTATTGGGATTTGTCGCTCGTCTAGTTGCTATGTGTGTGAGTCATGACAGAGAGAAGTGAGCGAAGGATCCTAGGTGTAGGCAACTACGTCTATCAGATTCAGACCAACTTCGATAGTTCAAAGTTTTCCCTACTTGATCACAGTTTCGAAGTCACTAGATTGATACAATTGATTGCATAGCAATCCACGAATTATATTGGTTTTAGATTCAGCTCTGCAGAAGAGTATTAGATGCGAAGATTAGAGCCTCACAATCGACTCAGATTATTAGACATACAAGACAATTCAATCTACGAATAAGTTTATCTGCAAGCAAGAAAGAATCTAAACATGAATAAAATGAGAATTCAATCACAATATACATGACCTAGATTATTGAAATATTAATTATTTAATCACAAATAGATACAATTTGAATAAAGTCAGAGTCGCGTTCTTTCTAAAATAATACTCTGTAATAACAAAGAGTAAGAACAAAACAATTGCGCTCTGGATGTTCGATTGATCGAATAGATAGATTATTGAACTAAACGAACTCTTTTTGTCTCGTCTAATCGAGCAACTGATAAGTTGCTGGATATATACACATGGCTAACTAATTAAAAGAATGCTTTATATGTACTTTACAATTAGGGTTAAGGCCCTACATGCTGTTGCAATCACCTTCGGACAATATTTAATTCTGTTAGAGATTTTGTCCGGTCGTGATTCAATGTACTTGTTGATCCACCAATAGTCGGCGGATTACGACTGATTGTTCGAGGATGGCCGAATAATATGGTCAGATGGTCCGAGAGGTCGAACTATTGAGGATGGCCGAACAATCGAAGATGGCTAAATAATCAAGGATAACCAAATAGTCGAAGATGTCCGAATAATCGAAGCAACATTGTCATCAATTCTTTTGTATTTCTACAGACTGTCATAAAACAAGTGTATTTCTGCAGAGTATGCGACTGTACAAGTATTTACAGCAGCTCATAAATGGATCTAGATTAGTAGAGAAATAGGGATGAAGAGGATAGAAATCCAACAATAACATCCATATTATCTACCCTATTTGGCATTGTGGCTATGTAGCGTATGTGTCTCTAAATGATTATAGTTATCATTCTTATCTCTTTATCAATCTACACATGTGCAGATACATGTACAAAAATGGCGTGGAGCTGTTTGAGATAGATCGTGGTTGTTGTCATTGTCACAGTAGTTGCGCAATACTGAAGTGGGCGAGTGGTGTCAGCATGAAGGTTTCGATTGTTTGGAGTCAATCGTGATGCTACCGATAGTCGATAGACTTGAGACAATCATCTCGACAGTCGACGATAGTCGATAGAGTCGGCCTCTCTCAATAGTTCGATTGCCACTCTGATGTCTGTCTCCAACAATAGAGCATTTATGTAAACTGTGTGATAATGCGTGCAAAACTGCAACAATGTGAATGGAACTAGATTAATGTGACATTTAGGAGAATAGAGGAATAAATCCAACAACCCTCCTTAATTTGGATCCATAAATGCTTTGATCTTCAGGCTAAGCGATGCACAAAATCTATTGTGTGCATCAATGCTCAGTGCTTTGGTAAACACATTTGTTGTCATATCCTACGTTTCGATAGTACGTCAAGCTTACCTCTCTGTCAAAAACCTTACTGATGACATAGTGATATAGTGATATCAAATCTCAATGTGCTTACTCCTAGATGAAATCTAGGATTGGCAAATAAGGCAATAGCACTTTGATTGTTACAAAATATAATTGTCTGAGTGTACTGATTCAAACTAATGTGTGAATAAATTTTCAACCAAATTGTTTCTTTAATAGTTTAAGTAGCAATATACTTTGCTTCTATGGAGGAAAGAGCAATAGAGGTCTGCTTATGACTGTTCCAAGAGATAAGACCGTCGTTGAAAAAGAATGTAAATTCGAATGTGGATTTATGACTATCTACATCTCCTCCCTAGCTCGCATCTGAAAATCCACTAAGCCAATGGAGATTGTTGTTGTCGACTTCTCCATAGTAGATGCATAGGTCCGTATTAGCTCAGATGTATCTCAAGACTCTAATGAGAGCCTTCCTGTTAGAATTTCCATTGTCATGTCGGTCTTTGCTAAAGCACAAACAGGTGACAAACGCTACGTTACCGCCCCAACCATAGAGGTACTGCCACCTCACCCCCGTGCACTGGAGCTACAGACCACCATCAAGCCAGTCGGATCTCCTGTAAGCCATGGTGCCCCATACCACCATGCCTTACCCTCGACCCTCACCTACCTACATCTTGAGGCCTAGATTATCGTCCTGACCTTACCACCAGTGGAAGAGCTCTTCATTCTCTAGGAGAGAATGAATGCCAAGCTCATGGAGATCCACCTCTATATACATAGTCCAGATGGGGTCATCTCCGTCCATAGGAGTCACACATGACCAACAACAAGGGCAGTTGTGTACACTAACGCAGGTCCATAACAACGAGTAACCGCGTGCCAATAAGACATTGACACATGACACCCAAAGGACCTATAGCTCCAAATTAGCGTTCCGTCCTATAATCGAGATTGTCACCTCAAGTTTCCTGTTGCGTGCCCATATGGGTACATAATATTCCCTCCCCCTTTAAGAGTCTCGTCCTAATGGGAACAAACCAGGGAAGTTCAGTCTTAAATAGTCTTCTCTCTCCCAAGCGTCCTCATCATCTGACTTGCTTTCCAATGTACAAAAAATTCAGAAACCAGTCGGTTTCTCAATTGGTGACGACGAACGTCAACAACTTTTTCAGGTACATTAGGAACAAAGGTAGACATCTAGATCCTCTAACTCAACTGGTTCACCTTCTGGAATTTAGGAATCCTTCCTACTAAGCCATTCCTTTAAACGACTTACATGGAAAACAGGATGAACCCCAACTTCAATCGCAAGATCTAGTTGATAAGCGACAAGGTTGATTTTTTTTACAACCTTATAAGGTCCGCTATAATGAGGAAAAAACTTATGGCATTTTCCTGTCCGAAGTACCTTTGAATCCTTAGGGATTTTAAGATACACTCAGGTTCCGACCTCAATATCCCAAGGTGAGTGACCACGGTTAGCATAAAACTGGGTGGCAAAATGCTTGGCACTAATGTGCGTGAACTCAACCATTGGGAGATACTTTTTCCAATCGGACTGTCGGTGAGAAAAATATACCCTTAACATATCTTCCAACGTCTGGTTGACACGTTCTGTTTGCCCATCAGATTTTGGGTGATCCGAAGAACTAAGACTAAGAGTTGTTTCAAGTTTTTCAAAAATTGCTTGCCAAAACTTGCCAGTGAACTTGGAGTTTCGATCACTAACAATATCATTCGGAAAGCCATATATCTGAACAATTTCTCAACGAAAAGCTAGGCTAGTTCAGATGCCTTGACAGTTATTTTAGTTGGTATAAATTGTGCCATCTTGGTTAGCCTGTCAACCACCAACCAAATGGCATGCCTAACAAGGTCAAGTGTCCTCTGTATGCCTGGGTGACCAGCACAAGAGTTGTCATGACACTGCTGCAGGATTTGGGCCCGCAAGTGCTTCCTATTCGGCACACAAACCTTTCCCTTTCAGAAAAGCAGGCCATTCCATATGGAATAGTCTTCAAGTATCTTATCATTTCGGGACTGCTTGGGATCTTGCATCCCAAGGTCATCACTAGATCTAGAATGTTCTATCAGGACATCTAGCCAGATGCGACCGAAAAACCTATCGGTTTGACAAAGATCCCATAGTGAAAAATACGAATCAGATTGGATCTCAACAAAGCATAATTGATTGATCTCTCCAATTCGACTCAAGGCATCAGCAACACAGTTCTACGTACCTTTATAATACTTAATGTCGAACACAAACTCCTGAATGAGTTTCGACCATCTAGCCTTACGGCCACGAAGGACCTTGGCATCACAAATATACCTAAGGGATTGGTGATCAGTCATCACTGTAAATCTGGCACCATAAAGATAATGCCTCCAGATTTTTAACACGTGAATGACTGCCAAAAGCTCCTTCTCATGGTAGAATACATAGTTTGAGCAAGATCCAGCTTCTTGCTTTCAAAAGCAACTGATCTACCATCCTGATGAAAGACCGCTCCTACAACAAAGTCGCTAGCATCCGTATCAACCACAAAGGTTCGGTTAGGAATGACAATGTGTAAAATTGGAGCCATAGAAGCACAATGCTTGAGAGTCTCAAAACTCTCATTCATTTTATCAGTCCATGTTATCAATGGACCTTTTCTGCGGCTACATTTTTTCTTCACCCCCTTAAGAATGTTTGTTAAGGGCAATGCAATTAATAGTCCAAATGAATCTATGAAAAAATCCTGTGAAGCCCAAAAAGAATTTCACATCACGAATTGTCTGAGGTCTCGGCCATTCTCGTACCTTACAGACTTTGTCATAATCGATTTCAAGACCTTATATCGTATATGACATGGCCTAAGTATTTGAGTTTAGTTTGAAAGAACTCGCATTTCAAATCTTTAGCATAGAGCTTTTCTTGCCTTTAGAAGATCCAAGACAATACAAAGATGCTCTTCATGCTCCTCAAGGATCTTGACTATACACCACCACAAACTTTCCCAAATATGGATGAAGAATATCGTTGGCGCATTAGTGAGTCCAAAAGGTAACACCAAAAACTTCTAATGGCCATACTTGGATCAAAATCCAGTCTTAGGAACATCTTCGTTCCTAACCCTTATCTAATGGTAACATGTTCTAAGATCAATCGTGGAGAAATACTTAGCTCCATTCAGATAATTCATAAGATCATCCATCTTAGGTAAGGGATATCAATTCTTGATGGTTAAATCATTTAACTTTTCAAAGTCACCACACAAACGTGTGCCGCCATCAGGATTGGTGCTCCCCAAGGGGACTTACTAGGCCGAATATGGCCCATCCTAGGGAGTTCTTGTAACTGCTTACAAATTTCATCTTCTTCAGGGAGTTTATTGGGAAAAACATCGCTATACTCTTGCCTAAGTTTGTTAAATGTTATCCCTTCAGGTGAATTAACACTTAAGGGATTATTTACAGACACATTTAAAGGCAAATGCGATTAATCA
Source organism: Diphasiastrum complanatum (assembly GCA_029204225.1). Classification (NCBI taxonomy): domain Eukaryota; kingdom Viridiplantae; phylum Streptophyta; class Lycopodiopsida; order Lycopodiales; family Lycopodiaceae; genus Diphasiastrum; species Diphasiastrum complanatum. The sequence goes on along the minus strand of CM055109.1, from coordinate 29,009,145 downwards.
ATAGTTAGACTCTGGACTGCATAATCATCCGCATAAATTTCATCTTTCAAAAAGCAAAGATAAACTTTATTACCAGAATATTTCAAATATTTAACAAGTTCTAAAGTAGAAACCATAGGATCAAAAGGCTTATTTACATTGCCTTTTGGCTCAACCAACGAGCCCTTATGCAAAAAGAAAATACTATGTGCAACATAATCCTTTCTTAAAGACTCATTTTGAGAATAAAACCCTTGTTTTCCTAACATTATGTCTGCACTATCCAAACCCCCCACACCATTTTCACCACATACAAGTGATTACTTGGTGCAGTAGCCACCTTCAGCTTCTGCACCAATTTAGCATTTATAAAGTTACGTGTGGAATCATCATCAAAAAGAACAGTCACGACTTGGCATCCCACAATTCCATTCATACGAATGAGATCGTGGGGCCAAAAACAACTGTATTAAAACAACAATTCTCGCAACTAGTGCCATTCTTACAAGATATATCAACAAAAGAAATACAAGAATTACATGACACTAAAAAAAGATTAAGATTGTCTGCCAGATTTCTTTCGCTTTTTCTTCAGGCAATCTTTCAAAAGATATGCCCCTTATCCATACTGAGAAGCGGTTCTCGCATTGTCGTAATCTGCGCGATCCAACTTGACGCGCTTTTTCCCACCTTGGGAACCGGTGTCCACTTGTCTCTGCCCCGCTTTTTGAAAATTTTCTTTTCTTTCTAGTACCAAATGCTAGAATTCCCATCATCATGCCGGTCATTGCTAAAGCACAAACACCAACCATAGAGGTATTGCCACCTCAACCCTGTGCACTGGAGCTATAGACCACCATCAAGCAAGCTTGGATCTTCTGTAGGCCACGGTGTCCCATACCACCATGTCTTACCCTCAACCCTAACCTACCTACATCCTGAGGCCTAGATTATTGTCCTGACCTGACCACCAGTGGAAGAGCTCTTCATTCTCCAGGAGAGAATGAATGCCAAGCTCATGGAGATCCACCTCTATATACAGAGTCCAGGTGGAGTCATCTCCGTCCATAGGAGTCACGCATGACCAACGACATGCAACAGTTGTGCACATTGACGCGGGTCCATAACAATGAGTCATCGCGCGCCAATAAGACATTGACACATGGAAACCAAAGGACCTATAGCTCCAGATCAACATTCCGTCCCATAATTGAGACCGTCACCTCAAGTTTCCTGTTGCGTGCCCTTATGGGCACTAACAATTCCAATGGATGATACTAGGATTCTCCTTTTTCTGCTTTGTCTAAGGACATTGATCCTTCGATAGTCGCAGGCTTGGATCCATTGGTGAGTGAGCTTTTTCGCAATTGATCAGATTATATCTGATAAGAGTATTATGAAGACACCTTTGTTGAGTGATGTAGATTACCCGCTTCATTCTGTCTCATTGGATTTGAATCCCCAAACAGTAGTGAGCTTCTCCCAGATTGGTCATGTCGAATTCAGAAGACAACATCTGCTTAGCATCCTTTACTTGACCGATACTGTTGCTGAAAAGCAATGTATCTTGATACAACATGATAATAATGAAGGAATGTTGCAATGACTTGAAATAAATGTTTGAATCGGAAGTGCTTTTTTATTTTGCGTCGGATTTGAGAAAGCCAACAATGTGATGACAATTCTTCCACAATGGACCACAACATTGATCGCCCAAGAGCTTCAACGGGTGTTCACGATGATTCACAAACTGATACCGGTTTGTGAATGGATGCATTGGCAACGGTTGACTTATGGTTGGGCATACATGTCATTCAGATCCAAATTCAGATTCAAAACCCAATGAATCACCACCACGAGGATTCAGCTTGTACACGCCTATCTCATATCAGGTGAACATAATGAACGTAGCATGACTATCAATGGAACCCATTTTAGAACCTGTTGAAGATTATCCAGTTCCTTGGAAACATGCACTTTCTTATGATGAGGAAGCTGAGTTGATTGATGAGCAGATCCTACACCACATGGACCTTTGATGTTGTGGACTTCAACGAATACGAATTCAACCACCTCATAAGCCTCCACGTGCTAAGTCTCCAAGACACCACCACCAAAAGCACCTTTATCATAGAAAAATCAACAAAAATAAAGATACAATCAGGTGATTAATTGGAGTACCTACCAGAATAGGCCATAGCCACGGTGGATGTTGACATTCGAAACCACGAAGTGAATGTCAAAGAGCCTCACCAAAGAACGGGCAAGGATGAAACAATAATCAATGATGTATGCAGGAAGAAGAAAGTTGTTGAGCCTCTAGCTCAAGGGTCACCAGACCAAGCCTCAAGGATGTCGAAAGCAATGCAAAAGTTATCACTCACGAATCGAACTAAGATCAACCTTTTGAAAGAAGAAATGAGTAAGGCACCAACCCATGATGTGCCAGAAAATTTCAAAAGTTATACCTTGGATGACGTAGTTATAATGTTTCCAAGAGAAGCCTTGGAAATGGTATTTGTTGTCAAGAAGTTTCGCCACTATCTTATGGCAACTCATTTTGCATTCTAAACTAATCATCAACCTTTGCTCTACCTAGTCAACTAAACCTGCAACATAGGGAGAGTCACTAGATGGTTATTCTTGTTGTTGGAGTTCATTTTTTATATACAGTAATGTCGATGGAGGTCCTCATCTCATTCATTCGCATTTCCATAGTGCAACAATTGGATGATACAAGATCGCTCCACCTTCATCACAAAGCGCTAGACAAGTTGTGCGAAACATGCTTGTTAGCAGTCCATGCTCTTGTTGCAGAAAAAGCACGTTGCAAGGCTTGACATGATCGTCGTCTTCATAGGAAAGATCTCAAAAGAGGAGATTTGGCGCTCATGTATAAGACTAAGGTGATCAAAGAAAAATCGCAGTTCATTGGTGAAGGCCCCTTTCACATCACTGACATTTTATTGCAAGAGGCAGTGACTTTGGAAACAATGGATGGGGCACTGTTTGTTAATATTGTTTTCTCTTTTGCTATTTCATTTCGATTGCATGTTTTTGTTGATTTCCAAGAGATCAGAGAGGGTAGGATGCAAGCACCTCCACGATTGTAATCTATTCTTTCTGCTTCTTGCTTGTGGTTAAAGTAGGGTGATTAGCTAGATGTGGTTAATCTAGGAGTGGTCAGATAGGTTGCTTGTGTCTGTTGCAAACTAACTTTGCAAGGGAAGCATTATTCCCTTGGGAACGATACCAACAAGCATGATAGGTGAACCAAGGTTAATATTGAACAGGATATGAGGGTGAATTGGTGCCAATTTAGCGGCCAATCAAGTTTGAGGACCGACATGTAGGCCCCCTATCAAATGTTATGGGTGTGGAGGCAATCATCATATTGTTGAATGTCCTAACAAGAGACATGGACAAGACTATGTGCCGCTTTGCAAGGATTGCGATTATGGACATCTGTATCTAGATTGTCTTGTCAAGAAGGAGAGAGATGCTAGAGCGACCATTTACACTATTGAATATGTTAAGTGCGGAATCCAAGATGGATCACACGAGAACCTCCTTGTATGCAGTAACTCGATTCCAAAAATGAAATGCACTAGAACCGATACTAGAGTCTCCAAGGAAAGCTAGTAGGGGCCACCATTGGTTCATTATGTTCGGGGGAATATCCTAGCCCCACGGCCAAGAAGAAAAACTTCAGAAAAATAAAGAAGTGAGTGGAAGTAGAACATGCCAGATACTAGCAAGAGAAAGATCAAGAAAATGTGAGATCTGATTCCATCTTGACTCCTATGCATGTATTGATGGTTTCTTGAAAGTCAATTCTCAATTTTTACAGATTAAATTAAAGAGGCGTCCTAGGCTCAGTATCAATATACTGGAGCTAAAATGGAGTAGCTACCTAAGGGTAATGATTCAGTAATAGTTTCACTTATCTCACTATCTACTGTAGCCCAATCTTCTCCATCTAATGTATATTAAATGTTAAAATAAATATGGATTATAGATTCTTAATCATATAGTTTTGATATAAAAGCTAAGATTAATGTATAATTTGATTTAGAAATATGTCAAAAGTTCCAACATACTACGATCACTATCATACCATCTTTAGGTGAGTCTATCTCCATAATGACTTATGATCAGTTTATTTTTCAAATTGTCAATCAGTAATAAAATATCATAGTGGCATATGCATTGTATTTTGCAACAACGTCCCTCTCATTATAGTAATAATTTAATTCATATGTTCCAACAGAATTTAAAAAAAATTCAACTTGTATGTTCCAACAAGTCAAAATAATATAGTAAAGACTTTATGACATTGACTTTGAAATTGATTTTGTATTATGGCATTCATGCTTTAATAATTTCCATATAGCTGCTCAGATAGTGGATTAAGAATGAAATTTCTAGCAACTTTGCTTTTCAAATTAGGTAAATTTGAGCTATTATAAGAAAGTTATGAGCATTTAAAGTTTTATGTCATTTCTCGTATAAGATGTACATAAGAATTATTATATAGAATAGTAGAATCTCGACCATTAAAATTTTACTTCTATCTATTATTTTTGTAATTCCAAGCTTACTTACGCTTTGATTTACCTTTTTCTATCAAAACCCCTTTGTATTACTATTTTCTTAAAGGCAGTCTTAAACAAAATGCTAACCTCATTAGTCATTTCCATTTATACCATTTATAAAGGAATATACTCAAAAAGTTCAGAATTTGGATTTTCCCTTATCATTCTTTATGACTGTTATAATACAAAGACTCTAAAATGAGATTTTTACTGCTACTAAATTTCTATGTATGAAGTTTCCTTTTTAATGTTAGAAGATATATAGGACATCCTTTAAAATTTAAGGTTATTCTCGAAAACCATTCAAATTAAAGTTTAGGAATCGATAAAAAGATTAGTGCGGGTTCTTTAAACTTCAACCAAAGACTAACTATGGTCTCCGAGTACTACCTCAAGTAAAACCTTAGATTCCACCTTAAACTTCAAAGGTTTGTCCGAAAGGTCAAGGTCAAAGCTTTTGCTTTAGGTCTGGTCTAGGCCTTGGAATGTGTTCTTTTCCAAAATGTTGGTGGCTCATGCACTCAAGCATAGGGTTGAATTTTTGAAAATTGTAGGGTTGTGTCTCTTACCTTTGAAAACACTATGCTAGTTTTTGGTAGGTGTTTTCACCTTTGAACACACTCATGCAAACTCAATGGGGGATTCTCTCACGAGGGAGGAATCGATGTACATTGTAGAGCGTGAGGAATGGATGTAGATTAAAAATCGGATTAGAGAGTTAAGGAATGAGAACAATAATTCATATTCGGATCTCAGAGAAGCAAATCTAATTTGTGATTGCAAACAAATAATACACTGTAACTCCCTCACGACCAACAGCAGAACAAGAAAGAAAAAACTTCACAAATAAACACTACCTGTGTCTGAACCTCTGAATGGCTGACGGCACCTATCTTTTTCTTGAATTCCGTGGCTTCGGGTTTGATCGACAAGGGTTACACAAACGACTGTCACGTTCCTAGCTTCACGCTGAATCAGAGTCAGAGATCTTCATGGCTGGATTGTTCACCTTCAATTGTGCTAATCTTCATACATTTGAGATGTCACAGTTTCGTGAATTGACAGCTAGGAAGGATGAGCGGCCTTCTATCTCGAAGTAGTAGAACATTGCCTATCTTTTGGACGGACAGCCATCTCTTCATCACATTGCTTAATTTCGTTCACGCAAGCAACTTCTCACGACTGTCTACTGCTACATCTTACAAAAGATATTGAGACAACTAGTAAACCTGTTGGATCTACAAAAGATATTGAGACAAGTAGTAAACCTTTGGCAGAATTTTTGTCTTCACACGCACCAAAATATGGCTAAAGTTTTGTTCATGGCTTGCAGGTTCAACATTCCAAAAGCACATTTCCAATTACGTTCAAAGTGAAATCTAGTACCTCCAAGAATGATAAAAGATCAATCAGAACTTCTCGAAAACATGAGAATTCTAGGTGTCAATAACATAGAAAATGTATCTTTTCATCAAAATGATCAATGCAAACTGAGTATGACCAATAATGACAAAATATCAATCAGAACTTCTCAAAAACATGAAAAATCTAGGTGTCAATAACATAGAGAATGTATCTTTTCATCGAAATGATCAATGCAAACTGAATCACCAAGAATGATAAAAGATCAATCAGAACTTCTCGAAAACATGAGAATTCTAGGTGTCAATAACATAGAAAATGTATCTTTTCATCAAAATGATTCAGACTGAAACATCAAATGCTTGAAAACACAGTACCGCAACTCTCCCATGATCTACACTCTCTGTCTCTCTGCTGCAAACCTCTTATGGATAGAGAACCACTCACTCTCTCCTCTTTTTCCTCCTTTCCTTCCTTATTCTGTCCAAGAAGACGAGAATGAGAAGTTTTCTTCATATCCACCTTTTAACTTTCATTGAAAGGAGATATATGCAAAAAAATTGCAACTTTTGTCAAAATGAAAAAGGGGGGTCTTTTGGCCTTACACATCATTAAGATAGCTTTTTTTTTTTTTTTTTCCTTTTGTATTTTTTTTTAAAAATCTGGATTTCGGATATGTTGAACTCCAGATTTGCATTTCTCCAAATCTAAAATTGTCATAGTGTGCCATGAATCCATAATTGGACGCATAGTTTGCATCCTTATAATGTTCTTCGTAATAGACAACTGTGTTTTTGGTAATAAATTCATGCATTGCTCGACATTAGGAATTGCAACTTCTTTAGATCATGTCTTCAAACACATCATGAAAGTCAGGTAATTCTCGACTATGCCAGAAAACTATAAAACTTAAGAACAAGTATTAAGTCAATTCTAAGATATATCTACATGTATCATTTCTGGCTTTCAAAAATCGAGTTGGCACATGGCTAAATATAGCAAGAGTAATATTTCAATGCCAATTTACTTACTAGAAATAGTAAAAACCATTAAAAAAATTCTAATTTGGAACCAAATAAGATTAAAAACTCAATATTAGCTCGATTTATATCGTCAAAAATTCGGCTAACTTTGGTAATTCCACTGGAGAGTGTGTTCCCCACACTAACGGATCCAGAAGTAACAAGTCCAAGAACATCGATTAAGCCCTAAAACTCATCAGCAACAATAGATCTTCAAACCTACAAAATACATCCATCCATGTGTCTAAATAAAGAAATGTTTCCATTCCCATCAGTATATTGTAATGCCCATCTTAGATCCCCTGCATATGTGGAAATGAAAATGCAATTTTCATTTTTTTTGGTAATCAACATCCTCCAGATAGGTGTTTATGCAATCTATCTAGTAGAGTTGTCTCCAAAGATATCTCTCATCTTCATATTTCTCCTTTCTTAATAAATATCTATTTTGTCCTTAAAAACTCTTTTCTTCTCATAAGATATAGAAACCATCAAATATATTCAAATATCCTCACACATTTTCATCTATTGATCAGTTTTGAAAATCAGAACTTAAAGATCTATCAAATTTAGATTTTTGGATGATGATGGTGGGGATCCCTCTCCATGTCAAGTCCTAAGAAGATCCTCAAGGCAAAGGCAAAAGTCATCAAGGCTTACATATGATGAGAAGGGTAAGCAAGTTGCGGAAGAAGGTACAAACTTTGCTTTACTCACATATTTTGGTACATCTTCTTGTATAGACGATGGTATGCAAATGGATGGTTGTCTTCATGAAATGGATGTCATTAATGGATTTGGAAATGAAGTTTTGGTTAATGGTTTTGATGTTCAAGTAGAAGATCAAGAGGTTGATCTTGATGAGCTTCATCGAAGTGGCAATTTGGAGCTAGTCAAGAGCATCGAAAGGAAATCAAATGGTCAAGGCACTAAGGATCTACTTTTGGAGGTTATTAAAAACTCAAGTAAGGTCAAAGGAACAACAAGGAAGTGTTTTTCAAACACACTTTACTTATCTAACTTCATGTTTGAGCTATGTGATGTCAATGGTGGCAATGGAGGCTCATATATGGGAGTTTTGGACACATACACTTCACAAGAAATGAAATATGGAAGAGGCATGCATGCATATGTTGATCACTCACATTTATTGCTTGCTTGCTTGCTGCTGTTTTCCAAAGATATCAAAGGCGGAAACATGGAAGGATCATAACATTTACATTCTATTTTGTTCTTTATGTACTAGTTTCATCCTGATATGTAAAAATTGATGTAAGAAATAGTGAACCATCCAATATGGACACTATTATCTATATCAATTATGAATGTTTTTATTTTGAGCATTACATGATCATTGAGAGGAGATATATTCTTAGGATGTTCTTAAATTGGATCAAAGTAGTGTGGTCAAAATAGCAAATAGATTTGAAGAGGGAGTGTGAAAATTTGTCAATCAGCTACTTGACTATTATTGGCAATTTGGAGGCCAAAGCTTGAAGATTTGTGTAAGACCGATAGGTATTTTGGTTGTATTTGGCTAGACGTCCTGGGAGGTACTTCTAGATCTAGTGGTGAGTTTGGAATGCAAGATTTCAAGATTTCTCCTCGTCGGGACACGATATTAGAGACTATTCCATTTGGAATGGGTTACTTTTTCATAGTGAGAAAGTATGTGTGCTAGAAAATGATGATATTAGAGCCCAAATCGTGCATGAATGTCACAACAGCCCATGTGCAAGGTCTCATGCCCATCTGGTCTTAGGTAGCGTGTCCACGATAGAGATCGGTAGACCAACAACCCGTAAGTTAGTTATAATTATAAGGGAATTGGGGCCCTTATGGGTATAAGGTCATAATTAACGGTTGTAGGCCTATACTCATGATAGTGGAGTTGTATGGGTCTTTTAGTGAGTCATTGGGGAACTGGATGATGTGGCCCAAATAGGCTGCAGAGGTGTCCAATGAGGTGTCACAGTGCACGACAGGTAGTGCATGGGCCTTGAAGGGTATAAGTATACCTATTGGACTCTCACTAGTGGATGCTTGATTGCATAACTGGTAGCCGTATGCTGCTGGTGTGATGCCTCATTCCTCTTTGTGATTGAATCATAGCTTGGGGTCTAGATCTGTTTGATCTAGGTTTGGTTGGGTTGGTTTGTCCACCATAAGTACCCTTTGTGGTTGCTTGTGATTGGCATGCTTAGAATAGGATTCTTGGTTTAGGACTTTATATTGGTATCAGAGCCAGTTCTAAGTACATTTTGCCATTGACAAGAAGGAATCTCGAATTGTGTGGAGATTTTTTGTTGTGTGATATAGAATCTCAACATTTTTTGAGGAATCGGTGGAGTAAGCAACAAGTGGTCAAAATTCAAATTCCTCTCCTAAAGAATCACTTTTTTGAGGTTCAATCGGTTGTGTGGTATGTGCACTACCAGGTATACAATCGATTCGGTTTTTAAGTAGTAAGTTTCAGTTTTCTTGAATCACTTAGTTTGCCGATAACTTCATTAAGAGCACTTTTATGATAGCAATGGTTTCAATTTGAGGGAAAAGGGCATAGGTGGGTGGGGGGGAGGCTGGAGACAAGCATGATTTTATATGTTTTTCTAATGGGCTACTTATTGGCATTACGGACTATGATTTTGCTAATGTAGTTAGCACTACGATAAGTTGTCATGGCCTATAAAATTGTGTAAACTGGATTTCATTGCATTGACATGGTTTTTCGGCATTGTTATTGCTTGGACTCCATTTGCAAAATTCATTGGTATAATTTTAATAAGCACGTATGGTCTGTAAAAACTACGAATGTAATTTTTCAGTTAAGCAGAGCAAATGGATATGAATGAAGTTCCTATGGGGTGGGACAATTTTCCCGTCTCCTTGGAAATTCTCCCGACATCACCTAGTTATGGCCCCCGGAAATTTTTAATTCATGGTAACCAATCTTGGGCAAAACTATTATGGAACTACATGAAAGCAATAAGTACTGAAACAACCAAATGCAAAATTGTCTTAGTCAATTATAAGCCATTAATTCAAAACAGCTTGGGCTTAACCGGAAATTTTTTTCGACAATGAAAACGCCCCGAAGTTGTCGATGACTGGGTAAACCGTTAATCAAGCTATTTTAGCTTGCACAGCGTCTCAGAGGAAAAGCGAATATTGTCAGTTTTGTTGTTTCTTGTTGGCAAGGCCTCCTTGTGGTGGCAGGTCCTACTCATGAAACCGGTGACTTAAGTTGAAATCCGTAAGGCTTTAGTCACAAAGGACAATTTTGATTGAAAATTTGCTTTATTAACTACAAAATGGGCAACCAAGCTTTGGAATCTATGTCTAGGAGTTCTTAGTTTTTATTGGCCAAGGTGCCGCTTTGCGAAAAAGCATGCACGACCAAACGGCCCTGAAGCCTAACATGGAAAAGACTAAAAACAATGTAAAGCAGCTTTTTGGATAAGCTTGAAGCTGGGGCATACCAACTTAATTTGTAGCCGATACAAATTATAATTTTATTTCTACTCATTCCTCAGTGAGTTGGAATTGGTACTCTGAAATTAAAATGTGAAATTCTCGAGAACTTCAAAAATAATGGTGGTGTTCTCTACTCCATTGATTTATGAAACAATCATATCAGTCGGGATTTTGAGACACTTCGATCAGGAAGTGGAGGGCCTTTATGGCGGAAGAACTTGTGGTATGGGACGCAGGTGATTCCAAAATAAGGATCTAAAACTAATTGGATCAGTTTGGCCATAAATCACAATGATGCCAAATACTATGGGTCATAAAGCGGGTGTTTTGTCGGAAATTTGAGATATTGGTCATGACCCCTTATGGATATCTCAAATTTACAAAATCGAAAACCCGACGACCTATTTTCTTTATAAAGAATATATAAATATGTGAATTTCTTAGACATTTATTCACCCGATTTCTTGTGATTCCTTGGAAGGTAATTTTTATTACCCGTTGACCTTGGACGATGTCACATGAATGGTTAATGCAATCGTTTTCTAAGTTGTTTTCCTTACTTAAATCTTCAAAAGGTCATTTTTTGATTTAGAGGTCAATTATGAAAGAGGGTAACAAAGAAGATCTTTTGATGAGTCATTCACAAAAATGTGTTGGGACATTATCAGTATTTGGTTATGATGATACAACACCTTTCTTGACTTTCAATGCACCCCTTGGAAACTCGTGTCATTTCCCGTTCAATCTAGATTTGTCCTAGGAGAAGTTTCAAAGAAGAGATTCGAGAAAATCTTGAAAGTCAAGAAAGGTGTTGTATCATCGTAACCAAATATTGATAATGTCCCAACACATTTTCGTAAATGACTCATCAAAAGATCTTTTTTCTTCTCATAAAAGGGGGGAGAAGTAGGAAGAAAAGAGAGTTATCAAGGAGAAAAATCTATTATAGGTTCCAAGAGGAATCTGTTATATCAATAGATTGTGGACCCGTTTCAAGAATCGGAACCGATAGGATATCTTGATATTATGATATCTGGTTTAAAGATGTAAGATAAGGAAATTAGAAAATACTCTTGTAGCAGAAGAGTGGTTGATTACAAGTCCGATTGACTTGTGCTAGAACTAGGGAATTCTATTGCAAGATGGTGGTTTGTTGAAACATGTTCCTTGTTGGTGATAATCAACTTGATCTTAGTGAGGACTGAGATCTGTGGGTTGATGCAAGGAGAGAAATTCACACTAACGATATATTGTTTTGTAATAATCTCTGGTTGAGATTTTGGGATGTGAAATATCACTCTTTGAGAAATATTCTCTCTTAGAGGATAACCAAGTTACAGGATTCTCGGGTTAAGAAAGTATTGTGTACAGATCAGGAGATATCTGTAGAGATATGCTATGTAGTGAATCTTTGTGGGATCATAAAACCTTTTGTACAAATTTTAATCCTATGGATGTACAAAGTATTCCTTGAACTAAGTTATTTGCATGCATAAACTAGTTGTTGGTACATAGGCATATTGACGAGAATTGTGTAGAGAAAATTTCTCACTAGGTTATAGTAATTTCTCATTGAGAATTGCTTATTGACCTAGAATTGATTTAGAATCAGATTAAATGTGGTGTTTTGGTACCACATCTAGACATTTAAATATTTTCTAAATCTGATACAGCTAACTGAGTCATAAGCGCTACTTTTGAGTTAGTTGTTGGAAATCAACAATATGATCTTACTTATGGATATTATTGTTGAGGTGTATTGCTTATAAGTCGCAAGCTTTTTGAGCCATTTTGGATTCATTTACAGATTTATGTGCATAGAATACATGAGAACTTTTGGCCTTATTTTTTTCTGATTGAAAAAGATGATATACTATCCCAGAAGACTCAGGTAGAGTTGGATAGTTGATGGTAGCCAAAAGTTAGAGCTTCACGTAATGAAGTTCTGGTGAATCTTATTAAATTCATTCTAGATTGGGACTTAAGAGTAAATTCTAGAGGTATTCTAGATTGGGACCCTAACTTTGGAATGACACTTTGTGCCATGGCTAAAGTAAGGGCATTTTGGATTGCAATCCTTATAGAGGCACCGTATGTGAGTCGGAAAAGTCTGAAACTTTCTAGATGGACATGACTTTTTGGAACAGCTCATGTGTCTTTTAAGAATTGTGATGCACTCTTATGATATGGTATGGTCTTGGAAATATGGAGAGTTGGGATTGGTGAATCAGAACTCAGACTCTAGGATAATACTTGAGAGGATTGTGTTCATGGTAAGATTGCCCTAGATGAATAAACATGATGGTGGAATTTTGGTACAACTTCATCTTACCACATCGACTATGTTTATTTGGGTAAAGACCAAGTAGTTATAGAGTGTCTGTTTAGGCTTTACGGATTACCAAGTGACATTATGAACATTTGCAATTTGAAGTTCACTGGTCGCTTTTGGTCGGCCATATTCGCTAAAATAGAGATGACTCTAAGCTTAAAGTTCTTTTGATCATTGGTAGTTGCCTACGTTAGATTATCACATTCTTTTATTGAGTATAGGACAAGAATATGATGAGTTATGATTGACGAATCGTAGTTCAGATTCTAGTTATACTTGATCATTTAAAAGAAGGATTATCTGCATGATCAGAAGATCAGATAAGATATGTATTTATATTTTGATAGAAATCTCCTCGGAGAGGAAGTTATCCTCGATGGAGATCGAGTTATAGTAAGCATTTGGCTATCGGTTATAGCCCATGCATGCTTATGTACAGTTTTGAACCTATATCAATCGTTTTGGTAGAGACTCGTACGATCAAGTTTTAGAAGGTAGCAGATTTCCTACATGATATGCAGTAAATGCTACAAATAGCATGTAAGAAAGTCTAGTGTGCCCAAGATAGGCACCGATATTATGCTAATCTAAAATGATCGCTTTGAGACTTTCAGATGGGGTTTGGGTGTATTTAAAAATCCCGAAGGATTTTAGTGTAATGCGCATATCGACAAGCATTACAAATTGTCCCCTAGATATAGAGGATCATATTAGATCTTGTAAAAGATCATATCCTTAGCTTACCAAAGGGACCTCCCTTAAGGAACTCTAGTGCATCCGGTTTTTCACATAAGCTGACTCTAGTAGAGTCTACGTGAAAGAGAGTTGATACTTTATGCTTTCAAATTCCGCAAGAACGAATTTCTTGTCTATAAATGAAAACCTGGACATGAGGAAGGTAAATGGAGATGGGTAAATAAACCTACTGATAAATGGACTCATATGGACAACTACTACTCTGCCAATGGAATGATTTATTGATTGACCACTGTGAGACTTGGAAACAAAGCTTGGAGACAAGTGTGTGGTATACCTATGGGCTTTGCATGTTCCCCTACGTGGTGTAATTGGTATTTGTCAATTTATGAATTGAATTTTATGAAAAGACTTGCTAGGCTTGGAGAAATTGAATACTTTCAGGCATTCAAAAATACTTTTCGATATATAGATGACAACTATTTTGTAAACAACCCGGTTGCACTTTTATGGACAACTACTACTCTACCGATTGAATGATTTATTGATTGACCACTGCATTGTGAGACTTGGAAACAAAGCTTGGAGACAAGTGTGTGACACTCATATAAACAACTACTACTCTGCCAATGGAATGATTTATTGTTTGACCACTGCATTGTGAGACTTGGAAACAAAGCTTGGAGACAAATGTGTGGTTTACCTATGGGCTTTGCATGTTCCCCTACGTGGTGTAATTGGTATTTGTCATTCTATGAATTGCATTTTATGAGAAGACTTTCAAGGCTTGGAGAAATTGAATACTTATAGGCATTCAAAAATACTTTTCAAAGATGACAGCTATTTTGTAAACAACCCGGTTGCACTTTTACCATAAGATACTGGTGTTCTCTTTATCCTACAATTTTCATTATTCGAGGACTTAGAATTTTGGGACGGTGGAGAAGAGCAAATTTGTTATTTTACCAGTGAAATTCATATTCGTTTCGAATTCTTGTCAGTTCATTCAGTTGTGGACCCATAACCCATAGGTTGCGTATCACTGTACCATGGACATTGATGATGAATATATGTCTGATTGTGACAATCAATGATATGGGAATGAATGCGATTACGATAATCAAAGCGACTGGTATGATGATGGTGGTGGTGATTGTCAACAAGATGATGAGCAATATGATGATACAGGAGGAGGAGCAATGTGGTGATATGGATGAGCATGGACAATATTTGAATGAGGACCTCTTTTGCCAACTAGATGATCAGGAATATCAGCTTGGTGATGTAGATGAATATAATGATGGCCAATGTGAAACCGAGTATCACAATGTTTATTATGAGGGTCATAATCACTTTGAATGTCAACAAAAGGACCAATATGAGCTTACAAGTCAACCAAATGATATCCTTATAAGTTGCGACTATGATGAAGAAGGTCCTAGAGATCACAACATGTACAATAGAGGAAAATATCGTCAATAGATAGAGTTGCATCCTAATCACTACATCCATGACAGAGCGAGATCATGTCCATTGTAGTTCATCACGTTTAACAACAAAGCACGGTGAGACATGATCACAAAAAGTGGGACATAAAAGTAAAAAAGACTTGAAAGTGTATCAGAAGGCTATATAAAAATTTTGAAAAAGTTCAGTCACGGGAAAAATTTGCAAGTGCTTCGCTAGTAAGAATGAAATTGAATTCAGCCCTTTTATAAGCTAATTTTGAGGGTCCATTAGAAAAGTACTAGTTTGAAAGTACTATAAAACAACAAAAGTAAAATTTGATAAGGTCTTGGATCATGCTGGTTGAACTGGCTATCAAAACTTGCGTAGTCGGATGCCATTCACTGGGGTGTCAAATTGTCTTCCATCTAGGTATTCCAAAATAACTGCTTCGTAGGACCAAAAAAAAAACTCTTTCACTTTATAGGGTCCTTCACATGTAAATTTCAATTTACCTTGATTAATTTGGTCTTCTACATCAATGCTACATCTCCTTCCTTCAGATCTTTTTTGTGTAAATGACGATCGTGCCATGCCTTGCAATGAGCTCTCTCTGCTGCTAATGCTTGAACTGCCATCAATTTGGTTTCACATAGTTTATGCAAAACCTCATGATGCATTTGTAAAGGATTTCACATCATCCAGCCATTTTGTTGCTGCTATGCGTAAAGATGGTTCCAAAAATTCAATCGGCATAAATTCATCTTGATCATAGACAAGTTGAAATGGTGTCTGATTAGTGATAACTTTGTAAGTTGTTCTGAATGCCCATAACGTTGCATGAAGCGTATGTTCCCAATCAGAACGACTTGCTTCAACTGTTTTTGTCATAGTATTACAAAGAATCTTATTGGCAGACTCTGCTTGTCCATTACCTCTCGGATAATACAGAGTACTAAACCGATGTATAACGAAAAAGTCTTCCAACAAACACTTGATCGTTGATCACTTACGATCTCGATAGGACATCCAAATCTAATAATGATGTGCTCGTATAGGAACTTAGTCGTAGACTTTGCATCGACAATTCTAACTGCTTTTGCTTCAACCCACTTGGTCATATAATTAGTTGCTACGATGATATATCTGTCTTGAGATACTTTTGCCGCAAGATGAATAGGACCAACATAGTCAAGTCCCCATTTCTCGAATGGTGGTTGCTTGTGATAGAACCGGATACAAAGGTTAATAATTCTACTTCGTAGGATGACATGCTCGTTGACATACATCACATGACTGAATAAAATTTTCGGCATCCTTTATGAAGTGTAGGCCACCAACACCCTGATTGTAAAAGTGTTCGAACAATGATATTCGTTGAAAAATGTCCACCTCCCATCCCATCATGTGAGAACATGATTAGATCAAGTACTTCGTGCGGTAAAATGCATCTTCGCAAGATATCATCCATTCCACGACGATACAATTGGCCTGCAATCAGTTGATAAGGTTGTGCCTTAAGATTCAATTGTTTCTTTTGAACTTTGTTTGGTTGGCCTAACATCAGATATTCACCAGTATCTGCTGCCCCTCAGGTACTGCTTCAACATAAAATAACGCAACATCTAGTAGCTCATCATCCACTTTAGTGTTGGTTGGTGATGTCTTGATTCTGGAGACATGATTGGCAAGGTAATGTTGTTTACCTTTTTGAACCACGACTCAAAAATCAAATTCGGTCAATAGTAGTAGCCATCTTGCAATATGTCCCATGTTACATGTCTTGTTTACTAAATAAAGTAATGGCTGATGATCAGCATAAAATGCAATGTGTGTCGCCATTAGATAATGTCGAATTTTCTTCACCAAAAAAACCATGGCTAACGCTTCTTGTTCTATTGTAGAGTAATTCTTCTCAGAACCAATAAGCTGTTGACTAGCGAATTTGATGGGGCAGTCTTTCTTATATTCTCCTGGCTGCGTCAAAACTGAACCAATAGCATATTTTGATGCATCAGTATGATTATGAAATTCAATTGTCCAATTTGGAGTTCGTAGGATTGGTGCATAACTAAAGCTTTCTTCAATTTCTCCAATGCTTCTTGTGAAGTTTTTAGCATGTGTGAACTTCACCACACACTCTACATGATCTATTAGAGGTGTTGTGATTGCACAAGATTGATCAGAGAATAGTATACTTGAAAAATCTATGGCAAGAGCACAATGGCATACATCTGATTGAAAAACCTAACTTTTCACCATGAGAATTGAATGTCAAAAATAATTCTAAGTACTCAGTATGGGAAAAACAAGCTGCTCTTGGATAGAGAGACAGAAAATCAATGAAAGAAAACTCAGGTAGAGAGAGAATGAGTCCAAATTACCAAAATCTCATTATTCACAATATGGCAAAACATGCCAAGATTTCCCTACATGAGAGAGACTCGAATTCCTACAGTGGAGTTGCATGGAAAGTCCACTTAGCTGAACTAATTCACCTACTAGAAATCCACATGTGTAACTGCATGCATGGATGTTGCATGTACTACATGTCAGCTCATAAAATTGCCTAGACATGTGTAGATCACAGAAACCACTTTGCATGTTGCATGCACTGATTGTATGTGGCTTGCATGCATACAATATGACATTGCATGCTATCTAAAATTCTGCATGTCATCAAAATTGAATCTACCTAGCTCAAATCCGACCTATACTAGAAGGTTATGTGCTCAATTCACATACCTTTTATGTACAACATGAATTACAATGGAAATAAGCATGAACATGGCCCCAAACTCGAGATAGGAAGATAATATTTTAATAATCCTCACACTCCTCCTTAAAATTTATGTTCCTATCAACATAGACTTCGAAATTAGGCCAAGATTAGACCTCGTCTTAATAATGAGTAGTGGCTTGATGAGAAGATCTGCAACACAATTTGCAGAATCAACATGCTCCAGTGAGATCTCTCTCCCAATGACTTTTTCTCTTACAAAATGATGAGCTACCTCGATGTGTTTGCTCCTTGCATGGAACACTGGATTATTTGCAAGAGCCTGAGCAGAAATGTTATCATTCTTGATAATTGGAAGATCTTCATTTGCATAACACTTTAGCTCCAAAAGTAGCCTTTTGATCCATAAAACTTCCTTTGTTGTGGTTGTAAGAGATTTGTACTCAGCTTCACAGGATGATAAGAAAATAGTTGTCTGCTTCTTTGATAGCCAAGAAACCAAGTTCCCTCCAAGAAAAATAGTGTAAGCACTTGTGGATTTTCTATCCAACCCGTCTCCTGCAAAATCTGAATCTGAAAAAGCAATCAAAGTCAGATCTTCTCCCTTGTAGAATAATCCATAATCTAAGGTAGAAGATATATACCTCAAGATCCTTTTAGCCAACTTCCAGTGATATAACTTTGGATCCTGCATGTGTTGACTTAGCTTATGAACACAAAAGCTTAGATCAGGCCTAGCCACTGTTAACCAAATAAGTGAGCTAATAAGACTCCTATATAGAGTGATGTCCACAAAGGATTTTTCATCATGTTTCACATGAATTTTTACAGTGTGCTCCATAGGTGTATCTATGCCTTTACAATTTCCATCTAGAATTTATTGAGCATGGAAAGTGCATATTTACTTTGGCTTATAAATGCTTGACCTTTTCAAAAATCTATTTCAAGGCCTAGAATATAGTGAAGAACTCCTAAGTCCTGCATCTTAAACTCACTACCAAGTGCATGTTTAGTTTCTTCAACTAGCTTCTCATTACTTCCACAAAGAATGATATCATCTACATAGATGAGAAGAATAATTACAAAGTTATCTACAAACTTATAATACAGAGAAGGGCCATATTTACTTAGACAAAGTCCGAGTGATATGAGATAGGAGTTGAGCCTTGCATACCAAGACCTTGGTGCTTGTTTCAGTCCATAGAAACTTTTGAACAAAAGACAACCTTTTGATTCTTCACCTTCTTTCACAAAACCTGGAGGTTGCTCCATGTAAATCTCCTCCTCAAGGTAATCATTGAGAAATGCATTAGAAACATCAAGCACTGGCAAATCGGAGTAATCATCAATGAATGTGATAAAATACAAAGCTTGACCTAACGAAGGTATGCTCATAGGACCACACAAGTCGCTGTGTATTAGTGACAAGATGGACTTCGTCCTTTTGGCTTGTCCTCTGAGAAATCTCATTCTAGGTTGTTTCCCTAGTAAAAAAATTTCATAGATAGTCTGATTAGTTGTGGTGACAGCAATTATATTCATGTCCTTGACCATTTTATTGTGATGCATATACAAGATTGAATGCATGTTTAAATGACCTAATCTTTGATGCCACAAATTTGCATCTGAACAACTCACAGAAAGTGCAACATCGTGACTCAGTATATATAAATTTTCTTCTCTGTAAGCAGAGAGGATTACCTTTGAGTTCTCATCTAAAACAGTACATCGATTGGCAGTGAACAAAGCTCTATAGCCCTGATTTGTGATCTTGCTAATAGATAAAAGGTTCTTTGTTAATTTGGATACATCTGAGTATTCCATGAAGCTGCCTAGTGATGCCATCAGAGAACTGTAGTTGAATAGACCCTTGGCCTTCAACTTGGCATGAACTAGAGTCATCAAAGAAAATGTACTTGATTCTGTCGCTGTGAGTGTAGAGAAGAAGTCCTTGCATGGCGTCATATGCTGAGAAGCACCTGAATCGAGATACCAATCTTGGGCATCTCCACTGGATTGATCATGTACCATCAACGCCTTCTTGTCATCTTGAGATCCTTTGACTGTGTCAGGGTTGCTTTCTTGGTGCTGCTGCATCTTCTTCTTTGCTTCATTGTGCTTGAAGATGCGACAGTCCTTGATGTCGTGGTTGGTTCTTTTGCAATATCTGCAAAATAGTTTGGTCTTGGACAATGAGTGACTATATTGTTGCTGTTGTTGTAGTTGTGATGCTGCTGGTTGTTCTGCCTTTGTATTCTTATCCTTGAAGCTTTTCTTCTTCTTGGATTGCTGCATGTTTGAATAGAGTGCCATGGATTTGGTACTCGTCGATGTGGACAAGCTTTTCCTCTTGACTTCTTCTTGCAATAAGCTTGCTGTCAATTTTTGGAAGGACAGTGCAGGGGTATTGCTCAGAAGCAACACTAAATTATTGTAGGAGGATGGAAGACTGGCAAGAAAAGACATTGTAGAGTCTTCTTCTGATATAGGGGAACCTATTGCAACCAGTTGGTTCATCAATTGTTTGAACTCGTTCAGATGGTCGTTGACTGAAGTGCTTTCACTCATTCTAATTGTTAGTACCTTCTTCCTTAAGAAGAGGCGAGTCGAGACATCTGAGGTCTCGTAGATGCTAGTGAGTGCATCTCATGCTTCTTTGGAAGTAGTGCAGTTAGATACATGAGCAATTTGAGTGTCTTTAAGGTTTAGAGATACAATGACAAGAGCCTTGCTATCCTTGGCTTCCCAAGATGGGAGCTGTTCGGGTTCTGCCGGTCTGGCTATAGAACCATTGACGTATCCCCATAACTCCTTTTCAATCAGGATCATCCTCATTTTGAACTTCCACATGTGGAAGTCATATCCGTTGAATTTATTGATCAAGCAGATCTTTGAGGTGCCTTCCACAATGATCAAAATTATACACAAACAAATTAGAATAGCTTTGGAAAAAGATCCTGGACTCTAGTAATCCACTGAACCACTTTTGTTGGTGTATGATGTGAAAATGCTTGGTCTGCGTGGTCTACGATAGATTGCAACTGCACCGAAGCCGTGACGAAAGCAGAACACGAGATGCAATTATGATGTAAACGATGTCTCTACCAACAATAAGAAAATAATGCGATTTCAGGAACATAGATTGACTAGGAAACGAAATCAAAAGCTTGTTATCCTTTTGGGTTATCAGAGTAGGAGTCTGAGACTGCCATAACAGTAGGATTGTGAAGCATTAGACGTCTTGGACAGCCATGTGATCCTCTGTCTCTGATAACCGTGTTTGTGTGCAAGAGAGTGAGAGAGACAATTTCATTCAATCAAGAATGTAATAATTGAACAATAGCAAATCTGTGTAAATGAGAAAATCGAAACACAATACAATAGCGTTGATAAGCGCAGATTCCTACTTACAGATTCTGAAACAATAGCTACAACTCTCTCTCTCTCTCTCTCTCTCTCTATGAATCACTAAATCTAAGGAGCTAGCTATTTAAGAACTTTTGGTCATTTTGATCACTCTGTGCATACAGATTGTTCAACTCAACAACACCTATCACTCTCCTTCTCTTCATTCAGATGCATATTTATAGCTGTCAGAGTCTTTTGATTTATTGTAATTACAGTTTACAAGATGATTAACAATCATTTAAACAAGATCCGTAGATCCGTTATTGGAGCATCCTGAAGGAGAAGAAGTACAGAGTAATGTATCATTCGTATGCGTCGTAGTGCAAGGATGTAGGCCGTGATGGCCATAGTTTGTCTGCAATCGCTTGAACAACCGCTGGTCGTTCGATCAGCTGTTGATCATTTGCTTTGTAGGTGATCGTTTGCTTCCTTCATTGATAACCGTAAGTGATATCCTACGGAGCTAAATGATGAGATGGGTCAACTGTTGCTAGTTGACTTTATAGGAACTCGTAAATCGTAGTCGCTGGTCAACTTCATTGATAACCGTAAGTAGGTTGCGTACGTTTAAGAAATGGTTGAGGAGAATTGACTCTGGTCATAGCTTTCATCGTAGGAGGTCGTAAGAAGGTCACTTGCGGTGGTCGACGGGATTCCGCAAGTGCTCGTAGATGGTAACCTATGGATTTTAACGACTCCCTTGCGATTTGCGGTTTGAGTCGTGCTTCTCCATAAACATTGATTTAACGGTTCCCTTCGGTCAGACCGTAGGCTGGCGATAGCTTTGCGGTTTTGACTGTTTCTTACTTTGCATGTATTTCTGCAGACTGATTCTGAGAGATAGAATTTTTGAGAGTAGAAGGAGGGCAAAGGGATGAGTAGGAGAAAATTAGAATTCCAATATATAGGAAATTTCCACTACAATTTTGGCATTGTTGTCAGGGAACTATGGCAATTTTTCAGTTTTCAGCATGTATTTGATGCATGGATGGATGCTAGCTTGCATATAGGCATATTGTTTTGGCATGATAGGGTTAAAATTGCATTTTAGGGTTAAATTGGGAGAGATCTTGCTTGATTTGAGTGGATTTTCTTGTTTGAAATCTAATTTGATTGTTGAGCAGGGGAATCCATATAGATCACCATTCTTAAGATCCATTTGGATCTGAAGAAATTAGAGAAAACAAATAAAGTAGCTCATTTCAACCATTTTAATCATCATCAGTCTTGATAAAATTTTTGTTTCCTGACAACCAACCTTCATCGACTTGCAGACAACACCGTCTTCATACAGAGAATCTTCAGTTTGTAGGGCGAAGGTACTTCCAACCGATATCCAGAAATAGAACAAAAACCACAAAAAAAAACCAAAAAAAATAGAAAACCATCTTCGTATGTTCTGTTGTACGTAGATATGACCCAGATCTATCTACTGTCAGGTGAAAGTTCAAACTAAAAATAAAAGACTAAAGTAATTGTTCATCTAGTTGTTGGTAGCCTTTTATAGAAAGTTTAACACCTTTCTACAAAAATATCAGTTCTCTGAGAGGAACCTTTGCCTGAACCTTCGCCAGAGTCAAAGTCAATCCAACATACTCTTTTTGATAATCAGTGAGTTGTTAAGTCAAGGTCAGTTGTCATATTGATCTATTTTTGTCAAAAACATACTCTTTTTTGCAGAGATAACAATATTACTCTTGAACCTTCGCCGACTTGTCTGAGGCTTTTAAGTATAGTATTTCATTAACTTTGAGTTCGGTGAAGGTTAGATCTATCAGGAACATCCAAAAAGTCTATCTAATCCTCGCCAAGCTCCAAAAAATCATTGTTTATAAAAAAGAACCTTTGATAGTTCTACCCTAGTCTTATCAGTACCATATATACAAACTGTAAATCAGACGAAGATTAAAATTATCAGATTTGTTAGAAATAGCCAAATGAGTGATTTAACTCAAAATGGCAGAGAAAGAATCCTCGTCAAGTCAACCTTCGCGGCTGCCACATACAGCTGGGCAAACTACCACAACATCCACCACTATTGCATCCATGAACATCAATGCAACGTAGAGTTGATGATTAACGAGTTTGAAAAACTTGGTGAAAAGCAGCAGATGCAGCCATAGTTTGATGAGAAGATTAAAGCATTGGAACAGCAGCAAGCTAAGGGTGACAAAGCAAGTGAAAAATTTGCTAAGACATTTCCTAGTTGAGAAAATGTTTGGTGTGTGATCTGTGCGGAAAATCACACCATAAATGAGTGTCCAACAATGAAAAGACATATGCAAAATACTATTTTCATTTGTGTAACTCTATTGCACACGAAACAACTTTTTGCTCATTTAATCCTTGGATTATCCAGCAAAGATACGCTAAGCTTCAATATCGGGAACCTACTACCTGGAAGGGACTTGATGCGAAGAACCAGACAAAGAGTACTCAACTCATGGGATATGCCAAAGTGAGCACACATCAATTCTTTTCACCATTTTCATCAATTTTCATTGTCAATCAAGTAGAGCTGGATAGAGCTGAGTGTTCTGAGGTCTTAGACTTTTCATTTCACACAAATTACAGTGTTTGAGTTGAAAGTAAGTTCCTAGAGAGTTTTTCACTTCTTTGAAACTCGTGGGAGAGATAGACTTCTTACTTGCATGTGCTTATTTTTTGTGACTGAAGCAAGATCCAAAATTGAAGTTAGATTGATTTTCTGTGTTGAGAATTTGTTCTCACATCTGTTGCTAGATTTCATAGGTTGGATCAACATAAGTGTTAGATCCAGATTGAGGTAGCAAGCAACATCCTTTCATCTCCATTTGTTTTATCATTACTAGAATTTCTCATAGAGAAGATGTCTTCATCTGTTTCACATTTCTTGGGGGACAGTGAGAGATTAACATCTTCTAATTATGCAATGTGGAAGATCAGAATGGAATCATTATTGATTCTACAAGATATCTAGGATCTAGGATGCAAGCTATCCAAAGACATGTGCCCCAAAACAAAGGCAGATCATCAAGAAATGTGCAATTACCCTTATCAGTCTATCATAGGTTCTCTCATGTACTCTATAATTTGCGAACGACCTAATCTAGCATATGCTATAAGCACGCTGTCACAATTCATGTCCAATCCAGGCCTACAACACTGGAAAGCTCTACAAAGAGTTCTGAAGTACATTCAAGCCTCAAAGCACTATGCCTTGAGTTACAACGGAAATACAGAAGCTGCACTCTCTTTGATTACCTATTCTGATTCAGACTGGGCAGGAGACGTAGATACCAGAAAATCCACCTCTGGCTACATTTGCTTTCTAATGGGCATCAAATCCAAAGAAAACATGAGAGTTAGAGGAGGAAAGATGGAGAGCAAGGACATTTCATATCCATTCCATAAGAGGGCCAACTTGCTTGTATTGAAATAAAGAGAATATGTACAAATGATTCGAATCTACCGCTATATATAGTGGATTTTAGGGCTTTGCTCAAATCCTATTGGCCAATTTCTACCCTAAGTATTCAAAAAGTGGAGGGAACCAATTTGAATTTGAATTCTGGTGGGAACCCCTTATATTCACTAACTCAACTATTAGGCCCTACCACATTGAAAGTCCCGCAAAAAGGCCTAAAGTCCTTTTATTAACTTTTAACTAATCAATTAACTATGTGATCATCGGGTTGGACTTACACACGTAGGGTGCCAAATCTCTCTCACTTATTATCTAGGGTTAGGATTGCCTTGGGATCCGCAAACTCTCCAACAATTTGGTATGACAATTTCAAGAGATCTTCAGGATTTTGCATCAACCTGGTCTATCTCTCTCTGCATGCATTTTGGTGGATCAAATACTTTGATTAGTATAAGAACTTTTATCTCTAGTCTCTATTCATAAAAAATGTTGATCACATACACTTTGCTTCAGATTGCTCTTGCTTAATATCAAGATAAGATCAATTCTAACTTGCATTTGGTGATAGAATTGTTGATAGTAATGCAACCAATCACTCATGGATTGAATAAGTCTGTTTATGGTCCTAATTGTACTTTCTTTCACATAGTATCAGAGCCAGGTAAAAGAGGATAAGTGTTTAATCAAGGTTTCAGTTTAAAATTAGTAAGTTTTGAGGTGAAAACAACTAACTTTGTAGGGGTGAGCTTCTAACAAGTGGTAGCATTGGAAACCTGAGATCGATCATTTTTTTAAGCCTTATGTGCCTTTTCCACATGTGTGGAAGTGGAGGCCATTTTTTTGAGTTGATCTCAAATTAATATGTTTGTAGATTTTGATGAGATTTTTTGAAATAGGTGTAGAAAAATCTATGAGGATTTCCAATATATGGGTAGATATGAGATTGAATCATCAAATCTGCTATTTTTTTTTTGAGTTTCAGGTGGCAAAAAATTGGTTTTTCAAGACATGGAGAGGAAGATAGATCTGTGAAAAATTCAACTAGTTTAGTTGAATAAAGGCCTAAATAGTGTTTACTATTTTTGGCAAGTAGATTTGTGGATGAGGTCGGATTTAGACCCATTCTAATTGGCTAATATAGATACATTGCATTTAGTCAGTACCTAGAAGTTGCTATTTTAGGTCTAGTTTAGGGCAAGTTGCCAAATGGCATTATAAATGATATAAATAGTTGTGCCAACATGGAGAAGCTATCTTGTAGTTCTCTTTCTATGAGGAGAACTTTCCTCTTTTAAATGATATAAATAGTTGTACCAGCGTGGAGTTTTTCAAGCGAAATATTCTAAGGGGATGCAAAAGAAATGGCACGGATTGTGCATGGTTAGTGAATTTAATATTTATTGATCTCGCAATGATAATTTTGGGATACATATTCTTCTAAACTAATGCTTTGTAACTTCTCTTGGCATTCATGATGTGCTCATCATGAACATCCATAGTTTCCTATACAATATCAAGAAACAATAATGCCACTTAGACGAGACTTGGACTTTGGCACATCAAATGACCCTATTATAAATAAATGCCAATTCAAACCAATGAAAGTTTCATAAACCTTGCTATTTTGTCCATTTTGTTGGACCACACTTGATTCACAGTTTTTTTTCTCATGCATGATCTTATGATGCTTATCTACTACAAAGTTAGATTTTGTCTTGCATCATCAAACTTGTGGCAGACATTTTTTTTTTGGTGAATCAAATGTACACCATAATACATGTGTAATCGATAGAAAATAAAATAAAATGAGAACATAATATTATGCAATAGCAAGCATTTTTAAAAACAGACCCTTACAATCATGTATTTTGTGAGGAGATGCCACAAGTTAGTATTTTTATGTGTGTTTTTTCAATCTCACATAGCTCTTCCATTTTGAATCCCAGAGAACACTTACCATGTTGCTTGACAATAACCACCAGTTCTAGCTCACAAAGATGTTCTGGATTGTTTTGAATTTCATGATCTTGGAATTTAGTGATTATATAAGTCATGCATGAAAACAAAAACAAGTTTGTGAATAATCTCACCATGTTAATACCTAAAGAAAACTCAAATGCAGTAGACTTTTTGTCAATATACCTATCTCAAATACTTTCTAGGTCAAACTAGACTTTTTAAAACTTAAAACATTTTGCTTGCATTGTTAACTTCTTTTTGCTCTTGACAACCACCAATAATAAGTGGAAAATGGGTGCTTGTAATTTTGATGAGATTCACAACGTGGATGAATCTAGTGATTAAAAAGTTGATGGTGAAGTGAAAAACTACCTACAATCTTGGAAGAGGATGAAGACAATGTATCGCATGCTATCGAGCAAGATAATTATGATGAGCTTGAGAACCATGATTGAACTCCTCCCATTAGAAAGCAAAGAGGAAGATACTTGTTGATTGGAGCCAAGAAAGTCAAACATGCTGGTGACAAAAAGAAGTAGAACAGTCCTTGGGATACTTACTTGCCCCAACAAAAAGTACCAAAGTAGTACGATACCATCATGAAAGATGCCAAGATGAACCAATTTGAATCCATCTTAGAAGGGGAGACGAAGATCAACAAGAAAAAGAAAAACTCCAAATCATTACCAAGTTCTAGATCAAAGCTCCAGATCATTACTCTTATGAGTGACATTCTTCAATTGGCAAAAAATCCAATGTTTCACGTGAAAACAAGACATACAGAAGTAAAATATCATTTCATATGCACAAAGGTACAACCAAAAGATGTGAATGTAGTTCACTGTAGTACTACACGACAATTGGTGTATTTAAAAAGTCTTTGGGCAAAGAAAATTTCGAATTCGTCAAAACAAAACTTGGCATAGAAGCAAACTTAAAGCTTGAAAGAAGGATAAATCTATGAAAGAAAGACTTACCTTTTACTTTGTGATGTTTTAATGTAATATATATTATAAACTAAATTGTTATGCTATCATAGAGGCAGGTTCCACGAATGCTATTACTGGTTGTGGGAACATTCTATGATTGAGGGAGAATCAGAAAGCCAATCCTTAACTGTTTCTTTTGCGATTCCTTTCTCTCTCTCTTTTAGGCAGTGGGGCTCATATTTCTTGAGCCCTAGGTATCATATATGATGTACTCTTTTATTTTTAACAGTGTGTGAGATACCTTTGCTTTGGAGCACTTCTTCCTTTCTTAGATTGAAAGCACTTGATTGTGTGGGTCATTGATTTGATCATAGATTATTAACTGAAATGAATGAATGAATGACTGAGAGAGAGAGAGAGAGAGAGAGAGAGAGAGAGAGAGAGAGAGAGAGTGTGTGTGTGTAAAAATAAAAGTACATATGGTAGTTAAAAGTTCATTTATAAATGGTAAGAAACTTGCTTGAGGTGTGGCCCTCGTGAGTGCAAGTGTTAAATTTATCATTCCTTGGTAAAATGGTTATAGCTTGGATAAGAACTACGGATGCTATACGTTGAAGGGTACCACAAAGACAACATGTAGACAAGATTATGGTTTGCTTTGAATTGTGTGTAACATGATATGAAACAATTATGTGAATGATTTAAAAACAAAATTGTGGCATGGGATACATGGACCAAGGTCTAAAAGGATAGGCCTGGTTATTAATGAATCATCGTCTTCAAAGCAAGAATGATATAGTACACAATGTTTTTTTGTTGTTGTTGCTATTTCTCCTGACGATCAATGGCTATTTCAATACACATACCACTATATGCTAGAACTCAATTTTTAGTGGCCACTATAGATTTGAAGTGTTTGTCTGTCATCCAACAACACGATGCAATAAATGGTTATAATCTTTTATACCCCTTCTAATAATACCACTATAATACTTGCATCTTTCACAAAAATGTTTTTCAAAGTGGGTTCCAAACAAGTAGAGATTGAAACTGATAAGCTAAGTAGATGCTTTCACTATCTTAGCCTCCGTCGATCATGGGATCAACATGGCATATACACTGGCATCTTGGGCAATACTTGAAGCTTTTAAAATTCTTCAATTTGCTATCTTTTTGGACTTGGTATACAATGTTACGATAATTCTTAAAGATTAACAATACATCATGAAAAACTGAGGGCTGGAATGGCGTACACCTCGACATCCACGGGTCTCCTCTGGTTAAAGAAGAAGACGGCGATATAACCTTGGCCTTGTACATGATGTATTGAGTATAGTTTCTTTTGATCCAATATGATGTAATAAAATGATAATGGTATGGTTAGCCTTAATAGTAGCAAACCTACTTTTGACACTGATAATAATTGGCTTTTAAGTATTACATTTAGCTTCCTCACTATACTAGTGTGTTTGTTGTAGTGGGATCATGACAAATATCAACTAGATGACTTGGAACCAATTGCTTTTGAAGCTTTTCATTATACATATCAATTGAATCATGTTTAATAATATTTAAGCTTGGTTATGATAAGGGAATACAAGGTTGGTCTTGATTTATCATGACTTCTAAAGCTTTTAGTTTATACATATCAATTGAATCATGTTTTATAATATTTAAGCTTGGTTATGATAGGGAATAGAAGTTTGGTCTTGATTTATCACGAGAGACGATGTCATGCTCAATTATAAGTCTGTGCACATACTTGTCATAGCCTTACAAATTGTGCCATACGTCGTCATGAATGCACAAAACTTCACCATTCTACTTATCAATCGAAGAGATCATTCACCTAACTATTATAGAAAGTCCTACAGAGGAAATAAAAGTGGTCTACTGAGAACAAATGGCGTTTAAGGGCCACCAAAGCGACAATAATAGTTCTTTTTGAATTTTTTACTTGACACAACCTAGGCCATTGTTTCTTCTATGATGACATCTAGATTACAAGCTCAAAAACCACTCTATCATTAAAATCCCCCAATCATCGTCACATGACCAACAACGTTTCATGATTACATGATCATTATCCATCAAAGGTACAATACTTTGTTGGGTTACCTCGTAGAAGAGTTTGTGTACCATTCATGGTGCATGGTTCACGTGAGCAGGGGATAAGCTATAAGGATTAATGTCACCGCACACTGTGTAAAGAATATATATATCACAATAGTAGTCAATCAGCACATTTCATTCAACCTTTCTTTCCTGACCATTTGTAATATAATCAATTGAACTACTTATTCAGTTATCCACTTAATTTTCCGTGCAAAGCTTCAAATTCATGCGCTCTGACCAAGCTAAAGCCGCTTGACATGCTTATCCAATTTTTTAATGTTACATGTCCTGTCAAATTTCTTGTACAATGACATTTCAAAAAGTAGCATGTTAAGCAATATTTCATAAAAAGGTCCATAAGGTGATCTAGAAACATGGATTTACGCCATTGCTCATTTAACAAAATCAATGACGATTGCACATTTTGGACCAAGACTGAATGCAAGAAAGTGAACTGCAATTTATTAAGAAATTTGTTACATTCATGATATCTCAACATTTTGAATCGAAATAAATCACCTGACCTGAATGAGGGTTTGACTCGGCACATAAATGCTGACATCTGCATGTTTCATTTTCACTGGTTTGGCCAAATAAAATATTGAAGATGAGCATGTCTTTTCTTACGTTAAAAACTGCACAGTTGGCCAAGGTATTCGGACAAGAGTCTCAGCTTGAACCTTATGAGAAGTTGACATCTGAATTATGGAAAATTCAAATCAGAAAGAGCCTAATACTTAATGATACTGGCTCGGAGCACAATGGATTAGCTTGGAAAAGCATCACAAGCTTCGCTCCTGAAACTTGAACAATAACATAACATGAGAACAACCAGCTAGATGTACAGCTAAAATGACAAGCTCTGGTAAAAATGAAACAGCCTTCAAGAACCATCAAACAGAACAAGGTTGATTTTGCATAGCTCTTTATACTAGCTCGTCATGTCTACCTAAAACAAACCCGTATGTGTAATGGCCTCCACTTAACGAATAGCTTGAGAATGACTTGTTATACCCCAATGAATGCCAGTTCTGGAACTTCATCCCTTGATGGAATCAATAGTGATCATCTTTGTGGAAATGGAGGAAGACTTGTACTTGAGAGAGACTATTACCCTTAACTCGATGAGATTCTCCTAAGGCTTTCTTTTCTCAATGACGTGTCAGTAAAAATAGCCTTCACTATTTTCTGAACCTGCCATAGAAAAGACATGATGTAACCAAAAGCATTCAAAGTTTCTATCAAAAAGATAAAATAGGTAGTGCAAGAAAAGTTCCAGGGATAACTTATTAGATAGCTGTTCCTTACGTTTTTAGGGGCCCCCACTTTTCCGTACGTATGCACACAACAGTTTCCTTCTGTATGTACAGAATGTTATGATTGATTTTTAAATAGAAAAGAGCATTTTCCAAACAGAGTGCAAAAATTCCCACATTCCGTACAGAACGTGTTCTGTATGCCATATGAAACAAGCGTGTTCCATATGGCTTAAAACTTTAATTATATGTAATAGTTGGATGAACGTTGTGAGTGAGCATGCTTCCAGATTACCAAATTCTATGGGTAGACTTCTCTTTCAAAGCAGACCTGATGGAAAAGCCAACTTTTCAAAGCATTAACGATCAATATCAATTACAAATTTGAACTAAAAATAGCAATCCCAGCCTTGATGATACCCCCTGGTCCCAAAAATGTAGGATGTAAGGTTAAACCCTTGGATCAAATGATATACTTTAGGTTTGCTGACTGCAGTAAGTCTTAATCTGCCAACTATTCAAGATTGGTCAAACTCTGCATAATGAGTTATGGCCTTATCTCTATAATAGATAACTGTTCCATAGGATTTTAGGCCCGACATTTCCTTCTGTATAGAACAAAATGTATTCTGTACACAACCTAATAAATAAATAAATGGTTCATCGACTTTTTTTAATATATATGACAAAAGCGCATTTCATACTTATTACACGAGCCTTATGAACAGTGATGAACACAACAATGAATCACCTATTAGACTTACCTCTGCGGAAGTAAAGCCACATCGTGAAAGATCTCCACTTTCCCATGCCTGTGTGATAGGGATAAGAGACATATCTAACAGATCTGCACACAAGATAGCTGTGTTATTTCTTGGTTAAAACAGCTACAAAAACCACATTTTGAATTGATCTTCAAAATTCACGAGTTCAAACGGTTATATTGAGGCTAAGAGCTTGGTGGCATACAGAATAGAAGTCATGTTCATATTATACAAATTCAAGATAGAAATGGCAACAATCGATTTAAATTTTTGGAGACTTCTTTTCTCAGAAAATATTGATCCATTCAATGAAATTTTTTCAGAGTCTTGAATACAAAATAGGTTCTTTCAAATCGTTTTGAACTTTCAGGAAAAAATTTCAATAGCGATTTGGATTGATTGTTAACTATGAGCTCACTCTTGCCCTATCTTTGTGAAAGCCAAGTGGAAACATGCACCTAGATACTAAATGTGAGCAGCATTTAGACATGTTGAATCATGTATGACTAAATGTTCTGGTATATCTGTGGCTCTTGTAGTTTACATTGAGCTGGATTACAGGCTACATATCTACAAGACCACCCACAGCGCAGTCGTGAACTTCTCCCACCGCACTTTTCCTTTCTAAATCAATGGTTACCCACCTCATTAGTAACATGTCTCCAATTAGAAGTTAGCCTTCATACGCTATCAACCTCATTAGTAACATGTCTCCAATTAGAAGTTAGCCTTCATACACTATCAACCACACAACTTCCATGTACCATAGCAGGCGCTACAATATGTATCGTCCGCAAGAACATAGAGGGCTGAAGCTGCAAAAAACTGGTATGTGTATCATCCGCGACCAAGTATTTGCTGGGTGGATTTGTTCGTACCAAAAGGCCACAATCCTGGCCCAGTATCCATTTCGTGAATGTTGGGCATATGTGCCTGCAATTTGTCAAATACACTTAATGATAGAAGCTGGTCTTCCACTTCATGCTTGTGTTCTGCCCTTGGATCCCTCCCAGTACATTCTACAATAGTGTTTAGATCTCCAAGAGGGTACTCTGGCAAGTGGGTTGGGTACCTAGGACATTGTTAAGTGTATCTTGCCTATTTTAACCAATAGTTGCTTGTCTCATACAAAAGATAGGACACAAAAAGAGTACGCCCAAATAGATGTAAGAGTGAACTTTCTTAGTGGTTGACCATCCAGCATGAAAGTGTTTCTATGCATGTAGCTGTGTGATGCGTTGAAGACTTTTGGTCTTTTCTATATCAACCTTCAAATCTCTTTTGGTATGAATTTAGAATGTCAATGTGTTGTTGTAAATCGTCTCTGGATGAGTTGCATAAAATACGTAGAGATCAAAATATACCCCAAACGAGATCCTTGGCCATCATTCTGTACTATCACCAACTCCAGCTCATGAATGGACAGATCAAATAAAGTCAGTGATAGCGGGCATCCCTTCTTGACACTTACGGTACTGGAGACTGGTTCAAAGATACACTCCTGGGATCTGAAACATCCAACCATCCACTCATATAAAGCTATAACCATCAGAACTGAAAATTGGTCATGGATGGAATCAACAGGCCATCGAAAATCCACAAAACAACATGTCGTCTCCTTCCTATGTCGTAAACCTCTATGATGGCCCTAAGTTTGAAAACACGATCTGTGGTAGAATGGCGTGACTTCGAACATGCTTGTCCAATAGCTAGTAGATGTCGAGTCTCAGCTTCTCTGCTCATTCTATCTCCAAGGTGGTCCCATCTAACTTAGCAATGATATGCCCAATCAAGATATTACCATGATAATTAGGCTCCTTGAGGCTTCCAGATGATATTTTTTTGTCTCCAAGTCTTCAATGTCACGGGCTGTGTTACATTTTGACTTATCCATAGGTTCACATACCATTTTAGGAGTGGGTATCATATAAAGGGTCTAAGCGTGATGGAAAGAAGGATGGTTGTGGGTATCGTATAAAGGGTGGTGACATATTGGGTCCAAGTATACAGGTCTTGGAACAATCTCATGCCAGTGCATGGAAGAATCTCATGCCAGCGCACGCCGGAAGATGAAGCTGGAGCAATACATTTGACGAATTTGAGATTGATAACATTGGAACCCTCCCGCATGGAGATATGTGGTTGTGAGGACTTTCCAAAGTTAGCCTTAGTTTTGTTGATAGACTATCATAGACCTCAGAATAGTTTGACGATTAGACAAGAATTCTTACACATACTCTCAAGTAGATTGTAGCTAGAACAGGACCAAGAGTCCTTAATATATGTTTTGATCCTATCGTTGCTCGGGTCAAGTAGGAGAAGCGATCTCTAGACATACTACCATCAATTTGCTGAAAGGAGCCCTTGTTTATAGATGCAGTTTTCGTCACACTGTTAAGTGGGAGCATTACCCTTCTTATCAGAGTAAGATAATCCATTCACATAATGTGATAGGCCCTATGAGAGAGAGAGAGAGAGAGAGAGAGAGAGAGAGAGAGAGAGAGAGAGAGAGAGCTTTATTAATGTCCTTGAAATACCCTAAGGTACATAGGACTAAAAAAAGGTACATGTCAAGTGTGCACATATAGGAGCTTAAAAGCTCAACTAGCTAAAAAGAAACAATAGCTGCAAACTCAAACTACATATAGTGAGATGGCTGGCACAGTCAAAGTCCATCAGCCTGGAAAAATCGGTGTATACCATGATGTAAAACTATCACTTAATGTGTCGTGGACCTTTGTCTCCGAGTGGACTGTCTATGTCATCTCTGCTCTTGTGGAGCTATGGACTCTAGCCTAGGAACTGGCTGTCTTTTTGGGCGTTGACACTATCTTTGTAGTCTGTTTGGAAGCGTCTGGAATCTCAGCCTCTCCATCAGATTCACTGCTCAAGGTTACCTCCTGTCTCTATCTCCAGCGGGATAGGCACTCCCTGATGCTCAGTTGTATCAAGAGGGGTACAGTTATGTCCAGTCTCGTCATCCGCAAGTCTGACATCTCCCGAATCATCAATGCAACACATCTGGAGTCCTCATATGATATTGACTGGGTGCTCTCTGAACAAGCTGTAATATCTCCCTTGTATCTCATAGTAAGCTGGCATCTCAAGAGGAAATGTGACTCATCCTCTACATCATGTGTATCACACATACTACAGAACCAGGCCTCCCGCGGGGTGCCACTATATCTGCCAGTCTCAATGGCTAGCTGATGTAGGAATCCCAAAACTGACCCATCACTATCCACAGACTGTGTGAGATACTCTCCAATAAGATCCAGGTGCTATAGGCACTGTATGGTGAACAATACAACAATTATGGTGAACTGTAGTGCTGTCAAAACAGCATAGAGTGCACCCAAAAAAAACCACATAAACCAGTGTATGTGAGAGCCATTGCTCCATCGCTGCAACAGCAGCTGTAGGTCGCAATCATTACTTACAAAATTCCTCAAAAAACATATATGTGAATTCGCTGTCCACAAAATTAACTCATTTTGTGAAACATTATAAAGTGAGAATGGGCGTATCAGGACAGCGATGGATCGCAAGCCTATTGCGCTGTGGGACAGCGAATTCAAGCTAAAAAAACCTTTTGTGACAGCAATTGGTCACTGGCCCTTGAGTGCATGTAAGATGAGAGTCTGGCTATAAACATCATCCGCCTCCGAAGGTAAAAGAGATGCTCGTAACGTAAATATCTTTTTCAATAAGAGTCCCACACACCTAGGGTCTGGATATCCCAAGAAAGAGCCAAGGAATAGAGTGTCTCCATAGAGACAATAATAACGGCCTCGAATCTCATAATAGGTAGGACATCTGAAAATGAAATGTGACAGTAGAGAGACCAATAATCTCTTTAAAATTTGCAAATCAAATATCTTACAGTTGGGGAGATTAATGTTAAGATTGTCATAGATGACAAGGGTTAGCAGATGTAGGTATGAAGAGTTTCAAACTTCCACAAATCAGCCCACTCAAGTTCAAGGTGGTTATGAAATTTTTGCTTTGCAGGTTTTTGTTTCCCAGTTTCTTAGTTCTACCAAATATGTCTCAAAATTTATTTCAATGTGTATTGAAATGAAGCCAAATGTGTGCTTTTAAACAATCTGAATGCTGTACTGGCAGTACATTAATAATGAGTTTGGGGCATGCAGGAGGATCTAGAAGTCAACTCCAACATACATTTAGCTCGACCCAAAATGTATATGCAATAAATCCACATGTTCGGCGAACAGGGGAGTATTTAACAGCTATATAAAAAGGTGCCAGTATTAAGCGGCTGTGTTTAGAAACAAATAAACATGCACGGAAGACAAATCTAAACAATAAACATGAAATGAAGACAGATCTTGCAATAATAGCCGAAAAATGTGAAGTTTCAGAGGATCGAATTCCAGCGACCCATTTTCTAGGTTTGCAGATTTAATCTTGAAGTACAATCCTTGAACAAGTTATCACAGCAAGAAGACAAATAACAGTGCTTTCAGAAATGCAAAGAGTATTACTCTGGCTGAGCCAAGAATTTCCACCACCTACCTTTGAAGAGTCTAACCAGAACCTGAAGCTAGATTTCTCCTACCTTAATTGTAGGAGCCTAGAGGGGAAAACGTGCTGAAAAATGGATTGTCTTTGTTGCCGGAAGTCGAGAGATCTGATTATTGGCTACTTTCAGGGTTAGGAAATCTTAAAGAAACAAATTAGTCATCAAACGATGTCTTCAAGCCTGTAACATTTTACCAACCAGGATAGGAGAGGATTAGGGCTAGCGCCCCTTCTCCAAGGTTAGCGTAGCGACAACATAAAAAATTTCTCCAACTTTTAACAGCAAATGGAAAGGCCATAATTTCTATCACATTAGAACAATGTGTTTGATATGACCGTAGCTTCCACCACTAGTACACGTTCTTGATGCAGCAAAGCTCCGAAGGCTATAACAGTTTCAAACTCGCCGGTCCATGAAAATGGAGCACTAAGAGGGTAACAGAGTTGACTTACCTTCATATAGTCTTAGGTGATAGAGCACTAAGAAGGGTAACAGAGGTGGCAAATTTGGGAATGGACTTACCTTCATATAGTCTTTCTTTTGTAAGTAAAAATAAAGACAAATTTTGTTAAAGAAGGCAATGATTTGCATAAAGAAAAGCTCGCCGATCAAATATGTTTTATACCTTGACTTCTACATTTGTGGTTGGAACATCACATAAATAAACAATTTCAAAAACTGCTAGACATCATGACAAGATTAACCTTAATAATGTCGAAGATGTATACCAGAAAACCTCCTCAACTTTCTCCAAGAGGCCACTCTTTTCTCAATCTTGTTCTCTGAAACAATATTGCCCACTTTTTCATCCACTGACGCTTCTTCATTCGTACTATCGTCTGTATCAGCAAATGCTTGAAGTCTTTCCATAAATCCCGCTAGTAGGTTACGAAGCTTCATAATATAGCAGTATCTATTAGCAATCAATAGCCACAGAGAGAGCTAACACTCATAACAAACTTCAAGAAGTAATCCTGACACAATCATGAACATTATACGGCAATCTTCCTCGTTAACAATTGGAAGCTCAGTATTAAGCAGTGGACCACAACCAGTTATGGACATAAGCTAGCATATTGAGATAATAGTTAATAGATATTGATATTAAGGCATGTTACCTCATTTGAATCCCAGGTATTAGTTATTACTTTGGAATCATATTGTTCAGCAACCTGGACCCTTATTTCAATTATTGGTCATATTAGTGAGTCCATGGGACCCTACAACTAGGGTCCATGAGCCTTGCAGAGCATGCCCTAGCAAAACACTGTAGAGGAGAACCTGCAAGAAACTGTACAGAGACGACCCCAGATGAGTATAAGTAGGATTATTGTCTTTTCTCATTTACTAATTGAAGGCTTTGGTTCTTTGAGGGTTCCCCTTGTTATTCTATATGACTCTTGTAAGCATGTCAGCAGAAGTTACAAATGAAGCTTTGTTATTCTATATGACTCTTGTAAGCATGTCAGCAGAAGTTACAAGTGAAGCTTTGTAGTAAGTCCTGCAAAACAGCATACTGTTACTTAAATGCGCATCTTTGTAGGAGAGAGATTTTTTATTTACAATTTGTTGTCTATTTCATTGTTACATAAAAGATATTGCATGGTGAAGGATAGTAGAGTCTACATGTGAAAGCATCTGGTATAACTGATGTGGTGAAGATCATTAGGGTATTATTTAGTTCATGTTGCTAGTGCCTACATGTCTAATGTAATATTGCCCTTAACGTGTTCTGCTATCGTATCAGTAAAGTTCGCTTCTGTAGTTCAAGTGTGTTAGTGCCTTCTAAAAGTTTCCTCTCAGTCCTCGAATCCTAAACATTTATTTCTACAAGGTTCAATACAATGTTGTGTGTCATAGACTTGAGGAGGGTGCACTCCTTATACAGAAGGTTGTTAGGGGAGCATATTAAATCAATTGCCAGAGCACAAAACACAAAAGAGTATAAGTAGGATTATTGTCTTTTCTCATTTACTAGTTGAAGGCTTTGGTTCTTTGAGAATTCCACTTGTTATTCTATATGACTCTTGTAAGCATGTTAGCAGGAGAAGTTACAAGTGAAGCTTTGTAGGAGGAACTGCAAAACAGCATACTGTTACTTAAATGGGCATCTTTGTAGGAGATAGAATTTTTATTTACAATGTGTTGTTATGTCATTGTTACATAAACGATATTGCATGGATGTGTTCATAACCTGGTATCGGAGTGCTTTCTAGGTGAAGAATAGTAGAGTCTACATGCAAAAGCGTCTGGTATAACTAATGTGGTGAAGATCAAGGGTAATATTTAACTCATGTTGCTAGTGCCTATATGTGCAAGAGTCCAGTATAACTAATGTGGTGAAGTTCACAAAGGTAGCTCCTAATGTGTTCTGCTATCGTGTCAGTAAAGTTCGCTTCTATAGTTCAAGTGTGTTAGTGCCTTCTAAAAGTTTCCTCTCAGTCCTAGAATCCTCAACATTTTTTTCTACAAGCTTTGATATAATGTTCTGGGTCATAGACTTGAGGAGGGCCCACTCTTTATACACAAGGTTGTTTGGGGAGCATATTAAATCGATTGAAAGAGCACAAAACACAGAATTATCTTACGGAGAGAGCACCTAGTTTTCTTTTCTGTTGTAGATGGCACCAAACAAGTCAGATTCAAGATAAAATTAGATCAATGTATCAGAAAAGAAAATTGAGCAAGTCTGTATTAATGTCTCTAGAAGCTGCTCAAGAATACTAGAAAGTTCCAACCTGGCTAATTTCTACAGGTTGCCTTAAAATCTGACACTGCCATTTGATAGAGCAAGGAAAGTTATGCAAAGTGGCATATTAGTTGCTCGAAGGAATTACACATCTACAAATTGGCTACATACCCCCAGGTATTCAAAAACCTAGGTGTGCAAGTTGAGTTGATCTACAACTGATTGGAGCACGCCACTTTAGCCATACTAAAGCTCTACATTGGCCGTCTAGATGAACCACAACCATAGTTTACTTTCGTCGATTTTTTCGACAGATTTTCATTGTTTTTGCAGATTTGGTAGCTATTGCCCAGCGCCCTACTACCTCATCATTTTCGACACTTTTCGTCACCGACTTGCTGTCCATTTTTTATAATGATTGGAGGCTGTCCAGCGCCCTACTACCGTCTCATTTTCAGCGGTTCTTTTCACCGACTTGCTGTCCGTTTCTGCTATTGATTGGAGGCTAATCGGCGCCTTACTTCAGCACCCTTTCCAGCCTATTTTTCAGCATATTGTGGATCTTGGTAGTTGCTGCCCAGCCCCCTATTGTCTCACCATTCTCAACGGATTTCTCCATCGACTTGCTGCTCATTTTGCTGATTATTTGTCGGCTGTCTAGCGCCCTCTTTCAGCACTTTTTTCAGCTTATTTGGCGCGAGTTGAGGATTCGGATTGGTGGCTGGTTGGTGCAACTATTCTGTCATATCTTCAGCTTTTACCTCTCTTTGTTGGCACTACTGATTGGACAACGGATCAGCACCCACCCAGGTATTGCTTGCGCCCATTTGTACTTCCTTTTTGCACCTACTTGCTCTCTTTTTGTTCACATACTGCTCTTTTTCCAGCCCCCTATTTCCCTCTCATATTTGTTATTTTGCTGCCTCACACTTTTTTCCATTTTGTTAGAACCCTTCTACTTATTGGCCTTGCACATTTGCTGTCCATTATTCTACTTTCTCCGCACCTTACTTTCTGATTATTATCCATCTTGATTGGCTGATTCTGTGCCATTTTTGGTGATTTTGGAAGTTAAACTAAGTTGGGGTGACGACAAACGTCCTCTCCCTCAGGTTTTGTCTCTTCCTTAGTCCCTATGGCAACTTCTTTATCAGAAAACCCACCGCGGAGCTCTTTAGATGATCGTTTTACACATATTGATGACCGCATGGATCATCTTGAGAGTCGTATTGATCGTGTTCTTTCTAGCCTTGAGACTATCCTACCACGAGGGGATGCCATTCCCCCAGACATTCTTCATCGTCCTGGTAAAGCACCTCTATTTCCTATTTTGAGTACGCCTACTCTTGCTTCATCTTCAGGAGGTGCTTTTGGTAGTACGTTTGGTCTCCTTTCATATAGTGCTAGTCCTTATGGGTCTCCTTTTAGGTCTTCTGTACCACCACCTGGATTT
The DNA here is from genome assembly GCA_029204225.1 of Diphasiastrum complanatum. Classification (NCBI taxonomy): domain Eukaryota; kingdom Viridiplantae; phylum Streptophyta; class Lycopodiopsida; order Lycopodiales; family Lycopodiaceae; genus Diphasiastrum; species Diphasiastrum complanatum. The sequence continues at coordinate 28,968,977 of CM055109.1, read as the reverse complement.
CCCTACGCACCACTAGGATTTCCTTCTCCTACTTTTTTAGGTAATCCTGAGCCCCATTTTGCTCGTGATTTTCGTGATCGCATCCAGCTTACTACTTATTCTGGTTCGTCTGACGGGAATATCTTGGAAAATTGGTTCTCTGAATTAGAGACCTATTTTCTTATATATCCCAAGATTGAAACCTAGAAAGTGCAGTTGGCCGCATTAAATTTAGATGGTAGAGCTCAGACTTGGTGGCGTGTTTATCGCTCTGAGCCTACTCGTGAGGGGTTACATATATGGCCCACTTTTCGTCATGATCTTCGTATGGCTATGATTGAACCACAATGGTTGGTTCGCCAACGTGATCTGTTTCGTAGCCTTCGCCATACTAGTGATTTGACTACTTATATTGATCAGTTTATTGAGCTTTCCTACCTTTTTACCGATCTACATCCTACAGAGCTTATTTCACGTTTTATTGCCAGTCTTAGAGACACCTTACAATATGATGTCTCATCTTTTCGGCCTCTTACTCTCTCAGATACTATCTCCTTGGCTACTACCTTGCAGCATAAGTATCATGAGTTATCCACTTCTCATTTTTCTTGCTCTCATTCCACTGCTTCTCTTACTTTGGCTTCTTCTACTACCGTTCCTCCTGGTCCTCCTACCGCCGTTTTTTACCATGAGGCTCTTACTCCTGATGATTATGATGTTTATATCCAGATTCTTGATACTCCTGACCCACATTCTGTTGATGAGCCGGCTGACCCGCTTCCTGATGATCCTGCTTCCGCCGCTTGCCATGCACAACTTGCTTATGCTACTTGGGCTGGTGGGCGTCCTGGTCCTCATTCTATTTGGTTACGTGTTCGCATTTTGGGGCGAGAGTATATTGCTTTGGTGGATCCTGGCAGTACACATTCATTTATTAGCAGTTACATTTCCACCAGGATTCGTGCTACACCTATTTCTACTACACAGTCTCTCAGTGTCGAGGTTGCTCGTTCCCATTCTTTTTCCAGTTCTCAGATGTTTCAGGGCTTGGACTATAGCATTGGTGACTTCTCTGGACAGGCAGATTTCTATACTATTCCTCTGGAGCGCTATGACATTATTTTTGGTGCAGATTGGTTTTCGTCACTTGGTACTGTTGCTGTGGATCTTTCTCAGCAGACATTGTCTTTTACACATGTTGGTCGGCATCATTTACTTTCTGGTATTGATTCCCAGAGTGACTATCAGTTGGTTACCGGGAAGCAGTTTATACGTAGCCTGCCAAAAGCTCATGATGCAGCTCTTCTTTCCATTCAGAGTACATTAGTTGTTGCTTCACTTTCACCGTCCGTGGGTCCTCTTACTCAAGTTGATGCTGCTCCGGATTTACGGTTGTTGCTACGTGCCTTGCACCTATATGCCTTGATTCACAGATATCGTATTCGGTGGTCATTCCTGGTTTCATTGATATTGAGGCTGTATACCTTGGTGGTATTTCTACTATTGCTTTTGCACCTACCTCAGATAGCCCTCCTGGTTCGATGGTTGGTGCGGTATCTTCTCCATTGGTCTCTATATCTCCATCTCTTGAGTCCGCTATGGCCGATGTTCTTGCTGATTTCTATGGGGTCCTTCACAGGTCCACGTTTGCTGGTTCCCTCGCTATTGGTGATCAGGTTGTATCTTCTTTCGCTTTATTCCATGGATCTCTGCTTGAGGTTTGTGATCTGCCTCATGATATTTCTACGGTTCCTGACATGATTCATGAGCCTTTCGCCCTTACAGTTACACATTTCCCATCCAAGGATATTTGCCAGATGGTCACTATTACTTATCTAGGGTATTTATATGCTGGGATCTTTCTAGATGAGTATATGGGGATCCTTCGGTCTCCTTGTGTTTCTACATATAGGTTTCCTGCAGTCCATGCCGATGCTATGGCTATATGGCATTCCTGGTTATTACATATAGCTTGGTTTCATTTGGACCTGTTGATTGGTGCTGGTTTTTCCATATTACTGATCGCCTATGGTGCAGATATCTCTATGATTATGCATGTGGCTCTCTATGTGTTCCTTGGATTGTTGCTCATTGTCAGGCTTGGTATATCCTGATGGCTTGGGTTATTGCCTCCGTTCCAGCTACAGTTTTGCCACTTTGTTCTGGTGTTCTGAGACCATCAGGGTACCTCGAGAGAGTTCCTTCTCCTCTCTTGGATAGTTTTCGGAGATGTTGCCGCCATATACTTCAGTGTTGCTCATATGTGCTTTGATACTCATTCCCAGATACACGTGGATATTGCTCCGATGCTTGCTACTGATGTTGCGGATCCTGTTCCTCGTTCCAGTGCATTTCTTCTATTCCTCACTTGTGCGCCTGGTGTGTACTTTTACGGCCAGTTCTGATGGGTCATCCGATTCTCCATCCGTTCTTGGTGTATCCTATGATGGATTGGTATGTCCATATGAGGTCTTTCTAGATGAGTTTTCCGGCTACAGTTTTTCAGTTGGGGCCTCTACTATTTCTAGATTTGTTGCTACTGTTTTCATGCATCATGTCTTTTTAGATGATGCATTGATTTCTTGGACCTTCTGGAGCTTTTGGCATGCTGCTCTTCTCGTGATATGTGCCTTGAGGGTACCGTGTGCCATTGCTACTTCTCATTCATGGGCCTTATGGATACCTTGGGCTTTTGACCATGCTGGTGCATATTTCTCCATTTTAGCTATCCTTTGTCAGGATGATCTCTTTATGCTCCATGTTTCTTGGGATATTGCTTGCTTTTCCATGCTGTTATAGCGTGCATGTTATCCTGCTTATGTTCCTACTCTTTGGTGCTGGTCTTTCGATGCTGCTATCTTTTCTTGGGGCACCTTGCACATATGGTTGATGGTTACGTGTATGATGCGGCTATTCGCGATGAGTGTCCATCTCTTTTTCAGTTTCCTTATTGGCTTCTCGTTGCTGATGCAGTTCTACCTTCTCGGGCTTTTTGGATACCTTGGTATGATGTCCCTATCTTTTGGGCTGATCCTCTACTAGCTTGGGCATTGCGGATACCTTGGCATTCCTAGTTGCTGCTTGATCTTCTTCTGGTTTCTTGGAATTCCTGGCTGTTCCATATTGCTTGGTTTCTGATGACGCGGCCGAGATGTTCCCTTCGTCGCCATGATGTTGATCCTGAGTTGTTCCCTTCCTTACCAGCTGCCATTCACCAAGTTCGCCTTCACCATAGTCGACGTTGCCGACAGATTCAATTTTTGATCCAGTGGGATGGTCGTCCTGTTGAGGAGGCCACATGGGAGCCTATTGATGTGTTTTATCATACACCATTATTGGCAGATCAGGTTGATGATTGTAGTATGTACAACAAAATGTCTAGTTTTACTTTGTGAGGCAAAAATCAAAGGGATAAGGCCAACATTGTTGATGTGATTCTCTATGTGGATGATAGTCCTAAGAAGAACCAACAGGATCTTAATTGATAAAAGTAAGCAGGAGCTAACAAAAAGTTTGCCATGAAGGATTAGTATTCCTACACTACTATTGAAGGGTTTGAGATGTAGAAAGAATCATTGAAGAAGTTTAATATGTTGCAGTGGAAGCCTTATTAGCAGGTGCCATGATCTTCAACACAATGCCTACATATAGTATAGCATAACTATTATGGTCAAGATCATTAAGGCACTATTGCTCCTACTCTATTTTGAAATCGTATCAATAAAGTTTGATGCTCTCTTATATGTTCACTCGTCTTATGTGATTGTGCTATTGTGGGGGTGTGAGAACTAGTACGATCTGGCTTTCTCCCTCAAGTTTTCGTACACTCTCATGCTAATATCATGTTCTTTTTTTGAAGTTGCCCAACTTGCTTTGGAGTATATTTTCTTTGGGGCCCACACCATTGTATCACGTGATAGGTTTTATAATTAATTTTTCAACCTTGCCAGATTCATTTTTATGTCTGGTGCCATTTATGCTCCATTTGTATAGCTTGACCAAGTAATCAGATATTATTCAGAGGTTCGCTCATCTTTCCGTTATACTTCCTTTTACAGGTTTGACTCCAGCTTTTGGACCTTACATATTTATGCTATCCTATTCTACAGTGCTATATCAACATAGTACATACATATGTTGTCCAGCATATGCATTTTGCAGTCTTCAATCAACATCCAAAATTGACGACATCTTCATTACAATTAAGTCCAACATGATGGCAATGTTTTTGTCAATCGAAAGAGTTATGCATATGGCATAAGGACACTGGGATACGTATTGAAAATATTGATATTGTTCAGGACTATTAACTCATTTGGACCCCACTTATAACATAACTATTTTAGGACCATGTTATCGTATCACTTGGGCACACTTATTTTCAAAGCTCAGTTACATTGGGCCTATTGCTAAGGCACAAGTAGCGGGACCATCACCCCGGCCCTTGAGGGGATATGGTATATGGAAACCTTCTAGAAACCTTAGGAGGGACCCCAATAATATAAGTAGGATTAGTTCTTCTCATTTGATAGTTGATCATTCTGGCCAGTCCTTTGACAGCTCTTTGTAGCAGAGCATTGTGGCCATCTTTGGAGAAGCTCTACGGTGTTCCTTTATAGGAGGGCCTGCAAACCAGCGTTTTGATGTCTGTATTGCATAGAACCGTCAGCGGTTCACCACGGTTCTGAGAACCGTACAGTGAACTGTACGGTTCTTAAAATTTTTTGTCCAGAACCGTGGTGAACCGTATTGATTAATTAATTAATTAATTAATTTATTTTTTTTTAGTTTCCCCCCCAAAAATAACCCAAAAATGTGCAAAAAAAAGGCCAAAAAAATCTGTGGAAGTCTGTGAATTCTGTGAAATCATCTGTAAAATCTGTCAATCATCTGTGAATTCATCTGTATCATCTGTGAAATCATCTGTATCATCGATTTATCTGTCAAATCATCTGTACATCATGTGAAATCTGTGAAATCTGTGAAATCAGTGATGATTTCAGATGATTTCACATCTGTCAAATCATCTGTATCATCTGTCAAATCATTTGTACTGTGTACATCATGTGAAATCTGTGAAATCTGTGTCATCTGTAAAATCTGTGAAATCTGTGTCATCTGTGAAATTTGGTATTCAGAGATTGCACAGGTGATTTGGTAATTGATTAATTAATTGATTAAATAGAGGAACCGTACAACGGTTCTGAGAACCGTGGGTTCTATGCTGTATTGACATCTTTGTGGGGGATCTATCTCAATTACAACTTGCTACATATCTTCATGATTATTTGCATGGATGCGCTCATAATTCAAATCTAGATAGCAAAACAAAATTCTTGTATGCACAAAAGAGGTTAACTGTCTCTTTGTTATAAGATAAGCCCGTAGATGAGTGCACTACCTGGACTGTTTCATCAGCGCCAATATCATTCAAGGAAAGCACTTCTTTTGTCAGCCTTGACACTACCGTCTCCAGCATCAGATTCCTCACCTTTGAATAAACACTTTGTGGTAATAATGGTTGCCATTTGCCACGAATGTTTGTCAATATATGAATCACCTAGAAGTATGAACATGGGATAGGATTATCATTAAAATTTACAAAGAAAACATTTATATGATTCATCAACTACAAACCACAAATGGTGATAAGTTCTACACTCTTACAGAAAGGACAGTTTTATGAACCACCCCAACATGTAACAACAATGACCGAACCTTTCATATAACTTAATAAATTGAATGCTTACCATTTCCAGTCAGTTACAAAGCAAAAAGAATCATACATAATTTGCTCTACAATAGAGAAAGAAGCGATCCTATCCCACTACTTACTGTATCATAAAGTTGTGGTAGGTCAGCCACTTGCAATCTATACTTGAGCAGTCCTATTTCCATGATTGCAATATCAATGTCGTGGCAATATGTAAACGATTCAAATGGAAAATAGCTTGCACAAGGCCAACCCATCACACCCAACAATCTCATCATTACTAAAGTCTTAAAAATTCCTATAATCCTAAAAATTTGTCAAGACTGTTCACAAGCTTACGTGATCCAATGCTTGACTTGCAATTTCCCGATTTCTGTTCTCATCCGTAAATCTGAATCCGTTTCCTTCATCAAGAGCCTGAAGCATAGAGATCCACAAGTGACTAAATGGATAGGAGTGCCAAAAACCATGCATATCAACAGAATAGTATATGACAAGAATATGCCGGAATTTTAAGAGCTTTTTCCATTTTCTTCCATCAATTAACACTAAGCCTCAAATAATACAACTTCGTCGAATGATAAGGATGACCCACAGATCAGGAAAGTGTACATACAGGCTACAGCTAAATTTGATCATTGCTGCTATCCTTCTTCTGGCTAAGATGCGTACAAAATTCTCAGCAACACAGTAAAATTCATTAAATAGCTACAGCCTTGCGTAACGCCTAAATCGTTTTCCATGTGCACTAGTGACTCTAGAAACTATTACAGATTGCATAAGGCAACCACCTGCAGGGCAGAAGGTAGTTGTACTTGCTAATTCTCAACAAGCTCTCTTTGTTAGAAAACCGAACCAACTTGCTCATACAAATAACCCAAGACAAGATTCCTATTGTGATGAAACAATAGCCAAACACATGAGAGAATACAAGTGATGAGAAACTCCAAGTATGTCCCATTGCAAATGAGCTAGGGTGCACAACATACTTATAGACTTTGGTCTATTCCAAAAGCAAAATCAATCTAAATGCAATTGCCTAATTAATGTCTCTATATATGGTAAAAGTACTATTGGAATATCAATCCACACTCTAAAGAGAACTATCAAACAGGGCGGATAGCTCAGTGGTAGAGCATCTCATCCAGTATGAGGGAGGTTCTGTGTTCGAATCCTAGTCTGTCCATCCATATTATGATTTATGGATTTCTAACATGGTATCAGAGCCAAGTTAGACCTAACAGTCCCAAGTTGTGGGGCAGGTGACAGCTAGGACCCCAACCAAGTGTGGCTTGAGGGGGGGTGTTGGAATATCAATCCACACTCTAGAGAGAACTATCAAACAGGGCGGATAGCTCAGTGGTAGAGCATCTCATCCGGTATGAGGGAGGTCTTGGGTTCAAATCCTAATCTGTCCATCCATATTATGATTTATGGATTTCTAACAAGTACCAACATCTATCTATAGCAAAACTTGTGCTCCAAATCAAGTACTAGAATACCACTTGACTAACTAAATTCTAACTTGACTTTTACTAAATATAGGTAAAGGCCCCTAGAATTAGCATGCAGGCATGGCCCACTCATCCTAATTAATCCTAAACATTCAAGTAATAGAGCATCCCCAATAGAAAGATAAAACGTATACAATACTTCCTCACACAAAGTAACTGATACTCCCCCTCAAATACTTTCTCATACAAAGTACTGACATTATCTGGTTTACAACAACTATCCAACTCCACGTAAGTTTTCGGGATAGCACTTCATCTTTTTCCAATCGAGAAGAGAAAAAAGCCAAAAGTTTCCGCGTATCCTATGCACATAACCCTCTGAATGAATCCAAAATGACTCGTGATGGTTGTGACTTATAAGCAATACATATAAACTACGGTATCAATACATGATGTTACCCGTAGATTCAAACAACTAACTCGGAAGTAACGCTCCTGATTCTTGTAACCCAGTTATCTTCAAGAGAGAATATTTCTCAAAGAGTGCTATTCCATTATTAAAATCTCGATCGGAGATTATTTCAAAAGAATATATTGTTAGAAGGAATTTCATTCCTCGCATCATCTCACTAATCCTAGTTCTTACAAAGATCAAGTTGAACATTAAGGAATATAAACCAAGCCAAGTTTCAACGACCCCTTTCTTGTAATAAAACTCTCTAGTTCTGATACAAATCAATCGAATTCATTTTCAGTAACTTTTTTTATACAAGAATGTTTTCTAATTTTCCTTCCCTTCCCTTACATCGTCTAACTAGATTTCAACAACAATCCTTAGAAGATTCCAATAGTATCAAAAATATCCTAGCGATCCTGATTGCAAAAACTGGTCCTCCATCTATACATATTATGGATTCCTCTTGGAATCAATGCTATAGGTTTTTTCATAGATAACTTTCTATCCATCTACTTCTCCCCCTTTTGATAGGAAACTACACTGGCTTCCAATAGGTGTCGTATCAGTCGAGATATGGCCTAGGAGAAGTCTTCGAAAATCTTAAAAGCCAAAAATATGTGTTGCATTAACCTAACTCAATACGATTGATGTCCCAACACGTTTACCTAATCAAAAAGGGATTATTGATTAGCCAGGGAAGAATAACCATATATTAGAAAACAATTTGGTTAACCATTCATGTGACATCGTCCAAGGTCACCGCGTAATAATAATTACCTTCCAAGGAATGAAATCGGGTTTAACAATAAGAAATGCACTAATATATTCTTAGAATAAAGAAATAGTATACAACGTTTCCGATTTTGTAAACTTGAGATATCCCTTAGGAAATATTGTCAATACTTCAAATTTTCGACAAAATACCCATTTTGTGATCAATAGTAGTTGGTTGGCATCATTCCAGATATAAGGCCTTACTATGGTCAGCCCGATCTAGTTAGTTTTAGATCTTCCCTTTGGAATTGCCTAAGTCCCATATCACAGGTTCTTCCTCTAGGAAAACCCTCCACTTCCGGATCTAACCGTCCAAAAATCAAATGTTGGAATAACTCATATTACTTTAGAGTTTAGCAAATCGGTACTACGTGAAGCTCTCGGGAATTTCCCCAAATTCCAACTTCATACTACAAATTCCAACTCATGTTTTCTTTCACCCCTTTTCAAGTTCTATACGGTCACTGAGGGAAATTTTTGGTCTCGCCCTAATATTCCTCAGGTTGACAGACTTGGAAATGGGAAAGAATGAGTGGGAATTTTATCCATTTAAGAACAAATTTGATTATAATGATTCAACTAGAAGTTCTCTAATTATGGTTGAATTGGTTGTTCGTGCAATACAAAAAATTGCATACAGTCCTTATTCAATCTGAGAGTTTTTTGGTTGAGTCACTCTTGCCAAATTTTTGGGTTCTTAAAGAAATGGTTCTTTTGATAAGCCGGACCTCAAAATCAAATTTCTGAATGAGTTCTGCCCATTGGACCTATTCGATTAGAGAGTAATGTGGCTTACCATCACTTATTGGTTTCTTGTTTTCTTGTTTTGGTGTTCAATGGCATTTGCAATTTCTACTCCCATTACTACAGGCTTAACTTTTCCAATTTTGAGGCAATTTGACCGGTATTCTGGCCAAGAAACAGCAATGCAAGCGTTTCAGAATTCCACAAGGAATTCGGCTAGCATGCTACTGGCTTTGAAGGAAGTTCCCTTCGCCTAAAAATGACCAATAAATTTCATTTTTCATGCGGGACTATACGAATTAACAGTTTATAACAGGTCTAGACAAGTATTGCATTTTATTAGCCAGTTGCATTTTGCTTTAATGGAGTTCATTAAATCAGGAAATGACAAAGTCTTCTCCAATAAGAGAAACTTCCAATTATGTTAACTAGTTTGCTTAAGTTAACGCATGAAAATGGCAAAGCAAATTACGATTTTTTATCAACCCACGTGCTTGCAAAAATGCATTATCGGCAAACTATATAGTTGCAAAAAGCACTAAAAAACGGCAAATAATTGACCCATTAAAATTCACATGAAGTCCCATTCAACTGTATTGAAAAAAATAAAGACCCCAATAATCTTGTAAAAAATGTTTTGTGATTGTCGGGGGAAAAAATAAAAATAAAAAGCGCCGCGACCTCCAAAAAACCCGAGCAGGATCAGAACCCGGCCACACGAGAGAGAGAGAGAGAGAGAGAGAGAGAGAGAGAGAGAGAGAGAGAGAGAGAATAGAATAGAATATATTCATGTCTTTTGGGTGCCCTTGGGCACATAAGACAAAGAAAAAGTACATCAGAAAGGAGCATTGTCCATGTTGGACTTATTTCTATCTGCTAAAGCTAAAAACAGAATAAACTGGAAATAAAACCAAAGCTTAACCTCCAGCTATGGTGAGGGTACAAAAGCAGTAGCTTAACCACCAGCTACACGGAGGAGTACAACTCACTAACCGAAAGAGAAGGACTGTGTGATTTGGTGTGAGGCACACGGTGGCCTCTGATGACGAACTCTGGACGATCGAGGAAGACGCTGGAGCTTCCGTCGGCGAGCTGGAATGTCAATCTCACTATCAGAAGTATCCTCCCTAACTCTTTTCTGAAAGAAAAGTGTAATATGTGGCTGGCTGTGGTCAACATCCTGATCACTCGGCATAAGTTGAGGATCTCAAGGAGAACAACTCTCGCAAAAGTAAACCAACACATCTCGCATCGGGATAGGCAAAGAAGGAACCAAGCGTGAGTGGAGTGTCCCGATAAAGACAGTGGTATCTGCCTCTGATCTCATAGTAAGCTGGACATAAGAAAATAAAGTAAAACTCATCCTCAACCTCCTGTAATGTACAGCACCGACAGATCCGTAATGGTTGTGGCAGGTCTGCGTATCTGCCAGTCTCAATAGCGAGCTGATGAGAAGAGACCCGCAGCTGACCGATGCGGTAGCGCAGGCCAAAAGACAACGGCTGAGAGAGATAACTCGGTCTAACGGGAAGCCCTGAAGCATCTAAGTGAAGAAAGTGAATGCGGTAGAACTGAAGCTTAACCCGTGCAGGATCAAGGTGAGACCAAACAGTATGTATGTATGCTCTGTAGATCCGTCTACGAATGAACGCATGAGTCCCACTGGGGAGGTCAGACATAGATAATCCCCAACTATGTAGAAAGTCTGAAGCATAGTGAGCTTAAATCCAATGATGAATATATGAGTCTCAAATTACTATGTTGACGAATCAAGGGAAAGACGAGCACCACGTGCACATAATAAGTAGAGGAAAACCTCTCCATCTGAGCAAGAGCAGAGCGCCCCTTGCGGAGCCTAGTCAATGCAGCTAGTCGAAACGAAAGCAATGGGCCAGAAAAGAGAACACCCAGGTATGTGTAAGACGCTACTATCTCTAGAGGCTGTCCATCAAAATAGAACATAGTATCTCTCATATGCTGCCTGTTGGTGTTAAACACCATAACCTTAGTCTTTCCAATGTTCACCATTAGCCCCCATATCTGACAGAAAGTATACAAAGCATCCAGATGTCACTGAAGTCCTGTATCTGAACTAGATAGTAAAACCACATCATCCGCATAAAGAAGGATGGGGATAACAATATCTGCTAAGGACAGCCATCCCCCCCTTCTTCCCGAATAATACACTCAAGGTCGTCAATGTATAAAGCAAAAAGGGTGGGTGATAAAGGACATCCCTGCTTTACTCCGACCGTACTATGAATATATGAAGACCATCCATCTCCATCACGAAATCTGGCCAAAACTCTCTCATATAATGTGATGAAAGCAGCAATGATCTCCTGTCAGACGCTGACTCTCTGTTTCCTGAACTTCGCGGCCTCAATGATACATCTCAGTATGAATATCTGGTCTGTTGTGGAGTAGCCAGCTCTGAAACCTGCCTGTCCCATAGCATATAACTCCTTTGTCTCTGCATGAGCGCTGATGATAGACTGCATAACAGAACCATAAAGCTTAGTCATAGTGTGGCTGATCATAATAGTACGATAATTTTCTACATTCAGAGGATCACCAGCCTTAAGTATAAGGTGCAAAAGGTTAGTACACCACGGTGTGGGAAGGCCAAAAATAACAGATTGGTTAAAAACGTAGGAGATGTATGGAGCAACAATATGGGCGATAGGTTTTAGCAAGTCCATACTTAGAGAGTCAACATCAATGGCTTTATGGTTTTGGCCATTTTTTATGGCGTTTTCAATCATGGACGGAGTGAAAAGGGTGAATTCTGAAGGACGGGTTGAGTTAAAGTACCCAATGAATCTATTCTTCTTAAGAAAAGAGTAGTGATCTTCATAGAATTGTTTAACTGTATAAAGTTTTGCAGCATAGTCAATCCACGATTCAATGGCAATAGGAGCAGGCCTACATGAGTTTTTAGAAAACATCTTCCAAAAGAAGGTGGAAGAAGAAGAGTCCAAAGAATCGATGAGTTTTTGTGCGAGAGACTGAAAGTACATGGTCTTCTTCTGCAAAGTCATCCTACGATATTCTCTTTGTTTAGATGCTAAGGTGTCAGGAGAATGATTTTGAGCATAAACAACCTGCTTATGTAGAGAGAGGCACTCATCATCATACCATCTATTGTAAGTGCGTTTATAAGATGAGAAAGTTTTGGAAGGATAAGCAGTATTGGCTGAGCAAAGAAGCGACTGAGATAAAAAGTCGGCTTGCTGGTCCACTGAAGATGAGAAGGGGAAATCGTGGAGCATTGTGGCCAGAGAGGAAGTGTAAGTAGGAAGACCAATTGGAGAGAAAGAAGGGACGATGGTGGCGTGTGGAATGTGGAGTCATAACAGTACCAAGAGTAGCATGGCCGAGAGACAGGAGCAATAGAGAGTGATCAGAGATGGTAGGGTGCATAATATAAAAAGTATGAAGAAACGGAATTAAAGCTGGTGAGCCAATGAAGTAGTCAACAACGCTGTGTCCACCACCGTGCGGATGGCAAGTAAAAACTGATGATGATGGCCATCGAGAAAGGCCATTCAGAATGGCTAAAGAGTGAGATTCTGCAAGTCCAATCAACTGTTCTCCAAAGTGTGTAGCTGGGGTATCAGCATCCCGAAAGGTCCTGTCCAAACCCACATCCAAAACCTGAATATGTAGGAAATCACTATCTGCATGAAACTCTGTCTGCTGGGTGTTGGTGCGAGCGTTAAAATCGCCTGCTAATAAAATAAGGCCCTGCTGTGCAAGGCTGGCTATATCATCTGAAAGAGCTGGAAGGGGTCACCACCATAATCTGCAAAAGCTGATGTCTGAGGGGCAAAATAACAAACTGCTATAAAGAGATCTTGAGGTAACCCTAAGAAGTGACCATAAAACTGTAACCAAATAAATCGTGCAAATGGATCACTTTTGAGTAGCTTAAAATGAGTACGAAAAACCTCCTTACCATAAAAATGAAAGATCCTTTGAGCTTAGCTCGAAGGCATAAAGCAGAATTACGTTGTTCAATGGAGCGAAACTTTATGAATAGAACCTTATCATCAAATTTGCTCCGCCAAGCAGTGTCAAATCCCTCCAGATTATGTGCAAGTTTAGATACAAGAAGGTCTTTCGCCTCATCAAGTGCCTTGTTTCCATTAGGGATACCCCTAACTCGTATATTAAGAGCCTTCTTGGCTCTTCTCTCTTGTTCTGTAAAAACATTCTCTAACGTAGAATTCACTAACGAAGGCTGAACTTGGTTAGAGGAATTACCAGCTTGCTTAAGAACTAAAGCCCAAGTACGAGTGTCTTCCACTTCCTTTGCCAAAGATGAGATTTTACTTTCCACATCTTGCTGTGAATGAGTGTCATGTATCCCTTTCTCTTTCATCCTGTCAATGGTGCTTTGTAAATCTTTATTAGAGAGAGAGAGAGAGAGAATATAGAATATAGAATATATTAATGTCTTTCGGGTGCCCTTGGGCACATAAGACAAAGAAAAAGTACATCAGAAAGGAGCGTTGTCCATGTTGGACTTATTTCTATCCGCTAAAGCTAAAAACAGAATAAATTGGAAATGAAACCAAAGCTTAACCTCCAGCTATGGTGAGGGTACAAAAGCAGTAGCTTAACCACTAGCTACGCGGAGGAGTACAACTCACTAACTGAAAGAGAAAAACTGTGTGATCTGGTGTGAGGCACACGGTGGCCTCTAATGACGAACTCTAGACGGTCGAGGAAGACGCTAGAGCTTCTGTCGACGAGCTGGAATGTCAATCTCACTATCAGAAGTATCCTCCCTAACTCTTTTCTGAAAGAAAAGTGTAATATGTGGCTGGCTGTGATCAACATCCTGATTAAAAAGAAAGAAAGAAAGCTTTATTAATGTCTTTTAATGCCAAAAGGCATATAGGACAAAGTAAGTACATCTCAAGTGTGATAGATACTGAACGGAGCATAGAAATGTCTCCATAATCAAACAACACAACAACTAGATATTAACCTAACAAGACTAAACAACTAAAGTATCTCATCTGCCCTCAAGACATGAAAGTCTGAGATATGGTACATCGGGAATCATATAACTAAAGTTGTACAGTAACCATCTGAGTTGTAGGATAGACCGTATCATGTCACTGCAGGACCACTGCTGAGAAAAGCAAGGATAGAAGATGATGATGAAGATGCACGAACTGAGGGCCGGCGTACGTGAGCTCCAGATATGGGAAGTCTCTGTGTAGCCATAGTGTATGGTCTGGAAACAGTACGTTGTCGGCGATCAACATCCCGAGATAAGGTATCTAACTCATCCTTGGACAAAATGTCGGCATCAATATCTGCTCTGGAAGGTCTCCTAGAGAAAAAGGAGGTAATCTGGGTCTGCTGGGAGTCATGGTATCCATCACGATCTCTCTAACAAATATCTCTACGGAGGAGGAACATCTCACGCAGCATCAATGCAACACATCGAGGATAAATGAGTGAGCACAATGTAACTGGAGTATCCCGGAAAAGACAATGATAACGTCCACGGATCTCATAATAGATGGGGGCATCTAAAAAGAAAATGCTCCTCTGACTCCACCTCCCCTAATGTACACATCTGACAAAGTCTGCTCATGTGAGGGATTCCCTGGAAACGCCCTGTCTCCGCATATAGCTGATGTGAGGAAACTTGGAACTGCCCAGTGTAAATTGGAGGCAATGTGAGAGTCCGCTATCCAGGTAACGAGGCAAAACTGGGACCCCAGAACTGTCTAGCTCTAGGAAACTAGATTCCTAGAGCGATAAAAGTCTGGTTTGACCCCCAAAGGCCCTTGCCATGTCACTCAAGAAAAAAAAAAAACCCTCTAGAGAGAGAGAGAGAGAGAGAGAGAGAGAGAGTTAGAATTATTAATATTAACATCTTTGGTACCCAAAGGTACATAAGACAAAAGAGAGTACAAAAGGTGAGGAGCATTGTCCGCATACGGACTTATTTACTAGTAGAAAAGAGAAGAAGACAAGAAACTAGCATATCTATCTCGCTATCTCTAAGAAGAAGAAATATCCAAGCTTGACTACCAGCTTGCGAAGGTACAATGCAAGAGCTTAACCACCTGCTCTGCTGTTCAATAACCCTCTCCAACTCATCAATATATAATCCAAAAAGTGTAGGAGAGAGGGAACATCCCTGCTTCACCCCAATAGTGATCCTGATCTGCTCTGAGATACCTCTGTCACTCCGAAAACATCCCAATACTCTCTCATAAAGTGCCACCACTGCTAGGACTGTGTCATCAGAGAAACCAAGGTCTTGTATCCACTGAAGGAGTAAGGAGCGTGGGATGGAGTCGAAGGCTTTCCTGAAGTCAACGAAGCAACAATAAACTCGCTCTCGCCGGTGCCAAGGTTGCATTCAAACGATTCAAACGTACCAAACGTCCACGTGGGATCAGAGAGAGTGGTAGGAGAGATACGAAAATCATGGATGAGTGAGATGGATGATGGTGGTCCCATAAGGTAATCAACAACACTATGGCCGCCACTGTGGGGCTGGCAGGTGTATCTGCCCGAGTCGGGCCAGCAAGTTAAACCATTAAAAATGGCCAACTCATGAGCTTCTCCTAATTGCAATAAGTATTCGCCATAGGTGGTAATGGGGCCCAAAATGTCCTCAGAAATCCTAGTAACATTCAAGTCATCTCCATCAAGGGCACGTACACGAAGCTGGTCCATAGAATCATAAAAATCTGTCTGCCGTGAAGCTGTCCTGGCATTAAAGTCACCAGTGAGAAAGATGTAACCTCGCTCTGCATATCTAATAATATTTGTAGAAAGATCAATGTAGGGTGACCCAATACCCTCCACAAAGGAAGAAGATACTAGAGGGCAATAACAAGCTGCAACAAAGATGTCTCTGTCAGAACCAACGCTATGCGCGGCAATGCGGAACCAAATGTACCGTGAGTGTTCATCATGGCTGATGAACTCAAAAATAGGATGCATTGACTCCCTATATAGGCGAGAGCGAGAGAGAGAGAGAGAGAGAGAGAGAGAGAGAGAGAGAGAGAGAGAGAGAGAGAGAGCGACTAATGCTGAAGATCTAGAGAAAATCAATTTACACCAAGAATGATATAATAGCGCTTAAGAGGAATGATATAATAGCACTTAAGAAGAATGATGTGAAAATCAGCCTGCCAAAGGAAATCCCCAATCTGATGCTCAATGCCCTAAAGAATCTGAGTAATCAGAAAAGTGTGGGAACTAGGTATTGCATAAAAAAGGTTTCTAGGCATGTACATAAATGAAAAGGTTTGTGGCCAACAAATGAATAAGAGTTGTATATGTCTAATAAAAGCATGGAGATGCGAGTCCATAACTCCACCAAGCATTTCCTTCTTTGTCTCTAACTTATGTTTCATTCTGCCATACACTTTCCAAAGTCCTACAACCACATCTCTAAACTCGATTGATTCCATGATATGTTGGAACTTGGAAGTTATCTCAACAAGCTCCTGAATAAAAGATTTGCAAAAGGTGACACATGAATGCTTTGTACCTCCATGCAATGTAGTTTTTAGTTATCAAATAGACCAAATTTTCTAAAATAGATAATTGTGTCCCTACCAAAAGTTCATAATGTAACTTTTTTAACCAGGACCCTTTCTTGTACAGATTCTAGCAAGAATGCACTAAGAAACTTGTAGACAAGCCTCCCGTTGCTAGCCCCAAGAGACCATATCAAGCAAAACAGCCACAATCATGCATTGTGCATACTCCTTGCAGTCCAATCAACCAAAGTAAGGCCAAAATTAGGTCCTTTGGGGAATATGTTACAACACAGTTATTAGAAGCCATGCCTTCCAATGGTGGCCATTTTCCAATTGGGATTTTCAAAATGTCTTAATCATAAGCTACTCAGCAGGGTTTGAACAAGAACTGACCCCTGAATTGTATTTTTTGGTCAGATAGCCCACTATATAAGCATTATTTATGATTTGCATAATAAACCTCACAAAAATATTCTCCCTTACAATGGAAATATCATGGAAGGTTCAAGCACCATGAGCCAATGCAGATGGTCACCATTTTATAAAGCTTGATGCTCAGCTTTTCAAACCCACGCTACAACCAGAATCAGCACATCCTTTCACCAAAATTGATACATACCCGCATTAAGTTGGACATCACTTTGTCCACTCGTTCTGATAAAGCATCCTCTGCCATGCAACGGAAAAGTGGTACCAGGTCCACAAAAGTAAAGATCTGCTTCACACCTGCTGGCAAACAGGCACGGTACTGCAAAGAACTTTTACTACCATTTGAATAATGAATGTCGAACTTATTGTGAGAGATTGTGAACCTTAAGAGCTATTTGACAAGATAATACTACTCTTGAAATGAAAAAGACTATGCGTAAGAGAAGTCCCAAAGATCAGTCCTTAGATTTCACCTGATAAGCCAGACCTAGCAGCTCATGTGCAATGTAGAGGCAGTCATTATGATAAACTGCTGCTACCTGGTCTAGATTGTCCACCTCTCCAACAAGCTGCAAACTTCACGATGTATGACCATTAATGAAGTTCCAACATTCAGTACAAGGTGGTCCTTTCTTTTTCAATTAAAAAAAAGAAAAAGAAGAAGGTATGGAACAGGTATCTATGGTTCAAACTTTGACTAGTAAGCCCATTGCTATTAATATATTCCATGCCACACAAGCGACTCATCCATTTCTTCATACGATAAGAAAAGAAACTCAAGAATCAAACTCTGAATAACCTGAACGCACTACAATTTTACTATAAAAGCACTTGAGGGGACCTTGACTGGAATAATTGCCCGGAAAAGCAGCACACTGTCACGAGCCGCATGATAAAACTGAGTAGCAGTCCATGGGGTTGACAAGCATGCCTCCTATAGCACCAACATAGAGAGATCACTAAAACTGCTCTGCTTGTAACTCATACATGAAGAATGGAAGTCAACATCATATTACCAACATAGCATAGAGACACACCGAACCCGTAAAAATGTTATGCAAGCATATACATGCAGGAGATGAAGCAAACAAGACAACTGCTGGATCAATATTAACCACAACTACCCATGTATTATTCCACATTGTGAAGCCGAGATCAGACGCTTGTATGCTTTGGGACAGGAAGGTTTTCGATCACATTACTCTACATCAGATCATATATTCTCTTGAGATCTATTATTGAGGAGGCTGGGTCCAGACGAGAGCGGTCATATTGTTGTTTTGTAGATTTCCGTAAGGCCTTTGACTCTGTTCCGAGACACTTACTTATCCAAAGATTACAAGACCTTGGCTTCCATTCAGATACAGTCTTGGCTATTATGAGTATGCAAGCATGTTGTATTCGCATACATTCAGTTCTTTACTATTGATACTCTGCAAAATGCCAATAGCTCCACACGTCACAATGTGTGTGACTAGGTCTTCACAAGGTAATTAATTACATTTTTTGGCCTAGTTCAGAATAACAAGATGTAACCAATAATCTCGAGTATCGGAGTACCGTGTATCCAAGTCTAGGACTATGCCGAATCCTACATACAAGACATGGAAGTAACAACATCCTTCTTCCATAGCAGCGGGAGATGATGGCATCATTCATATCATCATATGGTAGCCAGATATATTAGTAGTGTATTCATTGTAGCTCATTGTAGCTAGATTATAGTTAGATGCAACTGTATTTTTCTTACTATTTCGGAGTTGTTCTATACGCTCCCATGGTTACCACATACTTGACATGTATTTTTATGCCTTTTTGGCATGGAAAAGAAATTAATAAAGCTTGCTTTCTTTCTTTCTTTCTTCTTTCAAGTTTTTGAATGTACCTCTCACGTGAAGTCAATTAGTCTTAATTTGTGAATGCATTTGAATATTAGAATGACATTGTTTCTCATGCATGTGTTTGGCATATTTCTCTTTCATATATAAGCTTTATCTCTTTGTTTTCCATGAATATGTCAATGATATGTGCATGAATGTATGGGTTGCTTGTTAGAAAACCGACTTGATCATACAAGTAACCCAAGACAAGATTCCTATTGTGATGAAACAATAGTCAAACACATGAGAGAGAACACAAGTGATACCAACACCTATATATAGCAAAACTGCTCCGAATGAAAAACTAGAATCCCGAACTTGTCAAACTATAGTCTAACTTTACTCTTACTAAATATAGGTAAAAGCCCCTAGAATAAGCACGCAGGCATGGTCTAAAGTCCTCTAAGCATGCAAATCACAAGCAACACAAGGGAACCTGATGGTGGACAAACCAACCCAACCAAACCTAGATCGAACGGATCTAGCCCCCAAGCTATGGATCAATCACTCAAAGAGGAATGAGGCATCATACCAGCAGCATCCTGCCACCGATCATGCTATCAAGCATACACTATTGAGAGCCCAATAGGTATACTTATACCCTCCAAGGCCCATGCACCACTAGTAGTGCACTGTGACACCTCACTAGACACCTCTGCAGCCCATCTGGGCCACGTCATCCAATTCCTAAATGACTCACTGATAGACCCATACAAATCCACCATCAAGTGTTTAGGCCTACAACCATTAATTATGACCATGTACACATAAGGGCCCCAATTCCCTTATAGTCACAATTAACTTACGGGTTGTTGGTCTACCGGTCCCTAGCGTGGACACGCTACCCGAGACCATTCACGGGCATGACATTCTTCCCCCCTTATTCAAGTTTTGTCCTCAGAACTTTAAAATTGGGAAAGAACCTTCTTAAGCTTGCTTCCTGTTTTCAGGAATTATCATCGTCCGTATATCCCTTCCCCCCTTATTCAAGTTTTGTCCTCAAAACTTAAAACTGGGAAAGTTCCTCCTTAAGCTTCCTTCTTGTTCCCAGGAATCGTCATCGTCCGTACATCCCCTCCATCGAACCAGATGCTCGATAACTATACGATTTCTCAATCGTTTAGTTCTTGTATCCAAGATCTTTTCGGGTTCAAGACGAGATACACCCGATGATTCATCCAACAGGTCCAACTGATCTCCAGATCCAAGATGCTCTCCTTCACGTAGACTCTTTTTGAGACGACTAACGTGAAATACGGGATGCACTTGCGATCCTTCCGGGAGTTCCAATTGGTAAGCTAAGGATCCGATCTTTTTCAAGATCTTAAACGGTCCTCTATACCTAGGGGACAACTTATAATGCTTGTCGATAAGCATTACACTCGAATCCTTCGGGATTCTCAAATATACCCAGTCTCCCACTTGGAAGTCTCTCGGTGATCTTTTCAGATTTGCATAATGTCTGCCCCTATCTTGGGCACTTTGGACATTTTCACGTGCAATCCGTAGCATTTCCTGCATATCGTGTAGGAAATCCGCTACTTTCTGAAACTTGATGGTCCGAGTCTCAACCGCAATGGGTGACCTAGGCTCAAAATCGTACATAAGCATAAACGGGCTATAACCGGTAGCCGAATGCTTACTACTATTATAGGCAAACTCGATCAATGGAAGGTACTTTTCCCAATCAGATTGCCGTTTGGAAACATATGCCCGAAGCATTTGTTCCATCGTCTGATTTGTTCTTTCCGTCTGTCCATCCGACTCAGGATGATCAGAAGAACCCAAACTCAATGTCGTCTCTAGTTTAGCGAATACGGCCGACCAAAAGTGACCGGTGAACTTCGGATCGTGATCGCTCACAATATCACTTGGTAATCCGTAAAGCCTAAACAGACGCTCGACAAATATCTGAGCTAAATCAGAAACCTTCGCAGTGGTCTTTTCCGGAATAAACGTAGCCAATTTGGTAAGACGGTCCACCACAACCCAAATTGCATCATGTTGTTTATTCGTTCGCGGTAACCCAACCACGAAATCCATGGAAATACTATCCCATCTCTTATCAGGGATATCCAGTGGATGCAACAAACCGCCAGCCTTATGGCATTCAGCTTTATTCAACTGGCATTGGTCACACTTAACCACATAAGATTCTACAAAGGGCTTGAGTTTTGGCCAATAAAAATCCCTTCGTACCAAATCCAATGTACGATGTATGTCGGGATGTGCTGCGAATGGTGAGTCATGACATTCATAAAGAATTTTATTCTTAACAACATCCACTTCAGGCACACGGACCTTCCCTTTCCTGAACAATAGTCCATTACGAATAGAGAAGTTCTCAGTACCCTTTATATCCTTCCTTGCAGACTGATCACCATGATTATCAGTCCCGCTTGATGAAACTGCTAGAACCCTATTCCAGATTGGTCCAAAATGCGGATTGGGTCTTTCTCATAAATACATCTCAGGGAGAGATAAAAGTCCGTACTGATCTCAGTGAAGGAAAGTTCGTTCACTTCACCAATTCGACTGAGTGCATCAGCCACCTGATTAGATGAGTCCTTGATATACTGCATGTCAAAGTCAAATTCTTGCATGAGTTCTATCCATCTGGCCTTACGACCTCGCAAATCAATCTGATTACAAAAATACTTTAAAGGTTGATGATCCGTATTAACCACGAATTTATTACCGTACAGGTAATGCCTCCATGATTTCAAAGCATGGATCACATCAAAAAGCTCTTTTTCCTGAGCATCGAACTTCCCCAAATATGGACGGAAATAAATCGTTCATCATTTGCTGGAAAGTAGTCGGAGCATTTGTCAAACCAAAGGACAATACAAGAAACTCGTAGTGGCCAAACCTGGTCCTAAAACCGGTTTTAGATACATCTTCCGGATGTATCCTGATCTGATGGTATCCCGTACGTAGATCAATTTTCGTGAAGTATTTAGCTCCATTCAATCGATCTATGAGATCGTCCATCCTGGGCAACGGGTATTTATTTTTAACTATAAGTTTGTTTAGACCCTTGTAATCTACACATAGCAGGCAGTCCGGCAATAAATTGCCACTGTGCCAACTTACAATCAAACAGCGGCACCTTGGCCAAAGAGTCCAAGAACTCTCGGACATAACCGTCCAGTTCTCGGCTGCCCATTTTGCAGTTGATAAACCAAATATACAGCTCGGAATTGTCTATCGTGACAAAAGCTTTCCGGAATTCCGTCAAGAATCCAGCCCAAGTCACCGGTTTCGTGGAAAGTTCCCTCCACCAAGAAGAGGCTTTGCCTTCCAGAAACAATAGAACCGATGATATTCGTTTATCCTCTAGGACATTGTGCAAGCTAAAATAGCTTGTCCAAAGGTTTATCTGGGCGTTTAAACTTTTTATCGCCGGAAAATATTTCTGGTTGGTAGCCCAAGTTGTTAGAGTTAATAGATTGCAGTTGATTAAATAGATTTTGCATTTGTTTATCCCGTTGTTTATTGCTCTGATGAAGTTCTAATACTGCCTTGCCTAAGATTATCAGTTCATTCAAGACTGAAAAACCCACTTTGAAAAAGAAGAACCACAAGTCTACATAAACTCAAAAAATTAAGACTGGCCTAAAACTCCTACATCCCATCCTCACCTACCACAAGTTTTTTTTAAAAATAAAACTTGAGACAAGGGGGCCACCTACCCCCCCTTCCCTCCACTCCTCGTCGGGCTGCCACCACTCGGGCTTCACGGCCCTTCACGCTCCCTCATCGGGCCTCCAAGACCCCGTTCAACAGAACGAACTGGCGCGCGAGAGAGGGAGTTGCAGGGTTTAGCTTCACTATGATTGGTAAACAGAGGTTATGCTGCCAAAATTTTCTCAGAACTTAAGGTTTGCAGGTTACTACAACTATTTTATCCAATAGCCACTTAATCTGAACCCAAACATCCTCCAAAATGGCTTTACAGGCTCCTAACCCTGCAAACAAACTATTAGTTTGCTGAAAAATGAAGCATAAACCTGTGATTCACAGTAAGCAGCCTTGCAATCCTGTCAAACATCACCAACACTCAACAGACAACAAATTAGAGTATTTTTGCTTCTATTACAGCCTATTCCCATCGATTTAAAACCAAACCGGCTTCCAAACAGGCAATAGACAGCATTCAAAATACAATAACCGTTCATAAGAAGAATAAGAGACTGTAGGAAAAAAATCCAGCAACCAATAAAGTAACTGTTGCTTTACCAAAAATGCTAACCACAGAGTAATCGGCAACAACATAATTGACACAGAATTCTTTCCAATTGTGAGCCTGGTCGTGCTCTTACCACACAATCGATTGCAATTCAAAAATTATTTCCAACGGGAAGAAAATTTCACAATTCCACCGTTTTGTTGCTTACTCCGTTGAATTCTCGAGAAAACGTCGAGATTTCTACTCAGCACTTACGATGGTAAATCCTGCTTAGACTGGCTCTGATACCAATATAAAGTCCTCACAATAGGATTCTAGTCTAAGCATACCATACAATACAACAACACATGGGAACCGGTGGAGGTTAAACCAACCCAACCAAACCTAGATCGTACGGATCTAGCCCCCAACCTATGGATCAATCAGTCATGGAAAGAGGAGTCACACCAGCAACATGTAGCTACTAATCACAAAATCAAGCATCCACTAGTGACGTCATCGTCCGTACATCCCCTCCATCGAACCAGATGCTCGGTAACTATACGATTTCTCGATACCAATCTAAAGTCCTCAATCCAAGGGTCCTATTCTAAGCATGCCAATCACAAGCAACACAAGGGAACCTGATGGTGGACAAACCAACTCAACCAAACCTAGATCGAACGGATCTAGCCCCCAAGCTATGGATCAATCACTCAAAGAGGAATGAGGCATCACACCAGCAACATTCTACCACCGGTCATGCTATCAAGCATACACGAGTGAGAGCCCAATAGGTATACTTATACCCTTCAAGGCCCATGCACCACTAGTAGTGCACTGTGACACCTCACTGGACACCTCTGCAGCCTATCTGGGCCACGTCATCCAATTCCTCAATGACTCACTAATAGACCCATACAAATCCACCATCAAGTGTTTAGGCCTACAACCATTAATTATGACCATGTACACATAAGGGCCCCAATTCCCTTATAGTCACAATTAAGTTCCGGGTTGTTGGTCTACCGGTCCCTAGCGTGGACACGCTACCCGAGACCAGTCATGGGCATGACACATGGCCCGATTATCCTAATTAATCCTAAATGACAACATTACGGGTACTAAATGTGAACACTAACTCTAACACTCCCCCCTAATGTTTACATTGTCAAGAACTATGCATAACACAAGTATGCATGTGTATCCCCCATGAAGCCCATGTAATGAAGATCCTCAATCCTGATGTACAATCCATGATCAACTTTGATCTCAATGTCTTCATTACTCGATGTAGAACTTCCTTTCTATAATGACGTAGAATTCCTTTGAACGTCGATCCTTTTCATATGAACCTGCTTCATATGGCTTCCCAATGTCTTGCTTTAGTCTTCATGTTCCTTTAGTGTACATGTGTGACCACCATGAGTGCAACATATCCCCTGATTCCTTGAATTCCTTTGAATCAAAGAACTTTGACTCCCCCTGAATCAAATAATGTGCCTTAACCTTGAGAATTTTGCTTGAAGATCGACACTCTTGGTCTCTTTGAACATCTTCCTGGCTACCACAAAGGATCTCACCAACATCCATAGAGAAAATGTAATCCTCTTTGTTCTCTTGAATATCGATCTACCTATATAGACTCATAGTCTATACTTCTCATACAACTCCCTCTTAGAACTTGCACCTTTGTCGATTCCAACCTCGACAGAACCTTGTCCAATCTTAGAACACGTCTGAAGTTGACCTTCCTTCAATATGTTGGTTGGTAGCCGCTTTTGTAGCTTCAGCACCTACCATCTCCATCATCGTCTTCTTGTTTCATTTAGTTTTCCTTTCCCTGTAAGTTAACCCGTCCACTTTGCGACAAACATTTTATGTTTACTCTTGTGAATGCTTTCTTCACCTTGCAACTAATTGAAAAACAACTCCTAGTCAAAATGCTGGTCCTTACCCCTGAGACCTCCTTCAGCATGCATCAAGGTTCTTTCCCTTCCTAAAATAGTGATCTGCTACTACAAGACACAGCCATTGCATCCTAGCAATCTGTGCATGTCCATGCTTCCTTGCGATCTGCAATCTCCAACAGATCTCTCCAGCCCTGCGATCCAAAAACAAGTCAGCAAACTAGCAGGCAGCCAACAATCAATCACAGCCAGCGATCAGGTCCTATTCTGATTAGTGCCTTGAAACTGTATTTTCAGCAATCTGCCTTGCAGAAAAAATCTCCAATAATCTTCAAATACAAAATTGCAGCGCTCCAACACCAGCTGTCCAAAATGTCAGCCTCCAATCAATCTATTTCCAGCAAACAACGGATCCTTCTCCAGCGATCAGTCTTCAACAAACTGATTCAGACCTGAAAATTCGACGTCCACCAACTATCCGATTCCTGGAAAGAATTCAACTGATAATGAAACCACTTCTAGATTCAACACTCAAATCAGAAGCAACCAAGATCCTTCTACAGATCCACGTTGCCCTCCTAACAACATTGACTTCGTGCTTTGCTGTCCTCCAGCAACCTGAAATCTGAGAAAGATTCCATAATCTGCTCTTGCAGTTCAGCTCTTCTCCTTGGAGCACTAAATCTTCTCACAAAGCTGCCACCGTTGTAGATGAAATCAAAATTGAGAGTTGGCTAGGGACACCACCTCCACCTGCTTTCTCCTTTGAAGATGATGGCCAACTCAATCCCTTGTAAATTGATTTCGTTCGTTCGAGTATCTCCTTGTTCTCTTGAATCTTGAACCACGCTCTGATACCATGTTAGAAAACCGACTTGATCATACAAGCAACCCAAGACAAGATTCCTATTGTGATGAAACAATAGCCAAACACATCAGAGAGAACACAAGTGATGAGAAAACCCAACTATGTCCCATTGCAAATGAGCTAGGGCACTCTACATACTTATAGGCTTGGTCTATGCCAAAAAGCAAAGCAATCTAAAAGCAAATGCCTAATTAATGTCTCTATGGTAAAAGCACCAACACCTATCTATAGCAAAACTTGTGCTCCAAATTAAGCACTAGAAGCTCGAACTTGTCTAACTATAGTTTAACTTTACTTTTACTAAATATAGGCAAAGGCCCCTAGAATTAGCACGCAGGCATGGCCCAATTATCCTAATTAATCCTAAATGACAACATTAGGGGTACTAATGTGAACATTAACTCTAACACTGCTTTTCTATTAGTGAAACATTTTCGTAAAGATGATCATGGAATGCTTGTACCAAGTGCGTTCAAAGATTCACTCAAGCCATCATCACCTCCCAGCGATACCTTCCAGTTAGACATACTCGTCCTATTGTGAGGAGATGTCTAGGTCCCTCTCACATTCGACGTTGGCAGCATCTCTCAGCTTTACCTCCTGTCACAGCTCGTAATACATCATTCTTCAGTGGCAGCAGCAGCAATAGTCTCACCACCATTTCCAAGACATGATTTGATGCTTTTTTACCATCACATATAGATAATCCATGATTTCATGATTCGCAACTTTCTTTATCATTGGTATCTATACTTAGATCTATATTACATGTGTCATGCACTTTCTTTATAGTTTTGGAGATGCTTTCATACGCTCCTACTAGCACCAAATACTTGACATGTACTTATTCAACTTATGTGCCTTTTGGCATGAAAAGACATTAATATAGCTTTTCTTTCTTTTCTTTCAATGTGCTGGTAATTTCCAAACACAAATATACTTACTATGATCTATTGTTGGCTCTTGATCCATTATTGGCACTCAAACTCTATGTGCTGGATCAGTTTATAGCAAGTCAACATGGAAATGGAATTTCAGGAAGAACCCAAACTTCACTAGATCCAATTAACAAGGTCAAGTAGCTGGTACTATATCTTAAATCAAGTAGGATAAAAAAGATTCATTTCTGGATTGCAAAGCCAGATATAAAGTTTGAAAAATCAAAACTTCATAAGAAAACCCCAGAGCACTAAGAAACCTCAAAGTAAGATACCTGAAGGGCTTCATGAACTATGATCAGAACTTCGTTTGCAACTGATGAAACTGCACACATTTCAGGTTGAAAAAATAGCTCACTGTAGTAGCGCTCCACCGAACTTTTAGAACTAAAAGCATTTTCCAGATTTCTCTGCAACAAATAGCATCAGCTGTTAAATCTCAAAAGAATGCTAAGTACAATTCCTTTTCTGTAGGGAGGAGTGCAGAAAACCAAGTTCCTGAGCTTTCTCTTTTGTACTTACCAAAAAGAGCTTATAGTCAAACCGGACTAGTATGTGCCTGACTTTTGCTAAGATATTCTTCCTTCTCTTTGAAGCGAAGTGTACTTCGACATCTGAGGCAAACTCACTCAGCTTATCACCATTTGGTCCCATATCTGCAAGAAAATTCTCCTTCTTAAGTCCTACTTCAAACTCAGCTACTACTTTTGCCACCTTTTGGAAATCAGCAAGCTGAGTTGTTTCAGCAGGAACACTCTGCAAGGCAAATGATAGAATTAAATGGAGTGCACACATAGCCCTCGTTGATGTGTTTGAATGCGTATGATTTCCAATTGAACAAACACATGTATAGAACATAGAAGGTTGAACTGGCAGTCCATTTCAAAAACTGAGTCATTGAAAGCTGTATGCTCCAATAGTTTGACATGCATGCAAATGAGGGTCTCCATCAATGAGAAGGTCAACTAGTCACACCCTTGACACAGGAAAAGAATGATTGTGCTTTACTGAGTAAAATTCATGTTTCTCATTACTCTTCACGTGATGGTTATTTGTTCAGGAAAAAACTTTGCATTACATAAACTATCAAACTTAGGTATCAGTAAATAAATTAGCTATCAGTATAATTAGCATAATAATTACTCCCCCAGATCTATACTGCTATTGCCACTTGCAGATAAGAGACAGACTCAAACCAAAGCACATTCAAAATACTTGCTTGCTTTGATAAGAATCTACCTTCCGTAGATATTGAGAAATGATTGCTTGTGCTAATTTGGGCCAAATGAGCCTGCCAACTTGTTTCATCCAAGAATGTTCATTATCCAACACAAATTTTCGTAGAAACTTAACAGCCTCGAGGATCTTCGAAAAAAGAACTTCCAGTGAAGACATTTCTGCCTGATGTAAGAAAAAGCCATCAGACAAATGAATAAGTATGAAAAGCAAGTATATTTAGATCAAGTATATTTGAAATGATTCAAATTTCCTTTAGCACTTCAAATTGTCCTACTGCAGAACAAATCATATTTCCAAAATTTTAAATAAAGCGTGGAAGAAATCAAAACTTAAAAGAAATCTGAATAAAATTGAATCGAAAAGCTTCCGAGTTGCAATCAATCACAACTACAAACAACATCAATGTAGTGACAAGAAATACCAAGCATAGGCCCCAGTCTCCAAAGATGATAACAAACGACAAACTCCAGTTCCAAAAAGTTTAATCGAAATGTCAGTACACTTCCCCACCTCAATAGTGCTTAAAACCCAGAAAGCTTTTCCAAGAAGGCCAATATCACATAGTCTGTAGCATACAGAATGGTACGTGTGGGACAATCTTTCCATTGGAATTTTAAGATATTCAAGAAATTTGTTGGATACATATCTTGTGTTTTCTTTTTCTGAAACTTTTGTAAAGAGTCCCAAATGGGCATGCAAAGGGCAAAGGAGCGGGCAAAATCCCACAACAATGACATGTGGACCGTGGCTCTGGCTTGGGCTGTATTTGCACATTGTATTACTTTGATTTTTAAATGATCCGAATCACGTTCAACAATGACATCACTTCACATTCGTTACAAGCTTTTAAAAAGAATCAATTTAAGGTTTACAATAATCGACGGATCCCTACAAATTAGCAAAATCCACAACTCAATCCCAGCTAAATGTTACAGATCCCTAAATCCCTTGATTGATCCCTAGCTATGGACCCCTGAATTTCCGGTTGCGGCCCCTAGATCCCAACTACAAATTCCCATAATCAAATCTATGGAGTCAATTTATAGCTTTTTCAGTTTTTTTTGAACCAAAAGCATGGAGAAGTACTGAGGAGTTGACTTGCCACGTTCCCAAGTACTTACTGGTTTTTATAATTGCTTTCTTTATACTGCATTCTAAGGGAATCATTCATAAACCTTACTTAATATTAGTTTTCATAAACTATCTTAGGTTGGAAATTTCTACTATGACTCAAGTTTTCTCCATCTAGGCCTTTCTTGTGTCTACAAACCTCAGAGGGGCCTTTGACCACTGAAGGAACTACATCCACTAGGGGATGGAACTTTGTCCACCACCGAGGGTTTTGTCCTTAACGTCCATTGAGGAACATTTCTTGTGCACAACAGGGATTCCCAGTTCCTTCATAATCTTCTAGATGGCTATCCAATTCGTGTACAGAAACTTACCACAGATCCATAGACAACATAAGGTTAAACTTTTAGTATCCCAAGTCCTTTGGCAACATAAGCTTGAGCTTTCAAAAATCTTAAGGCAAGATTTACTGTCACGGCATCTAGGTACTTATGTACTTTAAATCTTGCTTTCAGAGCCCCATCATGGGACCTGGCTTTACATACTTAAGTCTTTATTGAATGTTTAAGCTAACTTTAAGAGAACTTAAGTCCTCTTGACTCAAGGGTAGTGCCTTATGTTGTGACATCACCTCTGGCTTAAAAGAGTTGTCATCAACTAAATGTTTCCTAGTACGGTTGAAGGATGTGAGGGTAGTCCTTATAATAATGTTCCTGCAATTATTTATCATCAATGGACTTGTAAGAAGTCAAAAATTCAAGAGGTACTTCTTTGATGTAAGTCCTTTTTTCTGATACCATTCTTTGTGCAAAGTGACAACTTAGGTAGAAGTATGTCTTGCCCTGTTTTCAGTAGTCTTAGCCTTCTTCTGTCAAACCATAGTACCCAATTCTCTGCCCTGCGACGCTTATTCACAACCTTATTGGGTCTTTCTTGTGCTTAGAGATGCTTGCTTCACTTTATCATATGGTGTCTTGTAATCCTCAGCAGATTGATGAACAACAAGCACTTTATCCTCAAATTCTGGACATCATAGATAACGTAAGCTTACTGTAGAGGAACTCAATGGTGCCTTTACAGTTGACAGGCAAATGGTAATATCATATTAAGTAAATTTAAACATACTAACATAGGCAAGCATGTCCCCCATAGTGTCTTACGGTTATGAGCTAAGCTTCAAGAGATGCAATATACTGTGTGTTGGTACTTCACTCCAACCATTAGTTTGAGGATGATAAGTAGAAGAAACTGAAACCACAATTGACAAAAGTGCTTGTAGACTTGAATTCTCTATGAAATACAATAGACTGATGTACTTAAAGCAGACATGATCCTTCGTGGGCCTTTCAACTCTTACTACAAAAGTAATGTGAGCTTTCTTATTGCATGATATCAACCATCTGTTGCAATTTGATGCTCAAATTCAAGATAGGAGTGAACTAATCATATTAGCACCAAGGTTGCAGTCCGCGTTCCGGAACGCGATCCGGGATTTCCCATTAATATGGGTATCATGTGAAAGGATATCAAAAAAGCAATTGTTATGCAGATTTGTTGCTTGGTTTCAGATGGCTGCAGGCTACATTGATTAGAAATCTGGACATCAGTAGATGGTTTAAGAAAACTGGCTGCATTTTTCATATGGTTTCAGAAATTTGGACATCCATAGATGGTTTCAGCCATAGATGCACCGCGATTCTGAATCGCGATTCGCGATTCAGAATCGCGTTTCGAGATTTTCCCAGAATCACACAGAATCCTTTTTTTTTTTGGAAATTTTTTTAGCCAATATGGGTATCAGATGAAAGCTCTGATTGAGAGCATTATGACTGTGTAGTTTGCCGACTGTTTCGGGTGCGAAACACCAAAAAGTGTGTTTTCACTCAGGGAGTTGGAAGGCCAAATCATGAAGAGGCCTTACCGCCATTGGGGGGCGTTGCCCCCCAAACCCCCCAAAGGGGGGCTACCGCCCCCCGGACCCCCTATTTTTCGGGGGCCCCCGAACCCCCTGTTTCAGCTATTCCAAAAGAAGTATACAATTCCCGCCAGTCTAAGGAAGGCTCCTTCTAACTCTTTCTATCATTTTCTAACAGAAAACGGAATCAGTGGATCTGCAAACCATTGGCATCAGAACACCATTCAAAACTGATTTCTGATATCTATTGGAAAAGCATGTCCACCATTCCATTATGGTTTAGTTAGTATTAAACTCAAAAAAAAAAAAAATGGCCATTACTCCTTTTTCCACAAAAAAAAAAAAAAAAAAAAATTGCGATCCGGGCCGCGGATCGCTGACGTTCCAGATCGCACGATCCGGAACGTTTTTGCAGCGGATCGCGCTGCAACACAGATCAGCACTCACACACACCAATCAAGATCAACATAAGAGATTAAAGAGAACTTAGATTAATTGAAAAATGAGCATAGCTCTCTACAATGGAATGAATGGACGTGGGGCACCAGCCCTCATATAATTTCTATAGTGCTTAGCAAAAGCTAAAAACATAAAGCAAAAGACAAAACACAAAATACAAAGCCCTGATTACCATAGTTGCTCTCTATTTTGGGTAAAGACCGTTATTGAATTTCTAAGTGAAAAATCATGTTCTATTCTAGAACTAGTGAGGCCTCCTACATGCAAGACTCATTAACTTGACTTTAGGACTTTGATTTTGATATACTAAAACTAGGAATGGCCCCTAAAATAGCCCGCGGGCATGGCCAAACCAACATTAGGGCAAGTAGACATTAATTTCTAACACTCCCCCTTAATGTTTACTTTGTTACCTATTACTCCCTGATGGAGTGTTGTACTTCGATGTGCTTTGTCCTACTTTGAAAAACTGGATTCTTCGCCAATTTAATACAACTTTGATTATCACAATGAAATACTGTAGAATCCTTCGTAACCATATTGCTTCACTTGTTGCAGTCGTAGTAGCTCGGTACTTTGCCTCTGTAGATGATAATGCAATAGTATGTTGTTTCTTTGAACTCCAAGATATAGAACCTGAAGTGTGAACCAAGACTAAAGACATAACTTGTAGTAGATCTTTGATCTTTTGCATCTCCAAACCAACCAGCATCCACATTTCCTTGCAATTGCAAAACATCCGATCTTCCATAGAAAATAACAAACCTCAAAGTACCCTTGATATATCTGAGTACTCGCATAGCAGCTTTCGATGCATCTGCTTAGGCTTAGCCATAAACTGACTAACCATACTAACAGCATATACAATATATGGTCTCGTAGTAGTTAGATAGATTGAGCTTCCAACAAGCTTTCTATATAACTTCCCCCATCTACATCCTGATCATTCTCAGCTTTAGTAATCTTACATCCACTATCATATGGTGTAGTCTGACATATTGAGCTTTTCAAGAAATTCATGAGCATACTTAGATTCAGAAATAAATAGTCCACGTGCTACTCTCCATACCTCAATCCCAAAAAAGTATTGTAGTGGGCCAAGATCTTTCATATCAAACTCTATTGAGAGATCTCTCTTAATATTTTGAATCAAATCACGATCCGAACATGTGATAACAAGATCATCCACATACATCACTACAATAACAATATGACCATCCTTGATCAAAACATAAAGTGTAGGCTCCGAACTACTCCTCTGAAAACAAAGCTCCTCAAAGTATGTGTCAATCGTATAATTGTCCAACTTGCAAACCTTGTCTACCTAGCCCACTACTATGTACTTGGCTGCTCCATGTTGACTTCCTCCTCTAGAAATCCATTCAGGAATGCATTCTTAACATCCATTTGTTGAATATCCCATCCAAACTATGTTGTCAATGACAAAATTGTCCTCATAGTAGTTACCTTACCAACTGGAGCAAAAGTTTCTTCATATTTTGTCTATAAAACCATCCAATTTATACTTAGATCTCTAGATCCACTTGCATCCAATAGCCTTTTTACATAGGACCACACAAATATGTATACACAAGTTCTAGAACATTTCTCGCCCTAAAACTACTAGACCGAAAATTCTTCATATGATGTTTCCCTAAGACACAACCCCCACAAAACTTGTGATCAAAAACAACTAGAGGTAAACCAGTAACCATATTGTATTTCCTCAAGACTTGTAGTCGTAGACTGTTGAAATTCAGATGTCCAGACCTTTCGTGCCATAACTTACTCACCAAACCAATATCTGCAATACTTGCAAGATGACCCACCACTTGAGCCTGAAGTTTGTATAATCTTCTTGCAAGAATGCCACCTACTACTTCATTGTCCTTCTTTTGATGAGACATTGCTCTTCATCAAATTGTACAATCACATGTTGCTTCGCAATAGCTGAAACTGAGAGTAAGTTCTTCTTGATTCCTCGTACATAAAGCACATTCTTTATGTTGCCAATCTCTCCTAAAGGTAGTTGAACCTATACTTTTCCAACTCCATCTATATCATATGTGTAGTTATCTCCTAACTTCACATTTGATCCATCATCTAGTTCTTGAAAACTAGATAACCAATCTCGCCTAGGTGTCATATGTTTCGATGCACTTGAATCAATAAACCAAACACTCCTCTTCCATTGAGAAGTAACCTAAAGATATGGGGATGCCGAAAACAGCTCACAATCCTCAAGACCCAAAGTACTTATCTTTGTATTAAGTTCTTTTTCTTCTTCAGCAAAATTTACATCCTGCTTCTTCTTGAACTTGTTTTTCTAGTAGTCCTTTGCGTAATGCCCTAGTTTTCCGCAAATAAAGCAATTTACTTTTCGAATTGCTTTCTTTCCATCTTCCGGTTCATTTAATTGATCTTCTTGTTGATCCTGCTGCTGCTTCTTCCCTTTGTTCTTTTTCGCTTTGCCACCTTCATTGGAACTTTGCCCTTGCTTCTTTGCTAAGAATGCCTGCTCCTTGAAATCGTCCCCGTTAACAAGATTTTGTCGTCTCCTCCTGTAGCATTATTGCATTCAACTCATTGAAAGAAGGCCTTGTCTCCCGTAAAGACAACATCATAACAAAGTTTTGGTAGGCCAAAGGTAAACTAAAGCATGATAGATACCAAATCAAAATCCGGAACACTTTCTCCAACTACAATAAGTTACCCTCTCAAATCTTTCACTCGAGTAAAGTAATCCGTTATCGATTCACCTATACCCATCTTTAATGTATGTAGCTTATTAGACAGGAACAAAATTTGAGATTGATTTACGCTCGTATAGATTCTTTAGAATATCCCAAGCCTCTATTAGGAATTAATGTTTATTTGATACCCCTTAATGATAGTTTGGCCATGCCTGCGTGCTATTATAGGGGCCATTCTATTTATAGTAAATTTGTTTTTTTATTGCTTATGCATGTAGGTGGGCGCACTACTAATAGATTAGAATCTATTTAGTACTTAGAGTTCATTTTTGGTCTTTACCAAATATAGGTAGTATTATTAGCAATTAGCTTTTGCTATTTTGCTATTTGCTTTAGGCTCTCAGCTTTTCTCATTCATTAGAGAAACTATTTAAGTAAGCTAGCACCCCACCACAATCATTCCAATATGCTAGAGCATTGCTCAATTCTCCTATGATCTGAATTCTCTCTATGCTTGGTTTTGTGTGAGTGCTAGTAGGACTAGTAACTTCATCTAGAATTTGTATCACAAATTCTAACATGGTATTAGAGCAAGCTCTTTGGCGAGAGAGAGAGTTTGTATTTGCAGGTGAGCAATCAGATTGGAGGAGCTGAAGCTGCATGTGGAGTCAACGATGTTAGGAAGACAACGGGAATCTTCTAGGGGAAGATTGAAGGAAAGATATTGGTTGTTTACAGACCTGAATCAGAATTTTTCAAGTTGTTTGCTGGTTTTCTGGTCCAGGTCACATTTGGCGCAAGCTTTACCTGAGGGCGGCAGATCTGTTGCAGGTACTTTCAGAGAGGCTAAAAAAGCGGATATTTGGAGGAAAGCTATGGATGAGGAGTACAACTCAATCATGAAGAACAAGACTTGGAGTCAGTTACCTACAGATAAAAAGGCCATTGGATGCAAGTGGGTCTATAGAACTAAGCACAAATCAGATGGTTCTATAGATAAACATAAGGCAAGATTGGTGGCAAAAGGTTATGCTCAACAGGAAGGGACTGACTATGAGGAAACTTTTGCACCAGTTGCTAAGTCTACTACTATGAGGACTATTTTGGCAGCTCAGTTTGGATGGGATATTCAACAAATGGATGTAAAGAGTGCATTCCTGAATGAATTTCTAGAGGAAGAAGTCTACATGGAGCAGCCAGAGGGATACATAGTAGCAGGACATGAAGACAAGGTTTGCAGGTTGGACAAGGCACTATATGGACTTAAGCAGGCACCCAGGGCGTGGTACACGAGGAATGACACATACTTTGAGGAGCTTGGCTTTCAGAGAAGTAGTTCGGAGCATACACTTTATGTTTTGATCAAGGATAATCATATTGTAATTGTTGTGATGCATGTGAATGATCTTGTTATTACAGGATCATAATATGATTCAGGGAATCAAGAAAGATCTTTCATCAGAGTTTGATATGAAAGATCTTGGTTCACTACAATTTTACCTTGGGATTGAGGAGATATTTATTTCTCAATCTAAGTATGCTCATGACCGATTTGAAAAGTTCAATCTGTCAGAGTGCAAGCCTATTTCTACACCATATGATAGTGGATGTAAGCTTACTAAAGCTGAGGAAGATCAGGATGTAGATGAGACGTTATATAGAAAGCTTGTTGGAAGCTTAATCTATCTAACTACTACGAGACCAGATATTGCTTATGCTATGAGTATGGTTACTCAGTTTATGGCTAGGACTAAGCAGATTCATTGGAAAGCCGCTAAGCGGATACTCAGATATATCCAGGGCACTTTGAGATTTGGTATTCTCTATGGTAGACAGGATGATTTGAAGTTGCAGGGATATGTGGATGTTGATTAGGCTGGAGATGCGGAAGACCAAAGATCTACTACAGGATATGTTTTTAGTCTTGGTTCTGGAGCTATCTCTTGGAGTTCAAAGAAGCAGTATACTATTACATTATCATCCGGCAGAATATCAAGCTACTACAAGTGCAACATGTGAAGCAATATGGTTAAGAAGGATTCTACATGATCTACATATGGTACAAGATTCACCTACGGTACTTCAGTGCGACAATCAGAGTTGTAATAAATTGGCGAAAAATCCAGTTTTTCACAGCGGGACAAAGCACATTGAAGTACAACAACACTTCATTAGAGAGATTATTCAAAGTGGTGAAGTGGAGCTTATCTATTGCCTTACGAAAGACTGCGGATATCTTTACCAAAGGACTTGGCAGAGATAAATTTCAGAAGTTTAAAGAACTTTTAGGAGTAATAGATAACAAAGTAAACATTAAAAAGGAGTGTTAGGAATTAAGGTTTATTTGATACCCCTTAATGATAGTTTGGCCATGCCTGCGTGCTATTATAGGGGCCATTCTATTTATAGTAAATTTGTTTTTTTATTGCTTATGCATGTAGGTGGGTGCACTACTCATAGATTAGGATCTATTTAGTACTTAGTTCATTTTTGGTCTTTACCAAATATAGGTAGTATTATTAGCAATTAGCTTTTGCTATTTGCTTTAGGCTCTTAGCTTTTCTCATTCATTAGAGAAACTATTTAAGTAGGTTGGCGCCCCACCACAATCATTCCAATATGCTAGAGCATTGCTCAATTCTCCCATGATCTGAATTCTCTCTATGCTTGGTTTTGTGTGAGTGCTAGTAGGACTAGTAACTTCATCTAGAATTTGTATCACAAATTTTGACAGCCTCCTTGGGTCCAACAACATCCCTCATGTGACGAATGATCATATCTTTAACAGACAAGTTAACAATATGATGAGCTTTTCTCCTCCGCTTCTGATAGCTACTCTCGTGACTCCCTGTCAATAGTTGGAGGTATCCCAACACCTGTGACAATATCCCAATATTCTCGATCCTAGAGAATATTTTGCATCTTAAACTTACAGATGTTGTACCATCTAGCTTACTAAATTTCGGTAACACAACATCATTCAATCTTGCCATTGTCAAACAATAATATTGATCTGTAGCAACTTTTTTTCCACATGCAACTAATGCTCCTTCAATAATTCAATTGCACACCTGCAAAAACAATCTCTCTCCCTCTCGTAGAATCTTGATAGCTTCCAAGATCAAGAAGCTTGCTCTGATACCATGTTGGAATTTGATGCTCAAATTTGTGAGTGAACTAATCATATTAGCCATCTCACACACACCAATCAAGATCAACATAGGAGATTAAAGAGAACTTTGATTGATTGAAGAATGAGCATAGCTCTCTACAATGGAATGAATGGAGGTGGGGTGCCATCCCTCCTTACATAATTTCTCTGGTCCTTGGCAAAAGCTAAAAGCATGAAGCTGATTACTATAGTTGCTCTCTATTTGGGTAAAGACCCTTATTAGATTTCTAAGTGAAAAATCATGTTTTATTCTAGAACCATTGCGCCCTCCTACATGCAAGACTAGTTAACTTGAATTTAGGATTTTGACTTTGACAAACTCATATAGATCTAGTATAAGGTAGTCTATGTGACTTAGACAAAGCACAAGACTCACAAACATGCTTGTCAATACAAAAGTCAACCATATTGAAACTGTAAAAGAATGATAATAAGAAACAAGAACCTTACCTATAAATGCAGCTTACCTATAAGATGCAAACTCCCAGAACAAATAGATGAGTAAG
Source organism: Diphasiastrum complanatum (assembly GCA_029204225.1). Taxonomy (NCBI): domain Eukaryota; kingdom Viridiplantae; phylum Streptophyta; class Lycopodiopsida; order Lycopodiales; family Lycopodiaceae; genus Diphasiastrum; species Diphasiastrum complanatum. The sequence continues at coordinate 28,931,079 of CM055109.1, read as the reverse complement.
TCTCAAAACCATCAGAAGAAACAACCCTCTCCTTGACGAAACAGAAGTCCAAAGCAAAATCAGCAACAATAAGCCCCTGCACTTTAGAAACAGAAAGATTGACATTGTCTGACACATTGATGAAACTAATTTTTTAGAAGTAGCTCAAAGGTTGGTAATAGCTGTATTTACAAAACTACAAATTCCAGCGGGACATAGATCAGTTAATCAAGCCAGGTGTTTGTTATGTTGTTACCCAAAGCACTTATTGTCTGAGTACGTCAACAACTCAAAATGTTGGCATCCAATGCAGAGTCACACTAACTCTACTGCACCTAATTTTATCGAACTCACACATTGAGCAGGCTAGGGGAATCGTACTATTGGATGACTGAACACACAAATTCTAGGTTCCAGACCCATGCGACACCCTTAATGAAGGATGAAAACATAGACCCCACTCACAAGTTGTTTCAAACAGCATCTTGCTTCATAATATGGATAATGGGATGACAAACTCTTCTGCAACTTTAAGTCGAGCTGGATGATCCATGTACTGCAACAAGAGTTCTTTTGAAGGAAATCGCATGAAAAGCCCACGCTGCCGAGTTGGGAGTTGCGACAAGATCTACAGAAAAGGAATTCCGAACCCAAACCCTCGTAATACGAATACATCTGAGAAAGCATTCTAAATAATATAAAAAAGAAGACTCTGAACACCACACTACAATAAAACAAAGAGTCATTTTCAAAATTGCGCATCAGACTTGGTCTTGATATTTCATCGACGGGAGACGAAAGCTCGAGCTATCTCTTCATGATCTTCATCAAAAGGTAATTAGAAGAAAGTATTGCATCTATCAAATCTAGATACATAGAAAAGACCTGATTTCCAGGAGTTATTTACCAGCAACAGAAACGGATTTTCCCACCTAACGGGCAGCGTGAGCACTGCGAGGGACTCCATTCTGCGAAAGTCCAATTTGCAAGCACGCAGACGCCCCCGCAGCCACGGTTGTGACTGCAGCAGCCATGATCTGTTATCTGAAGCCACCGCAAACGCCTCCCTTCTTCTCTCAGTATTGTGTTGGTCTATGTCTCTCGCCTTTCCCTCTCTCTCTTTCTCCTCACTTTCTCTATCCAGCGCTTAATATCGCTACCTCTGCCACTCGTTAACGCCTAAAGCGTAACCCTATACAACGTAATCTCTCTTTGTCTTTATCAGTTCTCGAAGAAATATTTCCTTGGTGCTGTAGAAAGTGTTGATGATCAAGCTCAGAAGCTGATTGATCTCAGCCTGGAAGGCAAATGTCTCTACATCAGCGTCAATGGGGCCGCCATTGCCAACAATAGTCTCTCTTGCATGCGCGCCCTCCTCTCCTCTCCCTGCTCCCTCTCGCTCTTTAGACGAATTCGAGCGAAAAAGTTTCAAAAAAAAGGGGGTTCCCGGGCAGCTCACGCTGCGTGATGGGCAGCGTGAGCTGCCCGGAAACCACTTTTTTTTTAGTATATATAGATACACAATTTGATATACTGTTGTACATCATTTTTCATGCTAGTCACTTATTGAATAGTGGTCAAAACTTATTGATATTCTCCATGAGGAGGGCTATGACTTTCGCCAATATGCCTTTGAATTCTTCGTAACAAGCCTATACAGACAACTATCCCAAAGAGAATCGTCCTTTGGTGATTCTTCGTACATAAGTTGTCTAGTCCTTTGAAAAATCTTCATCATTTGCGTGAGTCCATAGGCAACTGAGAGACGGCATTTACATCAAGCATTCATGCCAAACTTCCAAGAATGAGATCTATCCTATGACCTTCAAGTCTTTCAAGAGGTAATCGTCTAGGTGGTTCAACAAAAAAGAGATCTAAGTAACTAGCATAAACATGTTAGATCGATTGGGATTAGCCATTGTTGGCTCTAATATCATGTTGAACAGAAAAGCATGCAAAATTCATTCAATCCATGAGAGAGAAGAAAGAAAGAAAGAAAGAAAAGAAAGCTTTATTAATATCTTTTCCATGCCAAAAGACATATAAGATTGGTAAATGTACATGTCAAGTATGCGGTAACAATGAGAGCGTATGAAACGTCTCCAAAACGATAACAGAAATAATAAATCTAAATACTATGAACTGAAAATAGATGTGACGATATATGAAACATATGGGAGCATATATAAGGTATGAATAAGGTATGACACTATCGTCCAATCCCGTCCTGCTGATGCTATAAAAAGATGTAATACGGGCTGCAGCATGAAGGACCATTCGAGGTACCTGAAGGTACACCCTGGACGGCTGTCAGGGGTCATCAAAGGTTATTTTCTCCCTGGGTGGAATCTTCTCCAAAGATAGTATGGCGAGTACAGAGCTCTCCAAGTTTGGAGGCATTAATGCCATATTTAATGAAGTTGGGGCAATGTATATGGTTTTGAGGACCCAAGGAGCATTTTTTAACTTTTGGTCCATGTACTCAAGTTTGGAGGGGCCCAACTCATAATGGGGGGTCATGGGGCAAGTGACCTTCTTCTCCAATTAGCACTTGCCTGTCCAATGCCAAGGCTTTTCATTTGCTTTTGTAACTCCTATGTAACACATGGCTCTTGGCTGTTGGCTTTTGGATATTCCACATTGGGAACCATTGGCCTTTCAATTTCTCTATTTCTACTAGTATAAATAGGCGCCCTCTTTCTGCTGAAGAGGGGAGGAAGAGCATAAAGAGGCTGGAGAGACTAGAGAGAGTGGCAATGCTTATGTACATACATTCTTTGTATAGAGATTTGTCTCCATTGATATCCTACTTTGCTTCCACTTGTATGCGTAATTTGTGATTGTTCATAGAACGTATTGTGAATGTTTCCGCTTCTAGTTCACATTGAATCCCAACAAATTTAGCCATCATTGCTGGATATTTCATCAAGGCAGCTAGCACAAAATTACATCAGAACCAGAGCACAGATCAAGGAGCCAACAGGGTATGTCAAGGAGTTATTTTGAAGCACAGTTTGTTGAATGACAGAAGAACAAAATACCAGGATCATCATTGCAGTTCATTGGTTTGTCGAAGGCACCCATTCCCAAACATGTTCCCAGGGGTGGGAATGCATTCCCAAGCAGAAAAAGTAAAATCATCTAAAATAACCTTCTTTTTTTTTAGCTTCTTGGTTTTTTGAAGAGTATTACCCATAAAAGGGTTCATATGCCTGTATAAAAAACCATCAAAAGTATCAAGATACCCGTTCTTGAGAAATAATGTCGGTTCCATTCCTATGCTTTGCGGATTTACTAAGCACTGTTTCAAACTTATATTTAATGACGTGGTATTCCCACGTTCCCAAGTTCTCAAAAACGTTCCTGTTCCCAGGGGCCACGTTCCCATTTCATTCCCGTTCCCTGGTAACTATGTTCTTAAGTAGGATCATATAGATGGTCAATACTTTGGCCTTTAACCGTCCCAGCTGAAGTGTGAAAGTCTTTACTAGGTATGTGATGAGTTCGCAAAAGAACTCCACCTCTTTAACAGGCACAGCAACATTGCAGAAGCGGGTTTCATACATCAAAGATAAGTTGGGCCTCAAACATGTAAGCTTATGCATAGATCTTAGAGAAATAAACACAATCAACGTGACACATGTGCAGTAACTCATGAGGTAGACCATAACTAAACTTTGACCTAAAAATAGCATAATATTGGCCTTATAATAAAAACAACACTTGAAAATCACAGGTGTGTCAAAAATCTTTCTTATACAACACCTGAAGCACATTGCTGGAGGACAATCTTAATACAGCTACTTTTCTCCCATGCGCGTCAAGGGGTGATTCTTCAACTATGGTCACTGCAAGACAGTCTTCTAAGATCGGGAAAATAATTGTTTTGAAGAACATATCTGCCACCTTTGACAACCTTGTTTCCAAAAAACCAAGACTCTGCAAGAAATTAAAAAGCATTATGATTTGTAAATTATGAGAAACCAGCAAGTTACACCGCTCGCAAGAACCAATTGTAAAAAAAAGCTCCGACAATTACTAACCATCAATGATGATAAACAGTATGTGCTTCTTGGTTTTAAAGGGGAGGCTCGAACTTGAAACCAAAGAAACTTTGGATGCCAACTTAACTAACTGAGCCAACCCCGTTCAGTGACAAACAGTTACATGACATTGCCAACAGTTGAAGGCATCGAACCCATCATTTGCAGTCCTTTTGTCCATGAACATGTGTCAGGTGTGCAGACAGTTTAAGCCTCTTTTGATTTCTAGATAAGGACCAGGTTGTGGGGAAAAGGTGTCCCATGGTCTGGAATTTAATGCATCAGACATGACATTTATGAACATTGAGTTTTGGCTTGAAAACAAGGCTCGTGATATCCAAATTTTGTCAATGGTTAAACAAAATTGCATCTTTGATTCCCAGGTAATGATGAATGTTATAAGCCCTAAGCCCATATACCTTCCTTGAAGCCTTGTCTTTCATTACATAAATCCCATTTCTAATCAAAAAGATCTACAAACAAATGCACTTCCATCCCAATTCAAAAAATACGGCACCTTTAGAAATTGACACGAGCAGTGACTTCAAAAAGGGAGTGAATGTGGAAGCAGGCATGCAATACGTTGTTCTTTAGCATAGAAACCCAAAAAACAGCTACATCACAAAAAAATCAATAGAAATCCTTCATGTAAATTACTACTGAACAGATATTCTACCATCAACAAATCATTTATGCCCAGCAAGGGGATGCTTATTACAGGCTCTTTTGGAGTGAAGACTCTACAGTAGGAGATGGTTTATAATTCAAAGCCACGTCAAAAACTCGCCTGGTCAACAGGGGCAGCACATGGTCATCTATTCATCATTTAAACCAATTGATGCTTTGAGGCAACGCAGGAGGGATCCTCTGAATAGAAGAAAAACGCCAAACAACAGGGGCTGGAGTTTCCAGTATTTCATTTGCCCAGGTAGTGGCAGGTGAGCAGAAAACAGTGACCCCTACATTTTAATCGAGCTATCCCTGTCCGTAACTATCTCCATAACTTTTTCCAGAGACTCTGTTGACTCTACAGCACCTATATAATATTGATATAGATCCTGGACTATGCCGCCTATACTGATCACCTACCTGTTGATGATGACCTGGAATAAATGGGACAAACAGGACATTCATATTTGTAGGTATAGCAAGACTCTCTTCCTCAACAGGATTTCGTGCAGGAAAAGTCAAATTGACCAAGGCAACTGGCCACTACTTACCACACTTTCTGCACAGATGGTGAGGGGCGCGTGTGAGGGGCAGCAGCATCATTATCATCAATCCAAGGCAAGGATGTTTCAAAGGCAAACCCAACAGCATAAAAACCAGGAGAACCAGTCTGGAGAATTTCAATGAAAATTCGGTATAAGAAGGGAGCAAAAATGAATGGTTGATGCATTGTCTCGAATAATGTATCAAATGTCATTTGTGGTCATTGAGAATGAGCTATTAGTTGAGATTAAGAAGACTCAACTAGAGGATCCTCAGTATAAGAAAGTGGAGCTTGAAGTGACTCATGGCCATGCAGCATGAGAGCTCTACTCCCTTTGCCTGCAAATATCTTAAGTAAACCATTGAAAATGGTTTTGTTAAAAGGAATGGCAAGTTTTTCATTCCAACTTGCGAGGATTTGCATTAAAAAAAATTGCACTTTTGTCATGATATGTCATGTTCCAAACCTCAAAATCAAAGCCAAGCAACATCTATGTTGAAAAGAACAAAAGAAAAGCAAATAACCATTAGTTACCAGAAAGCTCATACCAAAATACAGAACAAAAGAAGATGGATTCCATAATTAAGGGTGTAGGGTGTGAAGTACATGGATTCACGTGACGGGGCACATGAGACCTAGCAAGATTAAATCCCAAGGTTCACAAGGAGGAAAATAGAGCTCCAAGTTCTCTCGATTGCGAATGAGCCAAAAGATTCCCAAAATTGTTCCAATGCCTACTTATAGAAAAGGCCCATGTCTTAACTAAACATAACTATCTTGAAGTCTAGTTAGACACTACTAGCCCTTGTTAAGCCCTCTTTATGCTCTTTTTGGCTTGTTATCCTTATTTAAAACACTTTGAAGGGTTTAAAGAGAGAATCACCATCTTCTTGAAGCTAATAATTTTTTTTGGACCCAACAAAGCTTACAAATTAAACATTTTTATCCTCAAAAATGAAGATGATTGTTTGATAAGCTAAATGCTTCTGTACTGCGATTTAAGTAGTCATGCTAGTTGACAAATCTTTCTTGATTGCTTCGATGAGCTCTTCATCATTGTCTATGAGATTGTCCACATACAATACTACTAGAGTGATGATAGAGTCATGACAAAACTAGTAAAGATTAGAATTAGAGGAAGTGTGTAAACCTCTAGACAAGAGGGAACTATCAAAGTGGCTATACGAGACACGTTGTGCTTGTTTCAACCCATAAATCACTGTCTTCAATTTGTACACTTTATTCTCCTTGCCTTGTACAACGAACCCAAGTGGTTGTTGCATATAAACTTCCTCGTCAAGTTCCCCATTAAGGAACACCGATTTCACATCCAACTGATGTAGATTCCATTCGAACATAGCCCCTTATGTGATGATCATGCAAAGCAAATCCCACTTAGCTACGGGAGCGATGGACTCCTCACCAATGTATGCCCTTTCACAACAAGTCTTGCTTTGTGTTTCACTAGGGTTCCGTCTACACAATATCTGGTTTTAAACACCCATTTATTTCGAATGGCATCTTTAATTTCAAAAACATCAACTACCTCCCAAATATCATGGCTTTTGATGGGATTTATCTTCCCCTGCATAGATTTTGATTGGGCTAGTGACATGGATGATACATTTACCCTATGTTCTAGAGCTATTTCTTGGTGCATCAAGATGTAGCCCACAATTGAATCATCATCCAAAGAGGCTAAATATAGGGCAAAAAAGAGGATATATAGTTGAGGTGACTATTTTATTATGCGCAAATCACTCGGGCGGGTCCTATTGTTTTGTATTGCAATAGCCAAAGTTGTATTCAACTCGTAAAGAATCAAATGTATCAAGCAAGAACAAAGCATATTGAGATGGACAAGCTCTTTATATGGGAGAGAATGCATAGTGGAGACCTACAATTTGAACACTATCGCACTAGTGACCAAACTACATGTTTTTAATTAGCCTCTTGATATGTAGTTTCAATAGATGAATGAAACAAGGTGTCCTCCGGTCTAGACGAGAGTCGTGGAGCTCGGCTAGGGAAGAAGCGTGAAGCCTCAGTCGAGAATGGAGCTATACGTCGGTCGAGACCAAAGTAACGAGCTCGGTAATGATGTGTGTGGAAGATTTGGCAATTGTTAGTTGTCTAGTCAAACTAAACAGCCATTAGGGGGGTTTTGAGATATATTAATACCTTTCTCATCCCTAATGGTCCAGTAAACTCATCTATTGTAAGTTGTACAAATAAAATGGGAATGTATACTATAAAGACTCTGCAAGCCACCTCTTTGTGGCTATAGCTAGTAAGTGCAAGTAGGCCCAAGTGGCCTTGACACATCATCTTATCCATGAGTACACTTTGAGGAGCTAGCCTTCGTGATGACTGGAGCCTCCATGCCCTAGTCATTATTATTAAAACTTTTTGGGAGTTTAACATTTGAGTTTAGGAGCTTAAGCAACTCCTTTGCATTTTTGGGGTTCTTCATCATCTCCAAATTTCATGGTTTATGTCTCCTCGTAGAGATTAACATACTCCATATTTCATTGTATATTAACGTATTCATTGTATATTTCATCCAGACTCATTTGTCAAGTTGTTGCATGATATGTGAGTGCCAAGTAGCATGGGGAATCTCAAAATATTGTACTTATGTACTTCAATAACTTTGTATTCATTGTATATTTCATCCAGACTCATTTGTCAAGTTGTTGCATGATATGTGAGTGCCAAGTAGCATGGAAGTAGATTTCCCAAATATCACAATCTCTTGAGATCATGCAAGCCTCTGAGTTTAACCATTGTCAATAACAACCTACCATTATTAGTTCATAAGTGGAAGAAACCCCTTATTTTTACCAAGTCTAGTAAAATAACCCTTGCCACCATATGCATTCTCAAAGAGAAAATTTTTAACACATTAGATTGTTGAGTCAAGTAAGGTTTCTACACATAATTTTGAAAGAAATTTAATATATGAAGCGGAGTACACTTCCTCTACACTCAACCTATTCCAACTATTTAAGAGAGCACATAAGGTCATAAAATCATCTAGGTTGAAAGCTAAAGTACATCAAATGGCACAAAACTTGAGGTTTTCATAAACCTTGTTACAAGCCACTTTGCATGAGCTCTTCTCTCCAATGCTAGCTCCTCCCTAATTTAGCCTATTGTTTAAGTAACTACTTGCCATTTTAGTCAAACCTTGTCAGCCTCTCTCTTTCTCCACCCCTCAAGGTTGGAACTCCAACAATGATCATCCAAGTACTAGATTCTAGTATAGTGATTAGCTTGACCACCAAGGCAATTTGATAGGTAGCTTCTGATCACGTCTAGACTAACTCTTGCAATGATAGTTAAGTCCATGATGGCCATACTTTATATGAAATTCAAGGCCCTTACATTGACCAATGGACGTCTGGCATTTCATATATTATCATGTGTCATAGACCATGTCAGCACTTTGACACATCCCACATTCTCTTCAATAACTCATCTAGTTACATGGATATGCAATGAGCATACTGGATTACTAGGATATTGTGAGAGATTGCAGAATTACGAAAATCAGTTTTCTATGAAAAAAAATTTACTTTTTAGAGTGTGAGTTGAGATGCACATTCTCTTATTGTCATGAAAGAGATTGTCTTCTCCAAAAGACTTTAGAGGAGCCCCTATAATAAATCCATGTAAAACCACTATGAATCAATTTTGACAATGGATTGGATTGATCTCCCATAAATCCCTATTATTGTCTCAATTGAACTCCAAGTGAAAAAATTGTAGATTTAATTGCCTTTTGGCATACTTGTATCACCTCATGTTTGTTTGAAATTGAAGTTGTTATTTGTTGAATAGGTATATATGCCAACCGCATCCCAAATTTACTTGAAAATTTACTTGGTCCAATTGCTTAATGAAAAGCATCATAAGAGCTACTAATGCAAAATTTAGGATAATATTCTAAACAATTCTAGCAGGTCCACATAGCAACCTTTGTCTGCTCTTATTGTTAGCTCATTTTTTGAGAGTTCCCCAAAAAGAATTCAAGGAAAAGTAAAAAAAGTTAAAGGAGAAGTAAAAAAATTGAAGGAAAAGTAAGAAGATTAAGAAAAGCAAAAATAAAGATAAAAATTGTGTTCTTGAAAACCCTAACCCTAAATTCAAAAACACCTTAAACACATTCCGGAACACTTATTGTGAGTATGATATATAGATTGCTAAGGAAGCGGATGGTGGACGCGGACTCGTGTCCGCGTCCCTGGATGCATCCGGTTTTTTTGTTTTTTTTTTTTAATTTTTAAAATATAAAATAGACTAAAAAAAAATTCAAAAAAAATAAAAAATGATGCCACGGGTGCGTACGGCGGTACGGACACGTCCGTTTTTTTTTTTTTTTTTTTTTTGATTTTTTTTAGGGTTTTTTAGTTAAAAAAAAAATTGGACGCGTCCGACCCCGCAACCGGGGGTCGGACGCGACCGGAAGTCGGACGCGTCCGGGTCCGGACGCCGGACGCGGCCATTCCGGCCCGGACCCTCATCCTTGATAGATTGACAAGTTCATAGAGCCATTTTGGCTCAATGGTTTTTAACACACAGAAGTCCAAGCATTGAGGCCTTTGCTTCAATCAAATATAAGCAATGTTAAGCAGTTACATAAGAACAATATAATCATAAAGAATATATCCATTTACAACAGTACAGTTGAACAGTGTAGGCTTAAGAGTAAGACAGAGGAGTAATTGAGCTTACTAACATCCATTGCTTGAAAAATTGTTGTTCGTTGAACTCCATGGTCAGAAGGGAAGGCTTCGAAGGTGATTGCAGAAGTCACAAAGAGTTCTCTTTCAACCTCATCAAATCTGATAGCTCGGAAAAATAGATTGTCCAAAATGCTCCTGAACTGAACATAGAGAACCAAACACATATATAATTTTACATGACAATATGATTTTAGGTTAATGGAATTAACTTTATTGATTGCTCAATAATAAAGTCCAAAAGAGCTACAATGAAGAAGACCATTCAAAAAATCTTTACATTAGTCTAGCTACATCCACGCCACCCCAAAGTTCCCAAAAGAAGAACTAGTACATGTGAAATGTTAGAAGTTCCTTACATTCTAAGGGTTCCATGTTCCGTGTACATACTATTTTCTTCCATATTTTACATTAAAAGATTTAAATGAAACACACAACATCATAATTCTTCCACCATTTCATATGCAATGTGTACTGTACACCATTTGGAATGAGATCATCCTGTACGGCTAGAAACTATGGTGCAAACATAATAAGCTTTCTTGATATATATATATATATATATATATATATATATATATATTTCTTCCACCATAGCACCTATAGGAGTTTTGAACCTTCTCAATTTTCCAGGAGGTAGATGGTAAATTTTGTTTGTTAAAAGAGGGATGGAAATGTGAACTTGTGGCCAACATAGATGCCATTCAAGAAAGTTGGAGCTTGTCCTTCACCAGATCTCTTAATTTCGTACAATTGTGCTATGCAATGATCAATAGATCGTACTATGAAGACCAATCTAAAATGTCATCCTCCATATTGAGCTCATGAAAATAAGCAGGATCTTGTTATGGATGTTGATAGGTCGTATTCAGCTCTAATTCATTAGGGACGAAAAATTGCATTTAACGCAGGGCTAACACTCTGAGGTCCTTAGAAAACATTTTTAGTTTTATATATATGAAGATGGCATATGTATGAATCAATACTAAATCTTCAAAAAATACCAAAAATAGCAACCGGTCAATTAATCTTTACCTCTAAAAAGTCCTTAATTGTCATTCTATATTTCAGATTAAAAATCAGCATGAGTGGATATTACCCATACATGTACATATACATTCTTAGGCCCAATATGAAAAGTCCATAGATGATGGTTCCATACTTGTCAATAGGACAAACACCTTTGAAACTCGGGTTTGACATTTACCATTTGGAATTTATTATAATATGTTACCAGTTATATAGTTACTATTGGGCCTCGAGCCCTAGCTTGTAGGCCCAAAGGCCTCAAACAATATAAATAGACCAAAGGCCTCATTCTAGCTTGCTCCATTGACTATAAAGTGAGCCCTAGCTTAGATCAACTCAGCTTAAGGTAATAATCAACTACTCCATAAAATAAGCTTAGTTTCAACAAATCCTTCTGGTTAGATTTATACTTTGTTTCTCTTATTGTTTGTATTGTCATGTTTGGCTCCACTTCGTATTCTAGCACTTTTTTAACTAGCTAAAAATTCTAGTCTTTATATCCAAGTTCACAACAATAGAACACCTTTGAATTATATAATTGCTTTTCAAGACGATAGTACGATTCTCAATTTGTTTTACTTCCAATCTCCTTCGAAACGGTCACACTTTAAGTCTAAGTGGATCTTTGGATATTTCTTATCAAATGATTTGACATCGTATCAAAATTTGTTGAAATCAAGTTCCAAATAGTGGAGCACTACAAATTCCATATCTCTAGATTTTTAGGGGATTTTGATACTCATTATGTTTCTTGTAGTAAGAAACTTCTATTACACTGTACATCTCTTCATTTAGATCTTTCACTAAAAATTTGAATTACTATGTTTTCCAATTTTTAAGTTCCGGAACTTAGTCTTTGTCATGTTGTATTTGATAAGTAGGGTGCTTCTCCTACATTTTAAATGAAACGAAGGAAAAGTTTTCTAATTTTCACTAGTTTTGAGAGCCATTTTCTTTGTGCTTTGCACTCTTCAAGAAACTTTTACATCATGGTTCCTCCTACAATAAGAACTTTTTAAATACATTATTTTGCATCTTATTATAGCCTTCTTTTTCCTATTGTTTTGGTCCCACATCCCATTGAAAGTTTGTCAATTGCACATATAAAAGCCAACATAAATCATGTCCATTTTTTTGGGGTGCTTGCACAATTCACCTTTTCAAAAACATAGACTCCAATAGTTCTCATTACCTATGGAGACCTAATAGATATGGCTTACTCAAGGAGTTGACACCCTATTTCTATGATCATTATTCTATGACCTATGGCTCTATAAGTGAAAATGTTTCCTATATGAGGGAGAAATGCTCCGAAATGCCAGTCTTTAAGGGCGAAAATGCTTGTTTAAAACGCTTGTTTTGTAGTCCCAAATGTGCCAGGGGGTGTCCTTGTGCGGCGAAGGAGACTAAAAATCTTGCAAACACAGAAGGTGAGAGCCAGAAATCCGACAGCCAGAAATCTATTGAAGTTTTCCTTTCCTTTACTCACACATGTTGGGTTATCCTAGTTGCAATTCTTGTAAATGATTTAATTATAACCACTACAATCCATATTGTGCAATATTTATAACCCTTAAATTCATTAAATCAATCTTCAATTTTAGGTGGAGGAGGATTCATGTAGGTCTACTTGTTATGTGCTTGATAATCTATATACGCTTTCATCGTTCTTTTTAGCAAAAAGTGCACCACAAATAAAATCACTTAATCGAAAATCTATATGTATGTAAGAGCTCTATATTTGCTACACGCAATAATTAGTTCATTCAATGCCAAATAAGAGGGAACTTACATGGCAATCCGAATTAGCACAACTAGGAGGTAGTCCTGCTAATAGGTCATCTAGTGTGTCCCATAATACTCAATGAAAATTTTCTTTTGTGTATCCTCTTCCCAATAGTATTAATTTGAAGTTTTGAGCACCCTTTGGAGCAGATTAATCCTAAGATCCTAGGTTACGTGTCTCTATAGACGAGATTTGATCTCATGTAATTTAACGACACCCCCTGAAAACAATTTTAACGTGAAACAAGATGAGCTATCCTATAAAGGGCTCCACTGAACCCCTCCCCATGACCATTACAATAAAGATCCTCCATCAACGGCTATAAGAGTAATCAGGATATTGTACTCTCTCCTAAAGAGCCATCACTGCTAGAACTGTGTCACCAGAGAAACCAAGGTCTCATATCCGTTGGATAAGTAGAGAGCGTGGGACAAAGTTAAAGGCTTTCCTGAAGTCAATGAAATAACAGTAAAGTCGCTCTCTCCCGTGTCGAGCTTCCTCAATGATGGCTCTGAGGGTGAGGATATGATCTATAGTGGAGTAATGGGCTCTAAACCAAGCTTGACCCACAACATGCAATCTCCTAGTATTTGCTTCTGTACTCACAGGTGACTAAAGAATAGTGCCATACAACTTCGCAATAACGTGCCCAATCATAAAGTCCGGTAGTTAGTAGTTACTAGGATTCATGAGATCACTATTTTGTGTATGGGATGAATGATGTTAGTGCACCAAGAAGAGGGAACCAAAGACAATAGCCTGATTGAGTAAGGTGGCTAAGAGGGGTGACAACAAATCAGCTGCATGGATCAATAACTCAGATTCAAAGTCATCAATATCTCTGACTTACATGTGCTTAGTTTCTTGATGGCGTTACGAACCATATCAACAGTGAAGAAGGTGAAGTCGGAATATCTAGGAGAGATGGAAATGGGTGTGTCAGTATGAACATTATATAAGGCGGTGGCATAATCAGTCCAGTTGCGCAGGGTATCAAGGAGTGGAGGTGGAGCACGAGGAATGAACTCAAGCCAAAATGCACCTATGGTAGAACTGTAGAGAAGCCCAATAAGGCGTCTTTCTTCTAGTTCATCATAGGGCCGCTTCTTACAACGTAGTAAGCGGGTATAGAGATGGTGTGTACAATGTAAGAGAAGAGGAGTGTGCATGCGTGCATGTGTGACAAGGTGATGGCGAGAATGACACTCATCACCAAACCAAGGAGGGCGTACAGATCTAGGTTTGGTAGATTTGTTTTTGTTATTGTGTTTGGATGAAATTGGCTTCCGCTCATACTTCCGCTCAGAGAGAGTTGAAGATCCGCTCAGGTGTAGGGGCAAGTAGTAGAGCATGGAAGTAGATCCAAGGATCGCTGGTGGGGCAGGATCGCTGGAGCATAAGGCAACTATGGAGCCATCGCTGGAGTAGCTAGGAAGAGCCATCGCTGGGACAATGTGGAATGGGACAGTTCACTGGAGCCATTCAGACTTCCATTGACTTCCGCTGAGAGAGAGAGAGAGAGAGAGAGAGAGAGAGAGAGAGAGAGAGGGCATAGAGAAAGAAAGAAAGAAAGAAAGAAAGAAAGAAAGCTTTATTAATGTCTTTTCCATGCCAAAAGGCATATAAGACTGAAGAGGTAGTACAACTGAGTAAATGGAACTCAGACGGGACTGTGCCATCAACCGAAAACTTAGACTAAAACTAAAGCGTAAAACGTAAAGCTCATCTCTCACACAGGAGAGGAAATAAATGGCCATATCTCAAAACATCTCTCACGTAGGAGAGGGAGAAGAATCTGAAATTTTAAGTTTCTGCAATTTTAACCAAGACTGGGTGTCCGTCTCGAAAGAGAGTCCGGAAACCATTGGCCTTAGCATCTGCGATAATTTTCTCTCTCAGTCCATTGAATGGGCGTCAAGTCTTCATCCATAAAAATAGTAGACCCCATCAGGCAGCCTCTTTTACGCAAAACCTTTGGACGAAGCAAAGCATCCTTGAATCGCAGAAACACTGTGGTGGGTTGGAGCTTACCCACCCAAGCAGCAAATATGACATCCTCTTTGAGACCAAAGGTGGAATGAATGAAGGCATTTGCCTCAGCCACGAGGCCCTTACCCACAAAAGAAGCTGCCCTAACCCTGACATTGAGGGCTTTGAGATCTCGTTTTTGTCTTTTGAATCTGCATTGCCGCTTCCTCCTCCTTCTTCATCTGATTCCAGTTCATTCTTGAGGTAAGTAACATCAACCTCAAGAACACCAAGGATGCATTGTCCTCATGAAGAGAATCAATGATACGGGGGAAACCAAATAAAAATTCAGCTGAAAGAGACGGAGACAATGTGGGGGATGAAGATGAAGGGGTGAAAGAGGGAGAGGAGGAAGAAAGAGTAGAGGGGGTAGTGGCAATAGGAGAAGAGGTAGAGGTACACGTAGAGGTTGCGGAAGTGGAGGGTAGGGGCGAGGGAGAGGAAGCAGGAGAGGGAGGGGGCAACGTAAAGGGGTTTGGAGTCATAGTAGGGGGGCTGAGAAAACAAAGGGAGAAGGGGGAGGGGTTTTCTTCTTCCCCTTCTGATTCATTGATTGCCAATTAGCCATAATGGCAAGAAGAGAGAGAGGGACAGCGATTGGAGGAACAACGATAGAGGGACAATGATTGGAGGGACAACGATGAGGAGGCAGAGGGACAAGTAGCAAGGGCAGGAGCGAGACAGGAGAGGGGATGGAGCGAGACAGGAGCAGGACGAGAGGGGATGGAGCGGGGCAGGAGCCGGGATGGAGCGGGACAGGTCAGGAGCGGGGCAGGGCAGAACTGAGGACAGGCGGGACAGGAGAGGGGATGGAGCGGAGCGGGACAGGAGAGGCAGCGGATCACAAGGGAGGCAGTGGTTTCAAGGCAGTGGATCGTAGGGGAGGCAGCAAATCACATGGGAGGAAGCGGATTCAGGAAGCGGATCACAGGGGAGGCAACGGATTCAAGGACAAGGGGAGATAGCGGATTGCAGGGGTGGCAGCGGATCAAGGGAGATGGAGGCAGCGAATCGAGACAGATGAAGGCAGCGGAGAGAGAGAGAGAGAGAGAGAGAGAGAGAGAGAGAGAGAGAGAGAGAGAGAGAGAGAGCATGGTTGTGTGTGTTAGAGAGATACATTACATGAATTCTAATTTGTCCACGTATGAAGAATTGCTACTTTATGATTTTATGTCATGCCTTGGTACACCCAAATCGATTCTATGTTTAGATAAACAAGTGATTTGATATATGAAGTCAATAATCAAAATATTCAAGGCATATTGCGTCTTTGCAAATTGCGCACACATCCACACACATCCACACACACACACACACATAGAGGCACACACACACAAAGAGGGAGAGAGAGAGAGAGAGAGTATGTTTGTGTGTGTTAGAGAGATACATTACGTGAATTCTAATTTGTTCATGTATGAAGAATTGCTACTTTATGATTTAATGTCATGCCTTGGTACACCCAAATCGATTCTATGTTTAGATAAACTAGTGATTCAATTTATGAAGTCAATAATCAAAACATTCAAGGCAAATTGCGTCTTCGAAAAAGACAAAGAGTAAAGGTCTATTCTTTGATCATGCATTATGCAATTAAGTCTCAACAATTCAATCTCTTTTATAATATGGTGGTTTGCAATGCTTTAACCCTAAGCTACCAAACGTGCAATATTTGCTCTACCCAGTGTAATAGACTGTTTCACTAACACCATAGATAATTTGATTCTTTATTGGCTCTTCCAAGACCCTCTCCAGAACCTTACTCACTCCCTGTAATAAAAAGCTAACAAAGATTAGAAAAACATGAAGAAATTTTTTGGACTACTCGAAATTTTTTCAATTTGTAAATATCTTGATCGAAACAACACATTTTAAAAGCGGAAGTATGACCTAAAGGCAACACTGAGTGATCTAGCAAGAGGTATATGAAGAATTGTTTACGATACTATTTTGAAACGTGTTTCAAAACGACTTTTTTGAAACAGGAAAAAGTGTTCTTCCATTTTAGCAATTTTGCCACCACTAAAGTTGAAATGTAAACATAGTACTGACCTCTCTTCACTCTCCCCCTCTCTTATCTCCTCTCTCCTACGCTCTAACCTCTCTCTTCTCTCCTCTCCTATGTTCTAACTTCTAACCTCTCTCTATTATCTAAATTCAGAACTCACTCTTGTGCCTCTCTCTCTCTCTCTCTCTCTCTCTCTCTCTCTCTCTCTCTCTCTCTCTCTCTCTCTCTCTCTCTCCCAGCCAGCGATGCCCTGCTAATCGCAGGTGTGCCCTCTCCCATCGCTATGGTGATCTGCTACTGCTCGCGGATCTACACCTGAACAGAACTACACCTAAACGGAAATCTGCAGGTCTGACCATCGCTATGATGATCTATGCTATGCTCATGGGCTTACACCCAAGCGGAAATCAGACATCTGATTGCCCTACACCATCTGCCTGAATTGCTAGCGTGAACCATGGCCAAGAATCGGAAGGGAGGGACATCTGCCCCTGCTCCTCAATCCTTTGACTCCACCGCCTCAGCCTCAATGGCTTCTGCACCTCCAGCTTCGCCTCAGCCATCTTTAGCTTCTAGCATTGCTTCAGCATCCTCCTCACCTTCACCTTCACCTTCACCTTCACCTTCTATTCCAGTCGCAATCCCTCTCTCTCCATCAAATCCTATTCTTGTTAATAGTGAATCCATTACAGCCGACCCTTTGACCCCAAATACCCCAGATGATGAATCACTTATGACCTCCGTCATTCGTGCAGATCAGTTACGTTCCTATGAATATCTCAACGACCATCGAAAAAAAACTTCTTTCTCTTGAAGCTATGTTCCAAGCTGTTCAATCTCATCTTCAAAACCTAGATTCGTCTATCAACGATCTCAAGAAAGAAGTTGCAGCTACCAAAATCGAAGCTTCCTCTCATTCGACTACTTCAGCAAAGATCCAACAACTTGAAAGTCAAGTGAAACAGCATCATACCGCTGTCCGTTCCTAGGCAGATGTGCTTAGAGGTCCTAATAGTGTTGTTCTAGCTTTGTAGATATTAAACCTGTTGCTATTAATGAGATATCCGAGATTGTTCAGAGTTAGTGAGAGAGTTAGAGCACTGAAGAGATGCCAGTTGAATCTGTAAATGGTCTTCGTACCATATAATCCTGGACATTATCCTCTTCTTAGTTAGTTTGGTTTTTAGTTATGTTGTTTGACGCATTGCTCCGTCTTAATTCCACTTTATCTTATGTACTCGTTCGTCTTATACGCCTTTTGGCATGGAAAAGACGTTAATAAAGCTTCTTGCCTTTTCTCCCTCTCTCCCATTTACAGTGGCCAAATTAGAAATTTCCAAATATATTGATCAAGGGAATCTACGGCTCGAGAATCAAAGCTCACTTTTCCAACAATCATTTGAAATCCATTTTTATGTTTTCAAAGCAATTATTTTGACACAAGTTTCAAACGTAGTTTTAACCCTCGAAATGGAAAATTGGGAAACTATTTGTAAGATTGCATACTATAATTGCCACAATATAAGACCCAATCCTAAACCCTAAACTTTACCTGTGAAAAAGTTCCAATCCATAAGAACCTCAGTGCCACATATGCTTTTATGCTCTCTGAAATGTGTAGCTCTTGTGATGGTTGTTCCTCAATCTCCTGTTCAACATTAGAGGGCAGCCGAAGGGCTTCCCGCAGAAGCTGCATTTCATTCGCTGCCTCGACAATGTGCCCTAGCATGAACGCCTCCGATGCTTTCTTAATACCTTCATAGATGGATGCAATAATGTCCACTAGCATTAATGCTTGCTGCTTTTCCTCCTTTTGTCTATTTAAGCCACGTGCTTCATCGGCCAATTGACGTAACCCTACATCAAAGGCAATTTCCTCAATTTCTGAATCATCTGCCCTACTCTCAAGTCTATGTCCTACATCAAAGGCCATCCCCTTCCTCGTATCAATGTCTGTGTCGCCTGCTCTACTCTTAGGGCTACGTCCCACATCGAAGGCCATTCCCTCCATTTCTGAGTGAGCTGCCCTACTCTTAAGGCCATGTCCTACACCAACAAGTTGTAGAAAGCGATTGAGGTCCTGGGAAATGGCTTCCACATGGTGCAGCCCTAGATCGGCTTTGGAAATCAAATCCAGAAGCTTGTGGCGATTAGATTTGAGAGTGTGAAGTACATGATCCCTCTTGCCATCGGATAGGGCTTGCATTCTGTCCAGGAAATGATGCAGATCGGGAGTTGATAAGGGAGCTGTTACATCCATCACCTCCCTGCTGCTGCTGCTGCTGCTGCTACCGCTACTGCTGCTTGAAAACCCCAGCAGCATCCCCAAATCCGCAGAGCCCATATCTTGGATCGCCATATCTCTCTCTCTCTCTCTCTCTCCCTCTCTCTCCAACACAACACCTCACTTTATGGCTATTTTATCCTCTTAAAACCCTCAAAAAACCCTAACCCTACATAGCCCTAAAAAACCTAGCAAGCTCTGTCTCTTTTTCTCAGCCCACTCTCTCTCTACGCTCACTCACCATCTCTCTTCCTTCTCTCTCACCATGTCTTCCTCTCTCTCTTCCCCCTGTCCCCTCCAAGTGCTCCTCTCTCTGTCTCTCGACTGTCCTCTAGCTGCTCCGCTCTCTCACCTGTCCTCTCCAGCTGCTCTGCTCCGCTCTCTCTCTCTCTCTCTCTCTCACCTGCCTCGAGCTGCTTCGCTCTCTCCGCTCCCTCTCACCTGTCCAGCTGCTTCGCTCTCCCTCTCTCACCTGTCCGCTCCACCACCTATCTCCTCCAGCTGCTGCGCTCACAGCGATTAGGCAACAAAAACAGTTGAATGTGCGCTTCAGATATCCCCGTCTCTGTGTGTCTGTGTGTGTGTGTGTGTGTCTCTCTCTCTCTCTCTCTCATTTTTTTTTTAAGGATTTTTTTTAAAAGTTGCTTTAAATGGCATAATTTTGTACTTTTATAAATTATGAGCAATAAATATCTTACATACTTGTAATGTGCTATTATTATTTTTAACGATTTTAAAAATCACCTTACAACAATATCAAGTTCACTTTTTATTTTTAAAAAGTTCGAGAAGGACCCCGCCCTAGCCCGATCTCTTGCTAGCACGATGAAGATAAGCAACGGACCAATTAGGTATATGTCACGTGTTCTGCAGGTGCCTAATGTTCTTCTCAGGTTTCGAGGCCCAACTGCCCTCCTGCCCGTTCTTTTCCTCTTTTCAAACGTGCCCTTCCCTCGCCCTTCAAACGTGTGCCTCCCCCTCCCCCTTTTGCGAATGCCCAATGCCCTTTAAGCTTTCAACTCAACTTTTGATAACTTTGGCAGTTCAAAAATTGCTCTTGAATTAAATACTCATTTATATGGGTTTGAACTTGGAGTGGACTATAATTAGCTCTGAATTAAATACTCATTAATATGGGTTGGAACTTGGATGGAATGCACACAAATTTGCTTTCAAGTAATTTTGACAAGGCTCTAAAACCAATGCTCGTAAAAAAGTTTTAAACTAATCTTATAAAAAATCCACAAAACTATTATGGAATCGGTAAAAGGTTTAAAATAAAACCTTAAAACTTAAGATTTATAACTAAAATCAGTTGAGCCATATAAAAACCTATAAATCTAAAATGAAACGGTAAAAAGTGAATTTCAACAATTGGGTTGTTTGTATTTGTCAATTTTTCGCGAGCTTGGATGCAAACCTTTCAAAATTAATTAAACGTAAAATCAGTTTTCACATTTTTACAAAGAATATGGACCAGCTTCACCGAACATAATTTGTGAGCAACTTTTTTTTCTGACAAAAATTTTTTACAAGCACCTTTAGTGCGCCAGAAGGTGCACATAAAACAATTTATTTATTTTTACGCCCAAACTGAAAACATTACTTCCTATCATTCATAGCCATAAAAAGCAAATTCTACAAATGACAAGCAAGTTTCAATTGTCTTAACGTGACTACATTCAACATAGCCATGAAGAGCAAATTGTACAAATGACAACAAGCATGTTTCAATTGTCTTAACCTCACTACATTCAACATTCCTTGTTTATCCTTTTTGGCATCTTTTTGGCTTATTTATTTTTTGCATAGAATGTAGCATTTGCATGTTCTATGGAATTTTCTTTGACATTTGGTTTTTATGGACATTTTAATATCTTCATATATTGGTATTTTCTTAGACATATCCTTTCAAGCTTTGGAACAAGATTGATTATTGGCAAATTGAATAGGTTTTCCAATTAGCTTGCTCTTTGTAGACATCCTTCTAGAATCTTACATGAATTTGGTCATGTCATGTTGATTCTCAAATTCCCATATTTCGAAGAATAATCCAAACCATCAACATCTATGTGCATATATTCACAAACTAACTCCTCTCTTTTGGACACCGGAATTCTAATATTTTTTCAAGGCCAAAAAATAAGTAGTCAAAGCTCTATTTTATTGTCAAAACACATACATTGTGGAACGCAGTCAAGAACATTACAAGCTTTCTCATCTTGCTTTTCATGTCACCATTGAGTTCTTGGTGATTTCTCTCTCAAACTAGGACCAAAATTCATCCTTGGTGGAATGACTTTTTATAACTAGGACTAACGTTGCCTTTATTAATTGAATATCTATTGTCAAGTAAATTCCCATCAACCTTCCAGTCTCTATGTTTTCCTTGTAAGTGTTGTTTTAATTGCTCTTATTCTCATCATGCAACAAAGCCGAATACTAATGATCAATACCAAGAAAATATGTAGCCCAAGATGGTGCTTGCAGCCTTTTCTTTTTTTTTTCTTTCTTTTTCTTCTGTATATTTTCATTATGTTAGTTCTGTAATTCTCAAAGGACACATATACTCAACTGATTTTTAAAAGCCTAAATGAAATTCTCTAAGCATCTAAATTTGTTTTCAAAGTTTTTAATCCAGGTTCACTTTTATACTGGACAGTTGCAATTTATACTAAATAATTCACTTTCAATACTTCGAAATGTCTACTATAATGTCTTTTACATTCATTCTTCTTTCACCTACAAATTATTTCGGAAGGCAGTAATACTTGCTTTGAAGACTATTCACTCTTGATTTAGCTACAGAATTGTTTTCAAAAGGTAGTAATAATTGCTTTGAAGACTTCAAAAACCATTTGAACAAATAAAATGGTGTTCCATCAGTCAACAGAGCATCAAAAAGGACATTCACTCTTGATTCAGCTGCAAAATTGTTAAAGAAGGTAGTAATAATTGCTTTCAAGACTATTCAAAATTGTTTGCTCTCTCTCTCTCTCTCTCTCTCTCTCTCTCTCTCTCTCTCTCTCTCTCTCTCTCTCTCTCTCTCTCTCTCTCTCTCTCTCTCTCTCTCTCTCTCTCTCTCTCTCTCTCTCTCTCTCTCTCTCTCTCTCTCTCGTGCTATCCTTTTCTTTGAAAATTTTGAGGTTACGCTATGATTCCAGAACATTCTTTGTTCTCCAAGCTGCACGTCAAATGCTCACGTTAACTGCGCATCAGGTGCCATGGATGAAGTTTTAGGGCACACATGGCCCAATCAAGATTCCAAAATCAGTTTTCTCTACAACAACCTACATTCTCTCTCTCTCTCTCTCTCTCTCTCTCTCTCTCTCTCTCTCTCTCTCTCTCTCTCTCTCTCTCTCTCTCTCTCATACATGTGAGAGGAGGGTGGTCACATGGCCACATACAAGGTTATTTTGGCTAAGAGAAGGGTCCAGAGGGCCCCAATTCCCTACTTGAGGACATGGGACCCAGGCCAAGGTCTCATAAAGTCCCCCTCACTCAGTGCTTTATGTAGGAAAAATACTGGGAATTTTCCTTCAGAGAACACGATGTAAGTTCGAATAAATCAAACTAATATCACTATCTTCAATCATGTCTGATTCCGTCCTATATACTATTATAGAAGTTTCTACTTTGATTGAATAAAGCATGCAAAATTAAACATATGTATGAGTGTGATATATTATTTCATATGATCAGAAACAAATATCATGTTTGATCTCAAATTCTATTAGAAACAAGTATGAAACATGAATGAATTGATGACTTTGATCAATTGATTTCAATCTGTCTGTTTCTACTTAATAGCTTGTTGCCTTATTTTTTAATGAGTAAGTGTACATGTATTTATATTGTTATAGGATAGGTCTCTTGGCTTTTTTCCTTCTGTGAACAGTCTCTTGACTTTCTTCATTTTGTAAATAGTCGATCTAACCGTTAAAATGGTTGATATCCAATGACCTTTTGTTTTCAGGGTTCGACATATTTTATTTCCATTCGTTTGTCTTACGAACAAGAATAAAGGTCGAATAAGTAATTGTCGAATGAATAAAATTCGATCTCTTAGCCTTTGTCAATTAAACTGCTTGTTTTGTTAGTAGAACTGAGATTTGTCTTTCTGGAATTTGCGTGGATTATCCACACGTGGATAATCCATGCAAAAAAATTTGTCCAAAAAAAAAACATTTGGCGCACAACATGGATTTTGAGATCATGAGCTACTGCATAAGTGAATAACAAGCGAAGTGATGTGTGTTTGACTACTGGTGAGAAAGTATCAGTGTAGTCAATCCCATATTTTTGTGAAAATCCTTTCACTATCAACCTTGCTTTGTATCTGATGATTTCTCCATCAAGACCTATTTTGATCTTGTACATCCACTTGCATTTAATTGGTTTTCTTCCAACAGGTACATGTGCAAGTGTCCATACATTGTCTTATGCATCGATGTCATTTCGTCCTCCATTGCTAGAATCCAATGTTCTTTGTCTAGTCCATCAATAGCTTTCTCGAATGTTTGAGATTCATCTGTGAAACCACAAAATTCGATAGCTATATTTGTTGAAACATCCTAACCAAACCTTACTGGTGGTTTTTTTTGTCTATCAGATCTTGTCACAGTTTGTATAGGCTTTGAATTCAATTCTGCATGTTTGAGTTCGACCTGTTCTGCTTGAATTCAAATTGGTGATTCGAGTCTTTCGGGTACTCGAATTTGAACTTCCTCTGAATCACCACTATGTCCAGATGGTAATTCTTGTTCATCATCTGCTTGCGTTACTTTTGTTGTTGGTAACTCATAGTAAGTCCTAAGAATTTCATAGCTGATCAAATCATTGTCTAATATGTACTTTTACTCATCGAATTTGACATCTTGAACAACTTTTATTCTTTCAGTTTCGAGTATGTAGACTTGATAATATGACGAATGTAACTCGAATCCTACTAAAAAACCTTGTTCTGTCTTTTCATCGAGTTACTTTCTCAATTTGTCTGGTATGTGCATATAAACTGCACATCCAAATGTCCGAATATGAGTCAGATTTGGCTTTGACTTCCACCATAATTCATGAGGGTAATGTGGATAGATTGGTGAAATCTCCACTTTCTTATGTGACTACAACAAGTATGTTGTAGATTAATCTTTAGATTGCAATTCTTATATGGCCAGTTGCAAGCATTAGTGAAGTCTAGTGCGGCTACGCATATTTGAATAATGTCTATAAAATATCATCATTAGATTGAGAAAACCACGCATATAATTCGTTGATGAATGCAAAAACAAAACATAACTAAAAATTATTGGATTGGGTTTACTCAATCGATGATAGTTGCTTAGAACAACAAAACTTTGACAAGTTTGATTCAAGTCAAGGAGCTTTCAATGTCGTGCAACAGAAGTCTTTGAATGTAATCGACTTATAATCAATAAAATATATTGGCTATGCTTCACTCATCTAATCATAATCTTTATGATGTTGAGAGAATAGATTGGTAGCCATAGAACTAGGAACATCTCAAGTGTTACATTCCAATCTCATGGTTCAACTATAGAAATGCATGAAGGACTTAATTTTTATATGAGAATGTCTTGTTGTGTAACATGTATATTAAGATTTAGGATGAATATGTGAGAGGCTTAATCATGTTGGGTCCAAAATTTACAGATGCCCATCTCAACTATTGGACTTTGATTGTGCTTAAATTTCATTTTGTTTGGCAATAGCAATGTTGCATATCTTGTACAACAAAGTGCACTAGTAACATGAACATTGAATATGTAAAAATGTGAAAATGATCAATGAAAAAAGTTGTCATGATCTGAAATAGCTAAAGACATTGCAAGATGTTATTGCTATTACTATGCTTTATTTTTGTTTATAAGGTGCACAAATTTTGCAAAGGCTTTGGTTTTATCAAATTAAACTTTACTAGCTCTAGAGACTAGCAAGCCATCTTGTGTTGTGCTTTAAAAAGAAATAACTCATAAATTTTAGGGAGATATGCTATTAAATATTGGTGAGGAAAATAACTAAAAAACATGCATATACTCGAGAAATACCATCTATTTTGTGTACAAGTAGCATAAACATGGAAAAAGTTTCATGCATGTGAATCTAAGAGTAAACTCAACCACTGAAGCATGGGAATAGAACTGGTAAAGAATATCTTAACATGCACTTCAAATGACAAATGGTAGCATTAGGATCCTCAGCATGATATTGATTGTGAAATAGAAGACACATATAAAATTCAAGCCAATAAACGCTTTAAGTATTTAAGGACTTTTTGAAATATATAGTGTAAAGACTAATGTCATGTACTTTTAGTACACCCGTGCTTTTCAAGCAATGTAATATCCATTGTAAGCTTTGTAGGCCCAAAAGGAGCTATTAGCCTTCATAACAAGGTGGTTCCCTCTTTAGGCCCTTCAAAGTAACTAGTAAAGATAATAGGCCAATAAGAGCCCAATCTAGCTTAAATAATACTTAACAAGGGCTAACTATCCCTCAAGATATTTAAGTAAAGTAAAGTAAGAGCACTGTCTATAACTAGACAAGAGACATCATTTTGCGAATCATTTGGCTCATTTGCAAGTGAGAGCTTCTAGCTTTCTTGTGAATGTGAGCCATAGGGATCTCCATTGCTAGGTCTCATGTGCC
Organism: Diphasiastrum complanatum; assembly: GCA_029204225.1. Lineage (NCBI taxonomy): Eukaryota > Viridiplantae > Streptophyta > Lycopodiopsida > Lycopodiales > Lycopodiaceae > Diphasiastrum > Diphasiastrum complanatum. The sequence continues at coordinate 28,905,301 of CM055109.1, read as the reverse complement.
CTATCTACATGAATCCATGCTCATTTACATTGCTTTGTACTCTTCTTTTCATTTCTATTGTGATCCTATGGAGATCTTTGTGTTTCTAGCTTTATATGGATATGCTATCTTGAATGCTTTGTATTTTTCTTGCTCTTAGTTTTACTTCCATTGTAATTGTTATTTTCTTGGATTTGGCACATGTGGTATCAGAGCATAGATCCATGATTCATGATGATTCTATGAGGATTCTATTGGATTTGATAAGTTTATTGCATTTGTAGCTTTCTTTTTGCTAATTTTAAAGTTTGAAATTTTCAGGCCTGCTTAGACCAATTTTCGACATTCAATTTCATTTTTCATTTTTGATTTGATTCTATAAATTTGTAGAGGTTTGTCTTAGCTTTCATTTGCACCAATTTGCAAGGCATTTGGATAAGAGATGCAAAAGTTATTGCACGTTTCCCAAAAGCTGTCAAAATAGGTGACTAGAATTTTGCTTTCACTTGATTTGAATTTTTCAGATCTGATTTGAGTTTTTATTTCAAGTTTCTTTACATACGATTTTAGAGCATTGTTTTAGCTTTGATTGATCCATATGGCAGGTCATTTGGATTAGTATCCAAGGATTTATGACAATTCTTGATTCCTAGCTCTAGTTTTGTTGGTTTTCTTTCTTCAAAAATTTTAGACATGTTCTATTGTATATTTGACCTATCAAATCACTTCAATCAATGATCTGATCCTATAGGCTGATAGAGCTTGTTGTTAGCTTTTCAGAGGTACTGAGTTTGTTTGATTTGGATCAATATTAAGTAAGTTTTGAGCAAATTAGTGGAGATGGGTCAGAATTTGCAGAATCTGAAAAAAAATTTGTTGGATTTTCCCAAGTGAGAGAGAATCACTTCATTTTTCAATTTTGAAGTTTTGTCTCTGTTGTAAATTTTTTTCACATTCTTTTATTTTGAAGTTTATTATTAGAAAAAAAAACCTAACCCTACCTTTCCAGCCCTAACCTCCACGCGACCTAACCTAACCCTAATTCACCTTCTATCTAACCCTAATCCTAATTCTGCTCACCCGATCCACCATTCTGGCTACTGGGCGGTAGCGTGATCAGCAGCTTACTCGAAAGATCTTGTTTCTTTGCTGCTGATTCCTTTGCCTTTTTGCGAAATAAAAGATAACTATTTGAGCGGAGTAGTTTTCCACTCGGGCTGTCGAATTCTGAAAAATTGTGGCCCTTACAAGAGTCTAAACAGGAAACAAGAGTTCAAAGAGCAAGATTGGAGATAGATCTATCACTGATGCTCTATGCACTAGGAATTTCAGGAAGAAAAAAGATGCAAAGATGCTCTCTGCACTTGGATTTAAGGAAGAAAAAAAGATGCAAAGAACTAGTTCAGCACACAAACTGAAATTATGCTCATAGTTCTGCTTCACAGAAAGAAACCAAGCGAAGTTGGAGCTGCTAAAGCACGACCTCGGATCTACTCAAAGTGCTACATTACCGCTTATGAATGTCATCTCAGGTCCGCCAAATAGCATTGAACACGCAAATTCGATTCTAAGCTAAGCGTGCTCAAGTAAAAAAATCTCTGAAGCCAAAAAAAATGCCTGCAACTAGCAAATTTAGCAATCTTAATCATTCCTACCCCAATCAAATTGAAGAAACCATCAATTATCAGGAAAAACGTTGTTACAGACAGACGATCCGATCCACAAATGCAAATCCGAATACTAATTGTTTCTTGTAAACAAATCATACTGTCGAGAAGCAAAGATCAACAACTCCTTCCGCTTTCAGATCTCTCTCTGCCCGACCTCACTACCCCTCGCATCAATTTCTTCCGCAAACAGAGAAAATAGTCATTTGAATATGGGCAATTCCACATTTCTAGAAGAAGAATAGGCTTTGCGCCTCCATCAGCTTTCTCCTTCACAATCCGCTTCCCTGTTTCGGTCGGTTGAGATATCTCCCTCGCGGAAATTCCTGGGCTCGGTCGAGATCTCTCTACCCCCTGCCTCGGTCCAATCCCCTCTCTCTATTCTCTCTCTCTAGGTCTCCCACGACCTCTCTCTCCCTCTGCCCAGCAGCCTGCCTCCTTTCAGAATAATCTGACCTAATATTCCTTGAGCATGCCCAGTACTATTCCCTGCCTCTCCTCAGTGCCGTAAAAAAATCTTTTTTCAGTTGTAAATCACACATTTTATTTTGGCTCATTTGCAAGTGAGAGCTTCTAACTTTCTTGTGAATGTAAGCCATAGGGATCTTCGTTGCTAGGTCTCATGTGCCCTATCTATATGAATCCATGCTCATTTACATTGCTTTGTATTCCTATTTTCATTTCTATTGTGATCTTTGTGTTTCTAGCTTTTTATAGATATGCTATCTTGAATGCTTTGTACTATTGTGATTCTATGGAGATCTTTGTGTTTCTAGCTTTTTATGGATGTGCTATCTTGAATGCTTTGTACTTTTCTTGCTCTTAGCTTTACTTCCATTGTAATTGTTATTTGCTTGGATTTGGCACATGACAACTGATGATTTTATTAGAAACAAAATTAAAATAGTTCAATTTATGAAGGCACATTTCCAAGGACGAGTTAAAAAAGAAAAGTGATAATGACTCTTTTGTGAGGCTGATGTAGCAGATATAATATGAACTAACCTTTCTAGACGAGTTAGAAAAAGGAACCGTGCAACCGTACGACTGGTACAAGGCGGTCTTCGAGGAGCTGAAGAGAGCAATCAAGAGTAATACCAAACATCAGCTCATTGCGGGCTCTCTTCTGTCCTCTTTGGCCGCCTCGTACTTAGTTAACAAAGTTCACGGGTTTCACACGGATTCCGTGCTAGCCACCTACGAAGTAGCACTAGCCGAATCGTCCGAGTCTCGACGTCGTACTCAGCCACCACCACCAGTTGCACCCATACCCCCTGCTACAACTCGCTCTGCACTCCCCGTTCCCTCAGCCACTGCAACCACCCTCGCCTCTGATTCCTCACAAGCGCAATCTGTGATAATTGGATATCCATCTTAAAAGAAATGTGTGTTTTTTGGCTAAAGTGAGATAAGCAAGGCTTACAAAATCTACATTCCTTCAACCAAGAAAGTGGTCATTGGAAGAGATTTCATTTTTTATGAAAGAAACTTTCCAAAAGTTTCTTCAAGTGGTGGTGTAAACATCGGATCTAATATTCTTGATGTTGATGATGAGATTGATGCTACTTTGGATGTTGATGTTGAAGGGCCTACTTCAAATCAAAAGCCAAGGATGACATCAAGGCAAAGGCAACAACCCTTGAGGCTCACATATGATGAGAAAGGTAAGCAAGTGTAAGTGACTCATTTTGCATTTCTCACATATTTTGATGAATCTTCTTGTGTAGATGATGTGAAAAATTTCAAATCAATTAAGATCCAAATCCATAAAATTATCTTGGATTAGAAAGAGAACAAATCACCAATCTTGCCAATGTAGAAAAACCAACATCTACACTATGAATGAGATGCAAACTCTAATAGATCTTGATCAAACATCAATCAAAACATGAAATGAAGTTTTCTTCTGTATGAAAACAGTAATCTACTATATTTCACACGTGTGGATCTGAAAATAGCATTCAATAAACATTCTACACACAAAATTGCAAGATATCACAAATATAGTGCACCAATGGATAGTAGAACCCAAGAGAACCATGTATAAACATGAATGAGATAAGAGAGAGAAAATGTCTTCTCTTCCCATGAGTTACATCCTTTTATAACAAGTCCAAACCTAAATTCAAACTTTGGTTTTCCTCCATAATGAAAACCCTACTATTTTTGTAACTAGATTCAATGTCTCTACTACTCAAATTGAATCTCTCCAAAACTTGTGTTCTATAGTTTCCCACACTTTTCAAAAGTGTTTATTCAAATAATATTAGACTTATATAACTTTCAAAAGTAAAACTCTAAATATAATATGAAAATTGGCCTCAATTGTCATGTATACAAATATGACCAAAATAGTAAAACTGGTTGAAATTTCTCACACTCCCTTTTCAATTAGTTTAAGCATAGACTTTGAAAACACTCCAAGTGAGATCCTATGCTTTATGAAAAAGTCTTTTCCCAATGCTTTGGTGAAGATATCAGCTACACATTCCCTTGAGGACACATGTTGAAGCTCCACCTCCTTTGCCATGACTTGCTCCCTCACAAAGTGATATGCCACCTCAATATGCTTGCTCCTAGCATGAAAGATAGGATAAGTTTCTAACCTTTGGGTTGATAGATTGTCAAAAAAGATGATTGGGCTCTCTAAAAAATCTAGCAAGTGAAGATCCTTGATCATCCTCTTGATCCATACCATCTCCTTTGTGTAATGTGTAAGAGCTTTGTACTCGGCCTCACTAGATGACAATGAGATAGTGGCTTGTTTCTTCGACATCCATGATATAGCTCCAACACCTATGAAAATACAATGAGCACTTATGAAATTTCTATCCATCTTACCTCCAGCAAAGTCCAAATCTAAAAATCCAAACAAGTTGGGTGATGATCCCTGTTAGCCGATTCTCTAGTGCCGAGCCAAGCTGAAGACATAGGTTATCTCTCACCCATGACCGAGGAGGTCTCAGAAGGAAGAGAGCAGAAGAAGCTGAGAGCCGAGCATGAGAGCCGAGGAAATACTAGCTAGGAAGATAGTGATTAGCTATGTGAGCCTACATGGTGTATCCCGAGGAAGGAATGACCATGTAGAAGCTAGTAACATTTTCTTGAATAGTTGTAATAAATGTAGACCCCCCTTAAAATAGTAAGAGTGAGCCACCTTTTGATGGTGACCTCTAGTGGAAGGGCAAATTCCACATGTAATTTCTAATCTAGTGGAATTGCCACATGGGCTCCACATGGACAGCCTTCTTGCTTATTTAAGGCCCCCCCTCTCTTTTGAGGGAGCTTTTGATTGTATTTTCAAGTTCTCTTGAGCTAATAAAGAGGATCCTCCACGAGTTCTTGAAGATCACTAAGCTCCTTGTTCATGGCAATGATCTTGAGTGATATTTCTATGAGCATGCTTGATTTCTTGCTTGTGAATTAACTAGATTCTTGTTTCTTGTTTTTGTTGTGGATTAGCTTCAATTCTTGCTTGTGGAATTTTGTAGAAATCAGCATTCAAATAAAGTATAGAGGCTAGAAATGTGGTGTAAATCTTGCATAGTCTTGACATTCTAGTTCTTGATGTTCTTGGATAATTTAGGCATCAAGTAATGTGTGTTTCTTGATTCCTAGATTGTTAAATGCTGTTAGGAATCTTATTTCTTGTTTCTTGAATCTGGTTTTGGTTTCAGTAGCTATTCTAGTTCTTGATTGTTCTTTGATTCAATAGTTAGTAGTAGGATTGCTCTTTGTGCTGAATGTTGATTTGCTTGAGCTGTAGATGGTTGCATGGCTAGTGTATGAATGTAGCAGAGTATCAAATTTGAGTTATCCACTGACAGGCTGGGAAATCGTACTACATCCTTGAATATTGCTTCTGCTCTGTAAACATTCTAATAAAAAGAATAATCACAAAGAACCATAACGACAGAGGTAATCCAAGAGAGATAAGCAACAAAAAGAAAAAAAAACGTGTTCACAAATTCAGTGAATATGTGAACATTTGGCGCTGTTCCACAGCTACACACACACTCAACCAAGCCATATCTCAATCTCTTGTGTTACGACACCATCGTCTGAGAGCTCCTATACATTCATTGTCGAGGTCATCACTTCGGTCTGGACCAAAGTCCTGCTCGTTTCTCAACCAGAGCATTTCGTTCGATTCTCAACCGAGTACTCAGTAAAAAAACTCGACCGAAGCACTGCCATCAATTCTCAACTGGAGCATTTCGTTCGATTCTCAACCAGAGTGCTCAGTAAAAAACTCTACCGGACTGTCATCACATCTCAACCGGAGCATTTCGCTCACATCTCAACTAGAGTGTTCAGACCAATCTCGACCGAAGCACTCTGTTCAGATCTCAACCGAAGTGCTTCTGTTAGCTCTCGACTGAAGCATTTTGTTCAGATTTCAACCAAAGAACTCTCCTCAGATCTCGACCGGAGCACTATGTTCAGATCTCGACCGGAGCACTCTTCTCAAATCTCAACTGGAGCACTCTGCTCAAATCTCAACCGAAACACTACTCTTGAATCTCAACTGGAGGACACAGTCACCTCTCAACCGATGGCCTACTTTCAATCTCAATCGGAACTGGATCCTCACTCAAGTTCCGATCGATGCACATCTGTCCTTGACTGTCACAAACTGCTGTAGACCGCAATATTACGATTTACGGCCTTCAATGACCTCCATCGACCATCTCAAACCGAAATCAACCCTTAATAGACCACAACACCCGCATTCCGACAACCGTATCCACCGTAACCAGAGTGCACGAGTTTATTTCCACCATCCTATGACACTCTACGCGCTGTCATGGATCGCCCTAACGATCCGAATACTACAGAGGACTATCCACCAGAGATGGTCTTCCCATCTACTGAACTGGCTCAATTTAATAGGTATTCCAGGATGAAATCCCAAGTCCAAGAGCCATCGACAAACCCATTCGACGGATGGGAACCTACATGTTATGAAGCTCCATACGAACGACCACAATTCCATGCTGCCAAATCATCCCATGCAAGAGCTCACTTAAACGGAGCTTTCGCAAATAATGTTCCACGTACTGAAAAAAGGACCCCAAAGCTAGACTTACCTAAGTATGATGGTAACACTGATCCTCAGCGATTTATCCAAGTCTTTGAGAACGCCTGTGACGTCTACGGTGAGACAACACTAGAGGCCATGGTACAGCTCTTCTCGATGACCATGATCGATCGCGCACAAGAGTGATTTTTTAACCTTGATCATGAAGATAAACATGACTGGTTACTCTTGAAAGAGACATTTATCAAATGATTCAAGCCTTTTTGCTTGATAGAAAGTTCTTTTGTCAAACTAAGTAATATCAAAATGACAAAAGACAAAAAAGTACGTGACTATATCGAACGATTTAAACGACTAAAAAATCAGGTACAAGAGCAACCTACCGAGTCCATGCTCATCATTTGGTTCCTCGTTGGACTTCCTCGATGGATCAGACGTGAACTTCGTTCCAATGATGAATATACATAATTTTACTTCAAGAAGAAGACGAGGGCTCAGATGTTGAGGAACCACGGGAATGGAGAGCACATCGTGCTGTCCAAGAAGCTCGACCAAACGATGACACACGAGAACAATTATGGAAAACACAGATGGAGTTGCTTAATCAGCAACACCAACAACAGATGGAAAAACTCACAAAAGAGTTTCAAAACACTCTTAAGTCTATCCAAAGTTCGATGCCAGGTCAGTTACCCACTGGCCAAATCCATCATAGACGAGAGAACACGTGGTGCCCTCACTACCGAGGTACACACACTGGCAATGAGTGCCCTTCATACCAACCGGTCCCAGATACCTCCTTGATCAAATGTGAAATCTCTTATGGGGCATACCCCCCTTTATTGCTATTATAACCCAAGGAATCAGCCTCACAACCAGTCAGGAGGACATTATCAACCTCTTCGACAACCATTTGTTTCACAGCAACAACACACGTCCTATCCACCACGAAACAACCAGATCCATATACAAGAGTTGCCTAGACAACCTAGACATCAACCTCAACAATAGCTGGCACTCTTAGGACCACCACCACGAGGACAACATGATCTAGGAGCACAAAAAAATAGACATCATCGAGAGTCTGCACACACACACCTGGTAGAAAACTCCTACGATCAATCATATCATCCTGATACATCAATTCCATCATCTAGCAATCACTAGAATCAAACCGACAACTCATGCTCGTGAAAACAAGCTGAGTATTCCACACCACAAGACAACCCAACTCAGCTAGCCATCCAAGATGGTTACGCTATCGCCACCGGACCCATGAGCAACCGTTGCTTTATCTATGGCGAAACAGGACATTTCATGGCTGAATGTAAAAGTTTAAAACCAATACCATGCCGAATGTCCCGACTGTGTTCGCAAACACAGCTTCAAAGACTGTCCTAAACAACCTAATAGGATCCTTCCAGCACGTCATATCACATCCGAACCTGTTAGAGTTCTTACTAGAGCACAACGCCAACAACAAGAATAGCAGCAAAACTATGGACAATCAGCTGACCCACATGGAAGCCATTTGACGGCCTCCACAGCACCAAAAGATTACTCAGACCCAACAGTGGAACAAAGACAATACAATGAATTTTGAGATGAATTTTTGCGAGAGGAAAAACATACGAACAGTCCGTTATCAGCTCATATCCCCGAAAAGAAGCAATCCCTCGAGGGACTTGATGTATTTTCTGATCTCCTGCAAGCTCAACTCACCATGCCATTCCATAGTGCTATCAAATCCTTCACCAGACTTCAACGTTATATCCATCGTAGTTTTCAGCTGTCTCCTATTCTTGATGAACAACGAAAACCAGAAGTGATTCCTGAAATTCCTCAGATTCCTATGAATCTGATGAATATAGGTGTTGCTAAGCGGAATAGCATCACACTATCCTTGTCCTATAAATATTATCCCATAGTATCTGCTATCCTCAATAGCGGATCAGATGTCGATATAATGGCTTTGTCATTGGCAAAGTCATGGGGCTTCACTACACTCGATCAACCACGATATAAACTTCGTATGGCTGATCAACGAGTTACCGACCCTGCTGGTCATTTATCAAATATAAAAGTTTGATTAGCAAGTGTCAAGTTTATCATCGATTGTGTCATCTTAGACTTACCAGAAGATGCCAATACGTATAAATTCCTTCTTGGTACACCCTGGCTCCAAATGGTAGGTGTTGTCCAAGACTGGAAGAACAACAAAATTACCTTTGGCAATCACGATAAACGAGTCACGGTTGACTCAAATGGCCATGTCAAGCCCGCCAAGGTATACGATGATTGGTCATCTACAACATATGACGAATCAGATAGTGTCCCGATCCAACCAAAAGGACACTATACATGAACCACAGACATAATCAATTGGGGTCATGCACTAGCTACCGTGGACTGTGCGGATTCCAATTGATGTCGTATTGAAACGGCTGCAGAAGATGTGGATATTCTTCCATCTTCTATGAACATTGACACACCCATCATTCCCCTCATGATGATAGACCCCATTCCTATAGCTTGGTGCCCAGGAGAACCTAGTGTCTCTACTGCCCATGTTTCGGAAGAAGGTATTCTTTCCATGGATGATGTCGAAATGATGGATGATCATGTACTCCTCTATCTAGATGCTCAATGTTATCCATCCAAAGTCATTCCTAAGGAGATCAAGTCACCAGGACCGTTGGCTCATGTCCAACTAACATCCAAAGTACCAAACACACAAGCATATAGGCCCAAAACCAAAATATATACTTGGGACGTGTATCCCGATGAAGTCTGGGATACAATTGACGATGATATGTAAGTGAGGCCATAACACCACCCATTCAAAAACCACAAAAACCTCGGTTACAAAAAAATACCATTATTGTTACAAAATTAACCGAGCGACAAAAAAAGATGCGTGCGAAGCTTAAACAGCCAATCAAGCCCTTGTCAGAGGGGACAGACAACAAACACTCTGACAAAGCTTCCACGTCTGATAAAGAATCACCTCAAATGATTCCTAAAGTCCCAGAACATTTTGTGAACCCACCTTTCGATCTTCCACAGAAGTTCAAAGACTTTACACTGGATGACGTTGTTATCCAGCTACCGCAGCCACATCAGGAACCTACACCAAGTTCCAATTCCTTTGAAGGACCCGCTAAGACAATTCCACTAAACCTTAAAGATCCTGACGAGGACATAGATTGAATAGTTCATGTTGGTGCACATTTGTCATCAACCCAACTGTCTGATCTAGAGACTTTATTACGCAAATACAGGGATGTATTTGCATGGAATCATACCGAGATGAAAGGAATCCCCCCTGAAATAGTAGTACATCGGATTCCTCTAGAAGACAATGCTAAGCCCATTAGGGCTAAACCTTATCGTAGTAACCCAGTCTATCGTGAGAGGATCGACGAAGATATTAAGAAATTGTTGGATGCTGGTTTCATTTACGAAGTCCAACATACTGATTGGGTATCACCCATTGTGGTTGTACCCAAGAAAAATGGCAAGCTTCGTATCTGTGTTGACCTCAAGAACCTTAATGCGGTTACGAAGAAAGAACATTTTTCCTTGCCCCTAACAACCCAAATATTAGAGAAAATGGCAGGAGCTGAAGCTTTCAGCTTCTTGGATGGGTTCAGCGGCTATTTCCTTGTTCAAATAGCCCCTGAAGATAAACATAAAACGACTTTTGCCCCAGAGAGCGGCGTTTACGCTTATAACGTTATGCCTTTTGGCTTATGTAACGCCCCCTCAACATTCCAACGAGTCATGCAACTGGCCTTTCAAGATCTGTTACATCGGGTCGTGGAGATTTATCTCGACGATCTAGGTGTACATTCTTCCGTTGCTATGCACCTAGACGCCTTGGAGAAAATCTTCATTCGCTGTTGTAGGTTCGGCATCTCACTAAACCCTGATAAATGCCAAATATGGGTCACCCATGGGGTTGTACTCGGGCATATAATATCAAAGGATGGTATTTCTACCGACCCGTCAAAAATCAAGGTTATCGTAGACATGCCCCCACCTGCAATAGTGAAGGAAGTATATGTCTTCCTCGGTCATACCAACTACTATCGCATCTTTATAATCGACTATGCCGGCAAGGCATGTCTTGTTTATTTAGTTGTGGTAGATCCTCGCTGGACCGAAGAACGAATTAAGGCCTTTGAGGAGTTGAAGACAACACTCACAACGGCTCCCATACTCCACTCGCCAGATTACACGAAAAAATTCCATGTGCATACTGACGCAAGTAAGTATGCCATTGGGGGTCTTCTTGCACAACCAGGCGAGTATGGCAAGGACTTTTCCATACGTTTCTTAAGCAGGCAACTCGTGTCTGCTGAAGTAAACTATACCACTACCGAGAGAGAACCATTGGCAATGGTCTATGCGGTACAACAACTACGAGATTATTTATTAGGCCAGACCTTTGCTTTCTACACAGACCATCAAGCACTCCTATATGTCGTTAATAAGTCCTATAAGACGGGACGAATAGCTCGATGGCTACTAATTTTGGAGGAATTTAATTTTCGTATAGTCGTTCGGAAAGAGTCCCAACATTTCATGGCAGATCACCTTTCTAGACTACCAAGTGCTGAAAAAGCAACTGCACCAGTCAACGATGATCTTCTTGATGCATGTCTTTTTCAGATCGATGCCACACCCCTATGGGCTGAGGAGATCACTCAGTTCATCACAACAGCCCGACTTAAAGAAGGCCTGAGTACAACAAAAAAAAAGAATTTTTTTAATAAAAGCAGTGCCCTTTCAGTTAATTGCGAGACAACTTTACAAAAGGGGCGTTGACAACATTATTCGACGATGTGCCTATGAATTTGAAATACGACCGATAATGTCTCAGGCTCATGAGGGCATCGGAGGTGGCCACTTTTCTGCTAAAGCCACATTGAAGATTATCCTTCGAGCATGATTGTGATGGCCATCTTTGTTTAAAGACACGTTTGCTGTCATTAAAGCATGTGATGTCTGTCAAAGAGCAAAGAAAAATACCAAAGCAGACTTCACACTATTGAATCCCATTATAGAAGACGAAGCCTTCCATAAGTGGGAGATTGACTTTGTTGGACCCATCAGTCCAGCAGCGAAACATACTCAAGCTCGATACATCCTCATAACCACAAATTACGCCACTAAGTGGGTAGAGATCCGAGCAACGAAGGACGCCAACGCAAAAACAGTTGCACGTTTTCTTTACGAAAATATTATTATCCATTTTGGCTGTTCCATTGAGCTTGTTAGTGATCGCGGCATGCATTTTGTAAATGCTGTCGTTGATAATCTCCTATGCCATCACCTTCTCGTTCACAGAAAAAATACACCGTACTATCCTAGGTGTAATGGCCAAGCTGAATCAACTAACAAGACGATCCATAAAATTCTAACCAAGATAGTTTAAACCAGTCGTTCTGATTGGGAAACAAAACTTTTCTCAACTATCTGGGCTTACCACACCACCCCGAAGAAAGCCACTGGGTGGGTAACCCCTTTCCACTTAGTATACGGTCAAGAAGCGGTAATGCCCGTAGAATTCTTAGTACCTTCGCTAAGAGTTACGGAGGCTTTTTCAACAGATCTCTGTGAAAAAACTTCAATCGAACAACAAGTCAAAACCAGGCTATTTACGTTAGCCCAGTTATGCGAGACAAGACTAATATCTTATCATGCACAACTAGTTAACAAACTACGCCAAAAAGCCTGGCATGACCGTCCCTGCGCAATAAAGATCTACATTTAGGTGACCAAGTACTTCTTTATACATCAAAAAAGCACTGCAAGTTGAAGTTCAAAAGTGAAGGGCCATACGTTATTAACAAAATATTTCCTAATGGTGCAGTCCAGTTACAAACACTTGACGAGACACTCCTAGACACTGTCGTAAATGGTGGTCGTCTACAACGGTACTACAAAGAGTTGTTCTTTGTTGACCCAATTTAGGATCTTTTCCCTTGAAAAAAAAAAGAAAAGGATTTTTAATATTATTTTATTCATTTCCTTGTACATCTCGCCTATTGTTCATATCGTTCATTGTTTATACTTCATATCATTACTTATGTACATTCTATGCATTTTTTTTTTCCTTATGTTCATACTCATGGGTCATGGGTGTTCTAGATCGACAACTGATAGGCTACACCTTAGGAAATCATTCTCGCACTTCGGCCACCTCATCTCTGTCTCACTGGTATCTCAGGGTAACCAACATTCCTGGAGATACACCTCTTTTATAAAAACTTCTAGTCTGAGCTACAGTCCTATTTTCCTTGGAGTTCTTCACTTGCATCAAACAGATCCATTTATGCATCATGAGATTTTTCTCAAATCTCAACCGAAGTGCCTCTGTCAGATCTTGATTGAAACAGTTCCTTCAAATCTCAATCGAAGCAGTCCCTTCAGATCTCGACCGGAGCCTTCCTTCAGATCTCAACCAAAGCGGTTCTGTCAGCTCTCGACTGGAGCCTTCCTTTCAGATCTCGACAGAAGCAGTTCCTTTAGATCTCGATCAAAGCGATTCTGTCAGATCTCGACCGGAGCCTTTATTCAGATCTCGACCGAAGCAGTTCCTTTAAATATCGACCGAAGCAGTCCCTTCGGATCTCAACCGGAGCCTTCCTTCAGATCTCGACCAAAGTAGTTCCTTCATATCTCGACCGGAGCCTTCCTTCGAATCTTGATCGGAGCATTTCTGTGAGATCTCAACCGGAGCAATCATTTCGAATCTCGACCAGAGGACATACATTCGAATTTTACAAACCAGCACGTCCCATCTCCTTTGCAACCAGACAACGACGACAATAAATGCCCTCTCACCGATGCAAATACCTCAAGGGCTCAGTTGCCAGGTACACGGCAACAACGAAGACAAGAGAAGCTTCAAGCTGGGAGCACATCACTGGTGGGATCAGTTTCACATGGTTCCACGTCAGATGGTGGCAGCTTGTCCACAACATCACAACAACACTCGTCACCCTCACATGTCATCGACAGGGGTGATGGAGCAACTACATCCACACTGGCAGCTAACACGACAGTACCTCAAGTCCCAAGTCGGCCAGATGAGGCCACCACCCACCCACACTGAGTGGGGATATCCAGTCCCCAAGACACGGGAGCAGCCCAACAGTCACAAGATCAACAATCACAGGCCCAACAAGTCCACATATTGGACACATCTCAATATTTTGATGCTGCGGACCTGATGGAGATAAGCGACGACGAACCAGAAAAGGGGAAGTAGCCAGGAAGAAGTCAGACACCTCCACCTCCACCTCCACCTCCATCTTCAATTCTAACACCACGTCTATTTTTTGGTTTAGCCTCACCATCCCACACCCCAGATCAGTACCCAACCCTCTCTAACCCCGAAAAGCTCACTGAAGCAACCAAACGCTCAATGATTAGCCTATCCGAAACGAGCTACCACATGCATTGGTTGGTGAGCCAACATCAAGTTCTAGAGAGCAAGGTCCAACATCAAGACCAAGAGATTGTGCGATATCAAAGGATGGCCAAAGAAAAAGAAAAAGAGGCAGTAGAAAGCATATCCGTGATGGTCGGGCAGAAAACCACCTTGGAAGAGGTCCAGCAGCAACTGAAGCACCAGATGGTCCAAATCGACCAAGTACGAGATGGATCATTGGGTGCAATGACAGTCAATGCTCCTCCAGTCAAGCCTGAGGACATTCAAATCCAGGCCCCACAGGCCTCAGCCATCCGGATGGAGAAATACATAAGGCTGATCCAAGAGCGAGAGGCCGATAAAAAGAATTTTGAAAACATTGCGTCCAAAAAGACACCAAAAAAGAGTGCATTCTTCCCATAAGCAAATGGAGACTATAACATAACCCACATTACGTGTCGAAGAACAACCTCGTGGGAAACCCATATCTGGCACTTTTCTGGATTCAAAAAAATTTGATATTTGCGACAACGGTCAAATACTTTCTCCAATCGATCTAGGTGGTCTGAGTCTATGCTATGGACTCCAAGGTCATCCAAGTAAATTTTAAGAAATTTCTTGTATATAATCTTTAAAAGCAAATTGCATTACTCTTTGAAACAAACTTGGTGCATTACAGAGTCCAAACGACATTACTTTGTAAGCATAGGTCCCCCATTCTGTTGCAAAGGCAATCTGCAGGTGCAATCTTGACCTGGTTGTAACCACTATATCCATCCAAAAAACTATAAGCTTCCGCTCTAGCAAGGCGGTCCAAAATGCTTTTAGTAAAAGGTAACGAGAAGTCATCTTTTCTCATTACTTTGTCAAAAAGATTAGACTTGGATCTTCGCTTAGCCTTCTTATCAAGAATTGATCGTGGACGTGATGACTTTCGAAAAAATAGACTCTTCTTTGAAGGTGAAGACTTCCTGGATGGTGATGTCTTGCTAGAACTCTGACTTGAAGAATCTTCGTCAACTTTTCCCTTGCCTTTATCCAGTAAGGGTGGCACATTCTTTAAATCAATATTTTGAGGTGGAGTTTCCCATTTCACAACCGTATTATAATGTTGTTTAGCTTGTTTCTTCGTCATTGATCATGTGATCATGTCTTCCTTCAATATAACTGCTTTTGGCGGTTTTATTGTTTGTTCATCAGGAATATTAAGTACTCTAGATTTGGTAGGATCCATATGAGAATTTGCTCATCAGTAAGTTCTGCATTGTCATCATAAGTCAAGGCATGACTCACAGGAATGAGTTCATCTTTTGGTATGGGCTCCTCCAAGCCACATTCAACACATTTAGTGAAAAAAGAAATCAATGTATCCAAAGTTCGATCCAATAATGAAATCTCACTCAAATGGGACTGATTATCTTGTTGACACATATAGCCTACTATACAATCAATCGTTGCAAGAGCTTGATTCCAGTTGACAGTATCGGTTTGAGAGTCGTAATGAACTCCCCAATTTTTTACTGGTTGGTCACAAGTATGATCCGTTGTTGATGAATCATCATCCTCTTTTTGAGCCATTGGTTTGATAGTTCAGGTTACAAGATCAACTTTGACTACACGTTCACGATTTTCAAAAGTGACTTTTCCTGTATCCCAGTTATGAATTACTTGTGCAACTCGTAACCATGGGCGTCCTAGTAGGACTCGGTAGACATTTGGTACTTTCGGTAAGTCCATCACTACGAAAGTAAGGACGAACTGTACTCCGGCAATTCTGATAGGTATATCTTCAACCATTCCTAGCGGATGGACTATCGTTTGATCAGCCAGCTTAATAGCAAAAGTCGTAGGCTTTATCTTTGTAAGGCCCCACTTTGCACCTAGCTTTGTAGAAATCAAGTTAACTCCCGAACCGCCATCTATCACGGTTGTCTCTTTAGAAAATTGCTTATGTTGTATTGGTTGGGTGATATTTTTTTGATCAGTAATGGCATCTAGAAGGTAGTCGTCATTAATCCAATATAGATCATTGGTATGTCAATATAAGGCTTAATAGCATGTTTAGCTTGCTTATGGTTCAGTAAGGCTTGGGTACCAGATGCTATCCCAAAACAAGGGTGGCTTCGGTCACACGCACTTTGTTTGGCTCCCTAGAAAACAACGTAAAATTTGAATTTATCCTCCTTCCAAGTACTGAAGGCAAAGTTAATAAAATCCATGTTAATTCTCTCTGAGAAGGCTATCTCATGAGTACCCATTGCAGTGAACAGAGGCTCTGCAAGGGTCATCCACTAAGTGACCATGCTTGTGCTAGGAAGTATCATGATGTCCGTTTTATCTGGGACATCACGATGGATAGTATAACGAGACGACTGAGAAGTGCCTGTGAAAGACATGATGGAAAAAGATCAGAAACTAAGAGTAAGGAGCACAAATGTATATCAGAAAGCAGTGTGGAAAGTTTTGAAGGCTTTGGTCACTGGAAAAATTGGCAAGGGATTTGCTAGCACAAGTGAGAAATGAAATCGAATTTTGCCCTTTCATAGGCTGATTTGGAGGATCCATTAGACAATGTACTAGTTTGGCTATTCAGTTTCAAACCAAAATTTGTAGGCTTATTCAATATTGTGAAAATAGGTTATAAAAATCTCAGCGAAGTTTTCTGAAGCAGTGAACCTATCTGGTGAATGTTTTCCAGATCTGGCGAAGGTTCATCCTTCACCCAAGATCATCATTTGCCCAGGCACTGTCATAAATGCAAATTGTCAGGATCTGAATTTATAGCCAACCTAAATTTGGAATTTTAAATCCATATGGCATGTCAGCGAAGGTTTTTGAGTACACGAAGATGTTCGATGAAGGTTACCAAAATGGCATAGTGTTGAACATTCACCCAAGGTAAAAACAGGTACCAACTGGTGAAAAGAATGTTCGCCCAATTCAGTATGGGTATATCTGAGGTGGATCTTGCTTCTGAAAACTCAGCGAACAATTCTAACACAGTTTGTGCAAAAAATGACCGAAACAAAAAAATTTCCAAATCATTTTCCAAGAAAGATCTGACTCCTAAAAATACTTTCCTTCAATTTTCTTGATTTGATGACATTTCTGACTTTTGCTCATCAGTCTTTTCTCATTTTTTCTTCTTTTCTTTCTTCATTTTTTTTTTCATACTGTCTTTTCCAAAAGAAAATATAAATTAAGTAGTGAAAACAATAAAAATTGAAAAACAAAATAAAATAAAACATCGTTTGGATCATGGTTGTTGAACTGGCAGAGCAAGCTGTCAAAACTTGCGTAGTCGACTGTCATTCATGGGCAAGAACAAAATTTAGGAAATAAAGCAACTAATACATATCAAGATAAAAACAGGGCTCATTATACTTTCTAAGTCTGCTCCCATTGACCACAATGTCTAAAATATCGCCTTATAGGGTCTGAAGTTGTACATATCCGGAGGCAAATATCTTTTCAGTGACATAAGGTCCTTGTCCAAAAAATTTGAGTTTTTCGCCAATTACGAGTTGATCCTTATTATTTGTCGATGCCAAGACGCAATAAATGGAAAGATTTGGGCATGCCATTGGATCAAATCAACATCCACACCCCAAATTGGCCCATAATTCATCAAACCTTCATTTGAAAAAATTTAGTCAATTTTATTAGAGCTCTCCAATTTTATGGTGCTAAGTACCGCAACTCACCATATCCAACTGTGAGACAATCAGCCATTTTTGTGAATAATTTGTTCAAGTTGGTATCCACTGCTACGAGATGGGATGATTGCCTACCTCCATTGACATTCAATCCAAATCTTCTGATGGCATCTGATAAAGTCCAAGACCAGTTGCCCATCGGTGAGGTGCGCGATGGAAAGTGGTAGAATGTTGGTCTGCATTTTGAATTTGCTGACGATATTTGTGATGCAATCTAATTTCTTCAGATGGGTGAGGATAGAGAATGGGTGTCGAACCTTCACTTGGAGGTACATTATATTGCTGAGTTTTGTTGGGTGCAACGGCAGGGACTTGGCGTTGATGCACGAGTCAAGACCCATGCTGGATGAGTTTCGACTGGCAATGTCTCGACTTGCACGACGGAACAGATAGGAGCAGCTGGTTTAGATTGGGTAGGACCATCCTTCACATGGTGTACAATGCCTCAATTTTTACAAGCTGGTAAAAAGCAAAATTTATCTGGGCAGCGAGTACTAGGATGTTTACTTGTGCAGATAAAACATCTTCGTATTGCAGGAAGCTGATACGTGGCAAACACAACTTGCTTAGGATTATAGGTTGGGGCATTGGGGTCAACGACTTGAGCATTAGGATCATACGCATAATAAACAACTATCTCAGTGGTGTACCCTGGTTGAGTAGTGTCTTCCACATAATAAGTTGTTGGATCGATGGTATTGGAATCAAGATAGTAGACAACTTGTTGTGGAGCGGGTTGATTAACGATGAACTATTGACGTGGTGGATACTGATTGGGTGCAGTTGGTCATGGTTGATATACTCCTTGTCACGGCATGGACTTTTGTGGATTGTAAGCATGGTATTGCCAATAAATGGGTCTAGGGACCACTGGATAATGGTGTTTCAGTCAGGGACATTCATTGGCAGTATGGTTTTGTGAACAAATAGAACACCATATAATTTCTCTTGCTGAAAAAGATTTATCAGCAATATTTTTCACGACGGTTTGAAAATCAGCCGCGAGTTTATCCATATGAGTTTGCTGAGCTTTCTGCTAGGTTTCCATTTGATGTAGAAGTTCGGAAGATTAGGCGGTATTTTCATACTTCATGTGATTAAGACGTTCGGGATTCTTAGATTTCTTTTCATGATTGTCAAAGTCGTCATTAGAACCCTCGTCTTCTTCACAAATGGCATCAATCATTACATCCCTAAGCTGATCATAAAGGTCAACTGGTTTCAGTTTGTGGTGGATGTTTATAAGTAGTCCAACCAAGAACATTTTGATAGCCATATGTTTGGTGATATTTTCATCAACACATTCTACTTTGAGACTTTAAAATGCTCAATGTAATTTTGAACCGACTCTTCGCGATGCATTTTAATATGAGTAATTTGGATGAATGGGCTCTGAGTCAGTTTAGATGGTTTGAAATGCTTGATGAGAGCGTCCTTGAGGGTAGTCCAAGAAGCAAGATCAGGAGTTTCAAGGTTAAGATACCACTCTTTGGCTGTTGACCGACATTTTCTTCATGTATAGTTACGGGAATAGTTGGAGCTTTTCGATTTCAGAGGTATCTCCATAGAAATGGCATGCATTATCAAAATCTTGGAGAAATCTAACTGGTTCAAATTCTCCATCGTACTTTGGTGCATCGATACATGGAATTTTGCATTCTAGTCGTGGAGGAGCATGATTGGAAGATTTGGGACAATCTTGAGACATGATGTAGTTTAAGAAATAGAGTAATAGTACAAATGATCAGGACAGTACTGTACTTGGCCACAAAAAAGTCAAAAAGTTAGTTTTCTTGTCGAACGGAGAATTGTGAGAAAAACTAGACTTTTCTTGGAGTAACAAAAATCGTGGACAGTCGGATAAATCAAACTAGAGTACTCGCAAATTATGACAAGGGGTGCTCTCTGTTAAAGTGCTGATCTTTTTGTGTGTTTTTTGAAATTTTTTTAAAAGATGGAATTCGCAAAGTGTGCAAGAGAATCGTACAAACTGTGGGCGATTTCTTGGTATGGCTGCCGATTTCTGATACTGAGGTTTTGCTGACAGACAAGGGAAATAAAAAAAAAGTGTTGTTTTGATAGAAAACAGGCTAAATCTCCGAGACAGAATTCACAGAGCTGTTGGAGGACTGATCTTTCATAGATCTAGCCTCAATGAAGCCGACAATTTTAAAATCAAGATTTGGTTGAAAAACAAAGGATTATGACAGTATATCAGGGTGTTTTCGGAAATTTTGAGCAGGGTCAAAATTCGTGGATGGGATAGGATGAAAGATCATGGTCTGTTATGGCTGTAGACAGCTTGACGAATTCTAATATACCTGATTGGTTAAAAAAAATGTCACTTGGGTCACTTCTTTCAAAGAAAATGTCCAAGTTGACGCTTTTGATGCTTCCCTCCGGCTTGATGGGTTGCTCAGTAGCTTGTTTAGGACCTGAAGAGAAGTCTTGTGCTGGAGTGTGGAAAAGAATCAGTCAAGCATACACGCAAGCACGTTAGAAATGCAAAAAAGAACAAGAAATCTAGGTAGAAAATTTTTAAAAAAGCGGCAACGGTGCCAATGTTGGAAGTAAATCTACTCCGCTATGGTGGCTAGGTCTAAAGTGGGTTTCATGCGTAGTATAGTGGTAGACCGATCGTCCACCTTCTAAGATCTACAAAGCTTAAAACTATGAAATGAAAACATAAAGGAAAAGGAGCACCAAGGCTTACTAACTGGTTCTCAAAATGGAAATAACTAAACTTGACTAAGGCTTCCCAACTAGCCAGAGTAACAAAATAACATGATCTTGCTAAGGTGGTACCCAACTGGCAAGACCTTTACACTAATTCTAATCTAACACCCAAAGGAAATTGAAAAATATGACTTGCGGCTAATACTAAGCAATAAGCAAATAAAAGCATGCCACAAGTAAAACCGATGAAAAGGAGGCAAGAGGAGGCCCGAGCACCTTCCCTCAAGCTATGCACCTTTCCAAAGGGAACACAAGTGAAATAGAAAGACAATCTCAAATTAGAGAATGACAATATAGCATAATCTCAAAAGTGTTGTGTACATGAGAATATCTCTTTTTTTATAGCAAGAAGGGCCTTCCATAAGCATCCACTAGCTTATGAGATTAGTTCTAAACTAGCCATTCTAAGGCCTCTAAACAACTTTTAACTTAGAACTTAGAATTTTAGAAGTTTATAACTTGGGACTTAAGATAACTTAAGAAAAAACTCCCCCAAGTCTATTCCTAACTAGAAAAATGTGGTGGGGCCCATTGGGTAAGGCTTGTGGGACCCACTCATTTATTTATGTACAAAACACCCACAACAATTGATCTAGATTGGTTGGGAGGTTTTGCTCCTACAGGCATCAAGTTGTGTAAATTGCAGTTGGAAGAGAGTCAGAGAGAATTATTGAACGAGGGAGAGTTTGCTCATAATCGAAGACGTTGGCCATGTCGATGAATGACAATTATTGTTTCACTTGATTTGAAACTGAAGACTTGCCCTAACTGCTCTGCAAGTAAATTTTCGAAAAGTCCTAACTGGATGGATACCAGTGCATTATGGCCAATTGGCTATTGCGATCGGTGACCTAATTAGCTGTCTTACTGGATACGCGTTAATTGCTTTAGTATAAATAGTTGATCATCAAAGACTTAACTCTTGCTCAGCTCTCTAGCTTAGCTTTTCTTTTAGAGCTCTATTAGAGTATTGTTATCCGCGCTTACTGCTTATCAACAAAAGTGCATCATACAGAGTTTTCAGTTACTCAGAAATAGCTTAGAGTACGTGGTTTCATCTGTTATGTTTTGTGCTCTCATCATCTGATTTGTACACGCTACTTACTAAATCAATGTATCATTTTTATTGCGGTTAGTATTATATCAGAATGTGTGCTTCTCTGTAAATATCTGTAACTGATAAATATCTTATCGTCTTGTTTGTTTTGTTGAATACATCAACACTGCAATATTCAATACATCATTGTTTGGCTATGAAATCACTTTAGTGCTAACAATTTCCGAGTTGGTTGCTAAAAGATTGAACGTGACTTTTGTCATTATAGCTTTATTCAATATTGATAGGCATAGTCATGCATTAGGACATAAGGCTTATTCTGCTGTGCTTGATAAGTCGCTTACAATCTTCGACTTGTCAAGCTGACTCACTTCACCTCCCTCTTTCCAGCATGGTATCAGAGCTCTACTATTTGATATCTCTCATGATATCAGAGCGATATCATTAGATACTTTTCATAGTATCATATCAAAGCACACTTGCTCTTATTCTTCAATTTGTGGTATCAAATTTCAGTATCAAATAATTGATTTCCAATTGTAGCGCAACATGACATCATTCTTAAAGTCATCAATTTATTGACAAACTAAAGTTCCATATGGATTCTCAAAGTAAAGTCGGTCTCATCGCAGACAAGTTGAATGGATTCAATTACTATTTGTGGAAATTTAAGATGAAGATCTTGCTAATCGCCAATGAGTTGTGGGATGTTGTCACATGTATCGAAGTGAAGCTTGAAGACGACACAGCTGACTCAAAGTGGAAGTCGAAGGATGGTAAAGCTTTCGCGCTTATTATCTCAATATATCAGACACTCAGATTGGCCAAATATCTGAAGCTCAAACTTCGAAAGAAGTATGAGACATCTTGAGCTCACTATATGATGTGAGAGACGTAACTTCCAACTTACATCTAAGAAAAAAATTCTTCACTCTCAAGATGTCAACTGGTGATTCACTCCAGAATCACATTAATCAGTTTAAGAATCTCTTGCAACAGATGGCCATTTCGGATCGATCATTGACAATCAAGACGCAATCATGACATTGCATTCAAGCTTGCCCTCTATAGACGAGAACTGGGTGATGACCATATTGACACACTCAGATTTAACTCTTACTAGAGTTATCACTATGTTGCTGCAAGAAGACAATCGATGAAGTCAAGACATCTCGTCGACTTCATCATCTCATGCTCTATTAATAAAGGCTCAAAACGACGGAAGAACTATAAGAGGTAATAATCTCTATAGGAAGCTATTTGGTTCACTCATCTATCTAACCATCACAAGACCAGATCTAAGCTATTGTGTTGGGAGGTTGAGCCAATTCATGCAAGATCCTAACAAAGAGCATTGGAAGCTAGGGAAACGAGTTTTGAGCTACATCATTGGAACTCAAGATTTGGCATATTGTATGAGGGATTGTTCACATATTCACTGAATCTATGAACACGTTTTTCTCTTTTTGTTGCTTATCTCTCTTGGATTACCTCTGTCGTTATGGTTCTTTGTGATTATTCTTCTTATTAGAACGTTTATAGAGCAGAAGCAATATTCAAGAATGTAGTACGATTTCCCAACCTGTCAGTGGATAACTCAAATCTGATACTCAACTACATTCATACACTAGCCATGCAACCATCAACAGCTCAAGCAGATCAACATTCAGCACAAAGAGCAATCCTACTACTAACTACTGAATCAAAGAACAATCAAGAACTAGAATAGCTACTGAAACCAGAACTAGATTCAAGAAACAAGAAATAAGATTCCTAACAGCATTTAACAATCTAGGAATCAAGAAACACACATTACTTGATTCCTAAATTATCCAAGAACATCAAGAACTAGAATGTCAAGACTATGCAAGATTTACACCACATTTCTAGCCTCTATAGTTTACTTGAATGCTGATTTCTACAAGATTCCACAAGCAAGAATTGAAGCTAATCCACAACTAAGCAAGAACAAGAACCAAGAATCTAGTTAATTCACAAGCAAGGAATCAAGCATGCTCATAGAAATATCACTCAAGATCATTGCCATGAACAAGGAGCTCAGTGATCTTCAAGAACTCATGGAGGATCCTCTTTATTAGCTCAAGAGAACTTGAAAATACAATCAAAAGGTTCCTCACAAGAGAGGGGGGCCCTTAAATAAGCAAGAAGGTTGCCCATGTGGAGTTTGCCCTTCCACTAGAGGTCACCATCAAAAGGTGGCTCACTCTTACTATTTTAAGGGGGGTCTACATTTCTTACAGCTATTCAAGAAAATGTTACTAGCTCCTACATGGTCCGCTCGCTCGCTTGTCGACGGCTCATCTGCACCCGTGTCTGGCTTGGACGAGAATCTTCTTGTCTCTGGTTGGTCAGCCCAGCAGTCATCATCTGCTCCAATGTCTGTGTTGGTTTCCGGAAGGTCGGGGATGGAGGTGCGGGGGTGAACGGTTTAGGAGGAGGCGGAAATAATAAGTTATACGCAGCACCGGGGGACTGGAGTTGTTGGAGGAACTCGTCCCATCGGGCTTTGTGAGTGTCAGCTGGACCATTTCATGGGCCCATTATTTGACTAGGAGGTGACGAAGAAAGAGGAGATGGAAGAATTGGGTAAGTTGGAATGAATGTTTCAGAGATATTAAATGCGGAGTAGGAGGAAGGGTTAAAGGTGGGAGGGGGTTGGGGAAAGCTCACGGAAGCAGCATCGGCTCTCTGGCCACCCGATCCTGAGCTACCGTCTGATTGGTGGGTTTGCCCGTCCTGATTCCCTGCTCCATCATTCCCATTATCGTCTCGTGGCTTCGTTACGTGAGCACCTGCTTGGGCCTTGCACGCCGTGTCCCAACAAGGCATTGCCACCGATTATTCCAAAATCAAGGTTATTGTGGAACTGCCACTGCCAACAACAATTTGTGGAGTTTATGTGTTTATGGGTCATGCAAACTATTATCGAATTTTTATTATCTTCTTTGCTGATCTTGCAAGACCTATATACAAAATGACCATTGTTCCTATTTAGACAGTTGAAGCGTTAGAAGCCTTTGAAAAATTAAAAAAAAACATTAGCTTCATCACCGATACTGCATCCTCTAGATTGGACGATTGAATTTCATGTTCACACTGATGCCTCAAAATATGCAATTGGATCATTTTGACGCAGTCAGGTGAATATAAGAAGGACTATCCGATACGATTTGCAAGCAGACAGCTTACAGATCCAGAGAAGAACTATTCAACAACAGAACGTTTAGCAATGAATTTTTCACATGAAAGCTTGTATCCATTGGAAGATAGTTGTTGTCATTCAAACTAACATAAAAATTTATCTAGATGACACTATTTAATGCTAAAAGTTAAATCAGCTACCTAGTCTCCTATTAGCAAAAAATGGCCAATTGTGTACACATATTTTCTTAGGGGTCCACATATAGCCAAAAGAGCTCAATGTGTCAACATGAATATTAGACGACGTGAATATTAGATCTTGGTGTACACATGTTATCATAGGGGTCCATTGTACTCAATTGCTTCAATCCAGATTCATTGTTACTAGAGCATCAGTTATAGAAGTTACTGTGTGCAGCCTTTGGTTTGTCATAAAGATGGGGCTATTTTTGCTACTTCTTCATGAATTTTCCAAAGACAACCATTAAAGGAAATACTTTTCCAAAATTATTGCTTGCATAATGTTGAACAACACAATATAGAGGAGGGTTTTTATTAAAATTTAGAATATTGAAATAGCTCTGTGGGCATCATCATCATCATTAGTCGATATTCTTTTATGATTGCTAACTCTTTGGTTGGGCCAATGGGCGTGCAAGAAAATTTGACAGCCAAAAACCTGAAAATTTTAATCTTTTCTCTAATTAGAGATCCTTGCATTATGCTCTCTCTAGCCAAATGCATCCGTCTTAGCTCTCTCAGTAATATTACCTATACAGCCAGCAATTTCTTGCTAAAAAATCTGGGAGAGTATACTGCAAAGTCATGCCATAACATATTTCTGCTTATGCCGCTTACTGAAGTATGCCTGTGGCTAGAGTTTTCCTTACCATCTACATATGAAGCACTGGTAGCAAATGTATTCATGTTCATACAATATGCCTCAAGTTCTCATATTGAATGAATATAATATACCAGGTTCGCAATTCGTGAGCGCTGTCTGCTAAGGACTTTCTTGTGTAATTCTGCTAGCTTGCAAATGAGGTTCTACTGCAAAGAAGTTTTGCCAACCCACTGGACGTTCCTGTGTGACTCTGCTATCTTGCAAACCCACTGGACATTCCTGTGTGACTCTGCAAACGAGATTCTGCTGCAAAAAGATTTTGCCAAAAAATTGACTAATGATCAGCCCTAATGGGTTGATCAATCAGCCCTAAATAAAACAGCACATGTAAAGCATTATTATTCATTTTCACGTATAAGGTTCTATTCCTATCCGTGGAAGCCCTTGATCCTTTTCCGTTCAGGTCACCTTGAAACTTGCCCCCACTAGAGGTTACTGATAGGAAAGGTATGCAGAAATTTCAATTTGAGCCAAGTGTAATAGGCTTCACACAAAACAGGCTTTTTCCTCAAACCAACTTGTAATGGTAGTATTTAGAGCAACAATTTCCAGCCCCAAAAGACTCCACAACACCCTGTTGTCCAGAGATGCTACTATAGCTCTACTTTGCCCTTTGTATTATGCTGTCTTACAGTGGTTTTGGATCCCAAAACAGGGCCTATTCTAGCCTATTATCCCCGATGATGGACCTGCTGTTGGCTATGGGCAATTGACCCCTGTTTGCAAGCATTTAATGCAGTCTCAGATCTATCCTGACAGCCACATTTCTGCAGAAGTTCCTACCCCCTTATCGCACCTAATGATGGGTTGTCCTCCATTTGCTTGTGTGTCCATGATAATAAATAGAAAAGCTTTTGTGTTTTGGATTGAAAAGAAAAATATTCAAAAAAAAACTCTTCAAGAAACATGTCTATAATTTTTTTTTAAAAAATTTGGAGTCCTATACAGATATATATACGTGCACCTAAAGTTACCCATGTGAAGTGCTAAAAATTGAAGTTTTTTGGCACTTGTCTGAAAATGCAATTGAGATCTCAAACTTATGATTCACTTGCAGATTAAAGAAATGGACCACTGAAGCTCATAAAGAGTGGCAGTCAACAAGTCTGTTAGATGACATATCAGCGCCTATGTGTTTGAGAAAACATTGTTCCTATGAAATTTTCCATGGTTCTTTGTTCCCTGGACAGATCCATAATGATACAGATAGGTGTTTTGTTTCTAAAATGTCTACTTATGGCCCTACTTCTGGTGTTGATTTGACGGAAAGAAATATGATCTTATAAAGGCTTGGTGTTATTTTGATCATGTGCATTATGTCAAAGATTGGGTGACATTGGTAGTTCACACTTGATCCAAGAGTATTAACTCTAGGGACAAGCTTCTATCAATTAACAGATCCAATGTAATCCATATATTAGGTTCTGGTCTCGGGTAGCGTATCCACGCTAGGGACCGGTAGACCAACAACCCGTAAGTTAATTGTGACTATAAGGTTGGGGCCCTTATGTGCACATGGTTGTAATTAATGGTTGTAGGTCTAAAACACTTGATGGTGGATTTGTATGGGTCTATCAGTGAGTCATTGGAGAACTGGATGACATGGCCCAGATAGGCTGCAGAGGTGTCAAGTGAGGTGTCATAGTGCACTACTAGTGGTGCATGGGCCTTGGAGGGTATAAGTATACCTATTGGGCTCTCACTAGTGTATGCTTGATAGCATGACCAGTGGCAGGATGCTGCTGGTGTGATGCCATACTCCTCTTTGTGATTGATCCATAGCTTGGGGGCTAGATCCGTTCGATCTAGGTTGATTGGGTTGGTTTGTCCACCATCAGGTTCCCTTGTGTTGCTTGTGACTGGCATGCTTAGAATAGGATCCTTGGATTGAAGACTTTATATTGGTATCAGAGCCAATTCTGAGCACATTTTTGCCATTGATTTGTGTTCAGGTGAAATCTCGAATTGTGGGGATCTTTCCATTGTGTGATATGGAATCTTGACACTTTTTCCAGAATTCAATGGAGTATGCAACGAAGTGGTGAAAGAGTGGATTGTTCTTCCCATGGATTTCCTTATTTGAAGTGTAATTGGTTGTGGTAAGTGCACTACCAGGTATACAATTGGTTCGATGTTTAGACACTTCATATTGGTTTTTAGGAAGCAAATTTTCGATTTTCAATTCATTTGTGTTGCCGTTTACTTCATTAGGGACAATTTTCCGTAAGCAACTGGATCAATCAGTGGAAATGCTATTTTTTTTGGCTTTTTGTTCATTTCACAGTGATTTTGGTGGTTTTGTTGGCTACCTTTTGCTTTTTATTGAGCCAGATCTGGCTTGAATAAGTGAAAAAGCAGGAAAAGAAGCACAAAAAAGACTATTCACTGGAAAAGGTGACTTTTTCCAGTGATTGCATGAGGATTCTTTATGGAGTTGCAGGTTTTTTGTTGCATTTTCCAGCAAACTAACGGTGGTTTGCAGGTTAATGAGCCAGTAAGGCCATCATTGTGGTGGTTTGGGTCATTTAGAAGCCTATTCTGTGTGAAGAATGGCTACACCTGCAAATTCTTAGTTCAAAGGAAAATTGGGCAGCATCTACTCTGTTTTTCAGCCTTTAAGAAAACTTATATGTAGAATCAGTAAGAAGGTTGCTTATGCATGAATGAAAGCATAGCAACAGTGATTGCATTCTACTTGCACCTGTTATATGCAAGAATAGCAGTAAGTAGAGGTAGATAGCCTCTAGTTGAAGTTAAGGCAAGACTAAGCTCAAATTTTTATACAAAAGAGGATGCTTAGGCATGAATGTAATCAAAACACTGCAAAATCGCCCTAAAGTCATCTAAAATTTGCGAAAATAGCAGAGAGTTGTTGTGTTTTGCTTCAAGAAAATGTTTCCTCAGTAAACAATGGAGAAAACGGCTGTGGGCAGCCTCCAGTGCTGCGTGCCTCCTGCACGCTGTAGAGCGCCCTTCTGGTGGCTACCTACAATGTTTATCTGTAGGGTAAATGGTGGAGGGGTGGCGCCACCGTTCCTCTCGGCTTGCATCGCTCTCTCTCTCTCTCTCTCTCTCTCTCTCTCTCTCTCTCTCTCTCTCTCTCTCTCTCTCTCTCTCTCTCTCTCTCTCTCTCTCTCTCTCTCTCGGGATCAGAATGTTGAAGCCCGAGTTATATTTAGCATGAGTTTTTTTTTTTTTAGGTGGGGGGGGGGGGGGGGGGGGGGGTCGTGGGGGTGGGGGTTAGGTGGGTAGGTGAAACTCTTAGTTTAACAACAAGTTTATTGTTGTTACTATGTCAGTTGGATAGCTGAGTTGGAATTTTGGGTGGAGGTGGAGGCTTGTCAATATTCTCTCGCATTTTGTTTCATTTTTTTTTTTTGGTTTTCCATGAGCATTTTAGTCATTTTTGGACTACGGAAATGCAAATGTAGTTAATGTGTTTGGTGAATTGTAATGGCTTAAGTAGTGAAGTGTAATAGTTTCTAAATGCATACCTTTGTTTTTTCCGTATATTTGTTGCATGGATCCGTTTTGCAAAATCATTGGTATAAATTTTATAAGCATGATATTGTCCATTTAAATTATGTTTTTTGGGCAAGTGCTTTATCAGGATAAATATTCCCGTAATGATTTAACTGAACATAAATTTTTTCAAATTTTTCGGTTTGTCATTTGCAAAACAGATAGAGTGAAATTCTAAAGAGAGGTGGCAAATGAAAATTCGCTCGACATCATTCGATAGTGGTGACCCCCTGAATATATTAAACACATGGTTTCAATTTTAAAACACAGTGTGTTGGAATTTCATCTGGGCAATAAATAGAAAAAAAAAACGAATGCAAAATCTATTCAATCAATAAATAGCCATTACGATTACAACTTGGGCTTACAACAGGAAATTTCCTAACGAGTAAAGCCCGGAAATTGTCGATGACTGGATAAACCGTTGGGCGAACTTATTAGCTTATGCAACGTCCTAGAATAAAAAAAGTGAATTTCGTCGATTTTTTGCTTTGGGTAAGGCCTCCTCGTGGTGGAGGACGCAACCCATAGAGTTGTGATTGAGCTGAATTCCTAGAGGAATTCCGTAAGGCTTTTTCACAATTGACGAGTTGGATTCGTTTTGATTAACTGCAGTGGGCAACCGATAGCCAAGGTGTCATTTTTTCAAAATCATGCATGGCCAGAAAGGACCCAGAAGCCTAAGATGGAAATTGCAATGGAACAAAAAAAAGTTTTTTCTTGATGTGCTTGAAGCCGAGGGCGTATCAACACTATTTGTTAAGGACAAGAAAAAAAGCCGGTTCATTCTTCCCCATTTCTAAATCTGTCACTGTGAGCCTTACGATGATTGTAAAGATTATGAAAAGGGGCGAAAGAATGTTTGTTTGAGTGAAGTTGGAATTTTTTATAAATCCCGAAAACTTCTTATGCAAGTCTGAAAAGATCACCTAGAGACTTCCAAGTGGGGGATTGGGTATTTTTTGAGAATCTCGATGGATTCAAGTGTAATGCGTACCGGCTAGCATTACTAGTCGTCCCCTAGATATAGAGGACCGTTTAAGACTTGAAAAAGATCGGATCCTTAGCTTACCAATCGGAACTCCCAGATGGATCTCAAGTGCATCCCGTATTTCACATAAGCCGTGTCTGAAAGAGTCTACGTGAAGGAGAGCATCTTGGATCTGGAGATCGGTTGGACGTGTTGGATGAATCATCGAGTGTGTCTCCACTTGAACCCGGAAAGACCTTGGATACTTAAACGAGTGTGAAATCGTATAGTTACTAAGCATCTAGTTCGATGGAAGGGATGTACAGACGATGACGTGGTAACAGGAAGGAAGCTTAAGGAGGAACTTTCCCAGTTTTAAGTTCTGAGGACAGAACTTGAATAAGGGGAGAAGAATGTCATGCCCATGACTGGTCTCGGGTAGCGTATCCACGCTAGGGACCGGTAGACCAACATTCCGTAAGTTAATTGTGACTATAAGGGATTTGGGGCCCTTATGTGTACATGGTCATAATTAATGGTTGTAGGCCTAAAACACTTGATGGTGGATTTGTATGGGTCTATCACTGAGTCATTGGGGAATTGGATGACGTGGCCTAGATAGGCTGCAGAGGTGTCCAGTGAGGTGTCACAATGCACTACTAGTGGTGCATGGGCCTTGGAGGATATAAGTATACCTATTGGGATCTCACTAGTGTATGCTTGATAGCTACTCCTCTTTGTGATTGATCCATAGCTTGGGGGCTAGATCCGTTCGATCTAGGTTGGTTGGGTTGGTTTGTCCACCATCAGGTTCCCTTGTGTTGCTTGTGATTGGCATGCTTAGAATATGATCCTTGGATTGAGGACTTTATAGGGAGGGGGAGAGACAGAGAGAGCGAACGAGCGCCCGACGGAGGGAATAGCAATGGAGGGAAGAGCAGGGAGGTAGAGACAAAGAGAGGGAGCGAGCACCCAAGGGAGGGAAGAGCAGGGAGGCAGAGAAAAATAAGCCCGCGGAGAGAGAGAGAGAGAGAGAGAGAGAGAGAGAGAGAGAGAGAGAGAGAGAGAGAGAGAGAGAGAGAGAGAGAGAGAGAGAGAGAGAGAGAGAGAGAGAGAGAGAGAGAGAGAGAGAGATGCCGCGTGCAACAGACAGGTAATGAGGGAGAATGAATGATGAGGTGGGTGATGTATTTCAAATCACTTACTTATGGGTATTTCAAATTGGGTGAAAGGGGAGAAAGTAGGGTATAGCAAGAGAGTCTTTAATAGTCATAGTGGATGGTCATAATGAGAGTGAGGGGGAGGGATGGGTGAGAAGGTTGTCTTTAATAGCCAAGTGGATGGTCATAATCAGAGTGAGGGGGAGGGAGGGGTGAGAAGGGTGTCTTTAATAGCCATAATGGATAGTCATAATCAGAGTGAGGGGGAGAGAGGGGTGAGAAGGGTATGAGAAGGGCACATATTTGTCATCATGAAGGATGACAAATAGTTACACACATGCATTTTTAAACCAAGG
This sequence comes from Diphasiastrum complanatum, assembly GCA_029204225.1. Classification (NCBI taxonomy): domain Eukaryota; kingdom Viridiplantae; phylum Streptophyta; class Lycopodiopsida; order Lycopodiales; family Lycopodiaceae; genus Diphasiastrum; species Diphasiastrum complanatum. The sequence continues at coordinate 28,873,590 of CM055109.1, read as the reverse complement.
AAAGAATCTATATACATTTTTTTTCAAACATTTTTTAGCTTTTCTCTTTGGAAAAACTTGACATTTTTCATGGGCAGTGCGTGACATTTTCGGCAGCACAGTGACATTTTCGACGGCAAAAACACACACACTCTCTCTAAAATAGTTTTATACTACACACACACACACACACACACACACACACACACACACACACACACACACACACACACACACAGAGGAATTAGAGAGTTTATTGCTTAATTCAATATTGCAAACAATATTTTTACTCTAATATGAGATTAGACAAATCAGAAGTTTTTATGTATTCTTTGACTAAGAATGAAGTATTTTTGCTTGTAGAAATATGATCCTGAAGCGATCTTTGTCACTACTGGATCAGACAAAAAAAATGCTCCATTTTGAGTGACATTGTGAACAGTTCGAATGAGGCTTGATAGTTTCTCGGATCAAATTTTGTTCCAATTCGATTTAAATTTGTGTTCAAACATCTCATGTGTCGAGCTCATGTTCGAACATCCTTGAATAGAATTTTATATGAACATAGTTCAAATATAAAAATGTTCGAACATAGAAGTGTTTCGACCGACCTACTACTAATAGTCGTTTTTTTCCTCGAAAAATGCCTATCGGCATTTTTCCGTTGACTGGTCAAAGTTGATTACAAATGTAGATGTATATGGTAAATTTTGTACATAAAGATGCTAATGATAAATAATCTAGTTGCACAATAGAACAAGGTGATTGATATATGATGATATGCTTTGACTTGAGAGCTTTTGGTTGGTTCTCTAGGTGCTTCCTACATCCAAATGGATGCCTCCATAGGCTAATTGTGATGGTAAGGTCCTACATGTGGCTAGCATAAGAGACACACCTTTTAAGGTCCTACGTGTGGCTAGAAACACATCTTTCGAAAGTCACACCCTAGGTCAATCTCTCTCTCTGTCTCTCTCACTCACTCACTCACTCACTCACTCACTCACTCAGAGAGAGAAAGATAGAGAGAGATTGATTGATTGATTGACCGACCATTGTGTGTCACTCATTTTGTGTGTGTGTGTGTGTGTGTGTGTGTGTGTGAGAGAGAGAGAGAGAGAGAGAGAGAGAGAGAGAGAGAGAGAGAGAGAGAGAGAGAGAGAGAGAGAGAGAGAGAACATTCAAGACACATTATAATGTCAAGAAAAGGAGAGACATAAGTCGCTTAGGTTTGATGTGCAATGTATTAAGGTTAAGGTTTATTCGAGTTAGGTTTTAGGGAGAAGCTAGTGATAAAGATCATGTGATGTGAGAGAACATAAGATAGAACCGAGTCGCTCAAGTTTGACACGCATTATTATGAAGGTTATGAATATTTAAAAACCGGTTATAGGAAGAAAAAACAAGCAATTAAACTAAGAATGTACTCTATAATGAGATCGGTTTTTAGGGCTTTTGAAAATTCTAGAACTTGTGGTTCAAACATCTTGTATTGTGTGGTGCAAATTTCTTGTGTGGAATCTTCTAGAGAGAGAGAGAGAGCTTTAGAACATTAGAAAGAGAATGTTTGAGACACATTCTAATGTCAACAAAAAAAGAGAGAACATAAGTTGCTTGGGGTTGATGTATGATGTCATTAAGGTTAGGGTTTTGTCAAGAAAAATGAAGCATAATTAGGGTTAGGGCTTCTCCGAGGTAGGTTTTAAGGGAGAAACTAGCTATAAAGTTTAAAGCGAGGTGCTGGAGAGAACAAAAGTCGCTCATAGTAATTAGGGTTAGGTCTTATACATCATAGTTATTAGGGTTAGGTTTCCATAGCATTTTAGCAAGAAATAGAAGTTTGATAGCAGTAATTAGGGTTAGGGTATCTGTAGAATCGGCTATATAGAGAGAGAGAAAGAGAGAGAAAAGTACAGAATAAAGTCATAAAGTTCAGTTCAGAGAGAAAGCGAGAGAGAGAGAGAGAGAGAGAGAGAGAGAGAGAGCAGGAGGATGGCAGCATGGTCGATGGCGTTCTTGTTGCAAGGATCTGCTCGATCCATGGTGGGATGCAAGCTCTCTTCCACTTTCCTTCCCCGCCTCCCCTTCCGCTTCTCTTCTTCCAAACCTGGCCACCTGCTGCCAAATACCAATGCTAGGGTTTCGAGGCGGGGCTACGCCATCATGAAAATGACCAGCTCTATGAAAGCCAGGGAGCGCATGAGGCAGATGATCCAGCAAAGGGACTCAACGCCATCTCCGCCAGGTCCTAATGGTATTCCCACCAATATGCATGTTGGCATTTCCAATATAGTTTCCAATGGCTTGCCGACGCACCCTAATTCGCCAAAGCCGGCTTATGTTCTGGTGGCGTCTGCCACCGGCAATCCCCACAGCCTCGGTGATTGTAAGTCCATCATCTCGTCCCATCATTCAGTTTCTTATGAACGAATTTCTGTGTTTTGATCATAATATTACTTTCTTGCGTTTTTGCTGTTTTTTTTTATCATGATATTTGCATTCTTCTTGTGTCTTTTTTCAATCAAGTTCCTCCACGTTCATCCGTTTGATTGAATTTCTTCAGCAATATTAGGATAGTGCAAAATCCCTGCCTTGGCCCTTTCACAATTGGAAAACCTTGGCTTTTGGGACTGTCCACTGTGTAAAAATACTTCAGACTCCCTACTTCACCATAATAATCAGGTTATGAGTGGCAAAAGTGTTCTATTTACCCTAGTAATTAAGTCTGACTTCGAAGAACAATTGCGCCATAATCTAACCCAGGGCATTATGCTCATTATGCTTGGAAAGCTCATGGGCTCTAAAGGCGTGCTGCTCTGCTGGCATTATTGAGGATTTTCTGCATCATAACCTTCTTGAAAATATGAAGGGAAAATAAAGAGAAATCCCCGGCAGGTTTGTACGAGGATATAAATTTTAGCTACTTATGTGTTTTTGTTCTGAAGATGAAAATGGCCATACATCTCCAGCAGTAGCCGAGTTGGATTTCCAGCTGCTCCATAAATGGGATACTCAGGAGCCTCCTGTTTAAGTCTTGCCAAGGCCTACATGTTGATGGACAGTGTGCATAATGAAGGATGCTGTTATCAAACACGGTGCAAAAAAGAAAAGAGCCCATAAGTTTGGGTACCTTGGAAGAGTCTTGAGCTCCAAAGAGTTAAAATATAGCAGCTAATATTCTTATTTGAAACATGGTTCAGCTTTTGAAAAATAATTTGGTTTATATAGTTCTAACTTTGCAGAGGATAGCTGAATTCCTCTTACATGAAGCTAAATTTAGCATTCAGAATTAGTTGGCTTGTATATCCCTTACTTTGCAGAGGACAGCTGCAATATTTCTATTTGAAACATATTTCAACTTTCAAAGAATCGTTTGGCTTGATAGCCCTTACTTTGCATAGGACAGCTGCATTTTTCTGTTGTTACCTTATCTCAATGCTTACAGCTTGCCATATTGAATGTTGATGAGCTACCTTTCCTATCAAAGGCTCAAGAGGTTTTGCTTTTATTTCTAGGGCTTACACATCACCTTCTAGCCTGATTGCCCTACACTTGTTACCAAGAGTAATATCATGGTTTAGGCATCTTATTGGATGTTTTTGGCCAAATCTATTTTTTTTTGGCCCTAGAAATTGGATATTTTTCGAAAGTCAAGAGGTCTATTCATTCGATTATTGTCAAGGATGTCACAATTCGATCTTTTCTAAGTAAGTTTTGCAGTAGTAATTTGCGTTTTCTTGCCTTCAAGGTGTGACGAGCAAGATTCAGTATGTAGGGTGAGATTGGAGTCCATTTGATAGATGTAGCTTGTTTAAGTCCTTAAGGCTATTCCTAGTTTGTGATTCATGATGCAGGTCCATTTTCACAACGCATTTTGATGACTTTAGAGGAGAAGAATCTTCCATATGAGGGGAGATTTATTGATGTCGAGAACAAGCCAAGTTGGTAATTTTTCTTGCTAAAGTGTGTCTAGCCATGACTTCAAGCTTAAAGACAAGTTTAGGATTGGTTATTACAAAGTCAGTTTGTTTCATAGGCGCTATTGAACACTTAATAATAGCATTACCTTAGACCTAACACTTATTTTCGTTGAGTAACTCTTGATTTTTTTTTTTCAGGTTTTTGGACCTAAGTGCCGAGGGTAATATTCCACTCATGTATATTGATGAAAAGTGGATTGCAGACACCGATATCATTCTTGAGCTCGTAGAGCAAAAGGTTTCAATACCGACCTTTCGCACACCATCGGAAAAAGCTTCTATGTATGCTCTCAAAATTCTTTTATTGCTATCATTTTACGTAACTCATTCTCTTTCTGGAAAGATGGGATGCTATTATTATCGACTCTAGATAATGGATTATGATTTCTCTTCTATCCTTTTCTATGGAAGCTTAGTTTTACCTTGATTAAACTTGAAGATTTCTCTCTTTTGAGTTTGCTATTTGAAATTGGAATATTCATGGAATGATTGTAGATTGTTGTAGCCCATTCACATAGAAAGTGCTATAAGCGTTCTTTGTGTATCACACTTTGATATAAGTGCTTGTATCTGGCTCAAAAAAATTGTGCACAACTTCGCCAAAGATGTTGGGACATTGTTCACACAAGACTCCATATGCTTTGTGTTGTAAAGATACTCAACTAGTTGTCTCGGATCATATTATTTCAACGATAGCTCAGTGTTATCTAGTAACAAGACGATTATCTGTTGTCAACCACTAAGATTAGGTTGCTTGTTTTGCGTCTGCTTTTTCAAGTGTCTTATTGTTCTAATATCAATAATGCCATATTTGTGGATAATATCACGTTTACTTTGTTTAAAGGAGGTAGTCATGCATTATTGAACATGCAAATATCCTCTAAAACAACCCAAAAATTAAGATTTGACTCTAACTTGGTGGTAGTGTTCCTTTGTGTTTTGTTGTCATATCCATGATCTAGCTTGAAAGCTCCAGAACTCCATAGCAATTGCTAGCAGACTTTCCACTTGTCCATAAGTTCTGCATCCAAGAGCTACCGACCGAGCTTGAGATATCCATATTTAAGATTGTTTTCATGCCAATAGCATATATGTCCCATACCACAGGTGCCCTCTCCAAGGCATAGCAAGATAAACTCTTAGATTTGTACCATAATTGTCATGCCCACGACTGATCTTGGATTGATTATCCCGTTAGAGGTCAGTAGGCCTACCTCGACCCGTAAGTTAATTATGGTTATGAGGGGTTTGGGGCCCTCATGTGTACTCATGATGGTGGATTATTATGGGTCTATCAGTGAGCGATAGGCGAACTGGATGATGTGGCCCAGTTAGGTTGTAGATGTGTTTAGTGAGATGTCACAATGCACTACTAGTGGTGCATGGGCCTTGGAGGGTATAAGTATACCCATTGGGCTCTCACTAGTGTATGCTTGATTGTGATGTTAGTAGCTACATGCTACCAGGGGGGGGGGGTAAGTTGTTTCTTTATTTTTTCCTAGGCTTACAATCATAGTGGTTTACGGTTTTTGTAAGGCAACTTAGCAATGTGTAAACTTATTTTTTGCAAATGATTATGGCCTTGTCGGTTTGTCTACATAATTGCAAGTTTGATGGTATTACTTTTGAGCACGCAATTGTCCTAAGAAATGGTCATTGCTTAATTAAACTCAATAATACCCAGAACAAACTTGTAATTCATGGAAATTTCTTTTTTCCTATGATAAAGTCAAATGAGGAAGTTCTCGTAGTGGGAGACGAATTTCCCGCTTTCCTTAAGATTCTCGACCAGCCTCTCATGACACGAGAGACCCACTCGATTTTAACCCATTGCTTTACACATTCAGTAAAGCTTTTTTTGGAACTTCCTAATAAAGCATAATAATCAAATGCAATCAGTTATCTGCCGCATGGGCAATTAGGAATAGGGCATCTACGTCCGAAAGATTTTTGAGTTTTTGGCCAACGTGCCACCCTTTCGCCACCGTCGTGGTTTCATGAAAGGGCATGCATGGCCCTAAGACCCAAAACCATTAAGCCAATGAATAAGAGGAAAAGAGTTTTCTTGATTAACTGGAAGCCATTAATCATTAAAAGAACAACTCGAGAAACTGATTTAAAATGATATGCCATATGACACTCAAATCAAATAGATCTGAATAGTCATAAGGCCCGACGGGCAGAACTCATTCAAAAATTTGATTTTTTAGAAAATTTGATTTTTTAGGTTTGGCATATCAGTAGAACCAATCAAGCCTTTCTGATTATACGGGTCAATTCTCTATGGGGTAACACAAAATCTTTGAATAAGTCATTCGACAAATGTGTTGGGACATTAATCGTATTAATTTACGTTGATGCAATACATATTTTTGACTTTTGAGATTTTTCACAGTTCTTCACCTAAGTAGATCTAGACTGATATGCGCCTCTTGGAAGCTCGTGTAGTTTCTTATTAAAAGGGGGAGAAGTAGGTGATAGAAAGTTATTTAGGAGAAACATCTATTGCATAGATTTTAGGAGGAATCCATAATATGTATAGATGAGGGACCTGTTTCTAGAATCAGGATCAATAGGATATTTTGGAATGTTCTAAAGATTACGGTAATATTAGTTAGAAGATGTAAGGGAAGGAAAATCAGAAAACATTCTTGTGGTAGAAAAGTTGCTGATTACAAGAATTTACAGTGCCCAATATTGCCACCTGTAGAAAAAGATTTGTGGGTTTACATTTTTCAAGACCCTGGCCACCATAGCTAGTTTCTTCACACACACTATAAACCTATTGCCGAAACCTTTAGCACTAAGGTTGCCCTACCTTGCTCTATCTTTTGATCCACTATGCTCAGTTTTTGATGAAGTATTGAGAAAGTTCCGATCAGTTTTTTGAAACAGCTAGCTAGCCACTTTACAAAGCAATTTCTTTTTTTGTTTTCAGCAAATTTCTTCACACTGAGCCACATATTGTGATCTCAATCAGAGGAAATTTGCTTTTTCCTGCCACTCGGACTGCTTACACACTTGTATCGTGTCCTTCCGAGGTTCCCACAACTGATGCTAGATGTGTTGGTGAATCAAGCTGTTTGAATAGCTTCTTCCAATCGTACACACTTGCAGGACCCTACAACTCTGATACGATGACAAAATCTCTTGAGAAGTGGATCCACTGAATTATGCAGATCATATCACAATCACCATAGCTATAAGCATTACAAGCCCTTTGAGTAGCAAAAGCAAAAGTTATCAATAACAAAGAGAAAAAACTATATACTTAAGGAGAAACCCTCACTGTATGGGGTTAACAAGTGTCCACTAATCAGCCTAACACTCATCACACTAATAAGACTTCATGTAGGCCATTTTTGATGACAAAATCAAGACATGCCCTCGAGTATAGCATAGACCTTATTTAACTTCTTACGTGTGGCTACCTAGCATGGCCCAGGTAGCTGTTACAGGACACACGCCCGACACATATGTCGATAGTGGGTCGAGTCCCGGTTATGAACAAACTATATTAACTATAGTATCACGTTTGAAGCTTATATTCCTAATAGACTCTGGATTGAAAGTGAATTGAATCATTGTATAGTCAAGTCAAATACGCACACCGAGTAAAAAGGAATCTATGTTAAAATGAGAAAAAATGAACTAATTTTCAATGGTTAGTTACAAAAAGAAACCTTCAAAGCTCTAATGATATAAATTTCTGGTCATAAATCACATGGGTCGGTCCTCGACAGAAACCTTTACAAGCCAAATTGGGAAATGCCCATATGCAACTTCATGGGTTAATCAGCCAATTATGTTGTATTTACAGCCATCTGCTTCATAGCTATCTCAGCCTTCAGGAAGTTAATTGCCAGCCCTTTTTCTTATGTAGAACGAAAATGGGCACCCAGGAAACCTAAAAGCCAGGCTGTTTAAGATAAAAAGACACTGTCCAGTGGTTACCATGGATGCCAATGCCTGCCTTTTGTTTTGTCCAATACCAACACATTTTTTATTTGTCATAATTACCCACTTTGATCAGCTTTTTGTAAATCTGGTATTGAGGCTGCTGTTACAATTTCAGTATCTTAATTACCTCAATTGACAACTTTGTCACAGACCAAAAACCACCATTATCAATCTGTATGCATTTCTTAATTAAGTTGCTGTCAGTGGTGCTTCAGGGACTTATGTTTTACTGGTTTGCATGCAGCGGTTTGAAAATTTTCCCGATGTTTGTAAAGTTTTTAAAAAGCAAAGATCCTAGTGATGGCTCTGAGCAAGCTCTTATTCAAGAGCTCCAAGATCTGAACGAGCATCTTAAAATTGAGGATGCTGCATATAAAGTAAGTATAACCATATGTCTGGTTTGCAACCAAATTTGAAGATGGGTTTTCTGCTTGAGATGTCTATTTGAGAACCATTTTTGAAGTCAGCAATTACTATTGTGAGCTTTGGAAAAGTGAGATTGCTGAGATATCTTGCTGTTCAGAATCCTTTTGTGAATGGCAGATTTTTATCCATGATTGACACAAATCTGGCTCCCAAGCTGTACCATATGGGTGTTGCTTTGAAGCATTTCAAGCAATGGGAATTGCCTTCAGAATTGAAATACGTGGATGCTTACATGACGGTGAGCTAAATCTTGCTGTTAGCCCAGTGAATGCCCCCGACAGCCCCCTCCCCCCCCCCCCAAGTCGTGTCACAACAAATATGGAGACAAAAAACTGATGCTGTAAATATTAGGATCTTAGCCACTTTTTTTGTTTCTTTCTTGCAAGAATCTAATCTTCTATCTCTACATTTAACTGCAGAAATTGTTCACGAGACCAAGTTTTACAAAAACAAAACCTTCTGAAGATCTAGTGATCCGCGGCTGGGAACGAAATTTAGCACGAACAGCTCTGAGCCAGTGAAGGGATGTCCTTTCATCTTGTTTGATAGTGTCTTGTCTTCAATATTAAAAGTGCAATGTGGGTTGCTAGCCTCTGGGGATCATGATGACCTGTTGCTTGGATCAGAGATTTTGTCGTCTAGATTTTGTGTACCTATATTGCCATAAAGTAGCCTTGGTTTGTAAAATTTTATCGGCAATGTTTAGTGACAGAAGGCGAATGGTACAATTCTTCAAGGCAGATATAGATAGATCCAAATTCAATTCATATTAGTCTTCAATTGAGGACTGGCATAGTAAGCTTTAATGGCTTAGTTGTTTGAGTGTACTCTAAAGAGGACATTCTGCCAGGTGTAGCTGTACAATTTGTCTGACGAGCTTAACTTTTGACCTTTCATGCTGAATGTACAAACTCAATTTAGATGACATAACAAATTTTGATTCTCTATATATTTACCTGTCAGTAATTTCAAACGGTTATTTTGATATGTGGGATAAAGAGTTCACTTTATTATCTGAAGCATAGCTGAACCTTAGCTGTCTCTATTTGATACTTAAAAGTTTGTCTTTATTGTTTCCAGAAAGTAGATGTATTCATACTCTCATTCATGTCTGAATAATATGAGTAGGCTTTCCTTTTTGACGCAAAAATTGAGTTGCGTACTCTCAAGGAGTTTTCTTTCTCATCAGTACAAATCATTAAAAGTGATCTTAGCTGAAAGTAGGATGTTTTCATTAAAAAAAGCTTCGAAGCATGAAAGTTTCTTTAAAGTTTGGCATGAGGGAACCCTATGGTTATCAGCAGTCTTTGCTTGATGAAGGTTATCAGATATCTTGCAAAGAACCTCAGCAGGTGTCTCGTGCAAGTCATTGTTTTCGGTTATATGCAAGGTATGTTACACTCGTGTGTTAAAACTTGAGAATAATGAGCCTGTTATAGGCTATGTTTTGAAGACTGGAACTAAGGAAGTGGACCCTGCGTCCGGACGCGCGTCCGTGTCCGGGCGTGGACGCGGCGCCAGGGGTGCGTCCGGGGGTCCGGACGCGTCCACTTTTTTTATTTTTATTTTTTTTTATTGTTAAATAGCATTAAAAACCCCAAAAAAAAAAAAAAATTGGACACGTCCGCGGACGCGGACACGAAATGTCCGGCCCGGACCCTCATGTCTGGACCGTCACCGTCACCGTCACTGGAATTTGGCCCCTTGCACACTACTCATTATTATTGGTTCATAACGATTGATCTTGCCTTGCTAGCATTAAGATAAGCTTTTGTAGGTCTTATCTGTAGTATTATAAGGTCCCTAAGTGTTATTATTAGCAACTTGGCATTTGGATAAGGTTGCTAAGTCTGTTTAGGTTCCTAGCACAAGTCGTTGGACACACTAGGAGCCATAAATAGGCATGATACCTCCTCATTTGGCAGGTTGATAGTGTACAGTATCTCTAACGCTTGGCTTAGCTATAGCTGACATTTAGCTTAAAATCAGCTCGTCCTTATCATTACGCTTATGAATAGTGTCATATTGTCATTGCTCTTCAATGATCGATCGCTCTTTTTGTAGTATCTTTCATTGTTTCATGCAATATGTGTTGTTTTGCCTGTAACATAATATCACGGCACTTTCTTAGGCAGGTGGGATCTTAGAGCAAGTTTGTCTCTCCACTAACAACTGCATCAAAGCAGTTCAACATTCTAGAGATTCTCCACAATTGTTCTAGTGAGGTTGGTAAAGGGGTGCCTCATCTGTACTACTCTCCTAATCCCGGAGTCCCTTGTCTGCCCACCTACTGCGCCTTTGTGCAACAACACTCCCTTCTACTGGCCCGATCAGTTAGTTAGCCTTGCTTATCCCTTGCTTGTTTTCCTTACATTAGCTTATTGGCTGTTCCATATAGGTTGAACTGCCGACGACCTGGCACAGTGCGATGTGCGCCGCTCATTTGGTTGTCTGCCTACCCAAAGCAGGCTACTTTTTTTTCATGCAGGTCGGCCCTTTTTAGAAAAAAGAAAATCTGCCAACAACACCGTTCAGGTCTATTGGACTGGCATACATCTTCCTACTGTGAGCTATAACAAGCTGTTTTTTTGGGCAAGCATGACATATTGCAGTCCGTCGATCCTTTTTTTCCAATGGTATTGATATCTGCTACTAATACTTCACATCTTTTTTTGTGGATGCTTCATATCTTTGTTGGTATTGTCAAAGTTTCCATTCATGCTACATTGTGTCTTATGCTGAGTATCCCAGCTTTGGTAGTAGTTATGCCACTGGTTGCAGTTTTTTCTCATACTTTAGTGGCACCTTCTGAAGTAGTCATCTTGTAATCTGATACATATTATTGAGGTTTAGAGCAACGAGGCATTAGAGTTACATGGCATGAATCAGAGATTGATTTATAAGCATTATAAGGTTTTGGAAGATGGAGATATATGAGCATGCTGGATAGATACTTGCCAATGAGACAAAACTTAGCATACATGACACATCATAGTCACCAAAATACATAAGCTTTTTTAATGTGGGGCCCCAAAAACAGGAACGATATTTGAATATGCATGTGCCACATCGTCAACAATTTCAAAAATTATATATAGATACGTATTGTGTTTGTGCTTACAAAACTCAAAACTCAAAAAGTCATAGATCTTGCTAATAAAAAATTATCAAAGAGCTTACATCTTAGGAGTTTTAGAGTCCTCTACACGAGAATCCTCTTCGTGGCTATTCTAATAGCTCTAGCAAACATAACTTTCCATTCACAAAACCCAAGTTATGGCCTTCTCAACTCCTAGGAGATTCCTCTTCAAGGTGCCTATAATGCCAAAAGAATGCTGCAATCGTGGCTATTCTAATAACACAGCTAATGATACAAATAGTGACCATTTGTGGACTGCGCACTTGTTAGCATGTGCATCCTCTAAGCCAAACCAGCCCTCCTTTATGTAGAAAGGGAGTTGATTCCTATTCACTCTTCTTTGTGAACCAATGTTTTCAAGCCAACCTCCCATCTTGGTGAAACCTTGACATTTTTCTATGTATTTTTCTCTTGAAATATTGGGTCCAAAACAAAAGCAACGACATGAAGTGTGACATAATACTACTCCCAATGAACCATAGCCATATCTTATGATATGTCCCCATCTTCATGATATTTCCTATCATCCAATTCATTCCCTCGTACATTTCACCAACACAAGGCTCCTCTCCATCCATGACCTCATCATTGTCACAATCATTTGACGCCTCACATCAGTTCAATAAGCCTCATCCAAACAATGCAAGGAGCAAGTGTATTGGAATGCATTGGCCAATCCATCCACTCATCCAAAGGCACAAGTTACCTCAAAGAATGTTGTACTTCATATAGGCACTCTAGCAATATAAGATTGTTGTCAAATCGGATCTTAGAATACTTAAGTAGCTCCACACTTGAGAACTTATGAAAGATGACAAGAATGTAGTGATCACCATGAATGATGACAAGGACAATCTTTTTCCCAATCTCTATGAGAGGAGCTATCCATTGAAGCTTCAACAAGTTATTCAACCAATGTGTCATGCAAGGTGTGAGCCATATGTGAGAATACCTTTGCATCAAAAGCCCTCTCGATTGTCCTATTGGAGTCCTTCTCATTTCAAAGAAACTAAATGACATGTTGTAGTCCAACTTTGTCCACAACTTCAACCCAAATCGAAAAAAGCTTCTCTACACTCTTTTCACCTTCTGAATTATCTGAGGTCTAATCTACCTTGAATAGATCAACACCTAGTATTGCTCCAACCATCGTCGATCAGGAAGACATTATATCTATTCCATTCCTCATGGATTTTCTCTACTCTTTTGTCAAATTTGGCCTTCTCAAGATGAAGCAACTTCTCTCATATTGTTTCATAGGTAGGAGGAATATACTAATGTTGTATAGAGGTCATGGATGGGTATATACTCCCTGGCCCAGTGGATATCATGTTCTACCATACTTGGGCTAATACCCTACCTGTCAGTTATCTAAGATAGAGATACCTTGTTATGTATTTGAATCCTTGCAGTGCCAATCAAATCTAGAGAATGGCCTCTGAGGTGGAGAATTCTACCTTTGGGTCTCCCCCCTCTTGAGAAGACATTGTGACCGCAATTTTGAAGAATGGATTGTCTTTGTTTCGGTGAGTGGGGTGAGTTGATCCCAAGCTAGATTCTCCTTTGGATTGGTAGAAGGTCCATGAGACTTAGTGACATTTGTGATAGATTCTTGGAATCTTTGTCTCAGATCAAGTTAAGAGGACCTTCAACATTGTTGGGGTTCTTACAAGTTTGTGTAGGTTTCACTTGAGGTACTAGAATATGGATAAGCTGGTCTTTACAATGAAAAATTGATTGCTAGATCCTCGTGCTGGTTGTGATGGCCCCATGGGTTTAAGTACTTCATTTGGAATTTTGTTTTTTGCCGTGGAAGACATTATTGATGAAGTAGAAGATGAACTAAAGGAGGATGACATGCTTGCAGTTGAGGACGATGAAGAAGTTTGCAACATCCTAGTCAAGCATGCATTGTAGCATTGTAATAGTTGGGCACAATTTTCACTATAACATACCATTTCCAGTAGGTTTGATAAATGGCAGATGGTGGCTTTACGATGTACATCGAGCATTTGAATTTCTCCACCTAAACTGGTGACGGGCCCACGACACTTGTTGGAAGTTGATACTGCTTTGAAAGAAAATTTGTCCCAAGAAAAGCGTGGATGAATTTTCACTTGCGTAAAACTTGCATCAACTCTTTTCTCATTACGCCAATGCTTTGTGATGAGGTAAATACTAACATAATCCATGTAGGTTAAGTGCTCGATGCTCTCCTCATGTTTGAGTGGCATGAAGCGCAGGTGGGGGTTTTTCAAGAAGCATTGTATCGTCCATGTAGTGAGACGACTCTCTCATTTTTCGTTGATCATTGTTGCTCGGTAATAAAGTAGTGCAAGTGGCAGTTGATATGAAATTTCATAGAATTTGAGTGGTAGATTGGGATCAAACTCAATGGGCTGTGGAAATCATCTCTCTCTCTCTCTCTCTCTCTCTCTCTCTCTCTCTCTCTCTCTCTCTCTCTCTCTCTCTCTCTCTCTCTCTCTCTCTCTCTCTCTCTCTCTCTCTCTCTCTCTCTCTCACGCACGCACGCACGCATCCACACCCCCCCCCCCCCCCCCACACACACACACACACACACACAATGTTTTCAAAAGCAATAAAAGAACAATCCTGACCAATTGAGAAAGATAAGATACAAGGATGTTTTTATCTCCTCCTCTCTATTGAACATGGAATGAAAGTACATGAGGTGCCTTTTTATTCTTAAGAAATGCCCAACTCCTTATTTTTATCGACTATTCCAATTTAGCAAGGATTCTAATCCAAGCCCCTCCCTACAAAATCTAATGGTTCACAATATGAGAAGTGTTTTGCACATTATTCATGTGAGCTCTCTTTAGAATGGAAGGGCTTCCGCATAATTCCTATGAGACCTCTAATTTTGAAACCTTAGCCAACTTGATTTTGAGGCCTTAACATTATTTTACTCTAACTATCTCTCCAAGTCTTTTTATTCCTAGTTTATAATTCTAAATATCATGCTCATTGGGTTGGGCTTATACTCGCAAGATGCCATTGTCCTTGCATTTATTAACCTAGTTTGGTTCGTTGAAACCAAGCCCTGGGTGCCTGTTTGAGCCCATAGAGAGCTCTATATATATGTGGTATAATTACCTGCTCGATTTATTCCTTCTCTCCCTAAATCTCATTGTTAATCTAGATTCATTCATGTTGCTGCATATTTACATGCATTGTCACATAGTCTACAGAAATACATGAGAATTACAATCAAACTATCGAGGAAGGTCGAGCTATCAAAGGAGTATCGAGTCTACCGACTATCGACAAGTGCTCGAATATTCGATTCGAACAACTAGTGAATAGAACATTCGAACCCTTGTCATTCTCAATTCCAGCCCATGCGATCTTGACTCAAATCGACAACTGTTAATTGTCTTGTTGATGCAGTACCGCTCTAAATAAAGCTAGTCATCTATACTAGCTAGTTACTGCATTGTACAACTATTTTGACAATGATAGTAGCCATGATCACCACCTGTCCAAACATCGACAACCATGACTGCCACTCACTTAGATGTGGATAGGATATGTTGGCTTGGTTGCTTTGTCTATCAAGTTCTTCGTGGTATGCTTGAACGCAAAGAATTTCTTCTACCGTCAATATAAAAAATTTAGGACAGGGCTTTGATAATAGTTGCACCAGTTCTTGTTGTCCATTAGGCCTCATGGGACTGAAATTCCCTGGATCTGGCCGTTTAAGCAATGTGACATCCGGATTTAGCTTTGTGATGGTCTGTTGCTAAGTGGAACATTCATACTTTGGTTGAATCTTGCTATTGGTTGGCATCAAACGTAGAGGGCGCCATCTTGAAGCTATTGGAGATTGATCGATTGCTTCGACTTGGTTGGGCAGTTTCTCCATAGTGTGTTTTCTATTGTTTTGTCTTGTAAGCAGGATCTTGAGGAGCTTTCCCTTACATTGGTATAAAAGCAAGGCTTACGAAGATTGGAGAATTTGGAGTGGAGTTGCTTTTCGTCAAAATTTTGGTGTGGATCAATTGGTATTCTCATCCAGGTGGAGAACAAGATTCCAAGTGGGTGTCTTCTCTCGGTTTCCATTTGCACGTTGCTTAGATCCAATTCTCTCGAATTTTTTTTTTGGGTTTACGGAGAATTGTCCTTGAAAGCCAATTTGTATTTTTTTGGAGCTTTTTCTTGTGTAACTCAAATCTTCTGTAGATTTGAATTTTCCAGAAATTGTACTTTCATTTTAGAGATCATTAATGATAAAATTATTGATGCATGCCGGTTCTTTCCATGATATTTGGTTCTAGGCTATGTTTTGGTCAAAAATTGCTTGAATTTCATGGTTTTTGACTAGAAACTGATAGTAAGAGCTAAAATCCAGCAAGATCAGATCTTTAGGATGGCTATAATTTTGTAAATTGAGTTACATGTGGCTGTGAAACGGTTGCATGTCATAAATCTCTACTTTATGGTGAAGAAAAAATTGGAAAATAGCTAAAAATCATCATTTTTGCTATTTTTTTCCCATAAAGTTGGATACTAAGATGCTGTGCCTTGTAGACCTTGCCAAAAGTTGAAACAAAGTCTTTTGAAGTTGTACCTGAAGTTAACGCCAAAAATTCCATGAATTGGGCTTGTAGAAGGCCAAAAAAAGCCAAAAAATAACATTTTTTTGGTGATTTTTGGAGGGTGGATTGCTCTCAATCCATAAGGAAATCATGCTGGAAAATTTTACAACCTGTTTAGTACTCCTCTTGACCTGTCCAACAAGCTATTAGACCTGTAAATTGATGGCCGGTGGCATATGCTCCATCTCCATCAAGTTTGGAGCCAATATCCCTTCTACAAATCAAGAAATCTTTGTCACAATAACACATCGCGGGGATTGCGACATGAATTGGACGTTTGGTGATCCGGAAACTGTGGCAGCAACCAATTTTCAAACTTGTAGTCGCATTCCAACAGTGCATACGTGGATATGGCGTGGCATAATTAGTTAAAAAAATGAGATGACATCCGACGTAGATGTCGTCGGAATCCGACGGATGTCCACGTCATTGATTTGAGACAACCAACTATTTTGATATGACATGGTACGAAAAACAGACGTCGGATTCCGATGTGTTTTGGGGACGTCAGAATCCGACGTCTGTTTGGTTTTCATAATTTCGAGCAGTTCTGCAAATTGTTTCTCACTTTTTTGTTTGCAAGTTTTGAGATTTTGGAGCGTTTGGAAGTGCGCTTGGAGCTTCCATTGTGGTTATTGTAGGTAGTTATTTTGTGTTTTGCTTTTTTTTTTTGGGAGATAAAATTTCTTTTTTGTGTTTTTGTGAGAGAAAGTGAGGAGGGAAAAAAAATGAGAGAAATGATTGTAAAGTAGATAGTTGCATTATTGTTAGAATAGTAAAGATAATGCAAAGATAATGTATAATGATAATTGAATGTTAAATTTGTAATTCTTGAGAGAGAGAGAGAGAGAGAGAGAGAGAGAGAGAGAGAGAGAGAGAGAGAGAGAGAGAGAGAGAGAGAGAGAGAGAGAGAGAGAGAGAGAGAGAGAGAGAGAGAGAGAGAGAGAGAGAGAGAGAGAGAGAGAGTTTTGCATTTTGATTTAGGGTTTAAGATACTAGATGAATAGATAGTGTATGATGATAATTGAATGTTAGATTTGTTATTTGTGAGAGAGAGAGAAAAAGATAATTGAATACATAGTGCATGATGAGTTACATTGTTAAAAGTTAAATGTGCAATTTAATAGAGAGATTTTGTGCTTTGAATCTATGAACCCTAAATTCTTTAATCTTTATATAATGCATTCACAAGCTCATAACATATTGCTTGCAATAATGGTTCAAGTGTGTAATGGAGTGCTATTTTTGAATTGCTTGTGTATGTGACACAAATATTCAAAGAAAGGAAAAAGAACAAGCGTTGAAAGAGCGAACAAGCTTTCCCTAAAGCTTTGAGCATACCAGTGAGTTTGTGTTGTTTCATTTTTTTGGATTATTTGAATACGTTACTTAACATAGTAAAAAAGTCAAATGTAGTGCATCACTTTCATTTTGTTCATAGCAATGTCATATTTTTATAATTTACTTTCTATCACATACACTAGAAATTAGTTAATATGAAAGAGTCAAATGCAGGTAATTAAAATTCCCAATCCTAGGAAGGTATGTAGCCCTTACTTTTCTCTCGTTAAAGAAAAGGTTCTAATATTTCCTTGAATGGAAAAACTTATACGTTGCAGGGAGGGAATATGAGGTGACATTATGTAATAGGACATAACTGCAAGGTTCGGGTATTATGATTATCACATTCAACTTTAATCAAGGTTCGAGTATTGAAAATGGTCCGAGCTTTTATAGATACTGAGTCAAAGCAATGAATATAAATGAATGCAAGTGAATATACATATTAATAATCATAAATCATTTTCGTCTTTCTTGTCATTGTGGGAGAGTTTGCGGATATCGAGACAATCCTTATCATAATTAATAAGTGAGAGGGATTTGGCACCTTGTGTGTGTAAGTCCAACCCGATGATCACATAGCTATTTGATTAGTTAGAAGTTAATAAAAGGACTTTGGGCTTTTTTGCGGGACTTTAAATGTCGCAGGGGGCCTAATAGTCAAGCTAGTGAATAAAAGAGTTTTTCACCAAAATTCAAGAAGTCGGAGACTTCGAACACTTCGGACACTTCAGACACTTTGGATGATGGAAGAAGTCAGATACTTCGGGTGATGAACGAAGTTGTCGAAGAAGTCGGACACTTCGGTTGATGAATGAAGTTGTCGAAAAAGTCGGAGACTTCCGTGTCAAGTGACTTGATTGTTGAAGAAATTGAGGGTGGTCAACAGGCCTTTGATGTTCTTCATGATGTTTTGACATTCGAATGTAGAATTAGACGAGAATGGATACCTTTTGATGTAGATTAGCCGAAACTCGATGAAGTCGGGTTTCAAATAGTTCGTCTGATTCGATTCATTCTGTGTAGAAATTGTAGGTTGTCGAACTGCTTGCAAAAATTCGTGTATTTTACCAAGTATTATTCTACACACAAAATGAGAGTAATTTTGCAGAATAGCAAAATAGGAAACTTTATGATTTCTGCAAGTATCAGATGAGCAGACATAGAACCCAAAAGAGGTTGCATTGAATCCTAAACGTGCGGGAAGAATCTTGAAATAGAAATTGTATTCACCAAGGAGACAACTGTGGACTTAATTTCCAACACAATTAGGCTGCATTTATTCATGCAATCAATCACCAACTAATGTTGGTCATGTAAATTTTGACAAGCACTTAATTATCTTCTTTTCAGACTTGTAGCAACAATTTTTTTCATAGCTTTAGTTACTAAGAATTTGTTATCATGGATCATTTTAAAGCATCAATCTTATGTTCTATGCCTTTCCTACGTCTGGCTTTAGAGTAAGCATAAAATACCGAATATGGAGTTTGGTTGGAGCTCATACCTTCTTTGGGGAACTTTGTTAGGAACACCTCATGACAAGTGAGTGGAGCTTTATGGTGTGAAGGAGTGTAATACTTGATGTACCAATGTGAAAAGAGGGCGCCCATATAGTGTGTGCATAGAAGGATACACAATCACAAAATTAGCTCATTTATCACAAGAAGGCAGTGATATAACGATGGTCAGAATCTACAATAGTTTGTACAAGATTCCCATACAAACAGCGACCAATTAGCCGTGAGAAATCATGCTAAAAAATGCGCAGATTCCTTCGAGCCGCTGAGTGGTGCAAGATTAAAAGTAGAATCATGGCAAGACAACGATCAGCTGTTGTGGCAAACCTAATATATCAGTGACAACAAACAACAAGGTTTTCATTGCTTACATCAATCATAAAGGCAATGCTTTCATCAATCATGGAAGCAATGTACACATACATTGAGAGAGGAAGTAGTTCGTTGGCCAGTGGCCAGTTGAATGCTTATTAAATGTGAGAAAACAAGCTCCAAATTCATATTGGAGAGAGTGCGCTCCAGCGCTCCACCGTGGGCTTGGATATTACCACTTTGTTGAAGAAAAAAGCCTCTTCAAGAAGGTAGAAGCAACGTAGCATTTTATGAGAGGAGGAAGAGGAAAAAAGAGGGTGGAGGTCCCTCATTGGTCCTCTGTCCTTATATGCTTTTCTTTTCTTACTCATAAAAGCACAAAGTAATGTGAGTGCTCACCATTAGATTAAGATCCCTAAGATCAAGTGAATCCTAGTCGTGGACCTAGGAAACTTTAGGTGCAAGTTAGGTAACTTTTCTCAAGGGCCCCCCAAAAAATGAATTAACACATAGTCCTCACAGGGTTATCATACTTACAAAAGTGGTTTATACCAGTGCACTTGGCGGAGTCGAAAAAAGAGCTTATACCGGGGATTTTTTAATAGTAACATGGAGTCCATGAGAGAGAGAGAGAGAGAGAGAGAGAGAGAGAGAGAGAGAGAGAGAGAGAGAGAGAGAGAGAGAGAGAGAGAGAGAGAGAGAGAGAGAGAGAGAGAGAGAGAGAGAGAGAGAGAGAGAGAGAGAGAGAGAGAGAGAGAGAGAGAGAGAGAGAGAGAGAGAGAGAGAGAGAGAGAGAGAGAGAGAGAGAGAGAGAGAGAGAGAGAGAGAGAGAGAGAGAGAGAGAGAGAGAGAGAGAGAGAGAGAGAGAGAGAGAGAGAGAGAGAGAGAGAGAGAGAGAGAGAGAGAGAGAGAACCCACCAATCATCCCGCAATTAGCATAAGATCTCAGGGGTTAGTTAGCACCCCTAAGAGGGGATGGTAACTATTCGCCAAAAATAACCTATCACTATCAAGTATTATATATTTAAGCCCTAGAAAATTGTTTCCTTTTAACGATATTGGTGACAATCATACATTATTTGTCTTTCAAGAAACCATTCCTTTGAAAAGCATTTATTAGTTTTTCCACCTCATTAATCAGGGTATTTTGGTCGTTACAACAATACATAGTAGCTATAACCTGTGAAACGATCACTTTGTATGAGTTGAAGATAGGCATGTTTGATGCTAGGTGGATGAATTCACAGACATAGAAGGGTAGAGCCCTCCTCTTATCATATTTAGACATGTGGGCTTTGAATGCACATAATATATATGGGAGAATTTCTTTGCCATGTAAGTCATCTGGTATAGTCTTGTCAAAAGAAGCCTTTAATGCATTCATGGAGATTTCAATTGAATTATCAATATTATCAAGGAACGGAACAAAGTCCGACGAGCTAGATAATCTTTGTAAGGCAAGACTTTTGACAAACTGAATGCACATAAAGCAAGGGTTGTGTTGCACTTTATTTATACCATTGATATGTAAATGGGATTTAATCCAATCAATCTCACTCATAGCACTTTTAAGACGATTTCCAACTAAGGAGTTGTAGTGTAGCCATTTAGTGTTTCTCAAGTAATTTAGAGCCATTTCTTTGCATAGTTGTGCGAGTTCCTTATGAGTATCCATATCAATGTTTTTGTAATAAGGTAATAGTGTTGCTAATCTTAGCTAACCATAATATAGCTCTGTAGCTACTTCATTAATGTTGGAACGTTGTAAAGCAATATAATTCAAATCTATACATAAGTCTTTCTTCAATCCCTAGCCCGATCACACACATTAAATGTAAAAACTTTTCACATGGTCACTAGTGTTAGATTATTCTCCTACTAATCGACTACTCGACATTTTAATCTTCGTCCAACTCATTATCCAGACCTGCAATTTTTTTTGAGTTTCTACACGGTCTGCAGAACTACTCGGAAATGGCTCATAGGTGGCTCCGATGTTTATTGACATCATCGACAAACTTCGAAGACTTCAAGCACTTCGGTGACTTCAGAGACTTCGGCCACTTTGGTAACTTCATCGACTTCAGAGACTTCGGCCATGTCGGTTGATTGACAATTAATGTTTCACTTGAATTGAAGCTACAGACTTTCCCTAGTCGTTTAGCAAGTAAAATTTTGAGAAGATTCAACTAAATGGATGTTGGCTCACTTTGGATGGATGCTAGCTCACTATCCATTATGATTGCAACCTAATTAGTTGTCCTACTATTGGACATTGTCTCATTTTCTTAGTATAAATAGCTGTTCATATTTCTACATTTGAATAATGCGATCAAGAGATCAACAAGTGTTGAATAATGCGATCAAGAGATCAGCAAGTGTTGAATAGTTAGCTCTCTCTCTCTCTCTCTCTCTCTCTCTCTCTCTCTCTCTCTCTCTCTCTCTCTCTCTCTCTCTCTCTCTCTCTCTCTCTCTCTCTCTCTCTCTCTCTCTCTCTCTCTCGCTTGCGAGCTTGGACACTCTTGAGCATTCTAGCTCACCTTTTTACAGTTGATTAGAGATTACTATTGCGCTTACTGCTTATTAGCGGAAGTGCTTAATTAAAAAAAAGTTATAGTTACTCAGAGATAGCTCAGAGCACGTGGCTTTGATCTGCAATTCCTTTGTGCTCATTTCCATTCTGATTTGTTTCTTTTACTGAATCAATCTATCTTTCATTGCGTTCAGTATCATGTCAGTATGAATGCTTCTTTGTAATGCTTTTGTAACTGATAATCTCTTACTATCTGTCGGATAATTCAATGCTTTAATGTTTGTCTACATAATGACTATAGTACTATTGATTTCAAAGTTAGTTACTATAAGATTGAACATGATTTCTATCACTATAGTTTTGTTCAAAATTGATAGGCGTAGTCATGCATAGAGAGAGAGGAACAAAGTTTATTCCACTGCGCATGATAAGTTTTCTTTCTTGTCATTTGAATTCCTTTTGTTCAATTCTTTTTGACCTATCTTTTACACACCTCATTCCAACATCAGAGCATTGATTCTTCTTCAAGGCCTAATACTATATTAGAGCGCAAGCTCTTATGCTTGATATCTTTCACGATATCAAATTATTCTTCAGTTTAAATCAATTTATTTTGGTATCAGAGAATTGATTTTCACAGCACGGTATCTCTCTTAACATCGTCAAATTAAAGTTTTAGATGGATTCTCAAAGTAAAGCTAGTCTTATCGTAGACAAGCTGAATGGATCCAATTATCATCTATGGAAATTTAAGATGAAGACCTTGCTAATCGCCAACGAATTGTGGGATGTTGTTACATGTATCAAAGTAAAGTTTGAAGACGACACAGAAGACTCAAAATGGAAATTGAAGGATGGTAAAGCTTTCGCGCTTATTATCCTATATCAGATACTCAGATTGGCCACATAGCTGAAGCCAAAACTTTGAAAGAAATTTGTGACATCTTGAGCTCACTATATGATGTGAGAGACGTAACTACCAAGTTACATCTTCGAAGAAAATTCCTCACACTTAAGATGTCGAACAATGATTCTCTTCAGAATCATATTAACCAGTTTAAGAATCTCTTACAACAAATGGTCGTTGTCGGATCAGTCACAGACGATCAAGATGCACTTATGACATTGCTTTCAAGCCTGCCCTCTACATATGAGAACTGGGTGATGATCATCACGACACACTCATATTTAACTCTTACCAAAGTTATCACTATGTTGCTGCAAGAAGATAATCAAAGAAGTCAAGACACTTCGTCTACCTCTTTATCACATACTCTATATGTTAACAAGGGCTCGAAATGACAGAAGTAAAAAAGCTCCAAGCAATCTACATCGAATCAGAAACAGACTCAAAGTCAAGAACAATCATCGAATCCACATTCGTCGAAGAAGAAGATGTTTTGCAGGTATTGAATGCGCAATAACCATGAGATCCAGGATTGACGAATTTTCAAAGCAAAGAATGCAGCCAGACAACCTTATCAACAAGCAAATACAGTTACAACATCTCTTGAAGTCAAAATGGATGAAGACACTTTTATGGTCAAATACGCGAACTCGGATGATTCGTGATTTTTGGATTCTGGAGCTACTCACCATATGACCAATCATCTTAAGATTTTCCATTCCTATAGTCCTTACAGCACAAAGAAGTATGTTCATCTTGGTGATGATAGCACTCACACTATCGAAGGTGAAGGTACTGTAAGATTAGAGTTCCAGCATGATCAATTCAAACTACTGTCAAAAGTCTTGTATGTTCCTAAACTCTCTACAAATATGTTATCAGTAAGTAGAATACTGATTTAGGTCATAAGGTGGAGTTTGAGTCTGATCAATGCAGAATTATCGATAGGAATAATAGGATCCTTGCACTCGGCAAGAGGCATGGATACTCACATAGATTGGCACATTGTTATTCTGATTCTAGTCAAGCTTTGAAAACCTCTATTCTTGTCAATAAAGCATTACTATGGCATCATCACTTAGGACACTTGAATTATGCATCTGTTTCGAACATGTCCAGACAATCCCTAGCAGTTGGTCTCGACTATCCTTCCGATAAAGTCGATATCCTTGTCTGCCATATCTGCATTCTTGGAAAGTAGACTAGCATTCCTTTTAGATTGAGTCATAGGCATGCAACAAAAGGCCTGTTAGATGTTGTTCAATCAGATATATGTGGACCTATGCAAACTCCATCATTACTAGATGCAAAGTACTTCATTACCTTTATTGACGAATTCTCCAAAAGAACAGTTGTTTACTTCATTAAGCAAAAATCAGAGGCTTTCATCAAGTTCAGACAATTCAAAGAGCATGCAGAAAATCAAATTGGCAAATGAATCAAAGCACTGAGGTCCAACAACGAGGGAGAATACATCTCCACCGAATTCAAGGAGTACTACCTTAACAATGGCATTGAGCAACAATGCATTACTTCCTATTCACCTCAGTCAAATGGTCTTGCTGAGAGAAAGAATAGAACCTTAGTCGAATTGGCAAAGTGCATGTTATCACATGTGACACTTCCGAAGTCCTTCTGGGATGAAGCTGTTTTAACAACAACCAATATTCAGAACAGATGTCCTACTAAAGGTCTCTCAGACAAAACACCATTGGAAGTTTGGACAGGTACCAAATCTTCTTTATCAAACTTACGAGTTTTTTGATGTACTGCTTATGCGCAGATTCCTCATGATTTCAGGAAGAAGCTTGACTTCCAGAGTATCAAATGTATATTCATCAGCTAGATCAAGCTTACAGATTTTTCGATCCTATCGAGTCGAAGATATTCACTAGCCGGGATGTCATCTTCATCGAACATCAGTTTATCAACTTCAAGGAAAAAGGCAAAGCCCATGTAGCCGACTTGTCTGACTCATTCGATATATTGAACTTCGAGATTCCTCAGTCGACTATTCTCATTGAAGGTCCAAGCCCATCTACTTTCAACAAACAACATATCAATAGCGAATCCGAAGATGATGAAAATACAATATGATGAAAATGATCAACTTTCTCTATTCCCCAGAAGATCATCAAGCATTCATGGATTTAGATTAAGGGGGAGTGTTAGATTATTCTCTTACTAATCGACTAATCGACATTTTAATCTTCGTCCAACTCATTAAGACCTGCAATTATCTTTGTGTTTCTACACAGTTTGCAGAACTACTCGAAAATGGCTCACAGGTGGCTTCGACGTTTATTGACATCATCGACAATTTCGGTGACTTTGGAGACTTCGGCCACTTTGGTAACTTCACCGACTTCAGAGACTTCAGCCACTTCGGCCATGTCGATTGATTGACAGTTAACATTTTACTCGAATTGAAGCTACAGACTTGCCCTAACCGTTTAGCAAGTAAATTTTTGGGAAGATTCAATTGGATGGATGCCAGCTCACCATCCATTAGTATTGCGACCTAATTAGTTGTCCTACTATTGGACGTTGCCGCATTTTCTTAGTATAAATAGTTGCTCATATTTCTACATTTAAATAATGTGATCAAGAGATCAGCAAGTGTTGAATAGTTAGCTCTCTCCCTCTCAAGCCTGCGAGCTTGGACACTCTTGAGCATTCTAGCTCACTTCTATAGAGTTGATAAGAGATTGCTATTGCGCTTACTACTTATTAGTGGAAGTGCTTAGTTCAGACAAAGTTACAGTTACTCAGAGATAGCTTAGAGCATGCGGCTTTGATTCACAATTCCTTTGTGCTCATATTTCTATCACTATAGTTTTGTTCGAAATTGATAGGCGTAGTCATGCATAGAGAAAGAGTAAAATAGTTTATTCCACTGCGCACGATAAGTTTTCTTTCTTGTCGTTTGAATTCACTAATAGGATCTTTGATGTATGCAATGTTGTGTACTAGACCAGATTTAGCATACACTGTTAGCACGTTAAGTCAATTCATGTCTAATCCTAGGATCTCTCATTGGAAAGCATTAAAGAGAGTGATGAGATATATTCAAGAAAGTTTAGATCACATTGGTAACAAGAACCAGGTTGACAACAGGAATACATCTATTGACCAACCATGCGCGAAATTCATGGCCATACCAAGACCAGTATGACAGAAGGTATCATATTACTAGATTCTACTGAACTAATTGAACTTGCACCTGGCAGATTTGTGCATGTTTCAAAGTCACTTGGAGAATCGGAGTTGGCGGAATTCACTGAATTATTGAAGGAGTATCAAGATGTTTTCGTTTGGTCGCTCAACGATTTGAAAGGTATACCTGCAGAATTCAGAGAACACCGCATTGATCTTAAGGAAGATGCTATACCTGTTTGACAGAGACAGTATCGCCTCAATCCTAAGTACTCTCTCATGGTTAAGGACGAACTCAACAAGCACCTTAAGACAGGTATTATCTATCCCGTCTTAAGCAGTGAATGGGTTTCACCCATTGTTGTCGTCCCAAAGAAGAAAACTGGCAAAATACGAATATGCCAGGATTTCCGCAAACCCAATGTTGCCACAAGGAAGGACCATCATCCTCTGTCCTTCACTGATTCTATCTTAGATCAAGAATATCCAGATACCAACCAATTTACGTGAACTAAGAGCTTTCTTAGGACATGTCGGCTATTACCGGAGATTTATTCAAAATCATGCTTCTATTGTTGCCTCTCTTACACATCTACTGAAGAAACAAGTGGAATACTTGTGGATGAATGAACAGCAGAAAGCATTCGAAGAACTTAAACAAAGGTTGATCAATGCTCCTATTCTG
This sequence comes from Diphasiastrum complanatum, assembly GCA_029204225.1. Taxonomy (NCBI): domain Eukaryota; kingdom Viridiplantae; phylum Streptophyta; class Lycopodiopsida; order Lycopodiales; family Lycopodiaceae; genus Diphasiastrum; species Diphasiastrum complanatum. The sequence goes on along the minus strand of CM055109.1, from coordinate 28,847,033 downwards.
AGACCACCCAACTGAGCTATTTTATTTCATAGTTATGTTGATGTTTTTGCATTTGCTATTGGCGTCTATCTGAGCCAGAAGGACGAGCAGAAGAAGGATCATCCCATTTACTATGCGAATCGACAGCTCAGTGCCTCAGAGAAGAATTATTCGGCTACAGAAAGGGAAGCACTTGGCATGATTTTCACTGTTAAGAAATTTCGGTATTATATGCTGGGATATGCATTTATTTTTCATGTTGATCATTATGCTCTTAAGTATCTTGTAAATCAACCAGATCTATCAGGACGAATTGCTTGATGGGTTCTACTTTTGCAGGAATTCACTTATCAAGTAGAGCTTTGTCAAGGAAAGTATCATACAGATGCTGATTATCTATCGCGACTCAGCACTGGAAAAATTGAAGAACCAATTAATGATGATTTTTTTAGACGAACATCTATTTGAAATTTCTTCCACCAATTCGTTATATTCTGATATCATTACTTATCTCAAGGATCAGATATATCCAAATGGTTATGATTTGGAGCAAAAGACAAATTTTCAATATAAGGTAGCACCTTATATGATTATTAACAATGTTCTGTACAAGCTTGATGCTGACCATCGACTACGAAGATGTCTTGAAACTGAAGACATTAAAAAAATCGTTAAAGCCTTGCACTCAGAAGATGCTGGAGGACACTTTGCCCTAAAGAATACAGTTAATAAGATATTGACTACCAAGTATTGGTGGCCAACAATGTTCAAGGATGTATCAAATTTTATTTGTTTGTGTGATCCATGCCAAAGATCTGGCAAGCCTACAAAAGCAATGAATTGGCCATTGACACCAATCTTGCCTCTTGGACCATTTGATAAGTAGGGGATTGACTTTGTCGGTCCAATGAAACCTGTGACTCGACACACAAAATGTCGTTATATTCTAGTTGCAACGGATTATGCTACAAAGAACGTTGAAGCAGAGGCGACGAAACGAAACGATGCGAAAACTGTCGCGACGTTCTTATTCAAAAGTATAATCACAAGATATGGTTGTTTACTTGAACTAGTAAGTGACCAAGGTACACATTTTCTGACAGTATATGGTTACTGACAGCATATTTTCTGATTAAACATAGAAAAACTACACCGTATAATCCAAAAGCAAATGGGTTGACAGAGAGAGCTAATGGAATTTTATGTAAGATCCTGAATAAAATTACTATTGCACATGCGACGGATTGGGATCAGAAACTACCATCAGTTCTCTGGGCTTATCGTAATACAGAAAAATTACGACGAAACAGACACCATATTTTCTTATGTATGGTATGCATCCTATTTTGCCTATTGAATTTGAGGTGAAAACTTTTCGTATTCAAGCTCAATGAACAGATGAAGACTGTATTAATGAAAGATTGACCAATATTGAAGAACTAGCTGAAGCTCGTGAGAAATCACAAAAATTAACGGAGGAAATCCAGGAACAAAGGAAGAAGAAGTATGACAGTCGTATCAGAAAATGTGATCTTAAAGCTGAGGACTTTGCGCTGATATATGACAGTCGACATCAAAAGTTCTCCAAAAAACTCCATATGAGATGGCTTGGACCGTATAAACTTATAGAGGTGTTTGAGAATGGTTCTGTACAACTTCAATCACAAGGTGAACTGTTACCTACACGTATTAATGGGTCCAGACTGAAGAAATACTACCTTTGACTAGAATTTTTTTTATTCTTATTCTTTTCTAGTATTTTTCTAGAATTGATCTCGAATTTTTATTTATCTTTTCTGGTATTGTTCGCGACTTTTCTTTTATCTTTTCTAGAAATTTTCGTGAAATTTTCTACCACCTTCCAAAATTTTTCAAAGTATTTTCGAGAACTTTTCATGACACTCAATTTGTAAATCAAAACGTGTTTTAGTTTTCATGGACCGTTTTTGAGAATTTTTTTAGAATCTTTTCTAGCATTTTTTTTCCAAATTTTCGAGAAGTTTTCTAGCTTTCGTTTGAGAGATTGTTATAATTTTTCATTTTTCGAGAAAATTTTCTAGTATCTTACCAAAATTTTCGAGAAATTTTCATGAGTTTCTGTATCATTTTCTAGGATCCCACGAAAAGGTTTCGCAAAACTTTCTAGAATCTTTCTAGCATATTTTCGAGAATCTCTTGACCTACTTTTTGTATTCCTCCATTAAATATGATGGCCACGTAATCATCATTATTCACACGTGTGTACACTCACATATCAAAACAGATTTTGTTTCTTCTTAATGTATTTCTTTTCTTTTCACAAACGGTCTTCCGTCATTAAGATCGATCTATCAAATCATAGTTTGGAATTCCGAGCCATGCACGTCCTCCATAAATGGAAGTGACAGATGTCATGTCACCATGCCACGTCATCATCCCTTCCACACTGCTATTGCATATCAGAGTTATTTTCCATTTTTTTCCTTACACTTTTGCTTGCGAGTTTATGCTTTCCTACGTTCATTCTCTTTGCGATCAAAGCACTCTTATACGAACTATTGCGATGTACAAAGCTGTCATCAAACATTCGACCAATGGCTTCTGGATCGAGTTCAAATTCTACTATCATCTGAAAAGCACGTGTAGAAATCCGCCTAGCATCCATCCAGTCCTTTTTGGATTGATGCAGGTTGGGTGATATGAAAGTGGACCCTTCCATAATCCTATCAGATGTCAGTACTGAATTTGTGAACTCCATCCATTTCAGTTTCTGAGGTGGACTTCAAAGTTCACGTATGAGGCAAAATCTTCACTATCTCTGAAGACCTGTTCTGCACAGCCCTCGGATTACCAGTGGTTGGGAAGATGGTTTCGACAAATAAAGATTCAATGGATGAAGCGGCCCACTTCCTAAGCAACTGCTTCGTACCCACGAAGGTGTACAAAATTTCAATGATTCGAGATACAACATTTAAGCTGTTCTGTAAATACGCAAATCAGGCAATATTTTTGATGGATGCAGATGCAACAATTTCAGTTCAAAATTTTGGTTACATATTGTAGCGGGTAATCCAGTTTGCTTCGGCGCTATTACATACAAGGCTTTTTTGCGCTGGATTAAACATCAAAAGTTTTTTGGAGTTGGAGCACATGTTTCTCGATTGTGCGCTCATTTTGAGATTTTGACTGAGCAAGAGAAAACCATGCTGACGGGAAGGTTGTTGGCTCCAAAGCCAATTGATCTTTCCAGTCTCCTGACTGTTCCCAACCTGACTACATCAGATGCTGCACCAGTAGTCGAAGTAGCAACTACCACTACTATGGACATTGATGCTGCACAATCCCAATCAGATATAGTTCCAGTTGTGGCCATGGATACCGATGGAGTTGCTGCTATTGCTGATTCTTCAAAGCCAGCATCTGCTTCCACATCTCAGAAGCAGCAAAGTGCATCCACCTCTGATGATGATGCAACCCAGTCTGACACATTAGACAAAGGACGAACAACTGTAGAAGCAATAAACTGTTGCTATTTTGTCACCAAATCACATTTTCACCACTATTTTTGAAGCTATGTTGCTTATGCATAAAGTAAAGTACATGTAAATGGACGCAACGAATGTAATGAGTCAAGTCCATAACTCATGATAGTTCTATAGTTTCTGATTTCTCATTCCAGACAGATCAATAAGATCAAGCCGAAGTAGCACCATATGCCATCAAGGTCACCAATGGTGTTCCGTCTCCGAAGCAGTTCGACGCCACGGTGCCAGAAGGGTCTGAGGAAAAAGATATCTTTGAAGAAGAAGAACTGGCATGACATCAACGCCAAACAAGCACAGTTCCTGCAACTGCGGTTCTTGCTGCTGCTACATCAACAACAACCCACGTGGATTCTGGTGACACATTGGGTTTAGTCTCAAACCTTGCGCGAGTGATCCAGACCATGTTAGATAAAAAGAAAGACATGGACAAGCACATATCAGAATTGGGATCAGAGAATTCCTTGATCAACAATACAAGCGGTTGAGCCTCTTATGGAATTGATTATGAATGTCTTTAATGTTCTCTATCTCTTTTTCTTCATCTCTCATGCTTTTGTTATATTTGCTAATTGTTAGATCTAAATATCATGGGATTATATGTTCTTATATTTTTTGTAAGAAAGAAAGGGAGAGAGAGAGAGAGAAGCAAGTATCTATCTTATCGTGGATTGTAGTGTTAATTGGATTAGGGTTAATGGATGTAGTGTTAATGTGTAGTGTTAGTGAATGTTAGTGTGAATCTACCATGCATGCTGGATTTGTTTTATGCTATCGCTCTGATGGGATCGAACCTTCGCGTGATGACTAACTTCATCTCCTTGATGCTTCTATGCTTGGATCTTGGGTTGAGGATAGGAAAGGAACCTACTATATCCAGCAAGCAATCATAAGCTCAGATCAAGCAAAATTTGCTTTTATGGAGTCCTTCAACAAGCAAAACTTCATGGTATTGGTGCCTAAGACCCCCAACTCCAAATTGGGTGCATGAGGGCTCAAATCAGAGGCAATCCATCATACCTTTTAGCTTGTTAAATGATCCAGATGTTTCAGACCACCAATCAAGAGTTATTCATGCTTAAAAAACACCAAAAATACACTATTTTTTGACTTTTTGAGACCCTTAATGGTGTCCAATTCCTACCAAGATTCATGAAAGCTTTTGGATAACATAATTACACCTCTAAAAATGTGCATGCAAATTTTAAGCCACGGATCTTAGGAATATCTCCCAAAATAATGAAAAAAAAAAACGATTAAAAACCATGTCTTTTTTTACCATTTTCCAACTTTTTTGGCAAGTTCTTGTGGATCTAATCCACATACAAGTGCAATTAGACCTGTTCTACTGTAAGTTGATTACATGCAAGCACTAAAATTTCCAATTTTGCTAGATTATAGCTCTTACTACCCATTTCTAGTCAAAAATTCACAATAACAAGCAATTTTTGGACTAGGACATAACCTAGAACCATAGATCTACTAGAAGTTATGAAAAATACAAGCAAAACTATGAAAAATCGTCATAAATTGGCTAAAATTGGCAATCATCCATAATTACTATGGAGAAAGCCAATATCTGATGGATCTTAGTCATACGCAAGTGGAAGTACTGATAGAACACCCACTTGGAAGCTTGTTCACCACTAGGAAGAGAAAACAGATTGATCTCCACCAAAGTGTAAACGAAAAGCTTCATAGCTCCACTCCCTTCGATCTACGTAAGCCTTGCTCTAATTACATGTTGGGCCTAGTCCAAAATGATGTGGCATAACTAATAAACTCAAGTATTGGAGTACCATTTATCCAATTCTAGGACTACCAAATCATATATATAGGATGTGGATGCAACAAATATGGTCCCATGCAAGAAGTTTAGCTTCTTCCACCGTCAACTTGGCAAAGGCAATGACACAAATAGTTCAAAAGGAAGCTACATGAGAGTACTCTGAAGAAACTTGAAGTTTCGACTCACAAAGCATTGTTAGCTTATGCACCGCAAACAACCACTATCGAAGCCGCATCACATACAAGCAACAAAGATAACGAAGGCTGACAACTTGCAAACCACAACAAACCACAAACCACAACATTAGGGTAACGAACGAAGACGGTCGAAGGAAACCATAGGTCAAAACTTGCAGTCTACGAACGAAGACCGAAGCTCAACCTATGATAGCTTGGTCTACAGTTGCAAATGTGACTGTGAAGTCGGCACGTCTTCACGACTTAAGATCAACGAAGTACCAACAAGACGAAAGAACTCCACGGATGAAGGAGACAACAAACTGAAAGCAGTTCTTGTAATCATTAATCAAATTAAAGATTACTTTCTTTCTTAGCTTCTATATATAAAGACAGCCATCGTCTGATCAAAAACTAAGGAGTCGTAGACTTTCGTGTTCTGATCAGAGTGAGTAAACAAGCGCAATCAAACAACGATAAAGTGCATTCAATCACAACAAGCATTCATTCTACGTTATACACAGATAGAAAGCAAGTTGCTACTATATTACACTGAAGCACAAATAGCAATTACAGCCAAAGATTGGCGGCGTAACTGGGAGGCTCAAATAATACGTCTAATGGACGAAGCAGCTCATGTAATCTATGCTGGAATGATCTATTTATAGACTGCATCCATGTATTAACTACAATAATTGATTGTCACCTAATTAGGTAAGCCGTTGTACTTGGAAGTATATGGCTTTTGTGACAACTATACATAGTGTATACTGTCAACCCATAGGGAATGTTGACGTGGACGAGGGCGTCGCAAATTCTCTCACTTCGCTTTATAAGGGAAGTGTCTTTCTCTCACTTCGCAAATTTGGGAAGTGGCTAGGAACATTCCTCGTTCAAAGTAAATGACCTTCGACATTTTTCTCTCTCTTCGGGATTTTGCAAAAAAGATGAAGGTGCCTTTAAAAAGGCAAGTGTCTTTAAAACAGTTTAACTCATGAAAATAGATGAACTTCGGAAATTTTCTCTATCTTCGCGAACATTTCGCGAACAAAGGGTGTTACAAAAATATTTGAACTTTTGGACTGTCACGAAACTTTCGCGAAGCTATCTTGAAACTGTCTCGAACATAGTTCATTTCTACAGACTGTCTCAAAAGTAATGTATTTCTACAGACTTGTTCTAAATGCAAGTTTGTGGAAGCCCTTGAAGATGGCCAAGTCTTCAATGACTTCAAGTTATTAAACTTAAAATTGGAACTTGAAATTATGACATGATTGGTTACCCTTTGTTGGAGATCAGCCGGAAGCCCATTGTAGATGTTCTTCAAATAAATTGGCTGTCTGAGTTTGTGATTCCAAGGAGACAACCGTGGGCTTAATTTCCAATAGTCCCTGTCATACTATACCAAGAAGTTTAATATAGATTTTGTAGTAAATAGTGTCGTTCCCACAGAGGACAGCGTTAGAAAGTTATGTATTTGGTACAGTTTATGACAAGTGATTTCGAGTGTTATTTTGGTTGTTGACAGAAATTAAAAAGTAACCAGTATTACTTATATTTGGGGTGTGTTGTGTTGATAATTTCAAAACAACAATTTTGCCTCTATCAAATCAGATGAAACGCGTTCTACAGATGAGATGTTATCAGAGTAGTACAGTAGTAATACACTTTGGCTGATTAAGGTGTCAACAAAGTGTCGAGATTTGTTCCATGTATTCGCGACTGTGCAGACAATTGATTAATCGCGTTCGCGAACTGTTCATTTCTAGATAGAAGTCCTCAACAACTTAAGTCCAATTTAATGGTTAAAGAACACGAATAGTTTTAGAGCACATTAGAAACTTATGTCAGCTACAATCAGGAAAACAGATCAAAGTCTCAATTCTTCAGACAGGGACTGTCATCTCATTTGTATACATACAGCTTTATTCAATGAACATGCTAGACTGTACCAAAGATAGTCGTTATTCGAGTGCCGAAAACAAAGTATTCGCGATAGATGAATAAGATGGTTTTAAGACAGTTCTTTAGAGCATGTTTTACAGATACACAACAAGTGACTGTAATGCACTAGAGTGTTTGTCTGATCAGAGAGTAATTCATGTAATGCGTTAGAGATTGCTAGTAGACTCAAGATCACTCACACTCAACAGTGCGGAGAACAGAGGTAAGAGAGAATAACTCACAAAACTCTATTCACTTCTTCAACCTCTTACATATGCATAAACTCTTCTCTCTCGATGATCGAGACTGAAGTGTGAGATCAATATATGTTCTATGGAACGAACAAACACACCTCTAAAACAACAGGCGCATCGTTCCCGCGAAAGGGTCTAGTTAACAATTAGATTGAAAATACGTTCAATTATACCATGAAAGGTATATTTAACTAGGAGTTAAGATTACTCTAGCTTAACATGTCTTTCCATATCTAGTCGTTTCGTATGGACGACCTAGTAAAGGTTATCCAAGGCAATGTCTTTCCTTTTAAAGGTCTTGCCCTTTATTATAAGGCAAGTACTTAGGAGATATATTTTCGAAAATGGACAGGCCTCTTCATGATTTATACTTATCCGGCTCATATCTTCATTTCCGAGAATTATTTGTTTGCTTCAAAGAATTAGCTTCTTTTATTACCGTCTGAAGCTGTGTTTCGAGAGAACAATTTCGTTCAATCAGCTTCGTGTTGTTTGATTTGAGCGAATCAATCTTCTCGTAGGACGCCTTTAGATCCTCTTGGCATCTCCTTTCTGAGTTAACAAACTCCATAATAATCTTTTGACGGTACTTGTCCAACTCATAAACTTCAGCCACTAGTAATCCTGGTTTATTCAATATTGCACGAGCTTTGATCTCTAGCAACTAGACAAAGTCAAAGGTAACTACGAAAGCGACTGCCTACCAATAGCAGAGAGAGGGATCAATTCAACAAGAATCAGATCAACGACCACCTCCCAGCGGTCTCAGTACCTAAGTGCAACTCAGCTGTTCAACGACTAGAAATCTTACAGGTGAAGAGTGCAACAATTCCTCTCCTACACTTATAATTTGATTCAACACAAAAGAACAGCTCGTAAACTCCATTCTCTAAGTAATCCACGATCCTGTTATTAAAAAATTTTGTTTCATCAGTTGAAATCAATCCAAAACGTCAACAGATGTGGTATCAGAGCTGATAATATACAATTCTTAAACCACAAAGTGGTATCAGAGCCACTGGTTTATTGGATTGCTAGAGTCTAGGACTTATAATAGAACTTAACACGTTCTAGTTCTATAGAGCTGGTTCATTTAGTTTGTATTTTATCTCTGCTATTCAATTACAGTGAAAGGTTCAACCTCAGAGATCCGCTTGATCAACAAATTCAACGAAGATGACTTCCACATGTGGAAGTTTAAGATGAGGATGATCTTGATCGAGAAGGAGCTTTGGGGATACGTAAATGGTTCAATAGCCAAACCGACAGAACTCGAACTACTTCCAGCATGGGAAGCAAAGGATGGCAAAGCACTTGTCATTGTATCCCTGAATCTAAAGGACACTCAGATTGCTCATGTATCAAACAACACCGCCTCCAAAGAAGCACGAGACATCCTTATAAGCATCTACGAGACCTTAGATGTTTCCACTCGTCTCTTCTTGAGAAAGAAGGTACTGACACTCCGAATGAGTGAAGGCACCTCAGTCAGCGACTATCTGAATGAGTTCAAATAGTTGCTAAACCAACTGGCTGCAATAGGTCCGCCTATCTCAGAAGAAGACTCTACCATGTCTCTTCTTGCCAGCCTTCCATCCTTGTACGACAATTAAGTGTTGCTTCTTAGCAATACTCCTGTGTTGTCTCTCCAAAAATTGACAGCAAGTCTGTTGCAGAAAGAAGTTAGGAGGAAAAGCTTGTCTACACCAACGAGTACCAAATCCATGGCACTCTATTCAAACAAGCAGCATTCCAGAAGAAGACAAAAGGTAGAATAGCCAGTAGCATCGCAACCACAATAGACAGCAGCACAATCAATCATCGTCCAAGACCAGGCTATTTTGCAGATACTGCAAAAGAACCAACCACGACATCAAAGATTGTCATATCCTCAAGCACAATGAAGCGATAAAAAGGATGCAGCAGCAGCAAGAAGGCAACTCTGACACAGTCAGAGGTTCGCAAGATGATGATAAAGTGTTGATGGTACAAGATCAACCTAGTATAGATGCCCATCAATGGTATCTCGATTCATGTGCTTCTTAGCACATGACACCATGCAAAGACCTCTTCTCTATACTCATAGCTACAGAATCAAAGTATATCGTCTTTGGTGACTCTAGTTCACATCAAGTCAAAAGCCAAGGCTCTATTCGACTACAATTCTCTGATGGCATTATTAGGCAGCTTAATGGTGTACTTTATGTACCCAAGTTAACAAAGAACTCATTGTCTATTAGCAAGATCACAGATCAGGGCTATAGAGCTTTGTTCATTGCTAGCTGATGTACTATTTTAGATGAGAATTCAAAAGAAATCCTCTCTGTTTACAGAGAAGAAAATTTGTATATATTGAGTCATGATTTTGCACTTTCTGTGAGCGATTCATATGCTAATTTATGGCATCAAAGATTAGGTCATCTAAACATGCGTTCAATCTTGTATATGCATCATAACAAAATGGTCAATGACATGAATATAAATGCTGTTACTACAACTAATCAGTCTGTCTGTGAAAATTGCTTACTAGGGAAACAACCTAGAACTAGATTTCCAAGAGGACAAGCCAAAAGGGTGAAGTCCATTTTGTCACTGATACAAAATGACTTATGTGGTCCTATGAGCGTACCTTCATTAGGTCAAGCTCTGTATTTTATTACGTTCATTGATGACTATTCCCGATTTACCATAATTATGTTCATAAAGAACAAGTCAGAAGCATTTAGTTGCTTCAGAGATTTCAAGCAATACGTTGAGAATCAAGCTGGTCAGAGGATCAAGGCCCTACTATCTGATTTAGGGGGGAGAGTTTTTGTCAAATGATATGAAAGACTACCTATCTTCATGTGGCATGCACCATCAGTTTACTACAAGCTACACTCCACAACAGAATGGGGTAGCTGAATAGAAGAACCGCACACTGTTGGAAGCTGCACGATCCATGACAGTCAACGCGCATTTGCCTCAAACCTTTTGGGCAGAAGCGATCTCTATGACCTTTTATCTACAAAATTACTTTATCCAAATGGAAAGCTAGACTGGTGGTTGAAGAATTTGAACAAGTATATGGGATAGACTACACTAAGACCTTTAGTCCAGTGGTAAAGCATCAGTCTATTCGTACTTTATTGGCTATACCTGCTGCAGAAGATTTGGACATTTACCAGATGGACGTTTAGATGGCAATTCTACATAGATATATACAAGAAGACATATTCATTTATCAACCAGAAGGTTACGTCCTTCAAGACAAGGAGCATTTGGTATGCAAATTGCATAAGACATTATATGGTGTTAAGCAAGCTCCCAAAGCCTAGTATGAAAGAATCAATCACTTCTTGTTGCAGCACAATTTCACTTCTTGCTCCGCAGAATCTAATGTATATCTCAAGCATAAAGGGTCAAGCTATGTTATAATAGCATTATACGTTGATGATTCCTTAATTATGAGCAATTTAAATCAGTTATTACAGGAAACCAAATCTCTACTTTCATCAAAGTTTGAGATGAATGAATTAGGCCCAGTCCATTACCTTCCCGGTATGGAGATCAGCAGAGATCGCGCAAGTAGAAGGATCGCTATAAGCCAAGAATCCTATTTAATCAATGTACTTCGCAGATATGGCATAGAGGACTGCAAGCCCATAGACACACCTATGGATCCAGGATCTAAGTTGTCCAAAGACATCATGTGTCTCAAAACTCAAGCAAATCAGCAAGAAATGTTCAGTATCCTTATCAGTCCATTATAGGATCTATAATGTATTATATGATCTGCACACGGCTTGATCTAGCATATGCAGTAAGCACACTGTCTCAATACATGTCCAATCTAGGCTTACAACACTGGAAAGCTCTGCAAAGAGTACTGAAGTACATTCAAGCTACGAAGCACTATGCTTTGAGCTATAATGGCAATATAGAAGCTGCACTCACATTGACCACCTATTCAGATTCCGATTGGGCAGGAGACGTGAATACTAGAAAATCCACATTGGGTTATATTTGTTTCCTTGCAGGAGGACCCATCTCATGGAACAACAAAAAGCAGAAATGCATTTCGTTGTCCTCTACAAAATCCGAATATGTTGCAGCTACATCAACAATGAAGGAGATAATTTGGCTAAGGAGGTTGCTACAGGATCTGCAATTCTCACAGATCTATCCAACAATACTCTAGGCGACAATCAGAGCTGCATAGCTCTATCTTTGAACCCACAAACTCATAATAGAACTAAGCATATAGAAGTTCAATTTCATTTTCTTAGAGAGAAAGTTCAGAATAAATATGTTATACTAAGTTACTGTCATACAAACAGTATGTTGGCTGATATTTTGACAAAGCCATTGTCTAGAGATAAGCATTCTACTTTAATAGATATGATAAATCTCAATTGCAGTTCAAATTCGTAGCAATTAGCTTAAGGGGGAGTGTTGGAATTTAATCTAACTCCTACTCATCCCAACATCCCTTCTTCCTTCTCTGATTTTTACTCTCGCAAATGAAACCTGCAAAAAATGAACTGTTTTTCAACAGTTTGCATATTTGAACTGATTGTCACTACAGTCTGCATTTTTACTCAGGCTTTTCCACAGGCGAAAAACCCGACACCCAACACTATCGCTTCTTTTTACCTTTCTGAGCAACTAAGTGTTTAGCGACACTTATGTAAGTTGTTTTTGGGCCATTTAGGCACTTTCAGAAAAGCGACACTTTTTGCGAAAAATGCGACACTACATTTTTACATGCAGTTTTTGACAAGCGACAATCAGGGCAAAAAGTGACACTGCATTTTTACATGCAGTTTCTGACAGGCGACAAAAAGGCAAAAAACCCGACACTGTAGTTTTACACAAGATACTACATAGGCAACACTCTGCAAAAATACACATAATATTCTACGTCTTCACGCTCCAATAATAGCTGTTCTAATTAGTCACTTAATCAGCTGTCAAGCAATCTTGTAAATGTAAAGCTAGAATAATGCAAGATCTTCTAGTTGCTATAGATGTAAATGAGCGATTGAAGATATTATAAGTCATCATATGTCAAAGGATGATCTGACAGAGATACAATAACCAGAACGAGTCTTTCAATAGCTGACTCCTCAGAGTTAGTGATGTGAGAGAGGGCCTAGACTGCCGTGAAAGAGAGATTGCAGAAACGATTAGGCATCTGAGACAGCCATGAAATCCGCTAATACTGATAATTTGATTAAAAAGAGAATGTAGAAAAATATTTCAGGCATCAAAGACAACCATACATTTTTTTAATAATGATGTTTGTGTAAGAGGAGTGAGAGTTATTATCATTCAACAAGAATGCGATGGTGTAGAACGATAGCAAATATGTATAATAATGTTGTAAACACAACGATCAGATCACAATACAATTGTGCTGATAAGTGCGTGATTCAACTTACAGATTCAAAACAATTGCTAAAGTTCTGAATATATATATATATCTCTCTCTCTATAATCATTAACTTTGAGGAGTCAGCTACTGAAAGACCTGTTCTGGTCATTGTATCTATGTCAGATCATCCTTTGATATATGATGACTTATAATATCTTCAATCGCTCATTTACATTTATAGCAACTAGAAGATTTTGAATTGTTCTAGCATTACATTTACAAGATTGCTTGACAACTGATTAAGTGACTAATTACAACAATTGTTATTGGAGCGTGAAGACGTAGAAAGTTTGTACTTGGAATAATGTGTATTTCTGCAGAGTGTCACCTGTGTAGTATCCGTGTAAAACTGCAGTGTCGAATTTTTCGCCTTTTTGTTGCCTGTCAAAAACTGCATGTAAAAATGCAGTGTCGCATTTTTTGCAAAAAGTCACTTTTTTGGAAGTGCCTAAATGGCCCAAAAACAACTTACATAAGTGTCGCTAAACACTTAGTTGCTCAGGAAGGTAAAAAGAAGCGATAGTGTTGGGTGTCGGGTTTTGCACCTGTGGAAAAATCTGAGTAAAAATGCAAACTGTAGCGACGATCAGTTCAAATATCAGACTGTTGAAAAACAGTTCATTTTCTGCAGGGTTCATTTGAGAGACTAAAAATTAGAAAAGGAAGAAGGGATGTTGGGATGATAAGAGTTAGATTGAATTTCAACATCTCCCACGAACAACGTCTCGCTTACTAGCGGACTTCTTGGATCTCTATGGATCCTGCTTACAAAAATTGTCTCGCTCACTGGCGGACTTCTCTGTTCTGTATTTTGTCTATCTGTGTCTGTGTATATTTTGGTGCATCTAGCGATTGGATATATATTCAGAGTAATATCTTGATTAGATAGATTAAACAATCTAAGACTAATCTCAGATTACAAGAGCGGCAGATTAGGCACGTCCTAATGCTCTTCTGCTGACGTCATCATATCATATCAGGGATTTGTACTTTACGGTACTTCTTTGATCTTCTCGGTCCTTTCGTGCATGACGTGTCGAAAGTATTCGACCTTCAGGTGTCTCGAACATTTTCCTTTCGCATCGTTTGACCTTCTCCTGTTGTTCGTGTTGTTTGCGAACATTTCATCTTTGAGGTCTTGGAGGTATTCGTCAGGTTGGGAGTCGAGAGCTAGCAGAGCTTTGGTAACAAAAACATTTTGTTTCTTCAGGAACCAGCATAGCATAAGAATGCAGAAGCCATACATCTTTCCACCAGTGAAATATAAACAAAAGAAAGTGTTGGTTGATTTTTTTTTGTATCTACCATCACACATGACATGATCAATGTGACACCCTCAATCCACACAACTCACAAGATGTAAAAATGGCGCATTGAAATAGCCATATGCCAGTCATGACATCCACATTTACCATGAAAAGTGGCTCGATTATTCAATTATGCATATAAGAACAATGGGCCAAGAAAGGGGAGAGAGAGAGAGAGAGAGAGAGAGAGAGAGAGAGAGAGAGAGAGAGAGAGAGAGAGAGAGAGAGAGAGAGAGAGAGAGAGAGAGAGAGAGAGAGAGAGAGAGAGAGAGAGAGAGAGAGAGAGAGAGAGAGAGAGAGAGACCAAACTGCATCAAATAGTGAATTACTAAGAAGTTGAGTAAAAGAATGAGTGGAGCTACTCCATAAGAGATTTTTGAAAATGTGTCTGTTGGGTGACCAACCAAAGTTTCAGAAGGAGGCATAAGAGGCAGCACAAGTGTGGGAAGTAAACCGCTAGCAACACAAAGATGTTGCTAAATGTGAAATTTATGTTTCCACATGAGCCATTGAATCAAGAATAAGAGATTGAATCCTGGAAACTAGTGTAGAGGCAACAAGGGCCCAACTTCCTAACAATGCAATAGGAGCAATGCAAGTTGTAGATCTAAGACCAACACAATCCAAGGAAGTAGGAACAGATATCAGCTGACCTTTACATGTGTCAAAAGAACCTAGTCCCAATTATCGACCAAAAATCCCCAATAAAGTATCATGAAATTTTTATAATAATGATAATACGATAGGATTAGGAGGAACATATTGCAAAAGATACCCGAGACTATCAGCAAAACACGGTGAGAATTTCAAAAGCAATCTGTGAGTTTCTAAGCTTTGGTAATGCTAGGGTCGTAGTGCTACACCATTATTCATCATTGTATCTTTCTATCGTCAACATATCTTTGTCAATTTGCAACATTCTCAAGTTATTTTAATTCTTGGACAAGCCTCGATTGCAGGAACGATTGCTTTAAAGCTTCCTACATTACCTATTAGTAACACTCTTTTAGCTAATGACTTACATCAAGCAGTAGGTCTCAAATAATTGGTTTGATGTTTCATTACTCATTAAATATATCAGTAAATAAGTTTGCCCTTTGGCTTTCACATTCCATGCTTAACCCTCTTGTAAACTTACAGGTTTTCTCAATCTTATTTAACAAAAGTAGAGTTTTCATCTTTTTATTAATATTGGAACCAAAAAGCAAGGTCAAACACAAAGTTTCAATGTCGAGGCCAAAAACCCAAAAAACATTTTATGTCTAAGTTTTGAGCAAGGCCTAATGTACCACATACTTGTGCAGAAACAATTAAATATAGCTTTTACATATCAAATATCCATGTCCACATCTTTACTTATAGGCCAAAAGAAATGGAATTGTAAAAAGTTTTTCTAAGCATGTCATGGTAATTTCACGTGTGTGTGTGTGTGTGTGTGTTCTCGTTCAATTTATACTTGTATTATCAACGCTTTATGGTTGTGTAAGTAGATCAGTAATCTTATTTGTGTACTTTCATTGCCAAAATGGTTAGGACAAGGAAGCAAGGGCATGGAAATGTGCTTGAAAAACTCATTCTTTTCACTTCTTGATCTTCATTTGTTCATTTCTTACTTCATAATTTCCATGTTGGTCTTGCCTATGCTTGGTTGAGGATTAGGAACATTTTGTGACATGAAGTGTTAACCACTTTTGTTGGTATTAGTAATCACATTTTCCTGTTGATATGCATGAGCATTGGACACATCAATGGCATTTTCAAGGCTAAGATACTCATGCCTGATAATAAGAGGCATGATGGTATTGTTTGTATTGTAGGATTGCATTGTATTATGTGGTGCAAGTGCAATCCGTCAAGGAGAGATTGTTTAGATTAATGTGATTCATGGCTAATCCTTCACTTGAAAGAGTTACATATCAACATTACAACTACCTCAGGTACTTTGACATTCATTCTTACACCATCTTTTTTGGTCAAAATTTACGGCCACTCATTCCATAGAGTCAGGGAATGAGAACATTTTTGAGGAAAGAGGGACCAAAAATCGCAGTGTTACTCAAGATTTTAGAGAGAGACAAACATCATACTCTCAAGTAGAGAGAGAAAAACCAAGAGCCCATGGGTAGAGAGAGAATACTCGAGAATTTGACATCAACAATCATTCTCTCATGCTTGAAGACCTCAAGTATGAGATCCCTACTTTCTTTCATGCAAAAAGGTGTGTTTTTGGAATGTATGTTCAGATGAGCCGACTATGCATGTAGGTGAAGTACAAAGCTGATGATATACCATATAGAAAAGGTACTTCAATAGATATTTTTTAAAGCTTGTAACATGACATTATTAGATCTTCAATGATTTTCTAGATAATGCCACAATTAAGAGTAATTCACTAGGAAAAGTGATAGCTAAGAAAATTACAATTTTTTAGCTGCACAGCTCTACAACACTACCATTACAAATAATTGCTTTGCAGATAAGACAAAGGCCGACTAAAGGCATTAAAAACCTCCCATTTGATATATCTATTTGTAAAATTAGAATATATTCAATTTCACAAACTTAATAGAAAAGTCAACGATGCATAATGTAAATCCTAGAGTCAATGTACAAGCAACCCAAAAAGCCAAAAGATCTTAATCAAAATAACAATATAGAATTTAATAACAAAAAACCTTAGCCAAACAACATTGCTTGTCTCATCAGTACCCAAGCATAAGTTGCTAACTGGGTTTCGAAAGAATCCGGATTCTCTTGGATAGACCCAATGTTGACTAAGAAGCAAATGACAATCGGTAAGAAAAAGAAATAATAATAATAACTCAGATTAAATAAAATAAAAAAAACAAGGACCATAATATGTAGACAAGTTACCAAGACAAAGACAATACAAAATACTAGAAACAAAGCGGGCTCCTTAGCTCTCCATTTTTTTGGACTCTATTATTAATCATCTTAGAACATACCAAAAGCTGAAATACCAAAGATAAATCCAAAAGATTCTAAAATAGTTCAAACTTTTTTCACGATTTTCTTAAATAAGTGACCCTTATGGAATAACAAAATGACTAGATTACTTGATTGGTCTACAAAAGCATCTCTACTAGTACAAAGACGAGAAAACAAGTAGAATGGAAAAGTGATCACTCCATATCTAACAAAATCTAAAATATTTGAAGAAATATGAGACATGCGAATTATGTTCAAGTTATTGTGTTATGGCAGCAACCTTTTATCAAAAATATGAACCAATAAACATGACCTAGCCTGGCTCATAGAAAGGTCTACAAAATTGCATTTATCAAGTTGTACAATTAAGTTCACATGAGTCTTTAGGATAGAAGCATTAAGATCTTTATATAGAAAACTACCAAAATTAGGAAGATCGGGAAGTCATCAATAGATCTTCTAACATGAGTTAATTTATGAAATAATATAGGAGAAGTGCCACAAGAAACTAATATTTGTATAAATTCAAATTCATAAGAGAAAAGATAAAAGTTAGCTAGATGAACATCACAATTAGTACCCATGGGAATACCTATCATTTGTTGAAAAAGCGAATCACCTAGATAAATATGCGAGTTATCCAAGCCACATCAATTATTTTAGTAAATCTTTTCTTCTTTGAATTGACATCTTGATTTTTGTTCTTGAAAAACAAAACTCAAAATGCAACACACTCTTCTCAACTTTCAAAGCTTTGCATCGACTGTCCTTTAGTTTATTGCTAAAAATATCTTATTAACACAACTTCAAATCTTCCAAATTGATTCCAGTGCATAGGTTTGAAGAAATATAGGTTGAGTTTTTTCTTCTAAAGTACCAGAAGAGTTAAAAAAACTTTATTACTTCTATTATACCAACAAAATCATTTAAAATCCAGCTACTATTCATAGGAACATCTACATCCTTAAGTTTATCCAATGCTCATTAATAGAAGAAAACAACGCTTTGAAGCAATTACTAAGCCACTTAGAAAGGTCATTCAACATAGATTTATAGGTTGTTGCAATAAACCTAGGTCTTTTCGGAACCTTATGAAATTTCCCATGATTTGGGTAACAATTAAGGTTATACGAATGACAAAAATCTTGATGATATTTTATTACACTCATAGTTGAAAGAGAACAAGTGTTATGTGTTCCCACTCTAGAATGGACGATACCACATAGAACTTGCCAACAAATACAAAATTGTTTGAGCATTTACCCATATACGAAATGACAAAATGTCTATGAAACTTATGAAGTTCCTCATTAGAAAATGGAGTATTAGAAGATGGAACAGATGAGACTTTTTTCAAGAAGTCCCATAATTTAGAACTTTAGCTTTCCATTCTGATAACAAACAATGGACTCCAAAATATTCTTCAATATAGTAAATGAACTTATTAATACTCGTAGTTATAGATTTTAACAAGCAAGCATCTACTAAAAGAGGAGGACAAAATTTAGTGCCTTTAGAGGAGGACTTTCAAAACCGATGAGGGATGGATTGATGCATTCGTAATAACAATATGACCTGAAGAAAGATCACAAAACTTCCAAAAAAAGGAGTGTCACCACAAGAACAAGGGCAGTTGAGAATAGACAACTTTTTCTTTTCTGAAAGATTCTGACCAATATCAACATAATTCATGACTTTTTGTCCTATAATTTTAACATATATTCAGGCAATCACAGGATGAATCCAAATTTTCTTCACACAAGGAAAAAGAGATTCATAACTTCAAGCTTTCTAAGAATAGAGCTCAAACTAATTTTGTCAAAATCAGGCGAAGTAAAAATTGTGATAAGTAGATCTTTACTAGAGGTAGAAAGTTTAGTTTTAATATTAGATTTGGAATTTATGGATCGACTTAGAAGAGTTTTCAGTTGATAAAAGTGAGAATGTGAAATACCACCAAGATCATGACAAGACATATTTTCTAGAGTATAGAGCAACTAAAAAAAGATTTTAGGATTATAGGGAAATCTTACCCACAAACAACACGATCCATATAAAGTAGCCTCCTTATGTAATCTCTATAAGCAAATGTTCTAGAGACAACATTACTAGAGGGCAAAAAGTTAGGAATATTAAAAGTAGGAGGAGAAGGGGAGGAGGAGTTGTGATCACAGCTTGTGAAATGCAGCAAGCTGGAGGGGGTAGATGATGTGATATAGGTTTTAAAACTTTCAGACCATTGCAAACATAAGGTGTAATGTTTTTAGGTTTAGAGTGGGCTCTCCACAACATGGAAGTTCTTTTGGCAAAGTTTTCACTCTTTCATAGCTTGGACTTACCCTCGAGATTATAACCTCTAGGAAAAAAAGAATGAAGAGTTCTCTGAGACGTTTAAGGCGATTCAAAATTCTAATATGGTTATTTGTATAATGAGTACTAAAAAGCAAAGACTTAAAAGTAGACCATTTAATAGGCCTTCTCCATAATTATGAAGTCTATTCAAATTACAAACAAAAAGTTAAACTTTTCTTAACACTACTTGACTCCCTCTCACACCGAAAGTCTTTCACAAAATAACCAAAAAGCCCGTAGAGATACATTTTTCTGGACTTTGTTAGTATAATTCATTAAGAACAGAGATAGCTAAGACATTTACCATACAGCTCTAACCATTACAAATTAATGCTTCGCAGGACCGACTAAAAGACCGATGCCGACTACAGGCCCATTTCCACATGAATAACAGATTAAAGGTTCTGCAAGGAAAGCATCAATCAGATACATGATTTTCATATCAACAAAATATCTGCCAGTTTACAATTTGAGGTGTGGTTGAACCATGGAGAAGCAAAACCAAAGGTTTGATTTAATGTTGGGCATATTCTTCCCTTAACTGTGGCAGCATCCAGCTACCTAAGAAATGTTACATTGCATATCCCAGCACTATACAGACTTCAAAGCACTAACCAAATTCTGCTCTGATGGCCACTGCAAACATCATCCATTAGGTCAAGCAAGAAGCTATATGCACCTTTTCTGATCACAAAGTTTTATTGGTTCACCGACAATTTTTGTCACTATAGAACTAAAAAGTAATGAACAAGTGCATAACACCAGTTAAAGGAAATGACATAGGTGTAACAAAGCATCCATGCTGAGGGATATAACACTATGTGACAGGATCTTCAAGAGTAGCATTCACCAGATCATTGATGTGTGGGTATGATGCTTTCTCATCCAGCTGATTTTGAGCCCAAATGAGCATTTTCAACAAACTCGGGAGTTTTGGATCTTTTTCATGGCTTTGACTTGTAAGAATAGCAGCATTTAGTTCGCTAGCAGTTTTTTGGCGTTGAGAAAGATCTAGCAGTTCTGCTACAGGACAGCCAGACGTGTCTTCAAATGCAAGTAATGCCACAGTGCGCTCCAATTCCTCCAGAAAAGCATGATTTTCTTCACCTCTAGGGGCCAGTTCCTCCTGTGCAAATTCCAAAGCTTCTTCGAGTTTCCCATTCCTAATAAGCTCAATCAGTCTTTGCTGCTGAAGATGGAAAAATAGTTGAGGGTTTGTGTCCAGAATCTCTGGATTAAGGTCATTAACTTTCTCAATTGCATCCTCCATATTCCCACACTGAATTGCCTTTCTTACGGCCATCCGATCTGTTATGGTCCCCAGATCTACTTCTGGTTGTGTACCAGACTCAACTTGGAACTTTTCTGCTGCTTCAACATATCCTTCAGTAACCAGAAAATTCATAACCAGTTTGTTCATATCTTCTTTCCTGATTTTTACATCATTTAATTTCTTTTCCCATTCCTCTTTTGTGATCACCTTCTTGGATGAGGCTTCCCCTTTCCCCATTGTAACACAACTAACCTTGGACCAGGTCTCTCTATGTTTGTATCATATGAAAAAGAGATCTGCACTCATAACACCACAAAGTTTACAATGGATAAATATTTGCCTGCTTGCCCGCACAAGCTACGCAAATTCTAAGAAAGACCATCAGATCAAATCGATGGCTAATTATTACTGCTAAATAGCATAGCTAATAAATAAAAGCATTATTTGCCTCCACGATCCTTGCCTACTGGTTCAAAGGTTTATTAAACACAAAGCAGCCAACCAAAATGTATGAAACCCATGATGAACATCAGATCTAAAAATTGTTGAGCAAGGGAACACATTTTGCTTACTGGACAAACTATGTGGTAGTAGGAGCCATGGCAATCAAAGGGATGATGCATTTAAAGGCCGTCCACTTGGATATCAACCACATGTTCAGAAGAGCCACTTGGAAATCTTACAATGATTAGAGATGAAGATGATACATACACACACACACACACACACACACACACACACACATATATAGCTGAATTTTGTGGGAGAATCCAACGATGCTGGTGGGCTTAAAACTCTTCCATGAAGAGACAGGAGTCATTTTCCGCGATTCAAATGACTGTTTTGAATGGGAAAAGAGACAAGGCATCGGGCAGAAGGAAACCATAGAAATAGGTTTCAGTTACACCGCATAGACCTTGACAAGGAAAGGCATACGAAAATTAGCTAGGAGATTGGAAATCAAAGTCTTCCAAAACAGCAAGATTGTCTGTGCCTAGGAAAATGGGAAACGAATGTATTCAAAAGCAGCAAAATTTGCTGTGCCTTTCCAAAGGCTACATTCTGAAGTCATAAAGAATGCCATTAGTTATAGCCGAGCTCAATATGGTTGCTGCATCCAAGAAGATGCAGGCTTGAGTCCCGGCTGATGTATGATAGGGATAGCTCGGAACTTCATGTTCCAGCCTTGACTAGACCTGATATGTGGATGTAAATGGTATATCTTGTACATAATAAAAGCTATTGCTATGAAATGTAGTTGCAAAAGAAAGACAATGTCATACGTTTACGATAATAAACGTACGCTAACAACAAAAACTTACCTTATGGTCTGTACTGTTGTATAGTTTGTTTCTCAAACCCTAGGACAGCAGTAATATTAATATTGCCTTGCTATAATGAGATCTGAGCATCCCGACAAATCTAAATCCCTTGCACGCGAAGCTACAGAAAAGCGGAAAATTACGATATGATTCAGATTTTACAAATAAATGAAAACAAGAACTTGCAAGCAAGGGCTCATCACAGAACTGTAGATCTTATCAACTGACAGGACTGATTATGAACAAGATAGCACGGCCGTGTTACCAGTACAACCTTATTCATTCATTGCTCAATTCTTGCTCAGATAAAGGTAACTTGAAAGCCATAGCTTACTTACCCTACACTCTGTAAGTTTTTGGATTCTTGAACCATGGGCGCTATACAACCAAAAAAACAACTGATCATAACAAATGAGAATACTTACTATGGAGTCTGTCCTTCATCGATCATGCAACTGCAGAAGCGAATGCAAGCATTTGGTTGATGATGGCGCTCGCTTGTTTCTCCCTGGACGCTGTTGTGAGAAATGCGAGAAGGAAAGACGAACATGACGAAAGCTCTCTACAGAGGAAGAAAGAAATGGGGAACTTCCGGTTGACGGGCATCGCCCTTCAATAGACTGGACTTCTTCGTCGCCCTTCAATTTAGGCTTGTTGCTTCATTTTGAAGTCATACTTTGGGCGATTTGGCCTCTCTTGAGCTTTTTTTTTTGGGGTGGGGTGGGGGCGCTCCTCGCATTTTTTTCTCGGATATTGCCTATGCGTGTGGGCAGGGTTTGAACTTAGGTGGTCAATAATACCACACTGAGCACTATCTACCATCATGCCACACAAGGGTAGATCTCTCCTCGCTGTTTTGCTCAAATTAGTGCTCAAGCACTTTGTCAGATACGAGTAAACTATTGTGACGATTCCGTAAAAGATAAGGTGTCACTCTTACTTGGGTGAGTTTGAGCATGAAAATGAGTATTTCATTTTTTATTTTTATGATATGCGTTCTTTGTTTCTTTTGCTTATATTAGTGCTCAAGCATTTTTCCGCTTGTTGGGATAGCAGCAAGCTATTATGACAATTTGCTAGAAAATGACATTTCACTCTTACTTAGGTTAGTTTAAGTATTAAATTTGTTTTTTGGTTTTTCTTTAATCTTTTGAAATGCATTTCTAGTTACTTTTGCTTAAATAAGTGCTCGAGCACTTTGCACTTGTCGGGATAGTGGTAACCTATTGTGACAATTTGCTAAAAGATGACATTAATATGAGTTTTTTTTTGCTATCTTTCTTCTCAAATGCATTCTTTCTTTGTTTTGCTTAAATTAGTGCTCAAGCACCTTTTTTGCTCGCCGAGAGTAAGCTATTTGTGACGATTTGTTAGAAGATAAGGTGTCACTCTTAAATGAGTTTGATTATTAAAATGAGGATTTTTTTTTTCTTTCTAAAATGCATTCTTTGTTTCTTGTGTTTAAATTAGTGTTCGAGCACTTTCTAGCTTTGGCGGGATAGCGATAAGCTATTATAACAATTCATTGAAAGATGAGCTCCTACATACCTAAACACAAGCTAGTTTGATTATTGTCCACATTATAATTCCATGAAGAGTGAAATTTCTTTCATGCAAAGACTTTGAGATGTCACACGCATTAACACCATTCCAAAGCGTAATTCTTCAACGTAGTTCTAGGTCAACATCTATGCTCTTAACTATGCAAGTGCAAGGTAATTTCAGTAACTAGTTGAAGTTGACATCATTGTTGGCCAAGTACTGGTTTTCTTACCAAAAAATATCTTCGATGAAGTCTATGAATGAACTCAAATCTCCTCAACCGTCTGAAAACGTAAGCAACCTACTTATGGTTATCAACGAAGTCGACCAACGACAACGGTTTGCGAGTTCTTGCGATATCAGCCAACGAAGTTGAACCATCTCATCATTTAGCTCCGTAAGTTATCACTTACGGTTACCAACAAAGGAAGCAAACGATCACCGGCTGAACGAACGACTGCGGACAAGATTACGACCACAACGGCCCAACATCCTTCCACCACAACACATAGGAAGAATACGTTACTTTGTACTTCTCCTCCTTCACGACGCTCCAATAATGGATCTATGGATCTTGTTTAAACGACTGTTAATCATCTTGTAAACTGTAATTACAATAAATCAAAAGACTTTGACAGATATATATGTATTTGAGCGAAGAGAAGGAGTTACAAAGAAAATCAGAAAGTCAGAGTGTGAGTTGAACAATCTGTAGATGCACAAAACGATCAAATGACCAAAAGGTCTTAAGTAGCTAGCTCCTTAGAGTTAGTGATTTATACTCAGAGAGAGAGAGATCTAGAACTGTAGCTATTGCTTTGAGTCTGCAAGTAGGAGCATGCGCTTATCAGCGCTATTGCATTGTGTTATGATTCCTTTTATATATATACAGATTCGCTACTGTTCACTCTTTACATTCTTGTTGAATGCATTTGTCTCTCACTCTCTTACACACAAACATAGTTATCAGAAGCAAAGGATTGCATGGCTGTCCAGGGCGCCTAATGCTTCACAATCCTTCTGTTATGGAAGTTTAAAACTCCTTTTCTGATAACCTAAAAGAACAGGCTCTTAATTCTTTTCTCCAAGCAATCCACGTTCCTGAAATCGCAGTTATTATTGTGTTCATAGTCTTCATTGTTTTTTTTACTATTGGTAGAGACATCGTTTACATCGTAATCGTCTCTCATGTTCTGCTTCCGTCACGGCTCCGCTGCAGTCGCAATCAATCGTAGACCAAGCAGACCACCATCATACACCAACAGAAGTGGTATCAGAACTTTGGTTCAGTGGATTACTAGAGTCTAGGATCTTTTTTCAAAAGCTGTTCTAAGTTGTTTGTGTATAATTTCGATCACTATGGAAGGCACCTCAGAGATTCGCTTTATCAATAAATTTAACGGAGATGACTTCCACATGTGGAAGTTCAAATGAGAATGATCTTGATTGAAAAGGAGTTATGGGGATCCGCCAACCATTCCATAGCCAGATCGGTAGAACACGAACAGCTCCCAGCTTGGGAAGCCAAGGATGGCAAGGCTCTTGCCATTGTATCTCTAAACCTTAAAGACACTCAAATTGCTCATGTATCCATCTGCACTACTTCCAAAAAAGCATGGGATACACTCACTAGCATCTACGAGACCTCAGATGTCTTAACTCGTCTCTTCTTGAGGAAGAAGGTACTGACACTCAGAATGAGTGAAGGCACCTCAGTCAACGACCATCTGAATGAGTTCAAACAATTGCTGAACCAACTGGCAATAGGTTCCCCTATCTCAGAAGAAGACTCTACCATGTCTCTTCTTGCCAGTCTTCCATCCTCCTACGATAATTTACTGTTGCTTCTAAGCAATACCCCTGCACTGTCTCTCCAAAAATTGACAACATGTTTGTTGAAAGAAGAAGGTAGGAGGAAAAGCTTGTCCACATCTACGAGTACCAAATCCATGGCACGCTATTCAAACAAGCAACAATCCAAGAAGAAGAAAGGCTTCAAGGATAAGAAGACAAAGGCAGAACAACCAGTAGCATTACAACCACAACAACAACAGCTCAGCCAATCATCATCCAAGACCAAACTAGTTTGCAAATATTGCAAAAGAACCAATCACGACATCAAGGACTGTCGCATCCTCAAGCACAATGAAGCAAAGAAGAAGATGCAGCAGCACCAAGAAGGCAACGCTGACACAGTCAGAAGATCTCAAGATGAAGAAAAGGCGCTGATGGTACAAGATCAATCCAGTAGAGATGCCCATCAATGGTATCTCGATTCAGGTGCTTCTCGGCACATGACGCCATGCAAGGACCTCTTCTCTACACTCACAGCTACATAATCAAAGTACATTTTCTCTAGTGACTCTAGTTCACACCAAGTTGAAGGCCAAGGGTCTATTCAACTGCAGTTCTTTGATGGCATCACTAGGCAGCTCAATGGAGTACTTTATGACCCAAATTAACAAAGAATCTTTTATCTATTAGCAAGATCACATATCAGAGCTATAGAGCTTTGTTCACTGCTAGGCGATGTAGTAGTTTAGATGAGAACTCAAAGGAAATCCTCTCTGCTTACAGAGAATGAAATTTGTACATACCGAGTCACAATGTTGCACTTTTTGTGCATTGTTCATATGCTAATTTATGGCATCAAAGATTAGGTCATCTAAACATGCGTTCAATCTTGTATATGCATCACAATAAAATGGTCAAGGACATGAATATAATTGCTGTCACCACAACTAATCAAACTATCTGTGAAAATAGTCTACTAGGGAAACAACCTAGAATGAGATTTCCTAGGGGACAAGCCAAAAGGGCGAAGTCCATCTTGTCACTGATACACAATGACTTGTGTGGTCCTATGAGCGTACCTTCATTAGGTCAAGCTCTATATTTTATCACATTCATTGATGATTACTCCCGATTTGCCAGTGTAATGTTCATTAAGAACAAGTCAGAAGCATTTCGTTGCTTCAAAGACTTCAAGCAATACGCTGAGAATCAAAGTGGTCAGAGGATCAAGGCCGTACGGTCTTATTCAGGGAGAGAGTTCTTGTCAAATGAGATGAAGGACTACCTATCTTCAAGTGGCATGCACCACCAGTTTACTACGAGCTACACTCCACAACAAAACGGAGTAGTAGAGCGGAAGAACTGCACACTGTTGGAAGTTGCACGATCCATGACAGTAAATTCGCATTTGCCTCAAACCTTTTGGGCATAAGCTATCTCTACGGCTTGCTATCTGCAAAATTACTCTAGCACTAAAGCAGTTGATTCCAAGGCACTGTTTGAAGCCTACTACGGTTACAAACCAAGTTTGAAACACCTGCGTGTTTTCAGATGTCTCTGCTATGCACAAGTGCCATCTGATCTGAGGAAGAAGCTAGACCCAGTAAGATGTAAAAGCATCGTCATCGGCTATTCAACATCACACAAGGCATATCATGTTTACGATGTGGTTACGAGCCAGATCTCAGTCAGTCGCGATGTTGTCTTCCTTGAAGACAATGTTGGATTTATCTCCTCTACTCTCCTAAATCCTATTTTAATCTGCCTCCATTCATGTTGCATTTTTACTCATGTTGTTGCACAGTCTGCATATTTACATATAAAATAAGACAGACAAAAATGCGACTGTTTGGATAAATACAAGTAAAATTCCACAGGCAATAAAGGCGACACTGTGTTTTTACACATGATTTATGAGAGGTGAAAAAGACGACACTGCCCTACAAATGTCGAAGGTGCCCTAATGGAAAAGCGAAGGCACCATGTAAATCAAATCCTAAGGCATTTCGTCAGAGTGTCGCATTTTTTGCATCTTCACCAACGTTCATTTCAGCGAAGGCTGACGTCGCGGCCTTCTCACACTCATCCCATGCAACTGTGCAATGAGATTTGACAATGACAACAGCCACCCACAATCTCCTACAGACAACACAACCACTTTGTACTTTCTTCATTTGTACACCTGTAAAATTATGTATATATGTTGGATACCATCTGTGTATCCAGCGTGTGTGTAAAATAGAGCATGTATCAGAAGCCTATCAGAGATAGACGAAGTAGATGCCCTCGCGCATTGATTCTTTTGTATTGTCAGTAATAGGTTCATTCCTTTCATAGATTGGATTAGCTTCGTAGAGCACGCGATTTGTCCACTATTGTCTTGTGCTCTTCCGCATTATTGACATGTATATTTTGCTATACTTAATCTGATAATAGCTCTTTTGTTCTGCGTTCAGATTTGTGTCGATATTGCTATGCTTTTCCTTCATTCTATCTGACATTCTTGCTGCTCAATCTGGTAATCTATTCTGAGCGTGTTATTATTAGTCTAGTTGTTGATGACTAATATTTAGTCTTGCCTTTCGCGAATCATTCACGACTGATTATCAGTAGAGCTCAGAATAGCCTTTCATGAATCATTCACGACTGATTATTAGTCTAGCTCAGTCTAGTTCTTTCGCAAATCATTCGCGACTAATAATTTGTCTAGCTATTCATGACAAATTATTCTTCTGATGTTTTGTTAATGTTTGGCTACGTAAGCGGAATGACCGTAGGAGTAATATAGCTCATTCCGCTGCGCACGAACACATCTTG
Organism: Diphasiastrum complanatum; assembly: GCA_029204225.1. NCBI lineage: Eukaryota > Viridiplantae > Streptophyta > Lycopodiopsida > Lycopodiales > Lycopodiaceae > Diphasiastrum > Diphasiastrum complanatum. The sequence continues at coordinate 28,818,598 of CM055109.1, read as the reverse complement.
TTCGAGTTTCGAGTTCACTTCTCTTCGTGTTTGTTTTCTTTTGGAGCTATTTTTGTTCCTCACACTCACACACCCTCTTACCGCTTTCCCAACATGGTATCAGAGCAATTTTCGTAGCCTGATAAGCTTCCATAGTGACAAAACTCTACCAACTGATAGAGTAATTGTCTTCTTGTTCTGTAATTCAGTACTAGATTTTCATACTTATGTCACTGATAGTTTTTCTTCCTATCACCTAGACTAATCTTCCACATGGATTCCCAAGGGAAAGCCAGTCCTATCATGGACAAGCTTGATGGAGCAAATTACCATCTGTGGAAATTTAAGATGAAAATTGTACTAATGGCTAAAGAATTGTATGACGTTGTTATAGGTGCAGAAGGGAAACCCGAAGTAGACAACACAACAATCGCCAGATGGAAGCTGAAGGATGGAAAGGCTTTCACGCTGATCATCCTCAACATTTCAGATACCTAGATCGGCCATGTATCCAAGGTCCAGACATCAAAAGAAGTCTGGGACATCTTGAGCACACTATACGAAGTGCGAGATATAGCTTTCAAGCTACATCTCAAGAAGAAATCAGAGGCTTTTGACGTATTACTGCTTGCAAAGAATTGAAAGTTCAAACTTAGCTTGAGTCGCCACCATGTGGCAGATGAGGTGGCATGCGACCCATGCCACGTATGGACAACTCAAGCCCATTTTTTGGGCCTAGGGACATTGCTCGGTATGTTGAGTTGCTAGGAGCAACTTAACAAAAAAGGACCCATCAGCTTGTAGGGATCCAACCTGGCCAATCAGATTGTGGCCCTTAATTTGGCACTTGCCATCCAAGTTTGAGAAGGGGGTGATCCGCCAAAATTTAAAAAATGGGTGACAAGTCACAGGGCCAAGCAAAGAGACTTGTCCGTAGTCTGCGCTAGTCTGGAACCTCCTTTAGTGCAGCTTTAGGAGTTAAAATTTGCAAACCTTGAATTTCAACTATCTGCTCGTACAACTTTCGATGTTTTGTGAGCGCCATATCCAACCTTTGCATAAGCAAGCGGCCCTTATGGCATGACTTAGATTAGTGTATTGTTTGGAGTTATAATATGCAAACTTCAATTTCAACAATCAACCCATCGAACATTCTTTTCTAGCAGCACTAAGAAAGTATCGACAACCGGGGCTCATGGCATGAGTAAAATTAGGTCATATATTGGATGGAGCTAAAAATCTGCAAACTTCAACAATTTTCTTGTAGAACTTAAGTTCTTTGTGGGCCTTGTATCGACACCACTTTGCAAAAGCAACCGACCCTTATGGCATGAGTAAAATTAGTTCATTTTGTTGGAGTTAAAAATCTGCAGATTTGAATTTCAACAATTGGCCCGTAAAACTTCAATTCTTTGTGGGCATTGTATTAGTAATACTTTGCAAAAGCAACTGACCCTCGTGCCACGAGTAAAATTAGTGCAGTTTTTGGAGTTCAAAAATTTGCAGAACCTTGAATTTCAACAATTGGCCCACTAGAACTGTCAATTTTTCACCAGCATTGTATTTGACAACAATTTGCAAAGGCAACCAACCCTCATGGCATGATTGTGAACCTTGAAGAGAAGACCCATTTTTTCTCCTTGGACCAATGGGATAACTCCATTCTTTAATTTGGGACTTGCCAAGCAATGCAATTTGAAACCACCCTAAGTCGTCATTTGCTTCTACAAGGCATTGTCGAATACAATGCTCGCAATAAAATTGAAAGGCTTACAAGTCAATTATGGAAATTAAAAATCTGCAGATTTTTAATTCCAGAAAATGCTCTAATTTTAGCCCTAAATTTTAGATTTATAAGTTTTAGATGACTATCTTGCCTCTTCTATTGTAATATTGTACATTTTGTAAGGTTGGTTTGAAATTATTTTAGGAGCATCGGTTCTTTCTTCTCTCTAATTTTCAGAGAGAGAGAGAGAGAGAGAGAGAGAGAGAGAGAGAGAGAGAGAGAGAGAGAGAGAGAGAGAGAGAGAGAGAGAGAGAGAGAGAGAGAGAGAGAGAGAGAGAGAGAGAGAGAGAGAGAGAGAGAGAATGAACAGACATAAAATGAGAGATAATTTGAAGTAGATTAGAATAATTTGCTTATAATAATGGTTCAATTGTGTAATATAGTGTTATTTTTTAATTGCTTGTGCATGTGACAAAAATATTCAAAAAAAAGGAAAGAGAGCAAGCGTTGAAAGAGCGAGCAATTGCACGTTTGCACTTAAGTTGCAATTGTACATTTTGTAAGGTTGGTTTGAAATTATTTTAGGAGCATTGGTTCTTTCTTCTCTCTAATTCTGAGAGAGAGAGAGAGAGAGAGAGAGAGAGAGAGAGAGAGAGAGAGAGAGAGAGAGAGAGAGAGAGAGAGAGAGAGAGAGAGAGAGAGAGAGAGAGAGAGAGAGAGAGAGAGAGAGAATGTGTGTGTGTGTGTTTTGATTAAGATTTAGGGTAGTAGATGAATAGATAGTGTTTGATGGTAATTGTAAGTTAGATTTGTAGAAGAGAGAGAGAGAGAGAGAGAGAGAGAGAGAGAGAGAGAGAGAGAGAGAGAGAGAGAGAGAGAGAGAGAGAGAGAGAGAGAGAGAGAGAGAGAGAGAGAGAGAGAGAGAGGATAGTGAATGAATAGATAATGTTTAATGATAATTGTATGTTATATTTGTAATTTGAGAGAGAGAGAGAGAGAGAGAGAGAGAGAGAGAGAGAGAGAGAGAGAGAGAGAGAGAGAGAGAGAGAGAGAGAGAGAGAGAGAGAGAGAGAGAGAGAGAGAGAGAGAGAGAGAGAGAGAGAGAGAGAGAGAACATACATAAAATGAGAGAGAATTTGAAGTAGATTAGAATAATTTGCTTATAATAATGGTTCAATTGTGTAATATAGTGTTATTTTTTAATTGCTTGTGCATGTGACAAAAATATTAAAAAAAAAGGAAAGAGAGCAAGCGTTGAAAGAGCGAGCAATTGCATGTTTGCACTTAAGTTTCGAGTGAGTTTACCGATGAGTTTGTGTTGTTTTGATTTTTTATTATTATTTGAATACGTTATCTAACATAGTAAGAAATCAAATGTAATTCATCACTTTCATTTTGTTCAAAGCAATGTCGTATTTTACCGCATACACTAGCAATTAGTTAATATGCAAGAGTGAAATGTAGATAATTAAAATTTTCAATCCTAGGAAAGTGTGCAGCCCTTACTTTTCTCCCGTTAAAAGTGAGGTTCTAATCTTTCCAACTTGCATGGAAAAACCTACACGGCGCAGGGAGGGAATATGTGGCGACATTTTGAAATAGGACATAGCTGCAAAGTTCGGATATTATAATTATCACATTCAACTCTAACTATAAAAGTATACATAAAAAGTATTGTGATGAATATAAAAAAAAATGAGTGCAAGAGAATTTAAGTATTAATAATCCTAGATCATTCTCATCATATACGTCATTCTCGTCATCACACAAGTCTCGACACTCATTTGAATCTAGGTCTAGGTATAATCGTAGATTTCTGATCGTTGATGATGTGAGCTACCCTCATATTCAATCTCCTCTTCTTCTAATTCTATCTCATCCAAACGTGGGGGCCTCAAATTACCCCCAATTTGGTCTTGTATGATCGTAGGAATCTCATCATTTTCATTTGTACCTTCTTCTCCTATCATTTGGATTTACGTTCTTCCAAAACGTCCTCCAAATTGGGTGGTGGTTCGTCATGTGTATCCAATTCAACAATATCTTTTCTTTCAAACACACGTCGTTTTCTTGTATTAAGTTGGATCACATACCACCATCTTGGGTCTATTCGATCTGGATGGAATATAATATGCCAAAGAATAAGAAAAAACTAGGTTAGTTTTATAAGATCGATACATAAATAATTGGATTGCGAATATTAATGACATTAGAATTTTAGAGTCTCACATGTTCGCAATGTCGTGGCAATACCAAAGTGTCATGAGAGTCCATCGATATACATTTTGTTGAGTCGATTTGAAAAAACCTTGAGCTATCATTTCTAATCGTGGCGTTGATAGTCTAGGTCGTTTGAAATGACATTAGGGTCCCTCGCACTAGAACGACTCTCTTGTTGAAAGTTGGCCATTATACCACAATCATATGTACGTCGCTTGTTGTCAACTCTTTCAACACGATAATGGTGTCCATATGCCCACATGGCAGTGTATGATGTATACTAAAACAATAAAAGAAACAAATGTGTGTATTTAACAATACTATTTATATATTGAGTAGTAAAAAAATGAAACTTCACAAAAACAATACCACATAACCTTCCATCCACATCCACAAACAAATTCTCATTCTAATTCGGTTACTTCTTCTCCGTTTTCAGATTCTTATAGCATCGTATTAAAAATCCATTCACGAGAGCATTTTGAAGGTAAAGGCTCCAAAGGTTCGTCGTTCTCCAATGCTCTCCTTCTTCTTCGATTGATATTTCTTCTTTGTTTCAATGTTATGTTTCTTTTCTTTTTGGCTTCTTCATACCTTGAAATCCACTTTTCCATTTGTCCACAGTTATATAATATGAACATGTCAATTTTCTCTTTTAATTGAGGTGAAAGTCTCTTTTGCACACCATTTCCTTGTGGTACTTCACCCTTAACACGTTCATTTTCTTTTTCACCACATTTTTGGACTTGCAGGATGCAATTGTGAGATTATTTCGGTGATATAAAACAAAAATTCCTGTACAAGCCAACTTTCTGCAATGCTACCTTCTGGCCTTGCCTTTTGTCTCACAAAGCCCTTCAAAACTTTCATAAAGCGCTCAAGGTAGAACATCCATCTCGTGTGCATAGGTCCTGGAATTGATACTTCTTCGACCAAATGCACTAGAAGATGAACTTGTATATCCAAAAAGGAAGTTGGAAAATCTCTTTCCAACAAACATACCATTTCGATCATTTGGATTTTCATGGAATCCAATTCACTATTTTTTATTTCTTTTGAGGAAATCCACCTGCAAGATTGATAATACATTAGGTTGTTTAACACATTAAAACATTGAAATAACACATATTTATACAAGTGCTTAAAAAAATATACAAACCTAATCATCGATGACAAATTGTAAAGCGTATTTTGTACGTCATCGTTGAAGCGACCTCAAATAGAAAGTGGAAGTATGAATTGCAATATCTTATGCCAATCATGCGATTTCAATCCACTTAATTTACCATCTTTGGTAAATGATTTGCATAAAGAATGTGCATAGCCTGTTGGAGTTCTCATTTGGTATATGACATGTTTAACATATGAGAGTTGCTCTTTTGTAAGAATCCATGGCATGCTAGGTAGAATCTCATCTCCACCTTCGGTGTATTGAATCCAATAGGGTCTTTTCACATCGGCCACTTATAGATCTTTACGAGTTGCGGAGTTTTCTTTTATGCCAATGATGTGGTTCCATAAGGATTCACCGACGTTTTTGAATATGTGCATAGGATCCAATAGATGGTTTATTAATAAATTCCTCCAATAGGGTAATTTATGAAAAATAGACAACCGTTTCATACCATCAATGGATTTATTCCATGAAAAATTAATGTCGTGATATTTAAGCCATTCACCATGCCATTCCGCTACTCCCACGCGTGGGGGTGGTGGTGTAGTTAGAGGATTATATCCTCGCCCTCCAAAAAATCGCCTATTCGACCTTCTAAAAAGACGATCAAGTGGCAAGTATTTGTGATGATTTTTGTACACCACTTTTTTCAACACATTTGTGTTATGTCGACTCTCCAAAAGTGGTCCACATATATAACATGCGTTGTAACCCAATGTGGTTAAACCTGCATAGTTCATAAACCAGATTGAAAATAAGCTTAGTTAAATATAGTCAAACGCTAAACCCTAAAACAGATTAGATTAAATATATAGATACATGAACATTCGCTTAAACCGGGGTAGTCATGCATCGTCCACATTAGAATCCCACGAACAATGAAGTTCCTTTGTTGTAAAGGACTCGAGATGTCGTAAGCGTGAATACCATTCCAAAGAATGCACAATTCATCGACCAAAGGTGCAAGATACACATCCATGTTCTTGACCTTGTACTTTTTTGGAATCAGTAAAGTCAATAACAAGTGTCCCGTTTTAATACTCAACCATGGAGGTATGTTATAATTAATGAGCACAACTAGCCATGTGGACCAAGTTGACGCTTGAACGCTAAAATGATTTACGCCATCCATAGCAAGGCCAAATCTCAAATTATGAGGTTCGTTTTTAAACTCAGGCCATTGGTCTTCAATATGTTTCCATGTATGTGAGTCGCTTGGTAATCGCATGACATCATCCGTAGACTGACATGCCAATCCATTAGTTGTGCCAAAGATTTACATCGAAATAAACGTTGCAATCATGGGATAATTGGAAAATATCGTAACACTTTTCGTGACACTTTATCCCCTTGTACGTCATCTCGAAAACGTGAAGCATTACACATTGAACATTGAAGCTTTTCTGAATGCTCACCTCTATATAGAACATGGTCTTATGGACATGCATATATTGTGTCGTAATCCATTCCAAGCACGGTCATCATCTTTCGTGTTTTTTTTGGGGTTTTAGGTATCACATTTTCTTTCGGAAGTATTTGATGCAACAATCTAAAAAAAGAGCAATGTGAGTTGTTAGAAAAGAAAAAAAATCAACTTAATGTAAATACGCAATAAAGTACAATAGTTGTGTTATGCGTTAAGTACCCGAATAATAATGTCATGCTACGGTCACTCCATTTGTATGTTGCTTGAAGGTTTAGAATAAGAATTGACATAGCTAGTCTCGAAATGGATGCTCTAGGATACAAAGGAGTGTCTGCCTCCTTGCACAATAGAATCTTGTCTTCATCCATCTCAAATTGTTCGTGATCTCCGTTTTCATTAGAAGATGCATGCACAACATCATTCTCATTTGTTTCAAAGTAAGATTCAAATATGTTGTGCATTGCTTCATCATGTTGCACCTCATCATCATCATCATTAGAATCAAGTTGATTACTCTTTTTTCCAATTGTCTTTGCCTCTTGAATTTGTTTTGTTCTTTGTTTTTTTATTTTTATCAAAACTTGACGTTGATTGTAACTAAACACGGATGGATCACCTCCGTGCAATGACATTCGATTTATTGGCTACACAAATGAAACAAATTCTATAAGTGACATATATAGATTGATGAAGACTATAATAAAAAACAATCATATAAAATTAACAAAGTTGAAATTCCGATAGAATCTAGTGCAGTATGCAAATCACATCACGCAATCACCATAGCCACTCCTCACAAGCTCTCATAGATGGCACAACAAAAGTTAATAGATTACAAAGAAACATTGTACATATAGAGTATTCACAAACTGCATGAAAAGGCAGGTGTCCTAGAACTGGCCTACCACCTATCAAACTAAGGTCGGGCCCAATATGGCCAAATTTGACTGACAAACTTGGGACATGCCCCCAAGTATAGCAAGTACTGTAAATAACTCTGTACAGGCTAATTCTTCCTATGTGTGGCTACTCGGCTAACCCAAGTAGGTCATGTCCCGATCACAACCATATACAGTAAACCAAATAAACTGTACAGTAATTACATCATCACATTTAGAGCTTATACTAATGAATCAAATCAAAACTGATTTCTAACTCTCTCCCTTAAGCTCAAATGTGATAAGAGTGAAAAACAATAATTTGTAGCAATGTCTGGAGTGTCCAAAAGATGTTATGCATGTCTTGCTACTATGTACTTGACTCACACTCAAGCACACCAACAAACCACCAGGTTTGACTCACAAAGTATCATGTAAACACAATGCTCATACAGAGAGTCTACCATACTCTCACCCAACTGACTCGTCCCCAATCTGACTTGAACACAAGTGGACCACATGAGCAACATGGCTCAAACTGAGGAAATCCCACTGCCACCATGAGACTTACATCCTCCATCTAGCTAGGTTGACATCCTATCAGACACTTACAAACACAAACCTGTAAAGCTGGCATAAATGAGCACCTCACCAGATAGACAGCTAGTAGACAATGACAAGTACTTGTACTTGTACCAAGATGCTCTCACGTCCAAGCATACCCAACTATCCAATAAGTCCTGAAAGCTTATCCCCATCCGTTCCCCATGCACTAAGCACAAGAGTCCACCAAGGACTCAATGAATGAATGAATGTACACAAACCTCACCATAGGCTATACCTGAGTAGCTTGCCTATCTCCTAGAGATACTGATGATAGTCTACCTCTCCTACATCTCATGTAGGCTCAACTTCCCATGCTTGACGTTGCCAACTCTGATTTGACCAGTACATAGGCCTCCCACCAAGGAGCCTATCTCACCAACACATCCATCATATCAATTCAAACCAAAGCAAATGCAAACTAGATCCACTATCGTGATGAACAACTCACCCACGATCCATAGCATACTAGGTAGGATAGCTCCAGAACCTTGTACCCTATACCATCTGATCACCAAGTATCCATTACCCGTTGATAGCTCCCCAAGAATCTGTCCATTGTAGTGCAACTAGACTCCAGCTGGATCTAACCAAAAGCTGTATCCTGCTACCAAATAATGATGGATAGAAACAACATTTGATGCCAACTTGGAGATGATTGTGCATACAACCATGCAGCTCACCTGATCACTCACCAAAATATCAGATGTCACTCCCTGAGCAACCATCTCCATCCCTGCTGGCTCACAACCATGGGCATGCTGGATCCACATCACCCCATAATGCACTCCATGCCCTCAGGATATGTACCACACTAGGTACACTCCATGCCACCTACCTCCAAGTAGGCATGACCCGTCTCTAGGTCACCACATGATGCACCAGCTGAAGAACATCGTCCATACATCAAATGACATATCATACATGAGCAACTGTAGCATCTCCCTGAGTGCCACCCCAATGAACTCATCATCCACATACTATGCTCACTTGATGTCTCCGATCTTGGTCACCATCCTGCTAGACAATTCGAACTCCAAAGCATCACCTACTCCACCTGGCTCCTAGCATCTGCTCGCTCTCCCTGGCTATGTGCCACCCGACACCATGCCACCACAAGCATATCTCTAAGTCGTCGCTCATGGGATCCCAAGACCATTGTCTCCCTGATCGTACTGAGGTATATGGTTTTGAGTGACTCCCTCTAGGCTTATCCCTGATCTCACCACTTGAGAATCTGTGCCATGAAAATTCCAACAACTGTGCCAAGCCTAGACTCTTGCAAATATAGATCTACAAATTTATAAGTCATCAAGCCAAGCGCTTAATGAGATAAACAACAAGAACACTTTACGTGATCAACAAATGGAAGTACTGTTAAATCAAGTGAAAGCTTTGTTTGCTCCGAATTTGGGCTTTCAACCTGAATCATTTTCGGGGGAGAAGAAAGAGAAGAAGCCTGAAATTGTAGATGACTGGTTAACCAAGTGGACCGGTTATTTTAATCTACACGGAATTCCTAAGGAGAAAAAGATAGAGAGTGTTATTCTGTTCTTCCGTGGTAAAGCTTCGTTGTGGTGGCGTGATTTACAACCTAAACCTACCACATGGGACGAGTTTATAGAGGTGTTCAGAAAGTCGTTTGTGGTTATGGACGACTCGGATTTTTACCAAAGATTTGTGAATTGCAAAATGGGTACTCGGAGTTTGGACTCGTACCTACAAGATTTAATGGATTTGTGGAATAAAGTCCCCTCATTTAATGCAAAACTGGCACTGTGGCAGTTTATCCTAGGTCTGCCTGCAGATTATTAGAATGAGTGTAAGCGTGACATGCTTCAAACCTTTGATGATGTAGTTCGTGTCGCGAAAGCGTACGACTCCACTGTTGTGGCATCTAGGAAGCAGTTACAGACTAATCCATCTAGATCATCCGGACCCAGCCAAAAAAAAGAAAAGAAAAGAGTCGTAGAAATAAGAATAAAAAATATTTCGACGAACTGGATCAAGCTGCATCTGAATTTAGACAAAAGAAAAAGTTGTCCCAGAAAAAGACTAGAAGGACCAATGTTTGTTTCCATTGTGGTTAGCCTGGACACGTTATGAAATTCTGTCCAGAATGAAAGAAAGGCGCAGCTCAAGTGATTGAGATGCTAGGTAAAGAGAATCTAAAGCTGGAAATTAATAAAACTGATTGTGAGTGTGATTGTTCTTTCGGTACTACTTCATTCTTGCCAAATGATTTATTTCGTTTGAAGGACACTGTTAATGGACATGAAGTTAGTATTTTACTGGACAGTGGATTTACTCATAATTTCATTAACTCTGGTTTTGTGTAGAGACTCAGACTCAAAACTGAAGCCAGTAACCATAGATATCGAGTATATCTAGCTTCAGGAGCGGTGTTGGAGACGTGGGATGTGAAAGTTCCAAGACTCCCTGATTGGATCCAGGACTATAGAGAGTTAATTGATTTCCATGTTTCAGATTTAGCACGTACAGATATTATTCTAGGATACGAGTGGTTATTTAATAAGCATCCTGAAATAGATTTTGAGAGGCATGTTCTCTCTTTTCAGGAGGGTAAAGAAATAGTTACATTGTTTAGAGACACTTTTGTACATCCATCTGGGATGAGTTCATTTGCTAATGTAATGGAGATTTTTGATTCACAGTATGAAGCTTATTCTTGATTTGCTAAGCCAATTTTGGATTTATCTGAAATGTATCTAAGTAGTTGTGAATTGTCAAAAATTCTTAACTTGGTAGACTTAGATCAGGAGCAAATTGAGAAGAATAAGTTACTGTCTGAATTCAGAGATGTATTTCCAGAAGAATTACCTCATGGATTACCGCCGTCCAGATTGGTAGACCATAAGATTGAGTTAATTCCATGTAGTCACCCTATCTCTAGACAACCTTATAGGTTTTCTCAGAAAGAAGAGGTAAAGATTACTAAGCAAATTGAAAATTACCTGAAGATGGGTCATATTCAGCCAAGTAAGTCACCTTGGGGTGCTCCTGTTCTTCTGAAAGCGAAAAAAGATGGAGGCTTCAAGATGTGTGTGGACTACAAAGGGTTGAATAAAGTAACTATTAAAAATAAATATCCTTTGCCTCGTATGGATGATCTGGTAGATCGATTAGGTGGAGCCAAATACTTCACAAAGATAGATCTTAGAACCGGATATCATCAGATTAGGATTCATCTGGGTGACGTGCAGAAGACTGGTTTTCCGACGAGATTCGGTCACTATGAATTTCTCGTGCTTCCTTTTGGGTTAACGAATGCACTAGCTACGTTCCAACAAATGATGAACGATCTTTTCCGTCCATATCTAGGGAAGTTTGTGGTTGTATTCTTAGATGATATTCTCATCTACAGTAGAACACTTAAGGAGCATTTGAGTCATCTTAAGACTGTCTTAGATATTCTCAGACGAGAGAAACTCTACGCTAAGGAATCTAAATGTGAGTTCTTTAAGCATGAGTTGTTGTACCTCGGTCATAAGATCACCCGTAGTGGGTTGGAGATTGACGAGAGTAAGGTCAAGACAGTGCTTGATTGGCCGATACCGCAGACGGTTAGAGAAGTTAAATCTTTTCTCGGTTTTACAGTTTTCTTTCGTAAGTCAATTGAGGATTATGCTAAAGTGACAGCACCTTTAAATAATTTGACTAAAAATAGAGTTAATAAAAGAAAAAGAGAGGTCAACCTAGTGAGCCTATTGAGTGGAATGATGAATTGAACCATGCTTTGAGAAATTCAAGCAAATGGTTGTTTCAGCTCCTGTTTTATAGATCACGAATCCTCATATACCTTATGTCATGCGAACTGACGCAGGTGATTTGGCGATAGGGGCAGTTTGTCTACAGGAGGATAGGCCGATAGCGTTTGAAATCAAGAAACTCACAAGGCCTTAGTTTTGTTATACAACTCAGGAGAAAGAGTTATTTGCTATGATGCATGCACTTAAAACCTGGAGGCATTACCTTTATGATAGTCAGTTTATAGTGTATACAGATCATCAACCTCTGAAGTACTTTTGTAATCAGAATGATCTAAGGGGTCGTAAAGCTCGCTGGGCTGAGCTTATGCAGGATTTTGATCATGAGATCCGATATATCAAGGGCAGCTCTAACCAAGTTGCGGATGCACTTAGCCGGATTGGTGAATTAAATGAACTTTCTTTCACCCAGATTTCCACTGATCTATATCTTTCATTGAGAGGAAAATGTGAATCAGATTCTCATTTTGGTCCCATTTGGAAGATGGTGGAGACAAGAAAAAATGAGAATGGAATAGAAATTTACTCACAGGGGTCTCAGGTTCCTAGGAAAGATAAGAAGATAGCGGAACAGTTCTCTATCCGAGGTGGGTTACTATTTCGGAATGGGAAAATTTGTGTACCGGCAGATGATGAGTTAAAGAAGAAGATTCTTTATGAGTGTCATGACGTTCCCTGTGCATGTCATCCGGGTATACACAAGACTTTAGACTTGGTCAAAAGAGAGTAGCTACATCCCTCAGAAACGATGGGAAAGTATATCTATGGATTTTGTGGTTGGACTTCCAAGGACCCAACGCCAAAATGATTCTATTTGGGTTGTGGTGGACAGGTTGACAAAGTTAGCTACTTTTATACCAGTCAAGTCAACTGCTAAGGCTTCGGATTTAGCCCAGATCTTTGTGGAAAAATTATTTAGGCTTTATGGACTGCCAAGTGATATAGTTAGTGATAGAGATCCTAAATTTACAGGTCACTTTTGGTCAACTGTATTCCATAAGCTTGAAACCTCGCTTAGTTTTAGTTCGTCTGATCATTCTGAATCAGATGGCTAGACTGAGAGAACTAATCAGACTATGGAGTTGAGAACTTATGTGTCTCACAGGCAATCTCAGTGGAAAGATTACATTCTTTTATTTGAGTTTGCTTATAACAGTAGAAAACATTCTGCTACTGCTTATAGTCCGTTTATGCTGATGTACGGTTTTCAACCTAGATCTCTGGTAAATGTGGAGACAAAGTCTGTTAAGATCCAGAAAGTTGCAGATTTCTTGCATGATATGCGTGAAATGTTGCAAGTGGCCCGTGATTGTATCCGAAGTGCTCAGGATAGAGCTAAGCACTATGCCGATTTTAAGAGGTCTCCCAGAGATTTTAAAGTTGATGACTGGGTATATCTTAGAATATCTAAGGATTTTAAGACTATGAGTACAGGGAAGCATTATAAATTGTCTACAAGATATTGTGGACCGTTTCAAATTATAAAGAAAATTGGTTCTTTAGCTTACGAATTAGATCTTCAGAACAAGACTATAGCTCACCCATTGTTTCATGTAAGCCGGTTGAAATTAAGTTTGCATGAAGGTGAAGTAGTTGGTTCAGAAGAAGATCTTACCCATTTGGAGGACTCATCGCTTAGTGTTCCTTTGGAACCTGAAAAGGTACTCAGAACCAGAGATAAACAATTGAGAAATCGTTCTATCTCTGGGTGCTTGATCAGAAGGGACGGACTGAGGATGATGATTCATGGGAAAGGGTCAAAAGCATAAAGACGAATTTTCCTAGTTTTCATTTCTAGGATAGAAATGGTTTAAGGGGGGAAGAATGTTATGTCCATGTCCTATACAAGGGAGTCGGAATTATTCCTGACGTGGATAGCCGGTCACTCCAGTTGTTTGTGGTTATTAGTTATGCTACGTCATTCCGGACGTGGTCGTATTAAATAATTAATAATCGTATGAGGGCCCAGACCTATAATTGGACATAGGAGCACATGCATGGTGAAGACTGCTTTAATGCAAGAATAGGAGATCAATAGCTCAATTTAGGTTGCATGGGGATTCTAAAGGGAATATTCTCTCTCTCTCTTGAGAAGAATAGGTCTAGTGGAAACTCGCCCATCCTCCTATTGTGAATTGTGATTCTTGAGCCAATTCTTCCTCTCCTCTCTTGTGTTCTTCACTGTGGCTTGGGGGTGGATTGTTAGGGTATTGACTAGCCTCTCCATATTGGTTGGGTGGTTCATGCTCCAAAGGTGTCCTTTTGGTTTGCATGTGATTGGAATCCTGTAAATCTTCACTTGGTGGTTCTTACAGGACGCATTGCAAGATGGCTACTATTACTAACTGAATTTGATTTTTAGTTATGGTTCGAAAAGGTAAACAACATTATCTTGCCGATCATGTCTCAAAAATACAGACAACACCAGTCAACACTGAAGTGGATGATGAACTGCCAGATGTTGCATTATTTTATGTTGAAGTAGTATTTGAATAGACAACAGACATTGTTGAATATATGATGTTAGACCAACCTAATGACTCTCTGACAAAAGTTCAAAAGAAAGAATTGATTTTTAAAGCACAACCTTATTAGTTGATTGCAGGACAATTGTATCATCACGGAATATATGATATTCTAAAAAGATTTATTTTGCCACACGAACTAGTTGATCTAATCATGTTTTCACATGATGGGATGAGAGGTGGACATTTTTCAACTGATATCACTATTCAAAAACTTTTGCAATCAGGGTGTTGGTGGCCTACACTTCATAAGGATATTGAAAATTTTATTCAGTCATGTGATGTATGTCAATTAGCACATCGTCCTACGAAGCAAAACTATGAACCTTTGCATCTGGTTCTATCACAAACACCATTTGAAAAATGGAGACTTGGCTATGTTGGTCCTGTTCATCCTGCGACAAGAGGATCTCAAGCCAGATTTATCATCGTAGCAACAAATTATATGACCAAGTGGGTCGAAGCAAGAGCAGTTAGTTGTCGATGCAAAGACTACGACTAAGTTCTTATAAGAGAATATCATTGTCAGATTTGGATGTCCTATTGAGATCGTAAGTGATCGTGGAATGCACTTTGTCAATGAAATGATCAAGTGTTATTCATCGGTTTAGTACTCCGTATTATCCAAGGGGTAATGGACAAGCAAAATCTTCTAATAAGATTCTCTGCAATATTATGACAAAAATAGTTGAAGCAAGTTGTTCTGATTGGAAACATAAACTTCATGCAACGATATGGGCATTCATAAAAACTTATAAAGTTAGCACGAATCAGTAGACACCATTTCAACTTGTCTATGGGCAAGATGTCGTTATGCTGATCGAATTTTTGGTACCATCCTTATGCATAGCAACAACGGAACGGTTGGATGATGCGAAATCTTTACAAATGCGTCATGAGGCTCTACATAAACTTTGTGAAACCAGATTGATGGCAATCCATGCAATAGCAGCAAAAAAAGCTCGTCGCAAGGCATGGCATGATCGTCGTTTACATAAAAAACGGCCTGATTAGACTCGTTTTTGTCATCATAGTGCTATATAGCTTCGACTTCTTCCTTGATGTCAATGACTGCCGTCGAAGGTCATTGTCGGATCTTTAGCTAGTAAGGTCCGGGTTGTCTGGAACAATCGTGGTAAGGAATGTAGCAGGTAGCTGAGTTGCTTCTCATGTGAGACTGTGTGCTCTGTTCTAGCATTGTGTAGCGATAGGAACAAGTTTTTATCTTCCTGAAGAAGCTTGTAAGATCTTTGCCATCCCACCTTAGATAGGTGAGCTGATCTTCTAGATGCATAATTTGATTTCGCGACTTGGTCTGAAATTTGGCGATGAGTGCATCCCACATCTCTCTGGCATTGGAGATTGATGCGAGGTCAAGGGCAATGCTATCTTTGATGGAAGAGGAGATGGATGTTACTGCTTTGTCATTTTTCTCCTTTCATTCTCGAAGTTCTTTGTCTGTGCTAGCTGGCATCTCTTCGATGCCATCCACCCACGGCCATAACGCTTTTTCTCTTAGGATGAGTGATGCCTTCACTTTCCAGGCCAAGAAATTCGACCCGTCTGCTTCAAGTATTGTGCATATCTTTGATTGGATGTTGTGAATGAAGGTCATAGTTGTAATAAACCTTGGCGGATCTTATTCAGCCTTGCTACTCTGATATCACTGAAGGAGTCTTTGGGAGTTGCTCAGATACCATTGATGAAATTCGACGATTTCAGTTTGAGCTCAGATGGAGCCGATCTGTCAGACAAGGCTACTACCTCAAACCATGATCAGTCATCTTTCGAACAACAGATAGCCACTGCTAATCTAACAATAAATTTATGAACAACAGAGAATGTCTAATGACAATGGAAATATATCTACTGAACAATTGAACAAGCATCACAATATTCAGAGATTTGCACATTCAATAGAAAACTGTAACTTGTTTGTATGATCAAAATCGAGTATACATCAGTAATTTGTTTGAGCATTGTCTGTTTTTTAGATCAACACGTCGACGTGAGGGAGGTTCTCTCTCACGAATGAACTAGCTACCGCTAGATCTATTTTACTTCCTTGATACGCACCTCACTGAGTGTTACAATCAGGACTATCTGCCATGCATGTCTATCCAATATATATATCATACTAGATTAGATTACAAGATTGATTAGCTAAGTTTAAGCTAAACATCCGTTTAACTACATCATTGTTAATGTTGCATGGCGGCGGTGGATAGTGATAGTTTGAAAACTTCACATCCGAGTAGCTAAGGTGCGATGGTTCATTCATGTCCGATAGTTCGCCCTGACCTTGGCTTGCATATGGATACCTCGAAGTGTCGGCCTGACCCGAAGTGTCGGCTTTCTGAGTATCTGGCGAAAAAGCCAAAGGTCAGTTAAAATAAAGTCGTGAGTCATCTTAGACCTATTGTTGCATTTTTATCAAAAGTGCAAAAAACGTGAACTGTGCGATAAACAGTTCAAATATGTAGAATGCGCAATAACTAGTTCAAAATATGCAGCAGTCTAAAAAACTCAAAGAAAAACTAAGAAAAAAAAAATACTAAATCTTTGAAATGTAGAAACGCAAGGTTTCTTCATCCACTTGACCATCAAAGCTATTGAACAAAACTTTTTTTTTTTCTAGATCCATTAGTTGCATCCATTCCATGAAAACCATCATCCACTTGCATAGCATCATCTACACAAGAAGATGAACCAAAACATGTGAGTAAAGTAAAATGAGTCACTTCCACTTGCTTACCCTTCTCATCATATGTAACCCTAGATGGCTTTTGTCTTTCTTTGAGGATCTTCTTATAACTTGACTTGGAGAAGCATCTCCACCATCAAACAACCATCTTCATCATCATAAAAAATGTTAGATTGATCAACATCAACAACATCAACCTTATCCACATTATAAGCTTTTCTTACTTCACTATATCCAACAAAGATTCTCTTTAAGAATCCAAAAGATGAGTTGAGATAGCAAGTACTACCAAAGATCTTCAAATGCTCCATCCTTGGCTTTTTATCAAAAAGAACTTCAAATGAACTCTTGTCATCCAAGTCTTCAATTGAGTACCTAATGGCAAACAAAGTTAGCACACATCAAAGCTTCACCCCAAAACGACTTAGGAAGATTTGCATTCACCCTCATGGATTTATGTCTTTCAGAAAGATTGATCTTCCTCTCTTCCACACTATGTAGAACCTTTGAGTTTGAAAGCTCCCTCTTGATCCCATGTGCAACACAAACCTTTTTTAACTTTTTTGATAGGTCTTCATTTGCCAACTTTAAGCACTTGATCTTCATGTTGAATTGACTCTCCACAACATTATTGAACTTCAGAAAGACATCAAATATGAAATCCTCACTCTTTAGAAGATAAGTCCAACAATATCTACTAAAGTCATCAATGCAAGTCACAAACATATCTGTTCCTCCATTACTCAAAGAACTAGTACAATGTAAATCCAAATGTACTAAATGAAAAGACATCTTAGATCTTGAGCTAGATCTAGAAGAAGACAACCTTGGTGACTTTGACATTGAACAAAGCTCACGAACTTGCTTTTTTGCCTTCAAACCACCGTGGTTAGAACCAACAAATCCATCAAGTTTGTAGAGCGCACCTTGTCTCTTGCCTTGAGAAGACTCCATTCCTTTTGATCAAACAAGAATTACCAACACATTTCACTTTGAACCCTTTGTTAACCGTTTGACATTCTTAGTAATGGAAGGTATGAACAAAACATTCTTCAAATG
Source organism: Diphasiastrum complanatum (assembly GCA_029204225.1). Taxonomy (NCBI): domain Eukaryota; kingdom Viridiplantae; phylum Streptophyta; class Lycopodiopsida; order Lycopodiales; family Lycopodiaceae; genus Diphasiastrum; species Diphasiastrum complanatum. The sequence continues at coordinate 28,800,516 of CM055109.1, read as the reverse complement.
AACATTCCTATTTGTAGATGAGAGAAAAATAGGAATAGTTCCAATGCCCTTGATAACAACTTTACCACCATTGGCCATGTTGATGACCTTCTTCTCTCCTTCATAAGACACCAAAGAAGTGAAGTACTCTTTGTGACATGGCATATGAAAGCTTGCTCCACTATCAATCCACTATGAATCAATATCTCCATCATTGGTTAGCAAACAAGAAGACATAAAAAAATCATCATCATTTGAGTTTTGATCACCAACACCATCCTCATAAAAAATGATTGCCTTGATTCTCATCTTGATCACTCTTTTTCTTGAAGCAATCACTTGCAAAATGCCCTTTGACTCCACAATAAACACATTTTAACTTGGATCTGTCTTTCTTCTTGCCCAGGCTCACCTTGATCTTGACCCTTTGACCACTTGCTTTTGCTTTTGCCTTTGCCCTTGAACTTGCCCCTTGAGAACATAGCCTCCTCCTCTCCAACTTGAGAAATGGAAGAAGATCCTCCTCTTGATAGAAGCCTAAACTCCTCATTTACCAAGATCTCTTGCAAATCCACCATACTTAACAAAGTCTCTTGAATACCAAACCTTTGAACAAGATTAGCATGATCATCCAATAAGCCATCAAGAACAACTTGAACAAGTTCTAACTCCTTAATGCTTTCATCAATACATGCTAGCTCATCATTGGATGCCTTTCATCCTTCTTTTGCATACATTGAAAGATTTGCCTCATAAGGGTTAGTACCCTTGATGTAGAACGGGGCTCATAAAGCTTCTTCAAAGCTTCCCAAGCCTCACTTGATGTTGTGCACTTACCAACTTCCTTGAGAAGTTCATTAGTCACATTCATCTTGATCACATGTAAAGCTTTCTTTGCTCTTCTATCATACCTCAATTGATCTTATGGTGCCAAAGGTCTCTCCTCCACACCTACAACAATAACCATCAAATCATTTATCTCAATCAAAAATTCTATCCTCACTTTCCAAGTAGAATAATTTGTTGAGATAAGCCTATCATTGCCTTCCAACATGAAGCCACTTGAGGTTGCCATGCAATGATCAGATCTTCTCTTTGAACCTATTCCAATGCACTAAGCACTCTCTTGAAAATCAACAAATGAAACTCAAGAAAAAATCACAAAGATATGGAAACAATCTAGCCTCTCCTTTTTCTCTTTCTAGCAAAATCCTAGCACATAGAACCTTGATTTCTTGATCACAATAGATCTGAACACAATATGATGAACTTTTGCCAATATCTAATATTGAAACACACTATTGAAAAGTCCAGCAACCTGAAAATCTAGAGATCCTATCAACTTTAAGGTTTCTCCAAAAATGCAAAATATTGAATCAAGAGAAATTTGCATGCAAAAGCTAAAATCTAGATATATCATCTAATAGAATGTACCATCTACAATAGTGAGCAATTTTTGTCTCCACATTCCAATAACTGATTTAAAAAATCATCCATCTACAAGTATTTTGACCTTAAATGACTTTAAGATCACAAAGATCCAAACTCTATACTTGAAACTACAAGATTTGAGCTAGAAACACCTCCAAATCCACATAGAATTCATCGCACCCTCAAATCCACCTCTAGATTTGGAAAATCCACTAACTTTGGCCTGCACCCTCCTCTGATTTCATGTGAAAAAATACAATGAATTCTCCACAAAGGAAAAAACAATAATGATTATTTTTCCACCCAGGTACAACTATTTATAGCTTGTAAAATGTCATTTGGCCACTTGTACCAAACTTGACCTAAAGTGGAAACTTCTAGATACCTCACCAAAAACCTAGTTTTTAGTGACTAGATGCAATGTACCTATATTAGCCAATTAGAATATATGACCTCATTCACTTACCTACTTGCGAAAAATAGTAAATCCACTATTCAGGCCCTTATTGACAAATATGAAATTATCTCTAAGTTGAGATTTCAAGTTGGCCTCCAAAAATGCCAATAAACCAACGAAACTAGTTGACAATTTTTCACATCGATTGTTGTCAACTCTCTCAACATGATAATGATGTCTATATGCCCATAGAAATGCCCACATGGTAGTGTATGATTTATACTAAAACACAAAAAGAAAAGTATTTTGAGAATTGAGTTGCCCAAGTACCAATGGTCACAATTTGAGGTATGTATTCATTGTCATGGGGAATTTCATCTATAAAATAATCCTCCAAAATGCTAGTTGTCAAAATTGAGAGTTACTCTCTCAATTCTCTCATTCAAATATATTTCCATGTTTTGTTTCGTTGCACCATTAGTAACTTTGCACTAAAATAATTTTTATGCCCATTGTACATCCACAAGAGGGCCAAGCCAAGTTTGAAGCACAAGACTTGGAGATATCCCTAATCTATAGCAGCTAGACTCGAGCTTGTAGCAAGCTGGACACAATAGCAGCTCTTATCCAACTCGATATATTGAGGGGGCCTTTGTCACACTATTACAATATAAGCAATTGTTCAAAAAATGTGAACTTCGAACTTAGCTTTTTCGCGCTTCCAAAACAGTTGAAGCCATGCGAGGCTTGATATCATCTCCTCCAACAATATTGCATAAGAGTGTTCCTGATAAGCATGTTCATGTGGCAAGGGACACCTTGAAGCCCATGGTCTCTAAAATTTGGAAGCTTTGTGCTCCATATCGTGGTTGCACCTTGATGTACAGTGTAGATATTGTATGCACTGATGCTACTCAATTAAGTTCCCAGTTGCAATATTACAACAAAAGGCTATCACCATAGCATTTCGAATTCATACAATGCATATAGACGAGAACACTAACTAGTTTACACTGCCAAGCACTTTGGCAATACAATCCAATAGCAGTTCTCCAAATTTATTATGAGGCCTATAGCACATATAAAGACAACGTCATATTTTCGGTTTTCTTCCATAACTCGGGCATACGTTACTTGGCACGCTATCAACTAATATTTTGGAGCTTCGACAAACTTTCCTTCTGTAAGGTTCATCAAGAAAAAGAAAACCTCAAAATTGGCATTACGTGGTCGATTCTTGCACACCTTTCACCACCTTGAGGTTAGAAAACGAGTCAGACCCAAAAGTATACTATCAAATGACAAAAGCAATTATCCGAAAAGGCTCAACACAAGAAACTATTGTAGAAGGGAAAAAAAATAACATTCTCCACAAATTCCCGGGAAAAATGCTGCAATTGTTTCTAGAAGATTCTTCTCATAAATCTTCTAGTTGGGTCAAAATTACAAATATATACATCCCACCTTTCTAGGTTAGAAACAAAAAAATATGTACACTGCTATAGCTATAGAATATTTACTGTTCCTTGTGAAGCTCCAGTTCTAGTGGTGTACACAGCCAAGATATACTAGTGTCACCCTTATGTGCGTTCAGAATTATCTTGTTTGTAGTATTATACTATTCCTCAATCTTTACTCCAACATTCTCTAAGCAACTACAAGGGCCTCTTCGTGCTTCAGCTGGAAAACGGTATTTAGCACATCCTCTACAACCTGCAAGAGAATAACCAATTCAAGTACTTGAATAAAAAGCTGCGGTATGGAATAATCTCATTCCAAGCATTGTATCAAACATAAGCTTTTTTAAAAAAATTTACAGATAATTTCTTTCTTGGGAAATGCTATTAGATTCGTTCCATTCCATACTGACTGAATGGAATGTACCTAAAAGACCCAAAACTTTGAATTACCTACCTTATCAGGAGTTGATGCGCCTGAGGTAACACCGATCCTTATGGGCCCCTTTGGTAGCCAATTTTCCTTCTCCACTAACTCACCGTGCTGCAGCATTGAAAAATATACAGGTTCTATTAACCCAAAAAAATCTTCTTTAAAGTGCATAAATACTTTTTAAATTCTTCTAAGATACTGGGTTGAAAGTTGGCAACAAGGCCTACTGAATTAGATACTCGATTATAGAATTGTAACTCCAGGTGTAATGAATATACATTCAACTTAAAAGCAATCTTGTTGCCGGGGCCTATACGCTTCTCGGAGTCGATCCAATATGCAGGAATGCCACTGATTTCTGCTATTTCTTGCAAATGAGATGTGTTGCTTGAATTCCAGCCCCCAATTACAAGAATCAGATCCAATTTTTCTTCCACAAGTTTATTCATTGCATCTTGCCTTTCCTGAAATACCAAAAAGATTGTGCTTATCAGGAGTAAGTATAGGTCAAACTCCATATGATGTTCAACGGAGGTTCAAAACTTATTTCTGGAATGAAAGCAGAACTTGTCTCAGAACACAGAAATAAGGACACCTGCGTTGCATCACAGATAGTATTGAAGCTCATAAAGTGTTCATTTACATTCTCAACCCCATACTTTTGCATCATCGTTTTCTCAAGGAGCTTCCCTAAAGTAGCATCACAACACAAGATTACAGATAACAGCAGGTGATTTCAAAATATAAACTGCAAATAATGTTTGACAACATAAAGGAGAGTGTGTCAAAACACGAAGTTGAAAGCCTTGGGCATATTACCAATAGCCTCCGTCTCGCCTTTCAACATTGTTGTTTGATTTGCAATTCCCACTTTGACTAGGTCTTTATCAGGGTCAAAGCCTTTAGAAGTAGCAAATTTAAATTTCTGTGAAGAGGAATTTTATATGGTCAGCGAACTTGAATGGAAAGAAATGAACTTCTACCAGCAGTAATCTACCTTCAGTATTTGACAAGTAGTGTTTCCTGGCAGTTCAGAATCAGTCCCTGCCAATTCGAATACTATCATGGCTGGGGATAATGGATTAGGGTTAGTAATTGACATCAGCATTAGTTTTGTGAGATTGGAATAGATCCAAATTCACAAATCTCATTTGAAAAGACACTTATGTCATTAGGTAATGTGCTTAGAAAAAACATACATGTGAAGAAAAAAATCAACAAAACTTTGGATATCGTAACTGGTTTGAATTGGACCAATCTGTTGGACGAATCTGTTCGAAAAGAATCACCATTAGAGAAACTATAAATTTACAAGGAAAAGTTTCAAAACAATGACCGATCCTTTTATGACAGAAATAATCAAGTCTACCTACTTCAAGGAACTCCTCCTTTGTGCCACTTGAACCGTCGAGCTGGCCTCCAAGAATGTAATCACACACGTAGTTAGCCTGTTAATTGATCCAACAACAAAACTTCAGAAACCAAGATACTAGAAAACATAAATATGTAGAGAATCTACTGTCATCTTGACAACAATCTTGGTCAGGTTACCACTGCCCATGAGTCGATATCAAAAAAAATTTCTCAATAAAAGTAAGATCAAACTACCTCTTTCATGTTCTTTACAATGACATATGTGCCGGCAAAAGATGCTGTTGCCACTGTTTCTTCATGAGAATACTTTCCATGAATCACAGATGTGTAAGTTGCCTTTTTGTGCTTCTCTACAGTGTTCCACACCTATATAGAACAAGAAAAAGGTACGATACCACCCTTCATTTGTGACATAAAACAGAAACACTCCTATAATGTGCTTGGAGAATCAAAAATCTCAAAAGGATAGCAAAACCTACCATTTCCTAAAATTAAAAAACCCGACTTCTCTATAAGCAAGCATTGTTAAGAAACTAGAGCACTCTTGATGGTTAGAATGCAGAACTGTGGCTACCACAGATCTTTCTTTGGATTGATTTCAGATCCATAATCACCAAAACTATTCCCACTTTTTCAAATCCAATCTAAATTCTAGTCATAAATTCCAGGCAGTTTTGCAAATGCAATATTCTAGGACAAGGTCTGAACCTTTTGATGCCAGGAAGTGTGACAGCTAAATCTTGAGCATCTTAATGCAAATTTATGATGCATATTGTTCCTGATTTTAGTAAACTTTTATCCAGCTAAATATTTTGCACAAACAAAATCTTGAAATGCTTTAAGATTGACGATTCTCAAGCTGAATGAAACTATGTTCACATTGACCGGAACATAGTGTACTTTCATACTAATACGAAACTGTATTTAAGGCTGAGGAAACATGCATTGGCAGTATTGTATGTTAGAAAGATCAAGATATGAAAAGATAAATCCCAATGCTTGGCAAAAGGACAAAAATTCAAGAAGTCTTGATTTGCACAACTTGACAGATTATATCTGAAAAAATTCAGAGCTGAATATTACAACAGCAAATACTGTCCTTGGACAAGAATGCTGTGCAGAAATTAACCAACAAAGATGCTAGAACCGATATACATGCAAGTTTGCTAGTCTGTCATGGGATTTGGTTTTAGCATAGTTGTAAGACATTCTCGAATTGGAATCGAATGTAGGATTTTACCTTAGACACCCAAGGACACGTGGTGTCAACAATTTGAACTTTTTTCTCATCAAGAATCTGCATTTCTTGAACAGAGGCTCCAAATGCTGGCAAGATTACTACATCTCCTTTCTCAACGACCTCAAAATTCTTTCCTTTTGTCTCCACTGGGATAAATGTCACACCCATTTCGTCTATCCTCTGCTCGCACATAAAGGAACCCAGTTAGGCCAAATTGTTGCATGCTTTACACAAAATTCAGCTGCTTTTACAACAAAAAAACTATATAACAATAGGGCCAAGTATGGCAGCTGGGAAAAAATGGATGACAGTTGGGTATCCATTTTCCGATTGCCTTTGGTCACGTGAAAGAAAAATATACCTGATTTACAGATGGGTTGTGTATAATTTCATTGGTGATCCAAATTTTTTCATCGGGAAACTGCTTCCTAGCTTCATAAGCAATCTGCACAGCACGCTCTACTCCCCAACAGAAGCCATATGAATCTGCTAGCTTCACGGTCACATCCCCCCATGTATATTCGAAGTTGTTTTCCCTCAAAGTCTTCACAATGTCACCTGCTTCATCCAACGTAATATCAGCAGTCAACAGTTCTTGTATACATCAGAGAAAGCAATGTTACGAGTATTTGAAGAATGCCAAAATTTGATGTATTGGTATGCCACAAAATATACAATCTAGTAAAAATACATACAATCTCTACGTAGAATACTTGCAGTTGCTTATTTTCTTCAGATTAGCTTGTTTTAGTTCAAAATTTGAGCTTATAACCATGTAACCCACAAATATACGGTTCACTAAGATTAGACATGATCTTTACCTGATAACATTTGGCATTTGCTGGTGCTTCTTTTTAACTTTTGGTACGCCACAAAATAGACGATATGAAGTAAGAAGACATGAGATCCTCACCTCAATAGTCATTTGAAAATTTCTGATTTTTACAAAATAGTTTGTTTCAGCTTAGAATTTGATGTTATAAATGTTGAGTTCTGAGAACTCCTTCCTTCACCTATTCATTCTTGCCTTTGCCGGCCTGTCTCTCTCGCCTACAATAGTATGCGAGCACAAAATGCCTTAGACAGAAATTAAGCTTAGTACTTACTTGTGTATTCCTTAGCCATGGCTTCTAGAGTTTCCTTTTTATATCCGAAACCGCTTCGGTTGTAATTGTCGCTTCTTGTCAGATTCCTTCGAAAATTCTTAGAGTCGAAATGCTCCGACTCCGCGGATGACTCAGTGGCAGTGGAAGCGCTACCACATCCCACTACCAGCGGACGAACATTCCCCACAGAACATCTTCCTCTTCCAGATCTGAGGAAAAGCTCTGCTGAGCCCTTCCTGCTACCAATTTGACTCACACAAATGGATGATAGCATACTGCCGGCCATGGCAGCGCAGCTCGCCATCAATCCTGCACTCAAATCCTCAAACGAGCAATAAATCCGAGGAAATTTCAACTGTTTAGGGTTATCCTGCAAAACCCTAGCAAGGTTAGATGTAGTCAATGGATAGCTAGGTAAGAGGAAACCTACGGCGAGAGCTCAGAGGTGGGCAGTGTGTGGGATTGACAACTCTTAAGACGATGGCAGGTGCAATCCAGCAAAGCTAAGCTTTAGCTATTATTCCCTGAAAATAAATGGCACTGGGGTTTTACAGATATAGATAATGGCTTGCTGGCTTATAAGAAGAAAGCTATGGCGAGAGCTCAGAGGATGGGAAGTGACAAGTGTGTGGGAGTGGCAACTGTTAAGACAATGGCAGGTGCAATTTAGCGAAGCTTTAGCTATTAATCCCAGAACATAAACGGCTCAAAATACAGACTCTTACAGAGAATGGCTTGCTGGCTTATAAGAAGAAACTCTATGGCGAGAGCTGAGATGATTTGAAGTGTGTGGGAATGACAAATGCTAAGACAATGGCAGGTGCAATTTAGCAAAGCTAAGCTTGAACTGTCATTCCCTGAACATGAATGGTTCTGGGGTTTTGATATAGACAATGGCTTGCTGACTTAAAAGAAAAAAGCTATCAGAGGATGTGTCAATAGCTTGATGACTTAAAAGAAAAAAGCTATCAGAGGATGGCAAATGGCAACTGCCAAGACAATTGCAGGTGCAATTCAGCATAAATATGATTCCCTGAACATTAATGCCTCTGGGATTTGACAGATAAAGACAATAGCTTGATGACTTAAAAGAAAAAAGCTATCTGTGGATGGCAAATGGCAACTGCCAAGACAATTGCAGGTGCAATTCAGCATAAATATGATTCCCTGAACATTAATGCCTCTGGGATTTGACAGATAAAGACAATAGCTGGATGACTTAAAAGAAAAAAGCTATCAGAGGATGGCGAGTGTGTGGGAATGGCAACTGTTAAGACAATGGCAGATGCAATTCAGCAAAGCTTTAGCTACTATGATCTATTCCCTGAACAGAAATTGCTCTATGATTTGACAGATACAGAGAGAGAATGACTATGGCGAGAGCTCACATAAGGAAGAAGGAAGAAGGAAAAAATATAAAACAGACTTGAAGAAAAAAAAAGGTGGATGAGGCCACATGGCCCTGCCTCGTCCACATGAGCATTTTTTTCCCCCTTCTCCGAGCACTCTCCAGAAACCTCTTTTGAGTTATCCTCAAAAAACTTGCATTTTTTTTTAAGCTATTCGATTTTTTGAAGACTGTAACGCGTAGCAGGGTTTATATGCTTGTATAAAAAATCGTCAAATATTTTTTGATATTGGTTTTCAAGAAAACATGCGGGTTGCTCCATTCGTCCTCCATGAGCGTATTTAAGTAGGTTTGTAAATAATGGAAAATTGGTTATAATTTTGCAAATTTATTTTGTAGAACATAGTTTTTTTTAGCTTTTTTGCGGTAGACGTAAATTATTGTGATGGTCTACTAAAAGTTTGACGTGTCACTTGTTGGGTGAGCATCAAGAATAGACCCACACTTATTTTCTCAGAATGCAGTGTGTAAGGAAAAGCTTCTCGTGAAATATCAATTAACTCGTTTAATAATGTATTACTTGTTTCATTGAGCAATTGCGTGTCTATATCTAATTTAAAAACAAACAAACAAAATTTAGTGAAAAGAATATATATTTGTTCATGATAATATATCATGAAACAAGTGATTATGAAAATTGTGAATATAATTGTGATTAAAAGTATAAAATCAAATGTGCAGTATTTTTATGATAGTAAATACTTTTAACATGTAATCGTAGAAATTGCAAAATGTAAATTCATGTTAATACGGTTGCAATATGTAATAAATAGGAGACTGGTCACTCCAGTATGAGTATGTTGATCGTTATGGTCAGCTACTGTCGTTTATCAACAGAAAATAGGATGCTTAATATGTCAGAATATGCATTACTATTTTTAGTAACAAATTTTTGAAGGGCATAAGTTTCTGTTTTTCAAAAGTAAAAGGTGAATGCGTTTCGCGAGAGAGGAGCTTACTACTCCTCAATTAATCGCTTAGCTGAGAATTCTCTGTCAGATCTTTCTTGAATGCGAGGTTGCAGGAGTTGCAGCAGAAACTAGATGCCAAGAGAGATTCAGTCGTTGTTTGAATTAGCCGCCAATAACTTCCAATCACATGCAGCTCAGTCTAGAACTGAATGTGACACCTTCAAGTATATATCCACAGGAAAAAGCCACGTAGATTGATTACCGCTTCTGCATAAACCAGAAGTTCATTTACTGCTCCATATGATGGATGCATTGTGTTACCTGAGTTCATTCCAACCAAACACATGGTGGCTGATATTCTTACAAAGCCCCTTGACTTTACAAATAAAGTGCTAAATCCAAATATTCTTCAATAAACAGAATATCGGTTCATGATTGAATGTGAGAGAGGCAGCAACTGACCATAACGTTAGTTAACGGGCCTGAAGGGCCCGTCATGACAAATTGAAGGGCTCTCCCTCCCGGACTCGCCCTTACAATTTGTCATAACGGGCCCTTTAGGCCCGTTATCTAATACATCGAATACATTTGAAATTGTGATTATTGGTCCAAATGTAGTCCAATTGACGTCCATATACAATTGTAGCATTTTGAAATTGTGATTTAAAATCATATTGTTGTATATGCTTTTGATGTGCATTTGAATAGTTGTTTTGATGTAGCATATCGATATTAAAGTCATCGAAAATAATGACGGGAAAATATAATGTTGTGCTCGAAAGAATTTCATGCGATGTTTGAATAAAAAATGTCATGTTCAAATGCGAAATTCTATATAACGTTATAACACAGACACACCATAGTAGACTGTTATTTTATATGGTGCATAAACTTTCTACAGTTTCTATATAGTGTGTTGTGTGTTTTTTGAGTTGTCGATCTTTCATATGTTATAGTTGTTTCTGCAAATTTGTAATCATCCAATGTATGAAACAATGGAGCAAGGTACGTGTGCTTGTGAGCATTTTTTGTTTCTAGTGAACAAAGTATATGCGATGACATTAAGTTTGGATCGGCACAAATATCAACAACATGATTTTGTAACGATTGAGTATTCATTGAGTGAACAATAAGATGTGTATTGGAACCAATTTGTGCATCGAGTATAGACATATGCCATTTAGGAGAAATACAAAGTCAACGACTTTCGATTTACACATTCCAATTGAGCTTTAAATTATTTACTTGCGAAGGCAAAATAAAAAATAGGTAGTGTTTATCACGCTTCAAATCATGTTTGTTTAATCGAATCTTTAAGAGTTTTGTGACATTGTGTTCAAACTTTGTTTGATTGATAGTCTTTAGAACCCACAATGGATGAGTACTCATCAAGGATCAAATTCTCCTCCTACTAAAGTAAGCAAATTTCTCATAAGTAACCAAATTACCTTTATGAAAATGTCTGTGATATTTACACAATCTCAAATAAATACTGGAGTAAACAAATATAGCTTTTCAAATAAATGATCTAAATCTTTGATTTGTTCAATTGATCGAGAATTACTCATCATTTTAAGAATCATCACATTTTCTTATAATCTTCTAATGACCATTAAGTATTAATTTATGATTCGTCAATCATAAACAACTAGAATCTTATTTTCCGTCGATCTTAATTTATAGGATTCCAAAACCATAATCATTAAAAGATACTGGAGTATATGTGCATCATACCACTCAGGACATATAAGAATCATTTTGAAATTTTTCTCCTAAGGAAAATTATTGGATTCCAAGAATATTCTTCCAACCAAATTCTTAACTAGCTTATGAGTTATCCAAATTATAAAGCAACCAAATAATTAAAGACCATTTTAATACCTGTTTTTAACACCATAAACTTTATACAATCACCTAGAACAACATCTAGAGATTACAAAGTTCTGTTGGATTCTAACTGAACTTAGTGGTTATCCTTTATATTAGTTAAACTTTGTCATCCTATATGAGCTCACTGGGATACAATCAATAACTTGGGATATATTTCTCATTCAAGAAATATTGCATATCAAAAATTTCCTATATTATATGCACACAACTTTTATTGTTAAGTCATGATGACTCACAAAGCATGTGTCTTATAAGCAATATAGATCAAAATAAATAGTTCCTGGTGATTTTCTTCACACCGCTTATTCAAGCAATTAGCTTCTAATCAGGAGCCAATTACTCAAGTCAATTGCCAATGATTTAGAAATCTCAAATGTCTAGGTGCCAAATTCTTAAATCCCGGAACAACACCACATTTAGATCATCTTCTAAACCATAACTAATGTAAGGAATTTACCCTTTCCACATAAAGAGACAGTAACCTGCAAGTAACTATTCTGAACATTACTTATTCATATGTCTATGCACACTGACTAGTTTAAGTATACAATATAAACTCAGTACATAGGAAACACATAGTAGATCCACAAAATTAGGACGTACGTAACCAACATATCCAACTATGTTTCTATACATAAACATAGTCTATAGACTAGCAGATTCATCCATAATCCACATATGTTACTCACATAACTCACTGAGAATCTTGCAACTAAGCTATCAAAAAACTCTATTTCTCAAGAGTAAATAACACATATGGGAAATCTTTGAAGGGAATAATTCCACATCACAAGTTTTCCAACCATCTAACCATCTTACTAACAAATTTTTTTCTCAACCAATCAACCTACATCAGATCTTAGTATTCAAACCAAGATTAGGACAACTTATACAGACATGTTTGGACATAAGATTAAGATTAAAGCTTTATTTCCACCTGATCCAATCCATAACAAAATGGTACTTGGCACTGTTGGGAACAACTGAGACACACACAAGGTGGTCTGAAAAGCCGCAGCGAAAGATAGCCATCGCCATAACAAAGAAAATACGATGGACAATCGTGTTGATAAGCGCATGATACTACTTACAGAATCAAATCAGTTGCTATGGTTCTGAATACTTTTACTCTCTGTCTATGATCTCTAACTCTGAGTCGGATACTGGAACCAGTTTTGGTTGTTTGACCTTTGTTGTGGATACTGATCGATTGATCAATTTTTGATAATGTCTTTCTTCCGATCGCTCATTTTCTTATATAGTTGTAAGAAGATCTTATTTTATTCTAATTACAGAGTCTAAAAGATCATCAACGGTCCTAGTACTAATCCGTAGATCGGTTATTACAAGAGAGCGTGAAGACGTAAGTTAAAGACTACGGTATCTGGTGTAACTCTGTAATAACTCGCATTCCTTGCATTACTCAAAAATCTTTCCATTTCTCGGGTGCCCGAAATGGCTCAAAATTCTCGAATGGAACACCTTTGTCGCATTTTTCGCAAATACCTTTTGTGCTCAAAATGGTTGAAAATTTAAGTAGATGACTTTGTCGGATTTTGAAGATTGCAAGTAAAAACGCGAATTGTGCGACAATCAGTTCATTTCTACAGACTGCTTTGAGAGAGTGATTTACATGAGTGAATTGGAGGGCAGTTAGGATGAGTAGAAGTAAGATTAACTCCAACACTCCCCCTTAAGCTTACTACTACGAATCTGAATCAAAATTGAGATTTAAATATCTACCAGAGTAGAATGTTTCTCTCTTGAAAATGGTTTTGCAAAATATCAGCCAACATATTATCTGTATGATAGTAACTTGGTACAACATCTTTATTTTGAACCCTCTCTCTAAGAAAATGAAATTGAACTTCTATATGTTTAGTTCTAGTATGAGTTTGTGGGTTCAAAGATAGAGCTATGTGGCTCTGATTGTTGCACTCGAGAATAGTTGGACTGATCTGCCAAAATTGCAGATCTTGTAACAACCTTCTAAGCCAAATTATCTCCTTCACTACTGATTCTATAGAGGACAATAATATGCATTTATGCTTTCTACTGTGGACTTTCTGGTATCAACGTCTCCTGCCCAATCTGAATCCGAATAGGTGACTAATGTAAGTGCAACTTCTGTATTGCCATTATAGCACAAATGATAGTGCTTCGTAACTTGAATGTACTTCAATATTCTTTGCAGAGCCTTCCAATATTGTAGACCTGGATTGGACATATATTGTGACAGTACCACATATGCTAGATCAGGTCGGGTGTAGATCATAGAATACATGATCGATTTGATTAACAACTGATAAGAGTATTTGCACATTTTTTTCTGTTCTGCTTGAGTTCTAGGGCACATGTCTTTCGATAGTTTGGATCTTGGATCCATAGGTGAGTCTATCGGCTTACAGTCCTCCATGCCATATCTGCAAAGTACATTGATTAAATAGGATTCTTGGCTTATACCAAATAGGTAACAAACGGGATCTAAAATAGTCATCTCAAATTTTGTTGAAAGGAAAGATTTTGTTTCATGTAGTAACTGATTTGAGTTGTTGATAATTAGAAAATCATCAACATACAAGGCTATTATAACATAGGGCCCCAGGGTTTTCATATTGATGTAATTACTCTTTTTTTTTTAAATGAAAATAACTATAATGTTGACATGATTACGTGAAAAATCATAATAACGATAATAAAAAATGACCTGTTGGTGGCATGTAGACCGGGTGGTTCAGTAAACAGCCCGTCGGGCTTACCAAAGAAACCCGTCGGGACCGCTGGGTGCTCTCTAACATAGCCCGGTGGGCATTTTCACTATTAAAAGTAGGCCATATCCCACCATGTTCCTCACATTTCAACTTTCTAATCCTCTTGCTTCCTAATATTTTACTTCCTAATCTTCTTGCTTGCGATTTTATTTGGGTACAACAATAATTCAAGGTAGTTAGATTTAATATTTTGTACGTTTAATTTAGATATCGCTTTTTGATTATACAATATCTTAAAAATTTTGATCTAGTGTAGTTATTTTTCATGTTTGTGATTATTTTAGATTCATTTTTGGTGCATGGCTTATTTTATTTGCAACTAGGGCCCAAGTCATTAGGAAACAACTTAAACTATTTAATTAGTGTGCTCATTGGGCTGTGCTTACACGCAAGAAGCCAGTGCCTCGCACTTATTTCTCTACTATAATATGGCGGGGCCCACTTGGTAAGGCTTGGCCAACAATAATTCTAGTGGTGGGACCCACTAATTTATTATTGTATAGGAAATATCCACAACAGGGTCCTCGGCCCAAAGTAGTGTCGGTCCCTCAACAGTTGTCTGCATTTGTCGTAAAGGAGCGATGTTAAGACAATGAACTTGTGCAAGTCATTCTAAATGGACTAAGTAAAGATTACTCTAATCTAGTCCAAAGTTTTTCCATTCAAAATAAGCTACTTACTATTGGAAAGCTCCATAATGTGCTTGTGGCCGAAGAGAGTAGGATGCTACACCTCAAATCAAGGATGGGATCTATGTCTTTGCAAGACCTTAGGGCCTTGATCGTCCTTCCAGTCTCCTTTTTTGCACGCTCCTTGAAGATTCTGAAGCAATTGAAGGCTTCTGATTTCTTCTTTATAAAGTACACCATAGTCCTTCTGGAAAATTCATCAATAAAAGTTATAAAATACTTAGCATCCTTCAGCGAAGGATTTTTCATCGGGCCACAAATGTCTGAATGTACAATGTCGAACAATCCTCTAGCAATATGCTGATGGCTTGATTTAAATGGTTTCCTAGTCTGTTTACCAACTAGACAGTCTTGACAGATAGGTAACTCGACTTTATCACGAGGATAGTTGAGATCAAGAACAATAGATTGTCTAGACATTTGTTGTACAGCAGTATGATTCAAGTGACCAAGTCTATAATGCCAAAATGAACTTTTATTTGCATGAATAGAAGTACTGAGCGCCTGACTAGAGGAAAAAAAGCCATGACTTAATTTATACAAGTATCCATGCCTCTTTTCGAGTGCTATAATCTTGCCTGTCCTATCAACTACTTTGCATTGATCACATTCGAATTCTACTCTATGTCCTAGATCTGTGATTCTGCTTACAGAGAGCAGATTCGTAGATAAGTTTGGTACATACAGGACTTTAGAAAGTAGCTTAGACTGAACATTTGCAAAGCTTAATCTTACAGTACCTTCACCTTTAATAGCTTGTGTGCTATAGTCGCCAAGGTGAACATATTTCTGGGTACTGTAAGGTGTATAGGACTTGAAACAGCCAATAAGGCTGGTCATGTGCTGAGTGGCTCCGAAATCCAGGAACCAAGAACTGTCGCCTGATGCTCCTTGATGGCTGGTCATGAAGACATCATGATCCGCTTTTTGAATAGGCTGTGGAGCTTCTGTAGCTGCATTTGCCACTTGATTCGACTGTCCCTTGTTGTTGTTCTTTGCTTGCAGTATCCGGCAGTCTTGAATTCCGTGGTTGTTTCGCTTGTAGTTTTGCAGAACAACTTCTTCGTCTGCGGATTCGACTGTTCTTTGTGATGTGCTGGTTTCTGGTCTGGCTTTGATTGCTTCGGGCCTTTCTTCTTCTTCTGCTTAGTCGTGCTCTTGTTGGTGTATAAGGCATGAGAATCGGCTGAGGAACTCGAGGCTTCGTCCCTCCACGTGTCTTCCTACAACAACATAGTAATGACTCTCGAAAGAGTCAGTTCTGGATGTGTCGTGATGATCATCACCCAGCTGTCGTAGTTGTTCACTGCGTCTTGACCCGTGCGGCACGACTAAAATTAGTGCAATTTTCACAGCTAAAAATCCGCAAACCTTGAATTTCAACAATTGGCTTGTAAAACTTTCAGTTCTTTGCGAGTACCATATCCGATTACACTTTTATTTTTTGCGAGCACCATATCCGACAAAAAGCAACCGACCCTAAACCCTAAACCCTTGTGGCATGTCATAAATCAGTGCAATTTTCGGAGCTAAAAATCCACAAACCTTGAATTTCAACAATTGGCCAGTAAAACTTTTAATTTTTTGCAAGCACCATATCCGACAACACTTTTCAGAAGCAACCAACCCTTACCCTTGCGGCATGTCCAAAATCAGTGCAATTTTCGGAGTTAAAAATCCGCAAACCTTGAATTTCACCAATCAGCCCATAAAACTTTTAATTTTTTGCGAGCACCATATCCAACAACACTTTTCAGAGGCAACCGACCCTTACCCTTGTGGCATGACCAAAATTCGTGCAGTTTTCGGAGCTAAAAATCCGCAAACCTTGAATTTCAACAATCGGCCCGTAGAACATTTAATTTTTTGCAACCATATTCGACAACACTTTTCAGAAGCAATTGACCCTTACCCTTGTGGCATGACCAAAATCAGTGCAATTTTCGGAGCTAGAATTATGCAAACCTCTAATTTCAACAATTGGCCTGTAAATTTTTTGATTTTTTTTGCAAGCACCATATCCGACAACACTTTTCAGAAGCAACTGACCCTTACCCATGTGGCATGACCATAATCAATGCAATTTTCGGAGCTAAAAATTTGCAAACCTCGAATTTCAACAATTGGCCAGTAAAACTTTCAATTTTTTGTGAGCACCATATTCGACAACACTTTTCAAAAGCAATCGACCCTCACCCTTGTGGCATGACCAAAATCAGTGAAATTTTCGGAGCTAGGAATCCGCAAACCTTGAAGTTCAACAATTGGCCCGTAAAACTTTCAATTTCTTGCGAGCACCCCAACACTTTGCAAAAGCAAATGGCCCTCGTGGCATGATATGTTCCTAGCTATTTTACCAACGCCATCTTCTACGCTCTAAATCCTAGCCCTAATTTTAGGATTAGCAGCTAATCCGTGATTATTAGCTTACATCTCCCCTAAGCCCTTGATTAGACCATGAGATTACGCTAATCACGGACTGATGGTGGAGAGCCAGCCAAAGGTACGAGATAAAAGAAAAGGCCCAGACCATGCGGCTCAATGACACGATTGCTTCACTCCGCGCAGTCGGATTTCTGACACGTGTCATATCGCCACGTGTCCAGTTTTGTGGCTTCGATGATGGAAACGTGGCAGGATCTGAGCGTTTATTGGATAAATCCGACGGTGGAGCGGTGAACTCCATAGCTCACGATTGAAAATGAAGATGGGAGAGAGATGTATCGAGATAGCGAAACTGAAAACTGAGGCCAAAATGCGAGGATCGAAGGAAGGATCGAGGATCGTGAACGTGAAGACTGATTGAATCTGATCAGCAAGCTGATAAATGATGCTTATGCACCTGTTTGAAGGAAAATTAGCTATCGAAGCATGTATGATATGAAAGGTAAGGCAAGGAAATCCTTGGATAATTAATGACAGTTTTTGCAGTCTTAAAAGCTTGCTTTCTTGATCACAAACAAGACGTTTCTTGAACACAAACAAGACGCATGAGACAGCCGTTGCATGTGTGCTCTAGTCTTGCAGCAGCTCTGTGATAGTTGGCAAATTGCAGTGCGATAATGACCGCGGCACTGCTTCTGTCTCATGGCACTCCATTGATTCACTCAGGTGACTTCTGGTCTTCCTTCTTCTTGCCTGGAAATTCCAGACAATGTTTTGCTTTCACTGCTTTAGGCCTCTCCTTGTTTTGTTAGTGAAAATTATAAGATCTAGTGGATAATGCTGTCGAGGCTCAAAGATAGGAGGCTTTTTTATGCTTATTGATGGTTTATCAGATATTCTCGATGTCCTTTCTTATGAAACTGTAACTTATTTATGCGTGTGGATGTACCATTATACAGCTGATGTGTTGTGTCTATTGTATGAGATTTTAACACTCCGACACAATTATCATTATTGTAGGATTGCTTATCTGCTGTTAACTGCCATTAATTGAGAATATGGACTAGACTAGTTAATAGGGGGCAGTTTTGTTCCAAAAACACATTCCCGTTCATGGCATTTGCTATTAACGACAATTATCTAAGAATGTAGTCTAGGCTGCTTAATATTGAACGATTTGTTTGCAAAACGCTTTTCCATTCATGTCAGTTTCTGCCTGTCCTGTTTTTTAGAAGCAAACAGTACAACCGCGAAATTTTATCTTTTGCATGTACGCATAATTTGATTCAGGGCTCGGTTGTTGTTCATAGCATCGGATGGAAATGCTTGTTCATTTGCTGTTAGCAACAATTATATAGCAATATAGTCTAGGCTAGTTATTAGGGAGCATACTTGTTTGCAAAACACTCTCTCACTCATGGCATGGAGCTGCAGTCTCGCCTGACTTTTTGAAAGCAATAAGTTCAACCGAGAATTGCAATCTCAGCAATGCGTATGATCATTCAAGGTTCCCGTGCTGTTCAGGGCCTCGGATGGAAAAACTTGCTGTACGAAAGCTCGGCGCGGTTGGAGAAGGCGTAAACACATTGGCAACTTCTATTGAATATTCTCTTAATGCAAGAAATTTTCAGCGTAGAAGGATATATCCAGAGAGCCACTGGCAGGAAAGATATTATGCAAGCGATGCGATGATGCTTCATAATATGAGTAGAAACAAAGTCAGGGTGCCTGGTGAGGCATGCACAGCAAACATGGAAAGGACGTCTTCTTCATTATATTGTAGCAGCAGCTGCAGCAGAAGCATTATCATAAAAAGAAGTAACAGCAGGCGGAGTCTAATAGCAACCATTTATCCTCTCGTATACCAGTGCCCTCACATAACAAGGAGCAGGAAGTCTGGTTTGTATGGCAAATTACAATCTGCACGCTCTGAAAATGTGACAACGGAAGATCTAGAATATGAATCAAGTAACGCGCCAACTGAACGTACAGATAATTCGCAATCGACTGACAGTCCGAAATTATTAACCAAGGTAGAGACTCAGGCTGAGGTCGTTTTGCCTGCTCAAAAAGGGGCAGTTCTGCCTTGGTGGAAAACGCTGCCGAAGCGCTGGTCGATTGTGCTGCTCTGTTTCTTTGCCTTTCTTCTGTGTAACATGGATCGGGTAAATCGCCTCAAATTTCTTCCTTCTTTTTGCAAAAAGCATCAAAATGCACAATATATACACTGTACACTCGACCCTCCAACTCGAATACTGATGCTCTTAGGTTAAAATCTTTTATATGTTCTCTTGCTTGTTTAGTATCAATTTCTTTACTGCCTTGGCCATGTCCCGGCAGCGGCACATAAACCCAAACTCAATATTGTTGAGTCACAGCAATTGATCTTCTTAAGATGAATATCCCCACTTGGGAGGATATATTTTAGACCAATCACCTGGATGCTAACCACGTGTTGCAAATTGCCACATGAAAATTTTTCAGTGGTTGATGCATATGTGACAAATCTGGAAAAATCCAACCGTCTTGGGCTTGAAATTCCATCATCTGTTTAGAGATGAGCCTCAGCACACTGCACCCAAATTTTAATATAAAGTATGCCTTTGATATCCTCTGAATGAAATACTTTGCTACTGAGCTACCGAGTGTCGCAATTCACCACATACATTCTCCAAAAATCACAAATGAACATCTATTTTGATAAACAACACGAATAAATGATTTGAAAGTTTCAAGCCCCAGTATTCTATACATAAACAGAGAGACACGTGCATTATGGGATACCCTTTTCGTCCCTTAAGGTCGAGAACTCTACTCTAGCCAGCCACACAGAGGGGACATACAAGAAAAAGGATGATGAATAAGTTGAGTTTAATAATAGGATGGTGGATACTTGTAACCACCAGTATCCGCATTTATGAACTCAACCATACTAGTATTTGTAGCGACCACTATTCTTGATAAAAGCATCAGAGCATATTTGCCATGGACTTCCCCATACTATCCGCGGGGGCTTGCATGGATGGAGTACCGGTAGGTGAATTAGTCCCAATTGCACTAGGATTATGGTTGTGGCTAGACATCGGAGGATTAGGGCTATCATGGGGTGACTGGAGTGTGACGGGTGGACTAACATGGATTTCAACATGCTCATCGGCCATAGCAGAAACATTATGGAAAATAAATAGGAAAGAGAAACTTTTGTTCTTTTTTTCAAACAGAAAGGAAAATAAATCTTTTCCACAAAGAGGGAAAAACTATAAAAATCTCTCTCTTTCTCTTTTTCTTAACCAATGGCAACAAAAGATGATAAGGAGCAGTAAAAAGGAAAAATTTACTCAATGTATGAAAAGATCCAATGATACTTCCCTGCTACCGTGATAAAAAAACTCCAAAATCTTTTAGCTACAACAAATTTCGACCTGAAAAAAATGGCCCCCTTGCCCACAACTCATACAATACACAACAGGGCGATTTGCAAAAAAAAAAACGTTTCGAAGATTGTTAGGACAATGATTTACCAACCAGCGTGATGTGCATTTGTAGCCCGAGAAAAACAATGGATTTTAGCCCCAAAAGTGCGATGAAGGTTGCCAATCAAGTGCACTAGAGGGCGGTCAATTTCCAGTATGCACAATGTTTATTCTTTTCTTGATTTCTGGGCTGGTACAGCAGCGATTTAGTGCCAATAAAAGTTCGGAAAGGATCAGTCATGGATTCTGAGGTGTAGTAAGATGCTACAAGGGAAAATTTGCCCCAAAATGAAGAAAAACCCTGTTAATTTGGCCCTTGTTGTGGTGTCAGCTAACCTTCTGCCCAGTATTGATTTGAAAAACATGTTGGCTAGCTCCTTCACCAGCGATTTTGCAATAGCAATTGATTTCTGACCTTCCTTCCCCACAAATTCTTCAAGAAAACCAAGAAAAAAGCATTCTTCCATTCTCTCTCTAGAATGGGCTAGTCTCTCTCTAGAACGCGTTCTCTTTGGGATGTAATACCAATGTCACAAACTCCTCTTTTCAAGCTCGTGAGCCTAGAAGGCTCGTGTGAAGAATGATCCTCCCCTTTTAAGTCCAACTCTGTGTTATTCCTGTCACCAGGCACATGGCATCCAATAGTGGGTGATCAATCCACTTGATGTGGCTACCTGTGACCCATGAATATTGAGTGACTCATCACATGTCCTGCCATTGACTTGTGACCCACTTGGTCACCCCAGTTACTCGTGGCTAGCATCTCGTCACTGATAGCCAAGATCCCAACGGTCACAATTCTCCACTTCTTTGATAGTTTGTCAGGGTGTAACACGAGGTCATAACTTGTGAATCACGAGTCCTTACTTAGGCCAGGTGTCCTCTTCAATTACCGACCTTCACCAATCCTTGGCCTCAGGCCCTCTAGTAATGGGCCATGTCGAGTTCATAGTATAGCTGGAGTGAGCTCTAACAGAGAAGAAGAAAGCTTTACTTATGTGCAAGGGAGAGATATTAGCCCACTTTGACTCTGGAAGTCTTGTGCACCAAGCCTCTGTGGCATACATAGGTGTGGGTGAGACAATAGTGTGGAATAGTCCCCATGGGGGGGGGGTCACATGACTACATACGATAGTTCATCTACAGAGCTTCAATTCAAAAAATATTGTTGGGCTGCTTTGGAGTTGAATTGGACTTTTACATGAGACATTATCTATATAGATGGATACAGTCAAATTCTCAACAATACCCGCCTACCTGGACTCTAGATTATCTCATAGACTTCGGATTGCATTGGTAGCGCTTCAAGTTTCATTGCATCAACTACCACTAGAGATAGGGCACTACTAGGGAGTTTCTCTACTATGAGATGCATGGGAGATACTATTGCCATTTTTGAGGTCAGTTGGTGTCAGGTAACATTGCACTCCTTTTTCTCCTACACAGACTAGTGATGTGTTTCATCATACATGACAAGACTATGATACCGAAGTGGGCTACCCAACCTTGCACCCCACGACATCACATTATAGACCGCACACTTCACCGTGTTGCCCCATGCCCACCACATCTAGTTGTTTGGGGATGATTGGCTAGAGATTCCAAATCAATACCGATCACTGGCACTTCTATCACCACCATCAGTTCCTTTTTCTGTCCTCATGGACCACTACTTAGTCCTATTGCGACATATGAGTTACATTGATTATATCGGTTATCCTAGTTACATTGTTATATCTAGTCTAGTAGTTCATCCTTGCTTATTTAACTTGTTTGATCATGATGTTTATGCTTAGGTCTATTCAGCTCATTAATTAATTAGTTCATTACACACTCCCTTGTTATGTTACACACTTGACGTTTTATCTTATGTACTTATTGGTACCCTAAAGACTTTAATAAATCTCTCTCTCTCTCTCTCTCTCTCTCTCTCTCTCTCTCTCTCTCTCTCTCTCTCTCTCTCTCTCTCTCTCCCCCCCATTTTTAGTATGAGACAGGCTGTTGTTGCTAGGGTTAGGAAAGGTCATGTGTCCTTGGTTAGTCTTGAGTGCTTCTGCTTCAAGAAGTATGTGCTCAAGATCCTAGAGTCCTATGCATACTAAGAAGGATGGTATTCCAACTTAGAAAATGCACAAGAGGAGACGAGTGCCAACCATGGATGACGTTCCGTATTGGAATTTGAAGATCTAAAGGAGGTGACTTGTTGTGTATAGACGATAAGTCTAAAGATGGCCTTCATCTGGATAGGGGATATTGCAAACTTTGCAATGATAATGGGATAGGTTTTTATTAATGTCTACGAGATACTCCTTATGTAGGGAAGACTACAACATGTGTGCATAAAAGGCTATGGGATTTTATTGATGTCTATGAGACCCTTAGGTTTATAAGGCTGCAACATTCATTTCAAGTGTGCATAAAAGTTTGGGACGCCTTGGAAGTGACTGGTCTCCACCACAAGCTGATGGGAGGAAACCCGAAGCCATCCCAAAGTGAATCTAAGGCAATGAAAAAGTCCAATGAAAAAGTCGTGATTTCAAATATTGTGGATGGAATGGGAACGCAACTGTATCCAACTCCAAGAAAGGAGTCCAATAGAAGTCAGGTTTGACTGTTAGCTGGCCTTGCCATACTTGTTAAAGATCAGCATGGTAAATGGATTGTTTGATAAAAAATTGGTGAGACCCTGCGGGAAGGCATGAGATGGAGATACCAAATGTGTCCAAAAATCGGGAGGCATGGGAGTATCACGAAAATCGATACCCTTGACTATGGAGCTGTTGTGAAGAGGTAAGTGCCATGCGTGAATATTTTGTCTTGTCATCTGGAAGCTCCAAAACTTGCATATATACAATACACTGGAAGATGTTGTCAACCTATAGCGGTGAGACCACAAACTCTACTAAGATGATCTGGTGGAAAGAGTAAAAAAGATGGCACTTACTTGGGGCATCTCTCTTGAAGCAAAACCTCTCCAAATGGACCAGGGAGGCATGACCCGTCAAAGTCTAGCTGTAGTTGCTAGCCTCATGCTGAAAATGGGGGGAATACATTAAAGAGTATCCCCAAGTAAGTGCTTAGTGTAAGATGATACCACCTCCGAAGGTTGGCCATCAATTATAAGCTCTTGTCTATGCATGAAAGTCCTAGAAGCATAGAAGACAATGATCTTTGTGCTCCTGATGTTAACTCCACAAACCCATCTGGTATAGAAGGAATGGGGGTCATCTTGATGTCTCTACAATCCCTCTTTACTTGAACCACATGATCTGTATATAGTGACATAAAGATCAATATGTGACCTAGTTTGCAACCCAAGCTGCCACCTTGATCAATGACCCTCTCCAACTTGTCAACATACCATTCAAAGAGTGTAGGTGCGAGGGAACACCCTTGCTTCACCCCAATAGTGCTCCAAATGTGCTCTGAGATACCGGTGTCACTCCTTAAACACCCCTAGGAGCCGTAAAGGTGGAGCTGCAAACTTTGCCAAATGACCTGATGTGGGATGATAGGATTAGCTAGCCCGTATCATGCATGATAGCATAATAATCTGTAGGCGTGAAATATTGGCCCATTTAGAGGAGGTGGGACCTGTACATCATGTCTCTGTTGTATATAAGACTATGGGGGTAACAATAGTGACACTTACTTGGGGCATCTAGATTAAACTGTATAGGGCCAATAAAGAGCATGTCTAGATAAGTGTAGGATGATACAATCTCCAATGGTTGCCGATCAAAGATTAGCTCATTTCACTGCATGAAGGCCCTGGATGTATTGAGGACCATAACCTCAGCATAAAGAAGGATGGCAATCAAAGATCATGATAGTACAATAGTTGCATGGATCCATGTGGTCACTGGTTTTGTGAATGGGATGGATGATGTTAGTGCGATAGGGTGAAGGGGAACTAGAGACAATCGTGTGGTTGAGCAGAGTGGATAGCATATTAGGTCAAAGTATACCTATGGCTTGGATTAGTAATTCCAACTTAAGGTCCTTGATGTCTATGATATGACGAGTCTTCATTCTTGATGACCTCCAGGACCATGTCAGAGGTGAAGAAGGTGAGCTCACATGGACAAGGAGAGATGGAGATGGGTGTGTTAGTGGGTATCGTGTATAGTGTAGTGGC
The DNA here is from genome assembly GCA_029204225.1 of Diphasiastrum complanatum. Taxonomy (NCBI): domain Eukaryota; kingdom Viridiplantae; phylum Streptophyta; class Lycopodiopsida; order Lycopodiales; family Lycopodiaceae; genus Diphasiastrum; species Diphasiastrum complanatum. The sequence continues at coordinate 28,775,434 of CM055109.1, read as the reverse complement.
GTAGGTAGTCCAAGTATGTAGGTCTTCAAGACGAGCTGCTGGAGCACAAGGGATGAACTCATGCCAAAAGGCACCTTTGGAGGCGCTAAAAAGAGAATCAACAAGGTGTTTCCCTTCCCGCTCTTTGCAAATGCACTTTTTATGGTGGAATGTATAGTGGAGAGATTGATGGGCAATATGAATAAAGTGTGGTTCGTGTATGCGTGCATGGATTACTTGAAGATGTAAGGAATGACACTCATTGTCAAACCAAGGAGCTTTATGGGACGAGGTAATGTGGGTGCCCATTGATGAGGGTTGGATGGAAGGATAGTGAAGCAGCAGTGCGAAGGTAACTCCCATATCATCACAATCAATGGCCTGTATGTGTAATTGGTCAGCAACATCATGGAAATCAACCTCTCTCAAGGTGCTAAAGTAACCAGTGAGAAGAACATACCTCAATTTGTTTGTGTATCTAACAATGTCTATGGAAAGATTAGCATAAGGAGAGCCAACACCATCCACAAAGGAAGAAGCTTTTGGAGGAAAATAGCACGTTCCAACAAAAGATCTCTATTCAATCCAATGCCCCATTTTGAAAGGTGAACCCATAAGTATCATGCATGTTCATTATGTTTGATGACCTCAATGATGGGATATATTGACTCTTTGTATGAGCATGTGACCCCATCAGAATCTTTGCCACTTGCGGATCTCATCTTTGTCTTGTATATTGAGTCCCAACCACCCGTGGCCTAGGAACATAGGTGAATCTCTTACTCTTGGCTTTTATGAGTATCCATGAAAAGGAACAGATCCCTCCCTATAATAAATCCATAGGGTCTCCAGCAGTAGACAACAAATGTATCAAATGTTTCATTTATGCGTAAGTGAGAGTTACATAATGTCAAATATATTTTCTAGAAAGGTTTATTCACGTGAAAGAGTTTATTTTTGATGTATAAGCCATTGGCTTGTAGTGACATGTTTACAATTGTTTTGAAATGAGTTTGTTGGACTTGTCTCCTTGTAGAAAAGTAGTCATATTTTTGTTAAAGTATGAGGGATGTTATTGATAATGATCTTATGGTGCAGGTGAATATGAGTATAGCAATTTTGCCCATGTCTGCAGAATATCATTGGAATCCTACAACAATTGGACTTGTACAATCATCATTCTTTTGGGGTTATCTCCTTACACAGGTAAATTCTCATGAAGGTTATCTTTTTTGTAACTACCATGTGTTCCCTTTCCAAAGCTAATTTTAATCTTATTGTCTGTGGTCTCATATATTTCAACATCAAGTCCTTTAGTTTATTGAGTTTTCCACAAAGAGAGAGAGAGAAAGAAAGAAAGCCTTATTAACGTCTTTTTCTATATTTCTATCCTCTAATGATCAACTATTTATACTAATGAGGAATGTCGCTTAGGCTTATCCCATTAGGGCAACTAATTAGGTCGCAGGTCGCAATTGGAGCTTACCCACAATGCGATGTCATCCATCTAGTTAGGACTTCCTGGAAACTCACTTGCTAACCAACTTGGGTAAGTCGTTATATTCATAACAGACAAAATAAAAAACTGTCAGCCTTTGACAACTTTGATAGTTTGTTGTTGTCAAATTCACCTGTTAAGCTATTCTCATGTATTTCTGTAGACTGTGTAGAAACACGAATAAAATTGTAGAACTGGATAAATGAATGGATGTAGATTAACTATAGGAATATGGGAGAATAGTCCAACAGTTATGAGTGCCTTTGTATCGATTACTATGTCTTGAATAAGCTTATTATCCATCATCAAGAATCAAATCCCTCGTATGCATGATATTTTTGACCGACTTGATAAAGCTGAGATTTTTTTCAAGATAGATCTCTATTTTGGATACCATCAAACTCATATGTATCCTGCAAATGAGTATAAGATTGCCTTTTGCACCCACCCTTCAGTGTCTCAATGGGCCCTCTATTTTTCAAAATTTATGAATAATATCATTCATTCACTCCTTGGCATTTGTGTCCTTGTCTATTTTGATGATATTCTTGTTTATAGTACCAATTTTCTCATCATTTTTCATTTGACTGCTATTTTCGCATCCTTATTGATGTTAAACGATCCAAATGTTCTTTTGTTGTCACTAAGTTTGTGTTTATAAAATTCCTAGTGGCCATGTTTGCCTTGATTTTGGTAAAATGAAAGTCATTCTTGCATGGCCTATTGCTAATGATGTTTGTCAAGTTCGTATGTTTCTTAGCTTGGCCACTAACCTCCATAACATTCTTCCCCATTTTGCTATTTTTTCGCTCCTTTACATGACTTGCTCAAGAAAAATAGACATTTGTCTCGAGTTCAGCATTGGTCCAGTTCGAGCGTGGTAGTACAATGAATTCCAGCCATCTAGCAAAATGTTGATGGCTTGATCTAAAATGTTTCCTAGCCTGTTTACCGACTATAAAGTCTTGACAGACAGGTAATTCGACTCTCCTATGATAGTCGAGATCAAGTACAATAGACTGCTTAGACATGTGCTATACAGGAGCATGATTTAAGTGACCAAGTCTATAATACCAAAGTAAACTTTTATTGATGTGTACAGAAGTATTAAGAGCCTGATTACAGGCATAAAAGCAATGACTTAGTTTGTACAAGTATTCATGCCTCATTCCGAGTGCTAGGATCTTGCCTGTCCTATTGACTACTTTGCATCGATCTGACTCGAATTCTACTTTGTGTCCTAAATCTGTAATTCTACTAACAGTTTTGTATGCCTCCGAGATTTGGTTGCCAGGACTCTCTCTCCGGGACTGGGCAGGCATTTCCCGCATTCAGGCCACTATGTTGGGTCACATGATACGTGCCAAGACTACCACCCCTCATGATATCCTATGTGCTGAGTTTGCTACTCCTCCGATCATCCTTGAGGGCTTTTTCCGCCTTATTCTTTTTCTTCAGTGGATTCAGGAGATTCGTGCATCTCACCCGGATAGATACATAGTTGCTGTGGTTACTTCTTCACGTGTCCTAGCTGATTCCCATGCCAAGCTATCCTGGTACCAGCAGGCATCTGATCTCTTACGACATCTGGGCATCTCTATCATGGATCTTCTTCGTGGTATGCATTCATATATCCGAGGCTATTTATTCCGTCGATATATCATATATGCAGCAGACTTGAAGCTCCCTCCCACCTTCCCGTATTCGACTGAGCTATTACTAGACACACTTCCTCTCTCTGGATCCTTCTGGTTTGCCATTGTTGCCGCTCTATCTCTCACAGCCCCTATCACATGGCCTGCGCTATCGTCTTGGGCAGTTGCGCATTTCCTCTCATTAGCTTGCTATTGAGGCCGGTCGTGCATGGGATATCCCCCGGGAGCATCGTCTATGTCGCTTGTGCTCGTTGTAGGAGGTGGAAGATGAAGCCCATTTCCTCCTCAGATGTCCGTTGTATTATGAGATATGGGGGAGGTATTATTGTCTCTTTTGCGATGGCCCACATATACTTCGCAGTTTTGTCTCTTATCCTGATACTCATTGCTTGGGACTTCTTGTTCGTGAGATGCTTACTCTCTGTCAGTCTCATCTGCCTGTACCAGATCACCTGGGGTTAGACACCCGGCAGCTGCTTCTCACTGGCTTCTTTCGGACTCGAGCACATGCTGATGACTCTGATGATGAGATTCCTATCGCTGTGCCACCGCGGAAAAAGCCCAGATGTAGTTGGCACTCGCCTCCATCGGGGCCCACTGTACGGTCCACTCAGCGAACACTTCACACTTACTTTCGCTGATATGTACTTATTCTCCACCTAGCCTGGGTTGTGGGCATTGGTACTTTTTCTGTAGCTCTTCTGTTATACCTGGCCCGGGTTGAGTCTTGTCATCTTCGTTCTTATTAGCAACGATATTTCATGCATGAGAAAGAGTATTCTAGCTATCATTTTTGCTACCAAGAAATGGCTCAGTACCTTTTGATAGTTTTACCAACCATCAGTCGTAACGCTATCTTGTCATTATCAGGTCTGTTCTATTGTTAACCAAGAGTTCTTCCATATGGGTCCCTCAACATACTCATTACCCTTGACATCCACCCTAAGCTTTTAGTTGATGCCCACTCATCCCCTATTGGGGTCCACTTTGACTTTAAAAAATCCTGTGACTGCTTCAAAGATCATTTTTATTGGCCATCCATGAAATTTAAACTTGCTAATTTTATCTTTCATTGTGACTTTTGTGCGCAAAATAAATATTGCCAAGTATTTTGGCCTCCTCCAACATTGGCCCATTCCTCACCACGTTTGAAGTGATATTCCTATGGACTTTATCCTTGGTCTCCCTTGCACCCCAACGTAATGAGTCTTGCTTGGTGGTGGTTTAAGGTCCTCAAAAGAAGCTCACTTTATTCTTGTTTAGAGCACTATTATTGTCAAGAAGTGTGGCTATTTATTTTTCGTAGCCTTCCTCATACGGGTGATTTAGCTCTTTATACTGACCATTTTATGGAGCTATCCTTACTCTTTATTGATTTACAGCCTACTAAGCTCATAACCCATTAAATAGCTGGCCTTTGAGGTCCCTTACATGTCGCATCTTTTTGCCCTATGACGCTCACTGATGCTATATCACTTGCTGCTACACTGCAACATAAGTATCTCAATACCTTTGCTTCATCTCGCTTTTCCCATTCCCGCCCCAGTGGCATACCCACTTTTGTTCCCTCCATCCCTGCTTTCTTTGTTTCTACTTCTCCTACTGCCTCGACTTCTACTTTACCTTCTTCGTTCAACCTTCTGTTCCTCGACCTACCTAGAAGGATTGCCACGATTTAGTCATTTGCACTTTTTATATTGAAAGCCAAAGATTTTTTAGTCATGAAGCGGAGTCATGAGTGAAAGAGCATATGCTGTGCGGAGAATTTCAACATACTGTCTACCATGTTCCTTCACTGACATGAAAATCTCGATCTTTTGAAACAATTGCATATTCTCTCACGTAAGGACTGAGATGGTGGCCAGTGGTTTCTTAACGATATGAGACTCTTTTAAAGCCAACCAACTTCCATGTCAAATCTTTTTACCACATGCTTCAGATATATGATATGCTATCTGGAAGTTATTTTTACTGCATGTGAATCTTCTTGGATCAATGTGTATAATCCTTCGAATAGCTGACGCTTTGAACAAAGTCATTATGTTTGAGAGTTTTTCCTGACTAGTACTTGGGATTTGTCCCAGATTATCTGGCACTATACACAAGCTGAAAAAATTCATGGTTTTGTCCCATATTATATGGCACTAGATGTGGGCTGAAGAAAATTCATACATATGGGTATGCTGTATTGACTAATATTGTAACATTGCAGATTGCAGGAGGAATATGGGCAGACAGCATCGGCGGGAAGCAAGTGCTAGGCTTTGGAGTGGTTTGGTGGTCACTTTCGACAATTGCAACTCCTTTGGCTGCTAAACTTGGGCTTCCAGTTTTGCTTTTTGTTCGTGCTTGTATGGGTGTTGGTGAGGTTTGTTTCGAGTGCTCGTGCTCTTGCTGCTCTTCAGGATTTATTAATCAATGTGAATCAGCTTGAAACCGTCTCTGAGATTTATGGCATTCCTAAGTGTTGTTGCCTTCTCTGGCATAACAGTACTATCCCTGGTCGAACTTCTGGATGGCATTGAACTGTCTTGTACTTAAGTTTTGAGTTTGTTATTAAATGACATAGGTGACAAGCCATACTTCGAACTGGTTGAAAGTGGACATGTTGTGGTTTGAGAAAATGCCGATACTCTTCTACTACTTTTCAGTGACAATGAGTTAATGTTGCAATGTTTGGGTGAATCTTAGGGGGTGGCGATGCCAGCGATGAACAACTTGCTTTCAAAATGGGTACCAGTCCAAGAGAGAAGTAGATCACTCGCATTTGTGTACAGTGGCATGTACTTGGGATCTGTATTGGGCCTGGCGTTTTCTCCCTCTCTCATTCACAAGTTCAATTGGCCTTCAGTTTTCTTCTCTTTTGGTTCATTGGGTGCTATCTGGTTTGCAGCCTGGCAGCGCACTGTAAGGGTCCTCCACTTGTTTTTAAGTTATTGCTTAATATGTTGCCTAGATTGTGTATGCTTGTAGTTGGGCCCGTGTGGGATATGGGTCATACACATTGTTAGACAGATGTTTATCATGGTACAGAAGCTGCCAGCCTTGTTCACAGAAACCCCTTTTGATCATTTATCAAGCAACCTTGAAAGGGTTTGTTTGATAACACTAGGTACTAAATTTCTGTGAAGTAGATTTTTCCTTTCTCTGTAAAGTGACTGTTCTCCTCTGTCTAGCTGTTCAATGTGCTATTTAATTGCAAGCTTGTTGATTTGTAGTCTAAGAGTCAAAACAACTGGCTTATATCATTTAGTCATAGATTACAATCTGGCAGTATCCCTGTATCATGAATTCTACGAGATGTATAATACCGAACCTTAAGCCAGAGAGTAGCACAAGAAGGAAGAGCAGGAAGCTTTTGTTCTTTCTGTTTCTTTCTCTGATTTTGTTTTCAGAATAGAAGAAAGTGCGTGTTTCAATTTAGATTTGGAAACCAAGAGTCATTAGGTTTTTCCTCTACTAACAGCTGAAACTAACAATCTCTGAAGTGCTTTTCAGGCCTACAGCTCGCCTGTTGAAGATCCGGATATCAGTGAAGAAGAGAAACAGTTAATTATGGGAGGTGCCCAGCCAAAAAAAACAGTTGAAAATATCCCCTGGAAGCTTCTTCTATCAAAAGCCCCTGTTTGGGCTTTAATTATATGCCATTTTTGCCACAATTGGGGAACATTCATACTGCTCACTTGGATGCCAACTTACTACAATCAGGTCTTTTTCCTATTTTTGTGATTGTTCAAAACATCGTACCTGGTTTGTCCGTAGTATTTGTTTTGTAAAGTAGAAAAAAGAGTTAAGAAGTGAGCAAGTGGGAGCAACTCTCTCTTCTCCTTCTTCTTCTTCAGTATTGTTCCTGTGTGCATGTCTGGTCAGTAGCTTTCTCCTGCTCCCTCTGTTTGCTATCTCCAGTTCTCCCATGCTTCATTGGGGCCAGTGTACCTTCTTCCAGCCCAATGCTTTCCAAAAACCTATAATCCATTGACAAAGGACTACTAAACTTTAAGTTCACTCCCAGAAAAGATTTTGTAATTTTTCAAGCCTACATGTTTGTGTTCCTTCATGTTACAAGCCTTATGATTTTCATATTGTTCTTTTGATCAGATATCCAGTTTTGACTCTAGACCCTAGCCGTCTCTAATTTGGACTCTCAAACGTGGAGTTTGGACTATGGGCCCCTGACCTGATAGGATAGTTTATACAAAGTATGAAAGTCAATTTCATATTTGTTAGTTAGAACTAACAGTTCATGCCAGTTTCATATCTCATCACAAAATACTAATCTACTGTTCACAGCCCCAGTTTTTAGGTTTGTAGCTTGCTGCTTCAGGGTTAGGCCTTGGTCCTTCAAGCTTCAACTGTGTGTGACTTGCTGAAATTTTCTTGAGTTACAGGACTTTAGCAGAATTCCTTGCTTCAAGGCTTGAAGCTTCCCCCTGTTATGTTGATCAAGGCTTGATAGGGCCTGCTGTCTGCTGTTCCCCACCTTGTTCAGGCACCCTGCCTAGGGCCACGGCCCACGCTGCTTGATATACATCTTTACCTAAGCGCAAGGATCATAGCACTTGCCTCCCATCAAGAAATTTTCACATTCTAGTCAAAAAGATTACGAAACATCTTCTGAAGGTTAGCGATTCTTTCCCAAGTTAAGCCTGTTCTATCCTTTCATGCGACTTAATACTCTTAACACGAAGTTTGACGCATTTGTATCTCTCTCATATCAAGTATCTTCTCTGGTTCATGTAGAAGCCCTGATGGCTCCGTAAGTTCAACAAGGGTCTCGTCACCTATCATATTCTTCTAAATCCATGTCCCATTGTCAAAATGTAAAATTGTTTGTAAATAGATGAAATTAATAGGTTCACTAGCTTGAAGTGACGTGCTTATAATTGGCATAGGGGTATTAGGTCTTAGGTAGAGGGTTTTGGATTGACCTCCTAAGTTGTGGTTGACCGGACAAAGGGACATGTCATATGATGTATGGTTGGGCCAATACATGAGTGATAATGGACTGACAGGTTCAGCAACTTTGTATACTTGCCTATGTGTCAAGGTCCCTTTGAGTGGCAAGTGTTGGTGGCTAAGTTACATGTGCCACATGTCGGCTAAGGATGTGCAGGATTTAGCGGGTACTTGAGGGTTTGAATATGTGAGTCTTGGAGAGGCATTTCTCGTTCATTCTTATGTAGCAAAGGTTGGGAGGAAACCTTGCAATAGTGGTTTCATAGGATTATACCATTGTACTTTTTAAAGAGACCAAACAAGTGAAAGTTTTGTGCTTCTATCTTGTGTATTTTAGTTGTAGTTTGTTGCATTAAAACCACCAACCTTCTGATTCGACTAAGTTATGAGCAACCTCTCTTCAGTACCATGTAAGGACCACACATAGGGCAAAAACGTTCCCAGAAATTTTTATCTGCCCCAAAAAAAATAGACTATGTATATTTTTTGCCCTAAAATTGCCCTAAACTGGACCCAGCTGTAACCAAAACACCTGGAAACCTATAAAAATGCAATGCCCTTGATTAGAGCTTTAATCTGATTCCCATATTGCCCACAAGTCCAAAAAAAAAAAAAAGCTTCTTAGAAACGCTCCCTCCCCCAAACCAGAAACGCGGTGCAACTATGGGACTTCAATACCTTGGAGATGACTTAATACATTACCACAACTTTTAAGGTTTCTAGCAAATCAAGAACCTTTAAAAATTTCTCTTTTCAATCTCAAATTCAGCTTTCCACCCTTAGAAACCCGTTCCCATCCTTTTGGGCTGGAATGCACTATACGTTCCGTATAGTGCGTTCCGAAACGTACCAGGTTGGAACGTCTTTTTTTTAAACCAGAAACCAGATATCAAAGTGCCACCTGCTGGCCGTGATCTTCTTTCTTTGGGATCTTCCTTCTTGATAATATATTGAGGGATGCTTTATAATGCATTGAGGGACGCTAGAGATCAGAAATGTTGGAAAACATACAGTTCAAGCAGATTCCTTTGTCAAGAGATTTCTTTGTTAAAAATTATAGCTATTGATGAGTGACCTCCACGGCCAGCAACTGGGGCACCGATCATCAGGACCAGCTCGATCTGTATAGTTTCCTGTGGACCACAATGGACCACCACCACCATATCGGTTACTGTCACGTCCTCCTGGCTCCATCTTTGTTCGTCTCTGATATCTTCTCTGACTACTGCTCACTTTGATCCTAGAATTGCTATCTGCCATATTATATATATCCTAGCTAGAATCGCTATCCGAGCCACGCTATATATCTTGATTCTGTTCCTTAAACTCGATTTCTTTGTTAAAAACTATGCATCTTATCCAAAAGAAAATTAGCCAGGTTCCAGAACGGCCAACTATGTTTCCCTATGCAGGATCACGTGACTACTAGCTCTACATTGATCTTCCTTCATGCTTTTTCAGCATGGTTTACTGGTTGATTCATGCCCTCAAGAAAGTCTCCTGCTACCTATCATTTCTCTTCTCTAACCCTAGTCCAACTGATGCTCGTCTAAAAACCATACATAAGTACAAATGGGCTATATCCCATAGAGAAGTGCTTGGCATTTTTGTAAGCCAACTTTAAAATCAGCAGATCCTCTTTCTAGTTGATTTACCTTCTAATGACATATGTGCTTAGCATATCTCCTGTGACCTAATGGACACTCTCAGTTTAGCCATTAGATTGTGGAAACATAGGGATGTCTACAAATCATGCATCCCTTGGCATTAAATCCTTGTTACCTATTAGGCCACTAGTTAAATTGTCAAAGAATACATCAAATTCATCCAAAAGTTCCTGTAAGTATTTATTTTTCTTCTTTGATGACATGAGTATCCGTCATCAAGTACAAATAAAAGGTTACAAAGAAATACTTGACACTAGCCATTGTCCATTAGTTTTTGAAGCTCTGCACTTAAAATGAGTGGGCTGTTGGGTACCTCATGTTCCTTTCGAAACTCAACTCGTCCTCCTCCCCACTTGAAAGACATGATGTTATGGAAGTAGCTTTTCTGCAGGGTTGGCCTGGCCCCAAACTGTGAAGCCAATCTTGTCCAAGTACCACGTCTGTTCTGCTTAAGTGCATATGTTAGATCTCTATTTGCAACCCACGGTGTCCCAAATATTTGAACTCTTAGCTAAAGATACAATGTACTTACGCTTGCTTGAACAAGAATTTGCAACTTTTTGCCCAAGGCATAATTTACTAAATAATGATTAGCTCACGATCAATCGTGATGTGTACTCTCTTCTCGTTAACCACGGCATGCATGCAAACCGAATCATGAGGTCCAAACTTTCGTGAAGCTTGCAATACACTTGAGGAAAAATGACAAGTATGGGCATCATCTTCATGCAAGATTCTTACTTCATTGAACTTGGATGCAGAGGGGAAATCTACAGTCTAGACACCATGTACCTCTTGCTTGACTTGCCCCTTAACTTTGCCTTACAATAAAAAGATTTTAGCAGCATTCCCCTTCCCCAAATGTCTTTTGTCGAGCTTTATTGTGATCATTGGATTTCAAATTATGTTTGTGGCCGATATTTGTCAAATTCGCCCTTCTTGCCAAAGATTAGATCCGATGCGACCAAATCCTTTCTTTTAGGAGTTGGTTTCTTGAAAAAGCCCTTTCTTTCACCAAATATTGCATTGGCCCTTTCCTGCCCATCAAATTGTCATAAATCTCGGCATACATACGTTGCTTGATGCTTTAGGTGTATTTTGTTGTACTTTGACCTGATTAACTTCCTTTAGAACCCTAAGAAACCCTTTGACATGTGATAATCATCACTATTCTCTAGATATGTGCTGTGTGACAGATAATCTATTGGCCATTTCCTGCCCATCAAATTGTCATAATTCTCGGCATACATAATATGTTGCTTGATGCTTTAGCTGTATTTTGTTGTACTTTGACCTGATTATCTTTCTTTAGAACCCTAAGAAACCCTTTGACTTGTGATAATCATCACTATTCTCTAGAAATGTCCTGTGTGACAGATAATCCATGGTCAACTTTTCCCGAGCTTCAGATTTCTCTCCAACTCATTCTCAGCTTAGAACTCTGCCATAAATACATGCTCAAATACTTGCCAAGCATGAGGAACTTGACTGGTGTGCTATGTGTTCATCCACCAATTATAGGCTTTGTGTTCAAGTGATAAACTGATGTGTCTTGTATATTGACTGAAAGACATTTAGTTGTTAGTTTTGTATCATTTTGTTGATTGCCACTTATAGGTTGATACTGTGTAGACTGATGTGCTGCTCATGGATTCAAATCTCATTCATGATGTTCTCACATTACCATGACATGCTAGTATCTGTAGAATCTGTATATTTTTTGCAGTTATAGCCTTAAGTTCCAAGATGTCATATTGAGCCTGTATTCAGACACTAAAACACTTATATGATATTTAATATTGTAGGTGCTGGGTTTCAATCTCATGGAGTCAGGGATGTTCTCAGTTCTTCCTTGGCTTACCATGGCGATATCTGCCAATTTGGGAGGATGGATTGCGGATACGCTTGTCAGTTTAGGTGTCTCAATAACTACTGTCCGCAAGGTCTTCTCTTGCTCTGAATCACTACATATATTTTCTGATTTGGTGACCCTATCAAGTAGTCAATGAACTGTAAATGATTATCATGTAAGCCAAGAAGGTTTCTGTTTTAGTAATAATATAGAAGCATTTGAATTGACCTGTCACATCTCTGAAAAAGATAGCAGATTAGTTCGTAAATTGTCCTATGTGCCTAAAGGATAATGTGTCCAAAGTCACGTCTGGAATGCCTGTTTTTATTGCTCGTTATGGATTTCAATGTGTAACATGCCTAGTAATGCCTAAAAAACAGTTAATTGTAGCCTGACTTCTAGCATGTTCGTACAGACATTGCGAGATTCATATTCTTCAAGGAAGGCATTTCATGCTTTCTCTTTTGACTTTCTGTTTTATTGTGTTGATTAGAAGAAAATGATAAGACATCTAAGAGACTTACCCATCGCTATAAATACTAACACAAATGCATTAACATGTACATGCATTTCTTCAGCAACCTCACTGACCTAGATGAGATTCTCTTAAAAGTCTCTGTTTGAAGCATTGTAATGCAACCATAAAATGCTTGTTGAAGTCTTTCAGCAACATCACTGACTTCTCTCTTTAAATTTGTGACATTGGATATATTCTGATTTCACAAATAGATATATATAGATGTTTTATGCCCATAATGTTGAATGCTCTAGTAAATTTATAACAATTAAGAGGCTGTACAAACGAAATTTTTTTGCAAAACATCACCCTCTTCAATGCTGAAGTTTCTCTCTGGACTTGCTGCAAAACCAAGTATGACTACCATGACAATTTGATCCAACCTTTTGAAAAAGATGCTGATGCTCGACTGAAACTCAACTTTAAATGGAGAAACGCTACTGCTTGTGAATCTTCCTTATAGAAATCCTTGTATCAAAGTAGCAGGAAATGGAGAGATTCTCAATGGAAGTGATGAGGAGACCTCTTGACACCGAGTAGCTGCAGAACTGCCAGTCTAACTTTAGCATTTGTAACCCTCCATTCCGAAGTGTCAGCATATCATTTGTCGAACATGTTTGAAGGAAAAAGCATGTGTGCTCTTAATCTGATGTATAATGAAATTTTGCTGTCAAATGTATCAGTATAAACTACATTCAGCATGATTGAATTATCTTGTATGTAATTCTACGTTGTCAAAGTCTTACGTCCCTAACTCAAGCTGGAGTCAATCGAGTGTAATTAGCCAGGGCCTATCATGGTTTAGTTGGTACAGGACCTGGGGTCAAGGGACACCCTTAGTGGTTAGGAATAAGACCCTAAATAAGGGTGAATTTCAGGACCACTAGAATGGACATGCATGGGAAGCTTTAATCCCATAAGCACTCTTGGGAATATGGTTTGGGCCATGGGTATATAAGAGTGGATGACGACATGAGTTTTAAACATTCACTAGTTCCCTAGCTAGGATGCTGGACTGTGTGATGAGCCTAGTGGTCCTCCTGGATCTAGGTGTGGCTTGATTGTTGTCATGAGATAACTCCCATTCGTGGGGTGAGCGTATTGACAGTGTCTATGCCCTATGGTTGGGTTGGTTAATAGCATGTTGATTCCCGGTTGTTCTCTCAACAATCTGAAATTGTTGAAGAAGCTTAATATGGTACAGGGGTTTACCTTCTTTTGATGATCAGGAACATCAATTATGCAAAGGTTGTATCCTCGGTAAGCAGCACAGGGAGAAATTCAAGAAGGGAGGTGCTCAAAGGGCAAAGGCCAAGTTAGATCTCATTCATTTTGACTTATGTGGTCCCTTGAAGACGATGCCTAATGGAGGATCTGTTTATTTTATGACATTCATTGATGATCACACTAGAATATCTTCGATCTACTTTCTTAAAAAGAAGTTAGAAGCTTTTGAAATATTTTTTAGGCCTTCAAAGCAATGCTAGAGACTCAAATGGGAAGGACAGTGAAGATCTTGCGATCAGATAGCGGTGGTGAGTATGTTTTAGATGAATTTAATGTTTTTTGTGAAGAACATGGAATCAAAAGGCTATTCTACACAACACAATGGTGTAGTGGAAAGGAAGAACGGGACCATTGTTGAAAGTGCATGTTCTAAGATTCTTTTTGGGATGAGGTATGTAACACTGCAAATTTCCTTTAAAATTTAAGTCCTACAGTTGCGATTCCAAAAATGACACCATACGAAGTATTCATAGCCAAGGTATTTGGTTTGAAATTTTGAAATTTTTTGGATACAAAGCTTTCGTTCATATTCTTGATGAAACAAGAAAAAGTTGGATGTGAAATGCAAAAAGTGATGGAAGACAAGATGGACTCGATCAAAAAGCACAACACATGGGAACTCGTGGATCTCCCCACAAATGAGCAGCCTATTGGAAGCAAGTAGGTATATTGAATTAAGTATCATGCGGATGGATCTATTGCCAAATATAAGGCAATTCTTGTTGTTGAAGGCCGATCGACATTTGGCATTTCAGATGATGAAATATATATGGCACAACTTGATGGCTTTGTGATCCAGGGAGAGGAGAGTAAGGTATGTAAGTTTCATAAAGCTTTGTACGACTTGAAGCAAGCTCCTCGTGCTTTGGTATGGATGCATTGACATGTGTTTTTTAAGCCAGGGTTTTGTGTGTACTTCATCAGATTGCAACCTATGCACTCTTATCAGGGATGATTCTATACTCTTGATGGTACTTTATGTGGATGATTAATGACTGCCAATAGAGATGATAATTTGGTGAAAGAAGTCAAATCAAATCTCTACAGGGAATTTGACATGATAGATCTGCAACAAGGTATCATCTACCCCTATTGAGGTTAGTGCAAAACTCTCAAAATATGATGCTAGTGAATCCTTCGATGCTACTGAGTATTGTGTTCACTAGTGGAAACTATTATCTATCTCACAAGTACTAGACTAAATATTTGCTATGTTGTGGGTCTAGTAAGTCAATTTATGCATACACCAAAGCAATCACATTGGAAAGTCGCTAAGCATATTCTTAGGTATGTCAAGGGTACAACAAAGTATGGCTTGTTCTATTCACATGACAGTAACCATGTGAAAGGCTATGTCGATGTAGATTGGGGTGGTAATATGGATGACAGGTGCTCTACTTCAGGTTATGTTTTTCACATTGGTAATGGTTGCTTTTCATGGTCCAATAGGAAGCAGAATGTGTTAGCTTTATCTATTACTGAAGCTGAGTATAACCTTTTGGAAGTGTTGTACAAGAAGCTATTCGGTTATGACAGCTCCTTGCAGAGATTGGACTTCAACAGAACTCTGGGAATTTCATTTTATGTGATAATCAAAGTGGTATACAGCTTGTGAAAAATCATGCTTATCACGCTAGGACTAAACATATAGAAATGAAATATCATTTTGTACATGAATGTGTGTTTAATACAGATGTTAATATAGTACATTGTAGTATTGTAGGTCAGTTAGCAGATGTCCTTATAAAACCATTAAGTAGAGACAAACTTGAGATGTTTAAAGAGAAATTTTCTATATTTGTTGTTGAGAGTAAACTTAAGCTTTAGGGAGAGTGTTAAAAAATAAAAGCTAAAAGTTTACGTCGTCAATAGGAAGTCAGTTCTTTCTATACATAGCTAGTTGGTTGTGTGCACATGTTATTTTCTATACTAAGTCTAGTGCGGCATGCATAAGCCATCTGTGGTAACAGGTGTCAGGACTTGGTCCCGTAATGGCAGTTTGCCATGCAACACTGCCTCAAGAAGAACTAAGAGATGTGTATATAGTGACTACACTAGAAAGAGAATGCAACTTCTCTTGTTGCTTTGGTTGGTTTCAAGTACACTTCTTTTTAGCTTGTTGTGTGTTACTGAATTTGATAGCTTATGTGAATTGTTGCATATCTGCATGAAAGATCTTTTATCACGAAATACCTCTTACACAGACGTTAAGAGCTTTGTGCTCACACAGGCAGCTCTCAATGAACATGGCTGAGATAAACGAAGGGGATGGCGACGGTGGAGGGATAGCTGTAATCAAACCTTTGAGTTCATTTTTCAAGTTGTTGAATTTTAGCCAAGGTAGCGATTTGGGAAGATTCTTCACTCTTGATGCAATTTCATTCTTGAGTTCTTCGATGGAAGTATCCAACT
This sequence comes from Diphasiastrum complanatum, assembly GCA_029204225.1. Taxonomy (NCBI): domain Eukaryota; kingdom Viridiplantae; phylum Streptophyta; class Lycopodiopsida; order Lycopodiales; family Lycopodiaceae; genus Diphasiastrum; species Diphasiastrum complanatum. The sequence continues at coordinate 28,759,611 of CM055109.1, read as the reverse complement.
TTTGGAGGTGCAATCGCACAACTAGAAGTAGAGAATCATGAGAGACAAGTTTCTCTCTGTGATTGTTAAGATAGCCAAACATACATAATTGATCTTCACAAAGAAGAGCAACCAAGGTGAATGGAGATAGAGTTCTTCTGAAGTGTTTGGAGTCAAGGGGAGAGCTATAGTGGTTTCGCTATGGGGAATAGGATTTGATGGAGAGATAGAAAGTACCAGAGGCATAGAAGGAGAAGGAGAAGGTGGATCTGGCTATGAGGAAGATGTTGAAGCAATGTTGGAAACGGAAGATGGAAGAGAAGTAGGGGCACCAGCCCCTTTATGACGAGGCATTTTAGATATGAGGATATCAGTGATGGCTAAGCATCAAGCACACAATGTAGGTAGGGTGCAGTGATCAATCAACAGAAACGCTTAAAGGGCGATGGAACTACAACAATGGAAGGTCTAATTTTTCCACTGGCAGAGAATATGTACTGATCCTCAAACTCTACCTCAGATAGAGAATATGGCTGGCAAATCCTCTTTTTCCGTGTCCAATGTCAATCTTGAGCTGATGTGCCAAAAGGCATATAAGACTAGTAAATGTACATGTCAAGTATGTGGTAACCGTGGGAGCTTATGAAACGTCTCCAAAACAGTAACAAAAATAACATATCTAAATACTATGAACTGAAATAAATGTGATGACATATGAAATATGAAACATGTGAGAGCATAGGTACGACTAAATGACATGAATGAGGTATGACACTATCATCCAGTCATGTCCTGTTGATGCTATAGAAAGATGTAATATGAGATGCAGAATGAAGGGCCGCTGCTGGTTGCAGTCGTTGTCTAGGGAGATGTGGTCTCCTTATGATAGGTCGAGTAGCTCATGCTACGAGTATGAGTGGGACTTTTTCTGTGATCTCTATGAGCAGGTAAGTAGTCATCATCATCATCAAGGTCCCGTCGTCTTCTCCTAGAGAAGAAGGAGGTAATCTAAGGTTGAGAAATATGACTCTGTTGGATTGTCTGACATAGGTCATGTCGCAGTAGGAACATCTCTCATATCAGGAGTCCTCGTAGGCTATAAGTGATCGTAGTGTGACAGGCGTGTCGCAAAACAGGCAATGGTATCTCCCTCTACATATCATAGTATACAGGGTACCTAAAGATAAAGTGCTCCTCCGACTCCACCTCATCCAAGGAACATAACTGGCAAATCCGCTCCTCTATCAGGATACCATGGAACCCTCCGAGAGAGAGAGAGAGAGAGAGAGAGAGAGAGAGAGAGAGAGAGAGAGAGAGAGAGAGAGAGAGAGAGAATTTGCAGTTTACCAAAAATTCAGTCCTTGGGGATACACTTTAATGCTACTAAGCTTAGTCTTCGTTTGACCTGCAGTGCCCTTGATTTCACTCTGACCATTTTCATGAATCACCTAGCAATGCAATTTTTATTAACATTCGATAGCTTACATACACTCTTGCTGGCAGTCACCAGCAGTCCAACAGTCCACATGTCTTTGTAGCATGTAGAAATATAGCTGCTACAGTCTTTTAGTGGCAAAGATAGGTTATTGGAGAGAGTAGTTTGCAAAGTCAAATCATTTTGGTTTCTTAGTGCTAGTTGGACGTTGTAAATTGAAGACCTTATCTATGGGCAATACTGTCGTGTAATTTCATAATATCAGTAAATGCATTGAAATTTTATCTCACCAGAAATGCTGCATAGGTAACAGTCTTGAAACATTATATAGCAAGTCTGGTGCAGTCACAAATTGCATCTTTTTTTTAAAAATTAATTAGCCTTATTCCTCTTCTAAAGCTTGATATTCTGGAGTCCTCAAATGTTCTACAAGTTTGTTAATTCCTGTTATTGGACAATGCTAAGCCTCCACAAATTTCCAACACTTGGTGTATTAAATTGTCCAAGACATTTCTTGTCATATTTGAGATTGCAATCATATCTTCTGTTAAGATTGTTCCTGTTGCTTTTGGAATGTTTTGGTTAGCAGGTGATGCAAAGCATTGGATTTCTTGGGCCTGCCTTTTTCCTTACACAATTGAGTCATGTGAGATCACCTGCTCTTGCAGTTTTGTGCATGATGGGCTCACAGGTACAGAGTGTGCAGAAACAAAAATTGCTCTTTCTTTTGAATTTATACCGTTGGATTGCTGAAAGTCAAAATTGAAACAAAGAAATGACTTTTAAACTTGAGGTTCCTATCAAAATCTTGTCGTGGATTGGTTAGAACATAATTTTTAATTTTCTCCAGAAATTATGTTGGTTCCATTTTAAAAAGAGATAAACTGTTGTTCTACAGGGTGCAGATGCTTTCTCTCAATCTGGACTCTACTCTAATCACCAGGATATAGGCCCCCGTTATGCGGTATGTCTACTATTTGGTACCAGCAATTTCCCATGGAATAAATTTTTCAGTTTGTTGCACTATGCCACTTTGAGGATGACACTCAAAGTTCACACCCCTCTTTCCAAATAACCTGCCTTTGTGAGTATGCAGGGTGTTCTTCTTGGTCTATCCAATACGGCAGGTGTACTTGCTGGAGTTTTTGGGACTGCTGCAACAGGCTATATTTTACAGCATGGTTAGTGTCATTACTTGGTGGTTGAAAATTGAGATGTTGCATGAGATGGAAATAGTCACTGCTTCGTTATTGCTGAAGTGTGACAAACATGAAAATGGTGCCAAAGTAGTCAGATTTAGACAGGAATGTGAGGAGCAGGTCGCTGGATGGTTCTATTCCCATTATTTCCTAAATCTGTTACCTCAAGTTCAAGTGACTTGGTCGCACAGTCTCTAAATTCACATCACGTAACCCCGCCCAATTCATCCAGTTGAGAATAACCAGATTAACAAGGACAACAGCTAGTGTTGTCGTCAGGTTGCAATTTGTGATGCCCATGTGCTTTTACAGTTTATTGATAGAAAATAGCTGCATCTTTCAAGATCTTTAGCCAATTTACAAGTGTTGCCTTTGGAAGGCTTTCCACGCCTTTATTCTTTGCAAATTTTGTTTTTGCCAAAATAGTCAATTGGAGAGAAACTGAAGACTTAAACCATGGTCAGTTCAAGGGGCTCAACCATGACCGACTCCTTTTAGCTCATTCCCAGAAATATTACTTATCCATTTTGCTCAGGATTATTTGGCAAATATATGATTGTAGCTTTTGAACTAAGTCTCCATCCATTTCTATAACTGCATGAGTTAGAGGCATGCATTGGCACCTCCTTGTGCCTTGGGTTCTTGGGTCCCCATGTTAATAATTGGCATGTTGTTTGGGTCAGTTTGCCCCTTGTTTTATTATTTGACGTTTGTTAGAGGCATTACCAATTATTGGTTATTATTGGGTCTTACTTCTAGCGTGCAGATCCTAGCAATAGTTGGGACACTCAGACAATATAAATAGGGTTCCATGCCCTCATTCTAGTTGGCTGATGGTTTCAAGACTAATTCCTCTATCAGGGAGTAGCTTGAAATCAGTTCACCATAGTTTCAGATTACATTCAGCCTAGTTTTTTATATATACTCTTGGAAAATGTGATTGGGTTACTATTTTACAACAAATTGCACTTCATGTTTTCAGTATTCTCTCTATTTGTGTTCTATTTTGATGAATTATTATTTACCTATAATTGAATGCAAACACCTTTCAATGATGTCATGCTGACTTTTAGTGTTTTAGAGCAAGTTATCTGCACAACTAACCTCCACTCTTCTTAGCCAGGTATACCAAGAAGGTGCAAACAGAAAATTTTCACAAGTTGTTCAGTTACTTCATGACAATAGATTTTAGGCAAATCAGCTAAGGTTTTCTGCGACTTCTTTTGCAGGGTCTTGGGATGATGTCTTCAAGGTTGCTGTTGGCCTTTATTTATTTGGTACTGTCATTTGGAATATATTTTCTTCTGGGGAGCGCATTTTTGACTAGAGTTAAAAAATGCACCCGGAGGTGCAGGTTTATCAAATTTCAAGGTATATCAATTTTAACTTATTCTACATTGTTTTCTTCAATAATTAACTAAACAAGAAATTGGTATGGCTGTTGGTGAAGTTTGAGGTAGATGTTCTTAGCTCAATACCCAAATGGAGTTTGAAGTATCTAGGTACAAAGGAGATTTTTGTACCCCCTTTCTGGTAAGTTATATTAGCTTAAGTGGTCAAATTTTTCGCAAGACAGCCAATTGGCCTCATACGATTAGGGTGAATATTGTTGCCATTGTAATACTTTAGCACATCTTTGTAAATGATGGATCACATGAATTCCCTGTACAAGATCCTGCCTGTGGTCTTGGCTAGCAGATACATGTGTATGTGAAGACAACAATCTGAAATGTATTCATTTTTTATAACAGTGTTGAAGATATTGTTTCACATGGACTTCTGGACAAAGCTTATTTAACATATCAGAAACTGCTGACTAAATCTTGATATGCATGAGTGACTGAATCTCAAAATGTGTGGTATCATTGAGATTAAACTATGTGAATATAATATGCTCATACATGTTAAGTATTGTTGAAAGTCATACAGTCAAGCTTTTAAGGCTGGCATGCACATGAAGTCCACAGTTTTGCAAAATAACAGATGTCTTTACATTGTACTTGCTGAGTCATTTTTTTGTCCCTTGATGTCCTCGTTGGTGTGACTGATTGGAGTTGAACTCATTTCCTCAAGGAGAGGAAAGAAGGTCTTCACGAATGTGCCCTTAGTGGTAACCTTTGCTGCGTCACTGTAATAGTACTTTTCATTCATTTTAGATATGTTAATCTCATTTTGGTTACTAAGATAACACAAAAAATGCATTGCAGTTAGTGATGTGTTGGGCCTTTTCATGATTTTGTTTCCTACATTTTCTCGTAGTAAGTTCTATTGCATTCCCGTTAACAGATCTTTTTGAAGTAGGTGAAGTTCTTCTGTCAACTGCAAAAGCAAGGCTCTCCAGAGACTTGTCCGTCATAATTTTAAAATAGACAGGATTTGATAGACCATCACAAGATAGAGAGTCTAACTAGAAGAAAGTAAAAATACATCTACTATCTTTGACAATTTAGTAGAAAGATTTGAATATATGAAGAATGACTGTGACTATTCTGTGCATCGATGCTGTCTTTTTTTTAAGTAAGACTGATTTTTCTATGTGTTTCAAAGCTTCTGTAGGTAAAATTTTAATTTCTGCATTTTGATGTCCGAGGTTTAAATCATACAATTGGAACTTATGGTGTCCCTGTTCCAGGTATTTAATGAGCTTTTATATTCTTAGGATATTAAAACGTGATATAGAAGGGAATACTACGGAGGACAGGTCACGGTACTCCTTTACAGAGGTCTTAATTATGGTTTCTGCAGATCCTTTTCTCTGCAATTCTTTCAACAAGCAACTCTTAGACTATGCTTTAATCAAACCGCAAACTTCTTTGTATCCTTTTTTGGCTGGTTGTTTTATCACGTTCAACGCAAAGTTGTGCCATTTTACCTCCAAGATCCAAGGGTTGGCTCAGTTGGTTAGCTTGGCATCCACAGTTTCTTTGGTCCCAGGTTCAAGCTCCTCTTGGAAACCAGGATGCATTCGACTGTTAACAAAAGGAGTTGGGTTTATCTTGCACCTTTGAAAGTCCTGGAATACAGGAAAAACTACTCATAATGTGCTTTGACTGGGGAAATATAAGCTGAGCTAGATATTTATGGTTAACGACCTAGCACAAAGAATCAGTCGGAGTATGATTGTGATCTCATAACTCGCTACAGTCCCCACCAAGTCAATGAAAATACTGTATCCCTGTATGGATGACAGCTTCAAAATCTACTCAGGTTATCTCCTACACAAACTGAAATATATGAGCTACGAAGTTAATTGGAAGATGAAACTGATGCATCTCAGTTCCAGTAGAAATGCTCAGACCAAGAACCTATTTTCAGGTTCTCCTGACAGTGTTGCATTTGAATTGCTGATACTTTTAAACTTTGTTTACCATTTAAACCATAGATAGAAAAATTTATTTTCAGGTTATAGCTTTCCTAAGCTCATTGGTATACATGTCTCAAGATTATGTGCTAACATCTTTTGTTAAAAAAGGGCCTTGATATGTACAAAACGCATGGTCATGATATGTTTGTATCTAATTTAGGACTTGCCAAGCGATGCAGTTTGAAACCACCCTAAGTCGTCAGTTGCTTCTACAAGGCATTGTCGAATACAATGCTCGCAAAAACATGAAAGGTTTACAAGTCAATTATGGAAATGCAAAATCTGCAGATTTTTAATTCCAAATAATGCTCTAATTTTAGCCCTAAATTTTAGATTTATAAGTTTTAGATGACTATCTTTCCTCTTCCATTGTAATATTGTACATTTTTGTAAGGTTGGTTTGAAATTATCTTAGGAGCATCGGTTCTTTCTTCCCTCTAATTCTAATTTTAGATCTTGAAGTTCTATATTCTAGGGCTCCATGGTCTTTGTGTTGGGCCTAGTGCAAGCTAGCTCCTAATACATTGGGAGATTATTGCAAAAGTCCTGCGAATACATGGGAGATTCTAATTTCACTATCAAGGTTGCAGTCATGAGTATTTTGTATTTTTCATGTGGGAGAATGCTATTTCTAGTGACCTTTATTGGTGGTAAGTGTGATTTGAGAAGCTATGGTGAGTCCCTTATGATGAAAATTGATTGAACCACAATAAAAAAATTTCTAAATACAAATCCCTTATTGTAAAGGATGTAGCAAAAGTTTCAATTACTCTTATCCAACAACATTGAAAGATGCTATCAAAGAAATTTGAGTATCATTCTCAACGATAAGTGAATTCATCCCATTGATCAAAGAATGTTATTCATGGACAAGTAAAGGTTGATTATGCCACCTTCATAGCCTATTCGATTAAAAAATCTCATGTGAACATTTTAGGGCATAATGAATTTTAGTTTCAGCTCAAAAAATTTAAGAGAAATTTTTACTTATCTTTGACAAGCCTTTGGTGTAATTGAACTTTGAAATTTGCAAGCCCCAACTTAAGCTCACTGCCTCACCACACCAAAAATAGGCCAATGCCTCTCACGTGTATTTATCATAATTTTCGTTCAAAATCACTTAAAATTGTTGAGATACTGTTTTTACATGTTATAAAAACAATGTTACGATATACCATAGAGACCTTGCCATTACGGTGGTATTGCACTAGAAATGCTGCGATGTAGATTTGGTTGATCAACAGTCCCAAAAAGTTGAGTTAGTGATTCATAAAAAAACCAAAGTTTTCTAAAATTCTAAAAAATTATACTTATTTTGGATATTTTTAAATTCTTGCAAATCTCTCTCTCTCTCTCTCTCTCTCTCTCTCTCTCTCTCTCTCTCTCTCTCTCTCTCTCTCTCTCTCTCTCTCTCCCCCCCCCTTGTCTTGGTATATTTCATGCATTCTGACCATTTTTGTGTTTTGCATGATTTATATTCCTACTAGTCTACTTACACATGTCAACCACCAATTTGCATGGTATTCTTGCTTTGAGTTTCCATGGGGTTTTTTACTAGAAGATGATTTATGAAGATGAAAGATGTCAAAATTTGTAACTCGTGCGTATGGATTACAAGACAACCATCGTCTGATCAGAAATTGAGGAGTTGTAGACATTCGTGTTCTAATCAAAGTGAGTAAAAGATGACCTTCGGCATTTTTCTCTCTTCAAAATTTGCAAAAAAGACGAAGGTGACCTTAAAAAAGACGAAGGTGTCCTTAAAACAGTTTAACTCATGAAAATAGATGACCTTCGAAAATTTTCTCTCTCTTCGCAAACATTTCGCGAACAAAGTCGAAGGTGTTAAACAATATTTGAACTTTTGAACCGTCGCAAACATTTCTTGAAAAAGTCGAGGGTGTTAAAAAATATTTGAACTTTTGAACTGTTACGAACATTTCGCGAAAAAATTGAGGGTGTTAAAAAATAGTTGAACTTTCGAACTATAGCGAACATTTCACGAGAAAGTTGAGGGTGTTTAAAATAGTTGTACTTTTGGACTATTGCGAACATTTTGCGAAGTTGTCTTGAACATAGTTCATTTCTACAGACTGTCTCGAAAGTAATGTATTTCTGCAGACTTGTTCTAAATGCAAGTTTGTTGAAGTCCTTGAAGATGGCCAAGTCTTCAATGACTTCAAGTTATTAACCTTAACATCTGAACTTGAAATTATGGCAGGATTGGTTACCCTATATCTAGTAGACAACATCAGACCTGATATAGCGTTTGCAGTATACAAGCTAAGCCAATATAATCAGAACCCAGGATCGTTGCATTGGAAGTTGGCAAAGAGAGTACTACAATATCTCCAAGAAATGAAAGACCATGGACTATGTTATTTGAAGGAAGCTGGATTTCACATCGAATCTTACAGTGACGCAAGCTGGGCATCCATGAAGGATGATAGCAAAAGTATTGCAGGAGGTTGTACTCTAGCATCAAGTGCAGCCATACTCTGAATTAGCACGAAGCAAACAGCAGTAGCTCAATCTTCCTATGAAGCGGAATATTTGCCAAGATGGCAAACGAGCTGATTTGGATTAAACAGATATTGGAAGGATTTGATGAATCTATTTCTGAACCTTATGTCTTGTTAATGGATAACATTTCAACAATCTATCTTACGAAAGATCTTGTATTTCACTTAAAAACGAAGCACATAGCTATCAAATATCATGTGATTTGGGACTTAGTCGAGAAGAAGATACTGAAGACAATCTTCATATCCACAGAGGAACTAACAGCTGAAATCCTTACAAAGTCACTCAGTAAAGCTTTGTTCGAGAAGCAGCGAAGAAGATTGGGGTTAATCCAACTGCCACTTTGAGTTGTAGAACGATTGATTAGACAGATCTTGATTCTACTAACAAAGCGCGCAGTTTACTTGACAAAGGATGAGAAAGAGATGAATGCAAACTCGAAACATTTCTATTTCATGACCAACTCGAAAAGATTCATAAAAGATTCATGAAATTTGTCTTGCAGTCAAGTCAAAAGATTCACGAAACAGTTTCTTGTAGAAGCTCGTGGCTTTTTTGTTAAAGCTCGAAAGATTCATGAAACGAATCTTGTCGCAAAATTTTCTGTTTCTTGTTCAAGCCTCAGATGTCACAAAATTGTCGCGAACAATTCGCGAAATCTTCTGGACTGTTTTTCAAGCTCACCTCTCGCAAAACTATCTCGAACAGTTCGCTAAATATTCTAAATTTCTTCTTCAAACTCAAGAATTGTCATCTGTCGCGAACAATTCGCGAAAGACAAAAATGTCGCGAAGAGACAAGTGTCGCGAACAATTCGCGAAACACGAAGCTAAGATGAAGAGATGGACTGTCGCAAATAATTCGCGAACAGAATATATTTGAGCCTAGAAATAGAGCGTCTATTTGAATATCAGCCATCATAAGCGGTTAGATATCTACTATTACAACATTGAAAGGCCAAAAGACCTGTAAATAAAAGGCCAAAAGACTTGTAAATAAAAGGCCAAAGACCTGTCCTATAGCAATATAAATACATGTGCACTACTCGTTGTAACTCACTCAATCAGAGACACAATAGTGAGATAAGACATCAAGAGATGTATATTGATGAATCAGATTCAGAGTTATAAAAATTCATTTTTGATCAATAGTTTCTTATTGTCTAAATTGTCTTAAGCTGTATTTTATTTCCGCATATATTTTTGCACGCATATTCAATCAGAACAAATACTATTCTATTAGTACATAGATCAGATAAAATCGCGATTGAAGACACTGATATTAGTTTGATTTATTCAAACTTGCATCGTGTTCTCTGTGGAAGAATAATTACTATTTTTCCTACAATCTCAGAAAAAAAGCTCGACTTCCAGAGTATCAAGTGTGTTTTCATCAGCTACACTACTTCAGATCAAGCCTACAAGCTGTTCAATCCCATCGAGTCAAAGATATTCACATCGAAGATCAGTTTCAAGACCTCAAAGGAAAGGGCAGTCCCCATGTAGCCAACCTATCAGATTCTCCTGATGCTTTGAACTTTCCAGTTCCTCAGTCGACTATTCCTATTGAAGGTCCAAGCTCCTCTACTCTTGACGAACAACAAATCAACGACGGATCAGAAGATGATGATGTTGCAGATCAACAACTACAGATGATGGAAATAATCAACTTCCTGAAGATCTTCAAGGACTAGCAGACCACCTAACCGGTATATCGATGAGTCTGCAGCTTATCTTGTTCATAAACCGACGTCTGTCCAAGAGGCACTCAGTCATCCTGATTCAGATATCTGGAAAGAAGCTATGGATAAAAAGCATTCATCTCTTATCAAGAATCAGACATGGACGATTGTCGAATTACCTACCAGCATAAATGTAGTTGATTGCAAATGGATTTTCAAAGTCAAGTACAATGTAGATGGAAGCATCAACAGAAGAAAGACACGACTTTTAGCTAGAGGATTTTCTCAGGTATACAACGTCGATTACACTAAGACCTTTAGTTCAGTAGTCATGCATTCTTCTATTCGACTTTTTCTATCATTTGCCGTTGCAGCAGATTTGGAAATACATCAAATGGATGTACAGACAACATATCTCAATGCAGTTATCGAAGAAGACATTTACATGGTGCAACCCGAAGGTTATATTATCGAGGGTAAACACAATCATGTTTGTAGATTCCATAAGGCACTTTATGACTTGAAGCAATCTGCTCGAGCATGGTTTCAAAGGATCAATACTTTTCTTATTGATCACGACTATACACCTAGCTCTTCATATTCAAATGTACAAAGCAATGGAACAGTCTTTTATCATTATCACTTTGTACGTGGATGATACATCGCTTTTCAGCAACAGTACCGATTTAATAAAAGAAGCCAAAACAATGCTATCTTTCAAATTCGACATGACCAATCTGGGCGAAGCTCTTTTTTGCCTTGGTATACAAATCCACAGAGACAGAAAATAGAAGTCGTTCTACATTACACAACAGAGGTGCATCTACAACATGTTAGTCAGATATAATCTGATGAATAGCAAGTTAGCTCTCTCACCAATGAAACCAACACTCAAATTGTCAAAAGACTAGTGTCCCCAAACAATTCATGAGAAGCAGCAGATGCGTGAGTATCCTTACCATTCTATTATAGGATTTCTTATGTACGCCATGATCTGTACCGGGCCAAACATAGCTTTTGCAGTCAACTCTCTCAGTCAGTATATGACTAATCCTGGTATAACACATTGGAAGGCTCTTATCAAAGTCATGAGATATCTTTAAGCTACTATGGACTTTTGCATTTGTTATGGAATAGTCAACAACGACAAACTCAATTTACTTTGTAGTTACATAGATGCAAGTTGGGCAGGAGATGTAGACACTCGTAAATCTACTTCCGGATTTACATTCTTCCTCAACAACGGTCCTATTTCCTAGAACAGTCGCAAGCAATCTTCGATAGCTCTATCTTCCACTAAATCAGGGTATATTGTAGCCTTTCAAGCTACAAAGTAAGCAAATTGGTTGAGGAACCTACTCTCAGATATCGGTCTGAATCAATATGCTCCGATGAATTTCTTAGCATGAATAGTTATTCATATTCATATAGTTTGACGATCAGAAGATAAGATTATCAGAAGCATTTGAATAGTTAGCTCTCTCTCTCTCTCTCTCTCTCTCTCTCTCTCTCTCTCTCTCTCTCTCTCTCTCTCTCTCTCTCTCTCTCTCTCTCTCTCTCTCTCTCAAGCCTTCGAGCTTGAACACTCCTAAGCATTCTAGCTCACTTTTTAGAGTTGTTTTAGAGATTGCTACTGCTTATCAGCATTGCACTTAATTCAGACTTTCATTTGAGCTGCTCAGAGATAGCATAGAGTACGCGGCTTCGATCCGCAACTTATTGTACTCATTTACTTTTGTTACATTTTCATACTGAATCAATACTCTCCTTCATTGCATTCAGTTTTTCATCTCAAAATGTATGCGTTTTTGTATTTCTTTGTGACTAATTCACGAAAAATTCGTGACTAATTATTTGTCTGATAATTTTTGATATTGAATTGTTTGGCTACGCAATCACTTTAGTACTGGCGATTTCAAAGTTAGTTACTATAAGATCAAACGTGATTTCTATCACTATTGTTTGTTTGAAATTGATAGGTGTAGTCATGCATTGTGAAAGAGGAAGATAGTTTATTCCGCCATGCACAAAAAGTTTTTTTTCTAGACATTCAAATTATTTTCATTCGTTTCTTTTTTTAGTTCATTTTTTTTTTGAGCTAGACCTATCTTCTGTACACCACTTTCCAACACTCCCATCGCTATCAGAAGTTATAGGTGCTGATGATTCTGAAGTGGTGAAAGAGGCATCATCTTCCTCACTATGTACCAAAACATTGCCTTCCTCACGATGCAAGCCATAATTTTCATAGTTTTCCGTGCTTCCTTTGGTACGTGAGGACGGTTCCACATCATTTGTCATGGGAAATTTTTGCTTTAGGATCTCAATAGTGGACTTTCTCAAACGACCTATTGTGGTGAGCATAAAGTCTTACATTAAAATATCCACCTCCTCTACAGAATATAAAGAAGATCTTGGAGTATTTTTTGTTTTTCGCTTCTTCCCTTTACCATGCACTATGTACGGACCATCTCGAGGCTATACCTCCCTTTGAATGGATCAATGTGATCTATTTTAGACCAATGCAGAGTTATGTCTTTAATCTTAGATGTGATGTTGTCTCAATGAAGTGTGGGTACTTTTCCAATCCAAAAGAGGTGATCGAGATCATCATCTGTTGCCAGTGTAGCTACCAAAGTACCCTCTTGGATATCTTGCAGGTCACCCTTCCACATCTATCTTTTGTTTTACTAACTTTATTAAACTATTTGCATTTCAACAAAAAGAATGCAATGCCTCCTGAACTTGTTGATCAACAGTCAAAAAATCTTTCCTATCCCTACCAACGGAACGCCTTCTACAACGAAATACAATTGGCGAACATTCTTGATATGCATTTTCCTCATTAGTTAAGCCGACAATCTCACTTTCTGACTGATTGTTGCTTGACTCAGTGAGCATGTCAACTTCCATGCTCTCATATGGAGTATCAACAATGATTGTCAGAACCAAACGACCCACATGATAATATATTATTAGAGGGGTTAATGCCAAAACATGGTCGTAAATATGATGGGACATCAACATATGAGAATGATAAAATCTTATTGTCCTCGTTATAGCCAGAATTTGAAACATTGTTAAATAATGAGCTGGAATTGTCAACTGATACGTTTTCTGATATGTCATTAAAACCGACCACCGGCACTCCTTCATATGAAGAAATGAGAGGCCCACCTCAAATGATGAATTTTTGGTAGGGTCTCTGTAAATCGACATAACAAAAACCCAGAGAGAAAATGTAAATAAACTATATTGTGCATGTTGAGACCAAAATGGAAATATTTTTGAACATTACAAGGCTGACAAGACAAGTTTTCAAATTTGAAAAGGGTGAAAGTATAAAAGGCCTCATCAGTTCTCATTTGCGCACAACATTTTCTGGAAGGAAGAGCATTCTTGCCACAATCCTTTTCGAGCGACTTCGCAGGCCCGTCTATAGGCGGAAGATCCTCCTCTGCATCCTCTGCACCATTACTCCGCAAAATGAAGACCAACAACTATGTTAGTAAAGCTATTTATGGGTTTTTCCATCAGAAAAAAGTTAGGGTTAAAAAAAATTGCAACTGAATTTCAAGGGTTAAATAGTTTCAACGTAGGATCTCGATGCAGTGCATCGAAAATACATGCAAACTTGATGCATTGCATCGAAATTGCGCACCAACTCGATGTAGTGCATCGAGTCTGTCGCACCAACTTGATGCACTACATCGAAATGGTGCGCCAACTCGATGTAGTGCATCAAGTTTGACACAACAACTCGATGCAATGCATCGAGTTTGAACACCAATTTGATGCAGTGCATCGAAATGGATCACCAACTCGATGTAGTGCATCGAGTTGGAGTGTCAAACTCGATGCACTGCATTGTTGTACAATTTTGATGCAGTGCATCGAGTTGGTGTGTCCATCTCGATGTAGTGCATCGAGTTGGTGCACCATTTCGATGCAATGCATCAAGTTGGTGTGTCCATTTCGATGCACTGCATCGAGTTGGTGTTCAAACTCGATGCAGTGCATCGAGTTTGTGTGTAAAATGATCAACAAACTCAATGCATTGCATTGAACAGTGTACGTGTTTTAGATGTACCGCATCCAATTTGTAATTGTTATAGATGCAGTGGGACTACTTGCCAAGTGTTAGTTTGTTATGTTGGTTCCCTTTGTCTTTTGACTTCGTTATTCTTGGTATAGAACATCAATTGATTGAAAATTTGGAAGGAATGCTTAGATTATTATCAATTGTCAAATTTAAAAAAATCATGTAAAAATGACGTATAAATGCATGCATAATTTAGTCAGATAATATCTTAAATAATGTTAAATAAAAAATGAAAAGCTTATTTATAAGCTCTACAGAGACCTAAAATTGAATCAAAAATATAATTTTGTTTGTTATTATACCTAAAAATTGGTATTTTCTATCACTTCCAGGAGTAAAAAGAAACAAACCCCAAAAAATATTTTTGCAAATGTGGAGAAAATACTTAAGATATCACATGAAAGTAGCAACTTAGGAATCTTGTCTGATACATAGGTTCCTGCCCTATTGAAGGCCATATATCCTGATCCAATGTCAAGACAACATTTAGATTTGAATGAGAAAGATCCTAAAGGGAAATCTATTAAATAATCTTCTTCGTTGTCCATAAAGAAATTGCCTAATAATTCTTGGGCCTTATTCTATTCTGCCAAAGAAGGTTTATCCTTGTACGTTTGCAAGTTTAAAGAGACTGCTTTGAATGACAATAACTCCAAGTAAAAGAGCTCCCTGATGATATGAGAGGGCATTGGTGGAGGTCTCTACAAGGAATCAAGGATGAAACCACCATTATCTTGGTGTTGTCCCGTGTTGTTGCAAAAGAGCTCATCATGGACGAAATGCACCTTGAATTCAAAAAGTAAGTTGTTTTTTATTTTCAGATTTTTCTAGGCTCCCCTATTTGTTAGCTATTGTTTTTAATTTGCAATAAAATTTTGCAGTCATAAAGTATTCATCCGAATTCAAGAGGTCATGATGAAGTGGTTGAATTGTTCGAGTTGGGCTGAAGTACAACAAAACTACCCTATAACTAGCTCAACTAAAGCTTTATCAGAATTTTTTTTGGCTTTTCAAAATTATAAGGTAAACATGTAATTTTAAAATGTTTATGTTATGTTTTAAAATGTTATCTGATTATCAAATTTTTATATCTGCTGTTGTGTTTTTCCAGCCCAAAAAAGCCAAGGCTGGAGAGGAGTTGGATTGCCCTCCGAATTTTATATCACATATACATAGGGCTAAAGAAGAAAGAATGAGGATTCAACTAATAAATTCTATCTCGCCATTGTCTAAGGATTATAAGACTTTCACATGTCTTTCTGATCTGATGAGGACATTTACTTATTGCATTGTTTGTTGCGATATCTTGAAATTGCCTGATGATGTCCCAAAGCATGAGTATACTCTTGCTATTGTAGATATTCCTTATGGATTCAGAATGCCTAGCTCCATTAATGATGACAAACCTTTTTCGTACCCTCAAATAACAAAGATGGTTACTGATTTTGCTGCCTTGACAAAATCTTCTTTATGGAGATTTGTGATTTTTCATAGCGTGGATCAATCTTCTTCAGTGATTGCATCTTTGAAAACATGATCTCATGCTATTGAGCACCTTGTCTGCTATGTCCTTATAAATATATTGTGATATTTATTTTCATGTAGTTGATGGTTAAGAATGTAAATCTGGATGCTTATAACGTATAATATGTGTAGGAACAAAACAAATCTTGAGCGTGCATTGGGCTGCCGCCTAATCAGTTCTTTTGAAATGATGGCGGTGGGCTACTTTGATGTGCATGAAAAAAAGAGATTACGAATTCATTGCAATGAACAATGCAGTAATGTTATTGCGTGTCTAGTTGTGACTCGTAAATTGAGGCATTTAGAGGGTGATAGGTCTTTGGTAAACCCTTACCAAAAGCCTCAGAGATTAATCAACAAATTAATTGACATGTTTTCGAATGAGGATGATTGGGTGTTGGAGGGTTTGCGGATCCCAAGGCAACCCTAACCCTAGTTAATAAGTGAGAGGGATTTGGCGCAGCCTAAATGTCAAGTTAGTGAATAAAGTTGGGTTTCCCTCCAATTTTGATGGTTCCCACACTTTTTTGAATTTGAATAAAAAGAGAGGCAAGACTGGACCAATAGGATTCAGAGGCCAGGGTCCTCCTCTCTACTATAAAAAGGGACCAACTCGAGTTGCTCCTCATGTTCATTTTCTCATTTCAATAAAGCAGATTGGTTCTCTTTGGAAATGGATTGATGAATGTCCTTGCTCTTCTTCTTTCCTCCATCTCTCATGCTTTCTTTGGATTTATCAATTGTTATCATGGCTAGTGCTTCACATTCTATTGTTGAATAATTCTTCTCTGGATCTGTAAGCTGTCTGCTTGAAAATCGTATGGGATAATCCTTCCCGTTGTTGATGAATCGTCATCCGCTTTTTGAACCACTGGTTTGATAGTCCAAGTCGTAGGATCAACTTTAACTGCACGTCCACGATTTTCAAAAGTGATTTTTCTGGTACCCCAGTTATGATTTACTTGCGCAACTCGTAACCATGGATGTCCTAATAGAGCTCGGTAGACATTTGGTGCTTCTGGTAAGTCCATCACGACGAAAGTAATGACAAACTGTACTCCTGCAATCCTGACAAGTATATCTTCCACCATTCCTCGTGGACGAACTGTTGTTTGATCCGCTAGTTTAACAGCAAAAGTAACCGACTTAATCTTTGTAAGGCCCCATTTTGTACATAGCTTTGTAGAAATCAGGTTAATCCTGAATAGCCATCTATCACGGCTGCTTCTTTAGAAAATTGTCTATGTTGTATCGACAGAGTGAATTCTTTTGTTCACTTTCCCAAGCGGCTCCAACATGGAGTACATTGTTAGATTCTTCAAATCTAGCACAAAAAAGCAGCTCCTGGGGGACTTCTAGTTCTTCTTGAGCTAACTTTTGCGCTAAGACTTCTTTAGCTTTTGGCACCAACTTTAGGAACTCTCCCAATGAAATATTGATCTTGCTAGACAAAATGTTCATGAGTAATTCTGTATGCGATGCTTCCGTTCAGTCATCTTGAAGGGTTCTTCGTGATGATGTAATTGATCATTCATATCCGTACGTAAATTTCTTGGAGGCTGCAATGGTGAAGACCGAACTTCAGCTGTTGCTTTAGCAGCTTCAAGTTCCTCTTCTTCTTGCAGATGTTTAATCTAGTGTCTCATATCTTGATATCTTTGTTTTTCTGCATTAAGATTTGGATAGACTCCCGATGCTATTGGTGTTTCGTTCAATGGAATAGAATCAGCAGGCACTGGATCCACTACTGGTTCTTTTTGCTTTTGTGCTCTGGTGACCACCATCAAGGGTGCACTTGGTTTATTCTGAGTTATTGATCCTTGCTTGATGGTTATCAAATTTACAGGTGCTGTAGTTGGTGGTGGCTTTGGTCTTGCTGGACAGTCTTTATAGCAATGCCCATATCCACAATCACGAAAGATTGGTACAATTTTTTTTTTATTTGGTCATTCTGCAACTCTGTGATTTTCTCCACATGCAAAGCATCCAAGTGGTGCTCTGGTCCAATTTTTAGAGGCTTGTTGTTGAGCGACAACATAAATGGCGTATTGTTCTAAAGATTCACCTTCCTGATCATTACCATAGCTCCATTGCTCAGCACTTCCGTAAGGTTCTGGTTCCATCAGATTAGTAGGAGGAGCAGAGTGTTTTGGTGGGGTAGGCAAAGCTAGACGTTCCGGGTATCCAAGAGTACATTGTCGCAGTCTTGCTGTTGGATTTCCTCCATACCGTGGATCTCGATATCCCATCTGGGCATACCGTTGTTGAATTATCCGAGGGTTGAAGTTGCAAAAAACAGTCTCATGGTCAGGTGAATTACACAGATGGCAAACACTGATTTCCATTCGTTTTTTCAATTGACGACACTCGTTCACTGTGTGATTTCCTATACAAATAGAACACCAGATATTTTCCCTGGTAGGAAAAGTTTTTGCAAACTTCTTAGGTTCCTTGTTCGCTTCTCCGTGGAAATTTTCCAGTGCTTTGATCTTCTCATCAAATTGCAACTGCAACTTTTCCATCTGTTTCTATTGGGTCTTCCCAAGTTTCTCGAACTCATTGAGCATCATTTCTGCAGTAGCATTGGCATTCGTTGATGCGATAGTGATGGATGTCGTAGTAGTCTGCCCTACTGTATAAGGCAACATACTGACATTCGGCTCATCATCTGAATCTTCATCCTCCTCCCGAATTGCATCGTCCATAGCATTTTGCAAAAGTGCATACTCATTATGGCGTTTCAGCTCACGTCTGATCCGTTTAGGTAGTCCTGACAAAAACCACATAATCATGGCATTTTCATTAATCAGCTCAGGTTCGCATTCAGATCTAAGATGTTTCACCCTTTCGATGTAATCTCGAACCATTTCCCTCTTTCCCATTTTAATTTTACTTAAAAGTAGGAAAGGGTCTTCCATAAACTTCCGCGGTTTGAACTGTGTAATAAGGGCTTGTTTAACAACCTCCCAATTTGTAAGCTCAATTTCATCTTGGTTATAGTACCAATCTTGTGCCTCGCCTGTTAAGGCCATAGGAAACAGCTTAAGTTTATCTTGAGGATAAATCTCACCATAGACCTCATAGGATTCAGCATAGATCTGAAGAAATCTAACTGGATCTGTTAATCCATTATATCTGGGTAGATCAAATCGGGGTGCTCTTCTAACAATAATTGGATTGACCTCCTGTGGATCACCTCCAAGAGCAGCTCCAGGGACAGCCATCTTCACAAATTTAGATCAAATAGATAATGAGATTGGATCTAGATTTTTTCAAAAAAACTATCTCAGATTAGATCTACTAGATCTATTCCACTTTTCAAGAATCTGATTCTATATAATGAAAAACTTTCTGAAATTCCATCAATCGATACTTCTCAAAAATGATAAATCTCTCAGAATCCAATTCAGAATATATCAGATTTGATCCAAATTTTGACAGAGACTTGATCTGGAAAATCAAAAACTAAAAATAGGACTGGCGAAGGTTCTCTAGGCGAAGGTTGGCTCGGCAAAGTTTAAACAGTGCTATGTTGGGAAAAAACTCTCTGAACAACTTTTTTGACAATTTCTTAGAAAAAAACCTTCGCCGACTTCTCAAATGGAAGATCTGACACAGATAAAACTATGAAAAACCGGACGAAGGTTTCTGACACAAGGAAATACAGTTTCTATAATCTGGCGAGGGTAAAAATCAAGATTTTTTGTGATTTGATCAAGATGAATCTTCGTCGAACTCAGAAATAGTATTTTTCTATAAATAGAATGTTCTGAAAACTCGACGAAGGTTCTGGCGAAGGATCAAGAATAATACTGGTAATTTTGCAAAAAAGTGACTTTCTTGACAAAAATATGACAATATGATAACTGATCCTCTGAAACCCTTTCTATTTTTGGTATTATTCTTCACCGACCTGGAAGTAGATAGATCTGAATCACATCTTAGCACAGTAAATCGGGCGAAGGTTCTTTTTATGTATTTTTTAGGGTTTTGATAATTTTGTGTTTTTTGGCGGTTTTTCTGATGTTTCTGAAAATCTACTAGGAATTAATCTTCGCCCTTCAAACTGAAGGTTCTGTAAACAAAACCGAAGGTGTCTGCAACTCGACGAAAGTTTCCTGAAAGAGGGTAAAAAGTTCTGAGCTCTGATGACGCTTTTTGCCTCTTTTTGACCAAATCTGACAGATTTGACCGATTTTTGTTATTTTCTCTGATATCTCGGATCCAAATGGATATTAAGATTGGTGATCTGAATAGCTTTTCTTGTTTAATAATCAGATTAGATTTCAAAACAGGCAAATCCACTCAAATCAAGCAAAACCAATCCCAAACTAACCCTAAAATGCAGATCTATCACTATTCATGCCACGACAAGATGCCTAATGCAAGCTAACCATCAACCAAACATGCTACAAACTGAAAAATTGGCGTAGCTCCCCTACAACAGTGCCAAAATTGTAGTGGGTTTCTTTCCTTGCCTAACTTGAATCCAAGATCTAGTCAATCTAGCATCAAAGAGACGGAGTTAGTTGTCACGTGTAGGTTCGTTCCCATGAGAGCGATAGTATAGTTCAGATTTCAACATGAATGGAGGATCTAACACTAACATCCATTAACACTAAGCATTAACACTACATCCATTAACCCTAAATCCACAACAATGATAGAAACTTGTTCTTCCTCTCTTTTCCTCCATTTATCATGCTTCCTTTGTATTTGCTAATTGTTGGATTTGATCATTATTGAGATTGCTATTTCTTATGCTTTTTGTGAGAGAGAAAAGAAGAGAGAGAAGAGTAAGTTTCTATCATTGTTATGGATCTAGGGTTAATGGAAGTAGGGTTAATGGATGTAGTGTTAATGCTTAGTGTTAATGGATGTTATTGTTAGATCATCCATTCATGTTGAAATCTGAACTATACTATCGCTCTCATGGGAACGAACCTACGCGTGACAACTAGCTCCTTCTCTTTGATGCTAGATTGACTAGATCTTGGATTCAGGTTAGGCAAGGAAAGAAACCCACTACATTGGGTTTTGGCCTTGTCTGCAGGAACAAGTATTAAGATGTGTTTTCTTTGCTAACAATTAGTTTTCATTATTAAGTATTAACTTTAGAGTTTAATTTTGTTTTAGGTGAATGACTTATTCTTTTGTTTACTTTCATATGTAGGTACTACCACATGTGGTGCAGTCAAGAAAAACAAGAATTGCATAGTTGTTGAAATGGATGAAGTCCAGGCGACCTACATTGAGATGAGAGTGGCTGCTATTTGAGAACTTCCAGATGAAAATCAGGAAGTTGGGGCTCGAGCAGTCGACAATAGTGAGAGATTCCAAAGTGCCTCATTGGAACCTGTTCCCCCACTTCTATATGAAGAGAGATGATATTCTTGATCGCCCTCAAGATTACACTGAGAGGGCTAGTGAAGTTCTTGAAGAGGGACAAGCCACTCAGTCAGCCGAGAAGGCATTACCGGATATGTTGCTAGATATTGCTTGATACTTTTACAGTTATATTGATTGTTTGGCAGACATATATGCTATTGGTAGGAACCTTTGCTTTATATGGATACTTATATTTTACTAGCAAGTGCCTTTTTTAGATATCAAGATTTTATTTGTGTGAGATTCACAAAGATGTACTTGGGATATTTTACTTCATGAGGTTATACTTAGAGTTATAAATATTTCAGTTTTATGCACTATCATTGTGAGTTTAGATCAATTAATTTGTTATGCAACTTTTATTTGAATACATTGAATTTACTAACATTAATAATTGTATATTGAGAGAGAGAGAGAGAGAGAGAGAGAGAGAGAGAGAGAGAGAGAGAGAGAGAGAGAGAGAGAGAGAGAGAGAGAGAGAGAGAGAGAGAGAGAGAGAGAGAGAGAGAGAGAGAGAGAGAGAGAGAGAGAGAGAGAGAGAGAGAGAGAGAGAGAGAGAGAGAGAGATCAACATGAATAATTACTGGGCAGCCGAGTGAGAGAGAGAGCAAGCTAGATCGATATGAATAATTAATGGGCAGTTGAGTGAGAGAGAGAGCAAGCTAGATGGACATGATTAATGAGTGGGCAACACGAGTGAGAGAGGAGAGAGCATGGAGAGAGGGAGCAAACCACCCAACCAACATGAAGAGGCTAGTCAATACCCTAACCCTTCACCCCCAAGCCACAATGAATGAATACAAGAGAGGAGAGGAAAACCTGGCTCAAGAATCTGAAATTCCAATAGGGAGATGGGCAAGTTTCCATGGTATGTATTCTCTCCAAGAGGAGAGAATATTCTCCTTAGGATCTCCATGCAACCTATATTAAGCTATTGACCTCCTATTCTTGCATTAAAGTAGTCATTTACCACGCAAGTGCTCCTATGTCCAATTATAGGTTTGGGCCCTCATATGATTATTAATTACTTGTAAGGACCACGTCCGGAATGACGTAGCATAACTAAAAACCACATAGAACTATATTGACCAGCTATCCACATTAGGAATCATTTTGATTCCCTTATGAAGGACATGGACATAACAATAGGTCAAAGAGAGGTGGAGTCGGCCATTGGCCAATGTGAATGTGAATGAATTAAAATGTAGTAGTCTACAACCGATAAGCTTAGAACTATAGAAAGACGCTTATACAACATAAATATTGTTTCTTAATTTTAGAAGATGCATAACAAGTGCAAAGGGTTGTAGCTTAACCTTTGAAAATTGAACAAAATCATTCAACCGACAGTTTTTGCAGTGTCCAAGAGCTAGCAGTGCTAATGTCCACAATGACAACTGAGATGATGCCTTCTGCTTCACTCTATTCTTGTCTCTCTCAAATCTCACGGAACATCTATCTCCAAAAAAGAAATTCTCATAACAATGTGTTGTGTTGCACAAAATGTATGCAAAATGCATAATAGATCTCTCCATGAAGGTATTTGAGAAAAAAACTCTGAATCAACTCCCAAATAGTAGTAACAGAAGAACCAATGATTTTGATGGAAAAGTAGTTCATGTGCGGCTCCTTGCTCAAAGTCTATAGAACACGCACACAATACAATTTGTATGAGAAGCACATCTCTCTCTCTCTCTCTCTCTCTCTCTCTCTCTCTCTCTCTCTCTCTCTCTCTCTCTCTCTCTCTCTCTCTCTCTCTCTCTCTCTCTCTCACACACACACACACACACACACACACACACACACACACACACACACACACACACACACACACACACACACACACACACACACACACACACACACACACACACAAGAGTCTATCTGCCATGGTAATCTGTGATGATACAAGATTTCGGTCCAGTGTCACCAAACGAAGTCCGTTTTTTAGACCATTTGTTCCATCCTGTGCTGCACACCGATACAAACCTACAACACTAAACTAGGCTCCAAATGGTTTAGTACTCATAGTGAAACGTGCATCTGAACCAGAAACCCTAAATGTAGTGCTGGAATTCTAGGCCCGTCAAGCCAAAAATTGGTTGAATTCAGTAAAAAACGGTTAGAACTTCAAACAAGAGGTGTTCACAGGTTTGTGGGCTCAACACAGACCCCCGAACTATTTGTAGCTCAATTTCGATGTCGTTAGTCCAGAATTGCCCTTTATGTCAAGGGGAATGCCACTAAATAGACCCTTTTCAAATCCTTGAGAACCGGTCCAGTGTCACCGAACGAAGTCCATTTTTCAGGCCGTCTGTTCCGTCCTGTGCTGCACGCCAAGATGAACCTATAGGACTAAACCGAGCTCCAAACGGTTCAGTACTCACAACAAAATGCGCGTCCGAACCAGAAATCCTAAACTCAACCTTGGATTCTATGCCCATCGAGCCAAAAATTAATCGGATTTAGTAAAAAATGGTCAAAACTTTGGACGAGAGGTGTCCACATGTTTGTGACTTTGACATAAGTTCACGAAATTATTTGCAGCTCAATTCTGATGCCGGTTGTTCGATAACGTCCTTTCTGTCTAGGGAAATGCCACTAAATGGACTACTTTCCAACATCCCCGAGAACCGGTCAGTTTCGCCGAACAAAGTCCGTTTTTCAGACTGTTTGGTTCATCTTGTGCTGCACGCCGATACAAACCTACAACACTAAACTGAGCTCCAAATGGTTCAGTATTGATAGTGAAACATGTGTCTGAACCCTAAACCCTAAACGTAGTGCTCGATCCTAGGCTCGTCGAGCCAGAAATTGGTCGAATTTAGTAAAAAATGGTTAGAACTTTGGACGGGAGGTGTCCACAGTTTGTAGGCTCGACATGAATCCACGAGACCATTTGTAGTTCAATTTTGATGTCGTTTGTCCTTTCTGTCATCAATGAGGAGTGACCATTACTACCGATTTTTCAAAAGGAGTCTACGCTCTCTCTCTTCTCTCTCTCAATGCATCTGCTATGGCAGCGCTCTCTCCAGCTAGCGCATCTGCTCAACCAACAATCCCTCCAGCCAATGCTCTCTCCAACTTGCGCTTGCTCAGCTCCTCTCTCTGAGGTCCACGTTCTCTTCTACACTATAGTTGATGCAATGAGTTCTATCATAGCTCTTTTCAGCTTTGAATATTGAAAATCATGATCCTGCAGTAGTAGAAGCGTGGAGGGAAGATGCCCGTTGGATCAAAGCTTAACTATAGAGGAATGAAGCCAACGGTCAAGAGAGAACCAAAGAAGATCATCTTGAAGCTACATAACAAACTACTTCAAATCAACTTACCTCTAGATTCAGTGGTCATTAACCAAAGATCTTGCACATGTTTGATTATGGAGATGAGAAACCTTATCAAGATACACTTGATGAATGTGGAGGAGTGCAAAGAAATCTACATCTCTTCAAATTAGAGCATTCATGCTGTAAACATGACATGAATTTTTCTATAGCTTCTTGTAGATGCTAAAATCAATGATATTCATAGTCCATGTATGGCTGCATAGACCACACACAAATGGTGTGTGAAGATGTGGAGTTTACATGTAGGTGATAGTAGAATTCAGAAAAGAAATGTGATGTTTTGTTTGAGGGAGGTTTTGTTGGTGTCCAACAAAACACACTTGTGTTTCTTGTGTTTGTTGACATCAGCAATCCAACTCCCAAGGTTGTGGATTTTTTGGGAATTATTTTAGGTTTTTTTAAGGAGCAAGGGAGTGAGTGAGTGAG
This sequence comes from Diphasiastrum complanatum, assembly GCA_029204225.1. Classification (NCBI taxonomy): domain Eukaryota; kingdom Viridiplantae; phylum Streptophyta; class Lycopodiopsida; order Lycopodiales; family Lycopodiaceae; genus Diphasiastrum; species Diphasiastrum complanatum. The sequence continues at coordinate 28,734,643 of CM055109.1, read as the reverse complement.
TGAGTGAGTGTGTGTGTACGCAAATTTTTTAAAATTTTTTAAGGGTTTTTTCAAAGCTAGGGTTTTTTAAGATCTCTAGATTAAAAAAAATAGGTGACTGAATGATCGATTCTTTTGTGTAAAAAAAACTTGAAAATTCAGATTTTGTCCACTTTATATTATTTATTCCATTCTCAAAAGATGTAGAAGCAAAAATGCATTCGCCATACCATATATGTCCATTCTCAAATAGGTAGAGACAGAAAATGCATACTCCATATCAAATTTGTCCATAGCTATAGAAGTAGAAGCAGAAAACACATACTTCATATCACATCTGTCCATTCTCAAAAGTAGGATCCAAAAAATGCATAGTCCATAGCAAATCTATTTTATACATATGAAGAAGAAATGGAAAATATATATCTACAAGCATGAAAATCTTAGTAAAAATTAGCTGATTGAACCAAAAAACTTGAATTTGTTTCAACTCTTCTCTTTCTTACATTGACACCAAAGAGAAAGCCTTACCAATCTTTTCTTCAGATGTAATATTGCTAACAGTTCCTTTGATAAAAATTAATTCAGCTGAAGCAAAACAAAGATAAATTTACCTCAAAGGGAAGAAGATTTTTGTTCTCAGAGCCAAGCTTGGATAAGAAATTAGATACTATGCAACAAAATGGAGATCCTTGAGCTAGAAATAGATGAACTCTATGAAATGTGACAACAACTTGTGATTCCCGAACTTGCCCAAGAGAAGGAGTTGGAAAGCAAATTGAAAAATTTAAAATAAGACACCTAAAGCAAGAAACATTCGACTGTTGATGATAATACTTAAGCCAGCTACAATAAGAAAAATAAAATATCTACCAACGCTGCACGATGTGGGGGGATCCTTCTACAGATCTTTCAACTCCTTCAATATGCAACTTATGCATCACTACCTATGAGTAAACAAAGTCTGCATGATTCTGTATTTAGTTTTGATAGTACATGAGGTAACAGGACAACAAACCCAAAACATACAATATTCACGCTAAAGAATCAATGCACAAATTGTCAAACCAATTCATCATGATCTTTTGAAATGACAGCAACGATTCATCGCATCAGATCATAGCTGTATCAACGATGCAAATGATTCTAGTCTCTTGTCCTAGCATTGAAGGTTGTTGCAAGTAGATCCCCTGTTCAACATTTCAAATGGCTAGAAGACGCAACGATGGAGTAGCCTGTTGAAGACCAGTGGGCTTCCTTGTTTGGTGAAGACCAGTGGGCTTCCATACCATCAATTTCTAATAAAAAACCCTCATGGCCGGTCTTTCCAGTATCATCAAAGCTACGAACCTTTTTCTTCACTTTTTCAACATGATTGTCATATATCTGTTCATCTCTATAAACATCACCTGCAACTGCTAAAATTCTACTATGCCTCCTATATGTTTCGCAATCTTCCTCACCTACATACCCCTCCATTGTGTCTTTATTTTTTTCTTGAACTCCCAACACCTCACCATTCTGTTCACACATATCTTGTTGTCCTGTAGAAAAGTTCTGTTCATTTGCTTCCAAACAAACAGGCTACGTCATTTCTTGGCCAACCATGCCACAACTTTCAAACCCTAAATAAGAAGGCCCATTATGAGTAGAACGCTCACCATTCTAAGCCAAATACTGTTTTACTCCGCTGTTTGCCACAGACTTTAGAATATCATCATATTCAAGGTTATCAAGATTTTGTTGCAGTGGCTGCTTCTGTTGTTGTTGTTGCCAAGGGACGAACTTGGTCACCATGTTGTCAAAATTCTCTTTTTTGTGCCTCAGCTGGAGTGCTCTTCCTGTGTTGAAAGGAGAATCTTGAGAGACGGAGGAAAGGAGAGATGGATCCTGGAGAGAGGAGGAGGAAAAAACAAAGAGAGAGAGAGAGAAAGAGAGAGAGAGAGAGAGACAAAGAGAGGGAGGGAGAGAGGGAGAGAGACATTTGAATTTTGAATTAGGAAGTGGGATCAAGAAAAGGTGCAATATGCATGCATGGGGAGGGGGCCCATACATGGGGAGTCGTCTAGTAAAGACTAGTATGCAAGTTTCAATATATATCTAGACTAGTAAAGAGTGCCCATCATTGACGAGCAATGGAGGCCAATCTAGGTGGCGGCCGTTGATTTGGATGATGGCCGATCTCGCACATCTCGCATCTCGTATACCTAACATTCGAGTCTTTTAAAAAATTTGAGTCTTTGAAAATTTTTGAGCCTTTGAAAAAATTCGAGTCTTCGAAAAAATTCTAGTTTCAAAAAAATTCTAGTCAAGTCTTTGAAAAAATTCGAGCTTTCAAAAAAATTCGAGTCTTTTAAATATTTGAAACAATTCAATCTTTTGGAAAAAAAAATCGAGTCATTGCAAAAAGTTGAGTCTTCTCAAAAAAATTGAGTCTTGAAAACTTCGAGTCTTTCCAAAAAAAGTTTGAGTCTTTGAAAAAATCTGAGTCTCTGAAATTTGAAATTTTGGAAAAATTTGATCTATTGAAAAAATTCAAGTCATTCCAGAAAATCGAGTCATTAAAAAAATTTGAGTATTTCCAGAAAATCGAGTCATTTAAAGAATTCGAGTCATTGAAAAAATTCGAGTCATTAAAAAATTTGAGTCATTAAAAAATTTCGAGTCGTTAAAAAACTTGAGCCTTTCTATAAAAAATCTAGTCGTTTCAAAATTTCGAGTCGTTCAGAAATTTGAGTCATTTTGGAAAAATTTGAGACATCCGAAAAATTTGAGTTTTTGATAAAATTCAAATCATTTCAAAAAAATTGAGTCTCTCTATAAATTCGAATCATTCCAAAAAATTGAGTCGTTTAAAGAATTCGATTCGTTTAAAGAATTCGAATCATTGAAAAAATTTAATTCGTTCGAAAATTCGAGTCTTTCCATAAAAAATCGAGTCGTTCCAAAATTTGAGATATTTTTTGAAAAATTCGAGACAATGATAAAATTCAAGTCATTGAAAAATTTGAGTGGGTATGTTTGTCGTTGACGAGCGGCCGACGGACGAAGTAGTGGGTATGTCTGTTGTTGATGGACGACCGACGATTTGGATGATGGACGGCCTTAATGCGGTCTCAAATGGTCAAAAGTGCCATTAAATGGCCGTCAAATGACCGGAAACGGATCTAATTCGGTCAAAATATAGTCTCAAATGACCGCAAGTGCTCTCATGCGATTCTAATGTGGTTTAAAATGGTCGAAAGCGCAATGGTAGAGCGAGCAGTTGGAGAGAACAATAGTTAAGCGAGTATCGTGGGTCAGATTTCTAACTGACAATATCGAAATTTACATTGTATCAATAATTTACAAAGACTTGAAAAATTTACATTGACTGAGAAATTATACAATGATTCGAAAAATTTTAATTTTGGCTATCAAAAAATTCGAGTCTTCAGAAAAATTCGAGTATTTGAAAAAAAATCGAGTTTTAAAAAAATTTGATCCGTTGGAAAAATTCGAGTCTTTGAGAAAAAAAATCGAACTTTCGAAAAAATTCGATCTTTTGGAAAAATTCAATCTATATAAAGAGTTCGAGTCTTTTCAAAATACCGAGTCATTTGACAGATTTGAGTCATTTGAAAAATTTGATTTTTTTTTAAAGAATTTGATTCATTTGAAATTCCAGTCTTTCCAAACATTTGAGCCTGAAAAAATTGGAGTCGTTCCAAAAATCAAGTCATCAGAAAAATTTGAATTTTTAGAAAAATTAGAGTCGTTTTTAAATTTCGAGTCTTAAGAAAAATTCGAACCATTTAAAAAATTCTACCCTTTGAAAAAATTCGACTTGTTCAAAAATTTGAGACATTCAAAAAATTTCAATCATCGCAAAAATCCAATTCATTAAAAAAAATCGAGTTTTAAAAAAATTTCGAATCTTTAGAAAAAATTCGAGTCTTTGGAAAATTCAATCCATTAGAAAAATTCAAGTCTTTCCAAAAATTCGAGTCGTTTAAAAAATTTCAGTCATTCAAAAAATTCAATCTTTTGGAGAAATTCGATCCATATAAGTAATTCGAGTCTTTTGAAAAATTAGAATCTCAAAAAAATTTCGAGTCATTTGGAAAAATTCGATTCATTTGAAAAATTTGAGTCTTTTCAAAATTTTGAGTCTCAAAAATTTTGAGTCGTTCCAAAATTTGAGTCATCAGAAAAACTCGGTTTCTTAGAAAAATTTGAGTTGTTTTTAAGAGTCTTAAGAAAAATTTGGGTCATTTAAAATATTCTACTCTTTGAAAAAATTCAAGTCTTTCAAAAATTCGAGACATTCAAAAAATTCTAGTCGTTCCAAAAATCCGATTCATTGGAAAAATTCGAGTCTTTCTAAAAATGGTCAAAATGGTTGAATTGGTCGAATTTGGCCAAATTTGGGTTGACAAGGCCATATTTGGTTGAATTGGTCGACTTGGGCCAACTTGGTCAAATTGGTCGAATTGGCCAAGTAGATTTGGCCGAATTTGGAAGAAAATGAAGTTATGGATGAAAGAAAGCTTGCAACTGTAGAATCACCAGTCCAAGTTTGAATCTTTTAAACAAAATACAATTATTTTCATCTACTAAAAAACTTAAAAGTTTTTTTTTAAGGGAGAATATCGAAGTATGGATGACCAAAAGTTTAGAAAAGTTATGGATTAGCGTAGTGAGCCTGGAATTCAGAAATTGAATGCTACTTGTAGAACTGGCTTGTTCTGAGTTGTGATCGTCTATTTGAACAAGGGAATTGAGTTGTGAATCAACAATGATGAATGTGGGCTCTTACCATATCAAATAAATTACTTTTAGACTCAAAATTATTTGAATTTGACTCCCAACATCATGAGTAAACAAATTTGGCTATGAAATTTATCTTAGAATGTGCTTTGCAATATGTTCAACAGTCGTTTTATAATGCCATGTCTTGTCTCATTTCCACAACCTTTCAGACAGTATAAAGCGGCATAATCAAAATTAATAGTTGCAAATTTGCAATACCTTGTGCAATAATTTTTAATTTGCACAGATTGCAAAGCTCTTATGAAGACGCTTGAATGGTGCTGCTTCTTTTTGCTTAGCGGCGTCCTCGATGTAAGATTGTGTTGGTTAGATTCCAAGTTATTCTGTGTCCATACCCAAATGGTCCCTCCATAAGCACTTTTGGAGTAAAAATAATGATATAGTTTGTGTGTGTGTGTGTGTGTGTGTGTGTGAGAGAGAGAGAGAGAGAGAGAGAGAGAGAGAGAGAGAGAGAGAGAGAGAGAGAGAGAGAGAGAGAGAGAGAGAGAGAGAGAGACTGTGTGGAGATTTTTGGAAAATTATTTTAGGGTTTTTAAAAGGAGCAAGAGAGTGTGCGAGTGAGTGAAAGTGTGTGTGTACGCAAATTTTTTGAAATTTTTTAAGGGTTTTTTCAGATCTAGAGTTTTTTAAGATTTCTGAATTAAAAAAAAATAGGTGACTGAATGATCGATTCTTTTATGTAAAAAATTTGAAAATTCAGATTTTGTCCACATTCCTCCATATCCTTTAATCTATTCTCAAAAGATATAGAAGCAGAAATACATTCGCCATACCATAAATGTCCATTCTCAAATAGGTCAAGACAGAAAATGCATATTCCATATCAAATCTGTCCATAGCTATAGAAGTAGAAATAGAAAACACATACTTCATATCACATCTGTCCATTCTCAAAAGTAGGATCCGAAAAATACATAGTCCATATCAAATATGTTTTATACATATGAAGAAAAAATGGAAAATTAATTCTTCATATATATGTCCTCTCTCAAAAGAAGTAAAAATAAAAAATATATTCTTAATATTTCATCTATCCATTCTCAAAAAAAACTTTCAACGACGGCTTTCTTGTAGGTTATCTTCACGCAGCCAGCACACCATCCTTCTCACGATAAAGCGCTGCACTCTCAGTTGGCCGGATCTGCACACATCTCAATCCAAACATGGCGACAAAATATTAGACACATATGCATAACAAGTACACTTATCAAAATAAATGGTTGCATTCACTTAATTCCAATTGGTCGGATCTGCACACATCTCACTCTCAACATCGTCACATGAAATTTCAAACATAAATATTTGCACAACAATCACTCATCAAAATAAATTGTGGAGTGTGATCTAGAATCTACCATACATGCTTCTGATCATAAAACCTAAAAGACACATATCAACTTCAAGTATATATCTACAGGCATGAAAATCTCAGTAAAAAATAGCTGATCACTAATATCACCTCTTACTTTGATTGGACCACCTACATGCCACCTCTTACAATGATTGGACCATTCTTACATTATGACTGGCCCAAATTGACAAATGAAATCAGGATGTGCTATGTTACTAGACATCTACCATCAAGCCAAGTGTAAGTAGTCTACATTATCACAAGCTAATCCATCTCTAAATTTGGCCTAATAACTTATTTACAAGTGTACAATGAGTGGTTTTGAAAGAGGACCTCTCTTGCCCCCCCCAAGATAGATGACTTTTACAATTTCACAGATTTTGCCATACTTCAAAGTCAAATTCTTGCATGAATTCTACCCATCGTGCCTTACAACCTCTCAAATCATTTTGATTACAAAAGTATTTTAAAGATTGATGTCCCATGTTGATCATGAACTTACTATACAGGTAATATCTCCATGATTTAAGAGAATGGATTACTTAAAAAAACTCTTTCTCCTTAGTAGTATATCAGACTTGTGCATCATATACTTCTCAAAAGCAATGGGCAGACCCTCTTGTAAGAGAACAACTCCAAAAGTCGTATCACTCATGTCAGTGTGTCAATGATGAAAGGGGTATTTGAATCTAATTCTCAACATGGGAACGAAGACGATTAGAAGCTTGAGTTTGCAAAAACTCTCATCTAATTTGTCAGAGGGTTAGGCTTACTTTTCCAACTTTCTACTCCCTTTGAAATATTATTTAGGGGAGTGGAAATTTTTGAATACTTTTCAATAAAGTTTTGGAAGAACACAATGAAACCGAAAAAAAGACTTAAGTTCACATAGCGTGTCATGAATTGGCCATTCCACTACCGTCTTTACGTTTTCTTTATCAATATTGATCTCCTGAGTGGTGATCTTATGACCAAGATAAAGAAATTTCTTCTTAAACAATTCACATTTAGATTTAGCAGAAATCTTCTCTGGTCTCAAAATCTTTAAGATAGCATGCAGATGCTCTACATGCTCTCTTAGTATTCATTGTAGATCAAAATGTCATCTAGAAACACTACTGCAAACTTTCTCAAAAAGGGATAAAATAAATAATTTACCATTTGTTGGAAAGTTGCTAGAGCATTCGTCAAGCCAAAAGGTAAGACTACGAACTTGTAATGGCCAAATCATGTACTAAAATTAGTTTTCTATACATCATTCAAATGTATTTTGATCTGATGATATCCCATTCGAAAATCGATTTTTGTGAAGAATTTGACTCCACTTAACCGATCTATGAGATTATCCATTCTAAGAAACAAGTAGATACTTATCCCTAAGGAGAGCAAGTGCTCTCCATGGTGATTTACTTGGCCTAACATGTCCCATCTCGAGGTATTCCTCTATTTGCCTAGCCACTTTTCCGTCTTCCTTTTGACTAAACCAATATATATGGTTGTCAAAAAATGGGGTGGCTACCAAGCATCAGTTCTATTCTATGGTGTACGAACTGGGTGGGTGGTAAACTATATGGTAGTTGCTTAGGAAAAACATCACAAAACTTTTATTTTAAGTCTTGTATTCATTGTCGCTCTTGATGAGAATTTTTGATGCTACGATTGAAAAACTCATTAACTATATTACAATGCAAACCAGATTTTAAAACAAGATGAAATGACTCACAATCAAAATTATTGACTTTTTTCATTAGCTCAACCAAAAAAATCGTTGGTGATGGGAGTATATCGGTCTCTCCAAAAATAGACATTTTTATCATTTACATCTTTAAAACATAAACTATCTATATTTAATATTAACGTTACACCGACATTATGTTGGCCATTTCTAAATACATAATGAGAAACAAAACATTAGCATTAGGCTTTATGATGTTTGTGTGTGTTATAGGGTGCATGTGTCTATGGTTTTAAGCTTGGTCCACTTAGATCTTGGTTTTGAAACACTACAAAATGAATTTATTAGTTTAGTGTATGCAAAGAAGATAGGCAAAATAAAGCTTACAACCCCATCTTAGTAAAAATAGCATGTATGGCATATGATTTGTATATGGCATGAGCATCATTAAAAGTGGCTAATATCACGTAAATGAATTCTCCAAGTGGATCTCTAAGCATGATGCATTATGCACAATATATGCTCAAGAATGTAAATATTATTATCTCAAGATGGTGAAATGGTATGAAACTAATAGTGACTCATAGGGGAAGTGAATGAGGTATCTAGTTTGGTTGTTGATGTGTCCGATGAGGTGTCATAACTACTAGTGGTGGAAGAGCCTTGGAGGGTGTAAGTATACCCATAGGTCGTCCACTAGTGTATGCATGAATCTGGTGATTATAGCTACATGCAGTTGGTGTGAATCTATCTCCTATTTTATGTGGTCCATAACTAGGAGGCTAGATCCATTTGATCTAGATTTGGTTGTGTAGGTACAAAGGTTGACACACAAGAGACATAGCACTAGCTATTGTTGCTCTTGCAGTGGTAGACCCAAATGACATTGTTGCCTTGATTTCTCGTTGAGAAAAATATGTTTATTACATTTTTTTTCATTTTTAATAGTATTTCGCCATGAAAAAGTGATAAACTGGGTTGAAAAACATCAAGGTTTTATTTTTATTCATTCCGAAAAAAATACAAAAAATAGCATATAGTAATTAAAATACAATTTTTAAAATGATAAGCTCACAATATTTAAATGACATTGATTTTGCAATATCTAAATGACATGCCTAGAAAGCTTCTAAAAAGATAACACAAGCTATAAAATTTTACATATTTTATGCTAAGAGAATTTTAAATATATTTACTTTTGCAAGTGTTTTATAATTCAAAAATACAAAATAAGATTTTGGTATTGCAAATATCCATATTATTATCTTCGTTACTAAATCTTGAAAAATTTAGAAAAGTTAAAATATTGATTTCTTTTAATAAAGTACACTTTTTATTTTACTCAGCAACATATATGAGAAAACCAACTTAAATATTGAGAGTTTTTTTTTATTAAATTTTAATAAAAATGGTTTTCTAGGTCATTTGTCTTTGTTTTGGTCAATATGTTTCATAAAGCTCATAAGCAATTTGATTTCAAAATGTCTGAATTCAATAGCAATATACTTGGTTCTCTTATGGAACACAACATTGTAAGAAAGCGCAATTCTCTCTTTATTATCGATAATTCTCTCTCCAACACTTGGTTGCAAGTCTTCCATCAATTCCTTTAACAAAATTGCCTCTTTAGATGACTCTATTAAGGCCATATATTTGGCCTCTATGCTAGACAAGACCACATAGGCTTGTAGCTAATTGCTTCTCTTGCCATCAAGAGCACATAGCTAGATGTTGGTTGTCTAGTGTAGCCACTAAAAAAAGCAACTCTCACAAGACAATCGATCGATCAATGGGTTGTATGCTAGCTTGTAAAGTAGAGGCAAGCATTGCAAGACAACCACACATATCCATCTCTCCATAATGTATGGATATTTACTACATCAATCTACACTTGCTCACATGCCTAGAATAGACATCGCGTCAAGACTCTACTACCTTCAAACATGAACATTACTACTGATGAAGTTTTGCCAAAGGCCATGGAACAAATGCCAAATGGCAACCATTGATGTGAGTCAAAGTCTCCGTTAAGCCTCGCTTGCAATGACTCTAGGGTCATGTGTATTTTATTGTGAATAACATGATTTCTAATCTACAGAAAAAGAATAGGCGAAATTCATGATGTTACGAAGGTTCTTTACTTTTCCTTCATGCACTCACATGTGCTTGATTTCTTTTTTCTCTTACCAAATATTCTTTTTTGTAGTTTGCTAGCAAACCACTTAATTGCACTAGCATCATGATGTACAACATACAACCCCATATGCCAAGCCAATGTGGAGCATAATGATGCCATATTTTGGAGCTCTTGGAGCTAGAGTATTCAATGCCCATTGTTAGAGTAACACTTATCCAACTTGGTGGCAATGGGATGAGTGTCTGCTGCACCATGACTGACAAGTCTGTCATGGTCCAACAAACATCTATTGGTGAGGGTGGGTGATATCACATCTTTCCAAGATGGTATCATATCTTCTCACCCTTAGATCTTTGGGAACCCACCACTGTCAATATTGTGATGGTTAAAAATACGCTCCTCTGCAACAATGGACTTTTTCTTTGTTTTGACACAATGTGCTTGCACAACAAAATTGTGTACGTCATTCACATTGTACATCCACATTCTAGCCACTTATGAGTGTGCAGGCTTGGATTGTGCTTTTTATCGCAATTAGGTCAAGATTGGAACCAAAGTCTTTGGGGCAACAATGAATCTTATTCAACTAAACTTGACATCATATTCACACTTAGGCTTAGCCATTTCGAAGCGTGGAAGCTCAAATATCCCTTTTCATTGCACTAGGTCAAGGTAGAACCAAGGTCTTTGTGGGCCCAATAAGTGGTCGTATCCATCTTGGTTACGACACGGACTATACATGAAAGTATAGTTATACTCATTAACATATATATTTATGTATGTATATTATATTGGGATACTCTCCTTCTAGATTTTCGAAATCTTTGGATGGAATTTCTCGATCTTAACCCATACAAAGAATGTTCTTGGTTCCATGTGCAGTGGACCCATGAGCAGGGGCTTGCAGCCTGATTTTTGTGAGAATCTAGGTGATTGGCTCCTATATATATAGTCCAAGGGAGGAAGGTATAGGCAGCCAAGCTAGATAGTATATACCCAACTTGGCAATAAGGGCCCCACCCTCATCCAAGGTTGGAGGAGCCTTGGTAGATGCTAGAGAGCTACCTAACCCTTTCAACTCTTAAAGTACCCTCCCATTGTGTGTGTAGTAGACTTAAGGGTCCCACCCTCATCCAAAGGTGGAGAACCTCCAGCATCAACCAAGGTTCCTTTAGCCTTGGATGAGAGTGGGCAATGGGGGAATGTAATGGATTTGGAAGTTGGGTATATCATGCAAAAGTGGCTTAGCATGATGGCGGTGGTGGGGCCACCTTACTCCCAAGGTGTGGCGGAGGGCTACGGGGCTTACACTTGGCTATGCACCCTAAAAGTTTGCTTCCTTGCTCGAGCCGAGTGAGCCTTAATGCTCTGGAAAGTATGTTGTACTGCTGTGGGCCATACCCCCACGGCGCCGCCTTAAATTTTAAATAGTGTTGTGTAAGCATAAGTTCGCACTTCCAAGATGACGCCCTTGACTCAGACGAGTGTTAGATGGGGGGCGGCGTTTGACGTGGCATGGGGCCCCATCCGCCACGTGTGGGTCCTCGCCCTTGCGCTAAGGGCCAAAGGCAGGGGAGTGTGGGAGTGTGCCAGATGCTTGGGCCTGACACCATATTGTTTCTTCTTCGTTCTCGCTTAACACGCCATTTTTGTTCACTTCCTAGTAACATGCTCATTGGCCTTGAGGCGTACGCTTCGATGTAAGCCACATGTTCAATATGCCAGATGGCTATCAATTGATGGTTAACACGTGGCAAGATCTGGACGGTGATAGAGAGATCCAGCGGTGGTGGGCTTACAATTGGATCGTCCGAATAGAGACGAGAATCGAAGGTGCTGCAGACTGAAGGGCAAACTGCCCGTCTTATTGAAAGGTATGTCTTCTGGTCTTGTGTCGTGGAGAATTTCATTTTGAAGGGAACAAAACGCTTCAAATTTGAAAATACTTTTCATTTGAAGGGTGAAAGGTGAAGGCCTCGGCATATATCTTACCGGCACGAAATAAAAATTATCAACTCACCGTTGGATTTTGCGAAGAGAGTTCAGATCTTGCCACGTGGATACAATCCGAGTACCAGTCTACGTGGCGAGATCCAAGTGCTTGGGCGTTGAGATTGATCGCGGGTGCATGATAGACTTTTGATTTCGAAAGACGGAGCTCTTGCCTGATAGGCGAAAGAAGAGGGGTCTGTCAGTATGACGGGTGGACGGGTGATGAGAAGGCATGTGAAGGGCGCGGTTTGGAGGATCCTGTGGGAGAGGTTTTCATTGACGGACAAGTCGCCCTTCATTCTGCAGGCTGACGGCCGTCGTGGGTCGGGTAGCATTTACCCCGCCATTTCTCTCTCTCTCGTTTCGTCTCTCGTCTCTCTCTCGTTTCGTCTTCATCGAGCAAGAAAGCATGGATCGTAAGATTCCTTAATCGAAAATCGTGATATCTTCTTGCTTTTATTATTATTATGCTTCAGTTTCTTGCTACAGATGCAGCAGGCAGGGAAAGAAAAACGAAAAAGATCTCACAAGCAGGTCGCCATTCTCGCGGTTCTAGCTGCCTGTTCCTGCACCTTTTCCTTGAATCTTGATTTTCTTTTGTTATTATGGTAAGTCATCATCATGATTGTAATCTTTCTTGATGCATATGACTTATTAGCTTGACTTGCTCCTCCGCTCAGGCTTTGGCAGCTTGGCTTGGCTTGGCTTGCCGTTTCTGATGCCGTCGTGTCTTGGGAGTTTGGAAGGATGCAGAAAGAATCGGCGTAAGGTGTGAAAACTGTGAAGATTTTTTGGAGTTGGTGTGTCGCTCCTTTATCCCAGGAGAAGATTGACAGAGTTGTCTTCACGGCTGTAGTGTATGGTTATGCAGACCGTAGGAGGTATCGTCCTGTTGCCCCTCTTTTCGCCTTCATTCTCGCAGCTTGCGCCTTGCAGCGTTCAGTTGTAGGCTTTGGTTCGGCGCTCTGAAGTATGTCCCTCGTTCTTGGCCTGGAAGCTGGACAGTGAAAGGTAAAGCCGTCAGGATAATGACTGTCACAGTGAACTTTAGCGTTCACCTATCATCATCGTCGCTGGAAAGGAATCCATAAGTATATGATTCGTAATTTTTGTCCACAGACGTAAGTCGGATTGGCGCGTTCATGTATTCACAGCTAACATAGCCAATCTTTTGAAGGTCAGGTGCGATACTGTTAAATATTTAGTTAAGTGGGAAATCTCTTACGCGAAGCTGAGACGTGCAAATATTGGTTGGCATGTTGATCAGGCAGCCAGGCTGAAGTATGTGCTTCTGAGTTCAAACTGCGATCACTCTTTGCTTACAGAAATGATGAAATTTCACATAGTTTACAGTTGAGATACGAGTGTCTCTATTATGTACATCCTCACAACAAAAGCCAGTAAAAGGACAAATATTGTCTGTCAATTTGATTGATAGACACGTGGTGTGTATTATGCTGCCTCCTCACCTTTCAAATACTTTGCTAATAACTAGGGACAATTGTAGATAACTTTTCGAGGGACTCTGGATATTTATTGCGGCCATAACATGCTCTCTGCTTACAACTTTGTAAGCTTCAAGATGAAGAACGACAAGGTGCTAAGTTGCTGATGATCTTAGGATCGACGAGTTGTTGTTCTGTAAATTAAGACCTGAATGTCGAGATTGAAATTGCTCAAGACGAGCTCCCTGAGGAAGAAAGATCTTAAGACCTTTGCTATCTTCAAGGACAAGATATAAGTTCATTTATCCTCAAATTGAATTCATTATCAATAATAAGGAAGAAATGCGGATGAGTTGCAACTATAAGTAGCATAATTAATACCTGCGGAAGCAATGGATAGCTCACCTGGTGGAAAATTTCTCAGGATGGAATACAACTTATCCACAAAGAATGCAGATTATATCCGTCAGCATTTCTACGCCTCAAACTCAAAATCTGTGTCTTCAAATTCCTTATCAAGCGATGAAAGCGAATACAAGGACACTCGCATCCACCCCACCGTAGATGGTTCTGCCTCCAGGATGTCTGGAGAGGATTCAGAGAGGTTGAATCTACTTGCGGCTTTCAAGAAACAGGCTTCACAGTTCCCTTACCCTGTAAGAAGCTTCAATGGAATGGGAAATAATTATATTCATCGAGGCAAGTCGAAATGTATGAACGAGATTCTCGAGCAGTTCAGTACTCCGATTCCTCGGTCAGAGCAGCACGTACACAACACGGCTGTCAGCTCAGATCTGTCGGAGGTGCTGTTACTTACTAGTGAAAGGAAAAATCAACGGGTGCAAAAGAAGTTCGTTCACGAGAAGCCAGCTGATCCTCATGCAAGATCAGTTGCTCCAAATGTAGCAGAAGAAGGCTGGCCTTTCGCTGGATTGACGGTGAAGAGCCTTGGCTCTTTAGGAGGAATTCGTGATGCCAATTGCATGGAGCAACTGCTGGTGCGATGTGCGACGGCTCTGGAAACCCACGACATAACACTGGCTCAACAGATCATGTGGGTGCTGAACAACATTGTATCAGCTGAGGGAGATCCAAACCAAAGAGTTAGCGCCTGCTTTCTGAGGGCTCTGGTGCTGCGAGCGTCACGAACAGTTCCTAATCTGATCCCAAACGTAGCATCTACGATCCAATCCACCAAGATCTTGAGCGCGATCAAGCTCGCCGAGTTCGTGGATCTCATCCCGTGGTATCGATTTGGATTCTCTGCGGCGAATGGTGCCATACTGGAAGCCTTTGAGGGAAAGAAAATGGTTCACATTGTGGATTTCAGCACAACGTATTGCATGCAGTGGCCGACCCTTATCGACGCCCTCGCCAAGAGGCCAGAAGGCCCACCGCATCTCCGCTTGACCGTGCACGGCCAGAGGCCTTCTGTGCCCCCTTCGCTGGCATTATCCTACGATGACTTGGGTATGAAGCTCCTTCACTTTGCCAGGCTGAGGAATGTTTTCTTGGAGTTCAAGGTCGTTCCTGTGGATGTAGCGCAGTTGAAGCCGTACATGTTTGATCTGCGGCAGGATGAGACAGTTGCAGTGAACTGTCAGCTCAAATGGCATTACATCCCGGAGGAATCAATAAATCTATCAAGCCAACGCGATGAGTTTTTGAGAATGATCCGCAGCCTCAACCCGTCGGTGGTTACCCTCGTCGACGAGGATTCAGATCTGGCATCGCCCAGTCTCGTTTCAAGGCTGAAAGTAGCATTCAACTACTTCTGGATCCCTTTTGATGCCCTGGAGACCTTCATGCCCAGAGACAGCAAACAGCGCCTGGAATACGAGGGGGATATAGGAGCCAAGATCGAGAATCTGATTGCCTATGAAGGCCTTCAGAGAATAGAGCGAATTGAGTCCAAAGAGAAATGGATCCAACGTATGAGCAACGCATCGTTTCAGAGCATTCGCTTCAGTGAGGACGTCATCTCGAATGTGAAATCCATGCTTGCCGATCATGCTGCTGGCTGGGGTTTGAAGAGGGAAGACGACGCCATCTTGCTAACTTGGAAGGGCCACAATGCTGTTTTTGCAACTGCATGGGTGCCACACACATCTATCCGTGGATTATAGGACTCCATAAGATCGCCGCGTATTAGCCAATTCCTTTTCGCTTGCACTGAGAATGAGAAAAAGAAAAGAAAGATGACCTCCGAGCTTGTGGAAACCAGGAAGCAGCAGTTCAAGAAGTAATGAGCTTTGCCTCTCTCTCTGGATTTTTGCTCCTTATTAATCTGCATTGCTTTATAGCATAAACTCCAAGGAAAGACCAACTTTTTGTAGAACCGTAAAACTAAGTTTATTGGCAACTGTAACTTTCTGTATAATACTAGATGTTTTCAATTGATAAGCTATTAGGTGCCATCTTATTGTAAATTATTGCACGAAGTTTCTAAGTCTGGCCTCAGCTTCATGTGTCGCGTATGTAGTAGTCAGTTCATGTTAACTCCATTAAACGGCCGTATGCATTAGTCAGCTCATGTTAACTCCATTAAACGCAGCTAATGATCCTAATATAGGAATGTCTTATATGCATTCCAGAGTAATACCTCCTTTGTTCAAAATGGTTACTAAGTTATTATTGCTACCAACGATGGGAGATTTTGGCCATCCTTTGCAAAAGGCAATAATGTGTGTTCAAATTGGTCAATGGAGGGGGGTTAAAGTCACTGCCTTAAATTATAATGATATCTTGGGCACCAAAATCTTTGTCACATTGTTAAGATTCTATTGCAAGAACTCGGTCCTTTAGATGCACATCTATACACAAGTCGTAAATACCAAAAAACTCATGTCCCTCTCTTTCTGTTGCATGCATGCACGTTTACATGAAAGTCATAAATAGCGAAACAATTCATATCCCTCTATTTATCTTGCATGCATGGCCAGGCCCTCAAACTACATGACTAACCAACATCATCACCGACAATTGTCGTCAAATAAAGATTATCTATCCGCTTTTACAAAATTATTTTGCTTATGTTTTTTTTTTTTGTGTTGTCATATCTTTGCCCATGCACACACTTTAATTCAAAAGTTGATTTTTGACATAAGGAAGGAAAATGCTAACCAGAATGCCACAATGTCGAGACAATTAGGGTTGAAATCTCTACCACGCTCTTAGAGACGGTAGCCTCTTACTATTTATAGGATTGAACTAAACTACTCACATTGGTAGCATTAAAAGTTAGAACACTCTTAACATGAGTTGACTTCTTGGGGATCTCCATCATCCAATGTAACGTATACTTTTGGTTCTTAACTTTGATATATTCAAGACTTCAGCCGTCCTGGATCGAGGAACTGGAAAATTAAGAGCCCTTGTGGATGGAATTCTAAAACCTTGAGCCCTTATGGTTGAAGATGAGCTTCTAAATATTTCTTGCTAACATAAATTAAGCTAGATAATTTCTACAAATATCATGGGAACTATAGATGCATCCTCTCCTCTCACCACTTCCATTGCTCAATCTTCCTGCACATGGTGAGTTGGTCTATCATGCTTGAGCTTGGACTCATCGGCCACCCAAGTTCAATTCTCTACGATCCCCGGGCTGATAATATGAAAAAGCACTTCCATTGCTCAAAAATAGATCATTACCTAGATCTTCATTAGCAAGCACTCATTAAGCTTGCTTACAAATACCATGAGTCCTTGATCAACATCACTCATCATTCTATGGTGGCTTGTTGAGAGGACTCAGGCTTCGATGATATTCAGGCCATGTCACATCTAGTTTCCACTTAAAAGTTGACTACAAAGATTATGACACTCCCATTCTTTTGAACAAATTTGTCTCGTTGTCATATTGCATAATCATTTTTGCTTTTTGGCTTATCTAACTTCAAGCTGAACATCATCTTCCTACAACTTGTGCAAAGTGACACATGTTAGTTTGCTTATGTACATTGTTTTATGGTTTGCTTCCACTTGGCCTGAAATTTTTTTACTCCATTTGTGCTACTACATAGAGTTGAACTTCATACCTCAAACTTCAAAGAGAGGAAATGAGATCTTCACTAACATGCCACTTATTGGAGGACACTTGGCCTAAAATATCCCATTTGGGAAGAAGTTGAAGGAGATTCACGTGCTCATAAAAATGAGGTAAGTTGTGTAGAAAATTAATATATCTCCTTCGTTCGTAGTTGTATGCTTATATAGTAGGAGTGACCTTAGAATCCCTTTCTCTTTGCCACATTTTGTAGTTTGTTTGACAATATTCTCAACCACCTTCTTGTTGGTGCTTTCTACCTATCTATTAGCTTGCAGATTGTAAGGGTTGGTTTTATTGTGTCTAATATTGAAGGCATATCTTTAACCTTGAATCAACCAATCTAGAAAGTCAAGCCCTTTGTTACATACTATCTATGCTCCAAACCTACAAACGTTGTTTGCAATTACAAATTGTTGTATCTCATCTTACTACTTTTGTTTCCAACCACTTTACAAAAGAGTCAATTGACACTATGATAGAGCTCTTTTGACCAACCTATGTTAGTTTGACAGGCTCAACATATGATATAGCTTTTTTTACCAACCTATTTTGGCTTGATAGGCTCAACACAGTCAATGTCTCACTTCTCAAATGAGAGTTGAGTTGTTAGAGGCCTCAATCTATCCAGCTAACTGATTCTCAAGCAAACATGGCATATTTTGAGAAAAGAACAATGAATACACTTTATTGACTAGATCCTACTTGCATTCACTAAATATACAACAAGAGTTAAATAAAATAAAGAGAAGAAGTCTCCAATAGAAGTGGTGACATTGACCTACAAGAGCATCTTATACTAATGAGGTTAGGGCCTCCCACATGCAAAATTAAACTCCTCACGTTCTTTTATAGAAAACATGCTTTAAAACTACTTACCATGTACTCAACTTAACATGTAGTTAAACGAGACTTAATTTGCACTAGAATAATATGCTGTTCAAAAAATAGAGTAAGCAATAAACTATGACATCAGGGGGTATGATTAATCCTTATCAACACTCCCCCTTATTGTTTGATTGGTTATCTACTACTTCAAGTAGGTTTTCCAATTTCTCAAATGTCTCTCTACCAAGCCTCTTGGTATTCATTGTCTCCTCCTTAAAGTCTTTCCCATAATTAATTTTGTTCAACCTTAATGTCTTTGATCTTGGTATGAAATCACTTGGTATTTGTCATGCCATGAAGTTTGAACTTTTCCTAAATGTAGATCCAATAGTCTTTCTCCCTAGAGGTACATAGTTGCATGGGATCTCGTGTCTCATTCTTCATTATTGAATCAATTGCATGTCTCCATGAATCTTCTTCAAAAGTATGTGGGTCCTTTGTGTCATGTATCACCTTCATCAATTATTTGATCACTCTTGATTGTCTCAAAATACCATCTAGGTTATCTCTGTGACATAAGTATAGACGTCTTCTTTGAAGGAGATGTTGGTGGTGAATATGTATCCCAAACCATATACCTATCTTTATGCTTTCTACTTTCCTATTGAACTTGCTCATGACCACTATGCTCTTGTTGTGATTTTGAATTATTAACTAGATTCTCTCTAGTTGCCTTTGAAATAGGCTCATCACCAACAATTGAAATACCAATTTTGTTCTACTCTTCATTATATATGAAACAAGAAGATAAACTTATTGTATGACATGTAATCTTGAATTCCATATCATCACAGTAGAGAAATAAACACTTTGAAGCGTTGGAATTTAACTTATTTTGCATATCTTTAGGAATATGTGCATAACTCAAATAGCTCACACTAGGCTTCTTACATGAAAAAGCCTCCTCAATTGGTACTCTATTCCCCCATTTTAGTTGGACTCGTATTATGTAGATAATCCATGGTATGAATTGGTTTTCCCAAAATGAGCTCAACAAATTCTTTAGTTGCCTTTAACATACTCCAAGCACACTTAGCTATAGTTTGATTCTTCCTTTGCAGAATGCCATTTATGTTGTGATATATCCGTAATTGCAAATTGTCTCTTGATTTCAATATACCTACAAAATTCCTAGAAATTTAAAGAGAGATACTCTCCTCCTATATTAGAACATAGGATCTTGATCTACTTTCTTGTTTGCATTTACACACATTTTTTGAACCAAGTAAACTAGGTGAACTTTTCATGTAGAAGTAGAGAGTTCACTAAAGCTTTGTTATTAGTGAAACATCACTATTTCTAGAGAGCCATCCTACACTTACATGGATTTCCAATGATGCATTGCAACTAGAAAATATGTGTCATGTAAGTATTTGTATTACGTCTACTTACAATGCCAAAAAAAATTGAATATGAATGAGAACATGTTCATTCGTCAACTTGTACTAAACGATCATGATCTCTTCCACATGATGTCCATAGCTAGACACTAGACTAACTTTTTGGAAGTCTTTGAGATAAAAGGACATTTCTCCATCCTTTGGTTTTAAATCAAAATATTCTTTAGTTCGATGAAGATTATATGCCAACAGAAGGATTGTTTGTCATTCTTTACTCTTATTGTGTGTCTTTCCTTGATGTTCATGCCATATGTTCATGTGGGTCAATAAAATATTATGAATATTCTTTTATGCGTGTATGGACCATTTGAATGCAGTGATTGGCGAGGTACCTAAATAGGTCCATTTTTAAAAGATCATTGACAATAACATGTGATCAAGTGCCTACACCTTTTGAAGTGACACTACTTGATTCTCTCTCACATCAGTGTCTTTCATGAAACTCATAAAAAAGCCCGTGATCCTAGGAGGAACCAAATAAATGAAACCTCATGTGAGTATGGTCTAGATTCTAACATGGTGAGGCCAAATTAATTGCACTATGAGAGATTTAGTCACACAAATTTTATTAAAAATAATACTGTAAAGAACATGCATAACTGACTCATGGTAATAAATTACAAAAACCACAAGTGAGCCAATTGTAGAATTCCTTAGGAGGCAGGAATTATCATACAACTTAATGTTATTAATGAATTTGATAACATCAAGAACACAAACCCTTTATTGTTAAAAAAAATTTATATTCAATGAAGCACAAACTAGACAATCCAACTACAACCATACATGGAGGCGCATATGTTTTCACCTCTAAGTAAACAACCAATATTGAAAGGTGAAAAGAAAGGAAGTAGAGCATAAGTTGATCTGAAGGTAATAAAATAAATTTGCAAGCTATACTTTAACTATTTCAAAACTTAGACAAGAACTAGAGAAGTGACTAAGATACAACTCAACTTCTTCGTAGGCAAAATATCTTAAACTCAAACAAATTTCAAAAGCTTTTTGACAAAGAGCTAGGTAGAGAAAAGCAGAATATGTCTGTGAACTAGAAGCAAGTGATCAACCTTAATAAGTAATAGATCAAAAACTCAAAATTTGATTAAAAGTCACTAAGAAATCATCAAGACATCGAGTACTCACATGCGTTACTTTTGATTAGTAAAAAGTCAAATGAATTGTAGGAGCATGCACACCCTCCCAAGATATGCCAATAAGGACCTACAACTGGCTACTACTTAAACAAAAACTCATCAAGAATCTGCATATCTGATACAATGACAAAAAGCTATCTATTTGAAAGATTAGAATACATTTAAAATTACAAATTTCATTTAAGTAGTCAGTGATCTTATAAGTAAAGCTCTGTAAAACAATACATGCAACGAAAAAAAGTCTAATGATCGATATCAAAACAATAATACAAAATTTCATAAACTAAAAATGTTAGCCAACCAACACTACTTATATCTCATAAGTATCCAAGTATATTACACAAAATCTTTTGAATTGGGTCAAAATCTTAAAAAAGAGTAACCCTTTAGTAGTTTCTTTTTTCCTGCTCAAAAACATATTTTTTCATATAAAAATTCTCAAACTTCACAAAAAAATCAATATAGAAAACTTGCATTTTGAATAAAAAGCCTAGTACACCATGTAAAAAATAAATAAACTTTTCAATAAAACCCCAAAAAATAAAAATTGTCCAATGGCAAACAAAATCATATTTTTTTATTTTCTAATAGTCTAGATTAACTTTTTGAAGGTAACTTGTAGAATACATTCATTGATAGTTATGTTGAATCCACAACATTTTGAAAACTTGAAAAAAAAAATTGATATTGTTTTTTAGAACTTCAAATTTCAACGAGTTTTCACTAACTCTTCTCAACTCAGTGCCTCATAAATTGTCAAGCCTCTTCTTTTCAACTAATGATGTTGACTATTCATTTTCTTCATCAAAATCTACTAGTAGATTCTCATCAGAGTAAGTATCCAATGTTGACAAAAAAATTTGCTTGTAAAATTGATATTGTTAGCTTTCGTAACTAATTAGTCATTGTCAGCTCAAAATTAAAAGCAAGCACATCCACATCTTGAAGATTTTTTTCAACTCTTGGCTAGTTTTTTTTTTTTTGAATACTTCACTTTGCCCTTTGAATCTAATTGCAACATTTCTAACTCATACCTTCCTATAAAATCATTTGTCGAAATGGCCCGCATCCAATGCACAAGCGCAATTTTTGTCATGTCCTTGCTGTGAATAAAGCCAAGCACTTTAGCAATGCAAAATAGATGATTTTCACTAATTTTTGAGGCTAAAAGTGCAATGAGGCTCTCTATATTAATTTCAATGAGATTACAAAACCATTTAGCCTTGGCGGCTTTTATAGTTTGATGGCTTTTTTGAAACCCAAATAAATTTTACATTCTTCATTCTACACAAGGAATATATATTCAATTTGGTGGAATAGTTGATCATTCAACTATCGTCGTTGGAGTTGGTCTTGATGGCCAATGTTGTAGCAAGTTGGAGCAAGAGGAAGCAAGGAAGATGAGCTCTCCATATTAAAAAGTGCAAAGCTAAAATTTGTGAGGTCTTTCAATGCCATTCTTAGCATGCAATATTGAAAATACAAGATGATAGAAAGCTATGCAGGTCATAAAAAGTTATGTTGGTCATGAAAGTCATAGGTTTCAATTCTTAGGGGTATGTTGCGATGCATAAACAAAATGTATTGAAAAGTAGTGGATCATGCAAGCACAAATAAAAACAAATATAGCAGTGAAATGAAAATAGACTCATGTGTCTTTAAAAGATGAGTATTTAGGATTAGGTCTATTGTTTAGAGCTAGGGATAAGACAAGCTCGCAATGCCACAACCCCTCCCACTACCGAGCATCACTTTGCTTCAAAACATATAGCCTTGCCCCTTGCCTTGGCCTATCCTAGTTTGCATCTCCTCCCCCTACTGGCCTGTGCGCTTGGCCTTCCCCCACCCCTCGCCCTATGTTGGAGGGTTTGTGGATCCCAAGGTAACCCTAACCCTGGTTAATAAGTGAGAGGGATTTGGCACCCTACATGTGTAAGTCCAACCCGATGATCACATAGAGATTTGATTAATCAGAAAGTCAATAAAAGGACTTTAGGCCTTTTTGTGGGACTTTTAATGTCGTAGGGCCTAAATGTCAAGTTAGTGAATAAAGTTGGGTTTCCTTCCAATTTGGATGGTTCCCACTCTTTTTTAAATTTGAATAATTAGGGAGGCAGAAATGGACCAATAGGATTAAGAGGCCAAGGTCCTCCTCTCTACTATAAAAAGGGACCAACTCGAGTTCCTACACATGTACATATTTTCATTTCAATAAAAAAAAATTGGTTCTCTTGTGAAATGGATTTATGAATGTCCTTGCTCTCTGTCACTTTTCCTCCCTCTCTTATGCTTTTAGTGTGTTCTGCTAATTGGTGGATCCGATTGTTATTGAGATTGCATATTTTTATACTTTTTATGAGAGAGAAAGGGAGAGAGAAAGTGTAAGCTATCTTTATTGTGGAATTAGTGTTAATGGATGTAGTGTTAATGCTTAGGGTTAATGGATGTTAGAGTTAGATGTGGATTTTTCATTCATGCTGAAATCTGAACTATGCTATCGCTCTCATGGGAGCGAATCTACGCGTGACAACTAACTTCATCTCCTCGATGCTAGATTGATTAGATCTTGGGTTGAGGATGTGAAAAGTATAGTACTAAGGACCATAAATGGATCTTTGAATGATCCACAAGGTGATTGTATGCTTGTTAAACAATCTATCAGAAACTAGTCATCAGAAAACAAGATCTAGTTTAGCAGCTTGATAGGAAACAAGTAGAGACAATCAAAGCATTGATCAATTAGTATAATCCAACTCCACACGTGTGGAAATAAGGCTGTAGTATGGCCTGTAGACAGTGTTTACAAAGTGCCAAAGCTGGGTGTCATTGGAAAAATAGAGTAATCACCATACAACGAGAGGAAACTCGAGTTTCTCCTTGAGCCTCCAAAAAGTTTCTATCTTCTCACTATGGAGAATGGGAATACATAGTAAAACACACTTCCTTTGCAAAGTTAGGTGAAAATCCAGCATGTAATAAGGAAGTAGACTCCACTTTCTTGCCCTAATGTGAAAACCCTAGCCTAGATCTAAGAGTCATGCTTGGTAGGTGCATGGTAGGTACAAATCTCATCATAAATCATGGTCTAGATCCTACAAAGTAGGAATCACTACCAAATAGACACAACCACTCCTCTTGACTCGTGGTAACCTACTTTAGGTGTGTATGTACAAGTGGCACTTTGGCCATTGAAGTAACCAACAAACAATATTTACAAAATGTACAATATTCTACATGGCTAGATTTGCCAATGTAGGCAATTTTCCACACTCCTCCTCAAATCTAGCCTTGGAGATCACAATGCTTTTATCAA
This sequence comes from Diphasiastrum complanatum, assembly GCA_029204225.1. NCBI lineage: Eukaryota > Viridiplantae > Streptophyta > Lycopodiopsida > Lycopodiales > Lycopodiaceae > Diphasiastrum > Diphasiastrum complanatum. The sequence goes on along the minus strand of CM055109.1, from coordinate 28,710,449 downwards.
TAACTCCAATTGAAGATCTAAGCTTGACAAATGAATCTTTAGGTAAAGGTTTAGTAAACAAATCAGCCAAGCAACTTGATGATGGCACATGTTGGAGCTTGATCTCTTTAGCTTGCACTTTTTCCCTCACAAAATGATGAGCAATTTCGATGTGTTTGCTCCTTGCATGGAATGTAGGATTAGTTGCAAGTGATTGGGCTGATTGGTTGTCACAATAGATGATAGGGATCTCCTCCTCCATGACATGAAGCTCCACCAATAGCCTTTTGAGTCACAAGACCTCCTTGCATGTTGATGTCAAGGCCTTGTATTCGGATTCTGTGGAAGATAGGGAGATGGTATCTTGCTTTTTGGAAAGCCATGATACTACTCCATCACATAGAAAGGTGGCAAAGGCACTTGTTAATCTTCTATCCACTTTGTCACCTGCAAAATCCGAGTCACTATAGGCTCTTAAGCCAAGATTAGTTCCTCTATACAAAATACCAAAATTCTTAGTGAATGAAATGTATCTAAGAACTCTTTTGGCCATCTTCCAATGTGAAACTAGAGGACTTTGCATGAATTGGCTTAACTTTCCAACACTATAACTAAGATCAGGTCTAGATAGTTAAATAGATCAAGGAGCCAATAAGCCTTCTATATAATGTGATGTCCTCAAAGGATGCTTCATCACAACCAATAGATGCTTTTACATGTTGCTCCATTGGTGTCTCAATGCCTTTACAATTCTTCATTCCAAATCTATCTAGGATGGATGTAGCATATTTAGATTAACAAGTGAAGCTAAAATCACATCCTCTAATAACCTCTATTCCAAGAATGAAGCTCAATAGGCTGAGATCTACCATCTTAAACTCTTTTGCTAAAGCAATTTTTACATCTCTAATTCCATCTAGATCATTACCACTCAAGATAATGTCATCTACATACAAAACAAGAATAATGATCATGCCATCATGAAAACTTATATACAATGATGGATCATAGGCACTCATTACAAAATTGATGGAAATGAGAAAAGAGTTTAGCCTAGAGTACCATGCTCTAGGTGCTTGCTTGAGCCCATAAAGGCTCTTCTTCAAAAAGCACACCTTTCTTTCATGCTTTGCCTTGATGAAGCCCTCGGGTTGCCTCATGTAGATCTCTTCCTCCAAATAACCATTGAGGAATGCATTTGTGAAGTCAAGTTGGAATAGCTCCCAATTGAAGGTTGTAGCAAGACTAATGATCAACCTGATAGTAACAAGCTTAGCCATAGGAGCAAAAGTCTCATCATAATCAATGCCTTTGGTTTGTAGAAAACCTTTGGCAACAAGCCTAGCTTTATGCTTGCTTATTGATCCATCTTGATTATACTTCAATCTAAACACCCACTTGCAATCAAGAGGTTTCTTCCCTTGAGGAAGATCCACAAGATCCCAAGTATGATTCTCAATAAGAGCATCATACTCTACTTGCATAGCATCCATCCAACTTTTAGACTTACAAGCATCTTCATAGCATGTTGGCTCATCTAACATTGAAGTAAGAAAGGTGTAAGATGTGAAAGATGATGAGCCTTCCCTTTGATCACCTTGACCATCATAGGTGAGCCTCAATGGCTCGGATCTTGCCCTTGTAGATCTTCTTGGAGTTTTTGGAGTTCTTGCATCTTGAGGTGGATCCTCAAGTTCTTCTTCACTTGGAAGCTCCTCCTCCATCCTAGCATGATCCTTGGCATCAAGATTATTAGTAGCATTATCATCCAAATCACAAGCATGTCCTTCATCAAAAATAACATCCCTACTCACTATCATCTTGCTAGTGATGGGATTGAAGACTCTATAACCTTTGCTATTCTCACCATATCCCACAAAGATGCCTTTGATGGATGTTGCATCATCCTTCCTTCTCTTATCCAAGGATTGGTGTACATAGCAAGTGGATCCAAAAACTTTGAGATCCTTGAGATTGGGCTTCTCTTCAAATAGAGCTTCAAATGGTGTGATTCCTCCAATGGCTTGGTTTGGCAATCTATTGCACAAATAGTTAGCACAAGTTATTGCTTCACCCCAAAATGGTTTGGATAGAGAAGCATCTAGCCTTAAGGCCTTAGCACACTCACAAAGAGATCTATTTCTTCTCTCACTCACTCCATTTTGTTGAGGGGTGTATGGACATGACAATTCCCTCTTTATGCCATTAGAACTACAAAAGTCAATCAACTTATTGGAGATATATTCACCTCCATTATCACTCCTTAATACCTTAATCTTGGTACTAAGTTGATTTTCTACCAAAGTCTTGAACTTTACAAAAGAATCAAACACCATTGATTTGCTAGACAAGAGGTACATCCAACAAAATCTAGAATAGTCATCAATGAAGATTACATAGTACTTGGCACCACCATTAGACTCATGTGAAAAACTATGAACATCCGAATGGATGAGTTCAAGAGGAGAGTTTGATCTTGATGTAGATCTTGAGAAGGGTTTGTGAGCCTTTGAGAGGCTGCATGCTTCACATCTCTTCCCACACTTTGACAAATGCTTGGGGAGTCCAACTGCAAGCTCCTCTATAGCCATAGATTCCATGGCTTTGTAGTTGGGGTGGCCCAACCTTTTGTGCCACAGTTCCACCTTTGATAGCTCCACCTTTGCCAAGTTAACACTCTCCACTACAATATTAGCATCAAGCTTAAACAATCTACCTTGCTTAAAGCCTTTGGCTATACATTCATCATTTCTAAAGATGGAACAAACTCCATGCTTAAATTGTACATCTAGGCCATTATCCATTAACTGGCCAACACTAAGCAAATTCTTGGTTAACTTAGGAACATAAAGAACATTATCAAGATTCATCCTTTTGGATGATCCCACATACAAGGGAATTGTTCCTATTCCACTTATCTTACATTCTTGACTACTTGCAGTATAGATTGATCTATGTAAGTCATTGTAAGAAAGTAAGGTGGAGAATATGTCCTTTTGATATGTCATGTGGGAACTTGCCCCACTATCAAAATTCTCACTATGGAGAATGGGAATACATAGTAAAACACACTTCCTTTGCAAAGTTAGGTGAAAATCCAGCATGTAATAAGGAAGTAGACTCCACTTTCTTGCCCTAATGTGAAAACCCTAGCCTAGATCCAAGAGTCATGCTTGGTAGGTGCATGGTAGGTACAAATCTCATCATAAATCATGGTCTAGATCCTACAAAGTAGGAATCACTACCAAATAGACACAACCACTCCTCTTGACTCGTGGTATCCTACTTTAGGTGTGTATGTACAAGTAGCACTTTGGCCATTGAAGTAACCAACAAACAATATTGACAAAATGTACAATATTCTACATGGCTAGATTTGCCAATGTAGGCAATTTTTCACAGAGGATAGGCAAGGAAAGAAACCCACTACACCCTACACGTCCCACTGTCGACCCTCGTCTTGCTCTAGAATGCCATGGCCTCTCCCCCCACCTACCATACCCTAGCCCTCTCTCGCCCCCTTTCACTTTCAATTTATGTGATCTATTGCTCTCGCTCCTATGTTTTTTGATCATTTATCAACGTACCCATTTGATCTCTTCCATGTTGAACATATCTTGAGAGCCTGTACACTGCCCTCAAAAATCTTAAGGTATGGATGATCATTTGAATTTCTTTTTGTGATACTTAAATCAGGAGAATTTCTTTTTCTAAGACCTATGTCAGCAGACTTAGTTCTCACCCCAACCTATACTAGACATAGGTCAGATAGTTGGCCATACTTGCCCTCGCCCCAAGCTATGTAGGTCTCACTCCAAGCTATGTCACGCATAGCACAAGGAGAGACCTATGTTAGGCATAGCCCCCCTCCCTGCCAACCTATGTGTAGCATAGGTCTAAGAACAATATTTTGGTAAAAGATTAGTTTAGACATTAAAAAATAATAAATTTTAACTAAAATTATGAATTTTTAGCTATTAGAAACCTAAAAAATTAGAAATTGAACTGTAAATTGTGAACTATATTAGTGAAATTGATTATATATTCTAGCTTTTTTATGAGAAGGCCAAACTCTACAAGATTGGACTTGATTAGATCTTGCGTAGATGTATCCTACCTCATGAAATCGAAACAATCAATTCATGAAGGACTAGGAGGCAGATACTTTGCTATGGATTTAACTGCAAGGAAAGTGCTCCAAGGTGGACTTTGGCGGCCAACTCTTTACAAGGATGTCTACCAATTCATCAAATCTTGTGATGTATGCCAACGTTGATTGAAAGCCACAGAATCGGACCGGATGCCCTTGCAACCTTGCATAGCTTAGGGCCCATTTGAAAAGTGGGGAATTAACTTCATAGACCTGATACGTCTCGCTACTCGATAATTTTACAGTTACCATTTCCAGGTTCAAACAAAGCATGTTTGACCTATACATCTGGGTGGAAGGCTACTACAAGAGTATATGTGTGACGTGGTAGCAAAAATGGTGCAGAACAACATGAACTATATCTATAACAATCAAGATAGATTTTGTAGAGAGATTCGTAGTGGTATCATTGATGCTATGGGAGCTCATTTGACTAGCGACACATGGCAACAAATATTTCTTCCATCATAGGATTATTGTGTATAGGGCCATTTGTTGAAAGTACAGTACTAAGTACCATAAATGGATGTTTGAATTATCCAAAAGGTTGATTGTGTGCTTGTTGAACAATCTATTAGATACTAGTCAACAGAAAACAAGATCTACTTTAGTAGCTTGATAGAAAACAAGTAGAGACAATCAAATCATTGATCATAAACTATAATCCGAGTTTCCACGTGCAAAAATCAGGCTGTAGTATGGCCTGTTGACAAAGTTTGAAGTGTGCCAAAGCTGGGTTTCATTGCAATCAATCACAATCACAATACATAGAGAGAAAATCCGAGTTTCTCCTTGAGGCTCCAAAAAGTTTCTATCTCCTCACTATGGAGAATGAAAATACATAGTAAAAGACACTTTCTTTTCAAAGTTAGGTGAAAATCCAGCATGTAATAAGGAAGTAGACTCAACTCTCTTGCCCTAAAGTGAAAACCCTAGCCTAGATCCAAGAGTCATGCTTGGTAGGTGCATGGTAGGCACAAATCTCATCATAAATCATGGTCTAGATCCTACAAAGTAGGAATCACTACCAAATGGACACAACCACTCCTCTTGACTCGTGGTAACCTACATTAGGTGTGGATTGACAAGTGGCACTTTGGCCATTCAAGTGTCTAACAAAAAATATTGACAAAATATACAATATTCTACATATCTAGATCTGCCAATGTAGGCAAATTTTCACACTCCTCCTCAAATCTAGCCTTGGAAACAATAATCTATCTATATACAATTCTAAGACCTGATCTTAACATCAGAAATGAATCATATTCAGGTTTAGAAGATGACTAATGAGCCGCTAAAGATGATGACATGATCTATCACCATATCCAAGATAGAGCTTCTTTGATCTTGATCTCCTCCAAGATGAATTAAAGAGTCTTGATTCTTCCTTGCACCTTTGCACTTGATTTCTTCCATGTTGAGTGAAGATGCATGAACTTGAAACTTGCTCCTCCTTGATCTTGATGCTTCTCTTTGAACGAAATCTAATGTCTCCATGTCTTGTGAAAATCACATTGATCAAGATCACAAAACATGTACTTGCTACTATTACCAAGGTTTATCAAACTAAATGACTAGTCCACAAACCATCAAAAGTAAGCACGATTTTCCTAATCTTGTAATTACAAGTGATCTTGAACTTCATGAGGCTACATACTTGCTTATGGATATAAGTGTCCTTCGAGGATGTTTCACTTATTCTCATAAGAAGCTTCTAATTTGCCTCTCCAAAAGAAAAAACACAATTTTCAAAACAATGAGTGATTAACTCATTCTTGCTCTTCCTAAATCCGAGAGCACTCATTTGATCAAACAACCAACTTATTCTTGATTGGTCCATAACAATTTTTATGTCACTAAGACATAAAAACTTGTTCTCAAATGAGTCATTACACATCTTATCTTCAACTTTTTTCTTGTTGAAGCCCTCAAGTTGCCTCATGTAGTTCTCATAGCA